>JARHKZ010000017.1:1245391-2490782 GCA_029204075.1 Mycena capillaripes
TGTAGAAAAACTCCGTTCTATGATGGGAATCCGGGGGAGCTAGTCTCGACTGGTCTCGTCCCGGGGGAGTGTTGCAGCCTGTGGTTGGACTGTGCCATTCTCGCATTCTTGATCATATCTAATCTTATCATCTCCGATCTGATCCTATCTCTTGCTTACTTATCTTACATACATCTTGCTTACTTATCTGCTTACTGAGCATTACTCATGCTGACTGAGCATTACTCATGCTTACTCATACAGTGTAGAATACATATATAAGTAGCATACTGTTGCCCAGAAGTCCTCAGTTTCTCACTGTTGACTTCAGGCAAGTACTTACTTCCCATTTGACCAATACACAGAGTTTCTTACTGTTGACTTCAGACATCTGCGCTGCCTGTTCTAACACACATCCGCATCATATTCTATATCTGTGACATAGTCCCACCACGACACTCGCTGCCCAAGAAGGAAACTTGTCCCCGTCTTGCCCCTCCCTCCACACCGCTCGCGCGGCCGTTCCCATCACGAGCCTCTGACCCCGTCTCCTCACAGTCGCTTGCCACCTCCCCTGACGCTGCCAAGAAAGTGTTAGAACAGGCAGCACAGAGGTCTGAAGGCAACAGTAAGAAACTCTGGGTATTGGTCAAATGGGAAGTAAGTACTTGCCTGAAGTCAACAGTAAGAAACTGAGGACTTCAGGGCAACAGTATGCTACTTATATATGTATTCTACACTGTATCAGTAAGCATGAGTAATGGTCTGAATAAGCATGAGTAATGCTCAGTCAGCATGAGTAATGATCAGTAAGCATGAGTAATGCTCAGTAAGCAGATAAGCAAGCAAGATGTATATAAGATAAGTAAGCAAGAAATAGGATCAGATCGAAGATGATAAGATTAGATATGATCAGAATGCGAGAATGGCACAGTCCAACCACATGCTGCAACACTCCCCCGGGGAGAGACCAGTCTTGACTAGCTCCCCTGGATTCCCATCATAGAACGAAGTTTTTCCACAGCGGGACAAGGCAGTGCCTTGGTAAAGATGTCTGCAATCTGCTCCTGTCTCGGAGTGTATTCCAGTTCAATATACCCTTTGGCAACTTCGTCTCAAAGCCAGTAGTAAGCCAGATCAAGGTGCTTCATGCGACCATGATGCTTCGGGTCTTTGGCAACTTGGATCGCAGATTGATTGTCCATGAACAGTGGAGATGGTCCAGACACTCCATAGCCCAATTTAAAGAGCAGATTGCGCACCCACTTGATCTCCTTGCAAGCATCTACACCTGCGATGTATTCAGCCTCTGTAGTGGACAGAGAGACCGTAGTCTGTATTTTGCTCCGCCAGCTAACAGGACTGCCGTTCATCATGACCAAGTAACCAGCAGTGCTTTTGCCAGTCACCTTGCAGTCTCCATGGGCTGCATCGGAGTAAACTGCAAGAGAAGGTGAAGCAGACTCTGGAGGAGAGGACAGAGGCTCTTGGTCAGAGGCAGCAAAGTAAGTAGTGAAGGGATGTGCTGGAGATGATGATTTCCAGTACGTGAGGCGATAATCGAGTGTGCCGTTGATGTAGCGCATAAGATGCTTCACAGTGCCCCAGTGCTTTTCACCTGGATTGCTGTTGAAGCGTGCAAGGAGTCCGACGGTATAGGAGATATCAGGACGAGTTTGGGTCCTTGCCCTGGGCTTTTTTCTTAGAGACAAGTGTCACACTGGATCGGTAATATTTGCTCTTGTAGATCTTTTTGTTACAGAAACAGCGACAGAAAACACGTTTTAAGTCCGCAAAATTCACCAAGAAAAGAACGCAACCAGTGAAGCACATAGAGAGCAGCCTTTGGCACTAAATTTATCGTTTATATCCTCCCAGAGGTTTTAAATGTTGCACTAAAGGCACTCAAAGTGTATGTTTGTGTTGATCTTGGCGAATCTTATCTTCCACGTGGGGGTTGCTAAATAGAATTTTGCTATTTGGCAATCCCCGTACTCCTAGCACAGGGGTTTCCAAATAGAATTATCCCTCCTTGCACGCTTCAATAGCAATCCAGGCGAAAAGCACTGGGGCGCTGTGAAGCATCTCATGCGCTACATCAATGCACACTCCATTATCGCATCACATACCGGAAATCATCATCACCAGCACATCCCTTCACTACTTACTTTGCTGCCTCCGACCCAGAGCCCCTGTCTCCTCCTAAAGACTCGGTTTCACCTTCTCTCACTGTCTACTCCGATGCAGCTCATGGAGACTGCAAGGTGACTGGCAAAAGCACTGCTGGTTACTTTTTGGTGATGGTGAATGGTAGCCCTGTTAGCCGGCGGAGCAAACTACAGACTACGGTCTCTCTGTCCACTACAGAGGCTGAATACATCGCAGGTGTAGATGCTTGCAAGGAGATCAAGTGGGTGCGCAATCTGCTCTTTAAATTGGGCTATGGAGTGTCTGGACCATCTCCACTGTTCATGGACAATCAATCTGCGATCCAAGTTGCCAAAGACCCGGAGCATCATGGTCGCATGAAGCACCTTGATCTGGCTTACTTCTGGCTTCGAGATGATGTTGCCAAGGGGTATATTGCACTGGAATACACTCCGACACAGGAGCAGATTGCAGACATCTTCACCAAAGCGCTGCCTTGTCCTACTGTGGAAAAACTCCGCTCCATGATGGGAATCCAGGGGAGCTAGTCGAGACTGGTCTCGTCTCGGGGGAATGTTGCAGTCTATGGTTGGACTGTGCCATTCTCGCATTTTCTGATGATATCTAATCTTATCATCTCCGATCTGATCCTATCTCTTGCTTATGTATCTTACAAACATCTTGCTTACTTATCTGCTTACTGAGCATTACTCATGCTGACTGAGCATTACTCATGCTTACTGATACACTGTAGAATACATATATAAGTAGCATACTGTTATCCTGAGTCCTCAGTTTCTTACTGTTGACTTCAGGCGAGTACTTACTTCATATTATACCAATACACAGAGTTTCTTACTGTTGACTTCGGACCTCTGTGCTGCCTGATTCTAACAGATCGTGCCCTCGCCCAGCCCTTAATGTTGAACTCTGTTGTTTGGTTCAGACGAGGCAGTGTCTGCTTACATATCTTTGCTTACTTATATTCTGCTTACTGATCATCTGCTTACATTCTGCTTACTGATCATGTGCTTACTGAGCATTACTCATGCTTACTGAGCATTACTCATGCTTACTGAGCATTACTCATGCCTACTCAGATTGCTTATTGATACATGGTATATAAGTAGCCTAGTATGCAATGGATCTGGGCTTTTTCGCCTCCCATCTGAGACCCTATCTGAGACCCTATCTGCCTTTTCGGCTCCCATCTGAGACCATCTGAGTTCCCACTTCCAACACCAGTAGCGTCGACCTCCCTTGATATATGGCTGCTGGCCAGGTAAAGGGACATAGTCGGGGTGTCCGATGTGGTTCAGCAGCGGCCCGCTGGTCTTGCGCCGACAGGGAGATTCACCACAGGTGTCGTCCTCGTCGTCGCTGGCGTCAATATCGGTCAAACACCGCAGCATCAGGGATGCGCTCTCCCGCATTCGAACATGTGCAAGCCCAAATATTGAGTAGTGCACCTTGTTGGGCGGCAGCGGTGGGGGATGGTCACTACCGAACTTGGACTTGAACTTCGGGGTTTGTGCTGGAGTAACGGCCGTATCTAGCGCCTTCTTTGCGGGCGCACTGGCAAGCTTCGGATGAGTCTTCTTCGTAGCCTGTGGAGACTTTTGCTGAATTTCCTTGGTGTGTCTGTGCGGTAGGTGAGCAAGAAATACACAGCCCCACAATTGATGCTGTCTCATCTTACTCAAGATAATCTCTTCGATACTTTGCCGCTCACACAGAGTGTTCAAGCTGAACTGTGCTAGGTGTGCTCTGCAGCTCCTCGCATCGTCTATGCATTCTAAGCCTGGCCTTCTCATTGATTTTGTCGCGGTTGCTGTCATAGTTTTAGTTTGAGCAACAAGTATGTATCCATGTGAGGGGGGGGGGGGAAATACCGCTGTCGATACTCCCAGGCGACCCGTGTACGCTTGTCAAGCACCTCCTCTCTGGTGAGCTTAGGTTTGTCATGTGCCATGGATGGATGTGGCAGACCTTGTGGAATGGCGATGCTAATTAACCGTCGGCAAAAGTTGCTAATAGCGCTGCCAGTGGTACAGCGAGTAGCCTTGGAGTTCAACGAGGTGAACTTAGGTGTGGCAGGACACCCGGATCCGATAGATCTTGTGTGTTGTATTTGAAACACGTGCAGAAAAGAAAATTCGGAGTTCATCATCGTAGGAGTTTGTCATCAGAGAATTCGGAATCCTAGGTGTGGGTGTTTGTTGTGAATGCCACAAGAGAGACAAGTAGGAAACTGCAGAGTTGGCTTGGTAGGGTAAGTTTAAAGCACTACATTAGGGATGGACATCTGTAGTCTGAGGGATGTTATGAAAAGTCATTTCGTCGTTGCATAACTGAAAGGTTAGTTGTACGAAACAAGGCAGATTTTGGAGTTCGTCATCATTTTGGCAATACAGGCCGTAGATAAAGTCCTAGAACGGCATTTGCTTTGAAAAGGGCAACAGCAGACATACCACGCGCTGGTACTATATGTTTAGGCGGTAGGTGTTGACCACGGAGGGGGCAGCATCGTCGATGTTGATCGTGACCTGTGTGACTTGTGTGACTTCAAATGACGAACTCCATTTCAGTTATCTTATTTCTCAATTTCGTATGGAAGGTAAGCAGAGACACGACAATGGATAATATCATTGAGCGAGGGAATACAATCTAGACTACGTGTGGGATAGAGTACAGACAAAACCACTTGAAAAGGCAGCGGTGAAGGTGCGCTTGGCTTCGTCCTTAGTGTTGCAGCCTGTGGTTGGACTGTGCCATTCTCGCATTCCTGATCATATCTAATCTTATCATCTCCGATCTGATCCTATCTTTTGCTTACTTATCTTACTTATATCCTGCTTACTTATCTGCTTACTGAGCATTACTCATGCTTATTCAGAGCATTACTCATGCTTACTCATACACTGTAGAATACATATATAAGTAGCATACTGTTATCCTGAGTCCTCAGTTTCTTACTGTTGACTTCAGGCAAGCACTTACTTCATATTATCCCAATACACGAGTTTCTTACTGTTGACTTCAGACCTCTGTGCTGCCTGATTCTAGCACTTAGTGCTGAAAAAAGCGCAAAGGTTTCCCTTGACCCCAATAGTGTTAAGTGCGCACTCCAAGTACGACTGGTACACGCCCAGCACCAAGCTGCGAGCCACACCATACCACAAGTCGGAATTCATAGGAGAGTTGAGGGGATTTGTCTTCGTACGAGGACGGGAGAGGGAGAGGTGTTGTGCTGGCCCCAAGGGGTGGTGTCAAGTCTGCAGTCCACCCCTTGCTGCGCGCATACTGGAGGGCAGCGGTGGCGGCTGCGACGGTGGGGAAACCGGAGTGTATCGTGACACTGTGGCCGGTGATGCTACGTTGCACGTTTTCCCATTCGGTGAAGGCACCTACCTCGCCCCCATAAAACACGACATATGCACCGTGGTGGGCACAATTATGGGAACGCGAGCCGACAGCGCACGCGGTCACTCCCGCAACACCCTGCGTTAAGGCACAAGCCTCCAGCCAAGACACTATGTGGCCGACTCGCCCAGGGGAGCTGATCATGTAGCCGGCAGTCGCTGCGCTGCTCTGGGGAGTCGAAGGAGTCACTCCGCTATGCTGGGGAGTCACCACGCTATGCTGGGGAGCTGCTGCGCTGCGCTGGAGAGTGGAGGAAGTGGAGCGGCTGTAGTACGGTAAGACGGGGGTGGCGGGCAGCTCAGGAGACGGGGGCAATGGTGGTGTATCAGAGACTGTATATGCAGGATGACTATAGGTGAAGCAGAGTGAGATATCAAAAAATTATGTACCAAAAAATTCAGCAGCATCGAAATGGCGGATGCCCGAGGTGATCCGGTCTCGGAAGTCGTTCACGTCCTCTAGTCGCGAACACGGACCATTCAGCTCGAACCCCATCCGGGGGAGCCGACCGGTGTCCTGTTAAATTGCAAAAGAATGGCTGAAGCAGGATTTGAACCTGCGACCTCCTGGTTTGTAGTACCGGTGCTCTATCCAACTGAGCTATTCTGCCGATAGTGTGAAGGGAACTCCCAGAAGGACCTTCAACATGTCCGTCATAAATGGAACTTGCTGCGTCGACAAGTGGATGTGGTTGTTGTACGCAAACTCCGCAGCCGGCAAGAGCTCATCCCAATCATCCTGCTTATAGTTTGTGAAAAGCCAGATGAATTGGTTGAGTTCCTGGTTGATGTGCTCAGTCTGTCCGTCGGTCTGCGAGTAGTAGGTGGTGGAGGTTGCCGGCTGAATCCCGATGAGCTGGAACAACTCTCGGGTGAACTCCACAACAAACTGCGGACCGCGGTCGGAGATATAACGGACGGGAGTTCCGTGGTGCCTCCAGACGTTCCGGTAGTAAAGGCGCGCAGAGCCCACGGCGTCGATCTGCGTGTGACATTCAATGAAGTGCACCCGCTTACCGAGAACATCTGCCGTGACCATGATCGCGTTGTACCCATGGGCCTCCGGAAGCTCAACAATGAAGTCGACGGAGACTGTGTGCCAGCGTTCGGGAGGAACCTCCGTCGGGTGGAGTTCTCCGATCGGAAGTCTCCGGAGGGCCTTGGTGCGGCAACACAGATCGCAGGTGGCAACGTAATGGCCGACATGTCGGGACATCTGGGGCCACCAGTAGTTCTGAGAGACAAGCTCCAACGTCTTGGAACGGCCGGCAATCTGCATATCGTGGTGCTGCTCCATTATCCGATGTTGGAGGTCATTATCTCGGGGGACCATTATCTTCCCTCAGAAGTAGAGCAGCCTGCCCTCGACATGCCACGCGGAGGATCGGGTGGACCGGCTGCTGCGGACCTTGAGGACCTCTTGTGTGGCACGGGCGACAGGGTCTTCGAGGTCGGCATCCCCAGAGAGGGCATTCCAGATATCTCGGAGGATCGGGACTTCTGGGCCAGCGACGACGACACCTTCCATCGTGCGAACGTGGAAGAGTTTGGGACGGAGGAGGGTCACATCGCGATTATCCTCCGAACCTCCGTGATCCGGACGATGGGAGAGGGCATCTGGGCGACCCATGGAACTTCCTGGTTTGTGGTGAAGGGCGAAGTCGAACCGGGACAAGTATAAGGACCACCGAGCCTGTCTGCGGTCGAGGATTTGCGCTTCGCAGAAGTACTCCAAGTTCTTGTGGTCGGTCCAGATCTCCACTGGATGCTCCGTGCCTTTGAGGAAGTGCCGCCACTCATCTAAGGCTCGGATGATCGCGAGCATCTCCTTGTCATGGATCTCGTAGTTCCGCTGGACCTCGTTCAAGCTCTTCGAGAAGAATGCGACCGGGTGCCACTTGCCATCGGCGTCGGGCTGAGACAGGACGGCCCCGGTGGCAAAGTCCGCTTCGAGCCGGTATGGCTTGGACGGGTCTGGGAGGATCAGGACCAGGTCGGAGGTTACAGCGTCCTTGAGGGCTCGGAACGCTGCATCCTCCGAGTCTCCCCAGGACCACTGCATACCCTTTTTCGTAAGATCAAAGAGGGGCTGGGTGTTGTCCGAGAACCCCCGGACAAACCTCCAGTAGAAGTTTGTGAAGCCGAGGAACTGCTGTACGTCCTTCTTGTTTCCCGGGGCCGGCCAGGTGGCGACTCCTGCGACCTTGACGGGGTCCATCTCAACGTGGTTGTGGAAGATGATCACGCCGAGGTACTCGATCGACGCCTTCTCGAACTCGCACTTCTCCGGTCGGAGATAGAGTTTGTGCGCGCGCAACCTCCGAAGAACCTCCGAGACGATCTTCCGATGGCGTCCGAGGTCCGAGTGGGTGACAAGGATGTCGTCAAGGTAGACCATGACATCTCCGGACAGGATTAGGTCTTGGAAGATGTCGTTCATCATGGTCTGGAAGGTCGCTGGAGAGTTGGTAAGGCCGAAGTACATCACCAGGGGTTTAAACAACCCCTGATTAGTCCGGAAGGCCGCCTTCCACTCGTCGTCTTCGCGGATTCAGACGTTGTTGAACCCCCACCAGACGTCAAGTTTCGTGAAGTACTGAGCTCCTTTCAACCGGTTAATGAGGTCGTTGATCAAAGGGAGTGGGTACCAGTTTTTCACGGTCATGGCATTTAACGCCCGGTAGTCCTAGACGAACTGGAGAGCGCCGTCCTTCTTCTTCACGAAGAAGACCGGCAAGGCCATGGGTGACTTGGACGGACGAATTCGACCGGTGGCTAACCCTTCCTCGATGAAGGCATTGAGCTCCTTCTGTTCGAGGGGGGAGATCGGGTAAACCTTGCAGTTCGCCGGTTTTGAATCCGGAATGAGTTCGATCGCGTGGTCCCAAGTCCGACGCTCCAGAAGAGAGTCGAAAGACTCCCAATTGAAGATCTCTTCAAACTCCCAAATCCAGTTGGGAATCTCCGTTGGCAGAGGTCCGGAGTTTTTGGCGTGAGCCTCCGCGAGCCTCTGCAAAACGGTGGAGGTTGCCTGGATATCCTCCGAAGGTCCGAACCGCGTATAGAAGATGCGGTCGCCATTCTCGATTGGGTCATCCTCATTGTCCGAGTCATCCTCCGAGTCGGGGGTCAATCCCGGAAGATCCGGGTTGTTGTCAGCGTCGTCATCCTCGCCTTCCCGGTCATCCGCGT
Organism: Mycena capillaripes; assembly: GCA_029204075.1. NCBI lineage: Eukaryota > Fungi > Basidiomycota > Agaricomycetes > Agaricales > Mycenaceae > Mycena > Mycena capillaripes. Next base: position 1,254,133 of record JARHKZ010000017.1, read on the forward strand.
CGACAACACAGATGGATGGGAAGGGGCCAGCGCAGACAGAGCGGAGGATCTGAGCGACAACCTTGGCCTCGCGGCGTTCCTTTCGAACTTCGTCGCGGCAGGTAGCGCAGGAGGCGGGGCAGCGGGTCATCTTGACGTCCCGTGTCTCCCAGTCAATCTCCGGGTTATGCTTCCAAAGCCACGAATACCCGAGGATGAGCTTCTGCTTACCCGAGCGTGTGACCGCAAACTGCACTTGCTCGGAGTGTCCCTTGTACCGGAGGACTACATCTGCAACTGAGCCGTACCGGTAATATATAGACTAAAATAGGTGGCAGCAGCCACGGTGTCAAATATCAATAACCCTGGAAGTAGCCACCTCCTGGCTATGGCTCCCATCTGTGTGCCTCGCGGGGCGGCCGGCACATTTTCTGGGTCCGGAAGCCCCTCCGTTTGGCCTGTATTTGGCCCCCTGGAATCCGGGAAATTGTCAGGAATCTTCCTCAAATTGTTTCCGTATATTGGCCCGTACAGATGGCAGCTCACGTGCGTGGCACTCGGCTTCTACCAGCACCAGCACCCGCCCTGCCGCCGCCCGTTCGCGCTTTCGGTGGGTAGGAACCTTGGCGTATCCTTGCATTGTGCATTACGGTGCTTGACACCACCGCCCTTGCTTCCTCCCCACGCTCATTCCACTTGTCCTGTTCTCGCTGCACCCCGCACCCGCCGTGTTTGGGTTCCCGCCGCACCCGTCGCGCTCATCCTGTTTCCGCCGCACCCGCTGCGCGCGTCCCGCTCGTTCCCGCCCCGCATTACGTTTCCAAAGTCCTCAGTACCAGAACACTTTAATTTGGTGCGTACTTTGCCTCCTTGCGGTGGCGTCATTTCTTTCTATACTTAATGTTCTTTCAGTGCTGTCGTGTTGCCTCCCATCTTTCTCCCTTGTCTCTGAAACCACCGTCTTTTCTTCCTGGTAAAATTTTCCCTGTCTTTCTGTCTGATTCTGATCTTGTGCATACGCGGTGGATATACGTTACTTATGTGCCTCCAATGTCCTTTATCCTCCACCACCTTTCTCCCGATGTCGCCGCCACCTTTGTCTTTCAAGATCCATGATTAAATAATATATATTTTTAAATTCTTGAGCCCAAACTACACACTATTTCAAGTCCATGAGTCGACAAATCGAAGCTATCTCTTTGCGGTCCGCTTGCATTTCTGTCTACACACCCCCTCAGCCGCCCGATTGGCCGCCCGCAGCGCAGAGTGCTTGGGCAGCGACGCTTCCACGCTCTCGAGAACCCAGAGTACGTCCTGCACAGCTGCATGCCACTTCGCCTGATTGAGGGCATCCCACCCACCATTCAATCCAAGCTGCTGTTGCTTTGAACCCCAAAAGAAGAGGCCTGCAACAACATTGAGCCAGCCGTTTGGCCCCTGCACTGCGAGGTTCCCCCAATTCCAACCTTTGTCATCCACTTTGTAGATCTTCCGCTGCTCGCCCTCTCGTTGGCGCCATGCGGGCTGCATTGAATCCCACCAAGTTTGCCACCTGACCGCATAATCGTTCAGGTCAGTGATGCCGGCGTTGTAGGGATTAGTCGACCTCGTCCCCCACGCCACAGAGATCCAGACTTTGAGCTCCTTTGGTCGGTGTTCCTTTGGCACTCCGTCACGCAGCATAGCGCTGAAGCCGAAGCACTCCTTGACCCGAATCAGCATCTCCAGTAGCGAGCGGAAGTGAACTTCCAAGTCGCGGCGTGAAAGAGCTTCGATTGTTTCGCGTAGCCATGGGGGATCTCCCTCCGCAAACACCAACAACTCAAACTGCCCGTCCGTCGTGGATGGCCGGAGCGGGGCGCTGGAGACGGCGCCTGCGGGGACGACGGCGGGGGTAAGAGGCGGGGCCGATGCGCTGTCGATGTTGGCGCTGGAGGCGGCGTCTGCGGGGGAGACGGCAGTGGTAAGAGGCGGGGCCAATGTACTGTCAATGTTGGCACTGGAGGCGGCGCCTGCGGGGACGATGGCAGGGGTAAGAGGCGGGGCCGATGCAGTGCCGCCGTTGGCACTGAGGGCGGCAGAGCCCAACGACTTCAGCGATGCTGCCGTGCCGTTGAGCACGGGGTCAATTGCAGGAGTGGAGGCAGAGGTGGGTGTGTCCGTGCTCGTAGCGCTCTGCTGTCTACCCAGGTGGCGCGACTTCCTCAGCGCTGCCTGCGCGCTCTGCAATTTTTGTTTGTCGCCAGAGATGTTAATGGGCGTGCGGCGCTCTTCTTCCTCGGCTTTGTAGTAGGCTTCTTGCTCGATGCATCCTGGACGCCTGCGACATCCTCAAGCATGGTCGTCCCCTTCTCCGCTCGCCGATCCTTCGTCATGGTTTTGCTTTTCTTGGGTGGCGGAGGCTCACTCTCTGAATCCGAAGTATCCGAATTCAAATCGGAATTCAAATCGTTAGAGTTCTCTGAGTTGGAGTCGGGTGATATAGTGTAATTGGCCTTCTCCATAACTGTCATCAAGGCAGCGTCCAGGCACTGTTGTCTGGCTAAGAGCGAAAGAGCAAGAGTAAAATGGCATCTTCAGTAGAGGTGGAATAAATCAAGTAGTGTACGCACTGAATACAGTTTCCAAGTACTCTTTCATCAGACCAAGTACGCTGTTAAAGTGTTCACCCGCCCATTGCGGGAAGTGCGAGGCCATTGCCGTGTTTTTGCGACCGTACAAGACGCTAAGGAGACGTAAATACACAGACGATGGGCGCAATAATCTCTGCTCACTGAATAGTGCCCAAATCGCCCTCGTATTTAGGTATAGGCCCTCCCAGAATGAGAACCGCGTGTAAACCCGTGCGCTCGTGGATGCCTTGTAGGATAGGCGCCACAAATGTGCCCACATTATCAATCGCCCTGTAATATAATGCTCATGAGATGCTAGGCTACTGGTTGAAAAGAGAGGACTCACTCCTGACACGCGTCTGGCAACTTGGATGGCGCTGCTGTCAATGCTTTCTCATAAAAGACACGCGCCGCCGCGGCCTCCGCCTTAGCCCGAGCTGAGTATGCCGCCTTTTCATCTTCCGACAGTGTGGCAAAGACCTCGTGTGCAATTTTGGCTTGGAAAGGAGCATTGGGCTCCTTCGAAACAGGAACGCTGGCTCCATCGGCTGGTGTTTCGGCCCAGCGCGCTTGGACAAGAGGCCCAATCTTTTCAGCGTAGCACTGGTGCATAAATTGTTGATACACCTGTCGTACTTTCGGTGGAGACTTAATATTGGAGAGTTTGGCCAGGAAGATCGCCCAGGGATCCTTGCGCGAGTCGACCCTGGTCCCCACATGCTTGCGAAGGTGCTTGACACAATACTTGAGCCAACAGCGAATGCGCTTGAGCGACGAAGTGTTAGTTTTCACACCTCTGATCGATGCGAGTCACACTCACCTTATCGAGGTCTTTTTGGCGCGCTGATCTCTTCGCCGTTTCCTCTGGGGAGAGTTTCTCGGGAGGTGGCAATACCGCAGCGGGATCGAAGGCGGCAAGAGGCAAGGGCGGCTCCTCGTGATCTTGCAGCCTCCAATCAATGCGAGCGTGAAACTCATTGCAAACTCGCTGGTGGTACTCCCGTTCTTGGCGCCAACTGAGTTCCATGGCGTCAGTGTAGGGCTTAACGTGCGGGAGAAGAATGGTCTCGCGCGCTCCCTCAGCCCATAGTCGCAGATTCTTGTGGTCTGCCTTGGCAACCCACGCATGTTTTCTCTTCTGCGCCATATTTAGCTCTCTGTCGGCTCGTCAACGACGTCAAAATTGGGCTGGGGAAGGCTTACCGTTTTTTTCAAACCTTCTTTTCTTTTCTGGAAGAAGTAAGTCACTTTCCGGTCAATAATATCCTGTCTCTGTCTGCGTCCTATATAACTGATCGTGTAGCGAGTTTTCCAATTTAGCACTTATCCCTGGACTCAGGCTCCTCCTGGCTGGCGCCAGGTCTTTTGCTCTTGTTCGTTCATGGTGGAGTTTCAATACTTACTTCAAAGACTCGCGTTTGTGGCATCTCCCTTCACTTTTCACCACCATCTCAACTTTTACATCCAACTCACAAAATGACCAACCTTCTCCAGAGTCAGGCCGCTGCCACCCCTGATAATGTGGCAGCGCCCTGGACCACCTCCTCAACGGCTGCGGCTCAACCCATTGTCGGTACGACTTGCATCTTCCTCGTCTGTCCATTTTGTTGCTGATGTGTCTCTCTCCCTAGCCGCTAGTCCCGGATCGGCAGCCCATGCGTTTCATATGCTGAGTGTCGCAGCAAATGCATTGGCTGCTGCAGCCCCTGCAGAAACGCCCGTCGGTGTACCAGCCCCAGGTACTAGCTCTCATTTCGCTCGTTCTCTATAAGCTCATCTTTTCTTAAAAGCTCCCACCGGGATTCAATACCACGGGCCCTGGGTCGCGAGTGCCATCTACGACGTCATTCCTACCGGTCCTCTCGCCACGGTTCCCGACAATGGTGAGAAATGGTACGCGATTACCAAAGGCCGCTACATTGGAGTCACCAACAGTACCGCAATCGCTGACAATGCCGTCACCCACGTGTCGCATGCGCTCCGCACTTCCTACTCCAGCCAGGTCGACGCGGTGAGGGCTTTCAATGACGCACTCGCCTTGAACATCGGCTTGATTGAAGTCATTTAACGGTTTGTCTAATTTTCTCTGTTTTTGCCCCCTGCTCACGCGGAACCTCCTCCAGTCACTCTGTTCATAATTTCATAGTTTACTTACTCTCCTTGACTACATGAATACACATTCTGTTTGCCGTCCGTACTACTTCCCGCATTCTTGGCGCCGGAGATAAAACTTGCCACGTGTTTCATTAAAGATTCGGATCCATGGAATCACCTGTTGTCATCACGCATCAGAGAAGCTGCACTGCCCATGGTGACAAGCATCAGAAAGGTGGTCTTGCCACGCGTTGAGCGTGTTCCTCCGCCGCTCCATTGTTCATATCTCGTTCCCAGACCTTTTTCTGCCACCCGCTCCCACACGGCTGTCAAGATCTTTCAGGGTCGACCATGTATCTTCTCGATCTCTTCAGATTCCCCCCATCTCGGTCTTGAGATGACTGGCCTGTCGGACACTGCTCGCGAGTACACAGACTCAGAGTTTGCCGCCCTTATTGCTTCCTTAACGTTCGATTTGGCGGCATCGACAACACAATCTGGTACAAATACCAGTAACCCCCACCCAATTACTCTCCTCGCGCAACACCTCAAACCCCTCGGCGGCCTACGAGGATGTATGACTTTGAGTCCTTGACTCATTCTGGATGATCCACCCAGTGGTGAGTGTGGACTCATCTCTTCCTCCCTCACCTCATTCATACACTCTGAGCAGGTCAGAGGTGTCCTTCTACACCCAAGGCATAGACCACAGCCACGTACATGCCGTAGTGGATTCACCCATGTCGACCCAAAAACAGAAAGGTTACGCCGTCTTCTATGGTCGTGAGCCAGGAGTCTATTCCCAATGGTAAGGAACATGGTCACTATTCGTCTTGCTGTATCATTGACTTTCTCAGGCATGGACCCTTGGGTGTGGAAGCACAGACCAAGCGTGTATGCGGTGCTTTGCACCAGGGGTATGCGTCACTCAGCAAGGCTCACGCTGTGTTTGTATATGCTCAGCAGCGCGGCTGGACTGGTGTTTGCCACTCGCAACTGCCGAGTCCTTCGGATCCTCCCCCTTCAGCTATCCCTGCCCTCCCGCAACCCGTAGGCTCCGCCATAATCACCCAAAATCCCTTACACGGCAACTCCGCATCGGCGCCCCACTGGCACATTGTCTATGCCAGAATTACCCCAGGCATCTACGTGTCCTAGTTCGTCTTTCAAACCCTTGCCTCCATCTCGTACTCAATGACTCTACCTCAGTCTCGAGTGCGCACTAAATACTCTGGGGATAAGCGCCGCATCCTATGAATCTACTGAAACACGGGAAGATGCGGAGGAGCGTTGGGCCATCGCCAATGCTGTGGGGACTATTCGTACTCTCACCCATAGCTATTGTGTACACTCTTAAGTTCTGAATTCGTTTCATGTGTACTTAACAGACGAAAAGTAAATGAAAAGTTATGGATTGCATTGCTACAGTGTACACTCAACAGGGGGCACCCATTTCAATGCCCTGCCGCCATTCTTCGACTCCAACAGACCCTCGCTGTTCGTGAAGAGATGCCACTGCTTCCCAGGACCAACTGAGGAGGTGTGTGAGGCGAGTAGCGGAATAGTCTGTACGACCCAACTCACCCGGATTCTACCACGACACACATTCTGGCTGCCCTCTCAGCGTCCAGTCGGGCGTTCATCGTGGCTTCTTTGGCCCTGTTACGTGCGGTGATTCTGGCCATGGTGAAGACTGTCAGCAACGGCGCTTAGGTCAGCCTGACTATGCCAAAGCCTAACACAACCACAGCCGAGCCCCAGGTGTTGAGAAGGAATCCGTCACCGCTCCATAAGCGAATGACCGTATGTCGAGAGTCCGAGGTGTGGGAATAACCCGAGTGAGGAATAACCCGGTCCTGGGGAACCCGAGCAAGGGTTCTCTGGTCCGGGTTATCCATATAATCCACCACCCACAACCCCGTTGAGGGATAACCCGGTCGCGAACTAAGACAGGGGTTGAGAAAATAGGAGACGAGGTGTTGCCGAGAGAAGAGGAAGCCGAGGCAAGACCAAGTCAACGAGACGACGAGAGCAAGGCAGGCTCAGGTCCAATACCAGGCAGTCCAGGTCAAGGTAAGTCCGGTGAATAGATGAGGTAGAATCTACTGTACAGGGGATTCTACTTAGGTTTATATACAATAAATAAAGGAGTCTGATCGTAGGATAAATGTAAAGGCCATATGTAGCATAAAGGGGAAATGAATTAGTATAACACAAAGGAGTTGACAGGTAGAGTCAGGGGCAGGGTCAACAGGAGCCAGGGATAAGGCACCTGTGGAGTATCAAGGGGTTGGCAGGGGAAACCAGGGGTTAACACTGCCAATAAAGAGGAGTCAAATATGAATCCAGAGGGGTCGTTTCAGAGTAAAGGAGGTCAGGTTGTTATCGCAGAATAACCCGAGCAAAGCCAGCCAAGGCAATAGTGTTTGCTGGGAGTTGATAGTGAGTAATCCACTGGTGTGTGGATTAGAGCCAGGGTAATATGGCTGGTGGTGTGTCCAGTCACCCTGTAAAAGGGCATGGCTGGGGGTTCTACATGTGTTGTGAGGAATAACCCAGAGAGTACCGGGTTATTCCCAAAAAGGAAATGGTAGAACCCTAAAAAGGAAAGCAGTAGGTCAGATCATGACAAAGACACCGACCATGGGTCTTGCGACCTCATTCCTTTCCGTGAGTGCTGTGATGCTGACCCTGGCCTTCGTGAGCACAGTGTCTACATGGAGTCGGTGAATCCCCAGTGTGCTGTTGGTTACATGAGTCAATGGGTCGTCCGAGGACTCGTACGCCGCAGTCTCTGCCAAGCTTCTTAGTTCCCTTTGAGCCGCAACTTTGACACAATTATCCCTGCCAAAGGTTGTCAGTCCCAGAGATTTGAGAGCGGGAGAGATTTCACAGGCTACTCCGACGGTACATAGCGCTGAGAGCTACCTGAGCCGAAAGCTTATCTTGGGCCAGATTGACCCTCGCGCTGCCACCCTCAGGCCTTTTGCTAAGCGGGAGGTAGCCGTCCGAGATGGTATCATCGTGCTGAACTGGCCGTTTTTGGGGAGCGTCCCATTGCCGGCGATATTGTTTCTTTGCAAGCCTTACAACCAGATGCATCAGCCTAAACATGTAGATGCACCGTAGCGTAGCAAACCTTTTTTCAGCAATGTGGATCCGATTTTTCTCTCGAAGTTCAGCCCGATGACTATTGTTTCTCCTCATTAATCGTCTTGCAGATGCTTCCCATGCTCACGTTTGGTAGTAGAGTTTATGAGCTTCACGGCGTCCAGTATTTGCGGGCAATTGCGTTCCAGTGGACTTGCGGCCCATTTGATTGGGCGATATTGCTATGAAAAGCCACTTGCCTTTTTAGGACCACTACTCCGAATCTCCCTATAGTAGTCAAGTGAGGTTGTGCATCTTGCTTTTCGGGCAGCTCAGATTCATGATTCCACAAGGAGGGCCAAAGAGTCTGCGACAAAGAAAAGAATGTGTATCTCAAGAGTCTCTTTTCTTAATCAAATTGTTAATCAATTGTCTCGATAACATTATACCCACTAATTCTACTGTAGATATTTACCTTATGATAGTTTACATCCTACATTTCAAAATTTATCACAAGTTGTCAAGCTTATTTAGAACAATCTATCAAGCATCGCGAGTCGTTTGATCCTTCCTTGCTCCTTCAAATAGTTGTCTGTCTCATATGCTGGCATCTGCACATCTCCAACCACATCATACACAACAACTTCGCGGTCTCCATTGTTTGCATCCTCCTGGTCATCAGGGCTTTCGTCAATACACCACAAAATGTCAGGCCGATCCCTGAGATCAATGGCTATATTATGTAGAACCATTAGAGCTTCAATTGTTTTGTATACCTCCTGGATGTCATTATGGGGACCCATTCCACGCAGACAGGGAAACCGGCCCTTGAAGAGACCGAAAGCATGTTCAATGACAATTCGGACAGAAGACAGGCAGAGATTGAAGGTGCGCATGCACTCTTTGTCCACATCAGAAGCCACTGCAATTTCGGGCTCGTCAAATGGTCGGATAGTGAAGGGGGTTGATGGATATCCAGGTAGAACAGGTTTAGCACCCAGTTGTACAGCTGATTTCAAAAGTCTGTACAGGTTTTACGAAATGTTGATGCTCAATTTGTGCTTACCGTTATTTGTGGCTGTGTCCTTGGCTAGTGTTGGCTCCACACCTCCCGGCGACATCCGCGACTCCACCGCATGATGCCAAATTGTCGGCTTGCTTGTGCGGGTGATTACAGGATAAATGGATGGGTTTTCTTCTTTCTTGTGTCAGAATACACTTGTGGGTGGCCATGGGTGGTTACAGAATATGGACACGGGCGAAATACAGGGCTCGGCTTTGTGGAGCCACAGACACTGTAACAAACATGGGTAAGCAAAAATTGAGTATCAACATTTTGTAAAACCCGCACAGACTTTTGAAATCAGCTGTAGAGAGAAGGTCCAATAGAAGACCTTTACCAACGAGGATGTACTCCCCATGTTCAAAGTACCAATGCCGCTGCATCCATATGTCCGAATTTTTTGACATCTGTAACACCCCCAGGCCATCCAAGTTCAAAAGATGTGAACCACTTCTCATGATCACAAGTAGCCTGGATGTTTGTCTGGACAAAAAATGGTTAGCAAAAATTGTGCTTGTCTGTGCAAGAAGAATACTCAAAAAAAATCTTTTGGGTCATGAAATGGTGGCCCTGCTGGAGGGGAACCTCCTCAAACCGTATGAGAGAGCCGTCACCTGCCCCAAGATACCTGGAAAAGCCCGATACATCCTTGATATGTGTTTTAATGGCCTCTTTTCTCTCCGGGGCAGGCCATCCCACATAGCGTGGGCGTAATTCACAAAGAGCACGTCGGACTTGTTTACAGTAAAGGAAGACTGTGCCAAAGCCAATGGAGAGCTTCTGGGCAGTACCAAGTGTGTCCGAGCCGACTGCTCCATAACATACTAAAAAGCATCCTAGCTGGTATTTGACGTGTCGTTGGGGACGGCGACCACGGTATTGGAATATTGGACTGGTGGAGAGAAGTCCTACAAGAAAATTGAACATATCCCTTCCAATTCTGGATATCTGTACTATCAGATTGAGTTGAATGCATTTATTGAGACATACCAAAACATATGGCGAAATTCACAATCTGGTGCTTGCAAGCAGACTGAGAAAAAATCTACCAACTTTGGTATTTGATTGTAAGAGCCTCTCAATCCGTCTCCTGTCATCCCTTGTGCAATTGCAGCCCAATTCAGTGCAGAAAGCTCGAGGATTTCTGAGATATCATCATCGGCTCTGAATTCCTCTTCTTCTGGAACCAGATCAAGATCAAGGTCATCCTCAAGTGTAATGGAGGATGCAAGAAGCCCTTCTGCTGCGTAGATCATGTCCGATTGAGTTTGCGCCTTGGTGGGACACGGCATCAGAGAGAGTCGACTAAAATGGACTATAGCAGTGACTTTATTTGTACAGTGTTTACACGAACAAATATTGAATTAAAATCCGAACCGAACAGTTCGGATTAAGAATTGAGCACCCCTAATGGCAACACACCATGAGCCATGAATCATAACTCCAACACTAAACAGCCTCAGTAGAATACCGAGGGAAAATTTTCATTTTGGCAGAATTCTAGCCCAAATCTTGAAACTGCTAGCCTTTGTGCAATGGATGGGGGTCAAACTAAGTGTCAGGTCTGTGAAAGGCCTCAGTAGCTACTCACCACAGTTGAGAGGTAACAAATCCAAGCCTGAAGGGCCTCGGCAGTGTCAGCTACAAAAATTTTTGTAGCAAGAAGATTAACTGGAATGGTGTTATCCAAGTTCTTCTTTGTGGTTTGTATTTCTGAATAGAAATTTCTCACTGATTTGTTTTCCAAAGGAAGAGCTCCGTAAACTATTTAAGTAGTTTGTTGCGAGTTGTAGGACCTTTTGAAGTCCGTGGGAAGGGTTCTCTGTGAACTGACAATCAGTTGCGGCAATATCTCACGTAACTATACGGAGATACAATTCTGCTCACCTATTGTAGGTGATCTGGGAGTATTTAAGAGAGTTCTGGATCTCTTACAATACTTCTTGGGGCTTTCTTGAGGAATACAGAAATTTCTAACGGTAATTTGGTAGTGTGTTAGGTAAGTCAAATGTGACTGATGAGCTTCTTGCAGACAGATGATGGGCTTCTTGGGATTTCTGAGGTGTAATTACAGCTTACTGAAGTGTAATTCACACAATGAGACTAATCTTAGGTCTTATATCAACAAAAAGTTAATTCTGGCAGGGAATTCAAAGGGGGGGGGAGGAAAACTGGATTCTAATTGCTGAAGCAGGTCCTTATATACTAATTCACATGGCCTAATTGAGCTATTCTGAGTCACTGATAAACACTGCTTTTCTGGCTCTTTCTAACTTCTTCCTAACTTCTATTCTTCCTTCTTCTTAGCTTCCTGACTCTAAATGGCTCCCATTAGATTCTTTCCTTCTTTAGTTTCACTTGCCCTAATTAGTTGCAGTGCTGTTTATGGCTTCTTGATGAATTTGATATTATTGATGATGGGTTGATGCCAATGATAAGATATTGATTTGACCTGATAAGATAGTCTGTGATCTTATCTAAACTGTTGATAAGATAAGTTGAACCATTTTTATTATTTAATCTTGTTTATTAATTTATACTTGTTTTATTGATGTTCTGACTCTCATTTTAATGGGAGTCTGACAGTGGAGGCAGAATACTGAGGAAAAATCGCATTTTTGCGGACTTCCAGCCCGGATTATAAATTGATTGGGCGGTCTGGAGTGCACAGAGTCAAAAGAAGGTGTGGATCAGTGGAAAGGACCAATGGATACACATTGCAGGTAAGAGATCATAAATCCAACTCTGAAAAAAACTCGGAGGGGACAAGATACTAAGGAAAATTTGCATTTTGCTGAATTCTGGCCCGGATTTTAAACTCTTCTGCAGTGCACAATGCCAAGGACACGTGAGATTGGTGGATTGCCCAAGTGGCTATACATGAAAGGCAAGGAATCACACATGCAACACTAAACAGATATGGCAGAGCCAAAATACTCAATAAAAATGGCATTTTTGGGACATTCTGGCTCGTATTTTAAATCTGCGGGCCTTTCTGTAGTGGGGGGGGGCAAATAAAGGATCAAATCAGTGAAATTGATCGGTGGTGACACACCGCAGGTGACAGAATACAAATCCAACTGTGAACAGTCCCAGCAGAGGCAGAATACTGAGAGAAAATGTCATTTTTGAGGAATTCTAGCCCAGATCTTAAATTCGGTGGCCTTTCTCCAGCGTGAGGGGCCAAGGAAAGATCCAACTCTGCGAGGGCAACCGGTTGCTACACAGCACAAGTGAGAGATCACAAATCCAACTGAGAATGGGCTCAGTGGAGGCAGAATACTGTGGAAAAATGCCATTTTTGAGAAATTCTGTTCTGGATTTTAAATCCGCTGGGCTTTCTGTGATGGACAGGGCCAAACAAAGAGTCAGATCAGTGCAGAGGGTTAATAGCCACACACCAACAGTAGAAGATCACAAATCCAACAGAGAATGGACTCAGCGATAGCAGAATACTGTGGAAAAATGCCATTTTTAAGGAATTCTGCTCCAGATTTTGAATCCGCTGGGCTTTCTGTGATGGACGGGGCCAAACAAAATGTCACATCAGTGTAGGGGAGAGGTGCCCACGTTGCACAGGTTAAGGACCACGAATCCAACTGAGAATGGACTCAGCAGATCCAGAATATTGGGGAAAATTTCACCAAGAAATGGGCTCACAATGAGCAGGACAAGAGACAAAGTATTTGAAGTTGTTGTAATGATAATTCAGTGTGGGAAAAAGCACTTGACTTTTCCCATGACCTTAATACATTCTTAGCTTCAAAAAGCTTTTAAATACACCTATTAGCAAGAACTTTCATCAAGACATGAGCTTGCAACGAGCATGACAAGAGATGAAGTATTTGAAGTTGTTGTAATAATAATTCAATGTGGGAAAGTCACATGACAAGCAGATGCACCCACAACCTCAACACATTCTGCTCATTGTTTCATAGCTGTAATATCATTTTTTTTTTGCCTGTAATATGTGAAAGGTTTGCTATAACAACTTGCAATGACCCCACTCTTCACTGGAATAATAAATTTAGGGGGAAAAAATGAAGGAAATGGGCTGAATATTCAATCACACCTCTGAAGCAGAGGACAATGTCGTAGTATATAAAATTTGGCAAAAGGACTGATCATAAATGTATTTGTATTTGTATCTATGCACTTTGCCCTTTTTCCCATCAGCTACTATGAGCAGGCATACAAGCACTCATTCAAGTACAAGGAATCCTAAGGCTCCAGGATTCAACCATGATGGATCCTGGGATTCCAGGATTCAACTATGATAGATTTTTATCAATTATAACTGTTTTATTTCCTTTCTTAGAATGTTTGGTTCTGTTGGAAGTGGGAACTCAGATGGTCTCAGATGGTAGCCAAAAAGGCAGAGGGGTCTCAGATGGGAGGCGAAAAAGCCCAGATCCATTACATACTAGGCTACTTATATACTAGGTATCAATAAGTGATCTGAGTAAGCATGAGTAATGCTCAGTAAGCAGATGATCAGTAAGCAGAATGTTAAGCAGAATGTTAAGCAGAATGTAAGCAGATGATCAGTAAGCAGAATGTAAGTAAGCAAAGATAAGTAAGCAGACACTGCCTCGTCTGAACCAAACAACAGAGTTTAACAGTGTGTGCTGTGTGTGTGGTATATGCACTCAGTAGTGGGCTCAGGGCTCGGTATCTGCTGTTAGCGGGTAGAAGGTTAGGGAGTGGACGGTACCATAGACAAGTCTCAAAAGACAATGCCCCATATTGATCAGTGCCTTTGTGGACACAGACATCAAGCGGTTGTTTCGGTTGAGTGTGGCGGGGGCTCAGTAGTCGGAGGGGGTCAGTTCGGCGGTTTTGGAAGTGACATCTCTTCCTTGGGACTATTCCCTACACGATGTAGTCAGCAGGGGTGGTCGATCCAATATTAGGAGAGCCTGAGCTGAGGACTTGGGATCCGACCAAAGTCAGACCTTGCGAGGATAGGGGAGCAGTAAAGTGTTCTGCTTTGAGGACACGTGAGGGTTGGCGAGGAGAACCCCTGTGGAGGGTCTAGATAGCACAGGTAGTGTACAGGTGAGTACGTGTGTCCGTGAGTGAGTGTCTGCAATGTCTGTTTCCCCCTCCCTTTTATACTGTTTCCCTCCTCTGCTGAGTCACTGCCTTCCCGCCCCTTGAAACCATTTTAACACATGCTCGAAGTGCCAATTGAAGGTACGAGCTCCGTGGTCAAGAGCGAAAAGGGTAGCTGGGTCTGCGCTAGGTGTTTTATAGGTGCATAAATGATGTTGTTCCATCGGCTGAAGGTGCTTGGATGCTACTCGGACGGCCAAACCTGGCTCGAGTGGTTGTTCTGGGTGAGCGAGACGCGCTCACAATGTATGTGCACAGGTCCGAGCTGTGTTCCTTGGTGAGCGAGGTGCATACTCAGTGTGTGAGTGGAGATTTGAGGGATTACAAGGGCAGATGCGCCCCATGGTTGAGGTCGGGATGGTGCCGGTAAAGCAAGCTGAGTGTAAGGGGAACCCCCGATCGGCGCCGGATCGGTCCCCGATCCAGCGATACTACCACCCCGACCCGGCCGCCGATCGGCCGCCGGCTCATCGATACGACCACCGGCCACCGGACTTCCGGATGGCATTCCGCTTGTGACCAAGCCCGGGACATCTGCCGATCACTCCGATCACATGATCCTAGTCAGTAGCTAATTATACTCACACCGGCGTGGGAATCCTCAGAGTTTCTTCTCTTTGGATCCCCCACGCCAGGTGCGCTTCCTTGTATATTTAGCTACTTTCAATTAACCTTTGGATCCCCCACGCCAGTCCCTGAGTACCTCGGGCCTTCGTGGTTGCCCTTACACTGAGAGCTGAGGCCCAGTCGAGGTGAGAGATCGTTGTCGGTGTCGAAGGTCAATCCGGATCCGGTATTGTGGTTTTCCGATTAGGTAGTGCATGGTCGTAAGTCAGTGTAGAACAGAAGTCACAAGTCAGCATGTAAGAGTCGCGAGCACATGCCACAGAGGGAACCTGTGTCACGATTTGATACTATCTAATCGTTCCAACGCCTTATGTAAACATGTGCCTATCTAATCTTTGGCGCTTATATTATATGAGCACTTATTAATATCCTCGGAACGTTCTGGACAAACACACGACAAACACACCTTATACATGAGGATACAGGTTGCTTTGTAAGAACACATGGTGGAGGGACGGTTCACATGAGGAACACACATTTAATTAATAGGTCTTGACAGATCTCATGGACAATGCATGTACAACACATGGTTACAGACTATTGTAGTATATTTATGTTCTCGTTCCCACGGCTCGATAAAACAGTATATATACAGTAGTAGGGCATGAAACCGTACAGTATACGGTAGACGACCGTACCGCGTACGGCCGTTTATCTGACACAGACGGCTGGTACCCGTACCGTATCAGAGTGCGGCACAGACCCATACGGTACGGGTACCGCCCCGTATTGAACCGTCCAGTAACGGCCGTCTCATGTCTCACTGCCGCAAATACCCTGTTTCATCTCCAGTTACCTCAAGGAACCACCAGCAAGCAACAAATGTTGCCCAAAATGATTTCAATAGCGCTCACCCGTATTACGGTGCTCACCCGTACCGTCACCCGTCCAGTAAATTTTGCCGGCGAGCACCGTTACGGTACGGGTCCCGCACCGTATTGAACCGCCCGTATACCCGTATAATTACGGTTACGGTTTCAAGCCCTATACAGTAGCTAGTCGTCTGTAGTAGTTAACCTTTTATTCCATCCTCTTTCGAGCTATACACATCGCACTCCCCAATCCTTTATCTTTGATATTGGACGCGATTTAGTCTTGACTGTGACATAATAAAAGGTTACCCTTCATACCCTCGTACCGCCATCCCCTACCGACCTCCTTTCCCTTTCTCCCCCACTACGCGCACTATTTGCGTCATCCTTACCTTTCTACTTGGACTCTCGTATTTGAAGATCCATTCTTACCCACCAACATACTACCTCGTCCACAGCGAGTCTAAACAATTGCAGCGCCAATCATTGGCGGTCCACTATAGTGAACAGACGCTTGGCCACGGGAAACGTTGAGTCCGTCCCCAGCCACAAAGCAGTCGTAGGAGCACTGGTCAGATCTTCGGAGAGGACCATCTCGCTATCGTCGGGGGTGTTGTAGAAGACCCGGGATAGTTTCGCTCGCAAAAGACTGCATTGACTTCACCCACCGCTTTGTGCGGAATTCACCACAGTGTCCCGTTTGGCACCTCGTATACACACCAGTCCTGACTCCTCAGACGAGAGCGATTCGTGCCCGTCACTATCCTCTTCACCCTCTCCGCAGACTACCACACATCCGTCGTCACCACTCTCCCTTCCCTTCCACCTCCTAAGCCTAGACATGTCGTCTAAGGTTATCCTCGCCACCACCCCGCCGTTCTTTAACGGTGACAAGACCAAGTGGAATAACTTCCACGACTCCCTGTCCACCTACATTGCCGCGTATGACGATGAGTTAAACACCAACAAGAAGAAAGTTTTCTTCACCGTGTCGTTCCTCCGAAATGCGGACGGAACAGATTGCACAGCTTCGGACTGGGTCCGAAACTGGAAGAAGAGGATGTTCGTCAATTGCGCCCTCCCGACCACCTACACGTTCGACCAGTTGATTGTCGAACTGGAAGCCGCGTTCAAGGATCAGAACCTTGCGCAGTTGGCCCACCTGAAACTGACGACTACGCGTCAGGGAAAAATGTCGCTGGTGGAGTTTTTCCAGCATTTCGAGCTCTATGCGGAGCAGGCGGGGTATTCCCCGAACTCAACAACAACAGGTTACAATGCCTTTTTGGTTGAGCTATTGGAGGATCTCGTTGGACATGAGATCATTTCGCAAATCTACCTGGGGGGGACAGCTTTGCCCACCACGTACAAGGATTTCAAAGCCCGCTTGATGCAGATCGATGGCAATCTGCAGAGAGACAAGATCCGACAGGGACGAAGGAGACAGTTTTGGTCTCCCCGGGTGGAACAGACAGTACCGCCCACCGCTAACAAAGGGATGACACAAGTGGCCCCACCAGCGAGAGATCCGGACGCCATGGACGTGGACAGGGCGCGACAGCAGACGCGAGCCTTTGAATGCTATAACTGCGGCAAGGACGGTCACATGAAGCGGGAGTGCCCGGAGCCTCCCAAGAAAAAATTCAATATTCGATCCATCCAAACCGAGCACTACACGCAGGAAGACCTGCAGGCCCTGGCGGCCATCCTTCGTGAGAAGGGTTTTTAAAGGGGCCCCCGCTTGTGGCCAAAGCGGCGCCCCTAGATACGACATATGGACGCTTCACAGAATTAAATAATATAGACACTACGGACACGATAGATACAGATACAGATGACATGTACACAGAAGAAAATGCCAGCTTACGAAAGAGTATAAACGATTTCTTAGTAGCTAGTGTAGAAAAAGGACAAAAAATATGTATTATGGAGAATCAGAATCGGAAACGTAATTTAAAGAACAAACATATGGACGAAGTAAATAAGAGGTGGAGCGCATTCAAAAAGGCCCCTGGAACCCAAACCAGTGATAAAAATAGTGAGACGAAAAAGGACGGCGATGCCGTGAGGGCTCAATCCGGAAAGACGGAGGAAGCGCCCAAGAGGACAAAAACCCCCGATGCCATTCGCATGCGGGAAGCGGCTGCCCAGCAGAAAGGACCAAAGCCGGACCGGTTGGCACAGGAGTTGAAAGAATTCCAGAAACAACGAAAGCATCACGAGATGCTTGTTCCGTTATGCTTGAAGCGTTGGATACCGGGAAGACGCATGCAGTCAAGGCTCTTCTTGATAATGGATGCACTACTACATGCATCGATCGAGATTACGCCAAGGCTGAAGGTTTTGAGCAACACGAGCTTGACGTGCACATTGTAGCCCGCAATGCTGATGGAACAGAGAACGCTCGGGGAAAGATCACTCATTACGTAGAGTTGATCATGACCATTGGACCACACAAGGAGCGACAGCGCTTCTTGGTTACAGGGCTCGGGAAAGCCCGTGTATTTATTGGTTACGATTGGTTATTCAAACATAACCCCGAGATTGACTGGAGATCTCAAAGGATCACTTTCAATCGTTGTCCGCCTGAATGCAATATGAAGGGCCAGGAGTTTTGTGCTGGGAGGAAAGAGGAATTCCTCGAGGAGGGTGAATCAATCCTAATGGTTGATTTTGCTGAGGAAATCGATCTACGCCTAAAAGAGACCCAGGCGCAGAAGATGGCAGAAGAAGCCAATCAGGGTAAAGAGAGGATGACAGAGGAAAAGATCCCACCTCAGTACCACGACTATGTAAAAGTCTTTGCGAAGGAATCATTTGATTCATTACCCGAGAAAAGACCATGGGACCACGCAATCGAGCTAAAGCCAGATGCAAAGGCCGTAGATTGCAAGATATACCCACTCTCGGTGACTGAACAGGAAAAATTGAATGAGTTCCTGGAGGAGAATTTGAAGAGTGGACGGATCCGCCCATCAAAGTCACCAATGGCTTCGGCATTCTTTTTTATAAAGAAGAAAGATGGCAGCCTGCAACCAGTCCAAGATTATCGGAAGCTCAATGACATGACAATTAAAAACCGTTATCCGCTTCCGTTGATTTCGGAGCTTGTAAATAAGCTTCGTGGTGCCAAGATCTTTACGAAATTGGACATAAGATGGGGCTACAACAATGTGCGGATCAAGGAGGGAGATGAGTGGAAGGCAGCATTCCGAACAAATTGAGGGTTGTTTGAACCGCTCGTAATGTTCTTTGGTCTTACAAACTCGCCTGCGACCTTCCAGACAATGATGAATGACATACTCAGAGAGCTAATCAATGAGGGAAAAGTCATTGTCTATTTGGATGATATCCTGATTTTCACGGAAACATTGGAGGAACATCAGGAGTTGACAAAACGAGTATTGAAAATACTCCAGGACAACAAACTCTTTCTTAAACCCGAAAAGTGCGAGTTCGAACGCACAGAGATTGAGTACCTGGGAGTGATCATCTCGCACAACTCAATGAAGATGGACCCAGTGAAGATTAAAGGAATCATGGAGTGGCCTGAGCCCAAGAACCTAAAACAGACACAAGCGTTTTTAGGGTTTACCAACTTCTACCGGAGATTTGTCCGAGGGTACAGCGAAGTTGCGAGGCCACTCACACGGTTGACAGGGAAGGAGGGGTTCTCGTGGGGACCTGAACAAAAAGCCGCGTTCCAGAAACTAAAAGATAGGATCGCAGAGGATGCAGTATTAGCGCTTCCGACTGATGACGGAAAATTCCGAGTCGAAGCAGATGCATCAGAGGGAGCAACAGGAGCGGTGTTGAGTCAGGAACAGGAGGGCAAATGGCGCCCTGTTGCGTTTATGTCACATGTGTTATATACATGCGCTCTCACGATCCTTTCCGGTCTTCCGGTCTTCCGGTCGCCGGTTTGACCGGCGACCGGCTCTCGTTCCGGTTATCTTTCGGCCACTCGGGTTTTTACGCGATGAAGGATTACTGAGCGTTTCCCGTTTATCCGTCTTCTTTCTTTTTGTCTATGACTTCCTATGCTCCATGTGGACTTGACTTATTGTTTAAGGTTCATCATATGACTTATTTTCCTTTTACGATAAAACAATAAAGGACTTTACTATATATACGCTTTAATTACTTCTTGTACTTCAGTTTGATTATTAACGTTGCTTTGCTCTTTGCTCTGCTCTAAGTCGCATCCGGTCTCCGGTACTGGTCTTCATCCTTTATACTCCAGCCAGCTCGGGTAGTACGCACACCCTTGTCTGTGGTGCTTGTGTTATACTTACTGACTTTCCGGTCGTTCCGGTTCTGTCCATACATCCGGTCTTTCCGGTCTTTCCGGTCTTTCCGGTTCATCCGGCTCTAGCTTCCTCGTCGGCTTGGTATATAACAGTATAATCAAACTCACCTATCTCTGCTGGTCATGTCTCAGCACTACGCTCCTGACCCTCCCGCTACATATGTCGCGGACCGGGATCGTCGTGCTTCTCGTCTATTTTCTCAAATTGTTCCTATGACACCTCCGGTTCGCCACATGACCGATATTCCAACCACCCAGCCACAGGCTTCGAGATATACGACTCTTCCCCCGCCTACGGCTTTCCAGGCTCGCCGGTCTCTTCCGGATCCGCCGGCATTCAGCCCCACCAATGTTCCAGGCCTCGTGTTAAACCCTCGTACCCCGGAAAATCCAATCGTCTATCGACGTACCCCCCATCCGGTCCGAACTGTATATGGACAGGTGGATCCTATTGCTTTCGCCCACATTTCCGAGGTCGAACCTTCCGACACTGACAGTGCTCCCGGTTCTCCTTCGGCACCAGCTAGTGGACTCCCTGCTTGGGATGTTCCTCCTTTGGATCTCAGGGGAAATCGGACTCCTAGTCCACCACCGCTTACCAATCCTCCGGCTAGTAGTGCGAGTAGCCATGCTGCGAGCCATGCTCCTACGCAAAGGAGCAGTCATGGAGGAGGCGGTGGGGCAGGAGGTGGAGGAAGTCCAGGTGGTAGCTCACATGGTGGAAGTGCTGGTCCACCTCCCGGACCTCCCGGACCTCCCGGACCTCCCGGTCCTCCCGGAGGAGGAGGCGGAGGAGGTCATGGTGGAGGTGGCGGTGGTCATGGTGGTGGAGGTGGCGGTCCCCCCGGTCCCCCAGGCCCTCCCGGTCCGCCTGGCCCTCCAGGACCTGGACCGGGGCAAGTTCCTGGACCACAGAGAGCAGCCGGTCCGTTTCCGGATCCGCAGCTTCTCAATCAAACCCTCCGGTCATTCCAGGACGCCGTACACCTCTTCATGAATCGATCTGCTGACGCTCCTCGCTCCTCTCGATCTAATCTTCGCAATCCGGATATATTTGACGGTTCTGATCCGTCCAAACTCCAAACCTTTCTCACCCAGTGCTATCTTCACTTTGCGGAACGTAATCAGGACTTTCGTACCGACGACGACCGGATTCTCTATATCATGTCATACTTGCGAGGTTCTGCATCGCAGTGGTTCGAACCAAACCTTTATGACACTTCCGACACGATTCCGGCCTGGGACGGAAATTTTGCCGTCTTCATCAAGGAACTGCAGGACAATTTTGGTCCTCAGGATCCGGTCGGTGATGCGGAGGATCAAATCCAGGCTTGCCGGATGAAAGATTCCGATCAGATTGTCACCTACATCATCGCATTTGATCGTCTCGCGCCTCTCACCCGGTTGGGTGATAATGCCCTCCGGTACCAGTTCTACGAAGGCCTTCCTCGTCGTATCAAGGACGAGTTAGTTCACTATACCTTCGAACCGTCCCTCATCGGTACTAAGTCCGCCGCTCGGCGGGCTGATCAGCGGTACTGGAAACGGGAATCGGAGAAGCAGCGCGAGCGGGAGAACAATAGGACCACTGTTACCGGTTCCGGTCAGCAGACCAGAAGTCCATCCGGTCAGCAGAATACTGGTGGTAATAAGGGCAAGGGAAATTCTAAACCGGCTCGTTTCACTCCCAATCCTCCTTCCGGGCAGAAGGGGTCCGGAAAGCCTTCCGGCCCATCGGCACCTACGGGCAACGCGTCTCAGGCATCCACATCAAAGCCTGCAGTAAAGCCTTATGCCGATAAGCTCGACAAGTCCGGAAAGATTAAACAGGAAGAACGGGAGCGCCGGAAGAAGCTGAATCTCTGCATGTATTGCGGAGGATCCGGTCATACGGCTTCTGATTGCAAGAAGCGACCGGAGAACGCTCAGGGAAAGGCTGCTACTACCGCTGCAGCCGAAACCCCCGCCGAGTCAAAAAAATAGACAGCAGCTCGGATACCTCAGCATCCGGTCCGAGTTGCGTTGACTCCGGGGTGCTTCCTGAGGTTCGTCTCAACGCTTCCGCTCTTTCACCTAATGCCCTTTACGTCGATCTCGAAATCTCTCCTCTCCGGTCGGACTATACATTTTCCGGTTCGGAGTCCTGTTCATCCATGTCTCCTTCCCTCATATCACGAATTGCCGCGGGATTCAACTCCCGCTTGCGGACACTCATAGACTCTGGTTCTTCTCATTGTTTTATATCTTTGAAAGCCTGTGAATTGAATGATTTTTCCCCGTATGCGGTTGCTCCGGTCCGACTCCGGTATCTCGACAACTCTTCATCTATCATCAGCAAGCAAATCCGCCTGCTCATCCGTTTTCCTTCCGGTGAAGTCCATCCTATGGAATTCTTCGTCACCCGTCTTGATTCCCCTTGTGACTTGGTTCTTGGATATAATTGGCTCTCCCGCATTAATCCGTTGATTAACTGGGCTGATACCACTATCTCGTTCCGTTCCAACTCATCGGGCGTTTCTGTGTCGACACCTCAGGCAACAATGCCTGTTCCCGTCGCGGTTGCTCCGGTTACGGACAAAGCGCTTCCGGTTCCGGTCTCTCCGGTTATACCGGTTGTACCGCCTACACCGCCCCAGACGTCTTCACCATTTCCTGGTCCTTCGATGGACGCTCCCGAGGTCATAGAACCTCGTCCGTTCTCTTCCCCCCCGCTTGTGTCACTCGTTTCCGCCGCGGCCTATGGCGCCATTATTCGAGACAAGGGTACTGTTCAGTATACCCTGCGTGCTTGCCCATCTGACGATGTCCACGCTCGGGCTGGTTCTGCCGAGTCACCGGACCTTTC
This sequence comes from Mycena capillaripes, assembly GCA_029204075.1. Lineage (NCBI taxonomy): Eukaryota > Fungi > Basidiomycota > Agaricomycetes > Agaricales > Mycenaceae > Mycena > Mycena capillaripes. Next base: position 1,276,679 of record JARHKZ010000017.1, read on the forward strand.
CGGCATACCGCCGGAATATCATGACTTCTCCGATGTCTTCTCTGAGAAGGAAGCGTACAATCTTCCTCCGCATCGAGAGTTTGATCTCAAGATTGAGACCAATGATGATGAAGTTCCGCCGGTCGGCCACGTCTACTCCCTTTCACAAGCCGAGCTCGCTGCCCTTCGGGAATTCATTGACAAAAACTTGAAGTCGGGATTCATATACCCATCTCGTTCGAGTCATGGAGCACCCATACTCTTTGCCAAAAAGAAAGACGGCTCTCTTCGGCTTCGCGTCGATTACCGGGGATTAAACCGGATCACTAAAAAAGATCGGTATCCTCTTCCGCTTATCGCAGATCTCCTTGACGCGCCTGGGAAGGCACGTATTTATACCAAACTCGATCTCCGGCACGCCTACCATCTCCTTCGGATCGCTCCCGGCGACGAACCCAAGACAGCATTTCGCACCCGGTATGGATCTTATCAGTTCCGGGTTGTACCGGAAGGCCTAACCAACGCACCGGCGGCATTTCAACGGTTCCTCAACACGTTGTTCGCCGATTTGCTGGACGTCAACGTCATCGTATATCTTGATGACATTTTGATCTATTCCGACGATCCGTCTCAGCATACAGATCACGTTCGTGAAGTTTTGCGACGCCTCCGGGAGGCCGGTCTCTACTGCAAACTTCCGAAATGCGAGTTCAGCATTACCACATGCGAATATCTTGGCTACATTCTGTCGCCGGACGGCTTCCGGATGGCAGCGAACAAAATCTCCGCTATCACGGAGTGGCCCACACCGCGGAAGGTCAAGGACGTTCAATCTTTCCTTGGTTTTGCCAATTTCTACCGGCGGTTCATATGGAACTATTCGGCGATCACGATCCCTCTTACTCGCCTCACACGTTCTAATATCCGCTGGATTTGGGCGGATGACTGCCAATTGGCGTTTGACACACTAAAACGGGCCTTTACGGAAGCTCCGGTTCTTCATCACTGGGTTCCGAACCGGCAAATTACTGTTGAAACGGATGCTTCCGACTATGCCACCGCCGCCATACTTTCCATTACCGGCGACGATGGTGAAATCCACCCGGTTGCGTTCCGGTCCCGGACATTGGGTCCGGCCGAACTCAACTATGACACGCACGATAAGGAGTTGCTCGCCATTTTCGACGCCTTCAAAGCTTGGCGTCATTATTTGGAGGGCGCCGGTTCTCCAATCGACGTTGTCACCGACCACAAGAACCTGGAATACTTTGCGACGTCTAAAATCCTCACTCGTCGCCAGGTTCGATGGTCGGAGTACCTTTGCCATTTCAATATGGTAATCCGGTTCCGGCCCGGAAAACTCGGAGGCAAACCGGATGCGTTAACTAGACGATGGGACGTCTACCCTAAAGAGGGGGATAGGGCTTATGGCCAGCTAAATCCCCATAATTTTCGGCCGATTTTCACCCAAGATCAACTTACCGCATCACTCCGGGCTACTTATCTCGAGGACATTGTTCTTCGAGCGACCGTCGTGATCAATTTCGAGAAGCTTCACTCCGATATCCGGTCTCACCTCAACGACGATTCTGCTGCAGTTGCCGGTCTTAAGGCGGCTGAATCCGGCAACTCGCGCTGGTCTGTGGACGCTTCCGGTCTACTCCGGCTCGACGAGCGCATCTATGTCCCATTGGTCTCCGGTACCTCTACCGAATTGCGAGTACGTGTCTGTCAATACTTGCATGATCATGTTCTCGCCGGTCACTTTGGCCAGAACAGGACACTTGCAATCGTTCGCCGTGATTATACCTGGCCGGAAGTCCGGACTTTTGTCTGGGACTACTGTTTGTCCTGCATACTATGTAAGCGCAACAAGAAGCAACGGCACCGGCCTTTCGGTCTGCTGAAGCCTCTTCCGGTCCCTCTCCGGCCTTGGCACTCGATTTCTATGGACTTTATCGAAAAACTTCCCACTTCTGGCGACTATAATGCCATTCTCGTGATCGTGGACCGGTCATCTAAACAAGTTATTCTTGTTCCATGCGATATTCACATCGACTCACCGGAACTTGCCCGGCTATTTCTTCATCATGTTTTCGCCAAACACGGTGTTCCATCGCACGTTACGTGTGACCGGGGCTCCGAATTCATTTCTTCATTCTTCCGGTCACTTGGCGCACTCCTCAATATGGAGTTGCACTACACCTCCGGTTACCATCCGGAAGCGGTCGGTCAAACGGAACGCATGAACCAGACCCTGGAGCAGTATATTCGCATGTATTGCTCGTACCAGCAGGATGACTGGCACGAACTGCTTCCGCTCGCTGAGTTTGCGCTTAATAATTCCCCTAACGCTTCGACCGGAATTTCACCATTCTTCGCAAACAAGGGCTACAACCCGGCTATTGATATTCAACCGGATGTCGATGTTGCCAACATGTATGCTAAAGACTATGCCGTCGATCTGCAGTCTCTACACCAGTTCCTTCGTGAGCAAATCACTTATGCTCAGTCCCGGTACAAAGAGACCGCCGACCGGAAACGCCTTCCGGACCCGGAAATGCAGATCGGTGATTATGTTTTCGTTTCGACGAAGTACATCCAGACAAAGCGGCCGACGCCGAAGTTTTCCGAAACGGCACTTGGCCCGTATGAGATTATCGGCAAACCCAGCTCAGTTTCATATACCATCCGCCTTCCGGCTGCGCTTAAACAAATCCATCCGGTTTTCCACGTCTCTCAACTTGAGCCGCACACACCAAATCCGTTCCCCGGTCATGAGGAACCTCCTCCGGCTGCGGTCGAAATCGACGAAGATGGTGCGCACTTCGAGATCAAATCCATTGTTGACTCGAAACTCGACCGCCGGTTCAAGAAAGTTGACCGGCTCCGGTACTATGTCGAGTGGCTTGGGTATGAGAATACCGATGAACAGTACAGCTGGGTTGGAGCTAAAGACATCGACGCACCAGAACATATCGCCAGTTTCCACCGACGCTTTCCAGACAAACCCGGTCCCGGCACTTAATTTTCTCATTTTATCCGGTTCCGGTCACAATTCGGTTTCATCGGTATATTACATCTTTTGGTCAAGAAATTACTCTATTTACAACTTTCACTATTACTCCAACTACGCGGTCGCGACCGGTCCATTGCCGGTCGCCGGCTCCTCCTCGCCTTCTCCATCCTCCTCCCCGGTCTCTTCGTCTTTTGCCGCCGTTGCAATAGGCGGTACCGACGACGCCCAGTTGGAATCTTCGTCCATGTTGGCGTCGGGATCATCTCCCACCTCGAAATCACTTCCTTGGGCATCAATATCACCCACCTCCACGTCCAATTCCCCTCCTTTTCCCTTGTCGCCCGTTCCGGTCTCCGGTAGACCGCCGGTCTCGTGGTCGTCGGCCGGCTTCTCGTCGTCCGTCATCGCGAAGTCCGCTGGCCAATCCATGACCACCGGCATGGGAGGTACATCCTCGGTGATCTTCTCCAACCCTTCCATCATCTCCTCCTCAGAATCCGAATCCGCCGCGGGCCGGAAACCAGGGGGTGGTGCTGTGGGGGTATAAACCGTTCGCAAAACTGCCAACGCTGCCCCCATTGCAGCCGGTTCACTTTTCCCCAATACCAAACCAAGGATCTCGAAGATCGCTCGGATATGGTTCCGGTCTTCGCGCCGATCATTCTCGAGCCGGCTGAGCCGCCCTCTAAGGTCGACCAGCCTCTCCCGCATCTCGATCTGACGAGTGCGGGGGCCAATCTCCTCGACGACTCCGGTAGCCGCCGGTCCACCGACCGACGACTCCACCGGCGAATCCACGCGCATAATCACGCGACGCCGTGAAACGTAGGTCTTGGCCGCAGGCGGCTTTCCGGTCGCGGTCGACTTTCCGGTCGACCGGGTCTTCTCCTTCCCGCGATGTTCGGCACGTTGTTCCTCGCGCAGGTTGGGACGTTTGCGAGGGCCAGTGAGAGAGCATTTGATTTTTTTCTGTGCGCACCGGTTGCACACGTTGCTAGTAGCTGGCTTGATGCAGAGAACGCCGGCCGCGACGCATTTTTCACAAGCTGAAAACCGCCGGTTAGTAAGGTAACGAACCGGTCACTGCGACACACCTTCAGCCAGCGACTTCTCCACATCGCTATTGTCCTCCTTGTTCGACTCGTCCGGGGTGTCACCCTGGCAAGACTCGCTATCGTCCCGGTCCGGTCCCGTATCCGCCTTGCGCTGGAGCTTCTCGAGCTCACGTTTGGCACGCGCCGTCTCTGCGGCTGCCTCACGCTCGCGCTGCTCGGCCGTCGCGATCCGGTCGCGCAGAGCGGCAAGCTCATCGAGCTCGCCACCCCGCAAGCCCAGTTCGCGCTCCCGGTCGCGACTCTGAATGAGCCGCTGCCACCGGTCGGCGCCAGCGTCAGCCGAAACCTCCTCCCGCCTACGTCGTTCCCTCTCCGTCTTCTCCCTACGCTCCCGCTTTCTCTTTTTCAAAACACGCCTCGCCTCCTTCTTATCGTCGTCGTCGCGTCGGCGACGCTTGCGGTCGTCGCGGTCGTCGCGGTCATCGCCGCCGGTCGAGGGCTTGTTGCCGGATGCGAAAGGAGGCATGGGGATAGCAGTTAGGTGGTGGCAGGAGGAAAGATGTTGATATGACTCACGCTTCGGTTCCGACTGCGCAAAATCAACATTCACGTGACCTCTTCGGTTCCGACGGTTTTATCGGATCTATCGGCTATATCGGCCAGAAATTTGGAAAATTATTATTCTATGCGCAATTACTGATCTAACTCTTTAGTTCCTTGAGGGCAAGGAACTTAAGAGGGGGATACTGTTATATACATGCGCTCTCACGATCCTTTCCGGTCTTCCGGTCTTCCGGTCGCCGGTTTGACCGGCGACCGGCTCTTGTTCCGGTTATCTTTCGGCCACTCGGGTTTTTACGCGATGAAGGATTACTGAGCGTTTCCCATTTATCCGTCTTCTTCCTTTTTGTCTATGACTTCCTATGCTCCATGTGGACTTGACTTATTGTTTAAGGTTCATCATATGACTTATTTTCCTTTTACGATAAAACAATAAAGGACTTTACTATATATACACTTTAATTACTTCTTGTACTTCAGTTTGATTATTAACGTTGCTTTGCTCTTCGCTCTGCTCTAAGTCGCATCCGGTCTCCGGTACTGGTCTTCATCCTTTATACTCCGGCCAGCTCGGGTAGTACGCACACCCTTGTCTGTGGTGCTTGTGTTATACTTACTGACTTTCCGGTCGTTCCGGTTCTGTCCATACGTCCGGTCTTTCCGGTCTTTCCGGTCTTTCCGGTTCATCCGGCTCTAGCTTCCTCGTTGGCTTGGTATATAACAACATGGACTAAATGAGACCAAGCGAAATTACGAGATCTACGATAAAGAGATGCTCGCGATAATGCTTGCCTTAGATGAATGGCAACAGTTACTCCTTGGGGCTAAACACGAATTCGAGATTCTGACAGATCATCAAAATCTGCAGTATTTCAAATTGCCCCAGAAGGTCAATCGCCGACAAGCACGGTGGATTACAGAGTTGTCGGAGTACAACTTCTTGTTATCACATCGGGCCGGAGCACTGAACAAAAAAGCAGACCTGTTATCTCGCAGATCAGATCATGATCAAGGAAAAAACGACAACGAAAATGTTGTGCTGCTAAAGCCTGAATATTTCCGAGCACAGGACATAGTGCTAGAGGGACCAGAGGCAGAAATCTGGGATCAGATTATCAAGGAGAAAAAGATAGACAAAAGCGTAAAGCTGGCGCTGGAGAAAAAGATGAAAGGCTGGGAGAAAAAGGATGATGTTATCTATTATGAAGGAAAAATATATGTACCACGAAACGAAGAACTTCGCGATAAGATTATTGGACTACACCATGATCCGCCTCTGCTCGGACATCCTGGAGAAAACCGCACGCAGGAGATCATCGAACGTAATTATTGGTGGCCTAGATTGGGCAACCAAGTATCGAAATATATAAAGGAATGCGAAGCCTGCCAAAGCACGCGAGTGCACCGATATAAGCAGGGGAAGCTTAATCCACACAAGATTGCTGAGGGGCCTTGGCAAATCATATCTATGGACCTGATCGGACCATTACCAATCAGCAATGGGTTTAACGCCATTCAAGTTTGGGTGGACACACACACAAAAATGATCCATGCTGAACCAACGAATATGGAAGTTACCTCAGAAGGGGTGGCTCGGTTGACCCAAGATCGCGTGATTAGATATCACGGAGTTCCACGTAAAATTATATCAGATCGAGATACGAGATATGTCTCGATATTCATGAAAGAGTTAAACCGGTTGCTCGGCATAGAAATGAACCCGAGCACAGCCTATCACCCGATCACAGATGGCCAGACTGAACGGATGAATCAGGAGATTGAAAAATATCTCCGTATTTATGTTAATTATCGGCAATCAGATTGGGCTGAATGGCTAGCAATGGCTGAGTTCACTCATAATGATAAAGTCAGCTCGTCAACGAGCATGTCGCCTTTTTATGCGAACACGGGATACCACCCCTGGAAGGGGATAGAAAATAGAGTTGAGTCGCGCAATGAGGCTGCGAACGATTTTGCAGAAAAAATGAAAAAGATTCGTGATGAGGCAGTGGCAGCAATGGAAAAAGCACAGAAAACAATGAAAAAATACTACGATGCAAAGCATAAAGATGCACCGGAGTTCAAAATCAGTGATAAAGTGTGGTTAGAAGGGACAGACATAACCACTGATCGACCATCGGAGAAGTTAGAGAAGCTGAGGCTAGGGCCTTATGAAATTCTGGAAAAAGTCGGAGCTTCCTCTTGGAGACTTAGATTGCCTGAAACGGACCTGTCACATCCAGTATTCAATGAATCGAAGTTAACACCATATGTGGAACCCCCGGAGCATAGAAGGGAAAAACGGCCAGCGCCTCAGATTATCAGTGGACAGAAGGAGTACGAGGTGGAGGAGATCTTAAAGCACAGAAAACGTGGCAGTGGTTATCAATGGTTGATAAGATGGAAAGATTATCCGCTTGGAGAACGGACTTGGGAACCAAAAAGGAACTTGACGCACGTAAAAAAGCTTCTGAACGAATATAATAAGAAGCACGGCATCAAGATTCGGGAGTTACCGATTCTTCCGGCAGGATTTTGGGACAAAACCATACGCCGATACAAAACAAAGGAGGAGTCCTTACCATACTCGACGAAGAAATTATTTATCCCAGAGACTGGTGTTTTTGTCTCTGTCGACGAGGACGTCGACCCTAGAGGGGGGGTAATGTCACGATTTGATACTATCTAATCGTTCCAACGCCTTATGTAAACATGTGCCTATCTAATCTTTGGCGCTTATATTATATGAGCACTTATTAATATCCTCGGAACGTTCTGGACAAACACACGACAAACACACCTTATACATGAGGATACAGGTCGCTTTGTAAGAACACATGGTGGAGGGACGGTTCACATGAGGAACACACATTTAATTAATAGGTCTTGACAGATCTCATGGACAATGCATGTACAACACATGGTTACAGACTATTGTAGTATATTTATGTTCTCATTCCCACGGCTTGATAAAACAGTATATATACAGTAGCTAGTCGTCTGTAGTAGTTAACCTTTTATTCCATCCTCTTTCGAGCTATACACATTGCACTCCCCAATCCTTTATCTTTGATATTGGACGCGATTTAGTCTTGACTGTGACAACCTGAGGCGGTGAGAGGTGCATAGCACAATCACCAGCCTCACAGCGCACAAGTTGAGCTCTCTGTTCCTTGAGGGCAAGGAATGTAAGAGGGGGATAGTGTTATATCCATGCATATTCTCTGACATTCTCTCTCCACCTCCATCTCCCTTCCTCATCATGTCTGCCGTTTTCTCGAGCCAGGCCTTCAAGGACTGCATGAAAGCCATTGCCCAACGTGGTCCCTCTGAATCTTCAATCTCCCGCAAATGACCTCAGTCTACCAGCGACGTTGGGAGGGAAGATGCAGATATGCCACCTCCAGACAAACTCACATCCTCCATGGTGGCAGGCCCTGTCACACAAAACGCTGCCACTGTCGTCAAAAACCAAGTGAAAAAGCTCAAACTTTGGGGAGAGCAATTGACGCAACTAGACACCTTCCTCAATGTATGTCCACTTTTTTTTTTTCTACTCACTCCTCTTTCCTTACTTTCTACAGGACATTTGAACCGTCTGGGAAGGGAAGCTTTTTTGTCTTCTTCTTGCAGTGTTGACAGACATCGACTCTATTGTGGTGGCGGCGCTGTCATTCGCTGTTTCTCAAGAGCTCAAAGTATGTTGCCACCTTTCACATTTCAGTCCTATCTCATTCCCTCTATACTAGCTCGACATTCAACGGTTCGCCCTCGCTGTGCTCTTGTCCCCAAAGCTTGGGATGTACCAGGGAGATGTCCCTATCCAACATGTCATGGTATGTGCTTCACACTCGACATTTTGATATAGTTATCCATTGGGGTCAGTATATTGTCAAGAAGCATTGTTTCAATCTGCCACCTGGCATTGAGAACAACCCTGCCGATATGGACAAGATCGAGAAGGCAGTTCAAGAAGCACTCACCCAGCATCGCTCTACATGCAAGAAGGTCAGTTACCTTGATTTCGACTTCATATTGCTAATTTTCTTCAGTTGTTTGCAAGTGTGAAGGTCTCATGTAACAACGAAGCTGGGGAGAAGATTGTCATTGACTTGCTACCCTCCGAACATCAAAACCTTTTTGCTCTCGCATAAGCATTCGTTGACGGGACCAAATGTTGTATTACCAATGCTTTGTGCAGCCGTATTGCCCTCATGGTGAGTCCGTGGTCTTCATTCAGCTGCCTCAATCTCACTGCCACTTTTCAGAGAGATGTTTACCTTCAGAACAGCGGCCAATCATTTTGGACCAATCTCGATAAGGCCCTCACCACCATGCGAGACGTAGCAAACAGAAGCGACAAGGTGCGCGATGAGTAAGTCCTGGTCAACTTATTTTTCAAGCTATTTTCTGATTGCCACTACAGTTTGTTTGAAGGCCTCATCACACACAACAAGGAGCTCCATGGCGCTGTCGACATTGTGTATCAAACCAGCAACGACGTCCAGCAGGAGGTGGATGATCTGATCGACACATCATCTGCCAACATCGCAAGTACCCGAGCAAATTTGAGTTCAACCACACCACCTGCTGCAGAGAGCAAAGAGGGGGAGGGGGAGCCTGAGGAGGGCTGAGGAGTGACAGTAATTTACAATGCATTTAGAGCTCATCTCAATTCATTTTTTTCCCTGTCTCATATTATTTGAATGTCCTATTCTCCGCCTGTTTGAAGCGGCAAAAATTGTCTATTTAGAATTGCAGAGATCAACATGACATATGCTATACTACCAGATGTTGAGGAGTCCATTTGCTGGCCGATTGTATCAATGGCGGCTGCAGATCACATCATGAAGGAGACACCCATTGTTGAAAGGAAGAGTTTGGTGGCCAGATGGGAAATCTGAAGCCATTGTCTGAGCTGTCAGATGGAACCGTGCAACAGACAATCGCTAGCCATTGTCCGGGGTGTCTGATGAAAGTGTGAGAGGCTGGACAATGGACTGACCTGGTCCATTCTGGGACAATACAATATGAAGTCTGGCTTACACACTTTAGGTAGGTGGCTACCAGGTGGATTGGCCATGCTCCAGAGGTGTGAGTTGCAGATGGCTCACACCTGGGGAATTTTTGTCGGTGTATCTACTCGAGTATAACCTGTTCCTGTTTTGCTTCTCCCTCTCTAAACTGTCATTGCTTTAATAATATGAACACCGGGATCGGGTTGGTGGATAACCCTGGATCAGTTTCTCCACTAGTCATGAAAATGTAATTCATGCCAAGTCTCTGGAGGCTGTTGTTACAAGAAAATAGTTGTATACTGAGAATATATACTTTTTTTCCTATCCCGAGGCCCAAAAGAGGTACACACAATTTTGTTCAACTGACCCAAAATATTGAGAAAATTAATGGCTCGTGGGAAAAACTTTGGAGGGTGTATTTCATCGAGCTGGATCTGATTCTAAACTCAGAATTGCGAGAGAAAAAAAGAACAGTTCACACGTTACACAATAAGTGGGGTATGATTGTCCCCTGCTGTACCCAGAAAGGATGTAAACAAAGTATTTTTCATGCTAGTAAAATAAAATGAAACAAGTCTTAGCACCTTCCATGCTGATACTAAAATTGATATTGTTTCATTTCTAGATCTCAATAATGGCCCAATGGTCTAGACGTATGATACACGCTTCGGGTCTTCCCGCTTACTTATGTAAGTGCAATGTGTGTGGTCCCGGGTTCAATTCCCGGTTGGGCCCTCTTTTTTTTTTTAGTGCTCAAAATTAGAGACATAATTCAAAACTGCTTGCACTCCAAACGAGAACCCGGGCTGGCAAATAGTTTTAAGTGCTCAGTAGGCTGCTTGAGAACCAAAAATGTTGCTATTGTTTGAACTCAGTGTAATGCGTTGAATTGAACCGTAGTTTGGTGCTCCACGTCCAGCATCAGCCTGCTGAGCAGAGCCGGAATCCCGACAAAAACACTATCTACTGTAATATGTGTCGATATCCGTATCCCAAGTGCGTGCAGTGAGATGCTGACTGAAAACGTCTAGCCCGTCGTACGCGCACTCCTCTTGCTCGCGTGGCGGCTGCAACCCGTTCTCGTCCACAGCCCAATCCTCCTTCTCGTCCTGTCGCTGGGCCCACGGCGCGCGGTGGTGCACGACCCCTGCCTCAAGTCGCTGCGCCTCAGACGCATGAACCTCGTCCTCCCTCCGCGCGCGCGCTGCACCCTCCCACACCTCATCCCAGTCCTCCACCGCGTGCTGCAGCACGTCCGTGCGGCGCGCCAGCAGCCGCATCATCGGGGCCGACTCCCACGGCGGCAGCGGCGGGCTGCGCTCATGCAGCATATGCGCAATGACACGCCCCGCGAGCTGCACTCGGTGCTGCGTCACCCCAATGTCCCCAAGCTCGGACTTGGCCTCTGGCCGCGGGACGGGGCGCGCGCTGACCGGCGCGGGATACGCGTCAAAGTCGAGCGGGTGCGCGGGGTACATGACTCGGGGATCCGGGTTGTTCGGCGAGCGCGGCGCGTGGTAGTGCTTGAGGCGGGCTTCGAGTTCATCAGCCTGGGACTGTGGACTGCTCATCTCGGCGTCGAGAGCGGCCTCGACTTGAGCCGCACCTTGATTCGGTCTGGCCGCTTGTCCTGGAGTGACAGTCTTTGAGGAAACGGACTCGTACAGCACGCCGGGGCCGCTGCCGCCGCGCCCGGCATTGCCACCATTGAGAAGCACGCCCAAGAGGGCCTCGTAGGTGGGCATCGACGGCGGCGGCATGAAGCTATCGTCAGCAGCTTCGACGGGGTCCTCAGGCGGGACATGACGGATGAAAGAAGCCACGGGGCGCGTCTTCTCCATCTTGAGAGGGGGCACGGGTGCGTCTACTGCCTCTGTCCTCCTCTTCACCCTCAATACAACAGCCAGTCGCGCGTTGGCTTCGTGATCACGCTGGCTGTCGGCCTCTGCAGCGCCGAGGTCAGACCCGATCTCTTCCGACAGCGCCATGTCGGGAAACACCTCGGGCATATTTTCGGCCGGAGCGCTAATCTTGTGCTTTAGTCCCCTCCGGATGGAGCCGCCGCGGTCGAAATTGAATATGCTGTAGATGTGAGGGACACGGGGCATAGCGGAGACATATGATTCGAGGATACCGCGGAGGTGCGCCCGTGCGGGGACGCTGCGGGGCCGGCCGTCAACCATTGTGTAGACATGGATCGCATCCATAGTAGGTGGGAGCTGCGGTGGGTTGATAATCGGGAACAGAACGATAAACACTAGACACACTCACGCTTCCTACGACATTGATCCACGCGCTGATGTTGGCAAAAGGAATCTGGCGGCTATCGAGGAGGGTGCCGAGAATGATGAGAGCTTGCAGGGCAACACGGACGTGGTGCTGAGCGCGTTGAGGTGTAAGGGGAGTCTTTGGGGGACCGCGGTCGCTGGCAAGGGCATACGTGCCGTCGGGGTCAGTGTCGGGGAACCGCATAGAGGGAGAAGTATTGTCGTGGCCATCAGACACAACACGGCGGGCGGCGGAGGCGCGTTTTTGGGCGGCAAGGACGGCAGGAGGGGCAAAGCCGCCTGCTGGATTGCTGAGGATGCTTGCAAGGACGCCGCTGAGACGGAAGCAGAGGTCTGCGAAAAGAGCGGGACTAACGCGTATATTCTCTCGAAGCATGACGTCGAGACGGCGACCGAGATGGTCGCGGTCGTGGGGAGAAAGCGGCGGGGCGTCGAGGTCTGAACCGCGCAAAAGAGTGGGGAGGGTCCTGCGGAGCTGATGGTCCTTGACCTGGAGCTCGAACATGAGGGCAGCGGGGATCCACTCGCGCTGGGCGAAGAGAGCATCAACGAGGAGTGCGGTCGCCTCTCTTTCGCGAGGGATCAAGAGTTTTCTGGCCTGGATGTAGAGGGCGAGGGCCGTGCGAAGGACGGGTTCCGAGACCATGTCGGGGTCCAGCACCAGCAAATTGGGACGCGAGGCGGTCCGGACGCGGTCCTGGCGGCCCTGCCTATTGGGCAGACGTTCAAGGAGCACCTTTGTGGTTTCGGCGAGTGTGGTGGGATGGATGCGCGGGGGCTTGGTTGCAGCGCGCTCGCTGGCGAAAGAAAGAAGCATAGCACCGGCACGGGGAGCGTCAGAGACACGGAGGAGAGCATGGACGGTGGCATGGACGACGAGGCGCGGGTACGGCTGGGGTAGATCGCGAAGAATAGCTAGAGCGGCCACAACGTCGTTTGCGAGGATGGAGGCGCGAATCTCGCGGGCCAAGGTCTGGGCATCCTTGCGCTTGGGCGGGGCTGGCCAGTGCACGGGCGTGCGCGGGGCAAGGCGGCTGACCACGGCGTCCAGAGGCAAGGCAGGACGGTCATCCACCAGCGCCTCGAACTCGGGAGGCAGGTTCGATATACGAGCGAGGAGGGGGGGCTTTACAGGAACGCGGCGAACGAGAAGAGTGCTCGCAAACACTTTGCCCACAAGCATTCATGAATGCAAGTTTGTGCCCGGTGTGACTTGTGTGACTTGTGTGACTCCGTGACCCCTCTCGACGCGACGCGTGGGAAAGAGTCACATCGCCGTCACACTGCACCCTTCTGTTTTATCGACTCCTGGTATCTAGTATGTTTTCCGCGTTCAGTGCCCGCTTGCTGGCCCGCCTGGGTGCGGCGGCGGCACCCCGCGTGCTCCCAACCTCGATCCCCGTGTCGCGCTTCCCCATCTCTCTCGCCCGCCGCACATTCCTCACGTCCCCGCGTCTCGCGTACGCTGCCGCCGTCCGCCCTCCGAAAACGGCCGCAGCCGCCGCAAAACCCACGCCCAAGAAGAAAGTCGCGAAGAAGACAGCCCCCGCAAAGAAGGTCGCGCCCAAGAAGAAAGTCGCAGTCAAAAAGAAACCCGCGACCAAGAAAAAAGCCGCTCCAAAGAAGAAAGCCGTCGCGAAGAAAGCCGTCGCCAAGCCCGTACGGCGCGTCAGGAAGAAGGCCGCCCCAAGAAACGTATGTCCCTCAAGGCGGTGTCTTCAACGTGCTAAATACCAATTTCTTTTCCCACTGCAGTTCCGCGCGTGACCAAGGCTGATGGTCCACCCCGCGCGGCGCCAGCGCCTTCATCTTCTACTCGAAGGAATTTGGCAAAGTCCACCCCGACTTACCCGTCCTCGAACGCGCCAAAGCCGCTGGCCTCGCCTGGCGCGCCCTGTCCGACGAGGAGAAAGTGGTCAGTAACGCGCGCTTCGCGTCTTGCCCACTCACCCCCCGCCTGCGTCATCGCTGACCATCAACTCCCCCGCAGCCGTACCATGCCCAAGCTGCCGCCGCCAAGGTCGCTGCGCAACCTGCGAGAGAAAAGTATTTCGCGACGGTCGACCCCTCGGTGCTGCGCCGCCTCAACCTGAAGCGCAAGGCCGCCAAGCTGCCCCGCATACGAGCCCCCGCTCCGTCCCTGCCGTCAAGCGCCCCATGTCAGCCTTCATCGCGTATGGATTCCTTTTTCTTTTTTCAGCGGTCGTTGACATGCTTGTATCTGCAGATTCAGCGAAGAACGGCGCGAGCCGGGGTCGAGCATGCCCGTAGTCGAGCAGGTCAAGCTGCGCGCCGCAGAGTGGCACGCGTTGCCGGAATCCGAGAAAGAGGTGAATAAAGTCTGCATCACCTTTCCGCGTGTCGCTGATAGCCGCCCCCAGGTCTACAAGCGGCGCTACAAGGAGCAGCTCGATCAGTGGAGGGTAGAGATGACCCAGAAAGACCCCCAAGTCTAAATTACGTCCGTCAAAACCGAATCGCTACATTCCGAATCGAAATCCACGTCGCGCCGGATGGTATAATATATCCACGCCAAGTAGTAAGTAGTAGTACAACAACTGAATCCAAATGGCTCTTTCCCCTCCTCTCCTCATTATTTTTATCCGGCCGATCCCGTCTTTTTGGACTGTATACAACCAACTTTACATTTCTCCGCAATATTCTATTTTATTACTGTGGTCAATCGAATCCCCCCTCCTCTGGTACCTGCGCGATGAGGTTCACAATCACATTCGTACGAGTGACTAGGAACACTGCACGCGATCGTTTACCCGGACCTACCCGGACTAGCTTTCAATATCAAACGCGAGCACCCCCGCCGCTTCGAGCAAAGGGAGCGTACCGCGCAAAAACTCGTAATCATTGGCCGTGCACCTAAAGACGGCGCTTTTCAAGCGCGGGAATCGCGTCGGGTCCGACAAAAGCGCGTCCAGCGCCTCCCATTCGAAGCTCCGGTACGGCAATGCTGGATTCAGCCAAAGCTGTTCGAGGGTGGGAGGGGCAGCCTTCAGCAAGACCTGGAACATTCGGCTGCGATCAAAATGCTCCGGGGTGTACCACTCTCCAATGGCGCCATAGCAGCGGATGGCCAGCGTCCGGAGATTCGGATGCAGCGACAAGTCAAACACGGTGGAGAGCGCGCTGATGTGGGGTGAGATGTCGAGATGATGAAGGGCGCCGCCGAGCTGCTGCATCGCCGCGCGCACAACTGGCACATCACACCCCGTATGGGAGACAACGTCACGGCGTTCACGTTGGGAAGATGTTTAGACGTGTGCAGCCATGCCAGAATCGTGTTCAGCGACCGCTTGCTGAGCTTCAGGCTGTTCATCCCCGGGGGGGGGGTATCGCGCCGGCGGGGGGATCCGACAAGCGGCCGCTCGTGTCGAAGATCTCCAACTCCTGCAGAGCACAGAAGAAACATATCGTGTCGATGAGAGGCGCGGGCCGGATCCCAAAGTCGGCGCGGGTTATGATGAGGCGTGTAACCTGCGGGAAGGCTGCAAAAAAACCCGCGCGCAAAAAGGCGCCTGAGCCCGGGGCGTTAACGGTTAGTTCGAGCGTGCGCACATTCGCGAGATGGTGCAAATGCGTTGCAATTTCGTTGAACCAACGGTCGTTGTGGTGCCAATAGTTTCTGTAGGCACTTACGCTGCGGACATGCAGCAGGAAGGTGCACATTTGGGGGTAACGAAGAAGGTCATAAAAGTCTATGATGCTGTCCGGCTCGAGACGACATGTTTCCGAAATTTCGAAGAGATACGGTCTAGTGCGGAAAACCCAGGCGCGGCACACCAGAGAACATGCCTTCAGAGAGGCGAAATCGCCTTTAAGATGGTCCACGATCTCTTCGACAAGCTCTTGAGGGAGTTGGATGCTCATGGTTCAAGACCAAGTAACTTGCTGTCAAGGAGCTGAGTATGAGACAAGTGAGATAAGATTAGATCAGGAAAGCATAGCCACCTGTCAAAGACTTGCTTCAGCTCTGAAAACTTCTTTGCGAGCCCTTAGGCCTTAGTGCTTATAAAATGGTCCAAGACTCACTGGACTTCCCCTTCCGCTCCCAGACACCTTCGACATAGCGGCGTCCTTGACCGCGTCCGCCGACATCCCTCCGCCTCAAAATATGACTTTGAAGCAGAAAAACGCGCGCAACTTGGCAACCGAGACGGATAACGACGAAAGCATTACCTTCCCAAGATGCGAAGACCAACGGCACCTCTCGATGGTTTGGACGTCGGCGCGCCTCTTCGGCCTCTTGTCTGTTACACGGACGACGAGATCGAATTGATGGCTATTGAAGTAATACTCCTCTGCCTTCTTCCCCCTGCTTCGTTATCGAGAGGCTCGCGATCGCGCGCGCAGAACAAAGTAGACGCGAGAAAAATCAGGCGGACAACGACGCAGAGAAGCAAAAATTGTCCCTCCTCAGTACGTTGAATCGTAAAAACCCTCATTCAATGAAGTCTGCTCTCGCTCCCTCAATCCTCATCCTCGACGTCTACCTCTCTTCCCTCGCCAATACGAACAGGGTCATCGGTGGGGCCAACAAGAACCCCTTGAAAATTCCGCGTGACTGGGCACGCCGCTTGCGGTCGCAAACTCAACCGGAGCGCGTCTCCTCATCATTGAGATTACCAAGATGGAAAAATTACACGGCACTGAAGCGGACGCGATCGACCGCCTGACTCCGTCGACGTGGCCGCAAGGCCTCCGAAAAAACACCAATGGCGCTAAAGCCACTGTGCCCCGCGCCGAAGGGCCCCGAGGAGCGCTCGTACTACTCGGGGTAAGATTACCACGACTGGTTCTTCCGCAGGGTAAAGTGCTTCAACTCGCACTTTCACGTTTGGTTTCTGGTGGAGCAGGAACTTCGCGAGGAAATCTTCAACGACGGAGACTTGGACCTCACAAAGTACAACAGGCGAGTGAACAACGCCATATACAACAACAAGCAGCTCGAGGCCCAATTGGACGCTCGCTGCGGGTCCGCCCACTGCCACCACTCGAACCACTTACCAAACACAACGCCGAGGATTTCTTTTTCTTTTTTAAGCGGTCGTTGAGACACTTGTATCTAGATCTGCAGATTCAGCGAAGAACGGCGCGAGCCGGGCGTGCCCGCGGTCGAGGCGGTCAAGCCGCGCGCCGCAGAGTGGCACGCGTTGCCGGAATCCGAGAAAGAGGTGAATAAAGTCTGCATCACCTTTCCGCATGTCGCTGATAACCGCCCTCAGGTCTACAAGCGGCGCTACAAGGAGCAGCTAGATCAGTGGAGGGTAGAGATGACCCAGAAAGGCCACACAGCAACCACACAGTCTAAATTACGTCCGTCAAAACCGAATCGCTACATTCCGAATCGAAATCCACGTCGCGCCGGATGGTATAATATCTCCACGCCAAGCAGTAAGTAGTAGTACAACAACTGAATCCAAATGGCTCTTTCTCCTCCTCTCCTCATTATTTTTATCGGGCCGATCCCGTCTTTTTGGACTGTATACAACCAACTTTAACATTTCTCCGCAATATTCTATTTTATTAATGCGGTCAATCGAATCTCCCCCCCCCCCTTGGTACCTGCGCGATGAGGTTCACAATCACATTCGTACGAGTGACTAGGAACATTGCACGCGATCGTTTACCCGGACTAACTTTCAATATCAAACGCGAGCACCCCCGCCGCTTCGAGCAAAGGGAGCGCGCCGCGCAAAAACTCGCAATCATTGGCCGTGCACCCAAAGACCACGCTTTTTAGACGCGGGAATCGCGTCGGGTCCGACAAAAGCGCGTTCAGCGCCTCCCATTCGAAGCTCCGATACGGCAATGCTGGATTCAGCCAAAACTGTTCGAGGGTGGGAGGGGCAGCCTCCAACAAGACCTGGAATATCTGCCTGCGATCAAAATCCTCCGGAAGGGCCCATGGAAAGTCGACATAGCGGACGGCCAAAGTCCGGAGATTTGGATGCAGTGACAAGTCAAACACGGTAGAGAGCGCGCCATTGACGACGACCGCGCTGATGTGGGGTGAGATGTCGAGATGATGAAGGGCGCCGCCGAGCTGCTGCATCGCCGCGCGCACAACTGGCAAATCAACACCCCGCATGGGAGACAACGTCACGGCGTTCACGTTGGGAAGATGTTTAGACGTGTGCAGCCACGCCAGAATCGTGTTCAGCGACTGCTGGCTGAGCTTCAGGCTGTTCATCCCCGGGGGGGGTATCGCGCCGGCGGGGGGATCCGACAAGCGGCCGCTCGTGTCGAGGATCTCCAACTCCTGCAGAGCACGGAAGAGGCATATCGTGTCGATGAGCGGCGCGGGCCGGATCCCAAAATCGCCGCGAATTATGACGAGACGTGTAACGTGCGGGAAGGCTGCAAAAAACCCCGCGCGCAAGAAAAACCCTGAGCCCGGGGCGTTAACGACACTGAGCGTCAGCTCAAGCGTGCGCACATTCGCGAGGTAGTGCAAGCGCGTTGTAATTTCGTTGAACCAACGGTCGTTGTGGTGCCAATAGTGTCTGTCAGCACTTACGCTGCGGACATGCAGCAGGAAGGTGCAGATATCCGGAGAACGGAGAAGGTCGTAAAAGTCTATGATGTTGTCCGGCTCGAGACGACATGTTTCGAAGAGATACGATCTAGTGCGGAAAACCCAGGCGCGGCACACCAGAGAACATGCCTTCAGAGAGGCGAAATCGCCTGCAAGATGGTCCACGATCTCTTCGATAAGCTCTTGAGGAAGTTGGATGCTCATGGTTCAAGACCAAGTAACTTGCACAGCCATAAATTGCCTTTTCGAGCGCTGTGGGAAGTAAACTTAAAATGGAAAGGGTAGAAAGGTCTACTGACTTGTCCTTAATGAACCTGTCCTTTAATCCCGAAATTATTTCCGCAAATAAAAGGGTACATGGTATGTACGAGTTAAATTCAATGAGACAAGAATACTACCTTAAATATCGAATGCTAACACACCCCTTGTGCCAAGCAAAGGCAGCGCCTTGCGCAAAAACTCCGAATCATCCTCGCTGCATTTGAATACGACACACCCCGAAGGGATAGAAATTGCGCCGTGGATAGAAACGCATCCAACACTCCCCAATTGGAGGTTTGGAACGAGGATAAATCCAATGAAAGCCGCTCGAGTGAGGGCGCGTCGAGTCTGGTTAGGAATTGGACAATCTGATTCAGAGCTTCCACTGGGTCAGGCGTAAAGTGACGAATGGCTAGCGTCCTGAGATTGGGGTGCAGCGACAAGTCAAACACCGTTGAGGCTTCGACTACGCGGGGGGAGATGTCAAGATGGTGGAGGGCGCCACCGAGCTGCTGCAGCGCCGCGCGCACGACTGACGCATGTTCACCCCGTAGAATGGGCAGCGTAACCGAGTTGACGTTCGGAAGATGGTTAAACGCGAGCAGCCAGCCGAAAATTGGGCTCAGCGACTGCACGCCTAGGTTGAGGCTGTTGAGCCCCCGCGGTGGCACCGCGTTCGCAGGGGGGTCTGCTAATGTGCGGGAAATATCCCGGATGTGCAGCTCCTGCAGAGCGGGGAAGAGACATATCATGTCGATGAGCGGCGCGGGCCGCCACGCAAAGTCACAGCTGAGGACGAGGCATGTGACTGCCGGAAAGGCCGCAACAAAACCCTTGCGGAATATGTCGCCCGTCATTGCAACGAAGACGATCCGGAGCGACATCTCGAGCGTGCGGACGCTCGATAGGTGATGCATGCTCCCTGTAATTTTTTTGAACCAGCGGTCTTGACTAACCAAGTCGGTTCTGAAGACACGTATGCTGCGTACATGCGGAAAGAATGTGCAGCTGCGGGGGGATCGGAGAAGGTCGTAGAAACCCACAATGTTGTCTGGGACGAGGGTACATGTTTCGAAGAGGTGGGATCTACTGCGGGAAAGAAAAGCTCGGCACACCAGAGATGACGCCTTGAGAGATTCAGAATCGCCTGCAAGATGGTCAAGAATCTCTTCGACAAGTTCTTGGGGAAGCTGGGTGATCTTTGCTTTAAGAGAAGATTTCACACAGCCACAAATTGCCTTTTTGAGATGCGGGAGTAGTACTTGCTGTTATCTCTCTCTGTGACCCAGGATATCAGCCTCGTATGCATCACGGACATCTTTCTAGGACCCCAATGCCGCAGTCGTGCCTCTGCGGAACGGATATACCGCGCCTCCCCGTTACGGTCCCTCCTTCCCTTCACGGGCTCGACGTGCATCAGAAGGGACGAATACTGCTTGTAGGCTTCGGTCCCGGCCATCCTTTCTTGTTTACTCCCGCCACACACAAGCCCTTGACGCAGCTTGCCGACCTCGTAGGTCCCCGCCGCGACTCGCTCTCCTCCCCCAAACCGTGCAGGTCCGCATTGCAAAAAAGTTACCCGGGAACGCGGAAGGGACGCAAACTGAGATGATGGAGGCTGTCGTCGAGGCTGCCCGTCCGCTTGCGTCGTTTCCCCTCCTAATTTTCATTATTTACTTCTATCTCAGCTAAAACAAGGTTACCCCGTCGTCTACGGCCGTGTAGGCGAGGAGGTGCTGTACTTCCGCGCGCACCGCTTCTAACCTGTGGTCTTCCCCGGCGTCGGTTTCACCCTTGCGGGCCCGACGTCGCCGGCATCCCCCTCACTCAGCGTGGCGAAGCGCTCGCCGTCTGCACCGGCGTCGGCTGCAAGGACAAGGATGTCCAGCTCCCAGGATACGAGCGTTCACACACGCTCGTTGTGCTCATGGGGGTCTCTCACGCCTGCCGCAGGTCGTCGCTGCCATGTTGGATCAAAGCGGGTCTGCGCGCCGTACACGCCGATCGCTATCGTCGAGCGAGTAGTGATGTCGACGTTGCGGGACGTTGTAACGGCGTTCGACAGTGTTTGGGAACAGCGGCCACCGGGGATTATGGTCATTGGATGGGCTGTCCTGGCGTTGTGGGAAGCTGGGGATGTCGACGTTCTTGATAAAGGGGCGGAGAAGGACGACGACGCCCCAGTGACGAGGTGGTTGGGTAAGGATGCGCGCTGGAGAATCAGGGAGGGTTTGCCTGAAGGTTGGGATTACTGATTAGTTTTCACCGTGAATGACAATAATAATCAAGTCTCATGGACCCAATCCTTTATGCTGAGTCAACAAAAAAAAACCTCGACCCTCGCCTTTGAGAGATTTCTCCGGATAATTAGATTGAAAATAATGTTCCCTATGCAAAAAAAAAGTCCAATGTGAATCCATATTCTACATAATGTTACAACTCCCCGTTGGACATATGCTCTCCGCCCACCCCGACTCTAATGCGGCAATCTTGGTATCAATAACCCCACCCCGCCGCCGAATCTCGATGGTATACTCCCGCTCCGGCTCATCCGGCGCAGGAGCATCGTACCACCACCGCAGAACCTGTCCTTCAACCTCCCAGCGCCCCGCGCTCACGGACACGTCGACGTCGACGAGCTCCTTACCCTTCTCCGCATCGACGCGCAGATCCAGGCCTGCGACCTCCGTGGTCCCGCTCCCGCTGCTGCTGGTGCTCGCGGTCATATCTATCGGTATTGGCGGCGACACCGTCTCGAGGTTGATCGTCGACGCACCAGGCGACCCCTTGCCGCCCGCGCGCCGCGGCTCGTCATCGAGGCTCGCGATGCTCTCCGAGTCGCTCTGCCGCTCCCGATGCCTGCCCGCCAGCAGGCGCTCGTCTGCGTAGTGCACGAGGGGGACGAAAATCTCAGTCGCAGGGTCCTCCTCGTCCACCGCCCCGGGCCGCAGCCGGTCCTGCGCCCTTACGCGCACCACAAGCTTGAAGTGCGCCTTGGTGATATCGAACGCCATGTCGCGCTGCATACCGACGAGCTTGACAGGCCACGGGCGGCAAAACGCACGCACCGCGCGTGCCCCGTCCGTCAAAAAGTCGTATGGGTTCGCGCGCCACCCCGCGCCCTCGACGCCGTTCCGCGTCGCCAACGACAGCGTCGAGAGCGCAGCCGTCACCGTCGCCGTCGTGCCAAACGAGCCCGACTTTTTCAGCAGCCCCGCCTCGCTGCCGTTCGCCGTCGCCATGCTGTCACCCGCGCGACGGATACCGTACAACGGGCTCCGTGGCGTGCTCATATCGTCCGCGCTCCACAGGCTCAGATCCTCCATGTTCCACCCGTCGCCCCACTCGTGCGTGGAGTCGGGGCAGTACGTCCACACGGTGTAGTTCAGCGCGTTCGGGCCGTCCGCGGCGTTGAGACTCGCGTCGAGCGCCTTCTCCTGCTGGCTGTAGTCGCCCACGCCGCGGCCGCGCTTGTCTCCGTAATACGAGCGCTTGCTGTCCATGTCGAACGGGGTGCCAATCTCGCCGATGATGGTAGGGAACGAGCCGATCGTGAGCGCGTCGCCCTTGAGGATGCCGAGCTGCTCCTGCAGCGACTTGCGGATTGCACTTGTGCCAATCTTGACCGCCTGCAACGTCGTCGCGTATTTGCCGCGTAACAGGCCGAGGGCGTCAGCGTTGAACCAGTTCCAGTGACGCGTGATGAGCGTCAGCCCGTCATAATAATGTCCCGAGTACGCGCCACGGCCAGCAAGCACGTCGTCCTCGAGCGTTGGCGGGCGCGCAAAAACGGGTGGCTGAACAAAGAGGATCGCCTCCGGGTGCGCAGAACGAATGCGGCTTGCGAACGCGGTAAAGTGCTGCTTCCAGTAGTCCTCGATGAACTCGACCTCGTCGTCGGTCCCGGGGAGCGTGCGGAAGTAGCTGGGGAGCATGAGGTAGCCGGTCTCGACGTCCCACACGCCGTGCTGCGCCCAGATGCATGTCCCGAGCGACCAGCTGGCGGCGCGCGTCCAGCCCCAGGTAGGGTGCCTGCGGTCGGGCTCGTCCTCGGGAGACGCCCAAATCGTACGGCCCTTGGGATCGATGGTAACCGAGCCGTCGCGGGCGGGGCCGAACGCGCCAAAGGACCAGTTCTCGACGGTCTGCGGTTGGCCCATGCCGAGGCGGAAGCCCTGCAAGGGGGTAGGATAGGTGCCCTTGCGCAGAGTCGAGCCCTGTGCCGGGGGATTCGTGGATAGGTCCAAGCGGCCACATAGGCCTTCAAAGGGCTCGTTCATGCTGTCCCAGCCGATGACGCAGTCGTCGAGTAGATCACCCGCGGCGGCGATGCGGTCGGCCATCTGGCCCATGGCCTCGATGTAGTGGGACTGGAGATAGTCCTGGATGTTCTTGCCGTCGATGACGCAGCGGGGGGCAAAGTCGCGGCCGGCAAAGAAGAGGGTGAAGAGGGTTTGGGAGAGGAGGCGGCCGTAGTTTGTGGACCAGATCATGGCGGGGAGGGAAGCGGGGTCCGAGTCATGGGCGAGGGGGTACTCGCAGTGCACAATAGCAGCCTGGGTAGCGGTGAAATTGCGAGGATTTATTCCGCAAGCGGCAAGAGTCCAAAACGGTGCGCCCGAGCCGCCGGAGAAGCGGGACCACTGCGCTGGTGAGCGGCGCGCAACATAAATAAGAAAGGACGCACGATGTCCTGGTGGGGGTCCATGTACACGCGGAAGCCGTACTCCTTGCACTTGCGCAGCACACGGATGGTGTAGTCCATGAATCCATAGTCGTATTTGCCCCTAGGCAATGATAAGCAAGAACCACTGCAATGAAACGAAGGACGCACGGGCCCTCGTGCTCGAGAGCCTCCCAGGTGACGGGAAACCTGAGCATATTGAACCCCCAGCCGGCCAGTCGGGCAAGGTGTATGTCGGCCGAGCCATCGTCGAGGTTAAGGGGTCTGCCAACGAAGGACTCGCCGCCGGCCTCTGCGGTCTCCCAGAAGCCCTCGCGAATGTACGAAGGACGGTCTACGGGCGCCTTTGAGGAGCCAGAGAGATTAACGCCACGCAGGAGCAGGGTGCGGCCAGCATTGTCGACGAAATTACAGTCTGTGGTGTGTATATAATGGGGGTTCGTGGGCTTGCCAGTGGCGGGGGAGGACGTCGGGACAGCGGGCATGGGTGCTGGTCGTCGTCGGCAGGAGAGATAATTAGGGTAGTAAGAATATTAATAATAGTAATTGTCAGTGGAGCAAGTCGTACGATCGCATAAGGTCACCGGCCATTGAACGGAGACCGTGGGCAATGTTGAACTAGATCCTCAGAAAATAACACACAACTCAGAAAATAACATATCACACAACAATTCGAGACGCATGTATCATATTCATGAGACGATAATACATATGAAGAGACGACGGAAGAGCAATTACTGTGAGACGCGTTAGCACTGCATTCATCTCAGCACAGAGCCGACCCACGAAAGTAAGAGCAGCACCCTTCGTCTTCTTCTCTCCGCCCAGCTCGAAGCTGCAAGGAAACAAGTGAGCTGGCATGTCTCCAAGCAGGGACGCGAGACCCACTGTTTGCAACGCTTGAGCGACATTTGCATTTTGTATTTGCACACAGTGCACTCCAGCCGCAGAACGACCTTCTTCGTCGTCTTTGCCTGGAAGGAGTTGTTGGCAACGACTGGCAACAGAGCGAGGGAAGACGCACCTTCTTGTGGAAGACTGGCTTCGTCTGCCCACCGTAACCGGACTGCTTCCTGTCGTAACGGCGCTTCCCCTGGGCGAATAACGAGGCCTTGCCGGTCTTGTACTGGGTCACCTTGTGGGGGCTGAAATAAAAGAGTCAGATTTGAGTCGCAGATGGCGTATGAAAGTAAGCAGAAGAAGCGAGAGTCCTGGGGTCATGGCCGCGCGACCACCATCCTCCGCGACATTGTACGCCGGTACGCCAGCGCTCCCTATTGTCCCCAGGCGGCAACACCAGTCTCGTCGGCGGCAGCGTCCCCTACAAGGAGGACGAGCTCCATCTCCCTGCACCCATTCATTCCAAGTCGTTACTTGCGCAGCGATGATATTTCGACGCGTGATCGGCCCAGCACAGCGCAACCGTAAAGCCCATCCAGAGAACCCAAGAGACAGAACACCTACGTGTGTTTTTTGCAGGGCTTGCCCTTGCAGTCTACCGAGCGAGTCAATCCGTAGCCCGAAATTTCAGATCCTGAGATATCTTACATGTCCTGCGAGTCCTTGAAGCGACGAGTCAGTACTTATACGATACTCTTCAGAGGCTATGGAACGCACTTGGGAATGTTGACCATCTTGCTGGCGGCGACGACGACGAGGGAGGGGTGGACGAAAAGAGCGATTCACGTGATGGAACTTATCGTGCGAAATCGACTATGCAGAACACTTCGGCCCGAAACTCGGCCGATGTCAAGCGAACCGTGGGATGCCGATCTTGCCACTGTTCCTCTGTTCATCTTGCGTGCTCGATAGATTTCTGCTGGCGAGTCCAATCTGTTTGGATTCAGGTGTTTTCTGGTTTGCTGGCTATTGATTCGCGGTCTGGACGTCTCTGCAATATCATCAAGATATCATTCAATTCAGCTGGGCGACTATGGTACGGTAAGCGCTCTTCTCATCGCGTTTGGCCTGCGTCAGGCGCTGGCAAAAGTTGAATCTGCCTTCCATGTTCCTTCCCTTCCCCGGCGCATACCTCAACCCTCTCTCTTCTCTTCGTTGTCAGCTTGGCCATCTCACGTGTCTGGACTGTCGCACAAGCGATGACACAGGTGCGGGGACCAATCGACAGGAACTATCTTGTTCTGCCAGTGCTGGCTAAACCAGCGGAATTTCACCGCTTGCGCAATTGCATGGCGGCGAGCACGGTGAACAACTTGCCAGTGCTTGCAATGCTCGACTCAGTTCCGATCTGCGAAATTACTTTGAGACAACGAGCATTTAGTGTGAGCAAAACCTACAGCAGTAGTGCAAGCCCATGTAAGCATCTCAGACGATATCCTCTGTTGGACAGGTCTCAGCAGGTCAAATGCGGAAACCTGATAACACACTTACCTCCAACGCCTCTTCAAGTTCGCCCACTCGCTCAAACTCTTCCCGCAGGAGAGAGCCGCCAAAAGTACCATGGGGTACCTGAGGCGGTAGCGTTCACGGGGCTGCATGATAGTTATGCATACGGAATCCTCGGTTTTTTAGGTCTAGGACTCTCGTCGCACAGAGGTCTGATCCGTATGCGGACGAAAGTGGCCCCAAAAGCAGAAGTCCCGATCCTAGTGCGGATGGATTTGGCGAACTGCCATGTCCTCCGCCTTATGCCGGGTAGAGTGCATGAAGCTTGCACGCCCTCTTTGGCAACAGAAATTTCGAACATCGGTAATGGATTTTTCGGAACTATGTACTTGGCGTCGGAATGTCAGAACCTTTGACTCTGCCCGTCAGTCTGGATGACATATTATCTTGCTATTTGTTACTTGTCCATGAGCAGAAATCAGTCTTCCTCAGAAGCAAAAGCAAGCATCCTTCATGGGCCCCACGCCAGTACGAATCCGACAGTAGTGCTACAAGTGGGGTCGCCTGAAACATTGAGCCAACTTCAAGGTGATATGGCCCAGTAGTTTGCAAAGGGCACCTCGGTGAGCTCTATTCTAACATCATCATAACAACCTGACGATACGTATGTATCAGATACGTAGACCAAATTCATAGTCCTAGCCGCTGTCAATGACACGGTCCAACCTCCCGAAATCGCAGTTCAGTGCTACATTTGCGTTGCTGATTCAGAGTCTCACCTTATGGAAGTCAAACCGCTGAAGATTTACAATGTCATTTGGAATGGATCATGAGGCAGTCTCGAAACCCTCACAATTCCAGCCCGGCTCTTCCTTCCGGAGGATTCTGAGTTCTCACCGCAAGCTCCGGATCCTCAATTCGAGCCTGATACAGATGTTATCAAATACACCTATCAAGCGGTGGTCGAAGCAGCTGCGGCGAAACTCAGATAAAAACAGCTTCGTGGGGTGCGGCGAGTGCATTATAGTTTCGTGCCTCTGAAACATAGGGATGTGGGCCGAACCAGAATGGTCAGATTAAAGGCGCCAGCGCCTTCACTGACAATTCGGTTGCTCGCCGGAGGTCACCAACGACGTCGTGTACTTTGTGGCCCGCTCGTGAGCCTCTTTCA
Organism: Mycena capillaripes; assembly: GCA_029204075.1. Classification (NCBI taxonomy): domain Eukaryota; kingdom Fungi; phylum Basidiomycota; class Agaricomycetes; order Agaricales; family Mycenaceae; genus Mycena; species Mycena capillaripes. The sequence continues at coordinate 1,303,611 of JARHKZ010000017.1, forward strand.
CAAAAAATGTGATTTTCCGAGTGCCTTTGAACACTTTCTTAATCGTGGGTTTCAATTGCAACTTGAGCCACGAAATCAAAGCCAATGATCCGATAAACAAGTTGAATCTGCCTTTGTAGCTTAATACTTCGCTCATGTGCCATGGTATTGATTAGTAATTACCTGGCGCGCGATTCCCACGGTTGACTCAGCCATCGTAAACCAAGTGTCGTAACCTTGAGGTCCTGTGAGGTGCTCTAACACGAATAAACCTGACTGTTTTCCGACTTAACTATGATGGACGCCAGTGGCGGTAGGATTACAGCTTAGCATACAATACACTCCGCATCTGCTGTCGACGGGACCGTCTTGGGGGGCCAGTCCGTAGGCTCCACCTTTCCTACCATAAGTTTCACACCCAGTACGCCCGTGAGAGACCCATCTGGCGCAATGTAAACATCGTCGAGATCGCTGTGCATGATGCTCAACGAAGAAGATAAGATTTGAAAAGCATCTTACCGTTTGAACATTCTCCACACCATCAATGTTATGACCTTCTTTGCGTCGTTGACTTTTCTGGACACATGCAAAAATTTGTCGCTCGAAAAATATATCCAGTAGCGGGCCTGTGAGGCCGGCGGAGGACGTGCGGGTTGGAAGACGATGCCAAAATGTGCGCCGGTGCTCGCGCTATTTTCCATTATCGCCAGTGAACCACACCAGATCCCACTCTCCAACGCTGATGCGTGAGTTTGATTAGAGATTGAAAAACAAAGCTGCCATAAACGTCCTGCAAAACGCGTTAAGAAAAAGACTCCATAGACGCATACAAACATGTTTCGAACCTCGTGCAATAAACTCGAGCTTGATCGGTTTGGAAAGTGACATGCGCTTGAAGAACTGTGGGATCCTGAACTTGACGCTAAAAGGCTCGTTTGCGCCATCCATATGCTCCACGGTGATTTCCTCTGGCGGCACCAGAACGCCGAGGAGGAATCGGTCCTCGCCAGAGAGTGCTCCAAACTCGGGGCGCATGCGCAGGAATTGGAACATCTCCTGGCTGCGAAGCGAAACACAGGCCCGTCGAGCTTCTCTGATGGTCTCTGGTTTGAGCGGAGTGGAATGGGCGAGAACTGCCGCCACGAGCTCGAACGAAGCTTGGGGAGGCCATGGGCCGTTGACGATCGCCCAATAAAGGACGGTATGACCCTGTATTGACTCTCCTTGCAAGAGGCGAGAAAAATCGATAGTGTGGCGAGTGCATAACTCGGCACAGGCGTCCAGCATAACCACGCGGTCGGCGGCCGAGTCGCTGTAGGGCTGCACGACCGTGCGCACATCGTCCATGACAATAGATTCGATTGAACTGTGCCGAGGAAGCTTCCGGAGCGCATCCCGTAGTCTCATCAAAAAGGATCTCCTGGTTGGGCTCGGACCAGAGTCATTCTGAAGAAGAGCCGCAGATTTGCTTGTGGAGGCAATGGGCGACGAGTTTCCGCCCTGAGAATCTTTCGAGTCTTTCGTGAATGATGTCGAAATTGGTTCTGCAGATGGAGAGCTCCGAGTCGCTTTATTGATGTCCAGAAACGAGTTGTCGTACGAGGGAGGTTCGTCGGCCATGGAGGTGCGGGAAGAGAGAGGATACAGCTACGTTCGCTGAGCTCCATATTCAACGAGAATGTCGTCATGGAGGCTGTTCGAAGTTGATGGGAAATTAGCGCTGAGAAAGCCGCAGGAGACCAATCCGCCGCCACAGCGCCTGTGAATACATATAATTGCGATTCAGCTTTAACCATAACGAACGAGGAACGATTAGATACATCATAGAGGAAGAGAAGCAGACGGCGGTTCGGTGGCGTTGCCAACGCCGATCATCTTCAAGTTTGTCTCACGGTTCACTTGGCCAGAAAATCATTGGATGAGTCCGGCCAAGAGAAAATCAACGGCAAGAATCCTCGGGCCAGTGTCGCCCAAGAAGGGATGCTGTCCTCAGAGTCGCACCAAGTGCATGCAATTGAAATCAAATTAAATGCAGCTGCTGTGGGCTGCTGTATGTAATACGCAAATTCAGAAAGAGTATGATGGACGCCAAATGACGGATACGATAAAATTTAGCATACAATACACTCAGCATCTGCTGTCGTCGGAACGGTTTCTTGCCATCTCGTCTGAGGTGTGTACACTTTCTTTACCCCAAGTTTCGCACCCAGTACGCCAGTGACAGACCCATCTGACGCAATGCAAGAATTATCGCTGTGCATGCTGATCGGCGAAAGAGGGTTTTAGAAAAGTGAACAACTCACCGTTCGAACATTGGCCACGACCATCCTGTTATGCCATCCTTTGGTTGACCAGGTTCACCGCGGATATACAAGGGTTTGTCGCTCGAACAATGAACCCAGAAGTTTGCGGAAAGTGCGGGCGGCGAAGGACGTGGGTCGAGACAGACGAGACCGAACTCTGCATGCGTGCTCGGGCTACTGTCCGTTATTGCAAGTGATGCACTCCAGCCCCCATTCTTCAACCAGGCGGACGTCGGATTAACGGCCGTGAAGAAAGAAAGGTTCCATAAACGTCCTGTGGAATTCATCAGTCAAGTAGGGATGCGAAAACACTGTCCCGAACCTCGTGCAATGAATTCGAGCTTGATTTTTCTGGAAAGAGACATGCGCTTGAGAAACTGTGGAATCCTGAACTTGACGCTAAAAGGCTCGTTTGCGCCGTCCATTTCTTCCACGACGATTTCTTCTGGCGGCACGAGAGTGCCGAGGAGGAATCGGTCCTCTCCAGAGAGGGCTCCAAACTCGGAGCGCATGCGCAAAAACTGGAACATCTCCTGGCTTCGGAGCGAAACACAAGCTCGACGAGCTTCTCGGATGGTCTTCGGTTTTAGCGGAGCGGAATGGGCGAGAACCGCGGCTATGAGTTCGAACGGGGCTCGGGGAGGCCATGGACCGTTAACAATTGCCCAGTACAGAACCGTGTGGTCCTGTATTGATTTCTCCTGCAGGAGGAGAGAAAAATCGATTTTGTGTCGTGCGCACAGCTGGGCACAGATTTCCAGAAGGGCCACGCGGTCGGTGGCAGAGTCGGTGTAGGGTTGCACTACGGTGCGGACATCGTCAATGACAGTCGATTCGATTGAAACGTCGGGAGGAAGGTCCTGCTCAGAAGGCTGATACCTCTGGAAGGCATCTCGTAGTCCCGTCAAAAACGACTTCCTCGTTGGACTCGGACTAGAATTATTCTGGAGAGCCGTAGCATTCCGGAGGAGAGCGGCAGATTTGCTGGTGGAGGCAATGTTGATCGGCGACGAGTTTCCGCGCTGAGAATCCTTTGGGTTTTTCGTGAATGATGCTACAGATGGAGAACTCCCGTTCTTCACGTCGATAAACGAGCTGTCGTACGAGGGCGGTTCGTCAGCCATAGAGGCGGGTTGAGTGCGGGAAGAGAGAGGATATTACTGAGCATGATATAGCCCACAGCAATTCACTGGCAGCTAAGAATAGTAATCGCGGGATTTAGTAACGCCACGGCACGGCCCGAACTGGAAATCAGAGCTGTTGTGGTCCAGTCAGAGCGATGCAGCACTGCACAGCCGCCAGCGGATGGCAGTTTCTCCGCGGGCCACCCGGGCCGATCCCCACCCTAATTTCCCCGCACCAGTTTTGGTGCTCCTTGCTTCGCTTCACCATGTCCACAGCGCTTTCCATCCTCCTCATAAACGGCCCCAACCTGAACCTCCTCGGGACGCGTGAGCCCGGCGTGTATGGGTCCACCACGCTCAACGACGTAGTCGCCAACTGCACTGCGACAGCGACCAGCGCAGGCGCGAGCCTCGTAGCCTTCCAGAGCAACCACGAGGGCGCAATCGTAGACCGGATACAGCAGGCGCGGTCGGAGGGCGTGGATGCCATCGTCATCAATCCCGGTGCGTCGCTTGCACGATTTTCTATTCGTTATTTACTTTCCGACAGGCGCATACACACACACGTCCGTCGCAATCCGGGACGCGTTCCTCGGCGTCGATATCCCGTTCATCGAGGTGCACGTCTCGAATGTACACGCGCGGGAGGCGTTCAGGCACCATTCCTATCTGTCGGACAAGGCCGTGGCGGTTATAGCTGGGCTAGGCGTAAAGGGATACGGTGAGCTCAAGTGGCACTGGTGAAGCGCATTATTACTCATTCTTGCAGAGTACGCCGTCCAACACGTTGCGACGACCTTTAAGAAGAAAGTAGTATAAAAGAGTTTGTGATGACTGAAAAGGAATTCCACCGAGTTGCAGGCAAGGAAGGTGTGGTCTGGCGGGCATCAAGGCGGAAAGAGATTAATATTTTAAACCGTGCCAGGCGCCTCGACAGGTAATCTAACTCCCAAATTGTCCGGAACGGCCAGCGTATCATCCACCTCGCTCGCGAGTGTCCCTCCAAACGCGACGTTCCCGTGCTTCAGGCGGAACGCGTCGATGCGCGCCTCGACCTAGTCGCATATCAGCCATGTAAATGGGTGAGGCTGAGTGAAGCCATCTCACCTCTGGCCTAAAGTGGCGCATGAGGCCCTGGATGGGCCATGCCGCGGCATCCCCAAGCGCGCAAATTGTGCGTCCCTCTACTTGTTTTCTACGGAAAGGATATTAGAGGAAGGATAGAATATCTATAAGGAAGAAACGCACGTCAGCTCGAGAAGCATGTCAATCTCCCGACGGTGCCCTCGCCCCTCCACCATGCGGTTCATCATGTTCATCATCCAGGTCGTCCCCTCGCGACACGGCGTGCACTGGCCGCAGGATTCGTGTTTGTAGAACTAAGAGGAATCAACAGCTGCAACAACGCAGGGAAGAAGGCGAAATACCGATGAGAAGCGCGCAATGGCGGCAATGATGTCGGTGGACTTGTTCATGACAATAACCGCGCCCGTCCCGAGACCCGACTGGGCATCCTTGAGCGAGTCGTAGTCCATCCTAAGATAGAACTGAGCAATGGAATGGATGTGAAAGAACGAAACCATACTCACAGTACCTCCTCGCACTTCTTGATAGGCAACACAGGGACGGAGCAGCCGCCGGGAATGATACCGAGCAGGTTGTCCCACCCGCCGATAACACCGCCGCAGTGCTTCTCCACGAGCTCACGCAGCGGGATGCTCATCTCCTCCTCAACGACGCACGGGTTGTTCACATGGCCGCTGATGCAGAAGAGCTTCGTCCCCTCATTGCGCTCACGCCCGAAGCCCTTGAACCACGGGGCGCCCCGGCGGCAAATGGTCGGCGCTACGGCGACGGTCTCGACGTTCGCGACAGTGGTTGGGCAGCCAAACAGGCCGACGTCGGCGGGGAATGGGGGCTTAAGGCGGGGCTTACCCTGCTTGCCCTCAATGCTCTCGATGAGCGCGGTCTCCTCTCCGCAGATGTACGCGCCTGCGCCGCGGTGGACGTACACGTCGAACGCATAGCCGCTGCCGCACGCGTTGGGGCCCAGTAGCCCGTCCTTGTACGCCTCTGCGATGGCCTGGTTGAGATGGGAGGCCTCCTGGACAAACTCGCCGCGAATGTAGATGTAGGCGGCGTTCGCGTTCATGCCGCGGCCGGCGACGAGGCAGCCCTCGATGAGCTTGTGGGGGTCGCCGCGGAGAATCTCGCGGTCCTTGCACGTCCCGGGCTCGCCCTCGTCCGCATTCACTACCAGATAACGCGGTCTGCAACGGTCCAGGTCAATACCAACGGTGAAAATTATAAAAGACACAAACCGCTTGTCTTGCTGCCAGTTTGGTTTGTTCATGAAGCTCCATTTGAGACCACTAGGGAAGCCGGCGCCGCCTCTGCCTCGTAGCCCCGAGCCCTTGATCTGGTTGATGATCCAGTCGTCGCCCTTGAGCAGAATGTCTTTTGTGCGGTGCCAGTCGCCGCGGGACTGGATGAGGGTCTCAATACCGCACGCCAAGGGGGCACAACAAGAAGTACCTTTGCGCCCTTGAGGCCAAAGTCGTGGCGGCAGTATGCGTTGGTGAATATACGGTCCTGGTCCTTGAGTCCGCCATAGCGGCGGACCGGGGGGTCGGCGACGGTGGCGAAGGAGCGCAGACGGCCCGCGGGGGTGCGCAGGATGGCGCGGGACGACGAGCTCGACGCCCTGAGCATCGTCGGAGCAGTAAGGAATTATACAGCCAATCACGTTGTTTGTTTATCTACGACCACTGACTTGCCTCTTTCCTTTACTCCCATTCTGGTGTGGTCTTAACAGCTCGTTTATTCTATCGGAACTCGCTCAATTCGAAATTGTATTACCACCCGGTCACCGCTGCCTCGGAGCCACCATCTGCTTTCTTGCGATACTCCACCAGTTTTTAGGCGAATACTGAGATTAACAAGCATGGTCCAGTCTCTGAACACTGTGTTCCCAGAAGTATCCCAACGCGCACAAGCCTTTAACGCTTTCGTCCTGGACCCCAACTACCCTAATTGACGAGCTATTATTTATCAGAACGTCTATCTAAAGTAGAATGCGAAGTGGTAAGTGAGAAAAACCGCAACCAGTGCAGGGGAAGTGGCGGAATAATCATCGGAGTATGTACGCGAACAGTAGATACGAGTGCGGTACGTATGCGTGGGGTGTCCGTGTTTTTGTGCTAAGCTTCCTGCCCCCGCTAGTTTCTCGACGCGAACGAGACGGAGGTCTTCTCGTACCCAGCAGGGGGTGCCGCCTCCCACGCGTTCACGAACTGGATGGCGGCGATGTTGGTGGGGAAGTACACAGTGACGAACTTGGTCTTTCTTGGGAACCGCTCTGCGTAGACATTTTTCACGGCGTCGGCGTCGATGCTCTTGCCCCGAGGCATGCCCGCGATGAGGCCGCGCACATGGTCCGAAATGTCCTTGCTCCAATTGATGGGCCCGATGTCGACGGCCCCGGGCCCAGCGGTCTGCTGGGCCGAGATCGGGGGCAGGGCGTCAGGGACGGAGCCGTAGGCGGTAGTGGCGGTGGGGTCGACATGGGAGATGGGCGGGGGGGCAGTCCTCCCACGGAAGCGACGAGTCTGCGGAGGTGTCTGCCCCTTCTGCACCCCAATTTTCATGCCAAGTATTCCTGCTACAGACCCATCCGATGCAATGCAAACGCTGTCGCTGCGTAGGAGATAAGCTGCAAAATGAGACCAAGTTCGCACAACAACTCACGCATCGAACATTCGCCAAAACGGCACACTTTCGCCGCTAATTTGGTCCCAAGGCTCGCCACAGACGAAAAATGGGCTCGGCGAGGGCGGTGAAGAACGCGCGTCCAGGAAGAGGAGGCCGAAGTGTGCGTCGGTGCTCGGGCTATTTTCCATCAATGTGAGTGACCCACACCAATCCCCGTTGTTCAACTGCACTAGCTCATGAGTGCGGTTAGCTACAAAGAAACAAAGTTGCCATAAACGTCCTGCAAAACGTGTTAGGGAAAAGGACTCTATAGACGCATGCAAATGTGCCTCGAACCTCGTGCAATAAATTCGAGCTTGATCGGTCTGGAAAGTGACATACGCTTGAGGAAGTGCGGAATCCTGAACTCGACGCTGAACGACTGTGCGGTATCTTCCATGGGTTCTATCACTATTTCTTCCGGCGGCACGAGAGTACCGAGGAGGAATCGGTCCTTGAGAGAGAGCGCGCCAAACGTGGGGCACATGCGCAAAAACTGGAACATCTCCTGGCTTCGGAGTGAAACGCAGGCTTGACGAGCTTCTTGGATGGTCTCTGGTTTCAACGGAGCGGAATAGGCGAGTACCGCCGCTACGAGCTCGAACGGGGCTCGGGGAGGCCATGGGCCGTTAACAAGCGCCCAATACAAGACCGTGTGGTCCTGGATTGATTTTTCTTGCAGGAGGAGAGAGAAATCGATTTTGTAGCGAGTGCATAGCTGGGCACAGCTATCCAGCATGGCCACGCGGTCGGCGGCCGAGCCGCTGTAGGGCTGCACTGCGGTGTGCACATCGTCCATGACAATAGATTCGATTAAACCGTCCCGAGGACGTTTCCAAAATGTGTCCCGTAGTCTCGTCAAAAATGAGTTCCTCGCAGGACCCCACCCGGACTGATTCTGGAGAAGAGCTGCAGACTTGCTCGATGCGGAGGCAACGGATAGCGAGTTCGGGCGGCTCTTCTCCTCTTTGATCGATGCCAAAGTTGGGAGCGAGCTAGAAACGTTCTTGACGTCGGCAAACGAGTTGTCGTATGAGGGCGGATTGTCGGCCATGGGGTTCGAGTTGCACTGAGTGAGGGGAAGGAACAGATTTTTCAACTGTGGCTCAGTGTGCGGCAATGTACAACACACGAGGTACGAGTGAGAATTGTTGTAGCGTCTGTTTAGAAGACACTAGCGGCAATGTCGAAGTCGAACAGGTTCGATCCTGTTATATTAACACTGGGTCGCCAGGTGCTGGAGATGTTAATAATACAGCTTTTGATTATTCCTCTGTCTCCGTAGTCCGAAGCCTTTGAATCTCCGCTTATGGCGGCTCCGATTTTATGGTATATCAGCGCTTCAGCGTTAAACTTTGAGAACGGCGCTAATTTCAGCGCTAAACTGATGCGCCGCGTTCTTGTCAAGTCTACACCCCTGTAAATTTCCTGCATCTGTTACAGCCTTCTACAGCTTTGATGTCCTTACTTGTATTTTGTCGTGTAACACATTATCTTTCGCACAAAAGAAGAACTTCATCTAAAAGACCGAATTCCATTCAAGTCAGAACTCAGGCAGAACTCATCGACTAAACCAAATCTTGCCAGACACAGGTGGAAATAATCAAAGTATCTGTTGTACACAGGTCCAAAAGATTTCTCCGGCCAATTCTAATGTCGGGTATCATAGCGCTAGGTACGAGAAACTAATTATATCCTGTATAGCATCGATACTATTGTGGATATTAACGGGAGTCCCGGCGAGGTAGGCGAGGTGGGCTCGGAGAACCGGTGCCGCAATATTTCCCGGGAGTGGGTTTGATCCAGTGCTTTGGTTCTACCCTTCGCGGAACAATATATCGTGCAAGCCCGGGTCGTGTCCCGGTACGGACGCGGATGCTGGCGGGGCAGCGGGCGGCGCCGTGGTCGGCGGCGCATTGATGGTATTCGTGACCCCGATGAGCTCACAAAACTTGACCGTTTGTGGGTTTGTGTACCACGGCGCTGCAAAGAAAGGTAGGTGTCGGTACAGCATAGAAAGGAGGGAAAAAGAACGCACGCTGTGCCCTCCGCCCGCCCATCTCCTCCTCGCGTCCGGGCCCCGGCGCGGTCATAGCAAACTCCTGTACCTGCGTCACCTCAAGGTCCTCGAGGTCGAGCTCCGGCTCGCGCGCGTGGAGGTCTTCCGCGATGCGTGTGCGCGCGTCGGCGACGAGTGCGCGGGCCGCATCTTCGGGCGGGAACGCGGGCTGGTGGTGCGTGAGCGAGAGGAATGGGTGGAACGCACGCGAGATGGCGAGCCACTCGGGGTCGTAGGTGAGACGCGGCGGTTGGTGTGGTGGCGGTGAAGCCGATTTGTTCTTTCCCTTGCCCTCGGGGCCGGATGGGGATGAGGCAGGTTCAGGCGCGGCGTCGGGGATGGGGATGTCGACAACCTGGAATCGAGTGAACAGAGGATAGGAGGACGGAAAACGGGCAAACCTCGAGATACTGCCGCTTGGCGCCGCACTTGTCGAGCGCAAGAAAGTTGGTAGTGCGTTGACCAGGGCCGGCGACCGGACGCGTCCATCTTTGAGATCTTTGCGGCTGGTGACGCGGGGGTAGTGCCGCGACGGGCGGGGGCGGCGGCGGAGGGGCAACAACCTCGTCTTCCAGATCGGATAGGGTGATCTCGTCTGGGTTGAGAGGCGCGCGGGATGCGGGAGCAGGTTCAGGTGCAGGAGCGAGCTCGAGCTCGTCATCAATGAGTATCTCGTTCGGATCGCGGGAAGTCGCAGCGGCTGCAGGAACCTCTTCGTCGTCGTCAATCACTATCTCGTTAGGGTCGCGTTCCATCTCTCCGCCTGCATCGATGGCGACAGCAGTAGGCTCACCATGCACGATGCAAGCTTCGAAACGCGTGTGTAAGTGTGCAGAGAACCACCACTCGGGCTGGAGGGCCCTGAGCAGACTGAGGAGCGGCGGGGAGCCGAGTTGGCCAGACATGATATCACTCCGTAGGAAAGACTTGCGTTGAAGAAGACTCGGCAGATCGCCGTAGTCAGTGATGGACTGAGGCCAGTCGTGTGAGAGGAATACTTGAAGCCGGGACGAGAGCTGGAATAATTAGCAAAGAGAACAGGGGGGGACAAAAACGCGCATGCATACAAGAGAGAGCTTGCGGACAGCATACTCGCGGATGTGGTAGATGCTACGGACCATGCTGCGGTCGTATGGCATTTTCTCGAAGTGACCTAGAGAGGCTTCAGACCGCAAGACCGCGACGCGACGACGCAACGCACCGCGTGGAAAGTCGTGAGACTTGAATATGCCCGACGCGCCGGCGATGCGGACACCGTTGACGCGTACGCAGCCCGCCTCGCCGAGATAGTAGATGTTGGGTGCGAGCCAGCCGCCGTGGTAGAGCTCCCACATGTAGTTTGAGGCCTCATGGTTGCCGCCGATGACGATGGTGAGGACTGGGGCTTTCTTCATGCCCGTGTAGTACTTGTAGAAGCCGCCGAGCTGCTTGTACTTGTCGGGGACGGCCATGCACTGGAGGTCCTGGTGGTTGCGGATGGCCTGGAAGTCGCCGCAGATGAGCAGCAAATCGACTTTGTACTTGTGCTTGTCCTCGAGGGTCTTTATCTGCGAGTAAATCGTTTCGAGCTCGCCGTGGCAGCAGCCCTCGATCGCGACTTTCATCGTCGCGCAAGTCGGCGTCCAAGTTGTCTCAGCATACGCTGTGGCGGTGCGATAAGTAAATCATTTTAAATTATTCAACCCCTAACCGCGTTTTCTAATCATACAGCAGAAAACACGAATCCAAAGAGCATCCCCGGCTTCACTTCCTCGAGTTTCCATCCAGTCGCCTCCCCAAGCGCCCTAAACTCTTCAACCGTCCGTTCCTTCCCATTGAACACCGTCATCATCTATTTCAGAAACATCAGTATCCAGTCTTTACACCAGATTTTGTGCCTGCGTACCTCGATATCAAGCGCCGTAACGAAGCCCGCACCCGCAACACCCAAGTTCGGAAGGAGCGGGAACGGCGCAGGCGGCGCGCCAGGTGTCTCACACGCATACGGCATGACGAGGTCGAACAGCACGAGCTTCGACTCCTTGCTCGCCGCCTTGCGCGTGTTCGCCATGATCTCTTTCGCCGAAACGTCCGGCCAGTCGTGGATGACCACCCGCATAAAGTACACAGCCGCGTCCTTGACCGGCTGCGGCTCGAAGAAGTTGTGTACCTGCAGCTGCACGCGGCTGCTCTCGACGAGCTCTGGTGCTGAGGTCGCCCAGAACTGCCGAAATAATAAGGAAAGTAGTAGCGAGCAAATTAGCGTGATGCGCACCTTCTCTCCCTCGCTGATTTCCTTCTGGAGGTCCTGCACGATGTACCGCAGGTGGGGGAACGCCTTTGCGAGTTTCAGGGTCACGGAACCCACACTTCCGCCGACATCCACCACCAGCGCGTCGGCCGGCAACTTGTCTCCGCTAATGCCTGCGTTCACGTCAGCTCCCTTCTTCAAAGAATGATTAAAAACCAGGCACGACGGACCCTCGGTGAAGATGCTCGCAGGGAACATGTCTCCGCCACCCTTCATGCCAACAGCGAAGCGCCGCGCACGCCAGACATTGTGCGGCTCCTCGCGCCACTCCCACATGGTCTTCAGCGTCTTGAACGCTACATTGAACGCGGAGACGTCGCTCCCGGGGTTGCGCAGGAACTCAGAGAGGTGCCCGCTCGCCTTGAGAGACTCGTCGCCCCTGCCAAGACGTCAGCACTGATACACTCTACCAGGTGAACAACTTGCGTGCTGGCGGCGATGGCTGCAACGGGGGCACCGTCGTACTTGGCCTCCGGGCTATTGGTTTTCGTGTTAGATATGATGTGCAGGATTAATAAATGCGCACTCGGCCTTGATCTCGTCAAGGGTTTTGGCTTTAATAAGGAGCGACGAGATGCGGTTGTTCGCAAAGGTGTTTGGTGCAACTTCGGTAAATACATGCCGGGTTGCCAGGAAGCGCAGAACTCGGGCTAGAAGAAGAGTCCATGAGCGACAAATGTGACACTCGACTCGCAAGACAAGCCTTGGTTATCCGCGTCAATGCCGTTCACAGCGGCAAGGTCCTTGACGTGCAGGCCCTATGCGAAATTTAGACGAAGCAACGCATGAAATAAAGCACAGACTTTGGGTCCCGCGTCTTTGAAAACGTCCGGGATGTCCGCGTCGACGACGAACCCCAGTGTGGACGTGACATGCATGCTGGCAGCATACGCCTGGATCGTCTCCATCGGCGAGCGCACTGTCGCGATGAGTTGGGAAGCCGCTGCGACGATCATATGCGCCGTTTGGAACAGTGCCGGGTCAAAGTCGAGGGGGGTCGGCTGGAAGGGTGCATCGAGAGACGGATACGGAATGCCCTGCTTAGCATAAGCGTCTTCCAGAGTTTTCACGCCTGTAGTTATTAATTGAGCGAGAGCAGCTAGTGGACTGGCGGCCATGTTTGGAAGGATTGAGAGCTCATTGCGAAGGGGATATTATTTATAAGGGCGCAGATCAAGCATCAGTGAAATTGCCAATTTGCGAGCCATGCTCTGCCATGCTGAGACGTGGTGATGATCAGCGTAGGGATGATCCTTTAGAGAATCTCATGAAAGTTTCTTGAGAAGGCAGAGGATTCCGAGGAATTTGAAACTTGAAGGAGAATGAGAAGGAGAAGGTCGGAGTTTGGTGAGCTTTGGTTCGAGACGCGACTGGCCACGTGATCGCACCTCATGTCGGAAGCGACTGCGACGTCGGAAGGTACTGCTCGCCCGCTGCCCTCTTGGGCAACCCCAGACTCGGCCGACATCAACCCCGAGGCTCTCGCCGCCCTCGAAACGTACAAGAAGCGCGATCCGTCCAAAGGTCGGCCCAGATTCACCCAAATCTCATCTCGTTCCATCCTCAAATCGCGTTAGTCGTCGTGCGCTTCAAAGCAGTTGGAAATGCCCCTATCATGAAGCAGAACTTCTACAAAATCACCGCTTCCAACCGATTCCAAGCAGTGATACAGTTTCTGCGGAAAGAGCTGGGATGGAAGGCCGGAGACCCGCTCGTATGTTTACTGCGTGTCGATCCGATAAAACTGGCTGTGAATCAGTTTTTTCCAGTTCACCTACATTAACCTGGCTTTCTCGCCTGCTCCCGACGACACCGTTTCAAATCTATTCAAGGTATGTAATTGGATGTGTTGTTTTCGGAGATTGTCTGATGATTTCAGTCCTTCTGTACGGATGGACATTTAATAGTCAACTATAGGCAAGCCTCGTCTTTTCAGGACCCCGCGCCGAACTCATCTTTCTTCAGTACAACAGCGGCTTGGGGCTAATCAAAGCTCTCTTGTTACATTATCTCGCAATTCTGTCAATGTATGTATCTTGGAAACTCCCTTTATACCCGGGAAAGAAATTGTCGAGTCCTATCAGCCGCCGTCCTTCATACTCCAAGAGCATTTGAAAATTACTCTATCTGAGAGCGTTGTTTGGCTCTGTCGATCTTGAGTGAGTCAAAGCCCCTATCTCTTCCAACAGAGCTTTCAAGCCAAGATGCCTTTCTTGAGGCGGGCAATGTCGTCTGCCGCGCAGGTTGGCCGTCAGTTCCGAGTTCGCTCTTTTGCCACGGCCTCTTCTCAGCCCTTGGGCCAAGCACAAATAAGAAGCTGCGTCGTGACAAGTTGGAAGAGATCTACAAGATCTTCGCGACTATGGACAAGGGCACACCTGAGTATACGAAGCTGGCTTCCTCTGGTCTTGTTTGGGAAGAATATGCGCGTCCGGGAAACATCGCAGACTTTCGCAGGGTGCAGGACGGCCTGAAAGACGGGCTCAGAGATCTGAACGAGTTGCGTGAAGTAGCGGCACGTAAGATGTCCTTGTCGGCCATGGCGGGCACTCTCCTTCCGGCCGTCGCCCACCAAAGCGTCGCTTTCGAAGACAATCCTCTTACTCTGGGAGACGCCAATAACATGCACGATCGCCTCTTTAGTAACCTCGACACACCGCTTCACGAGTGAGTGGCCGACAAGGCAACCAAATCCTCCTTCTCATGATGTCTTGCCTCAAACCACTGTCGATGCAGGCACTTGGCTCAGTGACACTCCCTCCGCCAGAGGAGCTGCTGCCGAACGACGACCCCAGCGCTGTCGCCGAGCTGCGCAACCAGCTATTCCTATCCCAGTGTCTCGCCGAGAACGCCACGCACATAGCCTCCTCACCGGACCTGGCCCGACCAGACTTGCCCGACATCCACACGATGTCGTCCCTGGTTCGCTGAGCTCCCCCTTTCACGACCAGTACCCAGAAGAGGTGCCCGCTTTGATGGAGCGTCTTCTCTTGTGGCGTCAAGAAACCCACGCACGGGCCGTTCTCCACCCGCTCATCTTTGCAGCGCGATACGAGACAAACTTCACCGCCATTCACCCGTTTCCGGATGGTAATGGTCGCGCTGGACATCTTCTGGCCGGTTTCTGCCTCGTTCAGAACGGCTTCCTTCCTACTTCGTATCACAACCTTGACCGGCACGAGGTTCACAAAGGCCGCCCGGATTATCTTTGCTCGGCGATGCTGGAAGCGCAACGGCACACTTTGAGTGCTTTCCTCAGCAGCTCTGGACTAGACAAGACACCGAGTTTTTAGGGCAGCGCCGAGCGAGAAGTGAGGCATTGCAAATAACACTCACAATATAGTTATATCAGCTCATTGTTGGAAGAATAGTGAAATTTAAGTTGCAAAACGAGAAAATAGAGAGAGAGCGAATATCTGGAACGTACTGTAGCTACGTCCTGCACAATCATAGGCTGGACGTCAGATCCTGCAGCAGCTTTGAGCACGGCGGACAATGTTTTAGACAACTGCTCCATCAGAGACGGCGACGCTCCAGCGCGAGCAAATTACCATTTTCGTCCAAGAAAAATTCATGGATTCGCACAAAAGATAACTGGAGATTTTCTGAGGCTCGATAGATGCAAGATAGATGTCAGAGTACATTGTCGATTTTCAAGAAGAGCATTGCGGCTATGCAAAGTATTTGGTTCTAGCCTCAGATCGACACACCATCGGCTCTTTCTTCGACCACGGCCATGGAAGTTGTCGACGACGAGAAAAAGCCCCTTGACGCCGACAACGCCGAGGACGACGCGCAGCCTGACCCCGATGAGCAGCTGATGCTCGACCAGGGCCACGGCAGGGTCTGGCTCGTCAAGGTCGTGCTGCACGCCACTTGGGTGTATTCCCTGCACTGACTCTGCCCAGATCCCCAAATTCCTGCTCGAGCGCTGGACCGCGATAAACGCAGAGGACGTCCACCTCGCCACCATCCGCGTCTACTCAAAACCCGGCGAGCGCACCCGCATGTTCCTCTTTCTACCACCCAACGCCGATCCCTCCCAAAAACCCAGCGTCCCGCCGCCGCAGAACCCGAACCGGCCACATTTTGCGCACGCTACGGCGTACGCTGTCGATGGCGGCGCAGAGCCAGACTGCTACGAGCTCGACGTGGTCAACGAGAACGTCGAGAACCAGGTCGTCATCGCCGAGCGGCCCAAGGACCCGAGTCTCAGTGTGTCGACGTCTGCCGCGGCCGCGACGCCCAACACGCGCGCGCGGACGACGATCCTCACGGGACGCATCAAGCACGACTGTAATCTGCGGCCGGCGCTGACGGCGAGCTACCGCCGCCAGATGCGCGAGCGGCACATCAAGTACAACACGCCGACGCGGCAGATCATGCGCATCGAGGACGCGGGCCTCGGGCAGGGCGGCGTCAACCGGCTCACGAGCGTGGGCACCACCGGCAACTTCAAGGGCATGGTCGTGCGTGCCCTCCGCTCAGGCACACTGCTATTACATTTGACTCATTTATTTTTCTGCGCAGAAACCGAAACCGAAAGAGTTTTCGCGCATGGCGCGTATTCCGCGCAACCAGCTGCTGGATCTCATCTTCCAGCTGTTCCGCGAAAAGCCGAGGTGGGGGATCAAGGCACTGCGCGAGCGCACGCAGCAGCCCGAGGCGTATCTCAAGGAAGTGCTTTCCGAGGTCGCGTTCCTCAACAAGACCGGCGAGTTTGCGTCGCTGTGGGAGCTCAAGGATACGTTCAAAGACGAGGGGGTGCGTTGGTTCGCTTTCATTGTTTTTTGATGAAATTTTACGCCTTTTCTTTCAGTCGCGCAATATCGCGGGCCTGTCTGGCGAGGGCGAGCTCATCAGCTTTGGGGACGCTGCCGACGTCAAGATGGAGGGTGTCGGGGACGAGGACGACGAGGACGACGACATGGAGGAGGTCTCATAACCACTGTATCATAACTGTAATCGAGTGTATTAATTATTTCATACCGTTAATATGAGCTTGTTGAAAGCACCATGTATTGTATTGTCCCATACGACACTCCGTTTAGTACTTTTCAAGATACCACTCACTCGGCCTTCATCTTCTTCACGTCGCCGAGCTTCTCGCCGACCTTGACCTTCTGCCCCGCTTGTACCGCAAACTCAAAGTCGTTCGGCGCCTCGAACACGAGGACGATCGTGCTCCCCAGGCAGAACCCGCCCATCTCCTGTGCGGCCGTTAGCGGCTGCCCGTTGAGCAGCGGCGAGGCGGCAGAGTAGACCGCCTCGGTGTATGTCCCTGCCGGTGGTGGGCGCCCGCGAACGTTCGTGCGCAGTGTCTGAAATAAAATAAACATGACTAAAGAGAGGGAAAGGAAGAGGGGGCGCACCTGGTCAAAGTTGATCTTGATGCTGCCGACGTTGGTCGCGCCGACGGGGACCATGCTGAAGAACCCGTACTTCCACCGCCCCAGCAGCGCGACGCGCTCGTTCAGCACAAATAAATTCTCAAGCCGCTTTGCGACGTATGGGGAGACGGAGAACAGCTCGCCTGGAGTTGATCAGTAGATGTACAAGAGAGAGCGCTAAACGGCGCGCACCAACGAAATGCCGCCGCTTCTCGACAACCCACGCGGTGGGGCTGTGGAAGCGGTGGTAATCGCCCGGCGCGAGGTAGATGACGGCAAAGAAGAGCCCATGCCCGGGCTTGACGCTCGTCCCGCTCGCGCTCCGCATGCGCTCCAACGTGGGGCGGACACCCATCTCCGCCGCAACCGACGCGTCGTGCGCGAGCGTCTCCTGCAGATTACGCTCCGGCTCCACCACCGACGCGTCGATCTGTTTCCCGAATTTCTTCGGCGGCGCGTCGGCTTTCGGGGGCAGCGGCGGGGCGCCCTCGGATGTGGGGGTGCTGCTTCCGGACGCAGAGCCCGAGCTCGAGCCGCCGATGAGCTGGTGGAGACTGTACTCGATGCCGTTGACGTTGGCGAATTCGCGGTCGTCGACGACGGGCATGTTGGCCGAGATTACAGGGACGGCGGGCGGGGTTCCGGGGCGCTCGACACCGAGAAGGGCGTCGAGCGAGTATGTGATGCCCTTGACCTGCTCTACGCGCAGGTCCTGGATGGTGCCAAAGTGCAGCATCTTGCCGTCCGCTGGGCTGACGAGCACGGCGTCCGCGACGGGGCGCGCGCCGTCCTTGAGGGCGCGGTAGAAGAAGGCGCCGAGGGAGGGATAGGATTTGAGGTCTGCAGGCTCGATTTCGTCGAGGTTGCAGCCAAAGGCGACGGCGTAGAGGCGGAAACCGTAGGGGCGGAACCAGATGGGCAGCTCAAGCGAGTTGACGTACCCCCATAGCCTGGACATATTGCGCAATGGGAGCGCACCGAGGACGTGGATCTGCGCGCCAGGTGAGGACCAGCAGAATAAAATATTTGTGCAGAACACGGACCTGCCACGGCCCCTTGAGTTTAATAATTTCATTGCCGTCCTCGTCAACGTGGACCTCCTTGCGAGTCTTCCTGCGATACTGGATGGCCACGAGCACCAGGGCGCCGACCGCGATGGGTATTGGATACCAGGTCACCGGCGTCTCTGTCCATGCGTTTATTATCTTGCCTGGCACACGAGTTGAACATTCGGACGCTGCGATAGGGTACACACGCACGATACAATGGCAGTGGGTCGCCTACCTCGATGTTGGCGTTCGGATCTGGGCTCTTGGTGGAGTAGACGCGACGAAGACCCTGGTTTCTGACTGTCCTGAAGAGAGCCGAGGTTGTGTTTGTGCTATGGACCCAGCATCGCGCAAAGGCGGAGGACGCAGTGGGGAAGGAGGCATTCAAGACGCGGGAGGCGGCGCGGAGGGGCTTGCGGCCCTTGAGGATTGTCTTCTTGGAAAAGAGCATATCGGCCAGCGCAGACGGTGGGCGAAGAGGTCTGCGTTTGGCGAGGAGTGCTGATCCCTGTCTCGCATACGCAATCACAAGCCTCGTGGACGACATATAAAAAATATTATCCAGCAAAAAATTAAGCAGGCAGCATAGCGATGGTACAAAATGAAGAGAGAGTTATTATTGCAGCTTCTCCAGCGCTCCATGATCTGCTGCCGCGGAGGAATCCAATCAACATCACAAATTCCTAATCAGCTCCGAGAAGAGATTCAATAATGTAAGAGTACACTGAGGGACCACTAAGTAGTTGGTGCGGGGATTAGGCTGCATTTCTCTGCCTTCATTTTCATTTTCTGATCACCGGAAAATATGACTGTAGACGCTTATGAAAGGCGAAGAAAGACGTACCAGGAGAGAAATGCAATGAACATGAAATTATTGGTACTGAGTTGAGTCATGAGTGGGGATGAAATTGCGAACGGCGCTCTTTTTTTTCTGGCGAAAATAAACTAGCTCGTCAAATCATATCCTGGCTCTAACGGCGTCAAGGATCTGCAGATTGAACCCCCCAAACGGGCCCGTTAAAAACTGACGAATGGCATCGAGCCCTCGATCGGACAGCGCGCGCGGAAGATGTTGCGCCATCTCATGGAAATTCGGGTGAGAATGGGCGAAAAGATCGCCCGTTAGCGCCAGTCTCATGAGAAGGGAGCGAGCCTGAGATACGATGGCCACTTCTTCGAGTCCTTGGATGGCCTCATCCGGTAGATTCGTTGCTACATTGACGTGGCTCCAAAGTTCGTCGCGGAGGTCTGGGTAACAAACCAAGTCTTGCACAAGAGGGAAAAGGGGGTGCTCGAGGGCCGC
Organism: Mycena capillaripes; assembly: GCA_029204075.1. Lineage (NCBI taxonomy): Eukaryota > Fungi > Basidiomycota > Agaricomycetes > Agaricales > Mycenaceae > Mycena > Mycena capillaripes. Next base: position 1,322,858 of record JARHKZ010000017.1, read on the forward strand.
GGCGTTTTGCGACAGGAAATCCGTACAGGGAAACAAAGCTGAAGGTAAGTTTGCGTCATTGGCGATGGTGCGGTACACGAACAGTGCCAGCACGGCGTTTGAATAATGGCGCATCTCGTCGGAGGGCAGGCCGCTGCGACGGCGCCATGTGCGAATCCACGGAACATGGTCCTGGAGGGCTTTCTCTGCACCTGGACCAGAGAAATTAAAGGATTAGTACCTGAAGTTGAGGTCTACTCGTGAAGACTCGCATATCGCGGTTTTGCGACACACTTCGTGTTCTAAAAAGGTCCCCTGGCGCAGTAGTTTCTCATCTCGTCGAGTTTGGATGAGGTCGTCCATGCTACAGGTCAGGTTTCGCTACGGATGAGACAAGTATGAATGAAAGAGCGAATGGGCTGTTAGTACATAGGTCTTTCCGTTGTTTTAGAGTGTTTAAAGTGTCTGCTCGTCAGATGTGCAATTGCAACAGGGGGATCAAAAGGGCTCTATAATCACGGGCCCACAAAAAAAAAAAAAAAAAAAAAAAATCAGCCTCAAGCGCTGATAAAACAAGAGGATTGCAAAGATTTTCTATAAATGTAGGGGTGATAATAATGTAAGGACACGAGGGCGAGAGACCACTATTCTTGGTAGGGATACCCGAGCTTGGGCGAGTCTTTGCGCCGCCACATCTTCTTTCTGAATAAAAAAAAGAATGAATTGATGACGCGTGAAGAGCAGACAAACGCACTTTTTCTTGGTCGGGATGTGTTCTGCAAATACTTCGACGCAGTATTTGCTCTTGAACTCGCGGATGAACCGCGGGTCCCTAGCGGAGAAGGAAACAAGAGTTAGTTGAGGACAACAACGGATAGAAGCAAACGCACCACAGCTCGCTCGCGATGCCCAGGTCCTTGGAGCACCGCATGAGCGCGTTGCTCTTGCACGCCTCGGTCGCGGTCGGGATCCCAGACGGGTCAAAGTACTCCTGCTCCCCGCGCGCGATGGCCACCAGTCTGCGAAAAAGAGTTTTAGGAAAAAAAACTTGGAACGGGTAAAGAATGGGCTAGCGCGTACCTCCCGTGGCAGACGAGCGCGTATTCGCGGCTGACGATCTTGGGCCCGACGTTCGTCTCACTGCGCGGCGCGAGCCCCCACGCGCCGGGACCGAACGCCTTGTTCAGGACACGCCGGTACTTGATCTCGGGGAGATAAATGAGGCCGTCTGCGTGAATTAATCTCTATAACCAAATGGCTAGCCCGCGCGGACCCACCAGGCTTAATCTCAATGTCGATTGGGTCCAGTGGCGCGAGCAGCACGTCCGCGATGTCCTTTGAGAACGCCTGCTCCGAGAGACCAGCGTAGCTCTTTGACCAGTCTGTGACCGAGTTGTCCGCGAGGGGGACGTCCGGGAGCGTCGACGCGGGCGTCTCGGTGCCGACCTTGAGGTCAGTAACAGGCGGGAAGACGGGCGCGGTCGCGGTCGTGGAATTGGCGCGTGCGTAGGCGACGAGGGACGTTTTGGACGCTTGGCTGCGCGCAACTGAGGCGAGCAGGCTGCGCCCGGAAACGCGCGACGCGGCGCAGAGGCGGTGGACCACACCGGCCATGAAAGAGGAGGAAAGGGGGCGGTAAATACATACAAACTATGGCTAACGTACATTATAATTAATCTCGAGATATCAGGACGTCTGGTCCGGCGACCAGCTCTCAGAGAGCTCCTCCAGGTATGCGAGACCCACTTCCACGTATTTGCGTCCCGTCTCGAGGCACAACTTTTCAATCTCTACCGAACTACTGTAGAGTTTCGATCAATTCGAATGGGGGTGTGACCTGTGACCGCGACTTTCGAACCTGAGTTTTCGAAAACTGGTCGAGAGACATGTGACACCCTCAAAAATTTCGAGAATTCACCTAAAGTCGGTGGGTTTGTTTATCAAACCATGCTGCTTGGCCAATGTAGGGCACTCTGCCAAGAGAATTAGCCAAAAAGAGACGCGATGAAATATAGAAAAATACCCTTTTTTGGTCAATTCCGTCGACCCCAGCGCAATTATTAACCCTCCCAACAGCCTGAAGTTCCCAGATGAGCCAGAAAATGCCCTAATTGCCCCTCCAATGACCGAAACGTGCCACGTGCGTGAAAAATTCGAATTTTGGGCAGTTTTTGCGAATTTTGTGACTTTTCCGACACATTCGAAAATACCTTCGGTGACCCGTGACATGTTCGAATATTTTCTGACATTTTCGGGCCTGTGACGCGTGACATCCGAATTGAATGAAGCTCTACAGTAGCTCCATCTGCGGCGAGCCTCTTGAGGCGCATCGTCTCACTCGCCGTTTCTCGAATTTTGACCCATTTCGCTAAGAGTTCGAAGAACGGGGTGTTACCCAGCTCATTTATCCGAACTGCATACAAGAAGGACTGTTTGGCGGCGGCGAGATTGATAGGTGACGTGGTCTGCAGTTGCTGAAGGTGCGTGGCTTCATCATCGGAAAGCAAGCCCCAGAAAGCGCCATGGTGAAGAAACTCCCAGATGAAGACCCAGATGAAGGACTCCAAATCGTCTAACCCGGTGTGAAAATACTTTTTTGGTGAATTCCAGGTAAAGAGAAGAGCGTAGGAGATGAAAGGAAGAGTCCCCTTAAAGAATGTGAGCAAGGTTAATCATATTGGCGCGCGTCGACTCACCGAGCGATGGGTCGCAGGCTCGCGAGTCTCCTTCCATTTGATGGCCTGGTCACCATCGGTGAGGATAGCCCGACAGTGTTTCAAGCCAAAGTTATGACTAGAACTCGTTAATCTGAGAACATTTCGGTATAGGGAAAGAACCAACGCTTGATCATCCGAGGGACACCCGATTGCTGATAGCGCAAGCTCGACCAGCAATATGTTGCTGTTGCTGACATCGCGATGTTGCCATCCTTTGCAGAACAGGTTGAGGTAGCCTATAATGGACGGTGAGTGTACTCGAAATGGTGAAGACTCTGTTGCTCACCAATCATTGCATGTAAAACAGCTTCAAGGAGTTCTTTAGGACCTTTGGCGCCGCGTAATGGACTCCCTTCAGTCGTAGTTATCGTTCGCATATGTGTCCTTTGTTCTAGTTGGTGTCCCTCGCCGTCGGTATCCCCAAAGATATCCCACATTTTCATGTTCGGGGAAGCAGGAAAGGTGTGGTCACCTGGTGTGCGGTAATATACCTCGAACGTTGCCCGAACGTCGGGCAGGCCAAAATATCCTTGGGCGGCCCGAAACATGTCACCCTCGTTCACACATCGCGAGGTCAATGGCCACGAATCCTTCATGACGAGGATACGGGGAAGATTTTGCAAGCCAGGGACCTCATACGTCGGTGATTCCACAGTGGTTTTACCAAATATGGGGATTTCATCGAGTTCCGAAATCTCTGGCGCCGGGCGTGTGTGTGGTTCTTCCAACCGCTCGAGGCGAACGACTTCGGTAGCACGACCTCGAATGACAGAATGATAGCAAATTTCTCGAGTTACCTTGAAAAGGTTGTTTGCATTATTAGGAACGGGTAATGCGACTCTCATGTCTGTGCGCGAGGGGTCCATGCCGGCGCTGAAAGCGTCGTGGGGGGTCACGATATCCACGATAGAAGACACGAAGCCGTCAAAACCCCGGGGTTTGTTAAGCTCGAAAGCGTGGGTTGTTGTTAGGCCCGATCGATGGAAAAACGAAACACGGGCCTCGACTGTCTTGTGGTTAAGAAGGATAACCCAAGAGAACCGGCGGCTGTGCCTGGCCGCCAGTAGGGCGCGGCCGTAAGAACCTCCTTGAGCGACCATTTTCCGCCAACTGTTTTTGACCTCCGCCGCTCCTTCTGGTTCATTCCAGGAGACCTGTTCGTTGTCGTCAATAAGTCGATTGCACCCAAGAAGGTCTGGTTTCAAAAGGTGTTCTTTTCCGACACCGTCCTGCATTTCTTTGTCGTATCTGGAGAAGACGAGGGAATTGTGATAGTTCCCGGGCGTGGAATGACTTGCTACTTCTTCGCATATGGTATTTAAAAAGTTGGCAAGTGGCGCGTAGTGGTCTCGTTCGTGTTTTGACCTTGACCAATATCTGGATGTATCGGAGGGGGATTTGAACGTGGGTTGTCGGATGGCCTTCTTCCACGCCTGGATGGCCGGGGCGGAGAGAACCTTGGAGGTGAGCTGGGCGATATCAAACGGGTGGCTCCGGAGGCCTGTGGTCTCGTAGACGGCTTGGTGAAGCTCGTCCTCAATTTCGAGCTTGAGGTCCGATTGAAGCGTTGTCTCCGAGTCGTAACTACTCGCAGAGGGAGGTGGGTGCATCATCGCTTGCAAGCACACAGGAAGGATAACCAATTATTGACTAGCAAAAGATCCAAAAAACATTGAGAACTTATTTACAATGCCTTTTGAATGTTTTCTGGTTCAATATACAAAAGATATTCAAAATAATTTCTCCATGACTTGGATATCTTCTGCATGACGTTGGCCATGGAGAACATATTTTGAACACATTTTGCCTGCTGTAGCCTCGAAAATATGGAGCACATTGTAAATTGGTTCTCAATGTTTTTTGCGTGTTTTGCTGGTAAATAATTGGTTATCCTCCCTGTGGCATGGCCCCTTGCACAAGCACAAAGCTTACGTACGTTATTTAAGGTTCAAAATACAACAACAAGCACGCTCTTCAATGTCTAGCAAGCTAGCTCTCTGCGGCGCGCCTCTTGAAGCGCATCGACATAGGACGCGTTGTTCTATGTGGACGGCCCTATCTCTTAATCTCTCTTAATTACGATCGCCCCCTGAGCTGGTCGAGCTAATTATCTACCACGCATGGAGCTGCCTTTCAACCAGCAGTCAGAGACATGCACACTCAATGGTTCAATGGATCCTCGTCAGCCGTGACTGGCTAAAAATTGTGCTCTTCGTCGTCTTCCGCGATCTGTGGATAACCGACACCAACTACGACAACTACATTCAGCGTATCTAGGCCACCAATAAATCCTTTGCTTGTGCATCCGCTGGGATAACCGACGTTCGTCGGCACCTCGCCCAAACCTGCCGTTCCCTTACCATCTCTGTGTACCACAACTGAGCGAGGGAGTAAACCGCGCAATGCCAGTACGCTACCAGCTCGGATCGTCAATACCTCCTCCCCGGTTCCTCTCGGTACAGCACCCCTAACTACGTTATTTCATGCAGAAACATCGCCAGTTTCATCCGCGACGTTGTACCCCATGTTACCGCCCTTTATTTTGTCCTCGTCGACTGCACCGCGACCTATTGTGCGTGGGACACATACTCGGAACATCCGCGTATAGATACCATCTTCCCGCCCTCTCTCACCGAGCTGCATGTCACCTTTGCCTACACTTCTCCACCTCCCTCACTCTTGCTGGACGCACCGCGAGGCACATTCTTCCCACCGCCGCTGCCTGTGGAGCTACCCAAGTCGTGCAATTTCGGCGGAGTGCGGAGGCTGGTCGTGTGGGACGCGAATGCGGATTTTGTCGTGTTTTTAACAACGGCGTGTCCGCTGCTTGAGAGGTCGAGACGACAGCGAAATTCTACGTGGAGGACGTGCCGCAGACTGTACCCGCAGATGTGAAGGCCAGACTCGCGTTCGTGCGACTCACACGCACTGAGACGTGGGCTCTGACTGGCGCAGATGCGGTTCCTATTCCCGACGGCGACAAGCTGCGATTCGACCGCAAGCGCGGTTTCCCGACGGCGCATGCTTTACGCGCAAAGCATTGATGCATCATCCCACTAAAATGTACGAAGTCCCAGCCCGCAAGAAAAGAAACTCCATCTGGCACCGTTTCAAGCATGTGTTCCGGGAACGCAGGTGAAAGCCTTTGGCCTGGCTTGCTTTCACATCCCTCACCCTCTTCCAATTCATACGGCCATTTCTCATGATTTTGGAAATACGGGAACTCATTCGTACTAATTTCTGAATCATGATATCATTCCAGTCTCAGGTACTCGGAACTTTGCTGGTGAGACGGTGTTGAAACAGCAAGGCTCCTATTCATATGTAGCATGGACATGAAGTAATATGAGAACACCTCAAACCACGGTACCCGCATTCGAAGCGATACGCGGCCACAGATCTGCCTGTAAAAAAGTTAGAGATGTATGATTATAGTACAAGAAAACAAGACATACGCATTCTTTTGCGACGGGGCCTGTGATGGCCGAGCCCTTCATCTCGCCCTTGGGGTTGACGATAACACCGGCGTTGTCCTGCGAGGCCCATACATAAACACACACAGGCCAATGGCCAATAGTCCACGACACGCACCTCAAAGTACAGGAAAACACCATCTCTCCGCCGCCATGCCTTGCGCTGACGGATAACGACCGCAGGCATCGCTAGATAAGTAGCCCGTCAACACACCGCGGAAGCGCAATACGAGCTCAAGACGCACTCTTTTTCCTGAGCTCGGGCTTCCCCTTCTTCACACTGGCAACAACCATGTCACCGACACCGGCGTCGGGCAGTCTGTTGAGGTGGGCACCGAACCCGTACGGCTCAATGATGAACAGGCTCTTCGCGCCGCTGTTGTCTGCGCAGTTCATGACCGCGCCGACTGGGAGACCCAGGGTCATGCGGAATTTTGTGCCGGAGGCTCCTCCACCTGTAGAATAGACCGCACGTCAGTCGGGCGAAAGAGGAGTACTGCCTGGGGAACCCACCGCGAGCTGCTGGTGCCATTTTTTAGATAGAGAGCGAGTTGGGAATTATGAATCGAAAACTTGAGGAAGAACTGGCTATGTGCACGTGGTGACGGTGTTGCCAAACACAGACACACTGGCTGTTCAATTCTGTTTCAACCATAAGTACTGCGAATGTTCGCCGTGTTTTAGCCTGAGACAACGATATGCGTGGGTCTCCGCTAGGCGATGCTAATGGTCCCAGAGCGCTCCTTGAGGCCGTCCTGCATGCCATGATTGGATAGGAGGGCAATCCTCGAGAGTCGAGATCACTGTTTCTCGTTCACTCAATGTGTATAGGCTATTTAAATCTGTTCAAGATAGCCTAGGCTGGCAGTAGCGACATCAATAACCGCAACATCCTCTTGGTCTCGTCTTTTGAGGTGGGCAACAGCTCCGCCGACGATGAGATGTCGGTTTCCCACCATCGATTCGATATCATTCAGCAAATAACTCCTCTTCAGGCGCCGCTTTGGGGTACGGTCCTATCGCTCTATTCTCATCGGTGACGACGACGAGGCGCACAGGGCAGGTCCGAATTATAGCGTCAGCTGCGACAATCCCCTTAAATCTTCTCTACTCATCTTTCCCCAGAGAAATCTGCCTTTCATCTCCTGCGCGCTTCTCTGGGATTGGGATTCACCTCAAAAATTTACCCAGAGGACTTGGAGTCCTTCATCTGGATCTTCATCTGGGAGATTCTCCACCACGGCGCTTTCCTCGGCTTGCTTTCCGATGATGAAGCCAAGCGCCTTCAGCAACTAAAGAGCACTTCGCCTGTGGATCTCTCCTCCGCCAAACAGGCCTTCATTTATGCAGTCCAATTCAACACGTTGGGCAATCTTTTCTGTCTGGCCCCGTTCATCAAAATTTTAACGGAATGGTTCGAAATTCCGGGCACGGCGAGGAATACAATGTGTGGGCTAACAGATCAGAGGAACAAGTGCGCAGACGTTGACGACGGTTTAGCGGAGGATCTCAAGCTGAAGATGGACGTGTTATGCCTGGAGACCGGCGCAGATATGTAGAAACAGGTTTTGCTCATCTGTCCAAGCTCGATTCCCTTTGGCCTACATAAATCTATGGGAGGCTGATGATTGCAATCTTTTTCGGCGTTCAAACGAAGGCTCGCTGGACCAACCACCAAAATCGCTTCATTGCAAATTAATAAGTGAGGACTGGATACTGAAGCGTGCATCGAAATCTCGTTCAATATTATTATACAAGGTGGATAGATGCGAAAGACGATCGCAAGATCAATATACTACGGGTACGGCCAGGGTGGTAATTTAGCTACTGATCTCGCTTCCGCGTGTCGCTGTAGGCTCCAGAGGAAAAATAAGCCAAGGACGAGTGAAGGAGGACGACTTACTTGAAGTTGTTCTTGAGCTCGCGCGGCTGGCTGTGGCTTCTTGGACTTTTTCTGAGCGGCTCTGGGATGCTTGCGCAGTACCCACAAAGTCCTTGATAAAGTCGATCTCCTGGGTGATGACTTGTTTCGAGTTTTCCAGCTGTTCGAGAAGGCGGTCCACGACGGGTCGACTTCGATGGAGGTGATGCCCGACTCCTCATCGAAACCAATGTGCGCAATATGCACAGAGGAGCTAGACGCGGGCTCTGAGGGGCATTGGTTTGTCAACTAGTTTCTTGACCTCTTTCGCGGCGGGGTGCGGGTGCTTGCGGACATAGTCCTTGATAAAATCCATCTCCTGAGCGATGATTTGTTTGTCGATGCCTGAGTTCTCGAGCTGTCCGAGAAAGGCGGCCCACGACGGGTCGACGCCGGTGGGGGTGAAACCCGACTCCTCGTTGTAACCCATGTGCGCGACATACGGTGGGGGACCGCGTGAGGCGGCTATTGTGGGATGGGCGGGCAGAGGCGGAGGTGCGACGGCAGCGGGAGCCTCTAAAGTGCGGCTGCGTGGCGGGGGCGGGGGTGGGGGAGTAGGAGTAGAGACAGATGATGTGCTGTCTGTGGTCGCGTACGTGCGACACGACGGGGCGGAGGCGGCTTTGGCTTCTTGGCCTCTTTCGCGGAGGGCTGCGGGTGCTAGCGGACATAGTCCTTGATAAAATCCATCTCCTAAGTGATGATTTGCTTGTCGATGCCCGAGTTCTCGAGCTTTCCGAGAAAGGCGGTCCACGACGGATCGACGCCTCACAGGCCTTTACCTTCTTTATAGTGACCTTTTTCCAGAACGTCTTGGCCTCGCGCTCGTCGGCGAATACGAATCCAATCATATATTCCTGTGTGAGTGGGAGATGAAGGAGATGTGCGGGCAGTGGGATGACCTACGTCTGCTGCGAACGAGTGGAAGAAAGCGGTCGGGGTTGTACTCGAGTTCATTGTACAGCTCGTGCTCCCAGATGACGCCACAGGTGCCGTCTAGGTCGACGAGACAAAAAACATACGAGTTGTTGGAGCTGTCCTTGACGAAGGCTAAGCCTCCCTGTAGGCCTGCGTAGGACCACTTGTCCGGGTTGGGTGAGCATAGTATATGCGGGCAAGGGTGGCGAAGAGGATTTTATTTGAGGATGCAGGGATCGCGGCCTTGACCTTGTTCCTCTCCTCCGTATAGAGGGTCAACTGGGCCGGCATGAGTGCAACAGTCAAGTTAAGCCTGGATCCACAACATGCTACATTCGATCCACGCGGCCACCATGCGCAGATTGCTCCGAGCCGCTTTACCTTCACTCAAGTTTGTGTAAACTCTATCATAGGCATGGAAGCTCCCAAGGCCACCAGACGCGTGAGGGACCGAGGATATTACTATAGCTGAGTCGGCGTACAAAGGTAAAACAACATTCAGGCTTGCTCAATTGCTTTGCGTCGAAATCGAGTCGAAATTGAAGGCAATTATCATAAGTCTCGGGGGCGTCCTGTATACACGTGAATGGTACATTAAAGTGAATGCGATGTAGAGAGGGGAAAATGCAACAGACAACATATGGAAAGCAAAGAGCAGATGAGGAATATTAGTGGATCGTGAGGCCGTAAAAAAATCATCAACGGAGCGTGAATACATGCTTGCATGTCATCGTGGAGTCGTCCCAGGTGAACCAGGCGGCAACTTAGTCGCCTCTACGACCTCATTCAGCTGTTGATTCCGCTTTTGCGCAAGCTCAAACTGCCGTTGTAGGCTCCTGAAAGAAAAATGCTGTTTCAGCAGAGGTACCAAAAAACGACGGAGCAAAAGCTTACTTGAGGTTGTTCTCTAGCTCCGCGATGCGCTCCTTGCTCCCCTGGCGCTCGCGCTTGACGCGCTCCTCCGCCGCCTTGAGGCGCGCCTCGTACTCCTTCACACGCGCCTCCCACTTCGAGTCCGCCACGGCACTCTTCTGGTTCATCGCGGCGACCTTCTCCTCAGTCGCCAGCAGCTGGTTCTGCGCATTATTGAGCCGCCGCTCGGCGTTGGCCGCGCGCGTGCTCAGTGATCGCACTTCCATTGGGTCAGGCTGCCCCGGCTTGCGCGTGCCCGCCAGCTGCGCCGCCAGCTCCGCGTTGGTCGTCTATATAGTCGTTAGCGGCGAGAGTCTTAGAGAATGAGGGATACGCACCTTGAGCGCCTCGAGTTCGCCCTCCTTGGTACTGAGCTTGCGCCGCCAGCCAGCCTTGGCATCTGCGTAGCCTTTGACGCCTGCCTCGAACTTGTCGATCTGCTTCCACCGCATATCGAGCTGCTTCCTCATCTCGTTAAGCTTCTCGACGAACCGCGCCTCAACGTCCTTGGCGCGCCGGTCAAAATCGACCTGGATCTGGCTGAGCGCCTTGAGCCGTGTGATGAGGTTATCGTGGAACACGCCAAAGTTGGTAAACGGCTTCGTCTCGGCCTGTCCAGCTTTTTTCTGCGCGCCCGCAAGTAAATACAGTTAGTAGAGAACGCAGCAAAAGTTGGGGGAACGTACCGGCGTCTTGTCAACGCCCAGGATTTTATCCATGTACTGGTAGATCGTGAGCAGCAGCGTGTTCCGCTCCGTCAGCTGGTCGCGGTACTGGCTCTCGGCCGTAAGCAGCGTCCGCTGGTCCTTGCTCAACCGCGCCTCAAGGTCCGCGACGCGCTTCTTGTACCCAGCAACCTCCGCCTCCGCAGCCTTGAGGCTCGCCTGCGCACCGTCGAGCCGCTCGCTCACGTTAAGCCGCGCCTGCGTCTGCGCGCTCACCTCGCCCTTGAGCTCAAGGATCTCCGCGTGCATCGCGTCCATGATCTCGTCGCGCCCGCGGCCCCGACTCTCGCGCTCCGCCAGCTCTGCCCGTGCGCGCGCGAGCTCCGCCTCGACGCGTTCCAGATCGCGCTTGACGCGGTCGACCTCGAGCTCGAGTGAGAAGCGCGCGCTCGAGTGCGTCTCGCCTGCGCGGCGTGACTCGCCCTCGACCGTCTGCAGCGCGGCTTGTACGGCGGCAAGGTCCGCGTCTCGCGCGCCGAGCAGTGCCTGCGTCCGCGCAAGATCCGCCAGTGCGCTCTGAAGAGCGGACTCCTTTGCGTCGAGGGTGCGGCGTTCGGCACGCAGAGCGCCCGCGTGCTCTTTGGCTGCAGCGTCAGCATCGGCGGTAGCCTGCGCGGCAGCAGCACGTGCGGCCTGCAGCTGCGCGACGAGGTCTTCAACGTGGGATGCGAGCTCCTCTTGCCGATCGCGGTGCGCGTGGATCTCCCCGCTGCACGCCTCGTACATCTGCGTCATCTCTTCGAGCTCGGCTTTGAGGGACGCGATTTTCTGGAAACGAATTAGTCTTAGCAAAGGAGAAAGAGAACAAAGTGCACGTCTTTGAGAGCGGCAGAGAGAGCCTCGAGACGCTCACGCTCGGCGGCTTCCTCGTCGCGCGCGCGGTCGTTCTCCTCCTTCATGCGGTCGTTCTCGTCTTCGAGCACGTAGATCTGCTCGCCGAGCTTATCGATAGTCTGATGCATAGACTCGATCTCAGCATCCTTGGCTTCTGTCTCCTCCTCGAGGTGCGCGAGTGCGGCCTCAAATTTGGAGTGCAGGTCATCCGTGTTAGCTTCGAGCTCCGAGATGTTGAGGCGTAGATCCTTGGATTCGGATTCGCGTTCTGCAAGGACCTGGCGGGCTCATGAGCACGCACAGCAAAAATAATGACGAGAGACGCACGTCTCGTAGCTCCTCAACCTGGCCGCGGGCCTCCTCAACCTCGCCCCGCCACTCCTCCTCCACAACGGCGACGACGCGCTCGTGCTCGGCGACAAGTTCGTCGATCTCTTGATTCTTCATCTCCAGCTCATCCTCCTTTTGCTGCAGCTCGATGAGGGCGGCAGCGAGTTTGTCCCGGGCGGCGTTGAGGTCGTCCTCGACGGCCTCCCGCTCCTCCCTCTCCTCGAGAATCATTGCACGGCTCTCGGAGCGCTCTTGGGTCTCGGCACGCTGGAGCTGCTGCTGGAGCTCCTCGTTCTCCAGACGGAGTTGTTCGACCAGGTCCGCAAGGTCTTCCTTCTCCTCCTCGCGTTGACCGGCGAGATCGGCCTGCTCCTCAGCACGCGCCAGCAGCTCGGCGTTGGCAGCCTCGAGGGCGGCCACGCGGCCTGCGTCTGGCTCGTCTGCGTCGCCGCGGCGCTCAACAATGTCACGCAGGCGCTCGAGTTCGTCCATGTTGTCCTCCAGCAGGCCGCGCATGTTGTCGAGCTCGTCCTCAAGCTCCGCATTGCGGTCCGCGAGCAGGGCGTCGGCCGAATCACTCGTGGCACGGCGACGGAGCTCACGCAGCTCGCGGTCGCGCTCCTCGAGCTTTTCCTCAAGCTCGCGTTCGCGATCGCGGGTGCCACCACGATGTGAGCCCGCGCCGGCGCGCTGAAGACGGTCGAGTTCGCGCTCGAGCTCAAGGACGAGCTTCTTGAGCTTCTTGAGCTCCATGCCACGCTGCTGGACCTCGATCTTGAGGCTGATGTTCTGCTTGAGAGCGGCATCGATCTGGTCTGGGGCCAGCTGTGCGAGGCGCTCCTCGAGAAAGTGGACGCGCAGCTTGATGTTGAAGTTTTCTTTCTTGAGATTGTCGATGTGCTATTGGGGCGGTTATGAGCACGAAAAATGCGCAGACAGCAAAGAAATGAATGAAACCTTTTCCTGATCGCGCAGGGTGAGCGCGCCCTTTGCGCCAGACGCAGAGGCGCGTGCGGTGCGTTTTGGACGCGTTGCAATTGGAGTGCCAACGCCATAGTCGGTTGCGTCGTCGTCTGCCGCGGTGGCGGGGTCAAAGTAGCTGGGCTTGTCGCTAATGGTGACGGTTGTGCGGCGAGAAAAGACCGGGGGCGAGGGAGTTGCAACAGGGAGCGAGGACTGGGCAGAAGTACCCGAGGATGAGGAGGGCACACGAAGTTTTGCAGGGGTCCTTTGGCTGAGATCGTCGTCAAAGGAGCCAAGGGAGATTTCTGGGTGAGTCCCTACAGACAGCGAAGACGTGTCCCCCAGCCCTGACACCGCAGACGCCATAAAAGCAGAGCTAAGTAGAGCTTCAACCAGGGGCGTGTTTGAATTCAACGGATCTGCACAACAACCCTTTTTGGATACTTATAGCCCGGGGCAGGCAGATTTATTATTTCAGTTCAAGGAGGCAGTTGGGAGGCAGTAATAGGGATGGAAGAAATTGCAAAGCATTGCAAAGCTTGCGGCTTTAATATTTCAATGTGGCAGCCACGACACAGCCGTATTTCGCGTGGATCAGGCGTGTACGTGAGACTTGCGATTGTTTGCCGTCACGAATTTAGGTCTACTCGTATTCGGGCAAGGTATATATATATAACTCGGTAGATGTCTGCGTTAAATAAATAGATTAAAAAAAAGTCGGCTTCACGGATGCCCATGTCCAGAAAGTGAACCAACCGTGTATTGCGGCGGGAGTTCTTGTTGCTGCTGCAATATATTCATCTGCTCCTTCAACATCCGCATCTCGGTTCTCATCGCCGTCAGCTCCGCATTGGTGTTCGGATCGATGGGCGGCAGCTGCTGGCTTGTAGAAGCGCTCGGTAACAGCGCCCGCGCTGCGGCCTCTTCCGTGAGTTCCCGAATTTCCTCCTGCAGAATCTCGATTCGCTGCGCAGCTTCTTCGCGGCGGGCGCGGCGCAGAGTATTCTTCTTTTCGATGGACATGAAATCAGGGTGAAGAGCCCTGCTCAGAGACAGCTGCGTCTCGCCGCTGGGTAGGGTGGTGATTGTGGAAATCTCCGGTGTCCATTCCTCGCGCACCAACGCCGCTGTCGAGCCAGTGTAGGGAGAGTACTGTGCTTGATAGGGACTCCATGGAGTTATTGCGGGCTCTTCCTTTTCCGCTGGGCCGTCAATACCGTCGGAGAATACGCGTTCGGTCTGGCGGCGACGCCGCACGTAATGAATGAGGAGGCCGAGCGTGCTGAGGAGGACGACGCCGCCGACTAAACCACCTAAGATGGGCCCTACAAGACTCTTCTTTTTCAGGGGGACGAAATCGTCAAAACTGGATCGGACATGAGAACGGGATTTGAGACGCAGAATCACTGGGCTCACGTATATATCGCATAATCAAAAGACATCCACTGATAACGGCCGTCCCCACCACCAAGAACGAGCGTATGCTCGGCGTTTTCCAAGCCAGTCCTCGAATACAGCAAGATACTGTAGGCCTGGCTAGATTCATTGGGACTGAGACGGGCAGGCCAAGGAACAGTGGTGATTTTGAGTAATTCATTATCTAGTGTCGTTTTTATCGTGAGCCCCAACAAATTAGATGGGCCAAACAAGGGGATGACGCCGTAGCAATAGATGGCAGTACCTGTGACGCGGGTTCCGTTATGTATACTCAGACATGTATGGTGCATTTCTTACCGGAAAATTGAAGGGTAACATCCACGTTGGCATCGTCCGAGAACACGTACGTCTGGTTAAATGCGCCGGCTGGGTCCCGTATTCCTATACAACCGGATTCGCATACGTTCCAGCCTTCACTGTACGTGGGGTACATCCCAGTCGCTTGGTCCCCGAACTGATCATCGATGGTGCGGTTCACAGCAGCGCCGGCCAAGCCAACCAAGAAGAGCAGAGGGAGGAGCTGGATATGCGCTGCTGCCAGTGGGGCCCTGAGAGCTGGGAAGGACGAGAATTGCGAGAACATGGGGGGTAGACAAGTTGCGGCGAGGTCTTCAGGACAAGGCACTGATACCTTCCCGACGCGGAGGAAATGGCAACCTGGACATTCTGACTCTGAGGCGCCATAGCCGAGCACAATGTATCCGGCTCTCAACTTACGTCCAGCGGAATTGCCTTTTATAGGAGAGACTTTCTTCCTTTTTCGTCATCCATCAATTTTCCAAGTGTATAGCCACCCCCTGTCTCGTTTTTGGTGGCCGAGGACAGACACCGGACGAATAAAATGGACCACAATTTAACCAACAGAAGGTTGGTGATGAGTGTCCGCCTTTAGTGCTCTGTTTATTTAATATTCCATAGCATAGCACGGGTCACTGCTTGTATATTCAAAACAGCCATTGTGTCGCAGAACACAATATGCAAGGAACGGAGTCTCTCCTGAAAAGCCTAGCAATCAGTCAAAGAGTCGGATGCAAAGATGGCAGAAGACACTTACCCCAATAACACACAAGCCGAGACTGCCTGCTCGACCGCCTGAGAGAGCACAGTCCACAACTCTCCAGTCTTCGCTTGTATCAACAGCACATCGACTGGGCCGTTGCTGACTGTAGCGCATAATATGGACGCATTGCACGTCGGTACAGTACCTGCTTGTTCCTTATTGGGGCCTCCGCAGTAATACATCCTTCCTTCCTTCCATCAGCATCAACACATTTGGGCAGATCTCCCGTACCTCGGATAATTCGCTTGTGCTGTGACCAGCGGGATAAGGGCGGCGTCAAAGAACTCCGACCGCAAAGATTGTGTTTTGACAAGATTTGCCATGTCGCGAGTTTGGAAGGAATCGAACCTGATGGAGATATTGTCTCGACTTGTTTTCAAACAAGTGTGAACACAGGGTATCCAGGCACCGCCCAGCAGGGCCATTTCCAACGAATATTTATCCGGATAAGCGTTGGCGAAATCGGGTATGAAACTGACAGTTCTTGAAAATAATTGGCGCCGTATAATGGCGGCTGAGGCGTCACGTTTGGATTTTAAAAAAATGACGCCAGAATCAGAGTCAGATTTCCAGCTGAAATGAACGAGTGGAATTGGAAATGCCTGGCTCGAGTGGTCAAACAATAATATGCAGACATGTAGATCGTGGAAGCCACGAAAACATGAATCAAATGACGGTATCGTTGAAAGTAGGGAATTTTTTAAAAAGTAAGAGCTCATGACTTCCTAGAAACTTTAAGAGCCAGAAAAAAATCGAAACCAGGTTGCCTGAAGTGGAAGAGGAATGAAAGGTGATCGGAAAACCTGTCAGTGGCAGTGCCATCGGATCATTTTATCCCACGGTTCATTGACCAACTAGATTTTTACTTTCAGTCGTAGGATTTGAGATTCCTTCTTAATAATGCAAGATAAATTTGTTTGGTAGTACTGGTGGGTACTGCGAGGCTCTATATCTGAGTAATATTCGAGCTCTACACGAAGATGATCTGGTCGAACTTCGCGAAGGCGAGACGGTCGCACTTGTTGCCAGTAAATGCGCTTTACAATTCTCAAGAATGCAAAAAAGTCGCACAGTAAATATGGCGAGGAGAGGAGCCTTCTTTCCTGATATCTGCAACATCGTCGTAGGGGGGCAAGAGTTCCATCTGGATCCTTGAATCCTCAATAAAAATGAACTCGAAACAATCAATGTGCAGCCAATTAGAGTGCGTGTAAGTTGTACAATAAACCTGGTCCAAACTACTGATGTTGAGTACACGTAAGGCCCAAATAAATAAAATGGTGGTATATAAAAGCTTTGGTTCACTGGCCCCAATTGAAGCACCAGAAGTGCGAGCCGTGTATCGTTAAGATTTCAATGTGGCAGCCACGACACAGCCGTACTTCGCGTGGATCAGGCGTGTACGTGAGACTTGCGATTGTTTGCCGTCACGAATTTATTCTACTCGTATTCGGACAAGATGTAACTCGGTAGATATCTGTAAATAAATAGATTTTTAAAAACAACTTCACGGATGCCCATGTTCAGAGCGTGAATCAGCTGTGTATTGCGGGAGTTCAGGAATAGACTGCTGTTGCCGCTGCAGTATATTCATTTGCTCCTTCAGCATCCGCATTTCGGTTCTCATCGCCGTCAGCTCCGCATTGGTGTCCGGATCGATGGGCGGCAGCTGCGGGCTTTTAGAAGCACTCGGTAACAGCACCCGCGCCTCGGCCTCTTCCGTGAGTTCCCGAATTTCCTCCTGCAGAATCTCGATTCGCTGCGCAGCTTCTTCGCGGCGGGCGCGGCGCAGCGTATTCTTCTTGTCTATGGACATAACATCAGGGTGAAGAACCCTGCTCAGAGACAGCTGCGTCTCGCCGCTGGGGAGGGTGGTGATTGTGGACGTCTCCGGTGTCCATTCATCGTGCACCAACGCCGTCGTCAAGCCAGTGCGGGGAGAATGCTGCGCTGGGTAGGGACTCCATGGAGTCTTTGCGGGTTCCTGCTTTTCCGCTGGGCCGTCAATACCGCCGGAGAATACGCGTTTGGTCTGGGGGCGACGCCGCACGCAATGAATGAGGAGGCCGAGCGCGCTGAGAAAGACGACGCCGCCGACTACACCACCTACGATAGGCCCTACAAGACTCTTCTTTTTCGGGGAGACCACGATAGGAGGGGGAGGGACGAATCCGTCAAAACTGGATCGGACATGAGAGCGGGATTGAGATGCAGAGTCACAGGGCTCACGTATATATCGCATAATCAAAAGATATCCACTGATAAAAGCCGTCTCCGCCACCAAGAACGAGCGTATGCTCGGCGTTTTCCAAGCCAGTCTTCGAATACAATAGGATACTATAGGCCTGGCTAGGTTCCTCGTAACTCAAACGGGCAGGCCATGGAACAGTAGTAACGCTGAGTGGTTCATTATCCAGCGTCGCTCTTATCGTGAGCCCCAACGAAGCATCTGGGCCGAACTCGGGGATGACGCCGTAGCAATAGATGGCAGTACCTGTGACGGCGCGTTCCGTTATGCAAACATCCATGATGCATTTCTTTTGCTTACCGGAAAATCGAAGGGTAACGTCCACGTTGGCATTGTCGGAGAACACGTAGGTCTGGTCAAATGCGCCGGCTGGGTCCCGTATTCCTGTACAACCGGATTCGCATACGTTCCAACCGTCACTGAATGTGGGGTACACCCCAGTCGCTTGGTCCCCGAAGTGATCATCGATGGTGCGGTTCACAGAAGCCCAGGCCAAGCCAACAAAGAAGAGTAGAGGGAAGAGCTGGATATGCGCTGCTGCCAGTGGGGCCCGGACAACTGGGAAGGATGAGAACATGGGGGGCAAATCCAAGTTTCGGTGGCGTCTTCAGGACAAGGCGCTGCTGATACCTTGCCGACATGGGAGTAAATATAGTAAATGACAACCTGTGGCGAAATCGGGTATGAAACTGACAGTTCTATAGAAAATAAGCGCCTTGATGAGTTTCTGTTACAAAAATCCTTCAAGGCGAAACTTTTCATCGATGTTGCGGTCACAGAAGCGCAGACACGGAGAATCGCTAAGCCGAGACAAAATAACAAAGAGAGGAGATGGATATGCGCCGCTGGGGCTCGGACGCTCGGAAACGCAGAGAACATGGTGAGTAGAGAGTCGAAGTTGCGCCGAAAACAGTCTATGTTGCGCTCCCGTTTTCACCAGAAGGAGCTGACTTCATCGCGGTGAAGGGCCCTCATATCTCGATGGTGTATCGCATCCAGATATGGTCGATGTCCACAGCACTGATGAGCGTTCCGCCGCGGCACTAGGTTCTCCAACGGAAGCGTCTCGAGCCTGTCGCTGGCGACGCATTGACCCGTGTGTAAAACATCCATTCGTTAGCCTGTGCGCCGTTGAAATAAACAGGTGTTTCTCGTGGTGAGAAGAATGCCGCCAGAATCAGAAACAGCCGAAGTGCAGGCATGATAGATAGCCGCGATTGAGATCTCGAGAGACGAAAGATGAGGGAAGTTCCCAGTCACCAAGGAGATGAGGGTAGTCTCTTATAAATAGACGCTATAACAATACTGACCTCGTACCTCGGTTTGTTATAAGATGAGGGTTAGGCCGCCAGAAAAAAAAACACTGTGCAGACATGGAGGAAGTCAAGAAATGTAGAAAGGTGATCCGAAATCAGCCTCGGGACCAATAGATTTTGTCCCACGGTTCAGCATGGTGAGATAGGGGCAAAACGTCGATGCCAGTTACATAATCGAACAACTTGAGTGATTATCTATCCGTGTTCAGCCCCGGCAATTATCTCGCCGAGGAGCGGGAGTCGCTCCATGCGCTCATGCCCAGGCTTCAAGTACTTTCATCGTTGAATGGACCCGGCGCATAGAAGATCTAGAAGCAGGCGTTCGCGTCATCAAAGGATCCCTCACTGACCGAGCTCGCACCCCCACCAAGATCGATTCATTTACGACAAGCAACTGAAAATTGCAAGGGATACCTTGACTGAGGTCCACAAATCCATATCGCTGTACCTTCAGAGTAAATGCATTATAACTGATTTCTTCTCCCACTGAAATAGAGAATCAGGCTATAATGACATTATTTTCAATGTCCACCGTACCCCTCGCCGCTCCGGGTAACTCGTTCTGAAGAAAGATGGCCTAAATTATAGTGCGTAGTCTATCTCCGTCTTTGTTTCAGACTAAGCTAACTCTTGACCCATAATAGTTACCCAACTCTAACCACCGAGGCCAAGCAGCACCGTGACCGAGCTCTGGCGATCCTCCCCGGTCCCGAGCGCGAGCTCTACAAAGAACTCATCCCCCGGTTCAGCAACCAGCGCCACCACCAGCATCCAACTCCAGATAGAGCTACAGTCCTGCGCCATCTCCAGTCCTTTCTCCCCTCTCATGATCAGCTGGAAACACTCCGACAGTTCCTGGAAACCAACCCTTGCCGTATTCGTCAAAACTGGGAGCCGGCCGGCATCGATTTATGCCTATTCGCGCCCGACGGGTACTATGTTAGCGTAGCCGACGATGTTCAGGACGTGGCGGGTGTGAAGGCGGACCGAGAGTTCAACAAACGAGGTACGAGTTTCAATGTTGAAGTGTCTGTCTACGAGAGACTAGACCGAGAGGAGGACTTGCTCGAAATGCTCGCCTTTGAGTGGTCCCCATTCTTGACTGGAGCCGTTTTGATCTCATTACTTGTCTCACTTTTATAATTTTCACGCCATCACCATGGCTCTCACTTTTTTCATTCTTTCTTATTTCATTTTTCTGGAGGCTACCTATTCCCGAGGATTGGATGCGCCGGCCATTTTTGGTATTCCGACGCCGCATGCTTTACGCGGCCGAGCACTAGTTCACTCTCCATCGCAGCCACCAAGTTCGTGAATCCGACCCCAGAGAAGAGTGCATCGTGGACTGAGGTTGGACGCAGGAAAAAAAGCGAATCATTTTGTCCCACGGTTCATTTGGGGTCAAACCCGACGGGTACTTAGGCGCTGTGGATCCGACTCTCCCACAAATTTCTGAGCGCTAATAATATCCCATCAGAGAACGGGATGCAACGTGGGGCGAAACTCAGCCCTCCATGACGACATTCTCGTTGAACATGGAGCTCAGCGAAAGCAGCTGTATCCTCTCTCTTCCCGCACCTCCATGGCCGATAAACCTCCCTCTTACGACAACTCGTTTCTCGACATCAAGAAAACGAGCTCTCCATCTGCAGAACCCATTTCGACATCATTCATGACTCATGACTCGAAGGATTCTCAGAGCGGAAACTCGTCGCCCATTGCCTCCACGAGCAAATCTGCAGCTCTTCTTCAGAATGAGTCTGCTCAGAGTCCAACAAGGAAGTCCTGTTTGACGGGACTACGGGATACCTTCCGGAAGCTTCCTCGCGACGGTTCAATTGATTATATTGTCGTAGACGATGTCCGCATGATAGTGCAGCCCTAAACAGACTCGGCCGCTCACCGCGTGGCCATGCTGGACACCTGCGCCCAGCTATGCACTCGCTACAAAATCAATTTCTCTCTCCTCCTACAAGAAAAATTAATCCAGGACCGCATGGTCTTGTATTGGGCGATTGTTAACGGCCCATGGCCGCCCCGAGCTCCGTTCGGACTCGTAGCGGCGGTGCTCGCCTATTCCGCTCCGCTGAAACCAGAGACCATTCGAGAAGCTCGCGGGCCTGTGTTTCGCTTCGCAGCCAGGAGATGTTTCAATTCCTGCGTATACGCCCCGAGTTTGGAGCCCTCTCTGGCGAGGATCGATTCCTCCTCGGCACTCTCGTGCCGCCAGAAGAAATCGTCGTGGAAGAAATGGACGGGCTTACCAAGCCTTTTAACGTCCAAGCGCATGTCTCTTTCCAGAGAAACAAACTCGAATTTATTGCACGAGGTTTGAAGCGTGTTGAACATGTCCCGAGTCCTTCCTAACGCATTTTGTAAGACGTTTATGGCGACTTTGTTTCTTTCTCCCTAATCAGACTCACCACCCAAAGTTGAAGAGTGGGGTTTGGACGGGCTCACTGGCGATAACGGAAAATAGCGCGAGCACTGACGCACAATTTGGCATCGTCTTCACGGCCGCTCGTCCTTCGCCTTCCTCACCGAGCCACTACGTGGAAAATGTTTAAAAGGTGAGTTGTTACTCAAATTTACTTCCTTCTCCTTCGCTGAGCATCATGCACAGCGATCTCGATCATGTTTTCATTGCGCCAGATGGGTCCGTTACGAGCGTACTGGGTGCGAAACTTGCGGCAGGAAAGGCGCTACCTCCGAGCTGGCCCCTCGAGACAGTCCCAACAACAGCAGATGCGGAGTGTATAAGCTTAGTGTCGAACCATATCGAGTCATCGTACCAGGATCCAGAATTTGCTTGAATGCGGGATTATCCAACTCGTAGCTTGAATGAGAAAGCCAGAGAGTACTTGTCGAAAGAGCCCACATAATGGTAGCAATAAAGACATGGATCTGGAATGGGGAACCCCAACGTTTGGCGCCGGGGAAGGTGGTCACGGCGATGAGGAGCCAGTTGTTTACGTGTGTCTGCGCCATCGAGGTCGACATCCAGCGCAGTATTCGTTCCAAGGGAGTTGAAAGGGAAATTGAAAGGGTGAGTATCGTATATACAGTGCGCCCACGGATGTCAGCAAGACACAACAAAAGAAAACGGAATCCGTTTCATCGCGAGCGCACAGTCACGACCCTTACAGCAGACCCCGATAGCGATTTCCTCGTCCCTACCCCCACCGAGGAGCCGCCCAGGTATCCTGTCCAGCACTCCTATCCACTCCCTCAAGAGCCCCTTGACCAGCACAACTACCCCATGCCCGCTCAGACCCATCCCCAGACCCACTTTTACAGCTCTCAGCATCCCCAGACCGACCTAGAGGTCCTCCAGAACCTCAAGGAAAGGATCAAGGCCGGCCAGCACGAGTTTTATCGCGCCGTGCCCCAGCCCCAGGCCCTTGCTGCGATCTATCTCGGTCCTAACGCCCAGGTGAGCTGCGTCCCATTGTCTGCTTTGTGGCGTCTTTTTCGCGGTGGAATCGTGTATGGACCCATTCGAATGCGACGCAAGCTCGAGGAAACGTGTCCTGGTCTGTACACGCGGCGACGGCGATTTTTCGACTTTTCTCCCTATGCCACGCGTCCCTTTCTGACCAGCCTCAAAGCCCGCCCAACCAGCCGTCACAATGGCCCTTGACCCCGTTCCTGCCTCGGCCACTGCTTCTGTTGCCCCACCCGCGTCCGCAGCTGCAGGCGCGCAGCAGTCTTGGGACCGCCCAGCCCCCTTGTCCGCGTCTGCATCCGGTTCTGTGGCTGCCCCTCCATCCGCTTCCGCGTCTGCGTACCACAGCAACACCCAAAACCAGAACCAGAACCAAAATCATACTCACACCCGTCCTCGTCACGACTCTCTCGGCGGCGTCGATCGCCGCCCGCCTGACCTGCGCACCCCCGCCAGCCGCAATTCGCTGCCCGGCTCAGGTCTGCAACCTCAAAATGCCCACGGATCCGCCTCTACCGGTCCTCCTCCTTCGACTCCTTCTACTGCTCCCGCTTCTAGTACTGCTGCTGCGGCTGCTACTACGAATGATAATACAACTACTTCTACTACCGCAAGTGCTGCTGCTGGTGCGCCCCATGGACAAGCGCAGGGACATGTACAGGGACAAGCCCCGCCGTCACAAAGCCTTCGCGACCGGATCGCACCCCCGGGCACCGCTGCTCCTCCCGCAACCCAGCAAGCGCAAGCTCAACTCCAATCCCAATCCCAAAATCAAGCCCACGCTGCTGCTTCCCTGGCTCCCCTTGGCTCAAGCACCACCGCGCCGCCGTCAAGCACCGCCTCAAGCACCCCCACCCCAGGTGTCGCGGCCCCCACCGCGCCGGCGAACCCGCGCTCGCTCGAGGAGCGCCTCTCTACGCCGCTGTCGCTCCCGCCTAACCCGACCACCAATGCCGCGCGATACGACGACCGCGCGAGGGACCGCGATCGGTACGACGCGCGCGACCGCTACGACAAGGAACGCGACCGTGAGCGCGAGAGGGAGCGCGATCGCCTGACACCCCCGCGCGCCGGGGACCGCTACGCGCCGAGCGACCGTTATGCAGGGGAGCGCGATCGTTACGTCCCACCGCCGCCGCCCGCCTCAGGTGACCGCTACGTCCCGCCCCCGTCAGTGGGCGATCGATATGTGCCAGTGTCTGCAACCGACCGGGACCGCTTCCCGCCGCCGGTGTCGTCCGTTGCGGCTGCCGCTGATAGGGATAGAGAACGAGACCGGGAGAGGGAGAGAGAGAGGGAGAGAGAACGCCTGGCTGCGGCCGACAGAGAACGCGAGAGGGAGCGTGAGAGGGAGAGGGAAAGGGAACGCGGGCGCACGGCCTATCCGCCCCCGCCCCCCGCGGCGCCCGACCGCCGTTATCCGTATGACGAGAGAGATAGGGAAAGGGAGAGGGAGCCTGAGCGGCGGGCGGAGTACAGCAGGCCCGAGTGGGACGACCGCGACCGGCGCTATACTGCGCCCTTGCCCGCGCCCGCGGCCACCTACGATCGGGAGCGCAGCGTCAGTGCGAGCGTCCCACGCCCCACATCTGCGGCGGGCAACGCGCGTGACTGGCCTGCGCCGGAGTACGCTGGAGACAGAGACAGGAGGAACGGGGGATGGGAGGCTCGCCGCTCGCCGCCGCCGCCTGCGTCTGCGGCATCACACCACGCGCACGTCCTCCCGCATCCGCTGCCCCTGCACCCGCCCTCGCACCCGCTCGCGGCGCACCCCGTCGGCGTGAGTGCTGTCGCCGCGTCGTCAATCCACGCCGCGCAGGCGCCGCTTGCGAACCCCACGCCGCGCTACCGTGTGCGTCCGCGCAGCCTCAGCCCGCCGCGCGGCGCAGTGCCGAGTGGGCCGCCTGCCAAGAGGGCGCGCGGGGACGAGTACCCCGCGAGCGGAGCGAGGGACGACTACTACAGGCCACCTGGGCCGGACTCGCTCGCTGCGCGCATATCAGACAGCAGGCCAGTGCAACCGCTGCCGATAAGGGATGTATCCAGGGACGCACGGGATGTACGGGACGTGTCGTCGATGTCGAGGGATGCGCGGGACCGTGCTGGGCTACCTCTCCCGCCGCCGCCGCCGCCGGTACGCGATACGCGCGACCTCCGCGCGGTGCCGCTTGCTCCGCGCGACGCCCCGCTTTCTGCGCCGCTTTCTCGGGATCCGCGCGATGCACGGGATGTGCGCACGCCTGCGCCCCGCGATCCCCGCGACGCCCCGCCGCCGGTACGCGATCTCCGTGACGCGCCGCCGTTGCGCGATACTCGGGACCTCCGCGACGCGCCTCCCGTGCGCGATACTCGGGACCTTCGTGACGCGCCTCCCCTGCGGGATACCCGGGACCTTCGTGATGCAGCCCCGCTGCGTGATATGCGCGACCTGCGCGACGCGCCTCCCTTGCGCGACACTCGTGATCTCCGCGACGCGCCTCCCTTGCGCGACACTCGCGACCTCCGTGACGCGCCGCCTTTGCGCGACAACCGCGACCTCCGCCCGCCACCCCCGCCCGCGTCGCCCGTTATGCACCGTGCCGCTCCCATGAGCTCACCCGCCCTGCCGCGCGACAGTCGGGACCCCAGGGACCTGCGCGGCCCCCCAATATCCTCGCCCCTCCCGCCGACGCCGCTCCCCGCAAGAGACTCCCGCCCGCCGCCACCAAGGGATCTGCCTCCTCCGCGCGACGCACGCGACGTCCGGGACACGCGCCTCCCGCCTCCGCCCCCGCGCGACCTCCGCGAGCGCGACTCCTCGCCGCGCCGCCCCCCGCCGTTGCCCCTCCCGCCCACGCACAGTGCAGGAAGCGGGTACTACGAGCGCGACGCGCGCCTAGACCACCGCGACGTGCGCCCCGATCTTCGGGACGTTTCGCGCGAGCGCGAGCGAGACAGGGACCCGCGCGACCGCGACGTGCACATGCGGGACGCGCCCCCGCTGCATGCGCCACGCGACCCACGCGACGTGCACCCGTTACCGATGCGCGATGTGCGGGACGCGGTGCCGATGCGCGATCCGATGCGCGATGTGAGGGATGCGGTGCCAATGCGCGATGTGCGGGACCACGCGCAGCCGATGCGCGATGCGCCGATGCCGCGCGCGCCGCTAGACTACCCGCCGCCGCCCCACTCGCGCACGCCGCCGCCGTATTCTACTGGGCGCACGCCGTATAGGGATGAGCGCGACCGGGCGGCGCAGTATAGCAGGGCCCCGCCGCGATAAAGAACGAAGCCAAGGTGTGTCGTCTTCGCTGTTGACGAGCTGGGGCAAGTGCTTATGGAGAGTAGGTTTCGAAACCAAAAAGAATTTTGAATTGGAGTAGATTTACGGGCGAGAATATAAAACATTGGTATGGACACTACTATGAGTTATGCGTTGGGCTAGTCGTACTGTATGTAGTGTACCCAAAATGTGTTTCTTGAATATCATACCATGCCTTCTGATCAGCGTCTGGACTCAGCTTAGGCTCACATCAAGCCTGCCATGGGCCTGATTTCCGAAGGCTGTTCCTTTAATTAATTCGCTATCGCTAAATACTCCCCAACTGCTGTTAAGTATGCTGTGGACAGTCCCGAGGCATCCTCCCTCTTCCTGAACCGCCACGGTTCGCGTAATATGCGTAGGTTTCTACCTTTCAACTCCGCTCTGTTCTTATTAACTGATCTACTTTGTAGCGCCTTTCTCTATCGTTTTCTTGCTCCTTCTAATTCTTGGCGCGGTTGGCGCGGTCGATTTCAATCAATGCCTGAACGACGTGCAAAATGGTTTGTGGGGAACGGACGGAGCCCTCAACAACGACGGGAATCCTGTGACTAACCTCTCAGATACAACTTCGATCACATACGAACT
The DNA here is from genome assembly GCA_029204075.1 of Mycena capillaripes. Taxonomy (NCBI): domain Eukaryota; kingdom Fungi; phylum Basidiomycota; class Agaricomycetes; order Agaricales; family Mycenaceae; genus Mycena; species Mycena capillaripes. The sequence goes on from JARHKZ010000017.1 coordinate 1,349,028, forward strand.
GTGCAAGAAGGCTTGTGGGACTGGCCCAGAACCCTTTGTCTGGAATATATTCTCGCAGCAGTTTAGGTGAATACCGATTATTCGTTGGAATAGAAGGGCTGCATAACCTTCACTTCTCAGTGCTTGGCTGCTGCCCTACTTGGCCCTTGTCGCGCAGCTCCCATTCGGCGCGACCGACAAGCTCGACAATGTTGTGGCAGTATTACTCTCCGTCGGTTCGCCGACGCTCGCAGCGTACTCTCTCGCACTCACCGTTTTGAATGGGCACTGGATCGCGCGCCGCTTCTCGCGTTTTTCGTATCCCAACGTCCGTAGCGCAGTCCAAGTCATGAGCAGGCTGCAACAGGTCCCAGTGAAGATCGTGACGCGCGGCTCCATGCTCGCGTCGCTCGTTGTCCTGCCGGAGAACAACCAATGGTGGACCGAACTCGTTGAGTGGCTGGACTACACGCATACATTCAGCATTTCCTCCATCGCCTCTATCTTATGGGTCAGTATTGCGTTCTTGTTTACTGTCATCGACTCCTTCACGGGTACGAGCTTTCTCTGTTGCCTCCTCACAGAATCTAACCTTGCCTTTTAGGCACCATCGACTCGTCGACATTGAACGCCAACGGTCAAGGAGTTGGCTCAGTCTATCTGTGGCTCCTTCCCGTTGTAATAGGTCACCCACTTCATATAGTTTCCTTTATATCTTCTCATCCTTCCCCAGGCTGGTTGCAGCTCGGTCCCAAGTGTGCCTCGGCGCGTCTACACAAGGCAGTTGACCGCGCCAACGCGGAAGCATATGTTGCTTCTGACCATGGGCCTGTCCCCGCCGACGAAGTCTCGACTGACCGTGCAATCTCGCTGTTCAAGAACACCGGCTCCGTGCACCGCGACGAGCAGGCCAGCCCGCCAGTTTACAACTACGCACGTATGTACAAGCGGTTGCGGTTCTAGAAATGTATTTATTGTTTCCCAAACTTGCAGGGTTCCTGCCTTGGGTGCAAGCTGTGGAGGAACTGTATCACGTCTTCGAGGCGGCTGCGGCGCGTGCAGAGCGGCATCTGTCTGTAGACCCCAACGTTCCTTGGGAGCGCGAGGGAAAGGGGGGGAAGGGTCCCAAGGTGCGCGCTGAGAACCGCCGGGGGACACTTGCGCAAGTGGAAGCATACGTGCGCCCAACCCACCCCGTCTCCCGGAGCCATTGGGGCCCGGACGTGTTCTCCCGCTTCTTCATCGCCGCACTTCTTGCACTAGGCCTCACCTGGGCAACAACTGGCGCAGCCATCGTCGTGGTCTGGTTCACGCCGACAATCGGTACGCACGCCTATCCGTCGTTCGCCAACCCCACTCACAGTCCCCAGGTCTTGGTTGTAGATCGGGGGCATACCTCCTGTACGGTACATTCTCCACCCTTGTCTGGATGATGCTCGTCACCTCGAGCGCCCTCGCCCACTACTCTACGCGGGTTACTTTCGACGTCGAGGGCCGGCAGGTCTACACCCGCTCGACGCGCATCGCCGGCAGGCTCTCGATCGTGCTCCGCCGTCTAGGCAAGGTCATCGCCGCGTGCAACGCGGTGTGGATCGTGCTTGCGTGCATCTTCCAGTTCTCGTCGTTCTTTGACCGGTGCTACTGCAACAGCAGCGTGCTTGGGCTCGGTGGGCTCGCGTACGACGTGATCCAGCTTGTGAGCACGGACGTTTCGAAGATGAAGACTGCGTGGATTGGGGCCGTTGCCCTTGCTGGGTGAGTGATTTTCCATTCGTTTGCTCTACGAGAGCTGTCTAACGAATGTTTTCTTCAGCGGATCTTCGATCTTATTCATCGGTAAGCATCCTTCTATAATGTGATGTGCGACTTTCTGACTGTCTCTGTAGCATTCGTGAACATCTTTATTAACCCACCGCTTCCCCCCGAATGATTTCCTGCTTACGTCCTGTAAAACTTATTCGTGCATGTACTTTCCTGTAGCCCACGTATTTACTAGTAATAGTATCACCTGTATTCCGGTCTCCGCCTAAGCCAGCAAGCCCCCGTTGTCAATGACAAAGCCCTGCCCCGTCGCAAGCTGGGAACGCATAACAAACAGATACGCCTCCGCCGCGCCTTCGGGCGTGCCCACCAATTTCGTCAAAGTCGCCTCCTTGAAGGCATCCGCGTTTCCCCCCGTCAACTTATCCAAAAGCTCTGTTTTGACTGCGCCTGGAATAATCACATTGACCCTAATCGGCGCCAGATCGACAGCAAGCGCTCTGTTCAGCACCTCCACAGCGCCCGCGACGCCGATCCCCGGGCTGACACCCGGACGCGGGCGATGAGCGAGGGTGCCGGAGGTGAGCGTGAGGGAGGAGGACGCAGCAGGGTTTAGGTAGCGTCCAGGGTTTGCCGCGACGAGCTTCCCGACCAACAGAGGGCCGAGGTAGCGCACGGTGAAGCCCTTGAGCGCTGCCGTGGCGGTTACTGCTGCCAGCCCGCCGCTACTGTGGAAGGTATCGCCCGCGGTGTAGACGATGTGGTCCAGCGGCCCGCCGTTGTCTTTCACCGCGGCGTCAAGGGCGGCCTGCAGGTTCGCTTCGAGCGTCTCGGTGTTGGAGAGGTCGGCGGTGCTGCCAGTGATGTGGGCACCGGGATAGATGGCTTGAAGCTCTGCGATTTTGGTGGAGAGCTTCTCAGCGGTGACAGAGGTAATGGAGACCTTGGCCCCGTTCGCGAGAGCGGCAGAGGCGACTGCGAAACCGAGCCCGGAGGACCCGCCGATGACAAGGGTGCGTGTGTTTAAGAGGAAGTTTGGGTGGGCCATTGCGCTGTTGGTGTTGGAGGCATTGGTTGGGGTCGTACTTATACCTTCGTCGATGATGATTCAGCAGCGAAGATCTTATTAACTTGAGGAGAAAGCATGCTGACGAATTCAACGGAACGCTTCCGCGTTCCCAGTCGCAATAGTTTGACAGAAAGACGATCGCGATTGTAATTTTTCTTGACCTGTCCGTGAAGTAGCGAACTTTGCCAAGATAAAGATCAGGAGTCTGGGGGCGAAGCGACGCGCAATGGACGCGGCTAAAGTATCGAGGGTCCAGCCACTTGGGCTACTGTATTGTTATTTGGGGACGAGGGAGAAGGGGATGCTTGTATGCTTACAGTTTAATGGAACGCGTCTTGAATCTCGGGTAACCACTAAGCGAGCTTCCGCTTCCCCGCGACCGGTTTCCCTTCGCTATTTACTTTTGGTACCCCGGCTTTGGAAGCCTACTAGTAGGTTATTCAACAAGCATTTATTTGATATTTCGACAAGAGTTTCAATTGAACATCCAACCCCCAATAATTTTGACTGCCTGTTTTATTACTGTTAAATTGCACGACCAGCTTTATAGATCTCGCTTCAAGCTTTCGCCACCGGCAGAATCCCGCATTCGCCCACCAAAGTTAATTACTCTGTCTTCTCTCTAGTTGATCGAATGACTCGATGTTCGTCCATGACGATGGGATCGAGCTGGCTGGTGAAAACAAAGGAGGTCTACGTGCCAGTGTATCAGAGGCATCAGGTATTCTTAAACTGAGCATGTCTGTCGCGCTGGTCGCGACAATATGTGTGACTAGGAGAGTTTGAACGGATCCGGAACCTTGCCGTCGGGAAAGGCCTCTTTGGTGAGTTCGAGGAGACGACGACGACGTTCCTTCCTCAACGGATCGACATTAGCGGGCTCGGGAGGGTTGGCTATGAACCTCGAGACGGGCGTGAAATCGAGCGCAGCGGATGGCTGAATCGGTTGCAGAGCGACTACAAGGTTTACACAGTTCGTTGTCAGAGAGCGGGCAGGAGCTGGGGTTGACTTACGCATAGACAATGCGGCGCGACGTTGTGTCCCTTCAGGGGTCAATTTGCGCCTGGCTTCGTCTTCTTCGTGTATGGCCTTCATGAGATCCCCGACTGGGATCTTAATGTTAAGTTTGTCGAGTGCGGCTACTAGGGAGTCGATACGGACGACCTGAAGAGTGTCGTTAGCTGGAAGAGGTAGGGGTGGGGGGACATTGCAAGTAGGTAGGGAGCGGTTCGGATCGAGTCAGCCGTTCATTATTTGCTGATGATCAAGATGCGATCAGTTTGGCGGTCTAGCCGGCTCTCCGGCCCGGAGCGGTGCTTGCCAATGCGGCCACATATACATATTATTGTCGAGGCGGACTTTGAAGCAAGCACCTTCGAGATCCGAACAAGTATCCTTATTAAACCGGCACTCCTACTACATGTACTAGCGGTCTTCAAGCCTCTACACCCCCAGTAGATTCCGAGTCGCACTCCAAACTCGATTAAGTACCCTCTCTCTCTCTGGCAGGCTCTCGACATTGAACAGCTCGGGCTCGTGCTCGTGCATCCCGACTCTTGCTGACGTCAACCAGACTAACTTGAAAAAGCCAGAATCTGAGATTTTTGGCCTGGGCGATCACAACCAACAGCGGAGTCATACTGGTTAAGATTGACAGGCGCGGGGTCATCTAGGGGCAGTGCGACGTGGGTGCGTTTTGCCAGCAGCGAACGACGTGTACCACGTCGGGGAGCAGTACTTAACGGCTCTATTCTCCTCTCGACATTCCCCAAAGAGACAACATGAGCAACATAATCGTCCGACTTCTCGAGCGTTTCTACTCTGGCCCCGAATATCGCGCATTGATGCTTGGCCTGGATGTCTCCGGGAAGACGACATTGCTGTATCGCATGAAGCTGGGTGATTTATGTCGCAACATAACGCCGAGTGATTTCAACTAACACATTTACATCAGGCGAGGTCGTTCAAACCATCCCCTCGATCGGGTGGAACGTAGAGACTGTACGATTAAAGGCGCGCGGGAGAACGGATCGGGTACTGAACCTGACCTGTTGGGACATTGGCGGGTGCGGCCGCGAGTTCGTAACGAGCCTTATCGTAATGCACGCGTTGCATACAGAAGCAATTATCTGGTTTGTTGTCCTACTGCAGCGTTTTATGATCCGGAATCTAAACCATGAATTCGAGGCTCATCGACAGCAGCGACCGCGACCGTCTCAAAGAGAGCATAGAGGAGTTCTCCGAGGTCCTTCAGCTTGTCGCTGCAGACACGGCCACCCCGCCGAGGGAGCGTCCTGTCCTGATGTAAATTTATTCAAAGTTTTAAGATGTTCCCCGTGCTGAAATTAATTTCAGACTTGCTACAAAGCAAGACAAACCAAATGCCATGTCGATAGACGAAATTCGCATCAAAGTTGCACCAGCAACGGCAGGAATGAGTGTGTTCAGTGTTGGGATCACGCTCACTCAGAGCCTCACGGACGGACCCTTACCGGATGCCTTTGGTTGGCTCCTGATGGCGCTTGAAAGCGCCCGCAAGGGAAACTCTGCAGCGGAGTTATCTTGGGCTTCTAAGACTGCCACTCCCAAAATCGCCCCTCCCCATGCGCCGAGCATTTTGGACGAACGGCTCCCATCGTGGCTCGCACGTGCAGAAAACGACTCACCCGCCGTAGAGTTCTTGCGCCAGTTTGAGACAATAAATCTTCCTGCATGGGACCACTACACCCACATACGCATTGCATATCTCATGCTAACACAGTATGGCCGCCAGAAAGGTGAGACCTATCTTCCGGCGCAGAACGTCGCACGCTGACTTTACTCTGACCAGGAAAGGACAAGATATTCCAGGGGATTGAGCGATACATCAAAGAGAGCCCGCAAACACGGGGCCGCACATTCCATGTCACCATGACCTACTTTTGGATCCAATTGGTTCACTTTGGAATACGCAGCACTCCCCCGCTGATACACTCGGACGAGGACGCGGGCTCGGATCTGGGGTCCAGAAGTTTAGAGCCAGAGAACACTGACAGCTCCGAGCTCGATGATTTTCCTCGGTTCCTCCTGCTCAATCCTTTCGTTGCAGACGGAAACTTGTGGGCAGAGTATTATTCGAAGGATGTGATGATGAGCGCCGAAGCCAAGACAACGATGCGACTCCCCGACAAAAAACCCCTGCCCAACCTTGTCGTGAGAGACGCGATCTCTGTAGTATAGTGTTCAGTCAAGTATATCCAACTTTGAAATTCGAGTCAAGTTTTGATATAGAATGTTGAGGATGACTGGCCAACAGGGGTCTCGGCAATACCCGAACTGGTTAAATTCGGCGATGACGTCATCGCATACTTGTTTCTCTCTGCATCCATGTCAAGCCATGTCCTCCTCATCTCTTCGCTATATCCGCCACGCTAACCATCCCCCCGCTGACCTTGAATCCGCTCATCGAGACATTCTAAATGTCCTTGGAGTCGAGGTCAAGCGTGTGCAAACCCATGTCTCCAAAACTCGAAAAACAGGCAGCATCTATGTTGGTATCACAGGTACGCCTTGTCTCGAACTGAGAAAAAGTGTCCTCTAAATCCGATGAATGGCTTTCAAAGGATCTTCACTGATGGCCCACCACCTCTCCACCGCGCAACTTGAAGCGCTCCCGGGGCTGTCACCGGCCGAATTACTTGCATTTACGGACACTCAACTGACGCAGGCACTCAATATCTCTCCCACATCGCGCAGCAGTCCTTCTGGTTCGCACAGCTCATTTCTGGAGACTGTAGTGGGGATCGCCACTCTCAGTCTTATTCGAGCAATTGAACATGTATCTGTGAGCGCGAGCCCCTTCTCCGACAGTTGGACCTCTTGCACACAACTCGTTGCAAGTGCCACGTCCATGGCAATCTCCGAAGATCGCCAGCGCGACACTGATGACGACGGTGGCTGTGAGGTCCTTTACGGCCGTGCGGGTCTGCTCTATGCTCTCCTACGCCTGCGAGGTGCTTCCAGGCGCAGCGATATAAAGACTACCGATTCAAACTCAGCCGATTTGGTGACGAAAATCCGGGCGCTATCCTCCAAGGCTCAGCTTCAGCTGCTTGTCCAGTCCATAATCTGCCGCGGCGAAGCTGGTGCGGCCGCGTATGCGGCGGAACTTGCCGGGAAACGTCCAGCACCCCCGCTTATGTGGACCTGGCATGGAAAGCGTTACCTCGGTGCAGCACACGGAGTAGGCAAGTCCATAGTTTCCTATTTTCGACAAATTTCCTCTGCAATATTCACCGTTTAATGTTGATAGCGGGGATTCTTCACATCCTTCTACTCTGTTCCGCCGAAGTCATCCGTCCTTACATGGAGTCCATTCTTCTCACCGTTGAGTGGCTAATCGGATGCCAGGATACGCAAGGAAACTGGCCTTCGGCGGCACCTACCGGCAATTCCCCGGGTCAGGAATACGCTAAAGAACTTGTCCAGTGAGTAGCAACCTCACAAGTACTAATGCCAAATTCTGAATTATGAAATATAGATGGTGTCATGGCGCCTCAGGAATCCTGCTCCTCCTCTCCACTGTGCTACGCTGTGCCACCACGGCCTCCGCTGGACCGCTTCTAGGGAAGGTCATTGCGTCTGCGCAGGCCGGGGCGTCACTTGTCTATCGGCACGGACTATTGTCCAAAGGCGTTGGACTGTGCCACGGAGTCGGAGGTTCCGTGTTCGCCCTACTCGCGCTCTCGGATGTGCTTGACCCGGTGCGCACCAAAGATAGCAAAACCTCGAAATCGAACGCGACACAGTTGGCGAACGATGAAATTTATTACCTTGCGCGTGCCGTCCATCTTGCGCAGCTGGCCGCCAATCACGAGACGCTAACGGCGCGCGGGGAGATGGTCGTTCCAGATCATCCCTGGAGCCTATACGAGGGAATGGCTGGGATGTGCTGTGCTTGGGCGGAGGTGTTACGGCGTTTAAACTTGAAGCAGGGTCGGCCCTGTGATCGCAGCGGTATGCCAGGGTTCGACGATGTCGAGAACGTGAAAGGTGATACTTGGGCAAGTTGGTAAGAGAACCTTCATGTAACAGTTATGAATGAATGTTTGTGTGCAGTACTGTTGGAGCCGACCCAGACAAAATCGCAAATTATGTTCGATTTCGCGGTGGTTTTGAACAGTAGCCAAAATATCCAACGTGACGCAAATAGTGTTAAATATTTTAGCTAATCATCTAATTCTAGTGTTCAACTCGACTACGACGACGCATGACCATTAGTGCCCTTGTCGTGGAGCACCTGCATATGCTCTTCTGCTGCAGCTTTAGCTTCCCCGATGGATTGCATCATCCCAAACGCAAGTGTGTACAGATCCAAGCAGACCACGAGAGCCCTGAAACCTTGGTCAATGCGCATCTTGACCATCTCCGGCCCTATCGCGACACCGAGAAGAGGGATCTTGGTCTCCTTGGACACCTTTGTGGCTTTCTCCACTGCCGCCACGAATTCAGGCTCGTCCCCTGTCATCCCGAGAGGCAAGCCCATGTCCAAGCGAAGATCGCCGGCTAGCGTTTTATCGTCAGTGTCGCTGTGGAAACGAGGTAATTCAAACCCTACCTCCAATCATGAACGCAGAAATTTCGGGCATGCTCATGATTGCTTCCAAGTTCTTTATCCCGACACGACTTTCAATTTGCGGAATGATCGCAACGTGTTTATTGGCGAGACTGAAGACGGATTCGCCCTCTGGAGTAGTATCTGTGACTCCAGGTATCTGCAATAATTGTAAGCATACTTCCTCTCGAACTTGAGCAAGATATTTTACAAATGTGAACGGCGGGTACGACCGGTGACCGATAGGCCTAATCGTTGCAATGTTAGTGGAGTGCCATAAACAGCTCAGTCGAAGCTCTCACGGGAAACGGCAAGTGGCGATCACTGCCTTCATCTCTTCTACAGTCTCCAGGTGAGGCACGATGATACCGCCCGCCCCAGCATCCAAACACCACGCCTGAAATCACATGAGCTTCGATCAGACAGTCCTCAAGTTGTCGAGACCCACCATGTAATCAAACGCCGTTTTACTGGGAACGCGGACCACAGGTATCATTTTCCCCCCACTCTCGTGGATAATCACTTGAATGCATTCTATCAGCATATCTGGGGCCCATGCGACATGCTCTGCATCCTGGAAGTCGTCAATGGAACATTCACGTTGGAATTGAAAAAGAATTCACAATCCAACACCAATCCGCTCCCGTCTGTGCGACGGTTTTCGCAACGTGGCGACTCGGATAGCTCAGACTGGTGCCAATGACGATCTTCCCTGACTTGAAGATCGCTTGAAGGTTACTCGACTGCTGAAGCGTAGGTGCGTTAAATTGGCCTTGGGTTGTTGGGTTGAGGGTAAAACGCGAAGATGGGGCGCCGTTCATTTTCGTACGAGTATGCAAGAGGAGAGTGAGCAGAAAGGAAGTCTATAGGAAAAGAAGATTCCAGCAGAGCCGTTTTATACGCCCTCAGTCGCAACCCCGGTACGTAACTCGCTGCGCCCACAATAGCGTTTCGTCGCTCATGAGCGGGAGGAAACGGCCATACTAACTGGGGCAATGGTGCCGATGCATACGTACGGTTTGCCGGGCAGCGTGGCCTAGTCGGCGACAGCGGAGAGGCCTGCGTAGGCGTCCGTTTACCCGTTGTTCTTGCTGATTATGAATTCGAAGTTGACTCGAAGCGGCTTGAACGACGATCTCCTCGCACAGTAATTCGAGCACTTTCTTGGCACCTTAACCAAAGAAATTGGCGCACATTTCGTGTCAGTGTGTATCACTGCAGTTTCTGCTCGGATGAGGCAGTTTAAAGTGGTTCGTTTCATGCTGCCGCCCAAAAAAACAGTTTGTCGTTTGAGACCATCATTGTGCCGGCAAACCAAAAACTGCGACAGGAATTTCACTTTAGGCACACCTATTTTTACAGGGATGATCGTACTCTGAGTCACGGAATCAGTCAACTTCCGTTGGTTTTTGGTGTTGCAATCACGGCAGCCCCGAAAAGTTTCAGTTACCGATTAATGATCAGTGGGATGAACGGAGCGCCTCCGACAAACCTTTGACGACCATCTCGAAGTCTCGTTCCACTTCCACACGCCAAGTGCCCACAGCAATCCTCGCGGCCGGTTGACCCTTCCACGGCAGTCCTGATACGCGAATATTTCCCGAGGCGTTCAGCAGAGAAACGAGTTGCATATTCAGAGGTTTTGAACGCGCCCGGAACAAGACAACCATATAAATTTTGTCGACCTCGTTATTGGGAAGTAGCTCGTAGGCGGATGAGTTGAGAATATAGAATCCGATCCGACGCGCAAGAGCAATTTGGCGCTCAAGTAAATCACAGTGCCAAGCGCGTCCGTGCGCTATAAGGGACGCGTATACCGGCAGTGCGCGAAATCGACGGCTATTTTCGAGACCGAGGTTGAGAGGTGACGGAATCGACACGGAGGTAGTAGATAGATACGCGGAACTGGGGTTTCGGAACACAGCTTGCTGCAACTCCAGGTGCCGAGTAAAGAAAAATCCGCAATCGTAAGGAACATTCAGCAGTTTATGGGCGTCTCCGGCGATAGAATCCGCCAGATGAACTGCAGAAACACCCTCGTTGACTGCCTTGTACGCTTCTGTATGGGGTAACACCAGAGCCTGGAGCCCAAAAGCTGCAAAAAAAATGAGTCAGAAGGGGATGCTGCAACAAAGGGGAGGCTTACCTCCGTCGATGTGCACCCACGCCCCGTATTGGTCAGCAAGGGTTCGAATCTTGATCATCTCCTCCCCATTGGTCGCAAATCGACCCGAAGCAACCTCTCCGGCACCGATCGAAATGATGCTAGCGGCCCCGAGGGACAAATGTTGGGCGAGTGCACCCATGTCAAATCTCCAGGGTTCCTCCTCGCTGAGCGGGAGTAAAATAATAGAATCGCGGCCAATTCCAAGGGCAGAGGCGGCTTTGTAAAGGGAAGAATGGGGAAGGGTTGTGAGAACCTGTATGTTATGTATTCCAGCTTGGAAGCACGCCTCCAGGACGCCGAGTTCTGCAACACTTATATGAGACGGAGAAGATTTTCGGCGACCCGCCTCTGCAACAACAAATTCTCTGCCCACGGCCATACCCAAAAGGTTCGACGCAGTAGCGCCGGTGGTGAATATTCGGCCGCGGAAATCGTTTTCGTTCAACGAGAGAAGTTGCTGAAGTAACCTCAGAAAGAGGTTGAGTAAAACATTGATCTGTAAGTGTTTCAAAAATACCGTAAAGTGGTAGCCTCTAAGCTTGTTGCCACGGTATCTTGTGGGAGATGGACCTGGACGTTTTGGTCATACGTTGAAGCGACCCAATCAGCAAAAAGTGCTGGGTCAGTAACACCTCCAGTTGTATATGCATAATAATTCGGACACCGACTCGATCCTTAGAGATCACGATTTGGATAAGGACATTTGGTGAGAGAGCAGGCCGACCTGTGAATCCAGGAGCAATGTCATTCATGATATGTTTTTTGACATGTTCAAAGCCCAAGCCGTCCTCTGGCAGCGAAGTAATGAGCGACGCCGCAGCATGTTTAAGAGACGCTTCGGTTGGGACCGCCTGTGATATTTCGGCGGTGGTGAAGTCGACTTCCAAGCTCATGGTGGGAGAGGTCAAGTTTGCGATCACGTCATGTTTTATTTTCGATACCACCGGGCCGGGAACACGCCGGGAACTGGACTTGCTTCATGCCGCTAAGTCTGAACGAGTTTGTAGCAAGCATTGACTCCAGGAAGGCCGACTCGCATGATGCTCTTCCACCGATTGAAGCAATTGTCCATGCTGAGGCGTCCCTCCCCGCTTCTCTCCCAGATACAGGCATGGGGTTGGAAGACTTGAAGCAGCATGTTCTGGATGACCTCGTTCCCGGGTTTAACAGGCCAAACCAGAGCTCGAACTACTACGGATTCATTACGGGTGGGAGCACGGACGCTGCCCTGTTCGCTGACTACATAGTCAGCGGGTTCGACCAGAATGTTCAAGTCCATGCGCCGCGCGAGGCGGTAGGAAGCAGCGTAGAAAACGCCGCCCTCAGGTGGGGACAGGGCTCATTTTTCTGGATTACCACTCATATCTTTACGCAGAATGCTTCAACAGCTTTTATCCATTGACGAAGTTGACTTTCCTTGTCGAACGTTCACCACTGGAGCAACCGCCTCAAATATCCTTGGATTAGCCTTGGGCCGCGAATTTTCAGTAGCGGCAGCAGGGCGACGAAAATCCCCTCCATCGAGCCCGAGTGTCGCACAACTCGGAGTGGTGGCGGCATGCCTGCAGGCTGGGGTCCGAAAAATTCAGGTTCTGACAACACTCCCGCACTCGTCCCTGTACAAGGCCGCGTCCGTGGTGGGACTAGGGACAAACTCGATTGTTTCTCTTCCCCTCAGCCCGGAGGAACCTTGGAGATTTGACCTCGACGCACTTGAACAAAAATTATCTGATTCGGACGGGTCCGCCAACATCATATCCATCAGTGCGGGCGAGGTAAATACGGGGCGATTCGCAGCCTCGCGAGAGGAAATGATCAAAATTCGGACACTGGCCGACAAACACGGCGCATGGATTCATGTTGATGGAGGTATGTTGAATTTCACAATCAAACCACACACTTGAGTTGGTGTTTTCACAGCGTTCGGTCTCCAGGCTCGTGTCCTCCTTCCAACTGCATCGAGCAGCTCCATCACCGACGGAGTCCACTCCATCGATCTAGCGGACTCTTTGACGGGAGATGCACACAAGCTGCTCAACGTTCCATACGATTGCGGCTTCTTCTTTACGCGGCATCTAGCTCTGCAACAAGCCGTTTTCCAGAATGCCGCGACACCTATCCCAGATACCGGCGAAATCCCCTCCGCACACAACCTCGGGATAGAGAACAGCCGTCGGCTGCGCGCACTCCCAGTCTACGCATCCCTTGTTGCGTATGGACGCATCTGGCACCGAACCCTCCTGGAGCGCCAAATTGAACTCGCGCGTTCCATCGCGGCCTTCATCCTGGCATCGAACTCGTACGAGCTACTCCCTGTGAACACCGGCCTGACCGACATCTACATGATCGTGCTCTTTCGCGCGCGCTCACCGACGCTGAATGCCGAGCTGGTGTCAAAGTTGAACGCCTCGCGGATTATATACGTTTCCGGAACGCGATGGGATGATGCGCCTGCCACGAGGCTTGCAGTGAGCACTTGGCGCGTCGATGCTGAAAGAGATACCGCTCGTGTCGTCGCAGAGTTGGAGAAGGCGGCCCGAGAGAGTGATGGTACCATTTGAACCAAAGCTTAGAGGCTGTCTGTGAATTAATTTGTGGACTGATTTTTCTCGCCTTGGTGATCGACGCAGATATTTTTACAAAAGGATGAGATGTGATCCGCTCGCGGGCGGGATCCGCGCGGCGTCCGTAAGGCGGGATTATAGCACTTAAAGATCTCCCATATAGCCAAGTACCAATCGATCGTGGACGATGTCTTGGATTTAAAAGGCCCACACACCTTCCAGAAACTCACCGCAGCCCATGTCTCCCGTCACTGAATTCGCGCTCCCCACCCCCGCGCCGTCCCAGGCGTACATGAACGTCTCGGCGCTCGAGGCGGGCCTTATCACGCTCCCGATGGCACTCTACATCAAAGGCGCTCCTTTGACGGAAACTGCTGTGTGTCCCTCCATCGCATTCGTGCTGCAGCACTCGGGCAGCGGCACACGGCTCGTGTTCGACCTCGGCATCCCACGCAACACGGAGGCCCTCCCGCCTGCCGTGAAGGCCGTAATTGCAAAGTACGTGCCCGTGCAGGTTCCCCAGGACGCAGCCGAGTCCTTGGAGAAGGGCGGGCTTGCACCCGCGGACGTCGAGACGGTTATCCTGAGCCATCTCCATTTCGACCAGTACGTACCGCCTCCTCCGAGCGTGCGAGCCGCCCTATTAACCATGTCTGCATAATTTCCGAATTGCAATTTGCTTAGTATCGGAGACCATTCACCTTTTACACGCGCGACATTTGTTATTGGGGGCGAAATCCAGGACGAGCTACGCGCAGGGTATCCCCACACGCCCGCGTCCGAGGTCCTCGCAACCTCTGTACCCCTTGATCGCACGCGCTTTCTCACCTAGGCGAACACCGCCGCGATGCCGTAAAGGACCTCTTAGGTACCCCTTCTTGTATGAGTAAAGGGTACCTAAGAGGTCCCCCTCCGCCCGGCGGATTGCTGTCACTAATTAGTCATAGGCTCCATTTGGCAATTATTGCCGCCTCTGCCGGCGCGTCGAGCGCGGCGGATACCTGTGCTGCGCCATCATGCATCATTATTTCAGCCTGTTTCGGGCTGCGCCTTGAGCATAAAAAAATGCATCAACACAGGGAGTACAGTATAGTGCCGGTCCTTGGATGACAACTTTGATTTTTTGACTGTAAAGATGCCATTTGGTCCATTTAAATTGTGAAATAAATTAGGTAGGTAGTTAAAGATGTAAGGAACCATATCGGAGTGTTCTCTAATTATTTGGGTGTTATAATGTCCTTGCTGAATTATATACGCTAGCGGTCAGATTTGTCACGTTTCACCTTCGTTGGATGATGAGTTGTCACGCATCATTCACGTCGGCCGATCCATCGCCCACTTCGGCCGCCTCCTCTTCGTCACTCTCATCCTCCTCCTCCAGCACCGGAAGCTGCGGTTTCTTGCCCAGCTTTGGTTTGGGAGGCAGGTCCTTCTTCTTGGTGCCCGATTCCATCAACTTGGAGCAAGCTTCAGACCATGCCTCGACCTCCGCCGTATGCTGCTCCTTCATCCTCAGCCACTCGCGCTCAATCTCCGCCCTCTGCTCCTTCTTCCGCTCCCTCTCCACCTTCTTCGACTCCTTCCCAGCTGCCTTCGCCCTTCTCCCCTCTTCAACGGCCTTCACAGCGTCAGCAAACTCGTCTGAGGACAAGCATTGGGCCTTGCCCTTGAAGAGCTTAGCACGGTCCGTCGCTGCCTTCTCCTCCTGCTGGTGGAGGGCCTCATTTGTCCGTCTCAATCCCAGGTTCTGATAGACCATCGTTGCATTTGCCTCCTCCAGCATCTGGTCCCGTACCCGTACATTTTCCCTTGCAAGTGAGAACTGTTTCCGCAACTCCACGATCTCGGTTTCAAGCTGACTGCGTGCCTTCCAGCTGCCGGTGGTCGGGCCAGGGGTGGAGATCGACCAGTTGGGTGTCGGGAGTGAGCGCGGAACCTCTTGAATGACGGGTGGAAGGATGGGGTTGTTGTAGGACTTGATTTTGGGAGTGCTGAGAAGGAGGGAACCGCCGGAGGTGCTACCAAGGTGCGCGTACAGTGTTCGCATTCATTTGGACGGTGACCACAACACAGGATCAATGTTCTCGTATTCATCGTCTCTTCCACGACGCCTCGAAGGCGTCGGCGGCGTCAACGGTGGGAGCCTCGAGCTACTGGCAACGAGGTTCGACGGCGACAAGTCGAAACGCGTGGGGGGTCCTATGCGCATGGTGTTTGTAATCGCGCGGACGGGGCTGGGCTGGGGCATGGGGAACTCTGCCCGTGTCGATGTTGCCTGGCTTGGCTTCATCTGCTGCTCCGAGACGAAATCGGGATTGAAAGGTACGACACCCGTCACTCTGAATGCCGCACGACCCGACAACTCGCTCCTTCCCTGTGTAGCCCGTCGGAAACCCACTCTCATCCATCCCATACACCCGATCCGGTGAGACGCCCATGTCAACGATCCACTTCTTTACTAATTCCACCCAGGACTTGACTGCCTCGGGATTCAAGCTCCGCGCACGCTGCGTATCAAGCGGCTTGCTCCAAAAAGTCCGAAGCGCCGTGTGATGCCGGTCGAGGAAGGCGAAGACCCACTTCGGGCCCACGGGCTCGCAGTCTGGGCCAAGCGTGGCGTCGCGGACCGCGTTCGCGTACTGCTTGATTTGGGCATGCTTGAGCGGGAACCCTCGGTCCGCGGACTCGGTCATGAATTGGACGAGCGACCATTCCTGGACCGGGGTAAGCTTCTGCTTCTCTTGATTTGCTTCGCCGATACTCCGTCCGCCCTTTATACGTCGATGTAAAGTAGCGTACAGGATGTTGTGACTGTCCGCGATAGCTTGAATGGACTTTGGTTTCCCGAGAATGGCCGGTTTGGCGTGCTCCCGCTCATATTCTCCTACTGCCGCCCGGGTTCGCAGCTCCTTTTTGCGTGAATTCTCATGATCCTTGACCCTGTCAGATTTGGCGCGAGACACCATGAGAAGTTCGGGCCAGTTTTAGACAGCGGATTGCGGCAGCGGCGACGCGAAGAAGGAGATGGCTGTCGCGTCAACAAACGATGTCACGCTTTACACGTGCCTCGACTTCCACAAATTCTGCAGGTCGCATTATTCGGCCAATTAACTCAGAGTCTGGGACAAAATCACAGCCAAGAAGGGTAGGTATCATATAGAAATTTATGCGAGCCCAATATTGGCCAGAATTGTGCCGTATGAGGGAAAAGGAAAGTCCATCACCGTCCGATCACACACTGATTTACATCGAAACGCGTCCCCTTCGAGCTTCATTCCGGTTCTGGGGCCAGAATTAATTCCCAAGGTGTGGAAGGACTGTATAATGCTACGTGTCAGAGGATTCGAACCTGCGAGGTGCGTGGGGTTATTTAAAAAAGAATTATCCAAGGATGTGGCTTCATCCAAGGACCGGCACTATACTGTAGAGACTGTATTTCTAGCCATCAATCACCAATTAACACCTCGTGGGTTGACAATGGAATCTGGGCGGCGGATGCATCCGCCACATTGTTTTGGAGTTGATGCTTGGCAGGCCACTGCTTTAATATTGTCAGCTTTTGTATAGGTCTTCTCATTTAGTGTTGTACTGTACCCAGAAAGTTTCCCTTTGGCAATTATTGCTATGTGCCGAGGCATCACGTTGCGTCAGATGCCTCCGCTGCACCTGCAAAAGCTGGGGTTTACACCCTTGTTTCAAAGCCGTAGTTCAAGGAGCTTCAGCACAACAAAATCCACAACTGGTTTGTTGCCCTGTGCAGTTCGGATGCTGCTCCCATGCTTTTGGTCCCAGCCTGCTTATTATTTCAGCTGCATTTTGAGTGGGCACCACAGCAAAAGATATTCAAATATGGTATACCATCTGCCTGGCAGTCAACTTCAGACAGCTTATGCATGGTCTAACCCATCAGATCATCACGGCGGAGCAATCCGCCGCATTGGTTTTGCACTAATTCTTCAATTTCCTTTCTTCTTGAGTCAGTATTTTAAGTGTAATTTTATCGCATCATCTGTGTTTCAATGTATTCACAGATCATGGTGCTGGCTACCTCCACCACTTTCCGTATCTGCCCCTCTTCAATTAATTGCTTGAGTACATCATAAGCTGTTACTTTCCTCCACACATTTGCCTTCAGTCTTGGTCCAATCAAGGTGTGTATACACCTTGCACAGCATCACAAGCCTCCGGGACTCAATTTTACTGTGGAACTCCAGGATTGACTATACATGGGCCAGATTGTCAAGTCCACCTGTTCCAGTTATATCTGTTTGAATGAATAAAATTTGCATATATTCTGAGAAGAATATAGTGGCGCCAGAGACATCTGTTTTTTTCTTTCTTTCTGCCTGTCTGCCTGTTTCCTGCAACATGGTATAACATTCAGGCTTGCACGTGCAGTTTTGACCCAGGGATCCATCCTTAACATCGGTCAGATGAGATTCTGTAGATAATCCTGTATCAAAGCTATACAACCACTTTGAAACTGCCCCAGGAACCAGCCAACAATTACAACAGCCTCTTGATCTTGGTTATTGATGCATTGAATAAATTTATTCTCAGTCAAAGGCATTAAAAAAGTGCCAAAATGTAGCGCCATTGGTGCATGGCGGAGCATCGCCACCATCTGCCAAACGGCAGAGGTCTTCGCCGCTGCCATCCGCCAAATGGCCGAGGCCACCGCCAGTCTGATGCTACCCATAAAAATTTACATTGAGGTAGGAAACTCTGTCTGAACTTCCAAACCTTTGCTCACTCCATAATTTCATATGTTGAAGCACTCAATCGTCTGTACTGTGCTGCGAGAAAGCCTTGGGCGGTGGCCGGCCCGGGCATTGATCGGCCAATCAGAAGCGGTATAAAGATCGGTGTAATGTAAAACATCTCCTATACACGCAATACTGCCCCAAATATTAAGCCTGGGGCACCAAAATCTTACCCTATATCACCCCATCAGTATTTGGTGTACTCCCAATCGTATCTACCAAAATTAAAGATGCATAATATGTCGTGCAAGAATAAGCACGAAGTTCAACTATAATTCATAGTTGAATCTGGGTCAAACCACCGAAACTTGCAAATTCAATATATGGCATGTTTCCTTTTTATACATTTGTCTTCACATGTGTTCCCACATGCCTAAATTGTGTTATGACTCACTGGATGCTGTGTGTTTGGAAAGTGGGAGCTAAAATTTCAGTGGGTGTGATAATGATAACTTGTTTTTTTGGCACTGGGTCACCACAGGTGATTGGATGCAGCTTCTTCTATGCCCAGCAGTTGAAGAAAAACTAATCTCACTGTTGAGACACTGGCCAGGTGGGATGCACTTTATTTCCAGGGGATTGAGTCCATCAGGAGGTGTGGCGGAGACGTCCGCCGCATAGGCGGATGCCTCTGCCGACAGATCAGAAATTGCCAAAAACAAAAAGAGAAAAAAAATGCACCGCTTACTGCATGCATATGTCACAGTCAAGACTAAATCGCGTCCAATATCAAAGATAAAGGATTGGGGAGTGCAATGTGTATAGCTCGAAAGAGGATGGAATAAAAGGTTAACTACTACAGACGACTAGCTACTGTATATATACTGTTTTATCAGGCCGTGTGAACGAGAACATAAATATACTACAATAGTCTGTAACCATGTGTTGTACATGCGTTGTCCATGAGATCTGTCAAGACCTATTAATTAAATGTGTGTTCCTCATGTGAACCGTCCCTCCACCATGTGTTCTTACAAAGCGACCTGTATCCTCATGTATAAGGTGTGTTTGTCGTGTGTTTGTCCAGAACGTTCCGAGGATATTAATAAGTGCTCATATAATATAAGCGCCAAAGATTAGATAGGCACATGTTTACATAAGGCGTTGGAACGATTAGATAGTATCAAATCGTGACATTACCCCCCCTCTAGGGTCGACGTCCTCGTCGACAGAGACAAAAACACCAGTCTCTGGGATAAATAATTTCTTCGTCGAGTATGGTAAGGACTCCTCCTTTGTTTTGTATCGGCGTATGGTTTTGTCCCAAAATCCTGCCGGAAGAATCGGTAACTCCCGAATCTTGATGCCGTGCTTCTTATTATATTCGTTCAGAAGCTTTTTTACGTGCGTCAAGTTCCTTTTTGGTTCCCAAGTCCGTTCTCCAAGCGGATAATCTTTCCATCTTATCAGCCATTGATAACCACTGCCGCGTTTTCTGTGCTTTAAAATCTCCTCCACCTCATACTCCTTCTGTCCACTGATAATCTGAGGCGGTGGCCGTTTTTCCCTTCTATGCTCCGGGGGTTCCACATATGGTGTTAACTTCGATTCATTGAATACTGGATGTGACAGGTCCGTTTCAGGCAATCTAAGTCTCCAAGAGGAAGCTCCGACTTTTTCCAGAATTTCATAAGGCCCTAGCCTTAGCTTCTCTAACTTCTCCGATGGTTGATCAGTGGTTATGTCTGTTCCTTCTAACCACACTTTATCACCGATTTTGAACTCCGGTGCATCTTTACGCTTTGCATCGTAGTATTTTTTCATTGTTTTCTGTGCTTTTTCCATTGCTGCCACCGCCTCGTCACGAATCTTTTTCATTTTTTCTGCAAAATTGTTCGCAGCCTCATTGCGCGACTCAACTCTATTTTCTATCCCCTTCCAGGGGTGGTATCCCGTGTTCGCATAAAAAGGCGACATGCTCGTCGACGAGCTGACTTTATCATTATGAGTGAACTCGGCCATTGCTAGCCATTCAGCCCAATCTGATTGCCGATAATTAACATAAATACGGAGATATTTTTCAATCTCCTGGTTCATCCGTTCAGTCTGGCCATCTGTGATCGGGTGATAGGCTGTGCTCGGGTTCATTTCTATGCCGAGCAACCGGTTTAACTCTTTCATGAATATCGAGACATATCTCGTATCTCGATCGGATATAATTTTACGTGGAACTCCGTGATATCTAATCACGCGATCTCGGGTCAACCGAGCCACCCCTTCTGAGGTAACTTCCATATTTGTTGGTTCAGCATGGATCATTTTTGTGTGTGTGTCCACCCAAACCTGAATGGCATTAAACCCATTGCTGATTGGTAATGGTCCGATCAAGTCCATAGATATGATTTGCCAAGGCCCCTCAGCAATCTTGTGTGGATTAAGCTTCCCCTGCTTATATCGGTGCACTCGTGTGCTTTGGCAGGCTTCGCATTCCTTTATATATTTTGATACTTGGTTGCCTAATCTAGGCCACCAATAATTACGTTCGATGATCTCCTGTGTGCGGTTTTCTCCAGGATGTCCAAGCAGAGGCGGATCATGGTGTAGTCCAATAATCTTATCGCGAAGTTCTTCGTTTCGTGGTACATATATTTTTCCTTCATAATAGATAACATCATCTTTTTTCTCCCAGCCTTTCATCTTTTTCTCCAGCGCCAGCTTTACGCTTTTGTCTATCTTTTTCTCCTTGATAATCTGATCCCAGATTTCTGCCTCTGGTCCCTCTAGCACTATGTCCTGTGCTCGGAAATATTCAGGCTTTAGCAGCACAACATTTTCGTTGTCGTTTTTTCCTTGATCATGATCTGATCTGCGAGATAACAGGTCTGCTTTTTTGTTCAGCGCTCCGGCCCGATGTGATAACGAGAAGTTGTACTCCGACAACTCCGTAATCCACCGTGCTTGTCGGCAATTGACCTTCTGGGGCAATTTGAAATACTGCAGATTTTGATGATCTGTCAGAATCTCGAATTTGTGTTTAGCCCCAAGGAGTAATTGTCGCCATTCATCTAAGGCAAGCATTATCGCGAGCATCTCTTTATCGTAGATCTCGTAATTTCGCTCGGTCTCATTTAGTCCATGTGACATAAACGCAACAGGGCGCCATTCGCCCTCCTGTTCCTGACTCAACACCGCTCCTGTTGCTCCCTCTGATGCATCTGCTTCGACTCGGAATTTTCCGTCATCAGTCGGAAGCGCTAATACTGCATCCTCCGCGATCCTATCTTTTAGTTTCTGGAGCGCGGCTTTTTGTTCAGGTCCCCACGAGAACCCCTCCTTCCCTGTCAACCGTGTGAGCGGCCTCGCAACTTCGCTGTACCCTCGGACAAATCTCCGGTAGAAGTTGGTAAACCCTAGAAACACTTGTGTCTGTTTTAGGTTCTTGGGCTCAGGCCACTCCATGATTCCTTTAATCTTCACTGGGTCCATCCTCATCGAGTTGTGCGAGATGATCACTCCCAGGTACTCAATCTCTGTGCGTTCGAACTCGCACTTTTCGGGTTTAAGAAAGAGTTTGTTGTCCTGGAGTATTTTCAACACTCGTTTCGTCAACTCCCGATGTTCCTCCAATGTTTCCGTGAAAATCAGGATATCATCCAAATAGACAATGACTTTTCCCTCATTGATTAGCTCTCTGAGTATGTCATTCATCATTGTCTGGAAGGTCGCAGGCGAGTTCGTAAGACCAAAGAACATTACGAGCGGTTCAAACAACCCTCGATTTGTGCGGAATGCTGCCTTCCACTCATCCCCCTCCTTGATCCGCACATTGTTGTAGCCCCATCTTATGTCCAATTTCGTAAAGATCTTGGCACCACGAAGCTTATTAGGGGAAGTCAAAGATCATTTTCTGGGACCGATTCTACGACGATTCTTGGTCGATTCTCAGTCGATTCGCCAAACATAATGTATCAATAATCGGCCTGAGGTTTGACCCCCCCCGATTCTCACTTCAATTTTGCGCTCAATTCCTATTGTATTATGTAATTCAATCCACGCCTACAACGGAATCGTAAGGGACGGAATTAAGGTTAGGGTGATTCTGCGCCGATTAAAAGTTTTGTGCGACTCCGGAGTCGCTTTGCCGATTCAGACCGATTCTTGATCTGGGCCGATTCTCGACCCAAAATCGGCCTCAGAATCGAGAAATAAGCGGCGGAGAATCGAAGGGTGAATCGGCCTCAGAATCGATAGTTGACCTCCCCTATTTACAAGCTCCGAAATCAACGGAAGCGGATAACAGTTTTTAATTGTCATGTCATTGAGCTTCCGATAATCCTGGACTGGTTGCAGGCTGCCATCTTTCTTCTTTATAAAAAAGAATGCCGAAGCCATTGGTGACTTTGATGGGCGGATCCGTCCACTCTTCAAATTCTCCTCCAGGAACTCATTCAATTTTTCCTGTTCAGTCACCGAGAGTGGGTATATCTTGCAATCTACGGCCTTTGCATCTGGTTTTAGCTCGATTGCGTGGTCCCATGGTCTTTTCTCGGGTAATGAATCGAATGATTCCTTCGCAAAGACTTTTACATAGTCGTGGTACTGCAGTGGGATCTTTTCCTCGGTCATCCTCTCTTTACCCTGATTGGCTTCTTCTGCCATCTTCTGCGCCTGGGTCTCTTTTAGGCGTAGATCGATCTCCTCAGCAAAATCAACCATTAGGATTGATTCACCCTCCTCGAGGAATTCCTCTTTCCTCCCAGCGCGAAACTCCTGGCCCTTCATATTGCATTCAGGCGGACAACGATTGAAAGTGATCCTTTGAGATCTCCAGTCAATCTCGGGGTTATGTTTGAATAACCAATCGTAACCAATGAATACACGGGCTTTCCCGAGCCCTGTAACCAAGAAGCGCTGTCGCTCCTTGTGTGGTCCAACGGTCATGATCAACTCTACGTAATGAGTGATCTTTCCCCGAGCGTTCGCCGTTCCATCAGCGTTGCGGGCGACAATGTGCACGTCGAGCTCGTGTTGCTCAAAACCTTCAGCCTTGGCGTAATCTCGATCGATGCATGTAGTAGTGCATCCATTATCAAGAAGAGCCTTGACTGCACGCGTCTTCCCGGTATCTAACGCTTCAAGCATAACAGGAACAAGCATCTCGTGATGCTTTCGTTGTTTCTGGAATTCCTTCAACTCCTGTGCCAACCGATCCGGCTTTGGTCCTTTCTGCCGGGCAGCTGCTTCCCGCATGCAAATGGCATCGGGTGTTTTTGTCCTCTTGGGCGCTTCCTCCGTCTTTCCGGATTGAGCCCTCACGGCATCGCCGTCCTTTTTCGTCTCACTATTTTTATCACTGGTTTGGGTTCCAGGGGCCTTTTTGAATGCGCTCCACCTCTTATTTACTTCGTCCATATGTTTGTTCTTTAAATTACGTTTCCGATTCTGATTCTCCATAATACATATTTTTTGTCCTTTTTCTACACTAGCTACTAAGAAATTGTTTATACTCTTTCATAAGCTGGCATTTTCTTCTGTGTACATGTCATCTGTATCTGTATCTACCGTGTCCGTAGTGTCTATATTATTTAATTCTGTGAAGCGTCCATATTTCGTATCAGGGGGCGCCGCTTTGGCCGCAAGCGGGGGCCCCTTTAAAAACCCTTCTCACGAAGGATGGCCGCTAGGGCCTGCAGGTCTTCCTGCGTGTAGTGCTTGGTTTGGATGGATCGAATATTGAATTTTTTCTTGGGAGGCTCCGGGCACTCCCGCTTCATGTGACCGTCCTTGCCGCAGTTATAGCATTTAAAGGCTCGCGTCTGCTGTCGTGCCCTGTCCACGTCCATGGCGTCCGGATCTCTCGCTGGTGGGGCCACTTGTGTCATCCCTTTGTTAGCAGTGGGCGGTACTGTCTGTTCCACCCGGGGAGACCAAAACTGTCTCCTTCGTCCCTGTCGGATCTTGTCTCTCTGCAGATTGCCATCGATCTGCATCAAGCGGGCTTTGAAATCCTTGTACGTGGTGGGCAAGGCTGTCCCCCCCAGGTAGATTTGCGAAATGATCTCATGTCCAACGAGATCCTCCAATAGCTCAACCAAAAAGGCATTGTAACCTGTTGTTGTTGAGTTCGGGAAATACCCTGCCTGCTCCGCATAGAGCTCGAAATGCTGGAAAAACTCCACCAGCGACATTTTTCCCTGACGCGTAGTCGTCAGTTTCAGGTGGGCCAACTGCGCAAGGTTCTGATCCTTGAACGCGGCTTCCAGTTCGACAATCAACTGGTCGAACGTGTAGGTGGTCGGGAGGGCGCAATTGACGAACGTCCTCTTCTTCCAGTTTTGGACCCAGTCCGAAGCTGTGCAATCTGTTCCGTCCGCATTTCGGAGGAACGACACGGTGAAGAAAACTTTCTTCTTGTTGGTGTTTAACTCATCGTCATACGCGGCGATGTAGGTGGACAGGGAGTCGTGGAAGTTATTCCACTTGGTCTTGTCACCATTAAAGAACGGCGGGGTGGTGGCGAGGATAACCTTAGACGACATGTCTAGGCTTAGGAGGTGGAAGGGAAGGGATAGTGGTGACGACGGATGTGTGGTAGTCTGCGGAGAGGGTGAAGAGGATAATGGCGAGCACAAATGAGATTCGTCCGAGGAGTCAGGACTGGTGTGTATACGAGGTGCCAAACGGGACACTGTGGCGAATTCCGCACGAAGCGGTGAGTGAAGTCAATGCGGTCTTTTGCGAGTGAAACTATCCCGGGTCTTCTACAACACCCCCGACAATAGCGAGATGGTCCTCTCCGAAGATCTGACCAGTGCTCCTACGACTGCTTTGTGGCTGGGGACGGACTCAACGTTTCCCGTGGCCAAGCGTCTGTTCACTATAGTGGACCGCCAATGATTGGCGCTGCAATTGTTTAGACTCGCTGTGGACGAGGTAGTATGTTGGTGGGTAAGAATGGATCTTCAAATACGAGAGTCCAAGTAAAAAGGTAAGGATGACGCAAATAGTGCGCGTAGTGGGGGAGAAAGGGAAAGGAGGTTGGTAGGGGATGGCGGTACGAGGGTATGATGGGTAACCTTTTATTATGTCACAGTCAAGACTAAATCGCGTCCAATATCAAAGATAAAGGATTGGGGAGTGCGATGTGTATAGCTCGAAAGAGGATGGAATAAAAGGTTAACTACTACAGACGACTAGCTACTGTATATATACTGTTTTATCAGGCCGTGTGAACGAGAACATAAATATACTACAATAGTCTGTAACCATGTGTTGTACATGCGTTGTCCATGAGATCTGTCAAGACCTATTAATTAAATGTGTGTTCCTCATGTGAACCGTCCCTCCACCATGTGTTCTTACAAAGCGACCTGTATCCTCATGTATAAGGTGTGTTTGTCGTGTGTTTGTCCAGAACGTTCCGAGGATATTAATAAGTGCTCATATAATATAAGCGCCAAAGATTAGATAGGCACATGTTTACATAAGGTGTTGGAACGATTAGATAGTATCAAATCGTGACAGCATACCTCATACCTTCCACAACTTTCAGACATTGCTGCATACTGCATTCAAGTCTGGCTCCCATTCAGAGTTAACTTGAAAGTTGTGTGTGTGTTACCACTGACAGGCACAAAACCTAATCTACAGTCACTGGAAATATGATTCTTCCTCTTTTCAGTGTTTTCCACACTTGCCTTGGTCCCCTAAAAAATCTGCAGGCTACCATCTCCCATTGAAAGAATTGGAGGCAATGTACCAGCACTATCAGGGCAGAGCTTCCTAACTTGACTTTGCAGATCACAATGCTCCATCTAGAATTATGTGGTGCATAAAATTTATCATCTGTACTATCCCAAAGTCCTCAGAGAATCAATGTAGTCAGGCTCCGCCGCAGCGAAGTATTTCTTTCTTTCTTTTTCTCTGCTTAACCTCTGAGTGCACTTGTGGTGGAATTTCAGTTGTATGACAACACCACCTTCTCAGAGACTGACTCCTGGCAATAATGATACTGAGTGGGCTGCATGGCTGATACATCCCCACGCGGGCCACAATACATCCACCACATGGCAGATACCTGTGCTGTGAAATACATCATGGGATTTCCCTCAAAGGAAAGGTAAAGTGAGGGGAGTATGCTCATATATTAAAGCCAAGAGGTCCCACATCACAGACCTGGCGAACAACCAATGCAGCAGATACTTTTCCAAGATGATCCGTTGGACCATGTATAAATGATTTGGCTGCCAGGAAGATGGAATGGTACACCATATGTGAAAAATTGAAGGCTGCAAAAAATTGTTCAACAACCAATGTGGCGAAGTCTCCGATATGATGATCTGATAGGGTAGATTATGTATAAACTGTCGGTAATGGCTGCCAGGTAGATGGAATGATGTACTGTATGTGAATATGTTTTGCTGTGGTGAAATTGAAGGGGAGCTGCAAAAAACTATTGAACAACCATTGCGGCGGAGGCATCCGCCACAATGATCTGATCGGTTGGACCATGTGTAAACTGTCGGAAATTGACTGCCAGGCAAACGGAATGATACACTGTCTGTGAATATGTTTTTCTGTGGCGAAATCTGACAGGCATACAGGGTTCTTTTTTTTTTTCTTCTGCCGGCGGAGGTATCTGCCGCCTCTTTTCTATATGGTTATATACAGTACAAAGATACATTTTTTCTGGACCAAAGTTGCATACAAACAAGCCCCAAATTGAGCTGAAATAAAATATTGAGGAGGGTGTATCCAATGTGGACGCTCGGACCGCGGCGGATGCATCTGATGCACAAAGTGTGCCGAATGGTGGGATACTTCCCAAATGGGAAACGATCGATATCTGACTAATACATCCGCCGGGCGGAGGGGGACCTCTTAGGTACCCCTTACTCATACAAGAAAGGGTACCTAAGAGGTCCTTTACGGCATCGCGGCGGTGTTCGCTTAGGTGCGCTTTCTCGCACCGTCGGAATTCACCGCATCCATCGGACCCTTCCCGCGCGCTCTAGACTACTTTGGCGACGGCAGCCTATACCTGGTAGATGCCGCGGGACACATGGCGGGCCACATCAACGCGTTTGCGCGCACCTCCGCGAGCGGATCGTGGATCTACCTCGGGAGCGACACAGCACACGACGTGCGGCTACTCACGGGGGAGAAGGAGGTGGGCGAGGTGCCGGACC
This sequence comes from Mycena capillaripes, assembly GCA_029204075.1. Taxonomy (NCBI): domain Eukaryota; kingdom Fungi; phylum Basidiomycota; class Agaricomycetes; order Agaricales; family Mycenaceae; genus Mycena; species Mycena capillaripes. Next base: position 1,376,053 of record JARHKZ010000017.1, read on the forward strand.
CGCGCACGCCCGGGGCGATGATCTGCGCGCACGTCAACAAGGCGGTTGCGATTCAGCACATTGAGCGCGTCGGGTCGTTGATGAATGTCCCAGGCGTGCAGGTGCTTATGGCACACGATTGGAAATGGTATGAAGAAAATAAAGGAGGGGATGCGTACTTTCCTGGAAAGATAGCTCCTCGGGAGATATCGTAGTGGCATAGTTAATGGGCGCAATACGGGAAATTTGGAGGAGTTTTTGTAGACCGAGCTTATAAATTGGCCTGAAATTGGAAAGAGAAGCCTGCAACTGTCTGGATTTGGAATTGGAGGTGTAATTGACCCAAGAAAGACCAGACGACTTGGCCAAGATGGTGATTGAATTCAAGTTGAACATTGTGCCGGCAATCACCGAGGGCTGATCACTGCACTCATCGACTTTCAAAATTGCTGCTCATGCCCCGAGGCAGACGAAGGTCAAAAAACAAATGTTTTTTCAGAATTTCCAGAATCTCTTATGACCTGACATCGTTGTCAGATAGGGCCGTAATTGCTCGACAAAACAAATCGCAAGTAGCACTTTACAAAACTGGAAGCAGATCAAGGGCGTAGTATACAGATTCAGTTTAAAGGACATCGAAACTAGATGTACATCCCCAAGTCTTCGTCGGCGGGGCGCTTTCTGGCCTGTGTGGCGGAAGCTTTCTCGGGCGCGGGTTCGCTCCACCCTGGGGTGCCCTGTTCGCCAAGTGCGGCAAAGAGTAGTGCATGGGCGGTGCGGACGGGGCCGGGTGCCCAAGGGGCCGGGTCGTCCCAGTGAGAGAAGTCGCTCGGGGCGAGAGTGCGCGGGGCGGGGGGCGCGACGTGCGGGGCGGGGACGAGGACGAGGGTGGCAGGGGCAGCGCGCTCGGCACGGAGGGCGACGAAGGCGGCAGCGGTAGATTGGACGAGATTCGGTGCTGCGAAAGGCTGAGCGGCGGACGTCTGCTGAGAGTCAGAGTTGTGGTATTTAAATAAAGAAGTAAATAATCACCAAAGCAGCCGCAGGTGCGTCAGTGCTGAGAAACCGTAAGGGGGCGTCGGACAAGGCGATGCGGGTGTCGGAGATGTATGCAGAGACGGCATATGTGTCGAGCAGCGAGATGCTGGGGACATGAGCAACATACTATACTAGGATTTATCTGCGGACCTACTTTTTCGGCTGCAATGCATCAAGAACGACGCGGGCATATGGGTGCATCGCCCACAGCGGCAGTCGTGTCGTCACTTCCGACACCAGTATCGCCACCTGCGTCCACCCAGGTCGGAATAGCAGCCCAACCTGCACATCTCAGTACCATCTTTACTGGACGCGCGTCGCACAAACCTGGATTTTGTTCACCATTACCGCCGCAACCTGCTCGCCCAGATCCGCACCACGTCCCCAATACTTGCCTACGCTGCCTGCTACGACAACCAGGCCGGCTGCAGGAATGGGGGTGACGCTGCCGACGAGTTGGACATCGATGGGTGTCGGCGTAGGCTGTGGCCGCAGGGGGTTGTACTCGTCCTCTTCCTCGTCGGACTCAATAGCATGGCGCGGGGGGACGCTGTCGGCGAGTGGGTCTGTGTCCTGTCGCTCAGTTAGCAACGAATGGCGAGTAGAACGACGCTTGCCATGGGCGTTCTCCAAAGCGTGCGTCACGGTCACGGGACAGACGCGCTTCGTGACTCGAGCTTCAGGTTCTAACCATCTTCTCCCATGGCTCATGAGCGGGATTTTCTGGATCTGCTCAGCAATATAATCCTATCCATTCTCTCTTACTCCGACATCTCTGCTGTGGTCTCTGCCAGCTCGGTCTTCCTCTTCTTGGACGGTTATTGCCGCACATCTCACGTCGACTTAGACCTGCAGAGGCCTCAAAGAGCTCGGCAGCACAAACCCCTTTGGGTTACTCTTTTATTTGACCTCAAGCACTGCGGATTTCTTGACGAGGAACTCAGCAGCTCAAAGACCTTGTCAAACGCGTAATCAACGGTCCAGCTACGTGGTCCCCGGAAAACGACGGGACGCTCGTACCGCGCATCCGCACGCGCCGTGTTGTTCAACCAGTCTTCGCAGATGGAGCTTCAAACCTAACGGTTGCCGCCCCCAGCTCGTCCACGGCGGGCATTACATCTTACTACAGAACAGTGACGGCCTCGAGTGTTGCGCTGTGAATGCGGACCGCATGATCTGGGCCAGTGCAGTCGACGAGGAAGAGGCCGCGTTTTCCTTCGATTTCACCTGGGATGTGGACCCGTCGGATTCCGATGTGTTTTTCATCATGTTCGTGCACGGGACAGGAATTACCGCATGGTGAGTGACCTCTCAATCCGTTCTCCCCGTGGCACCATGATTCACTTTATCTCAGCACAATCCAAATCGTAGAAATCGACCTCCGGACTGGGACGCCTACGCCACACTTCGTTTGGAGTCTTACGTCCCACCTCTGGTTAACGGCGGACAACATGTGGATATATGCACCAGCTTTTTGCGACCGCATCTGCGGCACGCCCTTCGGAAACGGAGATTGCCTCATCATCGACTGGCGCACAAGCCAAGCGCTGCTCCTCGTCGTCCCAGGATCGCAAGAAATCCAGTCCCTCTCGTTTATCCCTGGCTACACCGTCCTGATGATTAGCTCCCCCGACTCGGACGAGCTGCGCGTCATAGACGTGCGGGTGCTGCTTCCTTACTTGGCGTCTCCGTCATGTACCCCACGTCAAGGTTCTTACTCTTCCTGCAGAGGCGGTGCACGCCATCACTCGCGTGCGCTACGCCGCCGCCTCAAGCGCGTCCGTTCTCGCGAGCCCACTCGCCACGAACACGTATCGCATTTGGTACCTTGCATTGCCCACACTGGATGCCGAAAGCAAAGAATGGCAGTTGAATGAGGGCACAATGGCCCGCTTCTTCTTGGAGACCTCGTACAGTGGCGTCGCCGATGACGAGAAAGGAGGTGTTGAGCCCCGCGCGCGCCTCCACTGCCGCGGTACCCGCGCCATCCCGCGCTCCGTGCGCGTCACATTCTACAACAACGTCTCTGGGCACGGACACGTGGATGTGACGCACACTGGCGACGCGCCATATACTGGTCATGTCATTCCGCCGGGTGTACATCACAACGAGGCGGAAGGCGGCCTGGTTGAACTGAGAGCGAACATGCACATTTGGAGCATCTTCTGCATATTGAGCATGGCGTGTATGTATGTTGAACTATACGTTGGTGCATCAAGATTCTGTATTTCGAGTAGAGTCGAAGAATCCCACCGGTTTTTTTTCCAGACATGTATTCTGGGTTGCGAGTCCAGAACAACATATTAATGCTGCTTGATGTTCGTTTACTCCAGTCCACCTGTAACGCGATAGACACGGTACTGGTTCTTGAAATTGAGCTTTCACTGGGTAGACCGCAGTCGATCGCGCGATCTGGGGAATTTAGTAGATTACACTGAGTCTGTCGAATCTGCGAATCTGCACGTACAATTATTATTCGTGGAAAATCGATCGCTCCCGCACTCGCAGCACTACCGGACCTACTAAACTTCTATGTAAGAGATCTACTTCATCCCAAGTAAAGAAATACAGATACAACGAATTAGATGAGTGCAGATACGTAGTGAGTGGTGTGTGTTAGTTGTGTAATTAATTTATGCAACCAGAGCCTTGATCCTCTGCTTAACTTCTCTACTTTTCTGGCTTCCCCTGCCCTCCAACTTGCCGAATATAACCACCTTGCCGTTCGCGCCCGCCCGCCCAGTGCGCCCAGCTCGATGCAGGAAATCGATCATGTTCCGGGGCTCATCGACGATGAACACATACTTGATGTTCGGCGAAAAATCCAGCCCGCGAGAGAGGAGCGAGGTCGTGATCATGACGTGGGGCACATTCATCGGGTCGTTCTTCACGGGTGGCGGCGGGCCCTGTTTCATGAGGGGGACGAGCGACCGCGGAGCGTCCTTCCCTTTCGGTACTGGAGGCGGCGCCTCCGCCTCCGGCGGCTCCACCGCCCCCTCGTCTGAAACCCACGAGGAGCTCCAGTCATCGAGGGGTTTCTCGTTCACCGCGCGCGCGCGGCCCTTGAGGAACCCATCAAGGTGCTTGTTGCTCCCGCGCTGCCGGTTCGGGCTCGCGCTTCCGAGTTGGACGTTCTTTATTCCCTTTTCCTCAAGGAAGGCTCCGAGGTCCTCAACCTTATTGTTCTTGTTGCAGAAGATCAGGACCTTGCTCATGTCGCCGAGGCTGCCCGGCACCGGGCCCAACCCGCCAGCCGCATCCATGGCCCACACCTTCCTGAGGCGGCGCTCAATGTCGGCATTCTTGTTCCCGCCGGTCCAGCCTACGTACTCCGTCTTGAGCGTCTTTGGAAGACGATGGAGATTGGGCGAAACGAGGCGTTGAAGGGCGGGATGGTACGCATTTAGATACGAGGAGAGCCAGTTGGGGATCGTGGCGGAGGCGACGAGGAAGTTGAATGGATAGTTGTGTGGTGTGATGACAGACTGATCAGGTTTCGCGACGATCTTGCCTTGCGACTTTGCTTTCTCTTCGACTTTCTTTTCTTTTTCCTTTTGGCGGGAAGTAGCAGGCACGGGCTCAGCGGTGGGAGGCGCAGGGCGAAGTAAACCGACAGGCAAGGAAGCGACTGACACCTCACGTCCCCGCGCTTTAGCGATATCTGCTAAAAGTAGCCGTGTCGTCTCTTGAAAGTCGGAATCTGCCAAAAATAATAATTAGAATAGACAATGATGCATTCGTCTGTAAAATCGCACCAAAAAGAATGTCGGCCTCGTCAATGATGACCCATTCGACTTCCGAGAGACCCATTTCGGGAGAAGAGCGCCACTTCCCGACACCGGGCAGCGAATCTCTACCCCGCCGGCGCTTCGGGCCTTTCTCCTTATCAGCACCGTCCTCTAAAGGATTTGACTTCTCAGCTTGCTCCCGCTGCTCCATCTGGAACAGAGCAGCAGGACCGCCCAGGAACTCGACCTCTTTCTCCCACCCGCGGCCTCTGACCATTTCCATCAGCTTCATGGGTGTTCCGACAACGACGTCAATGGGAAACGCTGGCGCGAGGTCCGTCTCCGTCACCTGAAACTCGCCCATCGCCCCATCCTCCGCGTACGAAACCAGGGCCTTCATACGGCTCGCGTTGCTGTCCCGCCCCTTCCCAGCAGCCACCTGGTCTCGCGCCGTGCGAGTAGGGTTGTTGGCCCGCGACGCACACAGCACGCGCAGCTTCACGTCGTGCAGCAGCGCTTTGGCGAAAAGAGAAAGCTGTCGCGCCAGCTCGTGCGTCGGTGCAAGAATAAGCGCACGAGGGTTGAGCCCGCGCTTAGACGCGATCGGCGTCGCTCCCTCTGCGAGACGCCGTGCTTCGCTGAGCTTGAGCGCTTGGAGCATGGGCAGCAGATACGCGATGGATTTGCCGGACCCGGTCTCAGAGGCGAGGAGGAACTCTTTGTAGCTATCTGCTTGCGTGTCCGCGACCGCGATCGCGTCAGTTTGCGTCTCTTTCTCTTTCTCTGCGTCCGTTTCCGCCGCCTCGTCCGGGACATTCTCTCGATCCTTCGTCCACGGGTCGAGGACCCACTTGAGGCTCAGCGCCTGAATCGGGGTCGGCGGCGTGAGGGGGCCGAGCACATCGTGCAGACAACTGAGGAGGCCGGGAAGTAACGGCGGCGACGAGAATTTGGTAGGGAGTTCGTTTCTCTGTCCCATTGCGGGGCTGTATGACTCGGTCGTGGAAGCGGTTACTGGGTCGGACTTGGTGACGATGGGGACGCCAGCGCGGGTGAGATATATGCTGGGTTTCTCGAATAGTGATATCTCTTTCTTTGGTGGTTTCGGTGGCGGAGGGGTGTCTGGTTTAGACTTTTGAGCAGGGGTAGATGAAGGCGTGGCGGACGGTTGGTTCCTGTTCTTCAGCGACTGTGGGACTACCAATGCATCATCTACCTCGCTATCCTCTGTAACCAGGGGGTCCCAGGTATCTCGCGAACGCTCGGAATCCCATTCAGAGGGTGCGGTCGAGTGTCTGGAAGATGACGGTCGATCCTCAGCATCTAATGATCGCAGACCAAATGAAGGTTTGGGTGTGGAGTTGCGGCGTGGTTGAGTGGGCTGTGCCCAGGCTGGACGGAATCCCTCCGTCTCACCGGGTTGGGTCTCCCCGTCCGGTCGCAATCCAAACGAAGATTTGCGCGGCGAGGTGCGTCGGGATTGAGAAGGCTGTACCCACGGTGGAGGGTATTGAGTCGTTCCGAGTCCATCCTCGGCCTCTAAGGAAGACGCGTCTCGAGGGAAAGAAGAGGCAGTCGAAGCACCTGTTCTTGAGGACGACTCATCGCGATGTTGGTACCCGACTTGTGGTCGGGATCTAAGCCCATATGACTGAGGCCGATCTTCCCGAATGCCCATCTGCGACCCTTGGTGCATCCCTCCACCGTAGTTACTTGCTGTCCATCTGCCTGTGCGCCGGTCCCAGTCCTGCTCGCTACGCGCCGTCGACCGACGCCGGAAGGACGGATTCCGCTCCGTGGAGGATACTTCTGAAACCTCGGTGTCCGTGTGCGGAAGCGGGTCGCGCTCGAAAGCTGGCCGTTTGCCAAGGGCCTTGCCCGATGCTAAGACGGTGGTGAGTACGGGTCAAAAAATTGTCAAAAAATCCAACCGCGCATACGTTTTGCAGAGAGCTCGTTTGTAAGCTGCTTGTTTGACTTTGGTGCAAGGTGGATAGAGCCAGACGGCGAGGTGGGTGTTAGGTCGTCTGCCAGACCCGACACTGACAAAAGGTCGTTAAAATATGTGGATCCGGGACGCAATACTAGGACGTACAACGTTTTGTCTTCTTTTTCCACAAGACTGGGGCAGATGAGCGAAAAGAGGCGGTCAATACTGCATTTCTGGCGTAAACGCGGGTTCGCGCTGTACGGCGCACCAAGAGCAACATCGACTAGTCGATGAGACCAGTGGTCATGAAACCTGCGGGTAGGTTTAGCAGCAGCGAGCCTGTGTTGGTTCAAAACCGGACTTTGCGAGGTTTGAGGTTTGCAAAATTTTGAAGGCAGACGGGCTCAGACGGGCCGGTTTCCCGGCAGTCACAAACCTGTCACGCAACGGCACGACTCGGCACGAACTTGAACTTTAACCACCTCATCAACCATTTCTCGTGTCGAGAGGAGATCCACAATTCTACGTCATATAAAGTAGTCTTGCCAATTTCAAGCAGCAGCAACGACTGCACCACTGCGCCCGGCCTCTCGCCTCTGAATATTTTATGGTCTTTGGCCAACGCCCAAAGCGAGACGAAGATTGTTGAGTAGGTCGAATTTGGAGGAAAGTATAATTTCGCCGCATGGTATAAATGAGCTATGTAAGGCCGATCAACATGGCATTGTGGTGCCCTGTCCTTTCATTCCTTCTTTCCAGAACACCACACCGGGCGCGAGCTTACGCGCTAGTTTATGCGCCAGTTTACGCGCCGAAGAGCCTGTGGCAGTCTTAGTGCACCTCGATTTCCATCAGCGTACCCTCATTACTCCTTCATTTTGTACATTCCAGAGACTGTTATTCAATAATTTTCAAGGTGAACCAAGTCTTGGGAACATATTCTAATAAAAGTTGACGTCCGTCTGACAGTGGACCCTGATGTCAAATTATGCGACCAGGTCAAGCGACGGAGAACAAACTGCCGAGGTCAAACGGAATAGTATAAAACTCGGACGCGGACCATGGATTGACTATCGACCTTTGTTTCCATTGATCTCTTCTGCTTTCGCAACACATCATTATGGCACCGGAATTCATTCCTGAGCGGCCGAAGGATGCATTCCGCACTCTGATAGTCCTTTTGGACGGGACTGGGGACCAGTGGGTATCCCATCTCATACTTTGGAACAAACTTGAACACCGCTGTTTGCAGAGACGATAAGGATGTAGTTACATCCACTTCGAAGCAAAACTGAATTGCTAATAACATTGCGCTTTAGGCCACGAATATCGTTCTTTTGGACAAAATGCTGTACAACGGCAAGAAATACCCTGCGAACGATAATAAACAACTGGTCCACTACAGCGTACGCCAACGTGTTATATGCCCGGAAGCTAGCTCATCTTTTCCTCACCAGACGGGCATTGGAGCAGATACAACGCAATCATATAGCGATCTCGTTCGTTATGCGTACGATAAAGTGAAAACGGTATGCCGCCTTCGTTACTATCGCCCATTCCACCGGGCAGTTTCTTATACCCCTTAACTTACAGGTGTCCGACCAAGCGGTGGCAAACTCGTTTGCTGACCATCTAATTGGTGGGCCTCAGTTGCTTGGCCTCGTATTGCTTATTCATAGCTTTCTTAGCTGCGTATACCTGGTTGGCAGAGCACTATCAAGACGATGACAAGATATGCATTTTCGGCTTTTCTCGCGGCGCTTACACTGCCAGAGCGTGCGCTTGCATTCCGTTCCCTCCTCATTCGCGTCCTGATATTAGATCCTGGCAGGCTGGCTGGAATGCTCAACGCAATGGGCCTCTTGAGAGCCTCGGAGGCTGCTTCCGCCAACGAAGCATACACGCTATACAAGAAGTACAACGATCTTCCTTCAGACTCTACACCAGCGGAGAAAGAGAAAAGGAACAAAGCCTGGGTCGCTCTCTTGGAAGAGTGGAAATCCTACCGCACTCAGCGTAAAGTCAAGACGCCATTCGTCGAGTTCTTGGGCTGCTGGTTCGTCAGATTTACTGCCTTCCTTCAAGTATTTTATTCATCTTCTCTCAGGGACTCTGTCAACTCCGTAGGCATGGTCGACAACATCAAACTCGCCTACACTGCTACCAATAACATTGTACGCACATTCCGACACGCCCTCGCACTCGACGAGCGAAGGGCCAAGTTCAAGCAGAATAACTGGAGCAAGCCTTCGGTCGCAGCGAACAGCCAGCCACTGAACGGGGACAACCGTCCTTGGGTTGTCACTGATGTCAAGGAGGTCTGGTTTGCCGGCTGCCATTGTGGTACGTCCACTTCCCATCCTGCCCACGCCCTTCACAACCTGAAAATTTGTCTCTTTTCTCAGATGTCGGCGGCGGCTCTGTGCTCAACGGCACGCGCCCTAACCTCGCTCACATCCCGCTGCGCTGGATGATCCGTGAGTGCTTCAAGGCGCGTACCGGCATGATCTTCTCCGCCACCGAACTCGCGAAGCTCGGGATCGAGCCTTCCCATTTGTATCCCGAGGTGCGCCAGCGACCGGATGTCGACGCGTTCATACAAGGCCCGCAGTCCATCCGAGCGATGGAGACCCCGGGATGGGGAGCCTGGGCGAAGAGCTTCCTGCCGTCTTGGGGCAGTAAGTCCGACCCGGAGCCGGTACGAGACTCGGAGCTCACGCTTCCGAACCTCAGCGAGGAGGAGCTCGACGCGCGCGACGCGCTTGCGCCGCTGTTCGACCAGCTAGTCCTCAAGTCCACGACGTGGCAGGTGTTGGAGTCTCTATGGCTCAAAAAGTCGGTGTACAACCACACGACCGACACGTTCGAGAATGTCTGGCGCCAACACAGCAGTGTTGGGCGCTCGATCCCCCCTGCGGAGAGCACGCATGGGGGTAAAATCAGGGTGCACCGCACGGTACGGATGAGGATGCAGGGCACGTATGAGAGCGGGGCGGATAAAGGGAAACAGTATATTCCGAAGGCTAGAGTGGGTTGGCAGCACGAGTTTAAGGATAAGACACCCTTCGAGCAAGTTGACGAGGATCTAATTGAGTGGGTATCATAGGGAATTTCTATTCCTACTTATCCATACTATTTTATTTTCTGCTCAAGATGGGTCAATGTGATGCTTTCTGATTCAAACCTGAAGATATTTTGGATGAGCGAAAAGAGCCGGTCAATACTGCATTTCTGGTGTAAACACGGGTTCGCGCTGTACGGCGCACCAAGAGTAACATTAACTGGTCGATGAGACCAGTGGTCATGAAACCTGCGGGTTAGTAGGTTTGCAAATTTTCAAAGCAGACAGGCCGGTTTACCGGCAGACCTGTCACACGACGGCACAACTCGGCACGAACTTGAACTTTAACCACCTCATCAACCATTAGATCCACAATATTATAATGTGTATTAGATTTCGAACAACTCGGATTTTTTTCAAGCTCTGATTGGCTTGGAGGTGTGCAGTAGCCAATGAGATTGTTGAATTCCGTTCATTAAATACAAATCTAATACACTCTAATTCTACCCAAATCTATGTCATACAAACCAGTCTTGCCAACTTCAAGCTGATTTTCAACGGCCATCAACAGCAACGACTACACCTAGTAGTACACCACTGCGCCGGGCCCCTTGCCTCTGAATATTGTGGTCTTTTGGCCAACGCCCAAAGCGGGACGAAGATTGTTGAGTCTTAGGCCGAGTTTGATAATTTCGCCGTATGAGGTATGGATATAAATAGGCCGATCAACATGGGTGTGCCTGTTGGCACACCGGGACCATCAAGTTTTAGTGCACTTGAAAGTACTATGTACAATGAGTCGAATTTTCCTATTGACTCGGCACTTTCCGGACCAATCCCGGACGGCTCAACTGCACTGGAATCGGTAGTTCCCGGCGTGTCCTTTCATTCCTTGCTTCTTTCCAAAAACACCACCCCAGGCACCAGTTTACGCGCCAAAGAGCCTATAGCAGCCTTAGTGCACCTCGATTTCCACCACTGTACCCTCATTACTCCTTCATCTTGTACCTCTCCCCGAGGCTGTTATTCAATCATTTTCAACCAAATCGTGGGTACCTGGGTTCTTACAGAAGCTGACGTCTGGTTCCTCATGTCAAACTATGTGATCAGGGTCAAACGACGGAGAAGAAAACTGCCGAGGTCAAACGGAATGGTATAAAACCTAGGACGCGGACTAATATGGATTGACTATCGACCTCTGTTATCGATCTCTTCTGCTTTCGCAATACCTCAATATGGCACCAGAATTCATTCCTGAGCGGCCGAAGGATGATGCATATCGCACTCTGATAGTCCTTTTGGACGGGACTGGGGACCAGTGGGTATCCCATCTCATACTTTGGAACAAAGTCGAACACCGCTGTTTGCAGAGACGATGAGGATGTAGGTTACATCCACTTCGACGCGAAACTGAATTGCTAATAGCGAAATTGCTCTTTAGGCCACGAATATCGTTCTTTTGGACAAAATGCTGTACAACGGCAAGAAATACCCTGTAAATGATAATAAACAACTGGTCCACTACAGTGTACGCCAACGTGTTATATGCCCGGAAGCTAGCTCACCTTTTCCTAACCAGACGGGTATTGGAGCAGATACAACACAATCATATAGCGACCTCGTTCGTTATGCGTACGACAAAGTGAAAACGGTATGCCGCCTTCGTTACTATCGCCCATTCCACCGGGCAGTTTCTTACACCCCTTAACTTACAGATGTTCGACGAAGTGGTGGCGGACTCGTTTGATGCCCATCTCATTGGTGGGTCTCAGTCACCTTGGTCTCGTGTTGTTTATTCATACCTTTCTTAGCTGCGTATTCTTGGTTAGCGAAGAACTACCAAGACGGTGACAAAATTTGCATCTTCGGCTTTTCTCGTGGTGCTTATACTGCCAGAGCGTACGCTTGGATTCTGTTCCCTCCTCATTCGCATCCTAATATTGGATCCCGACAGGCTGGCTGGTATGCTCAATGCAATGGGCCTCTTGAGAGCCTCGGAGGCTGCTTCCGCCCAGGAAGCATACATGTTATACAAGGAGTACAACAATCTTCCTTTAGACCTTACACCAGCGGAGAGAGAGACGAGGAACAAAGCCCGGGTCGTTCTCCTGGAAAAGTGGAAATCTTACCGCACTCAGCGTAAGGTCAAGACACCATTCGTTGAGTTCTTGGGTTGCTGGTCCGTCAGATCTACTGCCTCTCCTTTCAAGTCGTTTATTCACCTTCTCTCAGGGACTCTGTCAACTCCGTAGGCATGGTGGACGACATCAAACTCGACTACACAGCTACCAATAACATTGTACGCACGTTCCGCCACGCCCTCGCGCTTGACGAGCGAAGGGCCAAGTTCAAGCAGAACAACTGGAGCAGGCCTTCGGTCGCAGCGAACAGCCAGCCAAACGGGGACGACCGTCCTTGCATTGTCACAGATGTCAAGGAGGTCTGGTTCGCTGGCTGCCATTGTGGTACGTCCACTTCCAATCCTGCCCACGCCCTTCACAACCTGAAAATTTGCCTCTTTTCTCAGATGTCGGCGGCGGCTCTGTGCTCAACGGCACGCGCCCTAACCTCGCGCACATCCCGCTCCGCTGGATGATCCGCGAGTGCTTCAAGGCGCGTACCGGTATGATCTTCTCCGCCGCCGAACTCGCGAAGCTCGGGATCGAGCCTTCCCATTTGTATCCCGAGGTGCGCCAGCGACCGGATGTCGACGCATTCATACAAGGCCCGCAATCTATCCAAGCGATCGAGGCCCCGGGATGGGGAGCCTGGGCGAAGAGCTTCCTGCCGTCTTGGGGCAGTAAGTCCGACTCGAAGCCGGTACGAGAGCTCACGCTTCCGAACCTCAGCGAGGAGGAGCTCGACGCGCGCGACGCGCTTGCGCCGCTGTACGACCAGCTGGTACTCGATTCCACGATGTGGCAGGTGGTGGAGTCACTGTGGCTCAAAAAGTCGGTGTACAACCACACGACCAACACGTTCAAGAACGTCTGGTACCAACACAGCAGTGTTGGGCGCTCGATTCCCCCAGCGGAGAGCACGCCCGGAGGGAAGATCGGGGTGCACCATACGGTACGGACGAGGATGCAGGGCACCTATGAGAACGGGGCGGATAAAGGGAAACAGTATATTCCGAAGGCTAGGGTTGGTTGGCAGCACGAGTTTAAGGATGAGACACCCTTCGAGCAGGTTGACGCAGATCTAATTGAGTGGGTATCATAAGTACTTTCTATTCATACTTATCCATACCATAATTGTACATTTATTTTCTGCCCAAGACACGGTCATTGTGTTGCGAACTTGAAGATATTTTGATTTTTGAATGAGCGAAAGGACGCGGTCCGACAATACTCAGGTGGGTTCGCGCTGTACGGCGCACCAAGAGTAACATTGACCGCTTCTAGTCAATGAGGCCAGTAGCAAGTATAGCAAGAGCGATCCTGCAGCTTGTTGGTCTAAAAGCGCCTGCGAGATTTGGATTTTATTTTATTTTATTAGGGGAAGTCAAAGCGGTCAGAGGGGACCGACTCGGATTCTGGCTTCGATTCAAAATTCGATTCTGGCCTCGATTCTGGGACGAGAATCGATCAAAAGCGAGAATCGGTCTGAATCGGTGTTCCTCCTCTGGAGGAGGAACAACATCAGAATCGCCGATTCTCGCGTCGATTCTCATGACAGACCGATTTTGTTGGTCAAACCACCCACCAGAATTGATGCCAGAATCGGCAGCTGAATCGATTCGGAAACGGGTCGGTCAAAGTTGATTTCGATTCTTGAACGATTCTGGTTGGAGAATCGGACGAGAATCGAACGAGAATCGAACGAGAATCGGCTCGCGAATCGTTGTCCTCCGAGCGCTTTGACTCCCCCTATTGATGAAGGGCAGTCGGGCCGCATTTCTGCCGGAGTCACATAAGTGTCACGCTGACCACCGGTACATTGTCGGAGAAGCTTTTTTAACTCTGGAGTCCTCCTACTTTTGGTTGACACTGCCAACTCTTCCTCGGTCCTCGACACACTTAGCACTATCACTACAGATTCTTCGTCGGCTTGCTAAATGCCTCTTGAGGCGTCGCACTTTTCGCTTTCCTGTTTCTATTACACTTCGCCGCATTTCTCTTTCACTTTCGTGTACGGTTTCCATTCTCATTTACAGTGTTATTTTTTCCGAAACCCCGTATCAAACCCCTTGTTCCTCTTTTGGTTATCCTTTGTCCTTGCCCTTCAGTTTGGTCTCTGCCATGTTCGGGGATCTACCTTGTTCTGTGCTCCTGACCTTTTCCTTTGCTACCGTTCTAAAGGCTCGCGCTCACTCCCAACTCACCGTCGCTTTCCCCTGGGCTGTGCTAATGCATAGTGCCCGCCACCGTGCACCGTGCACCCTTCTGCCTGGACTACATCATTCTCTCTTGAAGCTTCTGGCACATGCTAAAGCCTAAATATCTTCTACGTCTGTCCATTCCACTCGATCAGGGTTGACAATTGCGGACTGTGCGACTCGTCGGACGTGGCAGGCCGTGATGGGACCCACCGGCTCTTTATTTTTGAATCCTCGTTTGGAGGAAAGCATGGAGCATCGGCCGCATTGACCGATCATTGCGGTGGCTGTCCCATTCATCATCTCCTTGTCCACACAATGCACCTGGGGCGCCATTTTACGCGCAAAGAGCTTCAGGTAACTTGCACCTCGATCGCCACCACACCACAGCGGTCTCATTATTTCTCCAGACTGTTATTCAACAGTTTTCAAAAGTTTATGAAACCAAGCCTTGTTGCCCGCACGCGAGGTCCTAAATAAAAAAGCTGACATCTGTCTGGCAGTTCATATGGCGCCAAATATGTTAAACTCCTGAATTACTTATGCGACCAGGGTCAAACAACGGAGGAACAAAATGCCGAGGACAGACGAGGTGGTATAAAACCCGGACGCGGACCATGGGTTGACTATAGACCTCTGTTTCCATCTCTTCTGCTTTGGCAAACATTTCTTTCGCACCTCAACATGGCTCCAGAATTTGTTCCCGAACCAAAGGATGCACATCGCACTCTGATAGTCCTCCTGGACGGGACGGGGGACAAAGATGATAAAGATGTAACTACCTCCAATTCGTGAGCAAAACTGCATTGCTGATAGAGGTATTGCTCTTTAGGCCACGAATATCGTTCTGTTGTACGAAATGCTGTACAACGGCAAGAACAAAAAATACTCTGGGAACGATGATAAGCAACTGGTCTACTACAAAGTACGCCAGTGTTGTGTGCCCTGAAAGCTAACTCACATCTACCTGATCAGCCGGGTATTGGAGCAGATACCACAGAAAACTATACTGGCCTCTTGTGGAACACATGCAAAAATGTATGCCGCCTTCGTCAACGGCGCCCATTCTGCCGGGGAGTCTCTTATACCCATTACAGATGTTCGATAAAGCGGTGGCAAGCTCGTTCCAAGACCATCTCATTGGTGGGACTCAGTCAACTTGGTCTCGTATTGCTTATTCATACCTTTCTTAGCTGCGTATACCTGGTTGGCAGAGCACTACCAAGACGGTGACAAGATATGCATTTTCGGCTTTTCTCGCGGCGCCTATACGGCCAGAGCGTTCGTTTACATTACATTCCTTCCTCGTTCGCATCCTGATATTCCGGTAGGTTGGCGGGCATGCTCAAAGGAATGGGCCTCTTGGACGCTGCTTCCGTCAAGGCATTGGTGGTTGAAGCATACACACTTTATGAGAAATTCAACAGTCTCCCAGAGGAGAAGGAGGCGTGGAGCAAAGACTTGTATGCTCTTACTTTAGAATGGAAGAAATTCCGACTCGCGCATGGCGTCAAGATGCCGTTCGTTGAGTTCTTGGGCTGCTGGTTCGTCGGATTTACCGCCCTCTTTTTTGTCGTTTATCCTTTTTTCTCTTAGGGACTCGGTCAACTCTATAGGTATTGCCGACAACATCAAACTCAGCTACACCGCTACCAACAATATTGTACGCACGTTCCGACACGCGCTCGCGCTCGATGAGCGCAGGGTTAAGTTCAAGCAGAACACCTGGAGCAAGCCTTCGGTCGCAGCAAACACCCAGCCAAATGAGGTCAACTGTCCTTCGGTTGTCACTGATGTCGAGGAGGTCTGGTTCGCCGGCTGCCATTGTGGTGCGTCCACTTCCCAGAGTCCCTGCTGATGCGCTTCCTAACCTGGAAATTTGTCTCTTTTCTCAGACGTCGGCGGCGGCTCAGTGCTCAACGGCACACGCCCTAACCTCGCGCACATCTCGCTCCGCTGGATGATCCGCGAATGCTTCAAGGCGCGTACCGGCATGATCTTCTCCGCCGCCGAACTGGCAAAGCTCGGGATTGAGCCTTCCCATCTGTATCCCGACGTGCGCCGGCGGCCAGATGTGGACGTGGTTCCACGGGGCACGAAGATCATCCGAGCGATCGAGGCCCCGGAATGGGGACCATGGGCGAAGAGCTTCTTCACCAAGCCCAAGGCGGGAGAACTCACGCTTCCGAACATCAGCGAGGAGGATCTCGACGCGCTTGACGCGTTCGCGCCGATGTACGACCAGCTGGTCATCAAGTCCACGATGTGGAAGGTGATGGAGTCATGGTCGCTCGAAAAGCCGGTGCACAACGACGCAGATGACACATGGTCGAAGACCTCGCAACAACACAATGGTATTGGGCGCTCGATCCCGCCCGCGAAGAGCACGCATGGGGGTAAAATCAGGGTGCACCGTACGGTACGGATGAGGATGCAGGGCATGTATGAGAACGGGGCCGATAAAGGGAAACAGTATATTCCGAAAGCTAGGGTTGGTTGGCAGGATAAGACACCCTTCGAGCAAGTTGACGCGGATCTAATTGAGTGGGTATCATAAGGACTTTCTATTCATACTTCATACCATAATTACACATTATTTTCTGCCCAAGATGCGATCATTGAGTTGCGAACTTGAAGATATTTTGGATGAGCGAAAAGACTCTCAAAATAAGCGGTCCGACAATAATACTGTGGGTTCGCGCTGTACGGCGCACCAAGAGTTACATTGACCGCTTCTAGTCAATGAGACCAGTAGCAAGTATAAAAAGAGTGATCCTGCAGCCTGTTGGTCGAAAAAGCGCCTGCGAGATTTGGTTTTTTTTTTTTTTTTGAAGGGCAGTCGGGCCGGATTTCTGCTGGAGTCACATAAATGTCACGCTCGGCGACACAATAGTTACTTGTGATTTGCTTGTGATGATACTAGCTCGTTTAGCGACACAACTATACTGCGACTTTAAGCTTTTAATTTTTTTTACTCTATTCACGATATGGTATACTGGAGTTCTCCTGCTTTTGGTTGACACCGCCAATTCTACCTCGGTCCTTGACGCACTTAGCACTATCGCTACGGATTCTTCGTCGGCTTGCTTACTGCCTCGCACTTTTCGCTTTCCCGTTCCTATTTACACTTCGCCGCATTTCCCTTTCACTTTCGTGTACAGTTTCCATTCTCACTCACACTTTGTTCTTTTCTCCGAATCCCCGTATCAAACTCTTTGTTCCTTTTCCGGTCATCTTTCCGTCCTCGCCCTCCAGTTTGGTTTTTGTTCGGGCATCTGTTCTCCGCTTCTGACCCGTGCTCTTTCCCTGTTGCTTCCGTTCTAAAGGCTCGTGCTCACCCCAAACTCATCGTTGCCTTCACCTGGACGCTGTATAGCATACGCATAGTGCCCGTCACACTGGCAGTGCACCGTGCACCCCTTCTGCATCGTTCTCGCATGAAACTTCTGGCACAAGCTCTTCTACTATCCATTCCACTGGACCAGAGTTGACAATTGCTGTGCGATGTGACGACAGACCGCGATGGAACACGCGCCCGCTCTAGAATCCTCGTTTGGAGGAATGCCGTATGGGTATGAATGCGTGAGAGCTAACGCCGATCAGCTTTGCGGTGGCTGTCCCATTCATCATCTATTTCCCCACACAATACACCCCGGGCCCCAATTTACGCGCAAAAAGCCTCAGGTAACTTGCACCTCGATTACCACCACAGCGGCCTCATCATCTCTTCAGACTGTTATTTTTTATTCAACAATTTTCCAAAGTTTATGAAACCAAGCCTTGCTGCCCGCACGCGAGGTTCCTGAATAAAAGCCGACATCTGTCTGGCAGTGGCCCTTCACATTGCGCCGAGTATATTGATTCAGTCCTGAATTATTTATGTGACCAGGGTCAAAAGATGGAGGAACAAAAACGCCGAGGACAGACCAAGGGTGCACCGGCATTCAAACCGGCGACCTAGGGTCGGTTAGTTAGTCCGGCTGCCAGGCCGGAAAAAAAAATTGATATCTCAATTTAAGGTTCAGAATGGGTTCAGACAGGTTGGTGGGTGTTATATCTCACCCTTCTGCTTTCTGTGGCATGAAAATAATCAACATAATGGTCTAGCTAAGTCACTGATGGCGGTAGATTACAGTTGTTTGTTGTTTGATCATGCAAAGGAAAGTACAAACTCAATGTGTCGACTTCACTGTTGCAAGTTCTCTTAGATTTGAGCCCTGCCAACCTGTTTGGGTATGTGGACTCTGGTGTAAGACTCCACATGCTACCTGTGTATTACCTATGAGATCTTTTTTCAATATTTATTCAGCTTTGCAGTGTAAACTTTTCAGTTTCAGCCCACTCACTAGTCTGAAGTCAATAGTTTTGGGCTACTTTATAGCTTGTAGTTCTAAGGTTTGGGCAAGTCCCAAGGGTTAACTTTGTGGTCTGAATGGCCGATCACATGGTACCATCCAAAAGGGGTAATGTCGAACTTTGAACTTTGCACTTTCAACTCGGAAATACCTATCAACAAAATTGCAGTGCCAGGTGCAAACTATGTCCTCAGGCACTCCAAAGACTAAAGTATGATCCTCTAGCCGTGGGAGGTGTGGTTGATGGGGACAAGGTGTGGTTGATGAGTGATCTTCCAATCAGAATTAATGGAATTAAATAATCTGAGAATACCAATTACCTAAAGGGGGGGAAAATGGGGTCTGCTACCCATACAGTGTTGCAACCCTTGCTATATCTCATTTTATTGAAGCCAGAATATAACTGTCAGACTACAGCTGAACTTATATTTATTTTATGTAACACCCATGATTGGGGCCTTATACAGAGACAGCCGTACATTCAATAACCATATTTTGAACCTAACCATCCCACACACCTGAATCTGAACCATCTGACAGTATAGTAGTACTGTACCTCTGGAAATAAATATTCATTGTGTAGTCCTAGCTGCTACTCTGCTTGACTGTACATACACCTGCTGCTACCACCATGCTCTATGACCCAGAAAACATGCTTGAGAGTACACCTTCAAGATGAAGCTGCTTACCACCAAGTACTAAGGTGTATTGTACATGGCCTGCTCTTGCCCCTACTGTTCCTCCTGTCCTTCCCTAGTCTCAAGTTGCCATCGTTGCCTCCAGTGTTCACCACATTAGATCAGTTCTTAGGATGCCCGGTCTTTGTTGTGTCCTTCTTGATCAATGATGATGCCTTCTGTGTCAGATGGCTTTAGTGTTGAATGTGGCTATCTGATTCGAATCTGCAACACAGTCATCAAAGCTCAGAAGAAGATATGATCCCAAAATGTTCATTGCTCTTTTCTGCCTGTACATACCCTTCAGCAACCCTACAGCTCTGCTGATTAAAAGAGGACTGTCATGTGGTGATCTACAGTTCCCTATTTGTAATCCCAGTGTAATCCATGCCCATGAACATCCCTGTTTGTTGTCCGTTTGGCCCTGGACATTGTTTCATGATCTCCACTTGCCCACTTATACGGCAACACCATCCCGTAAGTGCTCGCTGCTTTTGTGTCATCTCATAATACCAGTGTAATCGATGCCCATAAACATCCCTGTTTGTTGTCTGTTTGGCCTTGGATATTGTTTCATGATCTCCTACTCGCCCACTTATATGGCATCACCATCCCATAAGTGCTTGCTGCTTTTGTGTCATTTCATAATATCGACTTTCCCCAGGTTTCACCCAGATGTCCAATAGGCCTCACTTTTTACGCTTGAGCACCATTCATACCCATCAATATCTGGTGATTGGTCTTTATCGGAGTCAATTCCACTATCACACATCTGTTGTCGTATTGCACACCTTTACGTTTTGGTGCATACTCAGCTTTCTCTGAATTCTGTCCTTGCCAATGCTTGTATAGCACAAGTACCACGGAAACTTGTCGTCTGGCATATGTTTCCCTATGAGGCCTAGGTGTGCATATTTTCTCCTCAACAAGTGTATGCTAACTTTATCAAACAGTGTGACATTTTTTTCCCCCAGAGTTAACAATTGGCTGTTCAATATGCTTCCAATAGTTATGTCATTTGAAGATGTACTTGATTCTTTGCGACCAACGTCTCCAATGATCTTCCATACAAAACAGGGCTTGACTTCAACTGTGATTTTCGTCAGGTACTGCTTGCCGCTGGCAATGTAGTACGCAGATAACATTGGTACTCCTATGCTTGTCTACTACGGGTGTTGAATCGGCCTGTGGTGGCAGGTACAACTTGTGAGCTGGGATGTGGACTTGCATATTGGCATCTCAATTTCAATAAAATTATGATACTTTTAGGGTGCACTATTTACAGTTGGAAGAGCACCCTACAAATTCAGTCAATTAATAATGAATAGAGTACAGTTGCAGTGACTCCTTGGCCTGATGGCACAGTTGGCATAGGCAGCACATTGTTGATTGCCAATACCTGGGCTGAATCAGTGGTTTGGGAGGGAAAAATGGTGGGCTCGCATACAGGCAGAGGAAGTATGAGCACTGGAGCATTACTATAAGCTGCGATATCTCCGCGCCTAGCACGAGAGAGAATAATTCAATTTTTTGAGCCAGGATAGCAGTTGTGAAGGTTGGGTAATTAGGGCTTTTATGGCACATTGAAAATAGTGGCTAGATATTACAGTCAAGGCAAAGTAGAAGTAGGGAGAAGGGGAACTGCACAAACACCATATTTAAACAGTGGGTAAATTATATCATGGAGAAGCCACTCAACCAAATAAAGTGACAGAACCAAGACAGAACTCGCTTTCACCACAGAACAAGACATGACATGGAATTGAGGCTGCTCACCAACGTGAATAGATTGGGAAGACTGATTCAACCACCATAAGTTTCAGGACAATGCACAGATCACAATTTTGATGACTATCTCCAGCAGCCAAAAAAAGAATTTCTCAGCAAGTCGTAGATGTTCATCAACGTCTTCCTTCCACATCCAGTTCAGACAGGGTGGGGGTAGTCAACTAACTGCCACTCCAACATCCAAGAAGACACACACTCAAAGAATAACAAATCTCCAGCAAGTGAACCCCAGGGGCTGCACCAAACCAGTTGGAATGCTTTAACAAGACTATGTTGTGCGGTACTGCTTGCAACTGGCAACATAGTACGTTGATAAAATTGGCACTGTTATGGTTGTCTACTGCAGGTGTTGAATTGACCTGCGGTGGCGGGTACAACTTGCAAGCTGGTATGTGGACTTGAGCATTGGCTCGATTTCGATTAAATTGCAATTATTTAGGGCGTAGATGCTCAGATAGCTGGGTAATTCCTCAAAGGGTTCAATTGTACAGCTTAACAGGCTTTCATTTTGTGGTGCGACTTGCAAGCTGTTTGATATTAAAAAATATTGATTTGATCATACTGATTCCTTGTAGGCGAAGAGGTCCAGGCATCTAGCCAATACCAAGAAGTTGTGTGTCTCCATTAGACACTGATATGTGGTCTCACACCTTTGTGCCTCCTTGAATTTGTCCAGACCATAGCTTTAACTGTACTTGAGAATTGCTGGGAAAACTTGTGAGTAAGAGAGCAACTCCACGAGCATCATGCAGCCAGATATAGATAATCCTGGGATTATAGTTGCTGCAACTCCAGACTTGAGCTGACAAAGTCGACTTGGAGTCACCGGTTTAAACCAAGTCAAGTTGAGTCGCTTTATCGACTCAAGTCGACTTGAGTTTGAGTTGACTTCGAGTCTGCCACAACCTAGTTGCACTGTTTGTCAAAAAAAAAAAACGCAATTGGAGACAATTGGGAACATGGTTGAATTTTGTGACAGGAGTGACAGAGTTGTGCTTGGTGACATTATGTGACATTTCCGTGACAGCTGAAAATATATATGTTTTTCTCTTTTGCATTTTTTCAACCTGTAGAGTACTTATAACGAGTTCCTGAAAATTCGTTCAACAAAAGTCAGCTCAAGTTGACCTGCTTGACTCAACTCGACCTGCTCAACTCAACTTGATTTGAAATCGACTTAAGCTGACTTGACTTGGAGCGACTCAACTTTCCAAGTTGTGGCATTAGGGATGGCAGGCGACTATCAACGGCAGATATTCACTGAAAACTCCAGGTGCAGAGAAGTGACCTAGATGCAGGCCACCAACAAGAATTTGAGGCTCTCAACCCCCATGGTTGCCTGAAAGGCTGATTTTCCACCACCAACACAGAGCTGTAACAGGTCATCATGGATGATGCCTCCTCTGCTTCAAAAGCCGAGTCTTCAGGTGTGTGTTACAGTACTTAAACCAGGAAGAGTCATGCCGAATTGTGTGTGGTGTGTGACAATGACTAAATGGGCAAGTCACCACTTTCTTCCTCCCTCTTGCCCAGCTAACCTAAAGCAAGCATGGAAATTCTGCGGCAGCATACTTAGGCAGGTACTCACCTTCACCTTCATGGCCGCATTGATGTATTGTATGGCTGTGGCCTCCATGGATCTCTTGTTTTGAAGTATTGATTTGCAGGGTTGAAAGTTGAAATTCCTGATTACCATTTTCCTTCTTAGCATCTTTGCATTATACGACACCAAAAACTGGCCCAAGTATACGGGCAACTCAGCTGGATTAAATTTTGCTCCCCCTCTTTCTTTTGTGCCAGCACCACCAACTCAAACTATCCATGTGCCACCTATTACAATGGCTGAACACTCCCTCTTCCTAACCATACACCAGGGGCTCTTCTCAAAGACATATATCACAATGGATACCTCAGTGTTGGCATAGGCACAGCATTTTCTTCACTTCCCTTTGCTACCAGCCCCATCAGTATTGCAAGTCTCACAACGAACTCTATGTCCATATCTTCCTCCACATTAAGCTCCTGTTCATAGCCTCAGCCCCAAGCTCCTGTCACAGAGCCATTGGTGTTGCCGTTGTTACCTTGCAAAACTTGTAGCTATACATCTGTCTCTCCTTTGCTCTTCTCTCTCCATACTAACTTACCATACAGAGTGCGCAGCCCAGGTCCCCTTTAACCACATCCACCACCTTCTGGCGTAGGTAGCCTTCTTGATTTTCTTCAGTGAATCTGTGAGCGTAATGTAGAAGAGAATGCAAAGGGGTTGATGAGTGTATTGAGGAAGGGTTATTTTATTTCTCATATGCAATATTGTCATCCTCCAATTGCTGTATCAAGTTGTGGCCCTGGCAAGGAGCTTTCCAGAGTTCGGTTTAACTTCCTTTTGGCGAACTGTGTTGAGAGTCCCTCTTCTTTATTCCCTCCAGCCCTCTCTTGTCTCTATCAGTGGAGCGAGTGTCTCCAGACAATAGTTACCCAACCTAGTGCAACAGTTACACGCAAATTAGCAGCCCATGCTGCTAGCTGGCTGTTGGGATGTCTTTTCCACCCATCAAGCTAAGACTTCTTGTCTGGATATCCTACGCTCCAGTCTATCCTGCCAATACATCTCCTTCCTCTGGGAGTGATACCAGGTCTCGTACTCTTTTTATTTGTTGAACTGCGTCAAGTGAAGAGGTGTGTGGGTTTTTGCAGAATCGTCAGGCTAAAGTGAGCACCTTAGATTCTTAGGTGGGGAGATACAAGATACTGTTATGGTGATACGCCGGGCGACGGGCCAGGTATGAACTCTTCTGTGCAACTGTTCTGATTAGGCTAAACCCAACCACAACCAACAACACAACAACAACTCACAACTAGTTTGCCTTCCAACGCGCAAGTTCGGGGTTCCAACCAAAGTATATGGCTGCTGCAATATCAGAGGCTTTGTATGCACAAAGTATAAGCTTTTGTATATAAGATGCTTTCTAGGTTGCACTAGGCGCTTACGCCGCTCTAATGTTCTCAGAAAGAGTTGTTTTCTCTATTCAAGGTGTGTGGTTTACACAAGGTTGCTCTGACGAGCTCTACACTCTCAATTCCCGGTTTGAACGACACTAACTTGTTGTCTCATGACAGAAAAAGTCAAAATCACGCTTTCCAAGCCCTTATCTCTTGTACAATCCACGCACAATGCCGTTTAGCACGCTTCACCCGTGTACCGCACAAAAGCTTTTAAGCCAACAAGTGTAACTTTATATTGCCATGCCCAAACACTAGTATCTGAGATACCAGGTGTATTCCAAATGGTTCTATAACTTCTTGAGATGATCACAGCCAATAACAGCTGTCCGCCTCCAAGATGGTACGATCCACTGGCCTTAACCAAACATCCCTCCCCAATCTATACTACAGTATGTCCCTAAAGCGGATAACTACCCGGAACCGATTCTACCTGCTAAGACTAAATGATTGTACAGAAACATAGACATTCTGAGTGGTAATTGTGCATAAAACGAGAAACCAAGACAAAACAAAACAGAAAAGGCATATTTTGAGAGAAATAATGTTGCATGAGTCAAAGGCGTTCTAGGCCGTCTGAATATGGGTTCCTAGGCAGAATTCGGGTATTACCGAGCAAGTTATCACTGAATAATGTCTGACTGAGCAAAAGCTTATTGTCCACAGCGCTCCGAGTTTGCCAAGACTCAGCCCTATGCCCAATGATGTAATCCGACCACATCTGCACACTTATTTGGTCTCTCGCCGAGTTGCCGATCAAGCCGTTACATCGGATCAACGGAAACTCCCGTTGACAACCTCAACTCCGTGATCCCTCCTCCCTAGCCACTTGTGCTAGTACAACCGTGCCTTCTGAAGCCCCGTAACCATGTCTGAATGGATAATAGTTCACGTCCTTGATCAGAGGGAGCGCCCGCATTCCCAGACCGTTTGAGTAGGTAAGAATGACAAGTTGAAGTAAAAGCTTATAGTCCTTTGGTGACTATGGGGCATGCAAATGCCTTCTAGTGACTCAGGGTCCTCATCGGCACCTCACTACACGCTACTATCTCCTAGTTAGCTGTTCGGACCTCCACACTAACCCTCGCTGGATAGATATACAAGCATTTCCATAACTTATAGCAAGTGAAAATGGAAAATATTTGGTGTTTTCACGCTTGGCCATTTTCCTGGCTTATCAACAGTCGTCTACTCTGACTGTCCCTATTGTTCTGGAGCAGATTGTGTAGCCTGGAGACTTTATCCATATGTTTCCTTAGGAATCAAGCTCCAATAGTGCGGCAAGCACAGCCTCCATCTGTGGGCTGTGAGACAGTGCGATGTGTGAGGTCACTCGTTCGATCCGAGGTTGGGGCATCCTACAGGCATATTTTTTTTTTGACTCTTTGCCCTTTGTTTTATCTATCAAGGTTCCGTAGTGAAGAGGGCACTCTGACTGGAATTTCCCACATAATCGTCCCATAGTCGCTCTTTGAATTGAGGCCGGAGCTCACTCGCTGTTTCCGCTATGTCCATAGCAGGGGAGGCGACACGGAGAGGCACCTCACAACACGCCAGGAGGGTCTAGATTCTCTACTATCTGTTCAATATCCTCCTGCACACACTTGACTTATTTGCTTTTGGAAGTGAGTGAGGAGATGCCTTGCGGAATTGGTGAATTCTGCGCAATTCAAGTAAGTGGTTCCTGATTTTGCGGGTTTCATGTTTGGAGGTTTATATAGTGTGGAAATACAATTTTAGTTATTTTGTTGTGCATGGGATTAAATGTGCATCTGGACACTCATAAAGTATTGATTAGCAGAGCATGGTCCCAAAGTTTAACCCTGATATTTCAAAGGGCAGGAGCTGATCTCCCAAACAGGGGAGTTAAAAAGCTTCGCCAGATGTGAGATTGATTTAACCACAACTTAAGAGAAACTGCCGTGGCACTTTATTTAAACTTCGGTGATTCTATTTGGCACCCCAGGCACTGCTTAGAAATGCGACACCTTCTTCCATTCGAGGCAATTTACCAGCCGGCAACCCGAGAGTGGATTTGTTGTTGAATTCTTAGTTAGCAAGGTTAGGTTACTAGCAGAAACTAAGCTGAATACTGTTATCTCTTGAGACTCTCTTCCTCATATCTTATTCTGAATATGATGGAATACTCTGAGCCATGAATGTGGGGAATTTATTTAGGTTGCTTCGGGGTCTCGGTCGGACAGAATGCGGGAGTGCCTGCTGGCACGGGGGGTGTTGTATGGAATATTTCATCACATTTTTATGTTCAAAGCAGTGTCAGCTCTGCTCAAAACAGGTGGCCGAGATTCTACTGAAGATAGAAAGGGTGCTAAATTTATAAGTGGCACCTGGAGAGCCATATAGAATAATCCTTAAACTTTTGAACCAACTTTGAACCTTCTCCGGGATGATCGGGACTTCCTAAAAAGGCAATAATCCGATCAATTGTCGACCATGGTTCACCAAAAAGACATGGAATTTTGAATTCTTTGGCTTTTCTTCTGCTGAGTTTGCAATCCAACACATAATTTAAAAAAGAGTACTTAAAACAACTCGGGATGCATCTGCCTAGCAACAATGAGAGCCTCTGTCCACAAATTAGCAACTTCTGCATCATCAACCGCAACGGCCAAGTGCCCAAGTGCAGTTTCCAACTCTTCTATTTCAGAGGGGGAAAATGGTCCAGTGGGAGGGTCAACAGTTACCTCGTTGAGTTGGGCCGGCGGACCAGTACGACCAATCCAAGAAGTTGAGCCTTCATCTGCTGGGTTGTTCTCCTGCCGGGATTCTAGTAGCGCATCATCATGCAAAGCTTCCCAGTCCACACCATGCACCTCTAGCTCTGCCTCCGACATAATAGGCTCTTCCTGCACCCGTACCCTTGGATCTATTCCTCGAACACCATGAACCAACATGTCGAAACCAAACAGGTCTGCGGGGCTTCGGTTAGGTCCATCGCGAATGTGAATCTGATGCTGGTTCCAAGACCCCATGAAGAATTGAAGCTGCTGGTTGATCTGGTTCAAGAACAAGTAGTGTAAGAGCCAGATATGGGAGGCATTGTTGATATTGAGGCCATGGTGGAGTTCCAAAAGTACGAAGACATCTGCCCATGTTGCACCAATTTGGGCAGTTATGTCCACCCACAGACGCTCTATCCGTACATTGTGCACGCTTCTGAGAATTTTGGATCAGCTTCTGAAAGCTATAAGATGAGAAGGGATGATTCCAACCTTCCCCAAAGATATGATCCTCGCCCCTCTCCAAAAAGAGCTACCATATATGCTGCTACCAAGAGATTCTCTACTCCGTGGTCACCACGCAAGCGTGATGGTACTCCATGTTGGGCTGTGGCACTTAAAAACAGGTCTAGAACTGTTTGGCTCGGTTGTTGTTGCTGGCAAGGAGTCCGGTAATCAGCCGTGAGTAGCCATCTATAAAACCATGGAAACAATTCCCCAGCGGATAAGCCCTGATATCAAAGAAGATCAGTCATGTATATTAATACTGAAACAAAACCGACCATGCTGCCCATCATGATGCCACAGTGAATTGGGACCTGCCACATGGTACGTGCGGCGGCGAATAGTGATTCTTTGAAAGACCCTCTGAACAGGGTCAACTCGGATGAGTGATTGCCGTATTCTCTCTCGAGGTACATGGTGGCCCAGACGACGGAGCATGCCATCAAACATGGTTACACCGGCCCTCCGATAATGACGGCGGAGGCTGATAAGGAGTGCATCAAGGTCATCGTTAGATATGGTGGAGAGGGGACCTGTATATGATGCTATGTTCGGAGTTTGTGTCCCTTGCAGCTGGTCTGGATCAACCAGATAATCCCCCCCTTCAGCAATGTTCTGAGGGTCAGTCTCTGGTAGGTTGCTGGCCCTGTTGTGAGTCGCCAATGCAGTGGGCTGCTGGCGAGGAACAGCAATACCATGTTCCAAAAGGGCAGTTCTAACCGTAGCTCGGCTGACACCGAGAAACCTGGCGATGCTGGAGGTAGAACGCAACGAATAAGCCCAACGGAGAAAGTCTGGATCGATCTCAATTGCTGGGCGCCCACGAGAGCCTGTATGAACCGTCTGAATCACAACAGGATGGCCCTGGTGTGACTGATCAACGGCCTGGTCGTACTGCAAGCGGATGTCGTTCTGCATGGCAGCCAAATTATGCAAAATGAGAGCCTGCTCCTCCTCCGGAAATATCGCAGCATACTATGGATCTCTTCAGCGCCCAAAAATATCCAAAGCATAACCTGACTCGCCTCCTGGACAAGTCCCAGGTACTGATTCAAGTCGTCGCCCAGCCTCCATAACACCACTGCATCTGCGGAATTGGCAACGGCATCACGGACTGTAGTCTCGTAGCTGTGGTAATGCTGCCGGAAGGCATTCAATAGCTCCTGCAATGCAGTACCAGAAACCGTCGACATGTAGGAGAGCGTATCTCTTGCCGGACTGCGGTTGCCGTTCCCGGTTCACGAGCCATGTGACTGAACAACACGACCATACAAAAACGCTTTGAGCTTTTTCTCCTCCATGGAGGCAGCTGAGATGGCGGCGCTGGCCCCCATTGAAGAAGTTTCTTGTGCAATGGTTGCTCTTCCTGGTGTACATAGCGCGTCTGGACTCGAGTCCCACGTCTTTTCAAGTCTTTTTGTCCCTCCTACATCGCTTACAAAAGATCACACAAACAGGGTCTCCATTGACCTTTCCGAAATCATCTCCGCCATTCTTTTTACAGTCCGGCTTCCTGAAAGTTCAACCGGCGAGATCCCCCCGCTGCTGTATAATTTTCTGATGAAACCCGTTTCATATCCCAGTCTTCGTGTTGCAACAACTTGATGCCCATATTCGATGAAAGGATGCAAAACCCAGCATTCGGGTACCGCAGCCTTGGCTATTTCTCCTTCATTTCCTCCACGTCTCCTCACATTCATACTATTAATCTCGATCATACTTGGACCCTGCCAGAAATTGGAGCCTATAAGGCACACCTCCAATCCCTCGGAATCCGACTGGACCGACATTTTATAATCATCCTCTCCGACCACGGTGAACGGTGCGCAGTCACCCCTGTTAACCTGGTCCCACTCCACGCCTGTACTACACCTTCACGCTGGGGTCCCACAAGGATGAGGGTACCGCTACAAGTATTCCATCATCGCCGACCCGGTGCCGAGATTTTTCTCCCGCGAGCTTTGAATTCAGTAATCCCTATGGAGAGCCGGGCACAACCATATCAGCCACCTCTCATCGGTTTCTGATGGGTTACACGTCTCCACGCTGCGGGACCCACCAGGACCATAACATTACTAGCACTCCATCATCACCATCCTTGACCTCTCCGAGTCCAGAGCCATTCTCAAACTTCGACCTCAATAATCCCGCATTGTATTCTTTCAACAACTGTCAGTTTCATCACTATTACCCTTTACTGATTCTGGGCTGATTTTTATCGCAGTCGATCCACAGATGGGCATCACGCCCCAGAACACTCTATTATCGGGCTTAGATCCTATTCATAGCCCATCTCCCACTCTCAACGATTTATCACACCCACAGAACACCGACATCGGCCTTATTACAGGCAAACCACAGCTACAGATCCTGATTGACTGCCCACGCTTTGTGGAGGGCTTAAACATCAGCTCTGCCTTCTGTGAAGCCGGTATCACTACGGAGGAGGAGGCGTTGGCACAGTGCCAAAAACCTTGCCCGGGAGGACTGTGGGGGATGGTGCAAAACCACCGTCATACATGTGCCATTCTAGAAAGGTTCGGTCTATCGGTTTCTACACCAAACAGCTGCATCCAGTTTAAAGCCGGCCTGAAGCTTAGCACAGAGGACATAGTCCGCCATCTAACTGGGCTCCCACTACATTCACTCGCAAGTCCACGAAGTATCACACCGCCCGCTTCCTTTCAACCTGTTCCTGGAAAGGCTCCCCGCCGCTGGAGAGCGATACTGATGCTCATGCTCTATACCTCCGGTGGCAGGATGTCAGGGCGATGTTTGGTGCAGGCGGATTCTGCGACCAGGCTCGTGGGCCACAGAGCGACAACCTTGCGGAGGAAACAGAGAGGCGTGCTGCTGCTCTGTCCCAGAACGATCTCAATGGCTTGGCTGCACAGCTTGATCCCTACCTCTAAAAACCGTCCACTTGACTAAAATTGTTTCGCTCTATCATCGATTTGATTTGCTTTCTTCAGGTTCACTCGCTATCGGTCTAATCTGTATGTACATTATCCTTTGACAATTCGACTCTCCAAGTCTGCATGCCACTAGATTAATCTCTACTAAACATCTAGTGTACTTCTATATACGCTATCTATACAAAAAAAATCATTTAATTTAATTTAATTGTTATGATTGTGAGGCGCAAAAGCACATTACAAAGCACTTACCGTGTTCAATGACTACCCGAACTGCCCAGTGATGAGGACATAGGGCGAGTCGTGATGCAATTTGGGATGATGACCTTCTCGACCTTCTCACCGAGCGGGTCCTTGACCTTGGTGCACAGCTCGCCAAACTCGGCCACCTTCTACCGCTCATACTTCTCCTCCCTCTCCTCAAGCTTGAGACCCTCCTTCAACACACAGATCAGCTTCTTGCCGTCAAACTCCTTGAGCTGCGTGATCATGTTATGGAGTCGACCAGCAGGAGCACCTCGAAGCCCTTCTTCTTGAGGACCTCGAGTCGGAAGGGTGAGCCGTGGACGGAGGTAAGAGATTCGCCGGCAGGGGGTGGATGGATTTCTAGACTCCAGGCATGCGGCGATGTAGTCTGCGTGTATATTTAGCTCTACCATTCAGAAAAAGAAAAGGAAATGAAACAACACACGCTTGAGAGAAATCTGCTCCTCGGTCGACTTGGTCGAGAAGCGCGGCGAGATTGGTGCGTTCAGGTTCTTGAGGAACACCTCGCAGAACTTGCTGAAGTTGTCCTTGTTGGCGTTCTCGCTGTGGAGGTCCATGTATTTCTTGATCTTGAAGGAAGCGAAACCGTGCGATACATGTCACGCGTGATATGCTGCATTCGCTCAACATTCCACCCGAACGAACACGCCATGCTTATCCCACCAAGCTTGGTCGACACCGAAGGCTGGAGGCACAGCACCCATCGTCTCGTCCGCCCATCTGTGTAGAGCTGGGTAAGATCCATCGCGATGGGCAGAATAAGTGGAAGGAAGGAGAAAGGAAGAGGAGGGAAAGAAGGAAAGAAAACGGAAGCACGTCGTCCCGGCGTCCTGGGTGGGGTGCCAAGCACTTGTGGTATTGGAAGAAATATTTAGGATATACAAAAGGCCCAGACGCTCCGCGCCCGAGGTCAAAAGTAAAGGAAACGGCCAAAACACGACAGGCGGCGTGTCCTGCACCCAAAAGATCCCAGCTCCACAAATATTTGAGCCCTACGCACACCCAGTCCCAAAACGCACGACGAGGAGAAGGGATTGTGCGACCTAAAAAGGCTAGTGGCTGTGTAGCCATCCTATCCTCCATCCGCATGAGACTCCAACTTGAAAAGAAAAAAAAAACGAAGAAAGAAAGCGGGCGGGGGGGCATGCGTCCTGCAAGCAACGAAGAGTGAAAAAGTGAAGAAGAAGAAAAAGTGTCCTTCCCCCAAAAAAAAAACAGTGGAAAGATGAAAAGATATGAGATCGACCAAAGGAAAAGACGCCGGGAAAACAAGCCGCGACTCAGAAGAAATCAAAAATATGGAGAGAAGACAAGAAGGCAAACTCACCTCCCACCCTCCCCAACACACTCACCAACAAGCTCTGCCCCGTCCGCAACATACACCCTCACCCCGCGTCCGAGGTCCAGCCTTTCGTACCCCCCCGAGCGCTGCGAGGAGGGAGAACATTTTTCTTGGAGGTGGATGTGGAGGTCTCTGTTTTTTAAATTAATAATAAAGAGCGAAGAAAGAAAGACGTGCACCTACCACCATACTCCGTACCCGTATAACTCTCCCTCTCCCTCGCATGACTAGCATGGCTGCCATGGCTGCTTGCCTACAAATGCCTGCCTCTACTAACACTGCTCCTGGTGCTATGACTATACCCGAGGCCGACGATGTATCACTCTGTGAGCGAATGCTGCGGCACCATCGTTGCCGCCCGCTTGGGTGCAGCTGGCGCTCCTCCTCTTGGCGTTGGCGTGAGTAGAGGTGGTTAGAGAGAAGAATCGTCGCCGCGATCAACAAATCAGAGGTACCCATGCGGTACGCGAGGTAAGGGTGGATGTGAAGGTGGCGATTGCGAATGGGAGGTTGTAACTGAACACCTCTGTGCATGTGGAGGAGAAGAGCGTCTCAGAGACTCCGCTACTCATTTTGTGAGCTGACCAGACTTGTTGATACAGCGAAAGGGGGCCCAACTGGTGGATGTGCTAGCTGGAACGCCTCAGGCTCCGGTGCAAGCGATGATGTGGATGAGAGGGTCGACCGCAGTGCGCCCTCAAAAGTCAAGTAAGAAGGCAAGGAAATGTTTCGGCACCTAATTTACCTGTTTAGTTTGAAATGTAGCCGTTGAAATGTACACAAGAATGTCAAGGTCTGGCGGAAGAAGTTTCAGGCGAGATCACCTTGCACTGCCACTGAACCGCTTTGCTTTGACCGAAACCCAACCGAAACCTTTGCCAGAATGACTTCTTTCTTCCCAGTATACTGCCATCCTGTGACATTTTTTAATAATGACCCCCGTTCACCTGCAGCAGCCTCCTCCCCATCATTACGACATTCCAAAGAAGGTTGCCTCCAGCTCGTTGCTGTTCTCGCCACCTTGTCTTACTCTCTTATTTTTTTTATTGTGCCAAATAGCAGCCGCAAACACAGCAGCAAAGACATACCCGTTCTATGGCTATGAGTACATTGCTCAACTGAGCGCCCGGTTCACAACACATCTCTTTGCATGTCCCCCCGCAATCCACACATTCGCAGGCAAAGCTGTATCAGGCCGTTACCTACGCGCCCTCATCTTGTTGCAGCGCTCAAAAGCGCGACTCCCCACTGCATGCGGCTCTTCTGGCCACTGTCTTTTCATCTCCGCCTTCATGATTGCCTCCAAGGTTATCTGCGACAACACCTACTCAAATAAATCGTGGAGCATTGTCACACAGGGCATGTTTACCTTGCGAGAGATAAATCAGTCAGATGGAGTGCGAGATGTACAACTATCTCGATTGGGAACTCACGGTAGACAACCCATTTTGGGAAACTTCGAGGCTATGGTTCAGCGCGACTTTCCGCCGGGTTCCAAGGGCCCCTACCCGACATACTCCCTGCACATGGTATCGAAGTGTGCCGCGAAAGCCGCCGCATCCACCTCTGCTACTCCCATTCCAGAACCCAATTCCACTACAAGCCCCATTCCCGTGTTTGGCCAGCAGCACCAACCAACGCCAACGAAGGTGTATCTTGCGCCACCGCCACCAATTATACCCAATCCCTGTACAAGAAGCCAACTGTCTCCCCAATGACTCCAGACAAACCTCCGCACAGTTATTTCAATACCATACCGCCCGCCTCTTTGATTATTTTCACTGCCAACACCCACTGACATCCAGAATTCACGAAGTCAAGCACAACTAGAGTCCCCAGCCTGACGCTATCGAGTGAATTACAACCATTACATCCTCTCAAGAGCAAAATGTTTGCTTTCGCTATCCCAGCTCTCTGGTAGCTTCCGGCGCCGCCTTCTCGCATTCTCATTGCTCACTACACTGCCCCCTCCTTTTTTTTTTTTTTTTTTGGCATTTACATCTCAATCACCATAAAACAGTTGTATTTTACAACACCGCTCGCATCATCCCCGCACAACGGACTCCTCATACCGGCACTCACTCTCCTCCATTACCCAGGACTTATTGTCCCGTTCATCTGCCGTACTGATGGTCTCGTTCTTCTTGCGTTCTTCTTGTGTTCTCACACGTTTGACTTTCTTCTCATCGCATCTGGGGGCTTTTATACACAAAAAAAAAAAAAAAAAAAAAAAAAATCGGCACATTCGAAAATGTTCCTTGCAAGCCTCCAACGGGCTTTTCCATTTTCTATATAGCGAGGTACGAGCTGCAGTATATAGAGTGTATGTCCACGAGAGACTACTTTGGGATACCTACCCATGTTAGGCGCTCGATTCCCGAGTAAGCCTTTCCCTTTCCGAGTCTCAGAATTTCTTCCACAGGCAAATCTTTGAAACATCCTTTCTTCTGACAGTGGCGTGAAACGGCTTTCCAAGCCTTGATGAGCAACTCCCTCTACTAGTATGTACCTGAGATATCAGTTGTATCTTGTTGATAACTCGGGACCAACAAAGGCAGACAGTCACACTGCCAGACTCAGTCTGTCTGCAAAGGATCGCACTAGGCGAAGTGCTTGCTGAAATGTGGCAGTCTACAGAAATACAGCTATCCATGAGCTCGCAATGACAGAGACCGATGAGAGGATGGATGACCAAAGACCGGTGTGAAAATCCGAATATCGACCTATGTGATGCCCGCTCCAACCGCCTCCAATGTGATATTCAAGCGCATCAGAATCGAGGCTTGTATACTCATGCACACTCGCTAACTCAGACCTCATTGAGTTTTTCCCCCTTATTTATTCATTTTATCTCATCCCTCAGACATCTCTATTTATTATGTTCTTGAACTCTCCTTAGTTTGTCTTTGAATTCTCGTCTTCAAACTCTCTTTCTTTATCTTTCATCTCACCCCATGGTCTTTACCCATTCATCTCTCAGTTTACGTTTCCATAATATAGCAGCAGCCAGGAGGATCGCTGGACCTTTAATACGAATTAATTTACTAAGAATGACATTTACTAAGAATGACGAACAAAGTGACTAGACCATCCGTAACAATCCCTAACCCAGCTGTCACCCTGACGATCTGAATGTAGTACCAATGTACCCCTTGTACCCTTGAAATGTAGATTAAAATGTGTCAGATCGCAGGACGGGAAGACAAGAACGTCTCCAAGCTTGAGGTCAAAGCAGAAGCCTGTCTCATACAGGCAGAGTTCGCCGCCGGTGAAGCTCCCGAAAGGTACGACCAAGCAGAGCTTCTTGTCGCCTGCATCGCGATGGGCCCAGGTGCAGGCGCGAAGATTTATAACAAACCCACCAAAGGGGTAGCAAGGGAGGACGCGTCAAGCGGCAGGTGCTCTACAAAGATGCTAAGCTCGTCGTAATCCTCTGGTAGATACTCCTTGAGCTGTGGAATTTGTTAGAACAGCTTATGAAGGGTGTGAGGGAACGCACTGCAATCCGCAAGATCTCAAAGAAGTCTGTATACGCTTCCACAAGCACTGAGTATTCATTGGGATCCTTCATGTTTTTGGATCGGTGGACGTTGCGCTGCTCAAAATTGGTTCGGCCGGCATGGTCCCTGCGCACATTGTCAGGATGAGTCTTGGGCGCACCGGTGCCCTGGAAAATATTTAACGCTGTCCCAAACAAGGAGCAAAGAAAAGGCTTACCTTCTCCGCGTACCGGGCATACCAGGAGTAGTGGCACGCCAAATATTTGAAGAACACGTCTTGAGAATTGGCGTCCTTGAACTCCCCTGGAATGCAGGTATGAATGTGCATGACGGCATCCGACAGTCGCTGGCAGTACTCGGGGGGAACCACGAAAAGCAGCGACAACAGCTTGCTATTGTCGTCCACCATATGAAGAGCATGCCTAAAGATTACCATCATACACGTCAGATCAATAAAGACTCGAGTGTCATACCCTTCCAGTATATCACTACGAATTTTCACATATTCACCCTGTTTTGCTTTCCCTCCTGCATGAAGATGATTCACCTGCAGGTTCATCATCAGCCAGATATCTGGTCACACTGTCATGTTAAACTGTACCCAAGCTTGCAAATCGCGTAAATTTTTTGCAACAAGAGCGCCCTCTGCTTTGCCACGCTGAGTGTTAGTGAATTCATTCCTATTGGCCTTTGTAACTGGTGACGGTGTTTTCTGATACTTAAGAGGCGTTCTGAGAGAAAAATGGGCGCGAGCTTTGTTTTATAAGGGTCGGGGAGGGGTTTCCAAGCAGGAACAGAGGTGGAATCCCACTTGGAGGACCGTTTGTGCAGAATTGGAAAGCTGGAATCCATGAGAGGATGTTGTGGAGAAAAACAGGACCGACTTGGTTTCGGTGCCATCAAATACGCTGTCGCTGACGTCTAGGTCTCTGAAAGCGAATGTCTGCACTTCAGGCAGATGGCTTCCCACTGGCTGCGGGACGTTCCAATGGAGGCGTAAGCCCTCCACATATCCGGAAGAGCAGCCGCGCATATAGAATATGGGCATCATCAGTTGATGCACCATAGGCAGCCACATCCCATCTGCGGATGAAGGATGAGTATACGACTCTACAACAGATGATCAGGCTAAATTAGACATACGTTTGACACGCCTCAGTGCAGAGGCCAGCGACAAGATGTCCTCCACCTGGACTTGACGGGTAATGTACGTGCGCAGATTCAACGTTGCCACAATCGGCAGAAGGTAAAGAGTCCCTGTAGGAGATAAGTAAGAAAAGGCCTTCCTTCCTTCGAGAATAATGAGATGACAGACCGCCAGCACACAGCAACAGGAGCTTTTTTCCATGATGCACCCAATCCCTAAATGTATTTTCATGTGTTCCTGGGGCATATTGCTCAGCCAGTGTCTTATCTGTTACTCGTCGTCGTGGGAGACACTTGAGCTTGTTGTCTGCCCTCAAACTATGTAGCACTCAATAAGCCAAAGTAAGGAGAGTGCAAGGTGATAATACCTGTCCACATTCAAGGCTAACTGGATGAGGCTGAGCATGAGGTGGAGTTCACGCACTCGGATTTCGTTTGTCTGCTGTTTTATGCTGGCGACGACGGAAGCCATGTCATGCGAAGTTATCGAAAGGCTGCCATCTATCTTGCCCGCAAGAACCTCCTCCAGCTCCTGTCGATGCGCCCGCCCGAAGACCGCAAGTAGCTTGGACAACAGGAGTCCAGCTCCCTCAGTTACCGGAGGGCCTCCATCATCGTCCACACGCCAATTAATCTTTGCCTTTTTCGCTTTCTTGCTCTTACCACCTTGGGCATTATTATTCCTCCGCCGCTGCAGCCCTTGACCCGACCCTTGCCCAGCATCATCCTCGTTGTTGTCCTTCTCCTCACCGCCGCCCCTTCCTTCACAATCACGGCAGCCTGCCTGGTTGCAGGGCATGTGGCCGATGTCAGTAGCAGACCCCGCACGCTCCGCATCCCCTCGACGCGGGCAATCCGGCGTCCACAGATTGATATGATTGCCACCACCAGCAGCTCCCCCATTTCCACCTCCGTCCCCTGCACCGGCAGCAGCTCGACGCGCAGGGATGCGGATCATGCGCCCAGTCCAGGAGTTGCGAGCTCGCTGTGCCGCCTCCTCGAGTCTACGCCATTCTGCCTCATCATCTTCCTCATCCTCCTCATTGTTGCTTTCCTCATCATCTTCATCTCGCTGGCCATCTCGTTCTTTCTCAAGGAGGGAGGCTTTGCGCTTACCGAGAGCGGAAGCAGAGGGCGATCCTAAACGGAGAGGTGATAGAAACCGGCCTGAAAGTACATTAGTTAGCTGCAAGGACAATCTATTCCTTTGAAGGCGCTTACCGCGAGACAGCGGCGTATTGTCACCTTGCAAGGTAGGTGAAATGCTGAAAGGCGACCGAGGGCAGATGGGGGAAGAAGTGGATGTCGACGAAGAAGTGGGCATCGACGATTGCGAAACAGCAAGATCAAAGGGAGGGATGTCGAGATTATGTCTGGGATTGGTGGCGAAGATTGCAGCAACGGAACAGCAGCGGTGATGGCCCTGCGTAGGATAGGTAGAGCTGGCAAGATATGGCGTTGGAGAGCTACATGCTATAAATCAGCATTGAATGAAAGGAGCAGGGGGATTATTACGCACCCGCCAGAAATTCCTCCGGCCTTTGCACATCCTCGGGGGGAAGGCTATGCATCCTTCGCGATGCCCCAGCGCGCCGTGGCAGCAGAGTTCCCTGCACGCCGCCAGCAGAAGTCGTAGCACTCCTAGAGGACGCCTGGGAGCTACGTGTTCCCTGGGTTGGGAGTTGACTGAGGTTGTGGGCAGGAGTTGGAGTTGGAGCGGCAAGGGCTGCACTGAACCTCGAACTGAGCTCGCTGAAAGAAGGGGGCAAGGGGCCCCCTTGGGCGTTCATATATGCCACAAAGGACTCCGCGAGCTCAGGCGGAACAAAGACGTTGAGCATCGCGGGCAACGACTGCGAAAGTAGAGGGTTGGGAGAGGAGCGTTGGCCGAAATTCGAGGGCCAGGAAAATTCACGGACGCCCGTGAATTCTTGACGCGTAAAGTCACAAGTCCCACGGCGTTATGTTGAGGGTAAACGCGACGCGACTTGTTGTGCGGGGTCCAGAAAAAGTTTGTTGATGTCCCAAAAAGGAAACCGAAGTTCTGGCTCTCTTCCTCCTCGCTGCAATTCGTTGCCGACGGGCTCTTTGCCCTCAAACTCTCTTACATGCCTCCCCCGCCCACTGTCACGATGGAATATCGCTCGTTGGGGCGATCGCCAACTGCCACGCTTCACCCTCAACAATTAACAATAACAAACGTCACGACTCCGTGTACCCTCGGACCTCGTTCACCTAGCTCATCGTTCTCATCCTTTCTCAAGTGAGAAGCTGAAGAGGTCTACCTTGGCATAAGGCAGGTCTTCCTGTTTCATTTGCACTTTACCTGATGTGCTTTTGACTGAAGGAAACTGCCGCTAGCTGCCTGGCAAGCAAAGCCCTCCTGCAGGAAATGCACCCGCTCGCAAATGTGCGTATTACTGACTCAGTTCTTGCCCGTTTTTGTTGATCCAAGGCAATAATATCTTCGTTAGAAGGCCCCCCATCGATCCCCGATGCGTTTCGGTCCGCCCGCCCACGAACGCATGCGCGCGCAGCGTCGCTGCGTCGGGATCGGGCTACAATGCGCCCGCTCACTAATGTGAGTCTTACTCACTCAACTCCTGGCCGTTTGTCTGGATCCAAAGCTCTATCATCTTCGCTAGAAGGCCCCTCATCGCGCCCCGATGCGTTTCGGCCCGCCCGCTCACGAACGCGCGCGCGCGCAGCGTCATAGGGTCGGGCTGTGTCAAAACGTGTCCTTCTTTAATGTGAGTCTTACTCATTCAATTCTTGACCTTTTTTGTTGATCCAAACCACCAACATCTCTTTTAAAAGGTCCCCCATTGTGGCCCGATGCGTTTTGGCCCGCCCGCCCACGAACGCGCGCGCGCGCAGCGTCACAGCGTCGGGGCTGTGTCAAAATGTGTCCTTCCTCAATGTGAGTCTTACTCATTCAATTCTTGCCCGTTTTTGTTGATCCAAACCACTAACATCTCGTTTAAAGGGTCCCCCATCGATCCCTCGTGTGTTTCGGTCCGTCCGCCCACGAACGCATGGGCGCGCAGCGTTGCTGCGTCGGGATCGGGCCAAAATGCGCCCCTCACTAAAGTGAGTCTTACTCATTCAATTCTTGCCCGCTTTTGTTGATCCAAAGCAATAATATCTTCGTTGGAAGACCCCCCATCAATCTCCGATGCGTTTTAGCCCGCCCGCCCACGAACGCGCACGCGCGCAGCGTCGCTGCGTCGTGGCTGTGTCAAAATGTGACCATCCTTAATGTGAGTCTTACTCATTCATTTCCTGCCCGTTTTTGTTGATCCAAAGCTATAATATCTTCGTTAGAAGGCTCCCCATCGATCCCCGATATGTTTTAGCCCGCCCGCCCACGAACGCGCGCGCGCGCAGCGTCGCTGCGTCGGGGTCGGGCCAGAATGCGGCCCTCACTAATGTGAGTCTTACTCATTCATTTCCTGCCCGTTTTTGTTGATCCAAAGCTATAATATCTTCGTTAGAAGGCCCCCCATCGATCCTCGATGCGTTGCGGTCCGCTTGCCCACGAACGCATGCGCGCGCAGCGTCGTTGGGTCGGGATTGGGCTAAAATGCGCCCGCTCACTAATGTGAGTCTTACGCTTTTCTGGATCCAAACTACTAACATCTTTGTTAGAAGCCTTCCCATCGTGTCCCGATGCGTTTCGGTCCGCCCATTCACCAACGCATGCGCGCGCGTCGCTGCGTCAGATCGGACCAAATCCACCCACTCACTAATGTGACCCTTCCCTCCCTTCTGTTCTGGTTTCCTCCTTCCTTCGTCTTCCTCACCTCCGCTTTCCTCCTTTCGTTTCGTCCTCCCCCCAATGCTCGGCCTTCGTTCTCTAACTGCTGTACACCGTATGCCATCATTCCCTCCCTCTCCCCTCGCCCTCCCTCTTCTCCCCCTCCGCTCCCCTCCGCTCTTTGTCTTTGTCTTGTTCTTTTCTATTAGCTCGCTAAACATCGTGCCACAGACACCAACAGAGGGCCTGCTTGTCGGCCTCAGAACCATCACCGCAAAGGTATGCAATGATAATTCCCAACTTTCGTTTACGTCCTGAGTATGATTTCTAGAAGTGCGTGCACCCGTCTTCATATTCTCGCTTTGCGTCGCGCTAAGGTCCCCAGGAAACTGTCCAAGACCTCGCGCGCTACGTACATGCCTGGGCAAGCGTGTATAGTCACTCCCTCTCCCTTTCCGTCCCTCTTATATTGACTAAATACTCATGTACACGACT
Organism: Mycena capillaripes; assembly: GCA_029204075.1. Taxonomy (NCBI): domain Eukaryota; kingdom Fungi; phylum Basidiomycota; class Agaricomycetes; order Agaricales; family Mycenaceae; genus Mycena; species Mycena capillaripes. Next base: position 1,416,594 of record JARHKZ010000017.1, read on the forward strand.
TACTGTGCGCATGTGCTTTGCACAGCGTCCTTTTTTATACATACGTAGTGATTTTTGTAGTACTCTTTTCATTCATTTAATGCCAATAAAAGAAGTAAGAAGTCAAAGCGTAGCGCAGTATTTTACAACGATCAGACAATCAGGCAGATCACAGCTAGCAAATTGATTCACAGAATATTGTGACGGCCGATGTGGATGAGGCACTGGTGCAGGAACCAAAAGTCAAAAGCCTCCTGGAAGTCCCCTGGCTCCCCCTCCGGAACATACTGAGCCTGGGCAAGGCGGAGAACATGCTCGACTGGGTAGCGGGCTGAACGGTGGCACGTCTGCAGATGGAAAGTCCCGTTGCTGGCGAGCAAGTTGCGGAGGGCTGCATCACTGCCAGGCGGGCCATAACCATCGCCGTGGGTGTTGATAGGGCCAAGCTACAAGGATCATAAGACAAGTAGCGAACAAAAGATAGCGACTCACTGAGATGCGGCTCCCAGCTGCGTCGATGAAAGGAGATCCAGTTGCTGCCCAAACAAGGACCTGCGCGCGGAAGCTAGGAGTATGGATGTGGGTCATGTCGATAATTGGGTGAAATGCGCCGGAGGAAGCCTCAAACTTTTCAGGGCAGGGAATACCGACACCGCGCAAGTAGCGCTCAATGAGCATCTCGAATGTGAGTGTGATGTCACCGGTGTGACTCCGTAAAGCGTCCACAAGCATGGCATGGTTGGTGGGGTTGACAGTGTCGATGACCGCAAGAACAGAATCAGCAGAAGAGATGTAAGATGTGGCTACAACACTGAGGAACGTCTCTGAGCCACCTTGGAAGTTGCGAACAGCCTGAAAGAAAAAAACTCTTCAGCTGGTGCATCGTGGGATCAAAAAAAAAAAAAAAAAAAGGCGCACATTGGGGAAAGTAAACCCGTTGCGGCAAGAGAGGAGGTACCCCGTACGGAACGCCTGGAGCTCAGGTTTGTCGAAGGTAGCATTAGCAATCGTTGCTTTAAAGAGTATGTTAACGGCGAGGCCCAAATGAGTATCACGATCACGGTTTCGGAAGGCAGATGCCTGTAAAACAGGGTAAGCAAGCAAATAAAAGAAGCATTGAAGTACTCACCTCAATTCCAAGAACATTGATGAAATGTGATTGGAAGGGACGGAGATCGTCGGTCTCGGGTGTCGCAAGGAGGGTGAGCAAGAAATGGCGCAGCTCAGGGAACCATTCCCCAATAAATGTTTGGGAGACCGAGTGGAGGTTACAATTGTTAATGAGGTATTGGAAAATCGCCACACTGATCGGGGCCGGCGACTGACCGAACACATGCATCAGCGCGCAGAGCGCACCGAGACGCTTGAAGCCCACAAGACGGGCAGCTGGGACGGGGAGGAAGGAATCTGAATACAAGGGACGCAGGATAAGCTGGTCTCCTTCCCCCGCTGAAACCAGGTCGTTTCGTCCTTGATGTAGCGCTGGATGCAGGTGTATAAGACTTCCCGCTCCACACCTTCACCGAATGCGACGTCTGTTGTCCTAAGAAAAGTGAGAGACTGAACACTGCAAAGCAGCCAAAGGACTTACAACGCGAAGCTGCGGTCAGTAGTCATGAACTCCGTGTAATCACCAAGCCCGTCCCGGCGGCTCCCTGCTTCATCGAGAATCTGCTCGACACAGTCGGCGGCTGCATCCATGTCCCTTCCATGAACTTGCAAAGGAGCAATTGACCCACTTCCTCGCACCGCTGCCCTGCAAACATCATCCGTAAAGCGGTTGGGTCCGTATTCACCGCTGGAACGGGAGGTGTAATTTGTGTTCTCGCTCCATATCTCGCTGGGCAGACGGAAGACAGGGGGGAGAGGTGTGAGCGAACGAGTTCGGCTGCGAGTGACAGGGATATCGCGCAGGGCAAGGCGAGGTTGGCGTGCAGCGGACCCAGATTCTGCCGTGCCGGCAGGGATGCGGGTGTTGGGACGAGCTGTGTTCCTAGGAGCAGAAGGAGTAAGGATAGGCTGCAAAAGATCAGTCAAACGAACAGCATAGAAATAACTGTGCTTACCCAGAGCAGCCGGGCCGGCTCAACGTCCCCGTCCTCGTCAACAGACTCCCCTCCGGATGTGTCTTCTTCATCCACGCCCATAGTGTTGCTGTCCTGCGGGAAGAGGGCGTAAATGTGGGTGGACAAGCAAGTGTGGCGGCGGCCTTCTCGAATGTCTGTGAGTGTTTCACCCATCACAGCTACAGAAAGGTGAGCAACTCGAGGCAAGAAGTCAATGCAGAGAGAGCTCACCGACGCGGATGATGAAATTACTGTCCCTGAAACAACTCTTGCCAGAAAAATGGGTTCCATCGACAGCGAGATCATGAATGGTCATGCCGAGGTCATGGGGGAGAATTTGGAGGCGCACGCCTACATCGCGGTACGGTCTGCCGCTGTCACGCAAGCCAAGAAGCTGGACGGTCGTGATGGTCGTTGAGGCTGAGGTCGAGGCCCGACGTGCAATGGGGAAGATGAATCCCGCTGGAGAGGCGGCCAGGTCCATGACAAGGCGTCTCAGGAAGTCGTTGACAGGAGAGTCAAGGCGAAGGGTGTATCGATAGGCGAGATGGTAACTCTCCATGGTCTCCACGAAGTCGGTGTGGAGGGTTCTGTAAACCAGGAAATGACGTTGGCCGCCATTGGGATCCTGGAGCAAAAAGGTCAGAGAGATTAATTAAGTGTCGCAAACTAACACACGTACAAGAGGCGGATAGACGAGAGCAAGGACATTAGCGGTCGGAATTTCTGCACCGGGCACAAGGCATTGGTTTATGCTGGGGCGCTGTTCTACACGGCGGTAAGGGAGGACTGGGCTTGGCTGAGCAGGGCCTCTGGGACGTCGAGCCACCAGGCTGGTGGTAGCACGGCGGGGAAGCACCACGTTTGCGTGGTTGATGCGGTCCCGGTTCGCGTTCGAAGTGTTGAGTGTAGCGGCCGAGACACGGGCCTGGTTTGTGTGGGAAGCATTGAGCGTAGAGGCGGACGGGGCGAGCGTATGCATCCCGAGAACTGGCAGGTAGGTGGAAGGAGTGACAAGGGGAGCGGGCTGGACTTGAACACGCGCGCTCTGATAAGGCTGGGTGACCGCAGGAGCTACTTGAACATGCCATTGAGCTATTTAATAAAATAAAATAACGCTCGTGCGTACCTTGGTTTGACTGCTGAGCAGAATCTTGCTCTGCAGCGGACACGCGGCTCGCAGGAGTCGGCGTCGAAGGCTGAGGCCCGGGAGCGGCCCTGAAATTCGGGTTGTTGGCCAAGAATCTACGATACTCTTGAAACTCATGAAAGCTGATCTGGTCATTCGACTAGGGAAAAGATTAATCACAAAATGGATGGGAGACAAGACGAGATTGACTTACAGCCATTTTCTCAATACAAAGATTGGGGAAGGTGGACGAAGCAGGGTGGAAGGGGACTCCGACACAAAAGCAAGTCCGTCATGGTCGTCTCGGAAAGTTCCCTGGGCAGCGGTGCGGTTGATGGGCAGCGGTGTGGTTGATGGCCTTGCCAAAGCGTGAGGGAATACTTTATATGGGCCAGCCATGGTCAACAGCACCCGAGGCCAGAGCAGGACTGAGGACTTCAAAGTGCGGAGTATGACGTGACATGTCCCAATTGGGAAATACCACGTGCTGTCCATCAACCATGGTGTTCGCCATGGCAAGTTCGACCGAGAGCAAAAAAACTTCCGAATTCAGTGTGTGACATGGGACTGAAAAGTACTATTTTTTAGCGATAAATAATCTCATAATTACCATCCAAATGTCGCCGATAACTACCCTGAAAACGCATCCAGTACAGCTGAAAATATTCTGGAGAGTGTCAAAGGATAAATCAAGGTTTGGGAATCCAACAAACACCATAGCACTGTACTATAACCCCATTTTTTACCCATTTTCTGGTCATCCGGCAACTAAACCACGTGGGAATTTCCTTATGGGGACGCTTACGTAGTTAGTTAGTCCAAGGTCGGGGTCTGGAAAAAAAAAATCGACCCTAGTGCGTTTTTTTGAATGCCGGTGCACCCTTGGGACAGACGAGTTGATATAAAACCCGGACACGGACCATGGATTGACTATCGACCTCTGTTTCCATCTGCACTATCGATCTCTTCTGCTTTGGCAAATATTTCTTTCACACCTCAATATGGCACCAGAATTTATTCCTGAGCCGAAGGATGCACATCGCACTCTGATAGTCCTCTTGGACGGGACCGGGGACAAAGATGATAAAGATGTAATTACCTCCAATTCGTGAGCGAAACTGCATTGCTGATAGAGGTATTGCTCTTTAGGCCACGAATATTGTTCTGTTGCACGAAATGCTGTACAACGGCAAGAAACACCCTGCGAACGATAATAAGCAGCTGGTCCACTACAAAGTACGCTAACGTGTTGTGTGCCCTGAAACTACCTCACATCTACTTGACCAGCCAGGTATTGGAGCAGATACCACGGAAAGCTATCGCGGTGTCGCTTATTATTTGTACAGAAAAGCGAAAACGGTATGCCGCCTTCGTTATTATCGCCCATTCCACCGGGCGGTTTCTTACACCTCTTAACTTACAGTTGACCGACCAAGCGGTGGCAACCTCGTTTGATGTCCATCTAATTGGTGGGCCCCAGTTACTTGGCCTCGGGTTGTTTATTCATACCTTGTAGAGGCGTACAATTGGTTAGCGAAGAAATACCAAGACGGTGACAAAATTTGCATCTTCGGCTTTTCTCGTGGCGCCTATACGGCCAGAGCGTGCGCCTACTTTTCATGCCCTCGCATCCTGATATTGAATCCCGACAGGCTGGCGGGCATGCTTAACGCAATGGGCCTCTTGATAAAAAAGGAGGCTGCTTCCGCCGAGGAAGTATACACGTTATACAAGAAGCATCACAGTCTTCCTTCGGAAGAAAAGGCGAGGGACATAGCCTGGGTCGCTCTCCAGGAAGAGTGGAAATCTTATCGCACTCGGCGTAAGGTCAAGACACCATTCGTCGAGTTCTTGGGCTGCTGGTTCGTCAGATTTATTGTCTTCCTTCGGGTCGTTTATTCATCTTCTCTCAGGGACTCTGTCAACTCCGTAGGCATGTTCGACAACATCAGCCTCGCTCACACAGCTACCAATAACATCGTACGCACGTTCCGCCACGCCCTCGCGCTCGACGAGCGAAGGACCAAGTTCAGGAAGAACCTCTGGCGCAAGCCTTCGGTCGTGGAGAACAGCCAGCCAAACGGGGACATCTGTCCTTGGGTTGTCACTGATGTCGAGGAGGTCTGGTTCGCCGGCTGCCATTGTGGTACGTCCACTTCCCATCCTGCCTTCACAATCTGAAAATTTGCCTCTTTTCTCAGACGTCGGTGGCGGCTCCGTGCTCAACGGCACGCGGCCTAACCTGGCGCACATCCCGCTCCGCTGGATGATCCGCGAGTGCTTCAAGGCGCGTACCGGCATGATCTTCTCCGCCGCCGAACTCGCGAAGCTCGGGATCGAGCCTTCCCATTTGTATCCCAACGTGCGCCAGCGACCAGATGTCGACGCGTTCGTACAGGGCCCGCGCTTCATCCGAGCGATCGAGGCCCCGGGATGGGGGCCCTGGGCAGAGCTTCCTGCCGTCTTGGGGCAGTAAGTCCGAGCCGGGAGAGCTCACGCTTCCGAACCTCAGCGAGGAGGGTCTCGACGCGCTTGACGCGTTTGCGCCGATGTATGACCAGCTGGTCCTCAAGTCCTTGACTTGGCAGGCGATGGAGTCATGGTCGCTCGAAAAGACGTTGTACAACGCCGTCACTAAGACGTGGGAGACGGTCTTGCACAAAAACCAAGGCGCCGGACGCACGATCCCGCCTGCGGAGAGCACGCATGGGGGCAAGATCAGGGTGCACCGCACAGTACGGATGAGGATGAAGGGCAAGTATGAGAACGGGGATGATAAAGGGAAACAGTATATTCCGAAGGCTAGAGTGGGTTCGGAGCCGGAGTTTAAGGACAAGACTCCCCTCGATCAGATCGACAGGGATCTAATCGAATGGGTATCATAGGGACTTGCTATTCATGCTTTCTTATCCATACCATAATTATACATTTATTTTGCGCCAATGACGCGGTGGTTTTGTTGCTTTCGGATTTGAACTTGAAGACATTATCCAGTACAACTATTACATCATGATAAATCATCATTCATCCCACATTCGATGAAACATTCCATTTTCATTCTCAACCTAGGTCCACGCTGCTTGGACCAGGTCGGCGCCCCTCTCCGCGATCACATACGTTGCCGCCTGCGTATGGGCACTGGGGATGAATGGCTAGAAAAAGTAACTTGCATCAGGTCCTACTCATCCAATTTAAGCATATTGAACTAACCAGCACCGACGCATCGATGACTCTGAGCCCCAGCGCGCCCTTGACGCGCAGATCCGGGTCGACAACCCCGTACGGTGCTCCGCGCGCAGACATTCCAGAAGTGCCAACGAGGTGCGATGACGATCCCGCCAGCGCTCGCACGGCAGCATCCAGCTCCGTGTCCGAAGTCGCGTTCGCGAGCGGGCCGACTTCGTTGAGGATGTAGCCCTTCCACACCGGAGCGGTTACGAACTTCCGCGCGAGCTTGATGCCCTCGCGCAGCGCGTGTACGTCGAGGGTACTCGAGAGGAACCCGGGATCTATGACGGGCGCGGCGAACGGGTCGCTGCTGTTTACAATCACAGAACCACCTAAGAGTTGTAGAAGTAAGGATCAACTACACTGGGCAATTCGGAATAACGCACGGCTCGCGGGGGCGACGGCAGCGACGCCGATGCTGAAGAAATGTCCCCCGGGCATAAGCCCGCCGAAGCTTCCAGCCTATGCATTTAATTGAGTTACCCCTGCGGTGTATTCGTTGCTGGACCTACGCTGATCATGAGCTCCATGTGGGGCGTCGCTGGGCCCGCAGCGGGGTCATCAAAGGAAGCTAGCTGCGCCGGCGCGAGGCGGGCCCACCCGATGTGCGTCCCGCCGGTTACCGTGAATGGGCCCATCTTCGTCGCATTCCATTGCGCGAATGCCTCCGCGAAGCGCGTTGCATTCTGTCTGACCGACTCGGATGTTTCGTTGCCGCTCACCGCCCACGTCACGCTCAGTACTGGATGGTCAGAGGCGTTTCCCCCGACGCTGGGCAGATCTAGAAGCGGGAGTACACCAAGTGCACGCAACGCGGCTGCGTTGCCAACGCCGGAGTGCTGCAGAATAGAGGGCGTCCCGACCGCGCCGGCCGAGAGAATGATCTCTTTGTGCGCAGTTACTGTCGAGGGGAGGGCTGGCGCAGTCCTAGTCAGTTTGTGTAAAGACATGAGTGCTAACATTACAAGATGAATCCTGTGATAATTCCAACCCATGGAAGGCGACACCTGCGGTGGTCTTGTTGGCGAGCAGCCGCAACACATGAGTATTCAGCAGAATGTGCAGATTCGGCCGCTGTTGGAAGTGCGGGGACAGGTACGCCGTCGCGGCGCTGCTCCGCTCGCCACCCCCGATCGTCTGTTGGAACCAGCCTAGGGACGTGAACTTGATTTCAAGGCACCAAGGGAGTGAGACGAACCGACTCCGAGGGGCGTGCCTGAATTCATGTCTAGATTGAACGGGAAATCGTCCGGAAGCTCCTTGGTCGTTTGAATGACACGGCCGCTGACTGGCCAGCGGAACCCCGCAAGGCTGACCTCTGTCATCCCACTCGTACCATGTACCAGAGGGTTGAATTCTCCTCGAGTATTGTGATGGTCAGCCGGTTCAGTCCATCGCTCGTTCTGATAGATGGTCAATGCATCTTTCATATACGTGTGGCATCGATATCACCCACCTTGAAAAAGTAGGGTAAAAGGCGATCCCAGGACCAACCTGGGTCACCGGTCACCTTCGCGTACCTGATTATTTAAGTATGAATAAATCCGGTGTCCGAGTGCATATGTACCTGTTGAAATCGTCTGCAGTTCCGCGAGTATAGAACATGCCATCTGGTGGTTAAATTTCAGAACCGTAAAGCTGCTAGTTGAATGTGACTTACTATGGGAGCTGCACCCACCAAGGATGCGCGCACGCGCATACGGGACTACGCGCCCGTTGAGACCTTGCTGCGGCGTTGTCGTGTAGTTCCAGCTCCAGATTGGATGGCTCATCATGTCGAGAACGAGAAAAGGCGCCTGTGAATCGACGACACCGTCGTTCCTGCGTGTAATTGAAGGCTAAAATCATGGATACAGAGGAATGCGCAGCGCACGTCGGCCCTGCCTCTACCATGAGCACGGTGGACTCCGGGTTTTCGGTCAGGCGGTTGGCAAGGACGCTTCCAGCGGTTCCCCCTGGGCACGGTAAGCGGGGAATTAAAGAGGTTGGTAAGAAAAATAGTAACCTCCCACGACGACGAAGTCGTAGCTGAGGCTCGGCAGGTCCGAAACAGAGGTGTATATTGTTGCATAGCATTCCACGACGAGAACACAGAGGAGGAGCGCGAATTTCATGGCTGTTGTTTGCGCCAAAACGCTTCAGACGGTTCTTATGGGCTGAACGTTGCTCATGGCTCCCCTTTTGTCGCGTGCAAGAAGAGTTGAGGCGGTCTTCTAACGTACAAAATGGAAGGCTGTCAAGACCGCATATGTTGTTTAAGCACCAAGTGGACGCAGACTCGGAGAAGCAATAGGCTGCTAAAATAATGTGGGAAGTTTGAAAGGCCGCCGGGCGTGAACGACCGTCACGAGGGCAAGGGTTTGTGCCTTTACATGCTCAAACGTGTTGTTTATTGCAACTGGAGGTTGAGCTGAGCTGGCGGAGAAACAAACCAAGCCACAGAGTATTCAAGGCCATTGGGAGATGAAGGTCAAGAAGGTCTGTTTGCAGAAGCTTGGCTAAAGGGTGTTTTGCTTGTTCAATCGTTGAATCTGCACGTTTTGAGAGTTGCACAAATTTATACGTGAGTTGATGGAAATGGTCTCCTCTTGAAACTGCTCAACTGCAACGAAGAATTGGACACGTTTGAATTTGACCTGTTGGATATTAAATAGGGGCTGTGTACTCTGGGTTGTGCAGCCAAACACGGCCGACAATTGTACACCGATGGACTGGAAGGCATCCTCGTTCTTGCGTCCCTTTCTCGACGACCCAGACGATGGCGGCGGTGGCGGGACCCTTCCTCCAGGCTCCCCGCCCACAGGTGCGTGTACCGAGGCCTAGGGCGCTCGGCGTCGCTGACGTAGATGTACAGTCAAGTTCGAGGGACCTTGGTTTACCACCCAGCTCGTTCTGTCAACCTCGATAGGCCTCTTTTCGTTCTTGGTGTTCTCATACTGCCGTACCCGCTGGCCGTTACTCTTTGCCCCGCGAACAAAGCTCAAGGGTGCGTCGCGCAGCAATTTTGTTGGAATGGCCATTCACGATCTTGTGCAGGGTTTTCTCCCCATGAGGCCCACGCGCACCAAGCGTTCTTTGGCTGGATACTCCCAACCATTAGAACCTCCGAGTTTACGGTGCTACAAATCGTTGGACTTGATGCAGCAGTTTTGCTGAACTTTTACAAAATGTCGTTCAAACTGTTCTCCGTGTGCTCGTTCTTTGCCGTGACAATCCTTATGCCAATCAATTGGAAGGTTTGTGGCAACCGCCGCTCTACTGTTTTCTCTAACGTCCTCCGCAGTATAATAAAGAAACCGGCGATGACGAGGACTGGCCCGGGTCTGGCGACTCTGACTGGCCTGAATACCTTGCCAGTAGGCCAGCCAACTTCCGCATTTCCACCGCCGCGAACGGAACCAACTCTACGTTGCCTGGCCTAGACTGGCTGGGTCTCATCAGCGAAGCAAACTCGTACCTTTCGCTGTACCTGGTCTTCACTTACCTTTTCACCCTCTTGGCGCTCTACTTCATTTACAAAAATTACCGCCGCTTCATTCGGTCTCGCCAGCTCTTTTCATTGGAGCTAGTGCATTCGATCCCTGCTCGCACCGTGATGGTGACCAACCTCCCACGTAATCTCCAAGGAGAGCGGCCCTTAGCAGAATATTTCGAGAATATGGGGCTCAGCGTGGAGAGCGTCACGGTCTGCAGAGACGTAGGGTCATTGAAAACTCTCATCGAGAAGCGTACCGAGGCACTTCTGGAGCTCGAGACCGCTTGGGTCAGTTATGTCGGCAATCCCAGCACCGTGGAAGAATACGACCCCGAAGCTAGTGGCGTCTTACCCCTTGTCGATGTTGAGTCCGGAGGCGGCCAGCAGCAGCAGCGACTCGTCGTCCCGCACCGGAAACGCCCCACCATCCGGCCGCGCTGGTTTGCGCCTAAAGTGGACGCCCTGGAATTCCTCGAAGCCCGATTCAAGGAAATCGACGAGAAGGTACGCAAGCGACGTCTGGCCAAGTTCAAGGCAACGCAGGTCGCGTTCGTCACGTTCGAGAAGATGTCATCGGCGCAGGTCGCTATCCAGGTTGTGCATTCGCCCTCACCGTTACAATGCAAAACATACCCCGCGCCCGAACCTCGCGACATCGTATGGAGCAATATGACGCCTTCCCAACTTTCCATCCAGACCCGCGACATTTTTGTTCTGGCCATGATCGCCTTGCTCTTCTTCACCTGGATTTTCCCCATCACGGCGCTCGCGGGTCTGCTCAGCTACGAAGAGATCAAGAAGACAATGCCATGGCTGGGACGGCTCATAGATAGCAACGACCAAGTCCGCGCGATCGTGCAGAACTCGTTACCTTCAGTGGCAATGATCACGCTGAATGCCTGTTTGCCGTTCATCCTTGAGGGTAGGTTTTTCCTGCTTTGCGCTCTCACGCATGCACTTCTAACTTCGTGAAGGTTTGACATACCAGCAGGGTTACCGGGCACGGAGTTGGGTCGAGTACTCTTTACTCAAGAAGTACGTAGTTTCCCATCTTGCGACCGCCCGTTAACCTTCACTCTTCTCAAGATACTTCCTCTTCTTACTCGTCAATGTTGTATTCATTTTCCTCCTTGCTTCCACATATCTCCAACTCTTGTACGATCTTGCAAATTTCCCCGCCAAGATTCCCGAGAAAATTGCACTAGCTCTTCAAGCGGGTAAAGCGCGAAATTTCTTCTTGTCGTATGTCATCCTCCAGGGTGCGTCGATGGTCTTTTCTTTTCTTTTCGCGAAGCTGAAGGTCCATCATAGCGTTTGGCATCGTGCCTTTACAGCTCCTCAATCTGGGCGTGACCATCCCGCGTTTCTTCCGCCTCTTCGTCACCCGGACTCCGCGTGGTATGTGAATCCGTCTGTTCTGATTTACCTGGGTCGTAATCCTCATTCAGACTTTGCGGAACTCAATGCTCCTCCCATGATCAACTATGGTATTGTTTACCCGCAGGCGATCCTCATGTTCGTCATCACGATGCTCTACAGCGTCACCCAGCCTCTCATCCTTATATTCGGGGCGATCTACTTTGGGAATTCCTATGTTGTATACAAGTACAAACTACTCTTTGGTATGTCCCGCTCCCAGGACTGCAATGGTGCTGACTAACCTTTGCGCAGTATTCTATAAGCCCTACGAGTCGCAGGGTCAGGCGTGGCCGATAACCTTCGTCCGGCTCATCTGGGGCGTGATGATTTTCCTGACCTTCATGACCGGGTTCTTCCTACTCCAAAACACATATGCTAGCTCGAAACTCTCGTATTTTATCACCATAATGCTAGCGCCCCTCCTCGTGGGGACGGTGTTATGGTCATGGTACGTCGAGAAGGCGCTGAAGCCACTGAGCGAGTTCGTCAGCCTCAGCTCGGTATTCGAGGTTGAGAGGGGCGAGGAGACCGCAGATGTCACTCGGCTGCGCGCAGGGCATCCAGTTACGTGGTCACAAAGGCGAGTGCTCCCGTTATATCCGAAGAGATGCACCCTTAACACTCCGACAATAGCAATTTGAGTCGGAGGAGGTACGCCCAAAACGACGACACTTTATACGTCGCGCCGGAGGATGAGAGGACGGATTATGTGCGTCTATCTCCGTTTGCTCATTTTGTGATGTGACTGACGAGCGTAATAGTCGCAACCTCCTATGGCCAATTGGTATAGTGGCGTGCTCAAGTAAGTTCTCGACACATAACTCTACAGCGTACTCACGCCTTTCAATTCAGCACCGGCAAAAGACGGTATATGCATCCAGCACTTAATGGCGTGCTTCCGCAACCGTGGCTTCCGCTGAAGAAGGGCCAGACATTATCCAATGATCACAGAGGATCGTCACAGGGATCAAATGAGTCGAATGGCCAGGCTGTGGTTCTCACTCTGCGCAAGAGACCCAGCGTCCGCCGGCGAACTCAGAGCGAGTTCATCATGGGGGAGAACCAATCTTCTGCCTCTGCCGTCACCCCAAGTGAATCTTCGGAGCCGGGCGCAAGTAATCCCTGGCAGGAGTCGCGTCGGTCAACAACCCTGAGCCACAGGCTCAGCTTCGATCCTGCCTCGGGCGTGATCAACCTGCCCGAAAACGACGACTGGCTGCATGAAGATGATGATAGCGACGACGATTATGGCACAAATCCGGCGACGGGGGGTTTGGAGAACTCGGTGGCGTCGTTAAGCGACCTCGATGGTCCTACTTCCAATTCCAACGGCGACTCACCATTGCTTGACGTGCCTATTAGCGGCAGTCCTACCACGCCGTCGCGGATGTCGAGATATGGGACGTATTTCCATCATCCAGAAAGGAGGAGGCAGACTATTCCTGGCGCGTTTCCGCGGTGATTTGTACAGATGTAATGCGGACGGAGCTATATACCATATAGACGGTTTATAATAATGGATAGTACATAGCACGACTTGCATGTGTTTTCGGTGTTTTCTCAGAATCTCAGGTATCTCAAAAAGGGGATGCAGTTAACAGATTCGTGCATCGTCATTTAAGTGGCGGCGAGGCCTTGTAGAATCTAGACACTCTAAGTAGGTAGAACGTAAGTTAATTTTTTTGGTTGTTGTACCGAATTAGAGGATCAACCTGAAAGAACTATGAGCGTCTCGGTTTAGTGAATAGGGTGTGAACGCACTCAGGCTCCTTGCTCAGCTTGACATGAATGCCACCATGGTTGGCAGCTCCAAGCATCCGGTGGTACGCATTAAGGTTCTTGTGCATCGTGATCTGGAAGACGGAAGCAGTACCTTGGCTGAACACGGAGAAAAACCATTTAGCAGAGTTACGACAAGGATAGAAAGCTACGCACCGACTGGCGATCGTGGACCAGGCCAAGAAGAATGCCCAGGTCCTGAACCATTTGTCGCCGTACTTGGCGACGATCGCGTCCTTGTTGGACAACCAGTTGAGATACCACCGCCAGATGGTGGCCGAATAGTGGACGCCCAACACATCAATGGATTTGATCTCAAAGTTGGCCTGCTCGAGCTGTGGACGCACTCAGGAACGCGGTTCCTCCAAGTCGATGAAACCACTCACTTTATTGACGACCCATGCAAGAGACGCGGAGGCATCTGCACCAGGGAATACGTATTTACTCATGAAGAGTCCCCTGCGCTCAGACGGTCAGGAATCTGTCTAGCATGGAAAAAGAAGGACATTACCAGACCAGATCTTCAAATTGCCAGCCTTGCCTCAGTCCTGCGACCTGGAAGACGAAGATACCGTCGTCGGACAGAAGCTCGTACATCTGCGCAAGGAACGCCGAGTACCGACGAACACCAACGTGCTGGAAATGGTTAAGTAACGACACAACAGGAAGGAATCAGAAGATGCACACCTCCGCCATTTCCAAGCTGACGATTTTGTCGTAGATACCCTGGCCGTGCGGAATTTCCCGGTAATCACAGCACAGGATACGGGCCTTGTCTGCGGGAACCTATATCGGATGAGTTAAGGAAACGAAGAGAAATCTGGTGTTTCGTACCCCGTTCTGCGCTATCCTCTCCGTACCAAACTTGGCCTGATTCTTCCCGAGAGTTACACCGGTGGCATCGCAGCCGAAATTTTTAGCCGCATAAGCGACAAGGGTGCCCCAACCACAGCCTACGTCCAGAAGACTGGAAAATATTGTGAATTGACACGGTAACAATACGGAAGCCTACTTACCGGTCCGTGGGTTTCAGGTCAAGTTTGTTGCAGACGATGGCAAGCTTGTTGTCCTGAATGGTCTCCAAGGATTCGAAAGTGTCGGGGGAAAGTACGACGCCAGAAGTATAGATCATACGCGGGCCGAGGAACCTGTGAAACAGTCAGATAACAAGGAATGAGATACCAGAATGCATAACTTGCCATGCGTAGAAGTCGTCTCCCCTGTCATAGTGATCGCGGACCTGTTCTTCATCCTGGCTTTTCGAGTGGACGATAAGCTCAGGGATAAAATCCATGAAGACATATCGGAATAGCTCCTGAGTAAACGTGAACTTCGCCCAGTCGTGACGCTGCTCCATAATCTCCAAAACGTCGCCTTTGACACGTCGCCCATTCAGTAAAACATCCCGCAGTAAAAGAATTGATCGCACCTTTGAAGTCAATTTTGCCCTCGAAGTATGCGTCGTGAAAGATCTGCATAGGGATCTTGTTCTTGCCGTGGTAGAGTTTCTTGAGCTCGGGGTCCTTGATAGTGATGTACTCTTCAATATCCTTACCCGGAAGGATGACCTTTTCGTTCTTGCGCGCGCCGTAGGTGGACATGAGCGCCCAGTAGGCAACCGTGGTAGGGATACCGGTCAAAACGAGGACGAAAAGATATGTCTTGAATCCGCCCCGGTTGACGAGGGGCAAAAACGATTTGACGATGTATGGAACGACGAGGACGAGCGCAGCAAGATGATAATTCGAGAACTGCGCGTTGCCCTCCGCGAGCCCCACGACCGGAGCATTTTTTATGGACGGGAGAGTCGTCTCCCGTACAGAGGTGGAAGACATTGAGGGAGTTGACAGCGAGTCGAACGATTTATGTACGTTCGGACTTTTCGGATTTATATGTGTTTGTTTCTGAGGCTATCGCCCTCCGCCGGGTAAGTATCTCAATCAGGCAATCAGGCAATTGCATACATAATCAGCAAAGCGAGGTCTAGAAATACAGGTTCAGAAGTACATCTACTACGATCTGGCCCTACGAATGAGCAGAGAAGACAGCAGAGTACCCTGCGACTTACCCAAATGTTTCCCCTTTCGATAAAGAACGCAACGGTGTGCTTTTCCAGTCCAAAGTATGCATGTAAACGGTATTCCCCCACCACTTCAGAAGAGATTTGTTTCCGATAGAGCCGTTGAGTGGATATTGTAAACTGAGGAGGTGAGATGAGTTAACGTTTAAAGGCTGGGATAGTCACGAACCAGAAAAACACGAGAATTACCCCGACTGCAGTGCCGGCATCGAGAGCAGCAGACAAAACATCTAGGAGGGCATCAGACAAGCGTAGTCGCAGAGTGAAAGGCCCGACAATTATATTTAGTCCAATAGGCGAAATGTTTCCGTCGAATGACATATTGAAAAATAAATCCAAAGACAGCCCATGGGACGAAATTAATCGCAGTCGCTGGCGGTATTTGGCCAAGGGCGGAGAAGATCAGGCTGTGATTTCGTCGGTGAAAGAGAGCTGAGCGAATCAAATACACGTACGGGAAGCTGAAGAAGAGCTTAGATCAAAATGTGGTAAAGGCGGGAAGGAGCCTACCTCAGATAATTTAGGATCGTGTTAGGTCTCCTTCGAGTAAAAAGCCACAGGATGATCGGACAAGCAGCACCGATAGCAAAGAAAAAAGTGAGCGCTACCAGTGTTGTCAGCTGATAGGGAATGCATCGCGAAACAAAAACTACCACTGTCAGAGAAAGGACGTCAGCTTGGAATACACGAATGAGCAAAGAGACTGACAAATAGACTTGTCCCTTGGAAAAAAAAACGTTGGGCCCAATGAGTCCCCACTAGAGGAGTGAGAATCCCTCGCGCATTGTGGTCGGAATACGCACGATAACCGATGCCGTACCAAAGACCTGATTCGCGGCGCAAGTGAAATTGTCCTTTTGCATTGGCGAGCAGAGGTCACTAAAATGATTTCAAGAAACGATCGTCGCCGAAGCGAGGGATAAAGGCATACGGAATATGCGAGAACATCCTGTGCATGAAATGAGCCGTACCCAATCGATACATAAAAAGGCATACCATGACTGAATTCCTAGCTGGACGGTCTGGACAATGTGAGCATCTTAAAAGAAGATGGGGAGCTCGTGTGCCTTACCCCTGCTATCAGAGTTGCAACGACCTGAAAACCGCGCAGATATGTCAGACGGAAGCAGGAATGAATAAATGACAGATGACAGCGCACCTGGCACCAAAACATGGGTCTGGTGCAGCCATTTGTGAATAATCCAATAGGATGTCTAATGCCGTACCTAGGCGGAATCTTCATATAATGACCAAGCTTAAAGTCTGCGGTGAAAACAATCGCTGGAGATGTCATAAGCGGAGCTGCAGCTGGACGACGGGCAACAAACGTGCCTCGATTCATGGCGATATAACCATAGGTCTAAGCACCGTGAACTCCTGAAAGAGGTGATAGCGGCGAAAATACCTTGAACCTGGAAAACAATCACCATGGTTAGCGAGCAGTAGCAGAGTACAGAAGATGGCCAACATCATCATAGCAAGGGGGCGCCCTAACGAGTTCGCAGTTAGGATAGTCGATAACGTATGTTTGAAGCTCTTTACCGGGGAGTATGAAGCCCACGAGTAGTTCAGTGAGAACACTGCCAGCATTTTAAAACGGGAATCAATTATTAAGAAGAAAGCACCGACTTCAGCCCAATTTGCCCTGGTACAAGAGTTGTATCAGTCCGGCCCGCTGAAATGATCATCTTAGCCTTACAATTGGTTATGGCTTGAACCATGCCTGATACCAGATGAATTACAGACGGCTAGGGCAGTGAACGGGATAACGTACCGACAGGGATCACATATAATAGCGCTAGGCGAGAATGAGTCCCCGGGGCCCGCATAGCAGCGAAAGAAGCGCACACACCTACGCACAACGCTAGGATCAGCGCCGGAATGGTCATTCCCGTATCCCAGCATTCGATGCACACGCATGCGAAGACGAAGGTAACAACTGTGGGCAACTCAGCACTTGAAACGGCGCGTTCAAGCTACTTACCAAAGATACACGCGTAATACCAGTCCGGGACTGCGAAAGGGGATCAGGGCCTCGAGTGAAGGCAGTTCTGAGATGGACTAACCTTGCGGGTATGACATCATAAGCTTTGCGTGCACATCGGGCTGCTCCCGAAGCGTGCGCTTGAAATGCAGCTTTATTGGAGCCCAGAAGTGTATAACGGCGTGGACAATCGTGGCTGTGATGCTCATGAAGGCGAGGCCGTAGGACATCGCAAACGTCGTTCTGAGGGCCTAGTGAGTTGAAGGAGTCAAGGACGAGGGAAGAAGACGGACGATAGATATAACGGGCTGTAGGCCTTGTAAGCTTCGAGATCGAGCTTTCCGCCTTTGGTAATGCGAGTGTGGTCATAGAGTTTTCCCGTATTATCGAAAGCATTCGGGGATGATATCCTATGCTTCTGTCAGAGCGAAAACGAGGGTGAAATCGGGAACACACGCACGGTAGATACTGGGCGTTCCAAACATTCGAATACTACGAAAGGTGAGGACAGTGCAGAAGCGGACAACCTATACACATACGTAGAGCACAGGTACCAAAAGCCCTGGATATTATGTTAGTGCTGCGCGAGGAATGCACCACGGAACGTACAATAGAAGAATGTAAAAGAGATCAAGACGTTGGCCTCAGCCCACCCTATCGCAACCGTCAGCAAGTTATCTTTTCCGAAGGAAACAGGTACGCACAAGGAGTCGCTAGACTACGAGGCGAACCCAAGAGCGTGAGCAAAGAAAGAAGGAACGCGGGAGAAAAAACATACGGAGACTAAATGAAATCGTAATCAGTTTTTATTCGAAGCAGAACAAAAAGAAAACTCGTACACCAATGAAAGCAATCTGGTTCCAGTCTAGGGTGATTATTGAAAATCCTAGCCCGCTTCGGTACCTAAGAACGTGGAGCTCAGGACGGCTCTAAAGCTGGAAGAAGAAAGAAAGCCACCCGAAGAGTTGGTTCACAATCTTTGGCCGTGAGTATGAGAACTAATCAAACAATACCAATGCCTTACCACGTTGTGGGGCGCGATCCAACATGCCTGAAAACCTTTGAATGTGACTCCAAAAAACAAACTCTAAGGCATACCCAGCTTAGATAGCTGTGACATGAATTAACAAACGTAACCGCCCGTAAATCTTCGAAACTCACCTTAGAGCTTGGAACAAATATCCTGGGACAAAATCTACATATGAAGAGGTGAGTACAATGGATGAGCTATGGACGAAAGAATGTACACCAGATAGCTGCTGCTAGGAAAGCGATTGTAAAAAATCGTTCTCGCGACATGCCACGGCTGCACAAAAAGGAAGATAAGGTTATCGAGATAAGCGCCCAGCGATAAACGAGCGGCTAACTGTTTTCCGACTCCTGCGTAGTTCTGCGAGTGCAAGGTGTTAAATAGCGCACATGATACCAAGGTATTCGGCCAAACTATCCCAACTGAGGTCAAAATAGGAAAGAAGTAAGGGCTGAGAACGCGCACTCATCGATGGTGGGTTGACGAGAAAGCGGCGGGCGATGCCACCTATTGAAAATCCGATGCATTGGGTGGATATCACTAACTATCAAAGCCGGTTTAGCGACGGGAAAGAAATAAAGACAGAAAGGAGTAGTACCATCCATTGGACTAGAGGGAGCAAAAGAAATATAAGTAGGAGGATGGCGAAATCAGAAACTAACCCACACGGGAAGCTAAATGACTGGTGGTAAAATGTTTTCTGAACGGCAATGACCTATAAAATAACGGGTTGGGAACAAAACGGCACGAATCCGACAGGAGGACGAACATCTGTGGCATAGGCAAATCCCGAGCCCACGCCTGCCATTACAATGATCAGAACCTAAAAGAGAAGATGAGTTCCCGGACGGGACAAAGATAAGCGTCTCACGTGTTCCTTGATGCTGGATGAGAAAGATGAATCTCAATTGACCGGGAGCGGGGCGGGACGCTCGACTCACGTGAAGGGTCCTGGGTTGAGAGGGACACCGAAGAGCGCGACGTTGGGTACCCATCGTGCCCACGTGCTGCCGATGGGGAACGCGATTAATTGCGCGACAACCTAGAGGAAACATAATTTTAGCGCAGTACTTGGTCGGCACAGCGGCAAAAGATGCTGACTGGTCCTACGTTGACGGCTGGACGAGATGAGTCTAAGGAGGCGACGGCGGAGAAGGCACATACATGGATAGCGAAAGTGGAAGAATTGATTCATGCCGGAGATAAGAATGGAAAAAATAATGCCCAGCGTCCAGGATCGTATCGTCGATGCAGGCATTTCAGGGTCATCGAAGTTGGCGACGGCAGACCGGACCTCCGGGTAGGGGGAGTCCTCTTCGCCTGAAGGTAGAAATCCGAGTCAGTGGAGAGGACATTAAGATGGTCTGCGGATGAACAAACCAATGTCCGCCGTGTTCTCAATGTTGGGGTCAAACGCGGCGTAAACCTGCGCGCGCTCCAGGTGGAGGTCGAAGGAAGAGGGAAAATCGTGTTGCGACACGCGTGGACTGCCTGTGAGGGCTCAACAAATAGGTGTGGGCTATGCAACAATACTTACCCAAGCTCTTTTCGGCGTCATGCTGCGAGAAACCAGAATCACATTGCCCCTCCTCTCCGATCGCGGTGCCCGTTATTTCCTGGCTTTTGGAGAAATAACTAATGGCGTCCACGTCGGGAGGGACTTCTGTGTCACGGCCCTCCAGTATGATTGCGGGGACTCCGCACAAGTCGCGACTGCTCAGAATGCCCGGATAACGCCCGAAAGCAAGTCAAGATCGGACAATGTTTCTGGAAGAGAGATGCGTGGAGGGGAACGTTCAGAGACCGTGGATGTCGAGCCGTAGTGCGCAAGACGAAGGGAAGATGAGGGAGGGAAGAGAGAACCTGACACGGAAGCAATAAGGAAACACCGATAAGGAAATGTTCCCAAAAAGCCAGAGGGGTTATATTGGTAGTTGGTTTTGAAATGATCTGCGGACGAAAGTCGATGGTCCACGTCGACCGCCGCCGTATACGCAAAGCGAGCGGACGCAATCCGACGCATATATGCGCGCCACACTGACGTGTTTATTTTTATTATCTCCGCTTCCCAACTTCCGCTGACGAGCATGCTACAGCTGGTCAGCTGAACCAAGGCTGAACCGGCAACCGATTTCTGGCCTCCAGCCTCCAGCCGCCATCAGAACATAACTTGCCTCGAGAGATGTTCGTTTTCGGCAATTTACGCGGTTCAAGGCACGGAAAGTTTGAAGGGGATAGCAGCTCGTGGCGGCACTGCCATCTGGCTGCAAGGAGATATATAATCAAAGATCGGCACGGCGATCTCGGAGGTTCGGGCCTAAGCTCAGCGGATGCTTTTTGTTAAGCAAGTGACAAAATATGCTACAAACGTCCTGTCCATTGGAGTTTAAGACCAAAACTCCTTGATCAAATCAGAGCCCCTTTCCGCGACGACATAGGTTGCAGCCTGAGTATGCGCGCTGGGGACAATGGGCTTGCGCGGTGGTCAGTGTCTCCTGCATTGCTGCAAATTTTCATGGCTCACCAGAACCGACGCGTCAATGATCCGTAGCCCAGTCGCCCCTTTCAACAGCAAATCCGGGTTGACCACACCGTATCCCGCGTCCCTCGCGGACATGGCAGCACTGCCTACCAAATGTGAGGAGGTCCCACCTGTGTTGCGAATATACTCCTCCAAGGCGGAGTCCGTTGTCGCGTTTGCAAGGTCTGGGTGCTCCTCGAGGATGTAACTTTTCCATACTGGAGCGGTAACGAATTTCCGGGCCATTTTTATTCCTTCGCGCATCGCCAAAACGTCAAAGTCACTGCGAAGCAGTCCAGGATCGATTAGAGGAGGACCCAGTGGATCACTGCTGTTGAGCTTGACGGATCCGCCTGCACGGTTGGACATTTTTTTTGTGTTCGATGGAAGGCCGTATACGACTCACGACTCATGGGCGACACTACGGCCGTGTTGATGCTGAAAAAATGCCCTGGTTGAACTCCACCGAAACTGCCACTCTGGAGAATAATTAATTTGATCATCCAACACCACTTCAAAAGACGACAGTAACTTACCATAAATTTCAACTCGATGTGGGGAGTCTGCGGACCTGCGGAAGGGTCGTCGAACTGGCGAAAAATATCGGATTTTAGATCCAAGCGCGCCCAGCCGACGTGCGTGACACCGATCGTGGTAAACGGCCCGGTTTTTGTTGAATTCCTGGAAACGGAGCGAAGTGAGTAATTAACTGCGCTCTGTAATCCTATGTGCCTACCACTCGGCAAAGGCCTCGTTGAACCTGGTAATATTTTGCCGAACCGCTTCTACGGTTTCCGTGGAGTTGACAATCCATGTTGGAACTGTTGCACTGTGATCGCTCACATTGCTTCCAGTTGGGAGGTCCAGAAGCACGGGAATACCGAGGGCTTCCAATTCAGTTTTATTCCCAACGCCCGATTTTAACAAGATGTGGGCAGTGCCTATGGTCCCTGCAGAGAGAACAATTTCTTTTGTCGCCATTACTGTTGTTGTGGACGCTACATGCAAAGAGTCACTTGGGTAAAATAAATTTTAAGAAGACACAACACCGTACGTGATTGGTTGTGAGAAAACTGGACTCCATTGAAAGCGACTTGAGCGCTGGTTTTGTTTGCAAGCAGTTTTGTTACTTGTGCATTCAGTAAAATGTGGAGATTAGGCCGTTTCTGAATCTCCGAAGACAAATATGACGTGGCGGCACTGCTTCTTTCGCCACCTCCGATGGTCTCCTGAAGCCAGCCTGTCTACAGTTGAATTGGAAAAGACTGCGACCATGTTTAGTATACGTACCAACACCGAGTGGACTGCCTGAATTCGTGTCTAGGTTGAACGGAAAATCGTCCGGAAGCTCCTTGGTCGTTTGAATGACACGGCCACTGACGGGCCAGCGGTAGCCTGCAAGGCTGACCGATGTCATCCCACCCGTGCTATGTACGAGAGGGTTGAATTGTCCGCGCGTATCGTGATGGTCAGCCGGTTCAGTCCATCTTTCGTTCTTAACGCCGGTCAGCGCATTTTCCATATATTTAGCATCGAGATCACCTTGAAAAAGTAGGGCAAAACCCGATCCCAGGACCAACCTGGATCACCAGTCAATTCCGCATACCTAATCATTTGAGTGTGACCGCGTCTTGTCAAGTCGGCTTGCGAACCCACATACCTGTTGTAATCGTCTGCGCTTCCGCGAGTATAGAACATGCCATCTAGTCAATGTCAAGCTCTTAAACCCGCTACTTTAATGCGCTAATGGCTCACTGTGCGAACTGCACCCGCCAAGGATGCGTGCGCGCTGATATGGGATGGTGCGGCCGTTCAGACCCGGTTGCGGCGTCGTCGAGTAATTCCAACTCCAAATTGGATGCATCAGCATATCAATGACGAGGAATGGAGCCTGCGAATCGACGACGCCTTCATTCGTCACGCCTTCCTCAAGAACCAAAACAGAGAACTTGGAATTTTCTGTCAGGCGGTTCGCAACAACACTTCCAGCCGTCCCGCCTACGAGAGTGAGCACAGAAAAAAAAAGAGGAAACCCAACGACATCGACTGACCTCCGACGATAATGAAGTCATAAGTGAGCCCTGGGAGATCCGCCACAGAATCGTATATTTTGGATTGGCATCCGAGAACGAATGCTAATCCGACAAGAGCAGATATGAGCATAGCAGAGATCGTTTTCCAACGATATGGAGCACCGATGCAGCTGTCTTTTATATCTTTCTTAGCCGATGAGAAATGGATGACTGTCATTGCCGCATGACCCCGTTACCCATCGGTGGCGAGGGGCAAGAACACTTCTCCCGAATGGTGACGAGACAAGAAGTGGCGGGAACGATGAAAAAACGTGGGCCCCAGTAGAATGGCTAAAACTTTAACAGAGCAAGAAGTCCAGTAAGTTGAAAGAATTCCCAGAAATTTACGAACTCCAGCGGGGCAAAGCCAGAATAAAAAAAAGAATACCTTCACTTCGGCAGAACACAGGTCATCTCAGCATGAGAACCGGGAGACCACTCGCAGTAGATGCGTGGATACTTAAGTCGTGCGGGCCCGGGGCGGCCGACTCCGAGTCCCTTAATATCAACTTATTTCAGGTCCGGCGGCGGCGCCGATAACACATATGCTGCAAAGAAAAACCAGGGTTCCAGGCAGGCTATCCGAACGGCGCCCACGGTTAGAGATCAGAAGGCTCTCAGAGAACGGATGAAGAGGAGAACACATCATTTGTTTGGGCAACGAGGCTTTGCCACCCAAAACAAACATGGTGCTGGCCGAGGGAACGCGTCTCAGGCGCTTTCTTCTTCCTTCCCGTGAAGGCGCGGTTATGTCCGTCTCGAATGTTTTCCTGGTCACTCATATCGTCTACTTCCAATAAACGGTTCTCCCAGTGGTGTTTACATCACTCATGTCGACCATGCCGTGCGCTCGTACCACTCCGAGTTGTACACCGCTCGCAATCCACGGAAGCAGCACTCGGGCTTCGCTCTCACCTTCCTCCTGACACTCTACCCGACCCCAAGAATCCTCGGGAAATATCAGACCAGGAATGGGAACTACGCACCGGTGAGCATGGCGGGATAGTATGTTTTGTCGGCTGAGTACGCATCCGTAGGCCGCGCAATCTACGTGATCCAACAAACTCTCCCAGACTTTTTCACCACGGGACTTATTACCTCTAGCGACAAGTTAACCGGCAGTCCGCGTCAGGCTAATGGCAATTCACTTGTCAATGCGAATCAACTCGATTATCACGCCCCGCTAGACGTCGACGTGGACTCCATATACAGCCCGAATGTCCGGCTGTCATATACTCCCCCCGTGGCGCTCCCTGCGCCATTTCCAAAGACGCTGCACATAGAAGGTACGCTTCCATCGCCAGTAAATAGCAGCATGCTCACTTTCTGCAGGGATGCCGATGTACCTCGCCTCATCCGTGTTTGTGCGCCACACCCTCAACGCGCTGTACTCGGACCTCAAGGTCGTGCTTAACAAAGTGACTGTCGACACGCTGCCGCCTGTAGGGGAAACAGCCGTGAAGCGCCGAAGTCGCGAAAAGAGCTTGTTCGTCGGGTTGAGTACGACGGGTGTCGCGCGCGTTAGCGGTGCCGTGGGCGAATGGGAGGTGTGAGTGCAATTTTTCCCCATTTTTTATTACTTTCTTTTGAAACTCATATGTGCGGTAGGAACTCGACATACACGTTCTCGCCACTTACGGGTCTCATCCACACACACACCGTGAATTCGATCCATCCCGCACCACACCAAGCCGTATACGATGCCCTCCGCGCCAGTCTGGGGAATGTCTTTGGCGGCAAGGAGCCGTCGCGGCCTGGCGGGGCGGCGAGTGTGGTGAAGGCTCCAAGGGATTCCGGTGTTTCGTTGTAGTCAATTTTCTAATGCTCCGACATACACCCCATCTTAGCATGTAACATTTGATATTCAACTCGAATCCTCGACGTGGAGAATATATATTGATCTCTCGGGAAAGAAACCTTAAGCGAGGCGGCTATGACTCAACTTAAACGCACCGACCTGCACATGGCTAAGTTGTTGAAGACACAACGGAAAACTCACGCAAGGATAACCTCACCGGTTTATTTCAGCCAGCATGAGGTACGCGGTAAGGAATTCTTAAATTGAACAAAGTTCCGGGTGAATTGCTGGATGTGATGGCATCTCATATTTATTGCAGGATAAGGTTGCGAAATAACGACATATTGTTTCTGGAGGTCTCCGGAATTTTGCAGGGCTCGGGCCCATGAGACGGCGCACAAATCCACCTGCCCTACTCAAAAGACGTTGTAAAGTTCATGAACCATGAGTCGACAATTTTCCTTTCATATTTATTCTATATCATAAGCGGAATCGTGCTCATATATAATCTTGGAATGAATGCCTCTGCCTTACAATAGGGTATTCAAAGTTAAGATTTCGACTCAGGTGTTTCACAGTTAGAGCCCCAAGTTACCGAAGTTGAGGTCAAATTGGGGTCGGAGTTGGGGCACAAGTTGGGCTCGAAGTTCTAACTTTCAAACACCCTGGACCTAATGAAACGGTGAATGGCCCTCAGAGTGCCATTTTGAACTACTCAATTGATTCGAACATCATTCGCGAATCGCACTCGAGTTTCAACAGAGACACTGCGTGATCAAGAACTTTTTTTCAACTTTGGGCCTCAACCAAATATCAGGTTATTTTTCCCCCCTCTCAAAATTTTCAAAAAATAATAATCTTGATATTTGGTCTGACTATGGAGACTAGGCCTCAACGGTGTTTCAGGCAGACAAGGAAAAGGATTACTAGTCTCTACAGAATAAAGAGGGTGTGCTCTGCCCATCAGTCTACCGAGCCCCTTTAGTTACAATTAGCCACAACTGCCTTTCCCGCATCCAA
This sequence comes from Mycena capillaripes, assembly GCA_029204075.1. NCBI lineage: Eukaryota > Fungi > Basidiomycota > Agaricomycetes > Agaricales > Mycenaceae > Mycena > Mycena capillaripes. Next base: position 1,442,174 of record JARHKZ010000017.1, read on the forward strand.
GGTCTTCGACAGCCTCGTCAGGGCAGCTGTCACTGTAGCATTCGCAGTAACGCTGCAAAAAAAAAGCCAATTTAATACCATTCGCTTCCAGATGAACAACCCGCGCGCGCGCTCACTTACTCCGTAATCCCACTCAGCGCCGTCTGTGCCGCGGTGAGCCCCGCGAACACATTGTTACGGTCGGATGCGGAGGCATTCAGCCCGTTCTGGAGGTCAGCGCCGATAGCCTGGATTGCGTTAGACGCGCTCTCCAGGCCAGCTTGCGCCGTTGATACCGCACTGGCAGTGGCCGGGTCTCTATTATAGCAAAAACCGGAATGGGATTTTAAGATGGTGTGTGGGGCGTCATAAGGAGTACGCACGTTATGGGAATCTTGGATATAGTAGCGTCAGTTGCCTTGAGGCTAGCCACAATCTTTACGCGGTCCAACTGACACCGGGCATTTCCGACCTGGCGTTGCTGCAACGGTGCTGAAGTTAAGCGTTGTTAATATTCGATTATTTGGTGGAGGAGAGGCCATATGTGCTGACCTCCCGCGGCGTAGATTGCAAGGCAGACTGTGAAAAAGCAGGACACAAGGCGGACCATGGCAAGATATTCCGAAAGGGAGGATTGAATTGAAAAAGAAAGATTGATGAATTAAAGGCAGGACGGAAAAGACACCAGGTCAGATGAGATGAATGAGGTTTCTTCAGTTGTCCGACTACTTCGCTTTTATAGGGTGCGGAAATCGCTTCACGTCATTGTCCAGTGAGTCGCGTTGTCGCCGTAATTTCGGGAGCCTTCCCGCTCCTGAACAATTCCAACGGTCATCATGCATTTCAACCCACGGATCTCCGGCGGAATGTTGGAACGGATGTTGGAATTCAACATCAACAGCCGTCGGAGCTTCTTTTCGCCAATCTGTTTCACTTCACAAATCGATCAGACCTTTAGCTTCCACGCATACACCAAGCGATCCATGGATGCTAAAGTTCCGTAGTACAGGCAATGTCTGCGTGGGGGGTAAACCTAGTTCCTCTCTTCTTCTAGTGGCCTGGCCAAATCCGCGTCGGATGCCCCATTGGCATCACATTCATGCCGAGGATTTACCGCAGACTATGAGCAACTGAGCACCGCTTCTTGGTTACGGCGGCGCCTTTTGACCATTCGCAGCCGCAGCCTGAGCCTCCTTCCGCCTTATCTCGTTCAGCTGTGTTCCGCTTACCCTCGCGCGGTACTTCCGGCCATATAGCGCGCGACACTCCGCCTCCGTTTGATACCGCAAGATATCATAGGTGCTTGCTGCCGTCATCGCGGCGTCGCGCTCCGTGTGTCCGCGCCCGGTCACAACTACCGCGAGACCCTGGGAGACGAATTCGCGCTGGCGCGCGCGCTCCGACTGGCTGAGAAATACGGTGACCCTCTGAGGGGGTACACCGCGCTGCAGGAGGTATGCGAGCGTGAAGGCGTCGACGCCGCGAGAGGGGCCAACCACGAAAGCGTGCCCATCCGAGATGGCCGCGTCCAGTTTGGATGTATAATGTTCCGCGAAGTAGGTCGGTGGTGGGGCCAGTGGGCCAGAGATGAACGCGATGTGTGCCGGGGTGGGGATGGAGGTTTCTGAGGTTTCAACGAGAACGAAGGGCGATGGCTCTTTGGGCGGGGGGAGAGCGGATGGTGTTTTGGTAGGAATAGATTGGATGCGCGAATCCATGGTGATGGTTCTTCTCATGTAGTAAGTACAGTTGTTTTCAGTCTTTCAATGTAGTGTTCGGTCTGAGGCGGTGTTGGAAGCACGACTCCGGTCGAGTCAGCAGGGCTGGCGGTACCGAAAGGGCGAGAGCAATGGAGATGTCGGATTCCTGGCCGCTGTTGCAAAGCTGCAATACGCGTTAGATGATTCATTTGAAGAAGGATTCGTGTAGTAGTACAGCTGTCAGTCGCGTCTGTCTGAGAGAGTTGGCAGGCGCAACAACAGTCATCAAGTCCGGCGCCCTTCGGCACCTCTAAGCGGAGCTCGAAATGTACTACACCTTTCTCATTACCTCTAACAAACCACTGTTCATGAAAAAAAAAAAAAAAAGGTTCACGTTGTATACTCCTTACTATGGCGCCTAAGGCTATACGTATCCTTATCCCCTGGCGTAGATCGCAACGAGAAGAAGCTTCAACTTTCAAGACATTGTCAAGATGTGACACAGGGTGCAGCTCTGGGAGAAGAGTGGCCGCGCTGACTGCACTACAGCCGAGGCATTGTGCATTCTTGCTTTCACTCGCCTTACGTTCACCATGTCTACCCTTAGTCTTAGCCCTATCTCCACTCGAATCAATTCTTCCCACCCAGTCTACTTAATAATCGAGCGCCTCAGTAGACTTCCCCCTACTCTCCCTCTCCGACGCGCTATCTGTTCAACGCCGTACCCGCACCCGCCATGTCTGAAATTCTGTCAGTGCTCTGAGGATGAGTCATCTCTACGTTTTGTTCGCGGAAAATTCCCTCGGCGCTCGAGTGTCAAGGGAAGGGTGATCCCAAGAACAAAGGTCGTTTTTATCGGAAGGTAAGGAGACCAGATATTGCCAAGCTATTATAGGGCTGAAATTTACACAGTGTAGCGCCTGCGGCTATTGCGACTGGGTCCCTCCGCCGAACGGTGGTGGCGACAGCACATCCCCCGCTCTCGCCATCGGCATCGGTCTCCTGGGCCTAGCGGTCGGCGCTGTCAGCTACTTCTTTTCCCGCCGTACCACGCCCACTCTCGCTAGCGGCGAGTCACATTCGTCCGTAGTCGACCAGCCTATTCCACCCGACGTTCTCGCGAAAGAAGAGAAGGCCAAGGTTCGGCGCGCGCGCCAAGAGGAGGTTTTGCGGCAGATCGAAATTCTACAGCAGGAAATGCGAGAGCTCACAGAGGCCGAGGCGGCTGACAGTATGCCAAGCAGCACGCAGACGACGAAACCAACGCGGAACTGAGAGCCGAGATCATGCTGTTAAGTTCAATGCAAATGTCGGGGCCACCAAAATTTACGGTAGGTTAGTCTACGGCTGGCCCTTAGGTGCGCATTATGGTGGCATGTGCGGGCCAAGTTGAACATTGGGTTGAACACAACATATACACATTTGACACAACACTGAAATATCACGCATGTTCAAAAAATAGTCTAAACGGTTAAGCCACACTTACCACTGGTGGTGTTCTTCCCGGACCAGAAAACGTCGACGCATCAACATTGTCATATTCGGTCCATCGGAATTTGAAAGCTTGAGGGTTCAAGTTAGCCAATTCAATATCGACAGCTCGAGCGAGATGTGGGATCCTTTAGAATCCTCTCTCTCTCTCGAGGTGCACGCCGCAGGCTGCCTTGAAAAGGGATGGTGATTAATTGTGGTAAATAGAGGTTTCTTGGGCCGGTAACTGCCGAATCAGATCGCGTTGACGGATCAATCATATCGCCCCCAAAGGAGTAATCTCTCTTTCTGAGATGCTTATAGTAGTAGCATGAGAGGTTGTGCCGGTCATTGTTGCAAGGCATACTCAGAGAATCTCGAAGATATTACCAGTCAGGTTTCTTTGCTCAAGTCGTTCCCCGATGACTACTCAGCGATGCAACGAGCTGCAACTCAGCGTTCCTGAGACCGTGCCGTGTAATGCTACCTACCTACCGTCCTATAAAATAAAGAAAGTGATTTGATGACGAAGAGCTTTGTGATAGGGTAAACCATAAATCAATGTTTGAAATATCTTTTCCGTTTGGTTGCACCTTCAGCTCCACCGGATGTTTTCGGGAGGTCAGAGGTTCGATTCCGTCTGGGAGCAAGCGGGTCGGGCCGTGCCCGAGATAACGTCGCGCCACCGATATATGGCAGGTAAACTCAAACAACGTTCGAGGTTGAAAGGGAAAAGAGAAAGAAAAACCTTAATAGACAGTTCGAGCAAGCAAATTTGAACAATCATGGCACCAGGAAGGGCAGGACACTATCGCCTCGAAGCTCGGACCGAGAAATTTTATTGCGTTACATTGAAGGCTGTGAAGTCCAGAGGGATACATTACATTACAGATGCCCACGTTTTCCTTTAGCCTCCGCAAAATATTCCTCAAACCACTCCTCTGCATTCCTCACACAATCATGCCCATACACACGATCCTGCACCTCCCTGTCGACCGCCCGATCCGGATTCGGGCCTCCATGCTTCACCCGGCGAAACGCCTCGTCGCGCGCGGCCTGAGCCTCTGGGTCGGTGAGGTGCAGCGCGCGTCCGGAGGCCGCGGCTTCTTCGACGAGGTGTTCTGTGCGTGATTTACGTAGACGCTAGAGAGCGAGGTGAGATATAAGAGACATGGGAAGGCGGGGAACGGAGGGACAAGATATGTTGCGTACTTCGTAGACGAGCAGGCCGGTGTGTATGTCGCTTTTGTGAGTCAGCTTGCTCAGGACGACGCCGAGGACTGCGCCATCTTCGATGGCCTGTGCAGCGCCCTACGAAATACCCACTTCAATTCAGGCTCGACACGAGGACAATACCCTATCTTACCTGATTCAAATGCTACACCGGGAAAAGTCAAACACGGCTACAGCGAGCGACGCGACAACGAACCGGCAGCGTAGGATGACACGCATCACCCAGCAGCGCAACATTTCCCTCCACCCAGGTTTTGAGCGGGTGATGCACTCGCAGCTTCCACTCGCACACCTCTCCCTCAGGCACTAGCTCAAGCATGCGTACAACCAGTGGACAGAAATCGGAGTACACCTTGAGCATCGCACTCTTATCCGCACGCGTCGTCCACGTCACTGTTGGTTCCGCAGCAAAGTTCACGTCGGGCTGGGCGGTGGAGATGTTGAAGATGGTGTTGCCTGAAATTGGGTAGACCTATGAAACTCCTTAGGATCATATCATTTGGTATGAGGAGGGATCAAAGAGTAACGAACGATAATGTGTCTTCTCGGTCCAATCCAACGATATGTTGTGTTGGATTGCAGCAGGGCTAAGAGCTCGGGATCGTGTGCTAATTGCTCGCGACGCAGCATTATGCGGTAGGCCGCTTGACCGGTGTCTTTGACTGGACCAAAATAGTTGAACATGCAAACATAAAAAATGTAACGAACGCTTACCGTCGCCGTCCTCTCCATGCTGTGCCAATATACATCTCCGAACTACACTTTTGACACCATCCGCACCAAGTACAACGTCTCCCTCGACCCAATGGCCATTGCCCGCCTCGTCTCGCTCTTTGACTCGAACGCGGGTATGCTCGAAATCCACATCAAGAACGGTGGTACGAAAGTGAATTGTCACGCAAGGAGTGGCGGCCTTGCAGCCTTCATACAAGACATTCGCGAGTGCGGAGCGATGTGCGACCTGAAGAACAAGCAACAAAGCTTCGGCCGATAAATAATAAAGGTGCGAGGGACGGCTTACGCAATGCGGTTGACCGTAGCGCTCCGCAACATGGGTGAGTTTCACATTCGCCAGTTCTTCGTCCGTAGCAGACGCTGCAGCCCCGCACACGTTGAGTCTGAGAACTCGATCCAAGAGACAGACGCCAAACCGCGAATAGAAGCCTCCTTCATCTCGACCGCATCATCCTTCATGGAGTCCCAGACGTCGAGATTTTGCAGTACTCGAGAGAGGTTTGGTGCGACCTGGATGCCTGCTCCGACGAATCCCAAACTGCTCGCGGTCTCGTAGACATGAATGTGCTGGAATCCCTGCTTGGCAAGTGCAAGCGCTGTTGCCAGCCCGCCCATCCCTGCGCCGGCAATAACGATTCGAAGTGTTGAGCCCAGAGGTGCGGCCATTTGGGGAGGAGGTAAGAGAGTTCAGTATTAGACTCATTATTGACGCCAGAGTTGTGCTCATGACTGACGCTGAGACTGCAAATGGATTCGGGGTCCACTGATCGTGGAGGACTGTTGTCACCGCTCCTTCACGCGACTTCCATGGGCCGTGGCCTGCCGTGGCGTCGGCGTCCGCAATTTTGGATAACTGGTAAGTTAGCCACGAAGCTTCAAGGCCACGAGCATGTCGAGCTCTGTCCCAAAAAACTCTGGATATATTATTATCGCAGACGACCATCGACCTGCGACTGTACCGTTCCGCGAAATAATCCCAAACTTGGCTTGTTCTCTCACGCAATCGTCGCAGGTGTTCAAATACTCCACTGTGGTATATATAGTCAAAGACCGACGGCTCGTGGTAGCTCGTGGTACTCATATGAGGCTAGTTAAAGACAGACAACCTGCGGATATCATTGTTTCTTGCGTGGAGTCGTTCGTCGAATCCGAGGGCCTCCCTTGCCTGCACTGCAGCTCGCATTCAACATAAACTTCGAGACTCATTGGGAATGGAACCTTCGGAGCCGAAGCCATCTGTCATTGAGAGGGAGAACAAGACAGAAGATGTGGAGAAAGCTGGTAGCTCACACGCGCGTTTCATTCCCGCAGTGCACCGTGTTTGAATTGACTCTCTGACGAACCCCCAGGGCGAGACTGAGTCCCTCAGCGAGGAACATCGGCAATACCTCCTTCAACGACATGGTACAGTGGATCTGGATCCAATCCCCAGCATGGATGACGCGGATCCATATAACTGGCCCAAGCGCAAGGTATGCAGAGCGTCGCCCGCTCCACGGACTTACCCTGACTTCACTCCAGAAAGAGATTAACCTCGCCCTCGTCGCCTTCCACGCAATGATGGCGACCTTCACCGCCGCCGCGATCCAGTCCGCCTTCGTCCCCATTTCGCTGGACCTTCGTGTCTCCGTCCAACGCGCAACCTACCTCACCGCGCTCTTCATCGCCATCCTCGGCGGCGCCCCGCTCTTCTGGCGCCCTCTTGCGAACCGCTACGGCCGGCGCCCGATCTTCCTCGTTTCCCTCCTCTGCAGCCTCGTCGGCAACATCGGCTGCGCCAAGAGCCCGTCGTACAGCACGATGGGGTTGTGCCGCGCGATTACGGCGTTTTTTATTAGCCCAGCAGCGGCGATTGGAACTGCGGCGGCGAGCGAGACATTTTTCAAGAGGGAACTGGCCACGTATATGGGCATTTGGACGATTATGGTGACCTGTGGTGTGCCCATCGCGCCGTTCATTTTTGGATTCGTCGCAGAGCGGGTGAGCTATCGCTGGATTTATTGGGTTCTCGCTATGGTATGGTGTGTGATAACTCTCTTGAACTCTCCTCTTAATTTCTTTTGCAGGTTAACGGCGTCCAATTCATCCTATACTTCTTCTTTGGATCCAAAACGCTCTACGTCCGCGATATTGACGATGCCCCCAAGCCCACGCACACTGTTCTCCCCAAAACCTTGGACTTCAGCTTCCACCGTATCGACCCGCGCCCGTTCACCGTCGGCGACTTCATTCACCCGCTTAGCTATTTCATCAAACCGCGCGTCTGGGTCCCTGCCATGTCCTACGCGATGGTCTTTCTGTGGGCGAGCATAATGCCCACCATTCTCATACCGCAAATCTTCCCCGAGAAGTTCGGCTTCAACACGCAGCAGGTTGGGCTACAGTTCCTCTCCGTCATCTTGGGGAGCGTTATTGGCGAGCAGATAGGTGGGCGCACGAGCGACTGGTGGATGTGGCGCCGTCAACGCGCGCTCAGGAAGGCGCCGCCGCCAGAGTACCGGCTATGGCTCAGCTATTCTGGGTTCGTGCTCGCTATTATCGGCACAGTGGTGTTTTTGGTGCAGGTGGGCAACGCGGAGACAAAGTGGAATATTACGCCCCTCGTAGGGGTCACCATAGCCTCTGTGGGGAATCAGCTCATTACGACGGTTCTGATCACGTACGCGGTCGACTGTTATCGCCCGGACGCGGCGGCAGTAGGCGTGTTCATCGTGTTTGTGCGGCAGGTGTGGGGGTTCATTGGGCCGTTCTGGTGCGCACAGCGATTAATTCTATGTACTTCAACTGCTCTGATGCGAACGCAACGCAGGTTGCCGAACTTGATCGCAGCGACCAGTTTCAACACGACGGCGGGCATTGCCGCAGCATTTATCGTTGTTTTCTCGATAATTCCTATCGCTTTGCTCCAGGCGGTCACCTGAGCATTGGTACGACTTAAAGTTATAACGACTCGGCACCACAGGGTGGGGGTTTTCTATATAAGATACATCAAATAAAAAGTTTTTGGACAATCAATTACAATAAAAGCTCTTTCCATACAATATTGTTGGTAGAAGTGTCCTCGTACTTCAAAATAGGCGCAGTCTCGAATCGGGAACGCAGGTCATGGCTGAAAAAAGTTGTCCATGTGAAAAAACCGACCTCCTCGAATTTGATCCTGATTTTTGTAATGTGAGACCTTGACATCCATATGTTGAAAGTTGTTTGCATAAAGCGAGCGGGATTTGTTTTCGCTGAACAACAAAGTTGAAGCCGACTGGTTGGAAGTGGCACGCAATGCGGTTGACTCGATCCAAGAGACAGACGGCAAATCGCGTATAGAAGCCTCCTTCAGCTCGGCCGCATCGTCATTCATGTAGACCCCAACATTTTGCAGGGCAATAAGGCGCGGGTCCAGCTACTAGGCTGAGGGAGGACGTTGACGCCATTGTGACGCTGAGGGCACCGCTCCTTCACACGACTCATGATGGGCCGTGGCGTCGAGCTCCAGGTCGCTCCAAGGCCACGTACTCTCTACGAACATGTCGAACTCTCTCCCAAAAAACTCTGGATATATTCTCGCAGACGACCCATCGACCCCACGTTCATCTGCGACTGTACCATTCCGCGAAATAATCCCAAACGCGGACCATCCCAAGATTGCGGGTGTCTCTGGTCACGACGCCCTCTCCTGGTGCCAAAGTCGCAGAGAAATTCCCGCTCCTGCCTGGTTAATTGACCGTCTGGAAGCTAAAAATCTCGAGCGGCCGTACAAGGGCTTCACTGCGGATGGCGAAGTTCGAGAGGGATTGTATAATTACGCTGAGGATGAAGGCGCCCCGGTGGAAGCCATGGTCTCAGCTGCCAGTGCACTGTTGGAGATGCTGAGTCCAGAACTGCGAAATAAGGTATCGAAGGAGTCTGTCGACGAAGATGAATTCCGCTTATGGTCGAACCCTGAGATTTACATAAATCCGGGTGAGCATGATCGTTTATCTCACCAGCGCTCAGAAACTTAAAGCTGCTGAAATTCATTTCCAGGGGGTCTTCGCATGGACGAATGCACACCGAAAATTCAAGACGCCGTACACGCCGTCATCCGTGCCTCCACCTCCCCCGAGGGATTCACTAAAATCATCGCCTGCACACTCACGAACGGCTTCCTCGGCCATCTCGTCAACGGTCGCGCGGTCCTCAACGAGCATTCGTACAACTTTCGCTTATTTGGAAACCCGCACCTGACCGAGCCCTGGGGATACACGTTCTTCGGGCACCACCTAGCACTTAACGTACTCGTGCAGGGCTGTCGTATGGTCATTGGGCCGACGTTTATGGGCGCTGAGCCCGATCGCATTGACGAGGGGCCTCATGCGGGGCTGCGGTTGTTCACCACAGAGGAGATCGAGGCGCTGAACCTTATGCGCGGTCTCGCTCCGGAATTGCAGGAGAAGGCGCAGCTCAGCAAGACCATTGGTCCAGAAGGCCTTCCTGAGGACCGGTGGAATCCGTTCGATGAACGCCATCTCGGAGGTGCTAGGCAGGACAATCGGGTGGTGCCCTACGGTAGGCTATCTCTCTTTTTGTCTCCACCCCAGCTTAGTGTCGTGCAGAGGGCTGTCCCGTCTCGCTCTTCACACTTGAGCAAAAAGCCGCCATCATGCGCATCTTCACCGCGTTCAACGTGTACCTCCCCGCTGGACCCCTGGCTGCCCGCCTCGAGCTTATCAAAGCGCACTTGGACGAGACATATTTTGCGTGGATCGGCGGCTTCGAGCTGAATGATCCGTACTACTTTCGGCTGCACTCGCCCGTGGCGTTTTGTGAATTTGATTTTCATTGCGGCAGTGAGTCTACTCTTCAATCATATTGCCGCCTCACTGATTACTTCCTCGTCTCACAGTCTTTTTGACGAATACCTCTCCAGCCAAATGCCATATCCACACTATCAACCGCCTGCCGAATATTGGGGACTACGGGAAGGCGCTGTTGAAGCAATATCGGTCTATGAAATGAGCATTTGTGTGGTTGTACCATCGCCATGTATGTATAGGGTAATATCCACTGTAGCAACACATGAAGTAATTATCTGCATCCGCGATGTAACTAAGAATCGAGTAAACCCGGAAGATTCTCCTTGATGTACTCCACGACAGCGTCAGGACCCTGTCAGACGTGTTGGATTTCAATCTAAAGATCAAGCCTCGAGAGTTACCTTGTCAACTTGAAGGCCTTGCGGAATACTGAACGTCTTTAAATCAGGAACCACGCCTTTCGCGATATCCACGATCTCCTACAATAAAACGATGACCGTGACGCTCATTCAGGAAGATCAAGGATGGGTCAAACTCGTACCTTGGCTTGCTCCGGAGTCCACATGGACGCTGTGAACTGCGGGAAGTTGGTGTATCAGCTCGAAACTATTTTGTTTCGTTTGGAGCTCACAAGAACGTTCGGTCTTTCGCGATCTACAGTTTCCTTCACATCCTCAAGCCCTTCATTTCATTTATCGCTGGATTTCATCTCAACAATAAAGGGAAAAAACTCACTCTCGACGTTCGCGACATGGATAATCGTGTACCGATCCTTAACATCTTCGACGACCCGCCCGATGAGACGCCTAGCGCGCTCCGGGGCTGTGTTCACGGTGACGAGTCGGTATTCCGTTCGAGACATGCGGGTTTCAGTGGCCCTGGATGGATTGTGGGAGCAGGAGCAAAGTTCTGACGACTTTATGATGCTGCAAAAGGGTCGGACCGGCAGTCCGGCGACTCACCGCCAACGGCCGAAAAAGGAAACTTTGAGGATGCATATACACCGTGAGGTTGGAGCAATTTTAATCCTGAACGTTGTGACCGTGCGGCCTCATGAATGACTGATAGGACACGGGTATAGAAAGCAATTCTCCAAGTTGAACGTTGGGTTGAAATGCGCGAGAATAGTTTTCAACACGGCATAACCTGACGCAAATTCCGGAAAATACCGAAGGTTTGAGCAGTCAAGCTTTGAATTTTTGGGGCCCTGGCTCAAGCTCGAAAGAAACGGATACAAAAGTCGGATGACCCGAATCTTTTCGATACATGGCGTCCTCTGGAAGTTTGTCTTTATTCGGAACGGTGTGGACCACTCGTGCTGCAGGCAGACTGTTTAATGTTGAGAGAAAAAAATGGACGAGTCTTTAATTTCTTGCAGTCAAGTAATTTTGACCGGGGAAGAGCACTTTTGGAGCGCAAAGAAAGATTTCCAGATATCACCGACACCGAGAATCGTTACTGAATAAATCACAGGTGGATTGCCTTTTTTGGGAGTCTGAGCCCACCCGCGGAGATAAACCAACCGGTGCTTTATTTGGTGGAAACGGAAGGATGGAAAGACGCCCGCAACAGGGTACCAGTTCTCGCGGTGGAATATCGAAGCTCGGTAACAGGTTCAAGAAGCTGAGCCGAATAAATGCTGGAGCTAATAGAAAAAGTCTGAGACCTGAGAGTTAATTGTAGGTGTATCCCCAGATATTGACTGGCGCGCGTTGACAACGAAAAAAGGTTGCTTCACTTTCATTCGGGCGTGAAAGTGCCAAATGGTCAAGACGTATGGAAGTACCGGGGTTATATGAGCATACCGTGCACCGGTCAACTTAACTTGAAGTAGGCAGTCAAAGCACCGGATTAAGATCTAAAAAGAGGCAGCGGCGCACAAGACCCGGGTTATACAGCCACGGTAGAAGATGACCGCGACTTCCTGAGAGTGTATGCGTGATATCCGAACGACCCAGTGTCGCCGAGAACCTCGACGGCAACATCCCAGCTCCCGTCGCCAGTGAAGAAAGGCTTGATGAAATGTGGTTGCCGGAAAGAGACGCAGAGAAAGAGGCCGTCATCCTTCAACGCTCTGTGAACCTGTGTGCAGATTGCGAACCTTCAATACGGATACTAAACAGAAAGAAGGGGGCAAACGAACTTCCTTGATGTATCTCCCGACGTTATCTTTGACCTCGTCGGGCGGGTGCCACGGGCTACCATAGATCATCGCATCTAGCATCCCCTTGTCGAAGGCGAGGTCGACAGACGCGTCGGACACGTCATCCATGCTGCGTACGTCTGCCTGCATCCATTCGATGCCCTTCAGCCGACCGTGGCGCGCGCGCATCAGTTCGACCACGGCTGGGGAGAAATCGAGGCAAAGCTGGTCCTCATAACCCAGCGCTGCCAGTTCATCGGGTACTGTCTGCACCGAAATGATGAGAGAAGTGCATGGTGCTGGGACAGACGCACGCTGTCGCCGGAGCCAAGATGCAGGATGCGCGGGTTGGATACGGGAGGCCTGTTGTCGAAAAATTTCGCGGACAGGAAGGGTTTTATGTCGGACCAGGATCGCAGCCATTCATGAGTGGCCTTCTGACCGTCTGATTTGGCGTAATAATTCTCCCAGTATTCCACAGTTCCGATTTCTCTGTCCTTTGTGTCTCCCATGTTGCAAGATGTGGTTAAGAAGGAAGTGCTGGATGATGCAACAAAGACTACGAGGAGTACCAGAAGCCAGCAGAGTACGACGGCGAATCTGGTACTGGAGAATTCAACCCCCGAGTCACCACAGATGGCACGCTGGCGGATACCTTCCGAGTCTTCACCGAGGGGTACGCGAGCCAAGCACACACCGCGCCGAACACGATGTTTCCAATCAAGCCCCAGAGGTCACCGTCTACACAGACGGGTCTGCAATAAATAATGAGACGGACCACGTACAGGTCGGTGCCGGTGTTTTCTTCGGGGAAGACGACCCGAGAAACAAGGCAGTGCGTGTCCCACGGATGTTAGGTCCCTCGAATCAAGTCGGTGAAATACTAGCTGTGAAAGAGGCCGTTGAAACAGCACCATTGAAAGTTTTCAGCGACTCGAGATATGTTATAGACGGGCTCACCACGAACATGCACAGATGGCAAGACGAAGGTTTCCACATGATCGAGAATGGGGACCTCTGTGCGCTCACAGTCGCAAAAATACGCGAAAGGAGAGCGCCAACCGAATTCATGTGGGTCAAGGGCCACTCAAGAGTGGCCGGGAACGAGGCGGCAGACAAACTGGCTGGCGAGGGGAGTCAGAAACCCACTGAAGATGAAATAAATGTTGAGGCCCTCAACTCAATTATCCTCCCCGGCGCAATACTGAAGGCGATGACACAAGCAAAGGCATACAAAATTATCTGCATGATCAAGATGGACAAAAAATCCTACAGAGAACTGCTAGATAGACGCGCCACGATAGCAAACATCAAGGAGACCAAAGCGGCCGTGGCCGGCCCAAATGGTGAAGCTCCGCCAGCCAGGAAGATATGGAGATCAACCCGAGACAAGGAAATATCGAGGAGTATACGTTTCTTCCTCTGGATGCTGCTGCATGAGGGCTACAAAGTAGGCAGATTTTGGGATAACATACCAAGCTGCATGCAGAGAGGGCAGTGCGCGAAATGCGGAGTGCACGAGTCAATGGAAGACATTTTGACCCGAGCCTGGCCAGAAGGAGATCTGGGATCTTGCGTCTGAGACGGACAAAGATTTACGACCCACGATCGGCCAAATTATGGCTGGCGGCGTGACGAAGCTTGGGGACCCTGGAACAACACGTCGGGGATTTAGTGGGTATCGGATGACCGTGGACAGTGCTAGTGAAGGTGGAAAGGCAATTGACTTTCGATCGCTGGGAAACCCGAGTCTGGAAGCCCCACATATCCTGCTAGAGGCACGCATGCGACAGCGCATTTCCTCACGAGGTTCAACTTCTTCCGTCTGGCCTGGTTCCAAGTCCAAGGCCTCACACTAGCGGGTTGGGGCGACCGACTATGTCGGCCCGGAAGCCCCGATAGGTCGCCCGTGGACCTACGGGAGGGACGGGTGAGAGCGGCAGTACGAACTCTCTCTTGCTTTCTCAAGTCCCACCAGCAAACGCTCAAAAAAAAAAAAAAAAAAAGCAAGTGCTCTCGGCAAAGTGCGTCGGAAATTGCCGATCTCTCTCTTTCTTCCCTCATGTCAAACGCGTTTCCTCCACTCCCGTACGACGTTGTGGAATGCATCTTGGTCCATACATCGGCGTCGAGTCCTACTGCGGCAGCGAAGCTATGCCTGGTCGCGTCGTGGGTGCGCAATATTGCCATCCCGCAATTATTTCATACTGTCGTGCTCGACTCTTACTCCAAGCACGTCGCCTTTCTGGAGAATAGCAAGCTCACCGGCCCACAGCCAGTCCACGGGTCCGCCGATGCTGCTATGATTGCGCTGGGCCAGCACGTACGACACCTGTTTGTCGACAGCAACGGCGCGGACATGTACTCGATGTACAATCTTTGTCCTAACCTCCACTCTCTGGCTATTCCCGCGTCCCGGCTCATCGCCTTCTCCACGTCTGCTCCGCGTCTCTTTCCGCGTTTGCGCAGGCTCACCGTTCTCACCAGCGGGCCCAGCGGCGTGGGTCCCGCGCTCTGGACCAACGCCACCCGCGTTCTCCCTTACACGACCCTCACTCACCTTCACTTTCGCGTCTTTCCCCCAAACCCCCTCCCGCTCGACGCCATGCCACTCCTCTCCCACCTCGCCCAGCCGCTCCTGAGCCTCGCCGACGACCACGAAGGGTACGATCACCTCGTGCAACGTTGTCCCGAACTGCACATGCTTGTGCTCACGCACGCACCCCCAGTCTCTGGCGAGGAGAGCGAGCACATTGAACTGCGTCACGTCGCTCGCGCATTCCGCGCCCACAACCCACGCATGTACATATGCCCCGTGTCCCCGCTGGCCACTCCGGAATGGCCCCGCCAAGTCGACGTCAACGCGAGCACTGAGTGGCGTCGCGAGGTCGATGCGGGGGACGGCGTCTGGGCGCGCGCGATCCTTTTTCGGACCACGGAACTCTGAATTCATCAATCTTTCGCATACTACTCGGGATCGCTGTATAACTTTACAACGGAAAATGCAAGCCAAAATTTTGGTCCGGACTACTGAAATTCTTGGATAATATCAAGATAATATCACCACACTAGACTCAACAACAACATGTGACGAAAAGAAGGAATGAACTGTCCATATTGTAAACGTCCTGCTTTGAATCAACACAATATCTCTAGTGCCCACTGAGCTGTTTCAGCTATGTTTACCATGCCAGGAGCAGGGAGGTCGGGATCGAGCCACATAATATCGCCCGCGTTGATTCCTCAACTCAGGGGGCTGGGAAGGAATATCGACCTTCGCTTGGCCGTGGACCGCGACAGCCCGGGGGCATATCATGATGGCTGCGGAGAAGTCTAAAATTTGGTGGTAAACGACTGGAAATCTCTCCGACGATGTGCGATTCACAGATGATAATAATCTCTGCGGCCGGAAGGGCCAGCACAATCGCCAAATTCCCGATGTTACAGGAAGAAGCGATCTCCGACAGCTTTTTTGAATGCCTGACTGCGAGAAGAACCAAAGTCGACCGCGAGATAAGTGAGAGCGTCCCTGTTCAAGAAATGTACGAATATACTCTCACCCGAGCAGCCTTCGGACACCGAAAAAGGACGCAACCCGAACGTGGCTGCCCGCACGCTTGGATTTGATGGTGGGTATTTTTTTCAGTCCAGAAACTCGCAGTCAATTATTACAGTTTCGCCCAGGAGAGTCTACCCAATAGCAGATATCGCCGCACAATAAATGGTTTCGTTCAAGAAATCCGGATAAGCTAGCGAAGTGACCGAACAGTTCAAGTACTGACTTGTTATGAGCTGCTTTCATCCCCCTGTATCTCGCGCTCAGCAGACGTCAGCACCCTGGCAAGCACGCCATAGAGACCTGCGATGGAACAGAAAGCGAGCCCCAAGCCTTAAAACCGTCCGCAACAGATCAGTCCAGAACATTGCTCACATAAAACATAACTCACAGTAGAGACGGGTGATATTCAGAGGTGAAAGCGATATTTTTGAGGACGCAGAGAACACTAAATTTGGCGGTATGGGATCAAACAGGCTTGTTTATTAATGCCTATCTCTCCATGCCGCTTGCAACTCCAGCGCGGAACGTTCAGCTAGTTGCAGCGCTCCCCTACCGCATCTGCGATAGGGGAGGTGCCTATCGAAGTTTGCGAGAAATTTGGGCCATGCCGCGTTCAAAGAGTCCCTCGTACAGAACAGTTCGGTGACACTCTTTTCAGACGAGAGAATTTGACGAGATCCAGCGGGCTGCAAAAGCGGGCAGTCTGAGCAAACTTCCCAAGTACGTCAGTTCTGATAACTTTGCGAAGGCAGCCTTTATCACAGAGCATTTGACCTCTTTGGAGAAGTCACAAACTTAAAAGTTGAAGCGCTCGGGAGACATAGCGGGTCAAATGACGGGAGCTTTCGTGGACGGAAGAAAAGAAGGATGGGTATCCGGGAATCTGTACTTAGCGGCTCTTCTGATTCGACGATCGTCGTGGATTGACAAGCAATGGTCAGGAATACGCACCAGTTGGAATCATGGGAGTCTTGGAATTCAACAAGAGGAATTACTAAAATCGGGCTCAGCTTCGAACAACAACAAAATTCACCCAATGACAAGAAAAGGCAGCCAGGAATTCATGAAACTAAACAAACCAAGCCCGAATACTGGACTTTTGAACATGCCCGAGATGCCCGGGGATAGCGTTTGGGTTAACACCGACCGGATCCCGTATATGCCGCGGCCGTCAATTGCACAACCAACACCAGAGTACCAGATTACCAGCCGTCAGTGGCTCCGCGCCGCTATAGTTCACGGAATAGCGTAACAGTAGATTACAAACTGCCATCGTCCTCGGAACGGCATCCGTCACGGTGGAGGCGTGTCTGTTGTCAACCATCATCAATGAGCAAGAAAAAGGTATAATTACGAGCCCAACCAATGCCTTCAACACCAATACCGCAATGGCTCACGCAAACTTCCTCTTGAACAGCCGCACCCTTGTTATCGGCGGGTCCTCTGGGATCGGTTTCGCAGTCGCCTCGGCCGCCCTCACAAACGGAGGCAAAGTCTCTATTACCTCTGTCACCGCTGAGAAGCTCGCCACTAAAATCGCAGAGCTTCAAGCCATCTATCCCGATGCCCACATCACTGGCAATGCTGCCGACCTCTCCAGTGTCTCGACGCTCGAAGCGAACCTGCAGTCCGTCCTCGACGCTGCTGTGAAAGACAACGGCGGGCCGCTGGACCACATCGTCTACACCGCGGGCGATGCTTTCCACAGAAGCGGCGGGCTGGCAGCAGTAACCGCAACGACAGCGCTCGGGGACTTCACCGTACGCTACCTCGGCCCTCTTTCGGTCGGGAAGCTCGTCGCGGCAAACCCTGGACGCTATCTAAACCCTGCCGCGTCCTCCTCCATCACGCTCACCTCCGGCACCCTCGCCCACCGCCCGCTTCCGGGTCTCAGCCCGTGGATCGGCGTCGTGGGCGCCGTGGAGGTGCTGAGCAGAGCGCTTGCTGTCGATCTGGCGCCGATTAGGGTCAATGTGATTATTCCTGGCGCGGTCAAGACAGAGCTTTTGGAGAAATTATAATGGACGGGGGGAAACGCGGATGACTTCAAGGAGAGGACTTTGACGAGATTAGTGGGCACGCCCGAAGGCGCGGCGGAGGCGTATCTGTTCGTTATGCGTTCCCAGCTTGCGACAGGGCAGAGCTTTATCATTGACAACGGCGGGATGTTGGCTTAGGTGGAATTGTCTTTCAATACTTACTGCTGGTAAATATATGAGACCAAAAGTGCACGCAGGAAGAATGACCGGGGGTCGTGGTTGTCTCATCTTGTCTTTCTGAATCAGGTCAAAATCACAGGAAGTTATTAGCAAATTCAACGACTTATCAGGACGAGAAGGAGGACACTGAACGTGGGGTTCTCCCCTCTTCTGAGAGCCTTCAACAGTAAATTACCTCGCGAGAAGTTTTCAGTCGCCCGCCTCAAGTGTGCGGGGCAGATGATGGGGATTGAGATGAAAAAGTGATAGAATAGGGGATCGTTGTTCAGGTCAGCTAGGCTCGTGACCAGCCTGCCAATTAACGGCAATCCTTAGTGCAAGCACTTTGATACGCACCACTTAGAATCGTGGGAGTCTTGGAATTCAACAGAGAGGAGCTAAAATTGAGCTTAGTTTTGAACAGCCAACAAGATTCACCTAATAGCAAGGCAACCAGGAATTCGTGAAACTAAACAAATAAACCCGAATACTGGACTTTTGAGATAATTGAACATGCCCGAGATGCCCGGGTATAGCGGCAGATGGGTTTGGGTGGTTTGGGTTAACACCGGTAACTTGAACATGCGCGGGCCAGATCTCGTATGCCGCGGTCGTACGCGCGCGTCAATCGCACAACTAATACCAGATTACCAGACGTTAGGTACGTGCCGCTATAGTTCACGGAATAGCGTCACAGTAAATTACTAACTGCGGTCGTGCTCGGAACGGCATCCGTTAATGCGTCATCATATAAATTTATAATGTTTGTTTCCTGAAAAATCAACTATCATTAACAAGCAAGAACATGGTATAAGTACGAGCCCAGCCAATGTCTTCAATACCAATACCGCAATGGCCCACCCAAACTTCCTCTTGAACAGCCGCACCCTTATCATCGGCGGGTCCTCTGGGATCGGCTTGGCAGTTGCCTCTGCCGCTCTCGCGAACGCCGCCAAAGTCTCTATCACCTCTAGCACCCCCGAAAAGCTCTCCGCCAAAATCGCAGAGCTCCAATCCCTCTACCCCAACGCCCACATCACCGGCAGCTCCGCCGACCTCTCCAGCGTCTCGAAGCTCGAAGCGAACCTGCAGTCCGTCCTCGACGCCGCAGTGAAAGCAACTGGCGGGCCGCTGGATCACATCGTCTACACCGCGGGGGATACCCTCCCCAGAACTACACTTGCAGAAACGACCTCCACGATGGCGCTCGCGCCCTTCACCGTGCGCTACCTCGGCCCCTTGTTGATCGCGAAGCTCATTGCGGCAAACCCCGGACGCTACCTGAATTCCGCCGCGTCCTCCTCGATTACGCTTACTTCCGGCACTCTCGCCCACCGTCCGCGCCCGGGCGTCAGCGCGGCGATCGGCGTCGCGGGCGCCGTGGAGGTGCTGAGCAGAGCGCTTGCCGTCGATTTGGCGCCGATTAGAGTCAATGTGATCATTCCCGGCGCGGTGAAGACGGAGCTCTTGGATAAGATGACAGGGGGGAACACGGATATCTTCAAGGAGGCGACTTTGACGAAATTGGTGGGCACGCCCGAAGGCGCGGCGGAGGCGTATCTATTCGTTATGCGCTCTGCGCTTGCAACAGGGCAGAGCTTTATCATTGACAACGGCGGGATGTTGGCTTAGATGGAGATTGTCTTTTAATACTTACTGATGATAAATACAATGAGACTACAAGTGCATGCAGGAAGAATGAGCCGGGGGTCGTGGTTGTCTCATGTCGTCTTTTCTGAATCAAGTCAAAATCGCAGGAAGTTATTTGCAGCAAATTACGAGCAGGAGACCTCGGAAGACTTACTAGATGCCCGTCTGAGGACGGGAAGGGGGACACTGAACGTGGGGTTCTCGCCTCGTTTGGGAGCTCTAAACAGCAAATTACCTGGCGAGAAGTTTTCAGTCGCCCGCTCCTCAGGCTGTCACGATAATATATCAGGCCCTCAAATCACCAGTTTTGATTGGTAGTACTGAAATTTTTTCTCTGGAGGGACCAATTAAAATTGCACAAAAGATAAAGCGGCAATTATGCAATAAAAGCTTCACGCACTCGGATGAAGCGTTTCGGAAACAAAGTAATTGCGGTGTTTTCAGACAGTTCAGTCTCACGAAAGCGAGCTGCACGCGCCCAAACATCATGGCCCGAGTCGACGTCGTGGCGCCACTCCGTGCGGACACCGGTATCGGCAAAATGCAAACGAGGCCACAGACGACGCTCAAACTGCGCGCGTGGGGCGGGACATACGTATATGTGGGAATTGTGAGCGTAGAGTTTGGCGCCGGAACGGTGCGAGAGGGTGAAGTTGTCATCGTAGTCCTTGCCAAAGGTGAGGACGAGCATGAGGAGGGCTGGACAGCGCTGCACGATGGCCGCAGCGTCGCGCATAGCTGCGGCATCGTCTGGCCCGAACCTGTGGGCCCCGAGCTCTGGGAAAGGCTGTGCTATGTGGGAGAGAAGGGGCAGGGCATCAAAGGGGAGCCCGTTCGGAGGGAGGAGGTGGAAGTGGACGTGCGTGAGGGTGGGGAGGATGCGCGCGACGTTGGTCCAATTGCTGATGGTCAGATTAATATTGCTGTTGGCCAACAGCCCATTGGTAAACAACGTAAGACGACGTAGACGCGGGAAGAGACGCGGCTCAAACAGATATAATTCGAGGAGGCGGGATATGGAGATGGCGAGAGAGTGGAGGTGGGGACACAGGGGGAACACCGAGTAAATGTCCGCCCTATAACTCTCGACAAACAGGTGGCGTACGTGCTGACCCAGTGCGATCGTAGCGGCGTCCGCAGATCCATACGCTGCTTGTGGGCTCGCTGGGATGCTTTTCTCTGGCTTGCCAGTGGGGTCTGAGTAAGGGCCGAGCATGACAGCATGAAATAACTGCGGGATGGCACTATTGCGCACCCACGACGCGACCAAGCACAGCGTCGCCGCCGCATTAGGACTCACCGCCGACGTATGCACAAGGATGCATTCCACAACGTCGTATGGGAGTGGGGGAAAGGCGCTTAACGACATGATGGTAGAGGAAGAGAGATCAACAATCATGTCGGGCCGGCGGCCCTGTCAAATCTTTGCAGAGGTTTTTTTTAAAAATGCTCACGATTTTACGAGGTAGCGGACTTATGTGGTTCCGGGTCCGTGATAATACAACAACTTGAAGAGGTGGCACGCACAGGTGGTCCGGAGGCGGAAGTTCGCACTATAAAGAGCTACAGTAACTGCCAGCGGAGGATCGATATCTTCCATGGTACAGTCCATGATACAGCTGCATTGCATGAGCGAGTTTAACATACGGAAATAATCTGGATGTACCTAGGAGGCTAAGGCGCTGACAGGCTGGAAGAAAGAAGTAAACGAAGTTGAACTTGAGTTGAACAGCGACGTGACTCAAGTCACGCATCTGATCTTGATTTAGTGTGACACACCCTTTTCGTCCTTGTCGTTTTGTTTTCGTCGGGCAGTGGCTCCTTGCCGTCCGGTTGTTTTGTTTCCTTTCCCCTCTCCTCCTGCCACCACTCCAGCGAACCAGTGTACGCTCCTCGCACACAAAATCGCGTCCGGATCGCGTCGGAATAGGCTGCTTACATATCCGTTGACTCTTACGGATACGCAGCGCTTGAAAAGTACCAAGAGGCGGCAAGAACTAACGGACGCGTGCGGTAATAGACACTCACCGGACGCCACTACACACTACCCACACCTAATACACACCGAATCGCAATGTCGGGCTCAGGCGAAGACCTCTCGCGGTCCATGTCGACGCTCTCTATGCACTCCGAGTCGAGCACGGAGGACTGGGACCGCTCGCTGTCGATGGACGGCGACTCGGACTCTGGCGCGCCGCGGACGACGCCGCGCAACTCAGTCGTCTTCCCAGCGGGCACCGGCGTGGGCGAGGACACGAACGCCACGCCCAATGGGGCAGGGAAGACCGCGGGCGGGAAGCGCTCCCTGAGCGAGCTGCTGCGGCTGCACGCGGAGAAGGGCACGGACTGCACGTTCAGCGCGGAGGAGGCTGCGCGCGTTGCGGATGTACTGCGTGATTGGGTGCGTTGGCGCGACGTTGTGCCATTTGCTGTGCTTTACAGAAACTAAACTTGTTTTTTTGTGGGGGCAGATAAACGCGGGCTCGTCACCTTATGAGGACGAGGACGACTTTTTCGCGCGGGGGTCGCAAGACGACTTGGCGCTGCCGGGGAAGGCAAAGACGACAGATGGCCGGGCGCGTGGGCAGAGCGACGTCTCACGACCGCCCAGCGCTGCGGGGTCGATCAAGTCCAAGTCGTGACCTCGACTCGCCTCACATCCATCTCCTTGCTTTCGACGCACTATTTATCCTGTCCTGTTGCATTCCCCTCGCATTTCCCGTAATTGCCCTTGCATATCCTGCTCCTGCTCCCCTCCTCGCATGTCTCTCCCTCCTCCTTCGCCTCGCACCTACTCTGCATCTCCCCACTATAGTATAAGTATGTGACGACCTCTCACGACCGCCACGCCGCACCCACGTCCTCACGACCCCCGCGCCGATAGCGAATGTACCTATACAACAACCGCGCGCGCGAAATCTACCTACGTATTTAACTTGTCCCACAGCACAGAGCGCCGCTGTGGGACTCCAATTAGTAGCATAGGTTGCTAGATCTTTTATTCGTTACCGTTGTTGTATCACGCATGTCCTTTGTCTTTTCTGTTTATATTTTTCAATGGAATACGCGGATTCTCGTCACGTCGACAACCTCCTGAAAGAAATTGATATAACATAAAGCCTGACCTGCGCCAACGCTCCTTGCTTCTCGACCACCACCATGGACCAAGCCATAGACCCTCTTGAAGAGCTCATCGTTCAAGCACTTTCTGGTCTGTTCACCGGTCTGTTCTTCCTGGTGTTCGTGTACCAGACGCTCGTGTTCCTCAAGAACAGCTTGTTGAACGCCCTCTCGCTCGCTGCCACCCACGCCGCAACCAAACTCCTCGACGCCCTGCGTCTCGCCCTCGAAATGGCCGCAAATTGCAAGCGAGTCTTTGTCTTCGCGAATCTCCCCGAAGGCACCGGTACGTCGCCCAATGTCTTGCTCCTTGAACCGTTTCTCATACTCGCGACTCGCAGTCCCCCTCGCCGTCCTCGCCATCTGCCTCGCCCACCCCGCTCTCGCCCTCCGTATCCTCAAGTACTTCCTCGCCGGAACCGCCCTCCTGCTCTGCCCTCCGTCCCTCGTCCTCTTGCGTGCGCTGTTCCGCAAAATCCTCGCCGATGTCCCTCGAATCTACCCCGACGCGCTCGCGTTCTGGGGCGCCTTCTTCTATCGCGCGTGTCAACAAGTCGCGCCTGCCGCGGGGTGTCTGCCGCTGTCCATGCCACGTACGTCGTCCCCTGCTCCCACTCTTACTCCATCTAACGTCGTTCCAGTCGCGCAACTCGCGTCCACCCTAGCGCTCCCCGCCCTGGCCTGCTTCGCTCTGTCGTTCTCCCTCTCCACCATCCTCCACTCTCCCTTCCACTTCAAGTTCAAGTTCCCTGCCGCGCGTCTCCTTCTCCCCTCCCCGTCTAGATGTCTCCCCGTCCTGTACACCTTCCTCTCCCGCGCCCCCTCCTGCATCGCAACCGCCACTGCAACCGCAACCGCAGCCCACCACCGCTCCGCCATCTACATCTTCGAGCACTCTTGTCAAGCCTTTCAACTCCACATCAAGCCCCTCGCCATTCGCAGCTGGTCTCGCGGACTCGAGATTTGGCGTGTTATCGAGAAGGATGTGGTTCCTTTAGCTCTTGGACACGTCAATCGACTCAAAAGTCGTTGGTCCCAATTCATACCTTTGGTTCTTGGACATGATACTCGAGTCAAGAGTAGCCTCTCCCAATGGACTTCTATCATCGAGAAGAATGCGATCC
Source organism: Mycena capillaripes (assembly GCA_029204075.1). Taxonomy (NCBI): domain Eukaryota; kingdom Fungi; phylum Basidiomycota; class Agaricomycetes; order Agaricales; family Mycenaceae; genus Mycena; species Mycena capillaripes. Next base: position 1,465,875 of record JARHKZ010000017.1, read on the forward strand.
CTTCCACTCTTCGACACGTAATTCGTCTCTCACAATTCACTTCCGGTCTCATCCAAAAGGCGATCCCTTCCGCTCTTCGACGCATCGATCAACTCCAAAGTCGCCTCTCCCAAGTGTTCTCACCTTCGATAGCATTCTCATTCAGCACCGACCTCGCACACAAAATCCACGCGCGGGGGCTTGCCTTGATCGCCAAGATCAAGGTCAAATCTATCCACCAAACCAACCCACTCGTATACTTTTACATAGCCTCGCTCGCTCTCTGCTTCGTTGCTTCTATGTCCTTGCATGTCGTGTATTCAGACTATTCTCGTGAGTACTTTGCATCCTTGACATATTAAGTGCATCGCTGACACTTGGTTTGCAAGTGCCTGTAGCGATTCCGCTCGCGGCGATGTGGACGATGGCGTGTGCGGTGGTGTGTTATGCGGCAGCGCGTGTTTCTGTTCGAGCTCCGCCGTCTTTAAATGTCGATGTCGAGCTTGCTCTTGCTCCAGATTCGGATTTTTTGGGAGTGTCCTTCGGTGTAATCGATCCCGTTCCTGCTCCCGTCGCCGCGGCTGCTCCCCTGGCTGCTCCGATCGCGACCGCACCCGAAGCTCCTCAGGCGCAAATACTCTCCGGATCGCCCGCGCCAGCTCCGAGCTCAGAACGTTCGCCCCCGGGCCCGCCATCGACGACCTCGGAATCAGAATTAGAGGCAGAATCAGAATCGGGCTCCGCCTCCGCCTCCGCCTCCGCCTCCGCCTCCGCCTCCGCCTCCGCCTCCTCCACCAACAAGGACGAAAATGACGAGGAGACTGATAACGACGCCGAGGACGAGGAGACGGACTGGAGCCTCGTCCCCCGTAGCTCGCGCCCACCGCTCGTCCTGCGCGCCCCGCTGTTGTCGCCCATCTTAGAGGTTTCGTCCGTCGCGTCGCTCTCGGGGATCTCAGCCTCTTCTGCGTGCAGCGGCTCTGATGACGATGGCGAGGAGGGCGAGGAGAACGACGAAGAGGACGACGCCGAATCAAGCGCCACGCCTTCGCCGCCCGCGTCACCCCAGCGTCCTACCACGCCAGTGCGGGCGAACCCGTTCATGATTACCACTACGACTACGAACCCGGTGCGCGAACGCGAGGTGACCATGCACACGGCCAAGACCACGAGCACGAGCACGACGGTGCCGGTGCGACAGGTGGCGCACGCACGCGCGCGGCGCGATATGGCCGAGTTTCGCTCGTTTTCCCTGGCGTTTGAGAGGAGGGTGGGTGGTGGGGGTGGGGGTGAAAGGATGAATGAGATGAACGGGAATGAGAACGGGAACGGGAGCGGGAGCGGGAGCGGGAACGGGAATGGGAATGGGAATGGGAATGGGAACGGGAACGGGAACGGGAACGGGAGCGGGAACGGGAACAGGAACGGGAACGGGAAGTGGAAGTGGAACGGGAGAGGTGGCACTGGCGAGGAGGAGGGGCTGCAGTCGAATGGTGCGATCGTGCGCGTGGACGGAGCCGGAGAAGGGAGGTTCGACCAATGCGCGCGTGTGTGTCGCCCGGACTGCGAGTCGTTGTATTGTGCGGGGGAGTGTAACGGTGTGGGTGATAAGGTTTTTGGTTAGAGATTAGTTTTATAGTGTTTTGGGATCTTGTGAGTGTAAAAAATATGATAGATAGATGTACCGGATTTGTATGTGTCGTGCAAAATGTATCTCGGAGTTTCCGTCGACGCATTGCGAGGGGCGAAGATACGTTCCAGAGAACTTGACCGAAAAATGTAGCATCTCCTCCGTTATGCTGTTCCACGAAGACAATGAAACCATTGATGTTTTCATAACTAGTAGTATACAACTAGGGCAATTACGATTATAGCAAAGTACACGACTAAATAAGTAGATGATTTCCGATTCCACCACTTGCTACAGAGCGATGCGAGCATTACCTGGGATATATTGCATACACAGCGGTCAGAATAGATAGATAGATGCTTAGTCCGGTCACGGAATAGGGTCAAAAGCATTCGCCCCCGGCCTTGACATACGGGCTGAGTCGAGCCTCGACATGCGGGCGGAGTTGGGCCGCGAGAACGTGTTGGGCCGCGAGAACGTGTTGGGCCGCGAGAACGTGTTGGGCCGCGAGAACGTGTTGGGCCGCGAGAACGTGTTGGGCCGCGAGAATGTGCCCCCCTTGACCGTTGCGCTGCGTCTGAACCTCCTCCGTAGCTTGGCCAGAGGCCAAGTCAGCTTGGACCAGGAGAAGGTATTGTGGTTCTCCGAGTCGTCGTGGATGAGGTTGTTCGGGTCCTTCTTGCGATACTGGAACGCCATGATGATCCAGATGGTGACGGCGGTCAAGGGCAGTGCGAAGGCGAAGTAGTGCGCCAGCGTGCCGCTCGTACCTTGCGAGAGGATGTCGATGTTCATCCCGAAGATTGACTGTGAGATAGATGAGGATTGTGAGGATTACATGACACAGAAGGAGTCGCAACGCACGGCAGCAAACGATGCGGGAAGAAAGAACATCGTCAGGTAGGATATTTGTTTCATTGCTGGCGATACAGCGACGATGAGTAATGAGATTGAGAACGATTGATTTCCCCACCTGCGCTGTCTCTAACGGCGGCTTCCGTCAGTTTCTGCATCCTCCTACTGTCCTCAAGGTTGACGCTGCTGAACGCCTGCTAAAAGTCTGCCTCTGCAACGATGCAGACAAGGATAAGACGGACCAGATTCATCACATTCTTCAGCCGGTTATCCTGCATACTCCGGTTCTGCTCCAGGCGCGCAATCTCGTTAAGCAGATTCGTGGACTCTCTCCGCATCATTTCTTTCACGAAGGCAATGACTTCTGGCGTGTGCGTCTCGGACATGTGCTCTAACATAGGATTGGGCGTCTCGGCGACGAACACAACGGACTTGCGAAAGTCCTCGAGCATCGAAGCGTAGTGCAGGAGGTGCGCGCGCACGACGTGGAGCTGCTGCGTCAGAGTCATGTCCGTCGTTGCTATAACCCGCGATTCCTGCGCTCCCAAAAGAATCAAGGTTCCGTCGGTCGAGAAAACGCGTGAGACGCACCAGCCAGCAGATGTGAAAGTACAGCGAATCGAGTGCCTCGTCGAAAGCGTAGAGTGGGTACCACAGAAGGGCAAGCAGGATGAAGGTCGGGTCTGAGGAGATCGTCGAGGTGAAGATCTTGTTCCAGTAGACCGATTGCCCGGCAGCGAGGAGTCGGGTCCTGAGCGTACGCGCCGCCGTCGCGTGGTGGGCGTGCGGTGGATGGTAGCTGATGAGCGTACTAAGGCCGGGCGATCGCACCATGTGGATAGCGAGTATGTCAGGAAGAAGAATATGATCGTCTGCAGTAGAAATCAATATCTGACGCATCGACGAGGTGGCAAGCAACGTACTGGAACTCAGGCCCAATGGGGCCTGCGTGTCGATCACCTGGTCTGCCGATTGGAGGGTGCGGAAAGATGGGGCGGCGTAGCTCGATGTCGGGCTTGAAGGCATTGTCATTGGGTTTTTCATGCAACGAATGAATGTTAGCGTAAGCGTGATATCTATGATGGCAAAGTATCGATAACTGGACTGCGTAATATTCAAGAAGAGCTCACGGTCGCCCTCTCCTACTGCTTCTTGGTATCGGGATGGTATCCAATTGAGGGATGATGAGAAAAAGAATGGCTCGATGTCAAATCTGGGTTGCATGAGAACCTGATCCATACAACAGATAGACATACTCCTTACTTTGTTCCTAGCATTTGGAGTACTGGTCCAGACAAATTGTCCAGGAAGAAGGCTTGAAGCCGGACTTCGTCGGGTACTTCCTTCTGCAAGTTTTCCCAATATTCTTCTTTATTATCTTCCGTGGCGACAAAGTCTTCTTCCCGGGCAAAAGTACCATTTTTCCGAACGTTGACGCGGTAAACGGTACAGGGCTCTCGGGAAGTATGGTTTAGTATTCTTGTTATTCCACTCTTTTGCTGCTGGGCAGGAGTCCAGTTTGGGTACAGCGACTGTGGGTACTGCGCAAGATCTATATCAGAAAATGCGGCAGCAGACAATACCGGACAATACCTTCCACCAATGTTGCTGTTCTGCAGTCGGCTGCCGCCGCGGATTTTCGAGCTGGTCAGGATCTATCTGCTCTGAAAGTTAATATAAACTCGTAAAGACGACCGTTTGTCTTGGACAAACCTCACTGTCCAAATCGAGAAATGGCCACGGGCCCGAAGGTGCGCCATGGCGATGGCTTGGCTGAGGAATGCGCGGCGGCATCTCTCGCGCATTCGCATTTCTGTAGAGCTCAATGGGAAATGACATGATGTAGATTGACGCCCAGAACGCTGTTGTGGAAGTTCAAATACTGGAGAGTTTTCCCCGACGAAGGAGGATCAGATAAAAGCGCTCTCCACGGTGGTGCAAAGCTGTGGTTGCATGTCAAGCAATGTCAGCCTCAATCTAAACCAATGGCGAAGCAGTGCCAGGTGGTGGAGTAAGACGGGAATAAGATCAATAAGACGGCTAAAAATGGTATAATTGCTGGGGAAAACGGGAAGCGACGAGGCAACCAACAGCCTTGCAGGTAGATGATGTGGGTAGGAGCAACGGGGATAGTCGGCCGATGCAAGCCGATGTCCAGTTTCGGAACCAAACACAACTAAAGTCTCTTCGTTTCTTTAACTGCGTTTTACTTGGCCGGTTTTTAGCATTGCCTTCTTCATGCACCGCTTGAGTCTTTTCGTCGGTAAGGGGATTTTCACTTTTTTCCCCAGAGTTGCCATCCAGACGCGAGATAGACGCGCCTCATGAGGCACCGGAAGATTCACCAGAAGAATCAGAGAACCAACAAGACAGGTGATAAATCTTTTCATTAGATAGTACAGAAGTAGTGCTAACTAGTAAATTGAGCGTCCCGCGGGACATACATACTTTACAGACCGCAGCTTGACAAACCAGGTCTAGACCTGGGACTCGGCATGGCTGCCAAGCTTGTCCTTGTTGCGGTACTGGAAAGTCATGAGGAGCCAGATGGTGACTCCGGTCATGGGCAAGGCCAAGGCGAAGTAGTGGGCGAGCGTGCCACTCGTCCCTGGTGTTAAGATGTTGACGTTCATCCCGAAGATCGACTGTGAGATGAATCAGGATTACACGACAGAGGATTCAAGGATTGAGGGAAAGCGCACAGCAGCGAACGACGCGGGGAGGAAGAACATGGTCAAGTAGGAGATTTGCCTCATTGCTGCGATAAACGACGATGGGCATTAATGGAGAAACCGAAGACGATTGCTCTTCCCACCTGTGCTGTCTCTGACGGTAGCTTCTGTCAGTTTCTGCATCCTCCTGCCGTCATTGATTCCGAGGGAGATGAAAGCCTACTAGAATTCAGTCTCTACAAAGACGAAGAGAGACATCAAGGCAGACCAGGTTCATCACATTCTTCAGACGGCTATCCTGCATATGCCGGTTTTGCTCCAAGCGTGCAATCTCATTGAGCAGATTCGTGCACTCTCCGCAACAGCTCTTTCACGAAGGTAGTCTCCAGCGAGTGCGTATCGGACATGTGCTCCAACATAGGATTGGACGTCTCGGCGACGAACATCACGGACTTGCGAAATTCCTCGAGCATCGACGCGTAGTACATGAGGTGCGCGCGCAGGCCGTGAAGCTGCTGCATCAGCTTCAGGTCCGTCGTTTCTATAACCCGCGATTCCTGCGCTCCAGAAATTAGGACTCTATTAGAAATAAACGCGTGAGACGTACCAGCCAGCAGATGTGGAAGTACAGCGAATCGAGTGCCTCGTCGAAAGCGTAGAGCGGATGCCACAGAAGGGCGAGTAGGACGAAGGTCGGGTCTGAAGAGATCGTCGAGGTGAAGATATTGTTCCAGTAGACCGATTGCCCGGCAGCGAGGAGTCGGGTCCTGAGCGTACGCGCCGCCGTTGCGTGGTGGGCGTGCGGTGGATGGTAGCTGATGAGTGTACTCAGGCCAGGCGACCGCACCATGTGGATAGCGAGTATGTCAGGAAGAAGGATTTGGTCGTCTGCGGTAAAATTAGTTTTCTGAGGCGACGAGGCGCGAAGCAACGTACTGGAACTCAGGCCCAATGGGGCCTGCGTGTCGATGACCTGATCTGCCGATTGGAGGGTGCGAAAAGATGGGGCGGCGTAGCTCGATGTCGGGCTTGGAGGTGTTGTCGTCGGGTTTTTCATGCAACGAATGAATGTTAGCGTGAGCGTGATATCTATTAAGGCAGAGCATAGATAACTGGACTGCGTAATATTCGAGAAGTACTCACGGTCGCCCTTTCCTACTGCTTCTTGGTATCGGGACGGTATCCAATTGAGGGATGATGAGAAAAAGAATGGCTCGATGTCAAATCTGGGTTGCGTGAGGACCTAATCCATACAACTTCGGATAGATACTTACTTTGTTCCCAGCATCTGGAGTACTGATCCGGACAAATTGTCCAGGAAGAAGGCTTGAAGCCGGACTTCGTCGGGTACTTCCTTCTGCAAGTTTTCCCAATATTCCTCTTTATTATCTTCCGTGACGACAAAGTCTTCTTCCCGGGTAAAAGTACCATTTCTCCGAACGTTGGCGTTGTAAACGGTACAAGGCTCTCGGGAAGCATGGTCTAGCATTCGTGTTATTCCACTCTTTTGCTGCTGAGCAGGAGTCCAGCTTGGATACAGGGACTGGATACTGCGCAACATATCAGGAAAGCATGTTTGACAAATATCGAACGACTACATTCGACCAGTGTTGCTGCTCTTCAGTAGGCTGCCGCTGCGGACTTTCAAGCTGGTCAGGATCTATCTTCTCTCAAAATCAGGCTAATTTGGAAAGATGATATATATTTTTTGGACATACCTCACTGTCTAAATCGAGAAATGGCCAAGGTCCTGAAGGTGCCCGGTGCCGACGGCCCCTTGGCTTAGGAATCGGCGGCGGCAGCTCTCGCGCATTCGCATTGCTTTGGTGCTTAATGGGACTGAGGAACATGTTGAAATTACGCCCAGACTGCTGCTGTGGCCTCAAATAATGGCGAGTGTCCGCCGACGAAGTCGGGGATTAGATCGGCGTCTGGCGTAAAGGTGTTGCATGTCAACCGAAGCTAAATCCAGAATTCCAAGGCAGTCGGCAGGTGGGAGCAATAGACGGGAGCTTCACAGATGCGGCTTAAAATACTATAATAATTCTGGAAGGAAATGGCCACGGACAGGCTCGGGGCGCTGTGAAACTGAGAAACTGGAAGGTGAAGGAGGTTGGAAGTAGGCAGAAACGTTGTGTACGTTGTGTGGAGCCGACTGCTATGATCCGACGGATCCACTTGATCTAAACCGTCAAGCAGCTCCACTGAAGCAGCTCCACTGAAGCAGCTCCCTCTTCTCTGTCTTGGCAACTTCAAACAAAGCAGCGCCAACCTCTGCGCGACGCGCATGATCGACTTTTGATCCACACTAGCTCATTCAAGATTTTACCCAGAGCTCTTTTAGGTCTTGGTGCTGTCACTTTCTTCTTGCTAGATTTTCTTCTCAAGGCTGTGCGGTAGTGATATATACCACATTACCAGCTGTTCCCGAGTCTGCTCCCTGGTTCCGATGATAACTGCCTTCTCGATCACTACCCTGGTCGTCTTCGTCTGCTCCATAGCATTCGTGATCCAGCCTCTCTCCATTCCAATCCGTCTCCCGTATATCGGACACAAGCGCATTGTTCTCAATCTAACAACCGCCCCCATCCTTGCCATCACGATATTGTGGGCTGCACAATGCTTAGGCGCCTCACAGGTACCGTTACTACGCCACCGTTGTGGTGCTCACTCCCGAACAACAGATCCGCGATGGCATTGTTGGCACCGGTGAGAAATACGAGCGCCTCAGTTCTCCTGGCTCACGGCAGCTCCAGATGGTGTTAAACCTTACAACATCCTTATTTTATTTTTCTCGCTTGCCTACATGGCGATTACTCTTGATATAACTGGGGTCTTGCAGGCCGCGGCATTCTGGGTCAGCAACAAAGGCGGCTCGAATGGATGGAAATTATACCTCTATTTCTATCTCATGTTGACGGTCCTCAGTGTTTTCCTCGGAAACGATCCTATCATACTTTCAGGTCCGTCATTAGCTCTATTGCTTTATAGAATATATGACCGGAAATTATACCTCCAGGAACCTCGTTTTTAGTGTACTATACGAAGGTGTCTGAGCTCAATGTAAGATTCTTAACACAATCCGAGACTCTTCGGAACTTACGTCAGTCTTCCAGCCAATCTCGTGGCTGATGTCCGAGTTTGCTGCAGCCAATACGGCCAGCATGGTTCTGTAGGTTCACTTTCGCACCACTTGTGACATATTTTATTTTATTCATAGGTTTGTTGGGAACCCGACCAATGTCGTGATTTGTGAAGGATTCCAGGTCAATAATGCAGCTTTCACTGCATACACCATCCTTCCATTCCTCGCATGCAATCTGGCATGTTTCGTTGCTCTTGGATTCCAGTTCCGCAACCCAAAATATCTTCCTCGACGGTTGGAAACCACTGCGGATTTGGATGTTCGATCCGTGCTTCTTGATCCCAAAGGTGCATGGGTCGGAGGTGCACTACTGGGCACTTGCCTCGTCGTCATCATCGTCGTCAGCTTCTTCCATGTAGATGTATGGAAGATAAGTCTCCCCTTCGCCGTGGCCAAATTCGTCTTCGATCTCGCATGGGACCACTACCGTTTTGTTAATAAAATTCCTATGCTCGGACACGCCCCACGGCGGCGTTCCTTGAGCCAAGACAGCCATGCTATAGGCGAACCAGTTGGCGAAGACGAAGATATTATGCTGCAGGCACTCAAACGACGCATGACGGTCCCGACAGCCGACGAGGAACCAAATCAGCAGCTTAACAACAGTGTTGCGAGAGAGCCTGCCGCTCTCACACCGAGAACGCCTCCAACCTCTGCAATTTCAGCATCACCTCTCACAATCTCGCCCACCAAAAAGATGACCCTCGCTTTCGCGAACAAACGCACCAGATTAGCAACCCATTTTCCCACTTTTTTCACGGCCTTTCCTCGACTTCCCTTTGCCCTGATCCCTTTCGCATTCTCTCAATTCATACTAATCGAGGCCCTCACGCACCAGGGCTGGATCGACGTTTTCGCATCCTGGCTTCGCCATGCGACGCACCGCAATCCCGCAAATCCCTTCCCCACCATATGGATCATCGGCATCCTCGGCATAATCTTATGCAACCTCTCGGGAACCAATATTGGTGCTACAATGTATGCTATTTCCCTCTGCTTTCGCCGCTCTGAGTTAAGACCATTTCTTTTGGTTCAGATTGCTTACAAAAGTAGTGCGTGCAGCGCTGTTGCCGCCGCGCACCGAACGTGCCGCAGCCATCTCGCTCGCAGTCGCGAGCAACATCGGCGCCGTCAGCTTCACATTCAGCGCTAGCCTCGCCGGCCTACTGTGGCGGGCCATCCTGAAGCAAAAGGGCATTATAATCGGGCAGAGGACGTTTGCGTACTGGAACACTTTGCCCGTCGCGGTGATGGGTGCTGCTGGTCTTGCCGTCGTTTGTGCTGAGATGGCCATTTTGCGGTGATGATGTTTATGTTGAACTTGTCGGATACGTGTATGTAGCATAATTTTTCGCGCTGTAATTTGAATGTCGTTACGTTGACATTTACTGGACCTGGTCGTGCTGCACGATCACTCATATGTATCTCGTGCCTTTTAGCTGATTTTCTTTCCTCTAGCTGACCGGAATGTTCAAGTTCAACGCGACATCCTATTCGCACGGTGGTCGAAGCTTGGTTGAAGCGCTTCAAATGCGGCTCGGCCCGAGCCGCGATCGTCGATCTCCCTTGGAAAACAGTGCCACCGATGCAGACAACAACAAGTTGACAGCCGGCACGACAACAAGTTCTTCCCATCCTCTTCAATCCTCAGGGAAGGCCTACTCTCTAAAATGATCCTTTTCTTTGGAATTCCCCTCGCCTTTGCGTGGTATATCTACAGGCTCATCCTCAGACTTCGAAGGTCCCCCGCTTCCCCTTCCTCGCGACAGAATATGCACACATTAGGCAGCACGGAACAGCTTGAAAAAGTGTCGTACAAAGAGATTGACATGGTTAAGGTCGTTCCCCCTGCAACCCATGCGGGGTATGCGGTTATCGGTGGCTCGGGGTTCCTCGGGACGTGCGTAATTTGTCTCGAGTCTTGCTGACTTCTGATTAAATTGCGCAGATACATTGTACGGCTCTTGATCATGCGCGGAGAGACCAGTATAAGGATCCTCGACGTTAACCCTCCGGCTCAAAGTGTCCTTGACAATCCTTCAATCTCTTTCATTAAAACGGACATCACATCTATCGAATCTGTTCGTGGCGCTCTCACCGCGCCATTTACTTCCACAGGCACTCCTCCCAGTGTAATTTTCCATACAGCCGCGATCATTCGTTTCTGGGAGCGCGCGGCTTATTGCTGGGAGGCTTCGTACCGGGTGAACGTGGCAGGTACAAAGAACGTACTCACTGTCGCGAAGGAGCTCTCTGCGATGGTGGTCTATACTTCGAGTGCGGAGACCGCCTCGGGATGTCCAAAGTTCCTGCGCGTCGACTGGGATACATATCCTGTCAGTATCAAGGACGATGACCGCACCCCAACGTTCATTCGGAAGGAAAGTTGCTACCCTCGGTCGAAGCGCATGGCCGAACAGCTCGTTATCAGTGCCAGTGCCAACGAAGGCCTTAAAACGGGGATTCTGCGTCCAGGACAGTCAGTTTCTCTATTTCTGCTCCTATTAAACTTAGTTTTCTAATGGATTACGGCGAAACAGTACCATCATTGGGCCTAATGACCGCCTAGTTAGTAGTACACTGATGATGGCACAACTCCCAATGTGGGACCAGCCATGGACATCCACAGAAGTATGTGTGTGGGATGTCGCGGCAGCCCACCTGGTCTACGAGGATGCTCTTAATCGCATTCCGGAGGTACGAAGATACGATTGATACGACGGACCCCGCTAAATACAGCTCATAGGAGGTGTCTGGCGAAGCTTTTCTAATAACCGGACGTGGGCCTGCGTGGAGTATTGAAGATATCCGGGCTGCAATCAAGGTCAGTTTCGGAGACGCGTGTGAAATTCCGCTCATGAAGTTGGAAAACAGCACTATGCGACGCGGGAACTTGTGTTTGTTGAGCTGCAGCCCTTGCTGATGTACATTCTGGCGCATATTATGGAATTATTCCTCTTCCTACGGTACCACTTTCTGCTGCCCTTCACTATGGTTTTCTTCGGAGCTCGTCCGAGCTTGGCTCCCCGATGGCTTGGGCCCGCGGTCTTTCTCCAGCCAGCAACACTTGAGGGACAGCTCATAGATCTCATCGTTGACGGTCCGCCGATTATATTCTTTCTCGTGCTAAGTATGTGCTCACTTGGTATCAGATAAACGGGCGCGAAAAGTACTCGGGTGTGTCCGATTCTATTTTTCTCGTGCTACGTATGTGCTCATTTGGTGTCAGATATCAACCGCAATGGGATGTTGCGCAGGCTATTCGATACAGCGTGGATGAAATTCAATCGGGAAACGTTGCGGCAGAGCATGGCCTCAAGGTGCAGTAGTAATTTGCACATATGTATTTCGGAGATGTCCGCATGCCTTTCACTGTGGTCAGATCTGAGGCCTGGACCTGCCTGAAGCTCTGTTAACAAAACAAAAGTTGTGTTAGGGGGTCAAAGTTGCGTTGAGCAAAAATAAATTGATAACCAAACTTTCGTCAATTCGCCATCAAGGTAATTATTCCGCATCTTACGGCCACTTTCTAGAATCCCTCTCCGCTTGTTTCCGGGCCGTTTCATCGGTCCGAAGCCTGGACCTGCCTGAAGCTCTGTTTTTAACAAAACAAAATTTGTGTTAGGCGGGCCAAAGTTGTGTTGAGCAAAAAGAAATTGATGATCAAAATTTCCTCAACTCGCCGGCTCCGCCATGAAGGTATTTATTCCGCATCTTACGGCCACTTTCTAGAATCCCTCTCCACTTGATTCTCTTTCTGGGCCGTTTCGTCTTTGTCAAGTTAACGTTATTTATCCCATGACGAGTCCCGTTTTTTTCCGGTCAGGTCCCAACTGGATATTCACAGAACGCCGATACGTTACATCTTCCTTGGTTCTCGGACATACGCTTTGGCGATCCCTATATACATCGGTGACTTGGTCCAGTCTTTTTTCACACGTTGGCCTTGAAAAATGAGCTCCTCAGCTCGTGCACTCCTCTTCCTTGCCTGTCTGACCGCTTGCCGCGCAGTTGTATACGAGAATGTTGCTCAATTGCCTGGACTCAACTACGACTTTGTGATTGTGGGCGGTGGCACAGCCGGAAATGTCGTTGCAAATCGACTGACTGAGAACCCTGCATTCACTGTGCTTGTTTTGGAGGCCGGAGGGTCGTGCGTGGTTTAGTGTTCTTCCTGCTGCTCATATCGACCATTCCAAAGAAACATAGGTGTTCTTGATTCCATCGTTCCCGGATTAGACGGAGGCCTTTTCGATCCTAGCCTTGGATTCACATGGTGCGTATGGAATAATTCGGCAAGCAATCGTTCCAAATGTTGGATTCTAGGAATTTTACCACTACTCCTCAACCAGCCTCGGGTAACAGAGTTCTATCGTATCCGCGAGGCCGACTTCTTGGTGGCACGAGCTCCATCAGTCAGTCGCTGGTTCGATATATTGAATGCTTCTGACGATACACAGACGGGATGTGGTACACCAGGGGTTCACGAGGTATCTCGCTGACTTAACTATAAACGCAACACTGATGTTCTCGTCAGACGATTTTGATAGGTATGCCAATGTCACGGGGGACTCAGGCTGGAGCTGGACAGCCATGCAGCAATACTTCCGCAAGGTCTCCCACGTGCATTTATTTATCCAGTTCGAAAATCTCACGCCAAGGTTGCAGAACGAAAAATGGACCGAACCCGCTGATAACCACGATACTTCGCATCAGTATGACCCCACCATACACAGTACGACTGGAATCAACTCAGTTAGTCTGCCGGGATATCAGTGGCCTATGTTCCCTCATGTCATCGAGACTACTGTGGAAATGCCGGACGAATTTAACTTCGTATTAGACTATAATTCAGGTGTTCCGCTCGGTGTCGGTACGTCCACGAATAACAAACATGTGGGTTAGATTTGATTGCAATCCAGGATGGGCACAAAACACCATCGGTCAGGGAGCGCGAAGTAGTTCTGCAGTGTCTTACCTGGCTGCTCCATTTATCGAGCGACCCAACCTTCATGTTCTCATAAATGCCCAAGTTTCTCGGGTCCTCGGCGCCAACGGGAGCATTCATCTTAACCAGGTTGAATTTTCGCAAGATATGCAGGGTAAGTTTGTCCTTCGATTTCAGCACCGTCATAATTCATTTGACAGAGCTTTTCACGGTCAAAGCTTCAAAGGAAATTATACTCTCCGCAGGTTCAGTCGGAACACCGCACCTGCTGTTAAACTCCGGTATCGGAAACAAAACGAGTCTCGCTAGCCACGGAATAGAAACACTCGTTGATCTTCCCGACGTCGGCCAAAATTTCGTTGAACAGCCACTGGTAAGTCTCTCAAAAATTGAAGCTTCGAGATTTCTGATTCGTATCGTGTTTGTTCAAGGTTTCAAACAGCTGGTTCGTCAACTCTTCTGGGACTTTTGAAAGTTACACGCAGAATTCTACTCAACTTATGTTGGATTTGAATGAATGGAATCAGACACGAACAGGCCCATTGGTTTCCACGATTGTAGGGGCCCACATCGCATGGCTCCGCCTGGATGCGAATTCCTCGATATTTTCCAACCACCCAGACCCCGCGGCCGGAAATAATACACCGCACATTGAACTACAAATCGCTGTATGTATCTCCAGCGTATATAAGCCGACAATAGCACTGACTGACCGTGTTTCAGAGTGGTATTGGTCTTGAGACTCCCATCCCACCGGAAGGGGGGAACTTCATTAGTTTCCAGACCGCCGTGGTTTCTCCCGCAAGTCGTAAGTTTCGATTTAGATCACAAGGAAAACGCAGCAGTTAAATAATGTCCCAGGAGGGTCGATCACCCTCAACACCAGCAATCCATTCGATGCCCCATTGATTGACCCAGCCTTGTTCGTCGACGATTACGATTTGTTCGCCATGCGCGTCGCAGTGAAGAAAGCAGTGAAGTTCTTGTCCGCTCAAGCATGGAAGGGTTTCGTCATCCGACCACTTGAAAATCTCGCCCAAGCACTGACTTCAGAAGAGGCTCTGGAGACCTATATTCGGGAAACAGGTATCTTCGCTGCACATCCCGTCGGAAGCGCGGCGATGTCCCCCAAAAACGCAACATGGGGTGTTGTTGATCCAGATCTGCTGCTCAAAGGTGCCACTGGGATACGGATCATCGATGCTTCGGTCATGGTGAGCGATATTTGCAAGCTCTTTCTTCATTTTCTGACAGAAAATGGTTCAGCCATTTGTTCCCAGTGGGCACACTCAAGCACCTACGTACGCCATTGCGGAGAGAGGTGCAGACTTGATCAAACAGAAGTGGATGTAAATTTTAAACAGAAAACCTTTTTTTCTGTGACGGTTACATATTTTGAAAATCGTTTATTTACTTCCCCATTGTTCATTAAGACTTTCTACTCTTTCTTTCTTTCTTTCGTGCTTTATTGACAGAGAATACACGAAAGAGTCGAACACGACGTCACGTGAGTTTGGTTGAAATTATTGGAAATTGACAATGGAATTGAGACGCAGAAAAAGAAGGGTGTCACTGAACTGGATTCATGTGTATCATCATCCTCCCAAAATCGAGTCGCTCCAAGATTTAGAAAAAAGGCAAATCCACAAGGCCATATTGTACGCTTCTGTTGTGACTATGACTACATCCACCGCTGCTTTATCAAATCTGCTCCTCTCTCTGCGACAACATACGTCGCAGCCTGAGTATGCGCACTTGGGACAATTGGCTTCAAGACCATTGTTAGCAGACGTCAATCCCGGAACTTGGTACTCACCAAGACAGAAGCATCGATAATGCGAAGTCCCTCAAACCCCTTCACGAGTAGGTCTGGGTTGACCACCCCATATTTTGCGTCCCGAGACGACATCGCAGCGCTGCCCACAAGGTGCGCTGACGGTGTTGCTGTGTTTCTGATTATCTCATCAAGAGCATCGGTGGTAATATTTTCCAAGTCTTGGGTGGGGCCAATAATGATGTCCTGCCAGACGGGGGCTTTGAAGAAACGTTGAGCGCTTTTGAGAGCTTCGCGCAAAGCGAAAATGTCGAAGTCATTCTGGAGCATTCCAAGATCGATAACAGGAGGGTCAAACGGATTGTTACTATTGATTGTAATGGATCCCCCTTGAGAGGAAAGTCAGTGCTCGGGACCATCTGCTTCAACCAGTACACGCTCACGGCTAATTGGGGTAACGACAGCCAGCCCAGCGCTCACAAAATTTCCGGGTACGTTAGAGCCAGTTCTTAAACCGGGCTGTGTGTTTTAATCAAGAGGACAGCTAACCGCTGCAAAAGACGGCACCTACCGTAAAGACCAACTCAATGTGGGGTGTGTCTGGGCCGGCCGAAGGATCTGTGTGATTATGGAAGATGGGAGAATCTGGATCCAAACGAAGCCAGGCAACATGAGTTGGCCCGTACTGTACGAAGGGTCCCGTGTGAGATTTGTTGTATTCCGCAAATGCCTCGTCAAATACGGTTATATTTCGAATGACTGGATCGACGGTCTCCGTCAAGTTCACCGACCAACTCGCGGAGAAGAAACCCTGGTCTTGTATTCCCTGTCCGACGCTGGGGAGGTCAAGAACAACCGGAATTCCCAATGGCTTTAAAATGTCTCGATTGCCGATCCCCGAGTGCATTAGAATATTTGGGGTCCCAACCGCTCCTGCGGAAAGGATAATTTCCTTCCGCGCTTTGGCTGTGAACTGAGTTGTCCCTGTCCCATTTTGGATGCGTATTTTTAAAAGCAGAGAGAATCGGACAATACCTTGCGAGAATCGGACTCCACCGAAAGAAGGTTTGCCCGTGACGTTCGTGGCATCGACCATCTGAGTTACTTGAGCATGCAACAGGACATGTAAATTTTCGCGATGCATAAACTCAGGCGCCAGGTAAGATGTTGCGGAACTGCTTCGCATTCCGCCTCCGACGGTGGATTGTAACCACCCTGACGATTCAAGATCAGACATTTATTATATCTACATTGGACACGCACATACCGAGACCCAAAGGTTTACCGGAATTCATGTCCAGATTGAATGGAAACTCGTCGGGCAGTTCTTTAGTAGTTTGAATCATCTTGTCATAGAAAATAGGCCATTCGAATCCCGGCAGGCTGACGGAGGTAAGCCCTCCAATACTGTGGAATCGCGGATCAAATTGTCCTTGCGTGTTGTGATGATCCGCGGGTGGTGACCATTTTTCATTCTAGGAAATATTATTAATCACCGTTATAGGAGGAACAGAAAGAGCAGTACCTTGAGGAAGTATGGAAAAATTTGGTCCCAGGACCAGCCCGCATCTCCAGTAAGTGTCGCGTAGCGGTCGAAGTCGTTCGCCGTTCCGCGTGTGTAGAACATGGCGTCTCGTTCGAATTTCAGTCTTTGTGACCAGATGGAGTGTCAAGATGGTCTCTCACTGTGCGAACTGCATCCTCCAAGTATATGCCCTGACGAGAGAGTGAGGAGAACGTTATTCCACAAACTGCAGCACAGAAACCTCTGAAATAGCTTAGAACGCGTTCATTTAAACCAGATTGCGGTGTCGTGGTATAGTCTATCAGCTTTCAGTGGCGGTCGCTTGAGAAACAGAATGAGATGCACTCCATTCGTAAATGTTTGGTCCAAGGAGATTTCCAGTGAAAAAAGGCACTATCGCATCCAGAACGCCCACATTGCTTCCGAGAGTCAGAAAATTGCGAAAGGAAAGGCTGGAAAATTACTGACGAAACTCCTGCTTCCAGGACCAGAACAGAGAACTCGTGATTGTCAGTCAACCGATTTGCGACGACGTTTCCGGCCGTCCCTCTGTGAGCCAGTATTATCAAGACCTGTGAAGTCGAGAAGCATGTACATACCCCCCAATAATTATAAAATCGTATGTGAGATTCCCAGGCAAATCGGAAACACTTTCATAGATCTTGGACAAGCATACGGTAATGCAGCTTGCAAACAGGAGAGCCCAAGTGAGCATCGGGAGCAGCATAAAACGGGAGAGCTTGTTCAGAAGTCAAATGACCGTCCCACTATTCTTATGCAGACTGACAAGTCAGGAACCTCTGTATAATTGGTTTATGCGCATGTCGACCTAATTTCGACCGTGATTCGCCTGAGACCGCCGGCCTAGTGCCGTGGCAGCAGCCAATCGTGGAGGAGTTATTATTCAAAAAAAATTGGCAAGCGCAAAAACACTGAACAGAGGTTTGTGCGCGAGAAGTTGAGTCGCGTTTGGGACGAGACGCGTCTGGTCATGTGATGGGGTAATAAACAGAACACAACAACCCTGCTCTTGACCATCATGGCGCATCCACTCCCAGTGAGTTTCCGTCGTCTTATTCGACTCAATCTGCATTCTTACTTCTATTAAGGCTACAATGAAGAGGATAAACAAAGAGATTTCAGACGTGAAGAAGGAAGAAATGGGCAACATCACTCTCGTTCCCTCGGACGACCTTTTCGTATGGTCTGGTACTTTACCGGGCCCAGAAGGAAGCGTGTACGAGGGTGGCGTGTTTAACATTGCTATAAACTTGCCTATCGACTATCCGTACGCGTCTTTCGTGATCTTTTGTATTCTACGTGGCTTACTCATCGCTCTCTACTCAGCTTTTCTGCGCCCAAAGTTACTATGAAGACTCGGTTCGTCGACGTTGCAAATTACGAATCGTCCTTTGCTGACTCTGTGCTTCAGGATATACCACATGAATGTGAGTCATGTCCTCCCAGGCGTAGCGTCGCCTTACGGTTATGGCAGATTTCGGATCAAGGCAGCATTTGTCTCGATATTCTGAAGCATAATTGGTCACCGGCTCTCTCCCTATTCAAGGTTATCCTGTCGCTCTCGTCCCTGTTAACGGACCCTAATCCTAGTGTGTCTCCTTCCTTCGTCGTTTCATCTGTAGTTATCTAACCGCCCTGCAGAGGACCCATTAGGTATGATGTCCCGTCGCCGTCGGCGATAGCTCGCTGACGCTTGATCCAGTACCCAGTATAGCGGGCCAATACACGCGCAACCGTAAATTGCACGATTCGACCGCTCGGCAATGGACTGAGCTTTATGCCCGTCCAAAGCCACCCCCGCCTCCACCGCCGCCCCGCGCACCTCCGGCCAAATCCAGGGTCAGACCGACTAAGCGGACTGCTGGCAGCGGCGCAGGCTCCAACGACCTCATTGTCATCGACGATTCAGACGAGGAACGCAGCCCCGCTGGTAGAAAGCGGAAGAGAAATGCAGTCCCTACGGAGATTAACCTGGTCGACGATGATGACGACATCGATGTTTCCGCAATTGCCAGCGGAAGCAAGAGGCGTGCGGTGGGCGATAGACGCGCCGCTCGAGCCACTGCTGGCAGTTCCAGTCGACCTCCGCCAATCATTCATGGCGGAGTGATTGAAATAGATGACGATTAATGGATGGTGTACCGTTTCCTCTTCCTTATCCCTGCATACTGTATTGTTACCAATCTTCGGAGGATGTCTCGATGATACATTTGTACAAGTAAATTACTACTAGCCACGCATAAATCTAGACGGCCAGGTCTGCCATCTTCATCCGCCTCGTCTTTTCATCGCCGCTCGCCACTCGCATTTACTGGTCACAATCTCGGGGAGACGCATCTGTAACGCAATGCGTTTTGGAAGGCTTCGCTTATTAGCTACAGTATTTTATTCTCTTCAAGCATTCATGCTTCTCAATCCCAACGTTTATGGTACATTTTCTTGGTACAAGTTATATAAATTACTATCCGAACATAAATCCTGGGCACTGGATCAGAAAACTCACAAGAAAGACAAATCACTTACCCCTGCAGTTGGCAGCCCCACAATAGCATTTGTTCACAATGGAACGGGATCCCTCCTTGCCTCCATCGTCGGCGTCGGGTTCCTCGTCGGGGTTGTTGGGATCCTACAAGCACTGGATGAGGATTGACGTTGTATTGAAACAGAAACCGCTCACATATCCTTGGTACGAAAAACAAAGCTCTTCTCCGGCAGCGATATCCCGCTTCGAGAACAACGTCATCACGGGTTTCCTAATGTCGGGTTCGTCGATATAACAAGCATTGACCATGCAGTTCGGGTCGCAGGAATTGTTCTATGAAGAGATGAGGTTAGGCTGCTGGCTGCTGCAATACACGACGCACCAAGAAGCGAGTAAACTGAAAAAATATGGGTGAGAACAGATCATCGTGCGCTTCTACCCACTTACGTTCCCAGCATGATACGCGTCGATGGTGTACTCAATGTCGTCCTGGTCGGTCAGTTCTTTCAAGTAGTACGGGTCGCAATTCATAAGGTAGGTGCGCCCCGACTTGTCATAGACCCTACAAGAAAATTTAAGTTTAAACCCAAAGAAACAGAGCACAAATCTCACAGCCCACGCCGCTCGGAATCCTCGTCTCGCATGTATTCACCCGAGTACACTCCAATGAAGGTCCCTTTGTAAATCCGTTTCGTAGCAAATACCCCTGTGAAGGAGAAATGAGGCGACCCTTCCAAGGAAACGAAACAAGGTTTACCCCAGCCTTTCTTCTCTGTCTTTTTGATAGCAACATGGCATTTCCGACCGTGCTGAATAACCTAAATATGCATGAATGAAAACAAGAAATCCATAAGTACAATAACGCACCCGATTCCTACACTCGTCGTCGTCGCAGCCACATAACGAGTTGCATTCAAATATAGGTACTCCAGGCATCCTCAGACGACCTTTATTATCATACGCAAAGCCAGAATCAAAGTAAGACTTCAAGTATTCCTTCTGTCGGCGGAGACAGGAGCAAGTTGTGGACTTCGGGTCACATTTCCCTTTGCAGTCGCAGCCGACCAATTGCGACATGTCCGGGGGATCGATCCCATCCGCAAGCCAGAGCCTGTTCGTATAATAAAACTCCCAAGGGGGGCACGGCTCGCTGTCGACCTCATTTATTATTTCGATAGCTGGGGCGTCCGGCTCATCTTCCGCGGTATTTTCCCGAATGGCAGATTCGAAGAGACGGCGCAGATGCTGCAGTGAGCGGAAGGATTCGCCGTAAGAATGGATGTAGTCATGCAATGGGCTGACTAGATCTTTGGCATAAAAGACACGAGGTCGAAAGTTGCCGAGATCTTGTTTGTATGACTGCCACGTTATAATCTCATACTGCGTGGCGGTCATTGGCTCAACAGATGGGTCGGCTTTGTCACCATTGCTGGGGAACAGGGGAGAGTCGATGGGCAAGCCACTGTCATTGGGAGATATCGGTGAGTCGAGATTATCATCATCCTCGTCGTCACGAAGGAGATCCAAGGGATCGCTCGAAGAAGCTGACGATATACGAGATGAACGACGGAGTGAAACCTTGGGCGACACAGAATTTTCGTCGTCAGAAGCCTAGAAATCTGTCAAACAACGGTGTGGCATGGGTAACAGATACGTACTTCCAGGAAATCTCTCTCCGACGGAGCAGCCGAGGACGAAGGGTCATCATCAAGCGCATCCTGGAAACAACGTCAGCGACATTCGATGGACTTCGGAAATGGCATCCAACCGTATCTCCGTGGCCAGAAGGATCATCGGACTCTGACGTCGGAGCCACAAGGTCCTCGACAGCGTCTTCGTCTGGGTCGGATATGGTGGGAACGGTGGGGGCTGGAGGACCAATATATTCGAGATCGTAAACCTCTTGGTCATCGTAACTTCGGCGCTCGTATCCCGCAGCGGGCCGTTGATCTGTAGAGAGGAAGAATGAGTATGGGAACTGGACGAAGAGAACAGGCGTATTCACGGGCAATATCCGGCTCGGTAGAATTCACGGCTTCCTCTGGTTGCTGCGGCGAAGCTGGTGCAGAGAATATGAGCCTGAACAATGACAAAAAAAATCTAGCTAACCTCGGTCCGCAGGCGGTTCTCTTTCTGACGATCCAGTTAAGTCAGACTCGACCACGGCTGAAACAAAGGGCTGTTCCAAGGGTGGAGGTGTCCCGCTACCGTTGTCGATATCCATATCTGCTGCCGTATCATTAGGAGGCGGTAAAACCGGCGCTGGTAGGTCGTCGGTCGCCTCGTTCATGCGGTCCTGGGAAAGAGCCCTGTCTCCAGTGGAACTGTCGACGTCCATGCCACTAGACCGTGCAACAACGGGCGCAGTGTTTGTGTCGGGGATTTGGGAGTTACTGGACGGAACTGCCGTAGCTCCAGTCGATTGGGAAGCACCTGCACCAAAATGAGATTAGGCATCGGATACGAGAAGAATGCTCACCGATGTAGCTTTTTAGCTTATCCATCCGCTTGCGGGCTCTCTCGATTCTCTGTTGTCGTAGATCTTGAGGGAGCTGATTGGTGGACGGCGTGGTGGCTTGTTCAGAACTTTGCGTGGCTTGTACTTGAACCTGTGGGGCGTCGGCCTCTTCGTCAGAGATGGACAGGTCAATAAAATTGTTGACAAGAGATGTGTTGCGGCCTAAAGGTGCTTCCTCCAGCTTGACCTGAGGACGTGGCGGAGCTAGGGATGTTTGCTCCTCTACGGGAGGCACCGCCGGCAGTAACGGGTCGCGATGAAGAGGATGGAGCGAGGGCGTCGAGGTTGATTGAGCGGTGTGTTTCCCTGTCGTGATAATATCTTCCACCATACGCTTTTGATCCCACAAATTCGTTGCAATCTGCGTCTTCTTGCCCTGAGAATGGAACTGAGGTTCAGAGTCTCGAAGCAAGAAGGAAAATATGACTCACTACAGGCAATCCCTCCGGCTTTGTCGCGGGGGTGGGATCTGGGTCGATTGATGAAGATGGAGAGGTTGTACGAGGAGGTGGCCGTTTCTTTGTCGGGGACAAGGATGGTCTGGGGAGAGAACGAAGATCAAGCTTCGGAAGCGACAGGCCGAGTTGCTGCTGGAGAGTGGCGGCAGACGTTCCTAAAGCTCTGTCCAGCATGTTTTTGTATGGCGACGATTGGCTGGATGCGTCCTTGACTTCCGAAGGTAGGCTACGACGGGGAAGGGCCCGCCTCGTTGGGGACGGTGGTTCGGATGGCGCAGCTCCAGGCACTGGGAATGCCCCAGATGAAAGAGCTTGAGAGGGGCCTTGAACCTGAGGTGTTGCACGGTTTTGCGAGACATCAGGGAAATCACTGGGATCGATTTCGAGGCGACCGTTGGGACGGAGATGCGGCGCTGAAGGAGACTTGCGATGCGATGAATGGAGTGCACGCGACTTTGCGGTCGAGAAGTCTGGGGAAGCTGGTGGCCAGTCGTTCGCCAACACGCCGCCCTGTTCCGCGAACCGAGCCACCCCATCGAGGATGCCGCTTTGGTCTTGTAGAGACGCAGGAAGCGATGCAACGGGGACCGCAAAGGGAAGCCGTTCGTTCATTCGTCCTTCCTGGAGACCCGCGGGTCTGTCATCCGGTACCTGGGACCTCTCAATCGCCAAACTAGATGCATTAACTGCACGCGGACTCGCCGCTGAAGTCTCTGCGATTTGTTGAGGTGCTAGGCTCCGGTGATCGTGGCCACTACTGTCAGGGGATACATTCGGGGGTTGTCTGCCGGAGTAGGAGTCTACGGACATCTCGGAAAGGCCAAGGCCATGCCCGGGTTCTCCATCTGGAAGCGACAAGTCTTCTACGCCGACATCTATGTCGGCGCCCAAATCCATCTCGTTTTCGGCAGGGTCGGGGAAACAAGGGAGAGCAGAAAGCCCGTTCGGTTGATTCGTCGACAAGGCAGCGTTGGCGTCCTCCTTCTTTTCTGAAATGTCAGCTTTCGCAACTGGCCGGGCGGGCTCATCATCGCTGTCAAGGATTTCCACGACTTCGTCTGGGGGCGCCTTTTTTATGCCATTTCGTTTACGAGCTTTAGACTTCTTCTTAATCTCGGTTTCAGAGTCGGTATCCAAGATGACAACAATTTCGTTAGGGTCGAAGACGGGCTTTGGTTGTTCATCTGAGGAACTAAGCTCGATAATATCATCGGCTGCGACTGAGCTGAGCGTTAACAAGTGAAATATTGTGGTGTAAACCGGACTCGCCTTTGCCCTTTTGCCTCACCGGGGCAGATTTGACCCCACGAGATGCGTTGGATGCTTTATCCGATTGAAAGCGATCCCGGATTTTCTCTCTTCCAAAGGCGCCGTTCCGAGCTGGCGGCGCTGAGGCCGACGGGAATTCGCTGTTGGGCGGCATCTTCTTCTTCGGCACTAGTGGCATGTCATCGCTGGAGAAACTGCTCCGCTGCCGCTGCTTTTCACCCCGCGTCCGTCTTACCACCTTTGTGCGAGCTGCTGAAGGAGGTTCCAACGGCTTCGCAACTGGCTTAGTAACTGGCTGCGACATTGAATGTCGAGATGTTTTTACTTTGCTGCCAGAACTTGTTTGAGGAGGCCGATTACTCTTCCCGTCGGATCCTGCGGCAGACCGGAAAGATGGAGAGTGACGGGATGGACCGGCAACAGCATTCGACGTTCGTTGTGCAGAAATGGTAGGGTCTGTTGGTGAAAATGGCGGTAGATATGTGAATCTTCAGGTCTTTTTCCTTTTGCACTATGGTATCCAAGCTCACTTTCAATCGCCTTACGCCGTTTGCTCGTTGGCTGAGAAGTTGGTGTATTGGGGTTCTTACGCTTGCGCTGAAGCGAATAGGGCACATTTGGAACGAGATCTTCGTCGGACGAGGGGTCGGGTTCTAAAGCGTGTTATTGTCAAAGCTTGAAACTTTTCGAAAGAATTACCTGTAATTGCGGAGATTGTTGGGGGAGGAGACGTCGGTGGAGCCATGGCGGAGCCAAATGGCGCGTTCTACGGGGTCCAACGCCAGGTCCGAACAGATTTGGTCGCGTTCAAGTGATATTCGATTTGCCCATGTTTAGTCGGCCTTGCGATGCCATTGATTCCAAATCAACGCAAATTCTGCATCCAACTCGGACCTTGTGCAAACCACAGTTGGACGGAGGTGCGAGTCTGTTCAAATGAAAGCTAAAAAAGAACCTGGGGACGACAGAATTTCTGCTGACATTGGCAGATGGGATCGTTTCCAGTCAGAACTCGGGCCCCTCGGCGGACGCGACGATCTAGACCTTGCAGCTGCCTAACAATTACTTACCGGTAAGGTATGCGACAAGCAAATACGGCCAACGGAGAGACAGCTTGTCACACTGATAAAAATCTCTGTCGCACTGCCTATATAGTTCCCTTAGGTTTCTGTGACTCAGGCGCACACTCTCAACTGGTGTCTGCCTTGCTTACTGCGGCTGGAGTTGGAGTGTCTAGACTCTCTGGAGGATGGACACTGACACTCATGGCTGATTGGACTGTAGCAACTCACTCGCTCGCATTCGTGTTCGAGTTCTCTGTTGTCTCTGCATCAAGTGACACTATCAAACTATGCACTTGCATCTCTGTTTTCCCTCATGGTCGGCGTTAAAGAAGTCGACTTCTGGGTATTCGTGCTGGTATCTCGGGTCAATCTCTGGCTGGATGTTAAACATGACCTATTTTTGAGACGTTCTTTCCAAGTACCGCAACGGTGGAGCGGACAAAACTGATGGTCACGCTTTGCTTCGACTTCAGAACACTGAACTGGGCGCCTGTCGGTCACGGCGTTTCTCCCAGTCCTAGGAAAGATGCTGCTTCCTTAAATTGCAAACTTCCGCAGCCCACGGAGAATCGCGAGTGATTTCCCGGCAAGCATCAAAGATTCAAAGATTCATCAGGATACCAACGCAGCATGTACACAATTTATGTTGTACCCGCTTCTATAGTTCGCACGTCCCAACTTCCCGTCTTCCTACTTAGTAGGTGGCCTCCTTTGTCGCCCACTATGCTCTCATTCCGCAGAACATTCGTCGTCAACCCTGAGGCCTTGGCTCCTGGACACCCGTACTCTTTCGACAACTCGGGAAGATCTTGTCATGTTTCTTTCTTCGAGTTCAGAGGAACAGGCCCCCCGTCTTCCACATTTGGCTATGCGGGCGATGTATACGTTGATCTGACGCCTGGATCGCATGCCTTATACTGGCGCGATCGCCAAGGTCGTGGGCCTGGCCAGTGGAGACGGTGGACCGCTCTGCTCCTCGACAAAGTTCCGCTCTACAAATTTTTGATCTCACACCCATGGGCGAATGATCCACAGACATCCGACCTTTATCTGTGGGTCGATCCAACGGGGGTAACTTGGACATCGCGCGCCGAAATTTGTGCCAGTCGCGTATTGATGATCCAAAAGGACGTCGCGACGATCATGCCTGGCGCCAAAAACCCTGATGTTGAAGCTCTGGTGGCCGAAATTCTGGCAAGGATGATAGAGGAAGAGGACCGCCGGACTTTACCTCCCATCCAAGACAAGAGGGATCGGTACTCTGGAACGAGTCCACCACATGCAGGTCCATCTAGGCCAGCTGCAGTGCAGAGGGGACGTTCAGACTCCTCTGCCAGTCAATACTCCCCGTCTGATGCTTTCCGCACCAGAGTACAGCTCCCGCCTTTGTCACATTCCCCAGCCGCACACCGTCGAAGTCCGGATATCAGTCCATTGCCACCCGCCAAAAGCCCTCTGTTGTCTACTTCGTATACACCACCTGATAGCCGTCGAACCCCGATGCCCACATCCCGCCCGGCCGCTGATTCCCGTCACTCCATCAGGGCTGCAGAGCCTTCGTATCGGCAAACACCGCCAGTGTACCCAGAGTATGCAGCA
Source organism: Mycena capillaripes (assembly GCA_029204075.1). NCBI lineage: Eukaryota > Fungi > Basidiomycota > Agaricomycetes > Agaricales > Mycenaceae > Mycena > Mycena capillaripes. The sequence goes on from JARHKZ010000017.1 coordinate 1,491,814, forward strand.
GCTGGTCCCTCTAATCCACGAGCGCACGAGTCTTCGTCACGTAGTCCGACATTAAATCGTGAGCATTGTTGATTCATTGCTGAGTAAATATTTACCGCCTCACTTTCAAGCCCATCCCGGTGCCACCGAACAAGAACTACGCGAGAGTTTCGGTAAGGATTTTCATATTCATATACCAACGAGCTAACTTTGGGCGACTTCATTAAGCCTGGAATGAAATGCAGCGTGCTCAGTACGCTGAAGCGCATTTCAAACGAGGCATGTAACACTATATTCGCCACTGGAATTGCCATTCACGAACGTTCCAGAACTCCGGTTGAAAAATCGCGAACTCTCTAAATGTGCGTCTTGTCAAACATCGGTGTAACACTTGCTGACATCCACCAGTCAAGAAGAAAGAGAAGGATGTTATAAGCAGTATGTTGTGTCTTTCCGTTGACTGAAAAGCGAATACAACTGGACCAGTGTCATTTATATATCAAAAAAAGGAGCAGGAACTGTTGGCTGGTGCGTGACAATATTACTCAAATAAATTATTTTCCGAGACGTTCATTTTCGATAGCTTTGGCGTCAGTTGAGCAGCGGTCGAAAGCAGAGCTTGAGGAGCAGCGGGAAGGTGCTGTCCAGCCAATTATTTATTATTATTTCATTTTTATTTATGGTTCGACAGCTGTGCGCGCCGCCCAACGTCAAATCGAAGAAGCAGAGCAACAGACACGAGATGCAGGCAAGTGTCTGATCCGGCCTGCCTGAATTCAGACACTGAACACATTCAATTGCACGCAGTTCGCGAGCTGCGACGGGTGGAGGAAGGTGAGATCCTCTCAGGTATCCATTCTTCGTGAAAACCGACTTCACCGCAGCCTTGGAGGATGCCCGCAATGAAATCAAGCAATTGAAATCTTGTAAGCGCGTCAGCGGCTACCTATAGGGCTCTCGTACCAGTCCTGCAGATGCTGATAGGATGGAAGTCGAGGATGAAGGATCGAAGAACGGTACGCCGGCTATAGCTATGAAAAGCTTGACGCAACATTCTGACTGACGCAACATTCTGACTTGCGCGCAGACATGAACCGATCATCGTTTTCTCGGAGTGAACGACCAAGTGAGTGGTCCTACCGCCCTCAGCTTCCTGGCATTGACAATAACACCAATAGGACGAGATCGGACAGGATAATAAGTAGGTGTTTTGGCGGAGCTGCCCAGGAGCCTCTCCGTATGTTTGCGCACATTGTGTCTCGCATTGAGTTCGTTATGGCCTTCTGTCCTCGCATTTGTCTCGCAATGGAAGGAGCTGGTTCCCTCACAGAGTTCGGTCCTCGGTCCGAGTCCTCGATGTAATATGTCAAAGAAAACAGATGATCACCCAGCTGTTGAAGACAGGTGTGTACGAAAAGAACATATCGTGTTAGCATCCATTCACCGCTGTAGGTTTTAGATACATTAATATTTGCCTCTACTCAAATCTTGGGGCAGCACAACCACGGCTACAACGTAAGCATCGTTGATACTTGTTGTTTTCGTTTACATTGCAAGAGTGTTCGACGGCCTGCGGAGGTCCCGATTCTTTTTCCCTCCACCACCTGATATTTAAGATGGTGAGAGTACTTCGTTCTTCGAAGCATATAACAATGTGAGGCTTTTCCGTAACCGCTAGGGAATAATCTCTCTGGAGGACCGCCGATATCCGGTATTCTTTCGCCACCGTGAGTTCCAACCCCGCGGCGATGATGGCAACGGAGATGGAGGCATTGTATGAATTCATCCACACATCGAAAGATGTGCAGCGCAATTCAATTCACAGCTCCCGCAACCGGGTCTACATCTGATTGATTCTTTCATCTGAACATCAATGTTGAACATCGCGGATACAAAACATGCATGCCATTGTAATTAATTATAACTAGAGTAGGTGATGTACTGAAGGAGAAAAATTAACGCGCAAATAATCTAACCCTCTACCAACGCGTATAGACGCCCTCAAGGACAGCCAATTCGTGGCAGCCGCACCTGAGATGGCGCCCGTGGCCTTCCGCGCGCTTCGCGAGTCCGCTGACGCACTGGTGCGGCACGGCCACACTGAAATCGACGATGCGGATGTCTCGCCCCATAAGAACAAAGTGGTGGCCGTCGAGCAAATCGCCGTGCAGCACGCCCGCCTTATGAAGAGCATAGGCAGCACGCACGATCTTGCGACTGGAAAGGTTGTAAGTAAATACCACCCTACGTAAGTAGACCCCTGAAGAAACTCACTTGACTTCTGGGACGCGTTCGGGCTCCACAGGCGGGCCGGAGCAATACTCGAGCAAGAGGCAGCCGAGAGACGTGCCATGGACCTTGGCGGTGTAGAAGCCGTAGCACTTCGGAACGACGGTGCCCTGAAGGTCCTTGAGCTGATGCTCGTAAAACCCCGCTTCCCATTCCATTTCCTCGACCTCTTCCTTCCCGCGAGCAACTTTGAGGGCAACGACGTCCGTGGGTTCCACGCCACGCGCGCCGATGCGGACGGTGTATACGTCCTTTTTTACGCGTCGCACGAGCTGGGCTGTGTAGTGGATGTTTCCGTTATTCCACGACCATAGCTGGTACGTCGTTTTGGCATCCCAGATAAGTTGGAGGGTAGACATGATGAGGAATTAAGAGTTGAGGGAGAGTGAATGCCCGGGATGGAAAACAGTTATACAGGGAGAAGGGGAAGCCGGAAGAAAGTGAGGAAATCGTAAGTAAAGAGGTCTTTATATACTGCGCAGGGTGGCATTCGATCCACGGTTGGCTTTGGGTGAATCCATGGACGCTTTGAAACCTCAATTACCGTTTTGGGTAGTCAGCGATTGAACAAACGCGCCTGGACGCGTGCCAGCTCATTGTTATGTAAAATTTAAGAGTGGCCGCACCTCAATGGCCAGAGATATATCGGTGTCTGTGAGCGCGTCTGGCGCTCTAATGACGCGTTGGACGCGCTGTTTGTCTATGCTTGGCATCTCGTGACCCATACCTGTTTGGTTCGCAGGTCTTCGCCTTGAGGGACAAATCATCACCTCTTCCTCTCCCCCATGTCCAGCTTTTCCCTCGACGAGGAAGTGCGGTTGTATACGACCAATGCCGACCGCGAGAAATACAATCTCCTCGCCACACTCTTCGGGATCGTCGTCGCGCTAGACTACCTCGAGCGCGCCTACGTCCGAGACTCCATCACCTCGGCAGAGTGCGTCCGTCTGTGCTCTGGCCCGCGCTAAGCTAAGGCGTGCGGAAGAGATACTCTCCAGCGTGCACCCGGCTGCTGTCGCAGTACAAGACTATGCTGAAGCTCGTCGGCGACGACGTCCCCTCTATTGAGCAGTTCATGAGCCGTTATCGCGTCAGTCTTCTTGTACCGATTACTTTCGTTCTCATCTTATGTTTATGTGCACCAGATGGACCATCCGGCAGCGTTGCACCGGTTAAAGGTAGGCGTACCCGCGACTGTGGAGCACTCGAGCGAGGCAGGGCCAGAAACGGGCAAGTGGGTGGCGGAGACGACACAGGTGCGCCGGCACACGATCCCACGATCGAGCTAACCGTCTGCCGTTTCAGAGCTTCATCACTTTCATGGACGCGCTCAAGCTGCGGCTGCGCGCTAAAGACCAGCTGCATCCGATTTTACAGGACCTCGTCACTGGGTACGCCCGATTCAAGGGCAGCAAGGATTGGGAGGGCCGGAGCCGCATGGTGTCATGGTATTATATCTGTGACCTTGCTATTGTTTTGTTCTCACTGCGGCGTCGAGGCTCATTACGCTCAACGCTATGAAGGCGTCGGAAGAAATTACCGAGGAACAATCACGACAAGTATGTTTCCCCACCGCGTATCGTCCTTCCCTAATTTCTTTCAGCTACTGTTCGACGTCGACCACGCTTACGCGGAGTTCTTCAGGAGTCTGAGCGGTGGAAAGGATGACGCGTCGTAGCGACTATACGTGTATTAACCTAACCTTATATACCTGTAACCCGTAACTATACGTAGATGATAAAGATAGTGAGTTCATGAATTAAGTATCGTCTCGGTCTCGGTCCCAGACCCTACATCACGATGCACTTGGCGTTTGGATCCAGGCCAAGCTCCTCCATCTGCTCGCGTGCAACCTCACGCTCGTTTTGGCGGAGTTTCACGGCCGACTCCTCAGGGAACCAGTCGCGCATAAAATTGAGCAGCGCCCAGTCCACGTTCGCTGGGGGTAGTTAGCATCGGAAGAGAGACATGTGTAGCATCGCAACGCACATCTGTCAGCGAGAAGAACGCATGGCGCGCGACACATCGGGCACTGAGCACTACCACGCTTCTGCATCTTGACAAGGCAGCGCACGCAGAAGAGATGCCCGCAGGACAGCCGTATAGGCTTGAACGCGATACTTATACAGATGAGACACGAATAGTCGTCGAGCGAAGGGATGATGGGGAGCAATGTCGTTCCGAGTTCTTGCACCAAAATCCTTGGCAGCGAGGTGTCGTTCGCCGGGAGCAAGGCTAGCGAGGTGGTGTTGCTCGAGTCCGTCACGGGCAGCGCGGTGCGCTTCGTGTGCTTCTTGAGGATCTTGCGCGTCGCCTCCGCGTTGGCGAGCTCAAACTAGCAGTTACACCTAGTGTCAGCAGGGGAGCTACGCGGAAAGAAATACGGACCTTCTTGACGTTCAAGATGAAGAGGTTGAGCTGGAGGAAAGATTCCAGAGCTTTCCGGCTCTGCGGGAGCTTGAGCTTGCGGCCATCGCCCAGCCCGCGGATCGTGACCCGTTCCGCGAACAGCTTCAACCGCGTCTCAGACTCTTCAATGGTGCGCTCCCCCCGGTTGCGTTCGGATACGCTTTCAAAGATTTCAGATTCGACGTAGAGCTGAAAAATCTCTCGCCAAGAGTATAAATCACTCTAAATTTTAATTGAGCACGCAGCTATGTATTGGGAAGGGAAGAAAAAACGCACCTTCTTGCTCGAAGCATCTACACGCACACCTCCGGCATCCGCCTTCAGTGGCGAGAATGCCTTGAATCCGGAGGAAGTAGACGAGGCAGGACGTGCAGAATCGGACACTGCTTTCGTCAACTCTTCTAGCGATTCCGCGAACTGCGCGTGAATTGCGAGGAGATGCTCCGAGAGCGCCTTGAGCGTCGTCACGAGAAGTTGAAAGAAGGCGGAGTCTGAGACGAGTGGGATCACAATTTCGACCTTGTCGCCTGGCTTGTTCCCGTAATCTACCATGTTGCCGTCATCGACGTTCGGGGGTAAAATGACCTTCGCGCCATGCCGTTGGAGAGCCCATAGAAGTGGAATTTGGGATTCATCTGAGTCCGTGTCGTCTTCGTCGACTTCTTCTACGCGCGACGAAGAAGCATCAGGGGGCTCGACCCAAAGGCGCAGCCGCGGCTCAATGTGGCCCGAGTCGCGATTGAGTTCATATTCCACGCGCGTAGGAGTTTCCTTGCCCTTCCCTTTGCCCGACTGCAAGAGATCGTGAAGTACAGTAGGTCCGAGCCCCAATGACGCTAGTTCCGTTACAAGCTGGTTTATTAGCTTTTTGAGCTGGGACGAGGGTTAGAAAAAGCAAGTCCTGGGGTGAATATTACCTGGCGGTATTGAATACAGCTTTCGCTCAGCTCTGGAGGAAGATCCTGCAGAAGCTGAGCGTAGGTTTTGGAGAAGTGCATATTGGGCGCGCTGACAAAGCGTCGGCACTAGGTCATCGGAGCCAAAGAAAAGCGGTCCGATTTCGCCGAACCAAACGCGTCTTGGCCTCGAACCGCCATGTTCGGCGTTTCGGTTGCCTATTTTCAGGCTTGCGACATGACCCCGATTCCATCTCGTATCGTTAGGAAATTTTCTTACTCTGGGTTCGGTGTGCACTCCAGGTCCATTTTTTCCTCTTCAAATTGTGCTAATTTGGGATTGATTCGAAATTGCCACATTTGTAGTGCAGCAGAGGTTGTGGACGCGATTCTCAAGTCAAAATAGATCCTTTTGACTTCTAATATCAGATTTTGAGGACCGTAGGACCGTGTCATCGTCAATTCCTCCAAAAATGGCTGCCGATATGTCGGCAACTGCGCATCCGAAACTCGCAAGATAACTGTTTGATAGATAAAGGAAATCATTAAGGAAGTATTTCTTGACCACATCCAACATGCGCCGGGCGATCTTTGCTGGTATTGCCCTGGCCTTCTTGGCCCAATTATCCACCGAGGCATCCCAGGTCCCCCTGATGGTAAAGACTGTGTATGTCGTCGCCGTCCCTTTGGCAACAGCTGAACGCTAACGATCTGCACATAGTCCTGCTTTTTTAACACAGGAACAATCGTGGGACCTCAACGTTGCACCCAATATCAATGCTACGGGACACCTGGTCTTTGACACAGTCAACGCTTTTCTGCAGCACTGGCCCAACACGAGGTATCGCAACGGTATGCTCATCACCCGCACGCGTCTTTTACTATGCTCAGTCACCCCTAGGGCACAATCTTGTCCCCGGCATCGTTCCCGTAGGCACGCTGCTGTATCATGGCCGCGGCGACTCAAAGCTCCCCCCCGGGCCCGAATGGGCAGCGACAGACCCGGAGCACTCATATCTTTTTTGTCGTGGATCGTCGGATGCAGGCTGCTGGCACCTCACCATTATCGCCTCACGACCTCTACAGGTACTGTACTTCGATGGCTCGAGTGCAGCAAAGATGAGCGACGGACCGATGGACAGCCAAGATGTGGTGGGGTGGGGCGGAGTATTTCCTGACCGCTACTTCAATGAGCGGCAGCGCATCCTCGACCTTTGCGACTGGGGCAAGCCGCTAGGAATTGACGGCTACGTTCGGTATGTAGGCCTGTTCATCTTATGCCTGCGCATTACTCACTCCTTCATCGCAGAATGGAAATGGACTTGTAAGCTGCCCAGGCCTCTTTGTCTGACCTATGGCTAATGATCGATCGCAGCGAGATTATGCTATGCGACTTTACGGCTGGCGTAGATATTGTTGCCATGGCCAATCTAGCTTCCCAAGGACGAGGAGGTCCTGGTGGTCCAGGTGGACCTGGTCGTCGACCCCAAGAGGTTGTGACAGAGAGAAATGACTCCATTTCCGACGGTCCTTTCGCTCCTACTGCAGCATTCGAAGTCATCCACTCAGGTTCATGGCACAATCGCTATCCAGGCGACCGACGCATCCAACTTGACCTGACACGACTCATCTCGTTCTACGACACCTCCCTGGTCCCTAGTCTTGTCGAAAAACGCTTCAACCTCGAGAGATGGGACCATCGCCTGCTGGGCATCACCTCCGAGGACGTCGCCGCAGTCATGGCCCGGCTCGACGAGGCGTACACCGCGCCCCCTCCAGCGGGCAGCGGCGTCGACTGGGACACCCTCTTCAAGGTCGTGGTGGACCGTTACGACGATCGGTTTGAGATGGTGCGATACGTGCTCAACGCCACCTCCGACGACGCGCTTGTGATCGTCAAGAACGCGATGACACAGTTCCGTGTCATGCTGCGGCCATACATCCTGCACGCCGCCGTCCCTGTTCCTGGCGCGGACAACGCGTGGGCCTCTCCTGTGTACAAATTCTGCGCCACTTCGCACACGGAAAACATCCGGCGCAGCGTGTCACTCTCTGGCAAACTCACCGCCTCGGAGCGGCTCCTTCTCAACGCCGTGGAGGAGACGAACCGCGAGATCTGCCGCGTTGTTGTTGGCCTCTGGGCGGAAGGAGTTGCAGCGGGTCTGGACGATGTGCTCCCCGTAGACCCAACCCAACCCGACGGCAAGGCCCTCGTGCGCAAATGGAAGGCCGCCATAGACGATCTGATGGCCTGGCTCGATTGGAGCGTGTGGATAAAGTGTCGGCCAGAGTGCAGCTTCGAGGTATGTCTATGTTAACTCACCGTTGGAATGCTATTGACTCATTATGCGCAGGAAATGTGCTATTTGCCCACCTGGCCCTTCTCTGGTCCTGGAGGCGGCGGCGGGTTCCCTCGTAGAGATAGAGGCGAACCTCCACCTCCGGACGCCATTCATGCTTCACATACCCCTGAAATCGCGTGGGACTATCTACGACCTCAACCTCGATGTGTGCGCCGGTTTGAGCCTTATGACCATTAATCATGTTCCGTAAAGCAAGAAATTCTTAGATGCCATTTCAGTTTTGGTCATTTTTAAGACCGCCAAGCGCTGATGGCGCATCAGTGGCAGTGACAATCATGGCGCATCATCTGCCCTTCACACAGAGAGTTCCCTTCAAGTGTTGCTCACACTTTCTAGTATTGGAAAAGTCAAGTTTCAGACTCAACTTTAAAAAATTTCAGGGTCGCCCCGCTCAGCAGACACGATTTGCACGCGATCCCTGCGCGAGTTGCCAGACTCATTGATTCAACGCACGGTGAAGATCGGTTTACCTATGCTGGATGTAATCTCCGCCACAACGTTTCGGCCACGCGCTTGCCAAAGTGTAGCCAAGTCACCTTACGGCCAAAGGTTTATAAACAACTTCGGGAAGCTGGCCCTGCGGGTTTTCTACGTTCCTTTGTCCATTCACTCTGGTCTAAGTTGCGAGTAAGGAGCCTTCATTCACTCCGGAAACACTTGACTGAAGTCTGTGGATAGTGGTACCTGGCTTCAAGTTCTGGACAAATTTCTGTGTATTTTTTGTCCTTGTTGCCTCCGTGCTGGCTGTCAACTTCACCACATGCCTCGAGGAAGTTAGAAGCGGACAATGGGGGGAACTAGGAGGCACAGACAATTCCGGACGCCCCGTCAGTAACATTTCTGAGGCAACCGCAATCACATACGACTTGTGCCTCAGAGCATGTGGATCTGGGTCCGAAGCGTTTAATTGGAATATATTTTCACAACAGTTTACGTACGTTTTTTTTAAAATCTACAAACGCCACTACTGACGTATTCCAGGGCATGGCTTCTACGTACGTGCGTCGCTTTTTCCCAAAAGCTGTCCTGTTGAATGAACATCCTTCAGCCTATCTCGCGCTAGTTTCACAACTGCCATTCGGCGCCAGGACCAGGCTCGACAATCTTGTTTCCATGCTCCTCACTGTTGGATCCCCGACCTTAGCAGCCTACTCCTTAGCATTAACCGTTTTAAATGGACACTGGATCGCGGAACGATTTTCGCATCTCAGTTACCCCAATGTGCGGAATGCTGTGAAAATTTTGAGCAGCCTGCAGCAATCTCCGCTACAAGTGAACACTGAAGACTCGCTCCTCGCCTCTCTCGTGGTCCTTCATGCGAACGACGAATTCTGGATAGAGTTAGAGGCTTGGTTGAATTATGTGCACACATGGTTCGTTTCTTGCTGTTTCGTGTTTGGAAGTTCTAAACACCGAGCGCTCACTTAGGTCGATCGCAGCAGTTGCCTCAATATTGTGGGTAGTTATCGCGTATTTCTTTACCGTTGTTGATTCGTTCACGGGTGAGTAACGCTCGCTGTGGTATAGCTCGCAATTAGACCTCTTCGGCAGGGAGCGTAGTCACTTACTCGACTCTCAACTCCAACGGCCAAGCTGTAGGATCTGTGTTTCTGTGGCTGCTTCCGGTCGTCGTGGCATGGTTGCAGATTAGCCCTAAATGCGACCACACTCGCGTCAATGAAGCCATTCGAAGAGCCAACGAAAAAGCCTTCGTCGCAACTCCCAATGGGCACCCCATTCTCGCATCCGATGTGTCGAATAAGCGTGCGATATCGCTTCGCAAAGGCGGCGGCGCCATCCACAGCGACGAATTTTGCACGGCACCTGTCTTCAATTACAGTAGGTTCTTTGCATGGACCCTTGCTGTCGAAGATGTATACGCCGCATTCCGCGAGGCATCTCAGAAGTGCGACAGTCATCAACCCGTAGACTCAAGTACGACATGGCAATGCGGCGACAGAAGCGTCCGGGTTCGACCTGCGAACCGTAGTGGATCTCTGCCTCAGGTCGTTGCCTACATAGAGCCCGTCGTCAAACCTTGGGCATTCCTACTCGATGGAACTCGTCCTCGACCTCGCTGGGGTCCTGGAACTGTCTCGCGAATTTTGCTCGCCTCCACGATGGCACTTGGGTTGACATGGGGTACGTTCTATTTCCTCATTCTCATTTTTAAGCTCATCCTTAGTCTAGGCACAGTCGGTGCGGCAATTGTAGGATCTTACTTTGTACCAGCCAAAGGTCTGCTTCCTTGTTTTTACTCAAAGCCCGGCTCCGCTCATCGACGATTATGCAGGAATTGGTTGTCGCGCAGGTAGCTATATCATCTACGGCGTAGTCTCCACACTCGTTTGGATGATTCTCGTCACCTCGAGCATGTTGGCCCACTACTCCAAGTTCACGTCCACCCGCAATGGTCGTTATCTCCACACCAAGTCGACTCGAATGGCAGGAATCATTTCGATTATTCTCCGCAGGACTGGAAAAGTCCTCGCCGCCTTAAATTCCGTTTGGATCGTCCTGGCGTGCCTTTTCCAGTTTAGTAGCTTCTTCGACAGGTGCTTGTGCAACAGCTCTGTATTCTCTCTTGGCAAACATGCCTACAACGCCATCGACCTCCTCCCAGCAGATATAGCTGGGCTCAATGTGCCGTGGATCGGCGGTGTTGCCCTCGCCTCGGGTGAGTGATGACCATGATTTACTTCATTTTCAACTCAATTTGGTTGCGAGGATGTTCTATACTCTTCATGGGATTTGTGAACCTCCTGATTAATCCCGCGCTGCCCGATTAGACTTTTATCGATTTGCTGGGTGTATGAGTTGTGCTTGGGCCACGTAACATGCCTCCGGACGATACTCATCTTGTTGAACATTGGCGCATTCGAGTCGGCTCGGAAGGAGTGGAGATTGCGTTGGTGTTTCGGTTCTGGCCGTCTTGGTATACTCTAGCTAAGTTATCGCCGTGCGCCTCTAATTAAACGATGTATTTGAACATGCCGTTGCAGTCGTTGGCTGAATGACCACACATAATCTACAGGTAATTGTACAACAAGTCTAATCGTAGAATACAAGCGCGCGAAGCTCTATGGACTCGCGAAGTGGAGTGCCCTCCGGGGTGGCAGGGTCACTAAACGCAGTATGGGGAGTGTAAATGGCGACACTGAAGGAGAGTCAATAAGGCCAAAAAAAATGGAATTGTTTTCTGGGCTTACCTCCCATTCTGAAGGGAATCATAACTGGAGAGAGTTAATGAGCCCAGATTTCGAACAGGAAATGCGACAGAAAACGCACCATTTAATCAGAATCAGCTCGTCGGGAGTCACACCCGTGAAGTATGTCCATTTCTGGTTCGGGTTATACTTCACGCCAAAGGTTTCGCCTTCACGGTCGGGGTATCTCAGCGCAATAGGTAAAACATCGTTCTGTGGGTCCACGCTCCGGTAATCGCACAACGCCAAGGGCCAGTCGACCGCTGGGTGCGAGATCGGGCGCCACAAATTGATAATTTGGAATCGATGCTTCAGCAGCTCCGGGACGTCTTCGGCGGGAAGATGTCGGTGGACACGGTCTACAGAGGACTTGTTTGTCTGGTCGATATGAGTTTGTGGAACTGGCTGGCGTCTATCTGGGCCGTCATCCTTCTCGCCGGGACGGCGGCGTCGAATGGCTGATTCCAAGTTGAGTTTGAATCCAATAGAAAAAGATGTAGACACACTATGATCAAATAAAACAACGCGGCTTGCACCTGTGAGGCGTTTTATGAGCTCGATACTCTCCGGGTAATATTCCTTTTCGACGTCGGCATCATTCGTGAATGCTGTGTGCTTCGCAGGATGTTTGAAGAGTTGGAATCCAGCCGTGTCGAGAGTCGCGGCAGACTCATTCCCTCGGAGGTTGTGGATTTTAACTTCGTGCTCCTCCCGGGTGTAGTTCATGTCACTGGAATCGTTAATATTCACGTATGCGCGTGAACCATCTTTGGGAGCGACGGCGAAATTGAGGGAGGCAGTTGTGTTCGAGGGAATGGAAGCGCCCATTTGGATGGAGTTTGGTTGGGGAAGACCTGTGCTGATAACCAGTGTATATAGTTGTTCTTGACGCACGTCATTTATGTCAGTTCTTGCGTGCTGGCTTACCAACCCACCCGGGCTATTCGATGACTGAGAATATGATTACCACTACGGTCGGGATTTGTGAGATTTTGAACAGCAGAAGCATACTTCGACACGGTGTCCACGGGAAAGAAAGCCAGGCATCGGAAAGGACAACGGTTGAATTTATGTTGTCCTTTATTTGGGTCGAGCGTGACCGCAAATAGCCGGACCTGATGCAGTGATCTCCGAGTCGAAGTTCGGACTTTGAAGTGGAACTTTCGCGGGGAGGGAAGCGCTGGTGAAGCGAGTCCGTGCATGCTGCATAAGAACATGGATGAACGAGAGGACGGCTGTGTTCCGAGGGACAAGCTCAAAGGAAGCCCCCTAATTTTAGGCTACGGCGACGTGCGTCGGTTGATGGTACAGTGTTCACTGCCGCATTTCCAACTTGCCAAATTTCTTGAATGTGGGTTGAAGGTTTTTTTTTTTTGTGCTCACCTCTATCCCATAAATAAGGCTGTTTTCAAGCGAACCCGGATCTCTCGTTTGGGTTTCTTGCATGTTCCTCTTATTGTGGGGTGGTTTGTTCTTCTTTGAAGAAATTGCGCAAGGATAATTCTCAGACCGCGTCGCGGCCTGCACCGGTATAGATGAACGGCCTTACAAAAACGAGCCGCTATTATGTCCGATCTACGCAAGACCGGTCAAAGCCGAAAAGCTCAACATCACTTTGATCTGTGCTGATTTGCGGTTAAACGGGACCTGTTCAACCGAGACTCCAGAAGCCGTGCCTATTTTTCAAAAAACTCATGGCCCCAACTTGAGCCGTCTCACAAATCCCGTCTCACCGCCGAGTCAAGTGACCCTCGAGTTACTAAGCCAGCTAAAGCCAGCACGCAAGAACTGACGACGAATGGCGTAAGGATGTAACAGCTATAAAGCCATCCAAGTGCTTGTTCGTTACTTCTACAGCAATGGCCGCGCCCACTCCATCCAGCACAACTGGCTCTCTCGCGTTCTTTGTCGGGCCTAAAGATGGTGCTCGGGCATACCAGAGTATCAATGCTGAAGCAGAGACTGGAATCAGGGATAGAAATTTCTCCCTCGATGTCCACGACGTCAAGATCCACAACCTGCGCGGGAATGAATCCGATGCGACTCTCGACACGGCTGGATTCCAACTCTTTAGATATCCTGCGAAGCACGCAGCATTCACGAATGATGCCGACGTCGAAAAGGAATATTACCCGGAGAGTATCGAGCTCATAAAACGCCTCACAGGCGCGAGTCGGGTGGTTTTGTTTGATCACAGTACGTGACCTCATGGCATTTCCGCGTCGAATGCAATGCTGAACTTGAACCTCCCTAGCAATCCGACGCCGCCGTCCCAGTCAAATTGATGACAGCCCAGATAGACGCCAGCCCGTCTCTCAGACTCACATCGACCAAACGAACAAGTCCGCCGTGGCCCGAGTCCACCGACATCTCCCTGCAGAAGACGTCCCAGAACTGCTGAAGCATCGCTTCCAAATCATCAATTTGTGGCGACCAATCTCGCATCCAGCGGTCGATTGGCCACTAGCGCTCTGCGACTTCCGGAGTGTAGATCCGGACAAAGACGTTTTACCCGTCGCGCTGGTGTACCCCGACCGCGAAGGCGAAACGTTTGGGGTAAAATACAACCCGAACCAGAAGTGGACCTATTTTTCAGCAGTAACTCCGGAGGAGCTGGTTCTGATTAAATGGTACGTTCCCAACATCGGATTCGTTCATTCGAATTCCAACTCACCATTCCAAAAGTTACGACTCCCTTCAGGACGGGAGGTAAGCTGAGAATACAGTTCGACTTGAGTATTTTGCTCACTCTTTCTCAAGTGTCGCCCTCTACACTCCGCACACCGGGTTCAGTGACCCTGCCACGCCAGAAGGGACTCCACTTCGCGAGTCTATAGAGCTTCGCGCTCTTGTATTCTACGATTAAAATCAGTTCTTTGTACCACAGCCTGTATCATTGTACAATTCAGTTCTTCATAATGCACATTTCGAGCCCAGCATCGCCGTCTTCGAGGCTACACTTAGCGCAATATTTTTCTGATTCCCTAGGTGCAATCGACCGGCCGAAGAGTTTGTGCAGCCAGGGGTCGTAGGAAAAGTTTAAGACATGACGACACAAGTTCGGAAATAAGAAGGCACATCGGCAATATGACTCCTTCCTTGCGAGCTTTCGACCTTTTTGTCTTGTATCAAAAACAAAAAAAAATGGCAAAAATGATGCCTAGAAGCAAATGGGATGGGTCCCAAAAAAGTTTTTTTTTTGGGTCTTTGTGGAAATTTAGACCTGGCCGGTGGTCTTGCGGACTTGTGTTCTTTTTGGGCTTGTACGATGCCGTACAAGATCAGACAAGATCAAAGAGAACTGCCGCGAGCAAGACAGGAGAATTCTGGAAGTATAAAGTTAGGGACGAAAAAATCAAGACAACCTCACTGGTTTCCTCTTGACCGCCATGCATACTTCTAAAAACGTCTCTTTGCCTGCCATCGACGATATCTTGTTGGGTTCCATTGGCGCCAACATTCCGCCATCCGAGAGACTAGACCATGCCATACGTTTTCTTTCTACCTGGTCGGGAACCGAGTGAGTCTGAGATCCCATTCTTCGGGACGTCGGTGCTGACGAGTACGCCCTCTGTAGCAAGCTCATGATGGTAAGATCCAAGTGGCATCAGATGTTGAATCACACGCTCAGTCACAAACTTTGTTTCAGACCTCGCAATACGCTGCCAAACTTATTGCTCCATTCCTCCTCTACCGCGCCCAGCTGCAATTCAGAGCTGGCAAACGAGCCCAACCACACTCTCCGTCAACAGATGGGCTCTATAAGTTTGCTGGTAACGTGAGCGTGGCTCGTCGTATTATGGGCTTTTGGGGTGCATTTCTACAACGAACCATTGAAACGCAGAGTGGCTCATGAATCTACAGGGATCCTGAGTATCATTAAAGGCCTTGCGGCTCTGGAACGCTCCCCGCCGGAGTCTCGGCTCGCTTTAAACATCCTGCGCTTGCAGGGACTCTCCATGATCGTGTTCTACCCGTTGGAATACATCTCGTTCTTCTCTGCCCCCTTTGCCCCACTCCTGCGCATCTCACCGGCCACGTCGATGAAGGCCCAATTATGGAGTGTCCGCTCGTGGGGGGTGTATGTGGCGCTCAAGGTCGTCGAGTTGTGCAGCGAATGGATCGGCCTCGTCCGGAAAGAACGCGAGGCCAGTGAAGACGCCCTCAAGATAAAGAGAAGAAAACGGGCCATTGCCTACCAGCTCGTTTCCAATATCTCGAGGCTTCCCGTCATAATAAATTGGTGCGTAACGCGACTCGCAAATTTGGACGACCTTCACATTTTTATAGGTCGGTTATTGGCGGAATTTATTCAAGTGAGGTGAGCATCGTGTGTGTACATATGCTCGAGGACCGTCTGACCTCCTTCCTATAGCTCTTGACCAGTGGGCTGTCCTTGATCTCTGCGTTATCTGCATTTCGAGGAGGCTGGGAATTCTCGAGAGTTCCTGGACCAATGAAGTAGGCGTCCTACCCTTTCTCATAGAAGCCTCTTCATGTCTTTCTCTGGAATCTTACTGCTACTTAATTCTCAATTCATAAGCTTCCGGATCCAGATGAAGGAAGCATGCGAATCTCGTTCTCAAGCAACAATGCCGCGATCCATCTCTCTTTCATGAGGTGAAGTATCACATGCTGGTGGGCCAGATACTTTCCATCTTGATGTTGACCTTCCGTGCGCGAGAAACCAAAGCTTCCACTGATTATCGCACAATGGCGGCATCCGGATACTAAATGCTTCTCTTGACTCAGCTTAGGGGGCCAACTCGCGTTGTTCCCATCTTGGATCGTATTTATTCTCGTCAACGAGCATTGACCCCGGTCGTATCCGGGCAGGCCGGCGAATGGGAAGTCGAAGGACCCCCGCCCGAATTTAATCCAACAGAACCAATCAGCTCGGGTTTCTGATCTTCACTGTGCGTCGTCCATGCTCTTCCATGCCGTCCACGAATTAGTCCGGTTTCAAAGTAAGACGAGTTGCAGTAAAAGGTTTCGTGCAGTGCCTCCGTCCGCCCGAATCTCTCAAACATTTGTTTTTTTCCGATGGTGTCGCCATTTGGCGGCACAGCCATCCCGCATCAAAAAAGGTTCCGTCAACCCAGTATCATTGCTCATCATCTGAGCATATTTGCTTTTTGACACTCCCTCATCTCAGTTGCGTGTGAAGCAACTGGTAACCGTCAATGTGCGAAACTGTCAACCCGTGGAACCAACGACTGGACGACCCATGTCCTCCCATGTCGCCTGCAAGGGAGTGTGCATTTCTACTTACAGCTGTCTGAGCGCTGCATGGTCAAGAGATCTTTGTCTTTTGGTTACAGTTCGCGAAAGGCTTGGCAGTCCGAAAAGCTCCATCACTTCTTGTCTTCTTTACTCGCCGCATCCAATAATTCTCGAATCTCGACTTGATCTCAACAAATGCATACAATTGTCGTTCGCCAACGGTTAATAGAGGCCCTTTCTCCAAATCGTGTATGGTCTAGGGTGACATGGAATGATGCGGCTACACGAAACGCCACAAGTTTGTGGATGCGCTGTCTTGAAACTTGCGGTTGTGGGGAGAGGAGGCTTGATTTTCCCTGATCGCTGATCCGTTGCTACCCAGTTTACCGGAACGCCCGGCGTTTAATGAGTTGGATCGCAGGTCGGCTGGCCTTCCCCGGCTCTCAAACCTCCCACTTGACGATCTCGGGGAATACGCTCTTTTTTCGCTCCTTTATCTTTCTCTTTCTCCCGGCCCTGCCGGTGTTGCTGGCAGCCCTTTTATTCAAACATGCAGGTCACTTCACTGTACGCGACATTCTTTGCGTGCGTGATGGGAGTTTATCCTCCTCGATGCGTCTCATTCAAGCTTTGGCTTTTGCAGTTTTCTTACCTTCGTAGCGCCCTTGGCTACACTTGCCATGCAAATCACTGTACCAACCAACATTACCACTGGAAATACGAACATCACATGTTCTGCTGAAAGCAACGATCCCAACGGCCCCTTCACCTTATTTCTGGTGAAAGATACCTTGACGCGAATCACGTTGGTGCAGAACTTTCTCGGGGAGTTGGACCAGGTGGAGGTGAATATACCCGCGAATGCTACAGGGTGCGTCCTCACCACACCTCACACGATGTGTTCTCACCGCGCACAGAGATGGTTGGACGATTTTAGCCACGCCGTCTAACAAGTGAGTCACCCGCGTCTTCCGCTCTCGCCCAGTTTGTGACCTCTTCTCGTCTGCAGTGTCCAACAGCCAGTTGGTATATCGCTCCCCTTCTTCATCGCTGCCGCTTCCCAGGGCAAGAGCAGCGCGGGTCCCGTAATCGGAGGCGTCGTCGCCGGCGTCCTGATAATCTCCCTCCTGGTGCTCGCCGGGTTTATTTATATGCGCCGCCGCCGGCAGACGTTCGCGGGCCCCGAGTTCAATCTCGAGGCGGGTTTCCCCCGGTCAAAGCACCAAGGCTCCTTCGACTCTACGAGCACTGGCCTCGCTGACACCGGAGGCCAGGCGATCGAGATGGAGAAAATGCAATGGGAGCAGCAGCTCGAGGAGCAATTTGCTCGTGCGCGCGCCGCAACTCCCGATATCGCGCGCGGCGGGTCGCCCATGCCCCGCGGTATGAGCCCCATCCCCATGCCTCTCGCACCCCAACGGGCTGCCACGCGCAACCCGAGCTACTAAGTAGCCTCGCCGATTGTTCCCCCACCTTCACCTTAGGACTCACGTAATGTGTACAGAGACGACTTGAAGGACTACGACTATGATGAGCTTTAGGATATCGCGGACAATACTTGCTAATTTACTACATTAACCTTTACCTTCTGTATCCCCGATACTAGTCAATCTTTTGGGCCCGGCCTGCAGACTGGATAATACAATAAAATGTATTTGAGTACTGTATGTATTTGTCTTGTGCTTTCCTTTCCACTTCATCTTGACTCTCGTCGACTCATACTACTTCTTTACTATGGTCCTTGCGCCCATGCTAGCGCAAACAGCGCCGGGCTTCTTCGGCTGTGCTTGTTCATCTCCCGTGCCGTTCTGCGACGCGTACCCGGCACCCCGGGTAAACACACATAAGTAGCGCGCAACTTGGGCTTGAGGCGGCGCACACTCATATCCTTTGCTGTACTGTCATGAACGCCTTGGCAATTCGTCGTTCAGCCCTCAGGGCTGCCTCCAGGACCCACCTGTCGAGCGCGGTCGTTCCTCGACGGACTTTCTTGACGATTATAGAACAGGGGAAGGAGGGCTGGCGGCTCAGGTACCATATCTCTTCACCAGGAGCCTGTTCGTACTCATCGAAATGCTGTCAGTCTTGGGCGCCACCCCGTCCGTCTCTCACCGGGGCTGAACATCAACATACCCATCTACCACTCAGTGCAAAAAATTGACCTCCGTGAATCGTCAATATCGATACCTAACGTATGCTCCTTTCATTCCCTTTGAGATGCGAGCTCAGTGTGCTGGCGTAGCTTCCAGGATACACGGCCGATAACGTCCCTGTATCTTGCTCCGGCTCGCTTTTCTACCGCATCGTAGATGGGTACAAGGCGTGTTTCGCTATCAGCGACGTGCAAAATAACATTCGCAACACCGGTACCTCCGCCGTACGTTCGGTGCTAGGTCACTTCACCTATGATCAGGTATGTACATCCGTTTCATAACTGTGGCTTTTCCACAAAACTAATCTCTGTGGGTAGGTTATCGGTGACCGCAACGAGCTGAACAAGAGATTGAATGTTGTCATCGGGAACTCCATCGCGGTGCGCTTCTTATCTATTGAAACACATCCACGCGACTGACGAGGTTATAGAGTTGGGGCGTCGAATGTACGCGTTTCGAAATCCAGACGTTCCAACCCGCAAACCGCGAAGTAGAGGTAGGCGCCGTGTCTTGGTATCATCGGCACAATAAATCTCATGGCTTTTCCTACCCAGCGCCAACTAGAGCTGCAAATGGAGGCGGAGCGCAATCGGCGCAAGCAGCTCCTTGATACCCAAGCACAAATCAACGTCGCAGAGGGCCAGAAGCAGCGCGTCATCCTGGAGAGTGAGGGTCATGTACGTATCCGCTCCCTTCTTAAGTTCCTTCCCTGCTCTTGCTCATGCGCCTCCCTCCGCAGCTCGCCGCCAAATCCAACGAGGCCGACGCCGCCTTCAAAACGGTCGTGCGCGAGGCCGAGGCGCGGAAGCAGCAGGCATTGATGGAGGCGTCCGCGCTCGCGCAGCAAATCGACGCTGTTGCGGAAGCCGTCGCCGCGCCAGGGAGCAAGCCGGGGCCCGCAGAACGTAAGCAGGCTCTCTCCGCGCTCGTGGAGCTCCGGCGGCTCGAGCAGCTCCGCGCGATCGCGAGCGGCACAGGCAACTCGACGTACTTCTTCGGCGACCGTGCGGCGCTGGGGCTGGGCGGCGCTGCAGGAGATGCGTATGATGTGGACTATGCGGAGCAGGTGAAGGGTGGACTTGGACGGAAAGGGCAGAATGCGAATGCGGGGGTTCCTGGGGCGCTGTAAGACGCTGTAGGATGCTATATGTATTGATATTAACACCCCCACTCATTGTATTATTACACACGTAGCTGTAAAATCTATACATTGTTTATTCTTCAATTCGTAAGTGCTCTCGAGCACGGCGGGCGTTACGGTACCCTCATTATAATTCAAATCCACGCTCGAGCTTCGCTCCCAGAGGGAGCGCGATACGGCGCCCAAAAGAGTGCGAGATTCGCTGGATCCTCAGACCAGAGGTCATGTTTAGGTGTGCGCGTGAAAACATCGCGCAACCCCTTTAAGTTGGGCTGAACCATGGACGGCGTTCCCTGCACTGACATCAGTTTGAAACGCAATTAGCAAGTGAAAAAAAGGCACATACCATTCGGAATCCTCTCCGAGTCCCAAGCGCCTGTCGTGGTGGAGGATCCGCGAGCCAAGATTCATTCAGATTACTGTCCGCAGTCCATTGAGCCACTTCAGGCTGAGCATAATACGGGCCCTAGTGCACGGATGGCAGCTGCATGGACCGCGACGGCTATGTCATTTAGGACCGCAGGCGCCGTCTCAGATCGGCGTCCATTCGTAAAAAAATTCTGGCGGACGCCGGAGGCTCGGAGAGCTCAACTGCTTCGCGGCTTTTAAAAGCGGCGTGCGTGCATGCGGCTTGCCAGTCACTCTCCGCAACGACTTTCCAGCTCCCAGAGACGTCCCTTCGCTCTGAAACGAGATGAGATTTATGATCAGAAGCTGGAACAGGATGTCCGCTGCATCGTCGATGCCAAAAGTGAGCCAAAGACGGACTTATTGCGCTCGTTGTATGTCGCTTGTCGCCTGACCGTCAAACTGATGAGACGAAGCGACGCAAATCATCTTCCTCTGAAAGATGAAGGGTGTGGAGGGGATGTAAGTCACTATCAAAACGCGTGTGAAAGGATACTTGCCATAAGCAGCCGACGCGAGGTAGGCGCGAGGCTCCTCTCATTCACTAGAAACGTCGACTCCATGATCCTAGAGAAAGCATTGTGGGTGACCAGCGCGGTCTCGACAATAATTCTTCGCGCGACGGCATTCTTCTTCGTGCGGATGGTGTGTGTTGCCTCGACGCGAGGACGGCGAAACTAATATGCCCCAGCTCCCGCTCGGGTACAGGTTTATGCCCAGAATCACAGGCGCATTCGCGATTTCCGTGACATCCTGGCTATTCTCCCGCCAACGCGTCCGAAGCCGATCGAAAACCGCGAATACCAGTGCTCTTCATGGCGCCTTTCCAATCCTGTTTGGAACCTATTCGGAAAGGAATCCGTCAGCAAGCTTCATCGGGTTACTGCTGAATATCCTTGCCTTTCTCGCGTGCATGGACTTCATCTATCGTGCACATATCCTCCACCCCTCCGAATCGCTCGCGTTCTCGCGCACGGGGTACGTCGATTCGACCAGTGCGAGGATCGTACTTCGAGCGCCGACGGCAGGGAGTCCGTTGCGGCTCACCTACACGGATTCGGCGCGCTCAGAGGCGAACAAAATAGATATACCGGGGTTGACGGACGCCTCTGACTACGCAGCAACAGTAGAGCTGACTGGATTGGCTCCTGGGACGCGATACTTTTACAACACGAGCGGTGCTCATGCAGGCTCGTTTGTTACGAGCGCAGAGACCTTGAAGAAATTCACCGTCATCAGTACATCGTGTCAAAAGCCGTTCTATCCGTACTCACCGATCTCACATTCACTCACGATTCCGGGTTTGAGCCACCTGGCTCGCTACGTCGAGTCAGCGCCGCCCGAGTTTATCCTCTTCTTGGGAGATTTTATATGTACACCATTGGCTTTACTTCGCCTTGAAAATGGACAATGACGCGTATTCCACAGACAGTGACTTGCCCGTCCAAATAGAGTCCCTGACGACAAGATTTTATCGCCAGCTTTATAGACAAATATACGCAAGCCCAAGCTGGACGCGTACCTTGCGCGATCTCCCGTGGATCCATGTATTTGATGACCACGAGCTCATCAACGACTACTATCCCGAAATGGCGGGCGGCGAGGTGAGCATGGTTTCTTTGAGCAAACATTGGGTAGGAGATAAGATGCTCTAGGTCATGTACTCCCGCGCCATGGACCCGTTTGAGCACTACCAGCGCGGTGCAAACCCTCCCCGAGTGGACCGGGATCCCCGCAAGACATACACACAGTTTCGACGAGGAGACGCGTCGTTCTTCATTTTGGACACGCGAACCTATAGATCCATACCACCGGCGAAACCGAATGGAGGCGCAGGGAACCGCACTATGCTGGGAACCGAGCAGCTGAACGAGCTCTTGGACTGGACCAGGACAGAAAAGGGATGGAAGGTCATAGTTTCCGGCGTTCCTCTGACTCGAGTGAGTCTCTCTGAAAACATCTGTTTGAATTCCTCACCGTTGGACCTATAGAACTGGAGTGAGGGCGGAGATGAGATGGACAGCTGGGCAGGCTATCTGGAGGAACGCGAGATCATCCTACGCGCGCTTTGGCGGGTTGGAGGTGGAGTGATTATTAGTGGAGACCGTCATGAGCACGGTGAGTGACCTTCGCTCGAAACTTGAGATCGGTACCCTCTAAGACAACAGCAGCCACGGTCAAATTCCGACCTCCACCGGAGTATCCAGAATGGCATACCATCATAGAATTCTCGACGTCTCCGCTATCATTCTTCTACCAACCGTTTCTCCGTGAATATGTCTCCCATGATGAGACCATTTTCAATTTACCACAAGGGTCTTCGAAATTTGGCCAGTTGACGTTTGATTCTTCCAACGAGGAAAGGTGGACCATTGCGTTCCAATTGGTGGTGGATGGAAAAACAGTTTGGAATTACGAGCATGTTTGGGAGAAAATATAACGAAAATAGAGATAAGTAAATCCGACGAGCCTGCGACGTTCAGAGGAAAACACTGAGACCAGCGAGTAAAAGCAAAAATCGAATGGGATTCCGAAAGACATGGTTGACGGTCACGTTTTCATCATTGACGCGTCGCGTTGGCCTTGTTTGTGTTAGCTGCGTATCAGTTCTGTGCACAGCCTCTGATGGTATCTCTTAGCTTCCGTCCTTGCATCAGGCCTTGCTCCACCAAGCTTACTCACTGGAAGAATAAATTCCTGGCTCCTAACTTCTCTGGGCTTGATACTGACAGGTCTCTCGTTAAGTAATGTTCCGTGGTCTCAGCTAAAACAAAAGGACTATTCGCAAGATGGCGCCCAAGTAGAAGATGGAGACTCATTCTCCTCATAGTCTTACCTCTTCTCGCCTTCGTGAAAACCCGAACTCGCCGGTGGCGGAATCCAGCGCATGTCTTGGCTCTGACCAAGCAGTATCGCACGGTCATGTTTAATGGCGGTAGCAGAAGGGCCTATTCACGGTAAGATATTTAAGTGCTATATCCGATCAGTGCGACTTCCAGGCGGCAGTAGGTCGCGGTTATGGGCTCTCTAAAGAACTATTTTCCCAATTAAGAAGTACACTAGAACTCGATGGACGAGCGTCAATCCAACACGGTCTCACGAAACACAGTCCCATGGCCCATTATTACGTTCGGAAACCTCTTCTCTACTTTTTGTCTGTCCGGCCGATTTCATGCCGACAGTATATATATTACGACGTACACTTCTTCTGGTCTTTGTCCTGCGATGTTCACCCGAGCTCTAGTAACTCTAGCCCATCTTGCCCCATGCTTCTGCAAGATTTATGAAGATGTTGCTCAGCTCCCTGGTCTTTCTTATGACTTCGTCATTGTGGGAGGTACAGAAACTTCCCCCGTTCATTAAAACCTTCCCTGACTGCACAAGGCGGAGGTATAGAAACTTCCCCCGTTTCATTGTAACCTCCCTGACCTGCCACACAAGCGGCTGGGAATGTGGTCGCAAACCGTTTAACCGAAAACCCCAAATTTTCTGTTTTGGTATTGGAGGCTGGCTTGTCGTGAGTACAGTGAGTTTCATTCCTTCATGATTGTTGACACTATTGGTAGAAATGAGGGCGTTATCGACTCGATTGTTCCATTCCTTGTCGAAAATCTTTTGGCTCAACCCATCTACAACTGGAGTACGTTGAATTGCTGATTCCATCAACCGACTCACAATATGTAGATTACACAACGGCTCCTCAACCTGGCTTGAATGGTCGTAATATAGCGAATCCCAGAGGTCAGTTTGTCTCATTGCTGAGTAATGCATATGCCTCATAATCCTAATTTTATGGAAAGCATTTATCCTCGGAGGATGCACCGCACACAGTAAGATGTTCTCTCATTTTAGCTCTGTTTTTATCATTAAGCAGCGCTATTAGATGGTATGGTTTATACTCGTGGTTCTGCGGAAGACTATGATCGTTTCGCTGCAATCACTGACGATCCCGGATGGTCTTGGGATCGTTTGCTACCGTATTTCTTCAAGGTGCGAGCTTCTTTTGATTTGAGGGCACTGCTGAATTTCTGACGCCTCCTAGAATGAAAAATGGACCGAGCCAGCGGATCATCACGACACGCGAGGCCAATTCAACCCTTCTGTCCACAGCACCAAGGGAATCAACTCCGTCAGCCTATCAGGCTTTCCGTGGCCGATCTTTTCACAACATGTAATCGAAGCTATGAAAGAGCTTTCAGAGGAGTGGCCTTTCAATTTGGATTACAATTCAGGCAAACCGTTAGGCCTCGGTACGTGTGATAGAACATCTAGCTAGGGTAGCATCTAATTAACGAGGAAGGCTGGATACAATCTACCATCGGAGGCGGAAAGCGAAGCACCTCCGCAACTTCATATCTAGGCCCGGAATTCATACACCGAGAAAATCTTCATGTGTTGCTGCACGCACAAGTGACCAAGCTCGTTAATTCTAGCCATTTAGGCGGTAAATTGACTTTTGGAGGGGTACAATTCTCCCAAGGTAGCTTAGTAATTTTAGTAGAAAATAAATCACTAACTGTCCTCCAGACGGGAGTCTGGTTACAGCGAAAGCTACGAAGGAGATCATTCTGTCCGCCGGTTCCGTGGGCACCCCAAGCATTCTCATGCATTCCGGAATCGGCGATCGGGCAACCTTAAGTGGTCTCGGTATCCCCTCCCTTCTTCATGTCCCAAGTGTTGGACGCAACGCCAGTGACCAACCTATATTCGGCACGAACTGGATCGTGAACTCGACTCAAACGTTGGAGTCTATAGTCGCGAACGCTACCCGCTTCAATGAGGCATTTGCCGAATGGAATCGGACACACACTGGTCCGTTTTCGGCTGGTGGGATCACTCACCTCTCATTCCTTCGCCTGGACGACGAAATCCTCGCTTCACATAATTTTACTGATCCGACGGCAGGCCCCAACTCACCTCACTTCGAGGTAGCCTTTACTGTAAGTGGCCATCAACTAATCATCATTTGGCTCTATGAAAGAAAAAGAAAAAAATCTAGCCCGGTGCTTTTCTGGCCACTGGCAATGGTATATCGGCCGCAATAATCCTCCTAAATCCTGTCAGCCGTAAGCCCCACTGGACTTCAGGTTAATATAGCAGAGTATTCATTCCATTTTCAACAGGTGGTTCCGTGACAATCAACAGCAGCAACCCGTTTGATTCCCCCATAATCGACGTTGGGTTCTTGCAGAGCGACATTGATCTCTTCACCATGCGCCAAGCGGTACCGAAACTGCTTCGATTTTTCAATGCTCCCACTTGGCAAGACTATCTCATTGCTCCAGTTGTAGACCTAGAAAATCTTTCTGAAGATGCCCTTGACGAGCTGATTCGAAACAGCGCCGGAACTGCGTTCCATTTGGTTGGTACTGCTGCGATGTCGGCAAGAAATGCACCGTACGGGGTGGTGGATCCTGATCTGTTGGTGAAGGGCGCAAAAGGACTCCGTATTATTGACGCCTCGGTACTTGTGAGCGAAATTTATTTTGCACAGGGGCGGAACAGTGACTGACGAAACTTAGCCGTTTGTCCCAAGTGCGCATACTCAAGCAGCATCATATGTTATTGCAGAAAGAGGGGCGGATCTAGTTAAAGAGGCGTGGGAGTGATTACAGGCTACACACCTTTTGTTCATTTGAGAGTGAACCAAAATATGAATCCGCCCCAAACCAACACTGACGGAGCCCACTATATGCATCAAAACCATTGACACTGGCCGCACCACCAAAACCACCGGCCCGGATTTCAACCACGAACTGAGCCCAAACCCAATCACTGATCGAGCCCACTGAGAGGGCCTCTCAGCGCTGGAAGTCCGCATTCAAATCGACTCGACTTTCGTGATGTTGATACACCATGCGGCTATAGGTCGCGCTGTGACTGAATCTCTCCACAAAACCCGACAAACAAACGGCTTTCTATTATCATCGCCGACTTTTTTTAACGCGGCCTCTGGACCCACTCTTGCCCACTCCCCGCTCTGGTACATCTCATCTTGACCGTTCTCAAACAAATGAATATTTTCTTCCAAACTATGTACACCCCAAAATGGGCCTAGTAAACATTCCAGGATCCTCTCCCCAATCGTCTCCCGGCGAGATCGCCGTTTTCGAGATGCTATACATTAGCGGAACATATCCCAGGAAAATCCAAGTCCTTGCTCGAACTTCGTGAAGTCTACGAGTCTCCGGTACTCGCCCCCGTCATGCCATACGAAGCCGATGTCCTCATGGTCAAACGTCTTCGAGATTGGATGGCCAACCCTAACCGCGGCATCTAAATACGGAGGCCGCCAGGAAGAATTTGATCGAAAGGTTCGAGAATGCATTTTTCTGACCACCCTCTTGATGGCCGCCACGGGAAGCCTGGAAAGGCACCTCGTCGGGACTTCTTCTTGATGCATTATTTACAGTCACGGCGAAATTAGATGGAGGACCCCATTTGGAAATTCCCATCAAAACCAGTCATTTCCACCATTCCTGGGCCACAGTAGGTCAAGATTTGCAAGGCAACCAGTTGAATATACTTTTAATGGCTAGTAACAGGTTTGGGCCAAAAATAAATGACTTGATCTGAGCTGTATGCACAATGCAGACAGCTGCTGTTCAATTGACCAAATATTCAGTTGTGCTACTCAGACTCAGATGAAAATTTATATGCAGCAGTACCATGTCATAAAGAGTACTATCCAACACTTTGACAATACACAATATCCTAACTGAGCCGAGAAATGGTGGAAATGACTGGTTTTGATGGGAATTTCCAAATGGGGCCCTCCATCTAATTTCGCCGTGACTGTAACAGAGTCCCTCTTCCTTACGAGTGTTCTCAATGTCATCACGTCTCCCATTTCCAAGCCCCAGCTCCTTCGGTCCTATGTCTGCGTAACAGCGATAATGCTCGTGCTTCGTGGCCGGCCGCGCATCGACATATTGTCATATCCTGAATTTCCCCAACCCCCAGCTCTAGATGTCGGTAGTGCGTAGGCCAGTGGCGCCTTCGGTTGGCCCGATGATGCAGGAGGTACAAACCCGTGGTTCGCGCCCATAAAAAAATGCTCAATCATCCGGAGCCACATGTGTCGAAGGCAATTCGGGCGCTATATTACGGCGCACAACTCTACGGATATATTCCTGCCGGTTCCGTCTCTAGTACATTCCATGAGATTGGGGCTGAAACACACAAAAGAACTGTAGAAGTGGATGGTACAATGTTTTGCACGCTACCGGGAGTGTTTGCGAGACGATTGGTTGGTTGGTTCAAGTTGGTTGGGTTACCCATGGGTAACTTGCCTCTGATTGGGACCGAAGCGCTGGGATGGGAAGAAGCATGGGCTTGAATTTTTGGATTCAGAAATGCTGTGTTCGAAAATGTGCCCGTCGTAGATACAACAAGTTTTTAGGTTGAACTTTTACATTCAAAATCACGTAATCCCACTTCATACTAGTCAGCTTTGATCCGAGTCGGCTATTCCCGATCGCAAGTTTTAACCGATGACCGTGACGGACAAGATTGGAATCTCAGGCTCTGAGGTTGCAGCGGTGGCGGTCTTTTGCTCTTATTTCTCCATCATCGCAAGTCTGTTCTTGCTCGTCTGGAGAAGTCTATCGAGCTCCGCTCTGGGAAGCAGGGCGTATGTCTTCATTGCGCTGGCCCTAGCCTCTTTCAGCCACACATGGTTCTGTGAGTAGGTTTCATCCCCTCCTAAGCAAATAGCCTTATACAGAACCTAGACATGTTCAAATTTATGGCAGCAAGTACTTTTTCTTGACCAATGGAGGCCTCTATTTATTATCTGAGCTGCAGTGGAGTTTTACCAACTATGAACAGTCCAAGGGGACTGCTTCTATCGGGAGTCCACTCAAACGGATGAGCGAGTGGCTCCTGGATACGTCGCTTTTTGAGCAAGCTTGGGCTAGCGTTTGCTTTGGCAAAGTTAATTGGTGGTGGAGCCAGCAGCTATGCTTGTTCACCGTCGGAGCGTGGACAATATTCCTAGCGACTGAAGGTAATTGAAGTCTTCCTTCGCATTTTGAAACCTTTTCAATTATCGAGTACAGGGCGCCGCCACCACGTCAAGCTTATTTGGGCCTATATGTTGCTTGGCCAACTTGTCGCGATTTCCGTCGCGTCGAATTTATTCTATCTCTCGCTGTTGCTCGCAACTCCGCCTCCGGCTTCCCGGACATCCACTCGGTGGACACCCCCGGCCTTGTGGATCCCTGTCTTGATTTCCCTCGGAACCGTCGCAACAAGTCCGTTCACCGACGACCGCACATTTCTTCCGAATCTGTTGCTCATGCACTCTCTCATCGTCGTCCCGCTCTTAGTCCCAGATAATCTCTTCCACCAAACCCAGAAGCCCCATCTTTCCGTGGGGAAACCGACTCTCTACGCCATCGTCTTTGTCGCCGCACTTGTGATGCACACCCGAGCCACCAGCAATGCTCTCGGTTATCCCCCGGTATCGGTCACACAATTTGCGAAAAATACATGGAGTATACTCCATTCGCATCCGGCACAATCGTCCATCGGCTGGGATGTAATCTGGACGAGTATATCATTTGCGGTTTGGCTCGTACTGCAGCCGGAGCAGGTATCAAGCCGAGGAGGTGGTCGTTTGTTGACGGCGTGTTATTTGCTGCTCGCGATACCATTAGCTTCCGTCGGGGTACTTGCCCCTCACGTCTTGCGCCCTCGGGAGGATGGAGACGAGGAGAAAGAGAAGGATGCTTGACCGAATACTTTTTTGTGCTACAGTTGTCGAGTAAGCAGACAGATTCAAAAGGCCAGCAGGGTCGAGGTAAGTTCCTTAAAAAAACCATGCTCTGGAGCCAAGTCTAATTCAGACGGAAGTACCCAGAAAATACAGATTGGACCATGAACTATAGTACAGTGCGATAGATATCCGAGTACAACTATTTGACGATAGAGTTTACACCGCGAGCTGATTCAAAAGTTGTCAGAGCTGCAGAAATACCTGACCCAAAAATGGACCGACCTGCCAGATAATCCTTGACTGAACCGGCACTCTAAGAGTTCAAAGACGATAACCTTCGCGGCAATAACCATTGGATGTACGCGCTTACCAGTCCTTTAATTAATTCGTAGATACTTTTGTCATGATACCGCAGTTTCGTCGCGGGGTCCGTGTAGGGTGCCTGAGAAGAGCAGAATGGTTAAGAGGGACGAACAAAAAGCGTCTGAGGACAAACCTCCAAACCGGTGATATCACAATAATGTCTTTGGGGTAAGAGAGAAGGGGGAGCCTCGATGGACGTGTCTAGGTGCCATGAGTAGGCGAACGCGCTTTGAATGTACAGACGCACACGTAGGAATCTCCTCCTCAATGTCTCCGTCAACTTCCATGCCGCTCTCGATTTTTTCCAGCCGTCGCCGCTCCCGTTCCACGCGCTCTCGTTCGCGCTCCTGCGTCAGGACAGCCTTCAGGTTCTTCGAGCGCCGAGCGGAGGTCTTTTTGACGTAGTTTGGGTTCTTGAAGGGCCGCGGATTTTCTAGGTATGATAATTGTTCTGCTAGACTCTACAGCGGAATAAACGCGACGGTAAGAATATTATTCCTCAAGCTTACTGGTAATTGGGGCGTCAACGCGCCATCGGAGACGTTCGCTTTCTTCTTTTGAAATCCCTTTGGAGGCCTATAACTCAATCAGGCCAGCGCAAAGAGAATACGATGAGCGGCTTACATGGTGGACGAAGCAGCAGCCGTGACAGTATTGTCACACCTGTGATTTCTCCAAATTTTTCATTCTCTTCCAGACTGTCTATTTTCGTTTTCCCTACCCTTGGACCAAGTTAGGACCTGTCCTTCTATTGGGCTTCATACAGGACTCTCTCGGAATACAGCAACTTTCCTGTTATCTCCCACCCTTGTCAAAATCATGGTGGCCGCACAGAAATCGACAAAGAAACGTCCAGCTGCCTCTCAGGGCGGTCCCAAACCCAAAAAAGTCCATGTCGAAAAGGCTGCTAAGTCGGACAAGAAGCGCAGCAGGCCGGTGACGCTCCCTGCCCGAGAGGTGCAGAGTGCATCTGACTCTGAGGCGGAGGATGTGGAGGAGGAAGCGGACGCCATGGACGACGAGATGGAGCAGGATGAGTTTCCCATCGAAGGTACCGAGGCTCCAAAAAACCAAAAGGACCCAGCTGGTCCGTATTCCGTGTCCCGCACTATTTATCGAGCCTTAATATTGTCTCGCAGCGGCCCGCGAGTCGCACAAAGCCCAAAAAGCCCTCCAGGAGCAACGTCGGGCAGCAAAACCCCACTCTACGCTGCTCGCTGACGCCAAGCGCGTGTGGTGTCTGGCGAACGCCAAAAATGTGTCTTCGACTGAGCGCCAAAAACATATCCACGAGCTCATGGATGTCATACGGGGCAAAGTCAAGGACATCGTCTTCAAGCACGACGCCAGCCGGATAGTCCAGACCGTGGTAAAACATGGTCGGCAAAAGGAGAGGGACGAAATCGCCGCCGAGCTGAAGGGGAAGTACAAGGAATTGGCTCAAAATAAATACTCCAAAGTACGTTTCTTTTTCTCGAGTACTCCGTCCACTGTCTGACGAGCACGCTCCCCAGTTTCTGGTGACAAAATTGATACGGCTGTGCCCTACGCATCGGCCGTCCATCCTGAAGGAGTTCCAAGGCCATGTACTCCGGCTACTCCTCCATCGTGAGGCGACTTCCGTCCTTGCAGACGCTTTCGAGCTTTACACGAATGCATACGAACGGACTATGCTCGTCCGGGATTTCTACGGGAAGGAGACTGCCTTATTCACGATGACTAGCGGCAGTGAAGAGGACAAGGAGCGGGCGCGGAAGGGCTTGTCCGGTGTACTCGAAGGCGCAGATCCGGAGCGGAGAAAACGTGTCCTGTCGTCGATGAAGGATGCTTTGACCTCCATGTAAGTCTCCGCGACGAAGTGGTCGACTTTCTGACGTTCCAATAGCTTCAATAACTCTGACAAGGGCGCCGTAACCCATGCGGTAGTGCACCGCGCCCTTTGGGAATATATTGTCGCCGTCAACGACTCTCCCGACGAAGCGGAGGGGGAAAAGCAGCTGCGAGAGATATTCGAAGTGTACGTGTCGAGATCTCGAAAGATCTAGCATCTAATTTCCTCGATAGATGCCAGGATGTTCTCGCGGAGCTTGTCCACACCAAAGACGGCAGCCGAGTCGTGCGCGAATTCCTTGCACGAGGCAGCGCCAAGGTGTGTCTCTCGGGATTGTGATGAATCTCCGCTGACCATTCTTTAGGATCGCAAGCAAATACTCAAAGTCCTGAAGCCCCACGTCGAGCGCATGTGCCTCGATGATGACGCTCAGATGGTCCTGTTCACCGCACTAGACGTTATCGAGTATGTCGCATCTTTTGTTCATTTTTATTTCACGCTGACAACATTGTTCCATAGCGACACCAAGCTCGTCGGCAAAACGTTAGTGCCAGAAATGACGGCGCCGGCGAACACTCTCTGTCAAACTCCGCAAGGGCGGCGTGCCTTACTCTACCTTATTGTTCCGCGGACTCGGAGGCACTTCACCCCTGCCCAGATTGCTTCGTTGGCAGAGACGGATGAAATCCGTGCACGGACCAGCAAGAAGACACAGGAAGTCCGAGAGGCAGAGGTTCGCGCCGGCGCCAGTGAAGCGCTCATCAAGTGGGTCAAGGACAAGGGCGGAGCGCTTCTGCGGGAGACTGGAGCAAGTCTGGTCATCGCCGAAATCATGCTCTTCGCCGAGGGAGGTACGTACTCTCCTTCTGGGCCGTTTCATCTCTTTATCTTAGTCTTTCCTTAACAGACAAAGCGGCGGCCAGCGAGACTCTGCTCCGCGCGGCTTCTGCTCACTATCCCTGCGATGATCATTCTCCGCACCCCATTGATCTCCCGCACGCCTCGCGGCTGTACAAGACCCTCTTACAGGGTGGCCATTTCAATCGCGCCACTTCCGAGGTCGAAAAGGCGGCGAACTGGGACGCGAGCGCCTTTGCGCAGCAGTTTATCGACACTGTCGGGAAGGAGGTGTGCGTTGGGATTTGTACCAAGGGCGAGCGCAACGGAGCTTTCGTTATCGCTGAATTGTGCGAAGCTCTGAAGGAGGACGACGGGAAATCTGCGAGGAAGACTCTGAAAGGCTGGTTTGGGCCCGCGGTGGTGAAGGAAATCGAGGACGGGGAGGCGAAGGGGAAGAACATCCTGCTCGAGAAGATTGCTGCCCTCTAGCTTTTACCATAGAGAGCAATATTCGACGGCTTTTTAGACGACTTGTTTGGGCTTCAAATTGTCTGGCAAGATTTTGCTAATTTTGCTATCCCCATCGTCGGTTTCCTTCATCAAGATTCAGACCTTCATGCTGCTTGCCGCGTCTCGATGAGATTGCGGGCGCCGCAGTGTCCTAAGAGTGGGTGAGAAGATTCAGGCGCCTAAATGGCTTCGGTAAATGGACCTGGACAGTTTTCTGTTCCGAAATGACACTTTGCCGGCTTATCGTCGAATGGCATATCCAGCTGGCAGCTCGTTCCTGACCAAGAGACCAAGACGGGGCTCTATGGGGTAAAAATCCCGCAAAATGCCTTGAGGACTCCAAGCCGCCCGCCAACAAGACGGCCCGCTTCTGGGCAATATATTAGACCAAAAGCGAACAAGCGCCGTCATCTATTTCGAGATCCGGGATCTTCGAGGCTGTGTGCTAAGCAGATTTAGTTATCGCAGCCGCGCGATGATATACACTGACGTGCCACTGGCATGGGTAGGGACTGCACCTTGTCCCCGCTCCTTCACTGCCATGTTCACTGCAATGAGTATGCGTGAGTCGCCGTCTCGAATGGAGCGGAATGAGTGACTGACTTCTGTGTAGGATTGTTCGCCGCGTGCCTGTGGCTTGCTTTCGTTCCAATTGTGCTAGGCGGCAGCGTCAATTTCAATACCTGCCTTGCAAAAATCCAGAACAAAGATTGGGGACTTCTTGGTGGCATGGATAATACTGGTCGGCCCATCAGCAACATCTCTCAGGCGACGGCCATCAGCTACGACCTCTGCGTCGAAGCTTGTGGTTCTGGGTCCGAGCCTTTCGTATGGAATATTTTCTCCCAACAATTTAGGTGAGTCGAAAATTTCCTCCGTGTTCCATGCCATTGACCCCGCTTTAGCGCATGGCTTTTACGTACGTTGTCGTTCATCCAGAACCGGTTTCATTGAATCAATCTGGCCTTTAGCATATCTTGCCCTCGTTTCACAGCTGCCTTTTGGCGCAAATCACAGGCTCGACAACCTCGTGTCCATGCTCCTTACGGTTGGATCCCCAACCTTGGCGGCGTATTCCTTGGCTCTGACTGTCCTTAACGGACACTGGATCGCACGCCGATTTTCGCATCTCAGCTATCCGAACGTGCGAAATGCTGTCAAAATTTTGAGCAGCCTGCAGCAGTCCGCGCTGCAAGTAAACGCGGACGACTCCCTTCTGGCATCCCTCGTGGTTCTTCACGCCAACGATGATTTCTGGGAAGAACTGGTGGTGTGGTTAAATTATGTGCACACATGGTTTGTTTCCTGTCTCGTATTTCTATGTTGCATAGCTGATCATTTGGCATAGGTCGATCTCAGCTGTTGCCTCGATTCTATGGGTGGTTATCGCATACGTGTTTACTGTGGTCGACTCGTTCTCAGGTGTGTGGTAGCCCTCTCATTTTTTTTTTCGCATTCTGAGCTCTTGAAGGGGTCGTCACCTCCTCCACGCTCAATGCCAATGGACAAGCTGTGGGATCGATTTTCCTCTGGCTCCTTCCCATCGTCGTCGGTAATTAACCAACATGGTCCGTTCGCCGGTTAAAATTGACCATATATCGCTGCAGGCTGGCTCCAAATCAGCCCCAAATGTGACTCTGAGCGCGTGCACCAGGCCATGGAAAGAGCCAACAAAATCGCCTACGTTGCGACGCCGGACGGTGAACCTACCTTTGCATACAACGTATCCAGCAAACGCGCGATAAGTCTCCGTAAAGGTGTTGGGGACATCCACAGCGATGAGCAGATCACAGCACCTATCTTCAACTACGCGCGCTTTTTGCCTTGGACGCTTGCTGTTGAAGATGTATATTATGCCTTCCGTGAGGCCTCCGAGAGATCGGACAGTCACCAGCCTGTGGATTCGGGTTCTGGATGGGAGAAGGGAGACAAAAATACGAGGATACACCATCACAATCGCCGGGGTTCCCTCGCACAAGTAACAGCCTATGTCAGACTCGTGCCGTTGACAACGTACGCCAAGCCTCGGAGCCGCTGGGGATCAGGTGTTCTCTCGAGATTTTTGTTGGCCGCTTTCCTCGCTCTCGCTTTGACGTGGGGCACGACTGGTAATTATAGTACCTCTTAATTGAAATTGGCCTTAAAACTGCTTTTAGGTGCTGCGATCCTCGTTGCCTTCTTCACGCCTACGAAAGGTATTTTCCCCATCTTTCGATGGCTTTGGGCTTAGCCTTAACAACTTATGCAGGACTCGCTTGCCGGTCTGGAAGCTACTTGATATATGGCGTCAACTCCACGCTCGTTTGGATATTGCTCGTTACCTCGAGCGGACTCGCCCATTACTCCACATTCACCGTCAGTTTCAAGGGCCGTTATATGCACACGAAGGCGACCCGCATGGCTGGTGTATTTTCCATCATCCTCCGCAGGGTTGGAAAAGTTTTGGCGTCCTTGAATGCCGTTTGGATTCTCCTCGCATGCCTTTTTCAATTCAGCAGTTTTTTCGATAGATGCTGGTGCAACAGCTCAGTATTCTACCTCGGAAAGAACGCGTACAACGTCATTGACGTCAAACCGGAGGACGTGGCCGCCCTAAATGCGCCTTGGATAGGGGGCGTCGCGCTCGCCAGGTGAGCTATGTTTTTTTTTCCCCTTGTTCAATTTTTTCGGCTCAACTTGGTTTCAGTGGTTGTGCGGTTCTCTTCATGGGATTCGTAAATCTCTTGATCCATCCAGCTCTTCCCGACTAAGAGGCATATCTCCTTGGTATTCCGTTATCTCGACTGCGTCTCGGTTTGCGATTTGCACTTTGGCTGCTTGTCTCTCCGGATCCTCCCGTATCCCTCGTTGGAGCCTTGTCTTGCATTTGATTCCTATGGCAGAGTCTCGCGAACAGTTCAAATACGACGCTCGGCACACGGGACAATTGCGCCCCACGGTGGTGCTATTATTTATAACCCCCAGTTATCCTAGTTGGTTGAATTCGGTTTAAACATACTTAATAATTTAGAAATCGAGCGCCGTTCTCCTCGTAACGAGGGCTATGCACGACGGAACTAAAAGTAAGACCGGAGGCATTTTTTCGGTGCAAGATCGAGATCGACAATTTATTGGCGGAAGCAACTTGAGACAAGAATGACGAACGATACAAATAGGAAGGATAGAAATTAAGGGGCACCTCCTTTGCTACCACCACTACTCCCATGCAGAACCGCGAGCCAGAAGCTACTCAGTTGCAGGTGGCGGGGGTGGTCACATTCTACATCGTCGCTGCACTGGTGGTACGTTGTTCTCCCTCGGTTGACCCAGACTCGCACCAATTTCTCGACAGATGGTCTTTGTGAACAAGGCCGTCCTGAACAACAGTCCTGACCTTCCATTCACTTTTCTTGCAAGTCATCCGCTTCTCAGTGAACCGAACTCCTAATATCATCTTTTTCAGTTCATTCAAGTTTCCATTGCTGTTCTCTTGCTCCGTCTCCTCGCATTGCTCAACCGCTCATCTCTACGGCACTTAATGCCCATCGAGTTTGAGCTGCCCATGTTCAACCGTAGCGTTATCATGAGTCTCCTCCCCTACTTGACGGTCGGAATCACCGGCTTGATTTTCAACACGCTTTGCTTAGCAGGTGTTGACGCCGCCTTTTTCCCAGGCAAGTCAAATTAACCCGATGGCTGTTCATGTTATGACTATTTCGTAGATCGCCAGGGGACTTCTCCTTCCGTTCACCATCGGCGTGTCCGCACTGCATACCTGCGTTAGGCCACGAGCGCAAGTGATTGTGGCCGCATTCCTCGTCACCTGCGGTTTCTTCATCGGAACCGCCCCCACCTTCTACCGCACAAGCCTTTCGCCAGAGTCGGCCATTGGACTCTTTTACGGCTGCATGTCCTCGCTCGTCCTCGCCGTCCACGCCGTTCTGAAAAAATCGGCACTTGGGCACGTCGGCAATTCGGTGATCAGCCTTTCTTACTTTGGCAATCTTTTCATGGCGACGATGCTGCTTCCGTGCTTGGCCCTGCACGGCGAGCTGGGAGTTTTACGCCAGCGTTTGATGAACATCGACGAGGATTGGACGACCTTCATCGTGGGCAGCCTGGTCACCGGGGTCTTCGGGTTCCTCTTGGGACTGTCGAATTCCCTCTCCATCAAGGTGACAAGCCCAATTACCCACATGTTTTCCTCGGTATGCATTTTCGCCAGACGAGCTTATCTCTTTTAACATGGAGGTTCAGGCGGCGAAAGGTGTGATTCAGACTCTCCTTGGAGTCTGGATTTTTTCAGACATTATCACGCTGTGAGTCGATTCGTACCGTTTCTTACCGCCGTTGAATTTTGACTTTTACAAGGCCGCGCGCTTACTCGATTTTGACCATCACCGGCGGAACTGTATATTACACCTGGGTCCAAATGTCCAAGCCGCGGCAGCCGTTCCCGAAGAGCGATGTGGAAAAACAGGCCGTCACCGAAAAGCCCTGGGGCGGCATGGAGCAGCAGGCCGTTTTCGAAAAATCACGGAATGATGTGGGGAAGCAGACCGTTCCTGAGAAGTCGTCGGTTGTTGAGGAGAAGCAGGAAAAGTCATGAAGAGAACGCGAAGAAATATATTTATCCCGAGGCCTGTACAAGTCGTATTTACGTTACATTGATCTATTACATCATGCGAGAGTTGTACATAATTCAATCCAGAAACATCGGCAGAGAAAAGAAGAACTAAAGCTTGGATTGCGCCCGAGAACGAGTGTCCGCAAGAATAAACTCATGCACACCGCCCACAATATGACCCCAAAACTCCTCCACCAAGCCCGGCGGAAAGGCAGCTGCGTCCCAATCGAGCAGGATCGTGAAGCGTCCCTGCACGCTCCGCGTGAGGAGGAGCATCCCGCCTTTAGCACGACGCGAATGACCGATAGTATCCAGAAACTCGATGGACGGATAGCGCTCCGTGCGGTACGTCGCGTTCCAATCGCCCAAATGGGAAACGCCCATGAGAGCGACGGACGGGGCGGTTGTGTTGCTGGGTGTCTGCGCGGGAGGTTTGGGGGTCTGGGTCGGAGCGCTGGGCCGCGGCGGGAGCGTCCCATCTGCTTCATCATCCTGCCTCGCAAATGCCTTGGCCCGCCGAGCGCGCTCGACGCTCATGAGCCGCGAACGCCAAACGAGCAGCGGGCTCTGCGTCATCTTGCGCATCTGGGACTGCACCGAGCGGGCGCGGAGCCAAAACATGGCATTGGCGTCGGCCGAAGACGGAATGAACGCGGGAAGCACGATGTTGCCGTATCCAAGGGCAAGATTCAGGGTGGATGTAAGCGGCGAGGTCCGCGCCAAGTGTCGTCGGAGGTTGATCGCGGTGTAAAAGAGCATCGGCAGCGTCTTTGGGGCGTTGATTTCGGGGTGGCTCTCCGCTGTGCGTATCCAGGCGAAGTTGCAAAGAGCGAAGACCGCGTTCTGAAGCGTTACCTGCTCCGATTTAGACTTGGCGAATAGGGCGGCGGTTTGGACACGGTCGAATTTGACCTCGACGATGGTTTGCTTGGTAATTTGGCTTGCGGTGCGGGGGAAAGCGTGGGCGCCCTAAGCTGAATCTCAGCATAAACAAAACAGACTTGGGGTGGGATACTCACGATAGCGCGTCGCTGGACATTCATGGAATCAATCTTCAATGCAGCCACCTGGAATCTGGTGCGTAATGGTGGGAGCCGCGCATCAACGGCGGGAGTGATAGCCTCAAACGCGACACGGGGCTGGCGCCATCGTTGGCTCCATTCCAATTCGAGAATCTTCACCAACTCGGCGTCCGATCGAGGTGGCCCTCCTGGGGTGGCTGAGCCACCCAGCAATTCAAAGATCGCATTTGCATGGACAGAAGTACCATCAGTGAGGGTGTGGAGGAGTGTGAATGTTATCTCATATTCATGTATCCCGGGAGACACTTCGCTGTGCCGAGCGAGGTCCATTAGACAAGGGCACTGTGCAGAAAGCCGGCGTGCTCCACTGGCAGCAAGGAAATCCTCGTGAAGTTCGGCACCCGTTTTGATGTCATGAAATGTGAGAGTTTGTGCGGCCTCCTCCAGGGCGTGGTTTGGGCTTGACGGAGGAGTATAGCTGTGGATTATGATTCAATCGGCGTGTTTGGGAGCAGATTTATAGGAAGACCGACATGAATCGAGCCTCATCGTAGCAGCCAGGTGCCATCTCTATTTTGCATGCGTATATCGAGTCCTGCAGCTTCATAATTGCCCACGCGACTTGCAGCCGAAACGGCGATACTAGAGCGGGCGGTGCACGGAAAATGACGCGCGCTAAGGATATAGTAGCCAGGCTCAAGGCAATAGAATATAAGGCTCACTAAACATATCGTTCAAACCGTATGCTCTGCTGGGCAAATAGTAGGATCTTTCACCGTCCAAGTTGGAGTCAAAATGTGAAAGAAAAAGTAGGAAACAAGAGGTTCACAGCTCGTTTGGACCCAGCGTTCTTGAGTACAGTACTGTCGCAGGGGCGGAATCATGGTGGGCGTGTTGGGAAGACATGTTGCGGCATTAGTTCATGACATTCTCCTTCTCCCCCGAATTTCCGAATGATCGCCAAAGTGTGAGCTGGCCATGGTGATGCCATCAGGGAACTTGCCGAGTCCAACTTGGATGTAAGTTCCAAACCGGTAAGTAACTGGATGATAAATACTGAAACTCTGAAGGTAGATCTGTGGATCTGAATTTGAATTGTGAAAGAGATGAGCAGACCCGACATGGAACAGTTTTCTCGTCCCGATGTCTCGGCCAAAATCCAAACCCCCAAAATACGCTGGTGCGTGCCTCATTTATGGGCATCATCGGACAACAAAAACGCCTCGCGATTCATCATTGTCTTGAACGGATACAATTACTATGCAATGAAAATATTGTACAATTCGTGCCGCAACTTGAAGTGTCGTTCAGAACCATTGGCGAATCTACTGACCATACATTTATAGGTGCCGTCCATGGAGGGCCTGAAGCCAAATCCCACTGTCGCGGCTCGAAGAGTTGACTGCGGAGTGGCGGGCGGTAAAGCTAGGGCATATACATGGCTTCCGATGCAATAAAATTGCAAACTTTCAGTAGTTATTCTTAAGACCTAAAATGTTCGTTGCATACACAAAATCATATTCGTAGTCATACTGCACAAAAGGCAGCAAAGTAAGGGTAAAGAGCTCCTATGTCGAGAGGAGTGTGGAACAGCTAGAAAGGTACTTGAGAACCAGAACCAAGAAAGGAATAGGAGAGGACATACTGCTAGACGGGACGCATGAGAAATCGTCGGGTCAAAGGCCACGGTGAAACTGGAACAAGAGGTCAGTGATAAAAACGAAGAGAGAGCACGCACCCTCCGCCGTTGAAGCCCCGCTCTTCAAAATCAAATCTTCACAGCCTAGTCGAGTCGACAGAGATCGAACTAAGATAAAAATCGGCAAGGTAGACCAGAGAAAAGGATTTAAAAAAGACACACCACTTCGTCGCCGTCGCATGCGTCCTCCGCCGTTGAAGCCCCGCTCTCCAAATATCATATCTTCACACTCTGGTGCGCTTGTCAGGCGCGTCGTGGAGGTCGGATGACACTGGCGAACCGTAGTCGGGGCGAAGAGGCGAGACTAGAATGGAAGTGGGGAGTTAAAACCAAAGAACAAGTGAGAGGCATAGAAGCAAACGAGACGGAGTCACTGCAAGACGGTTAGAAAGAGGGAGACCAGCGATCAAGAAAAACACGTACAGGTCATTGGTAGCCGGACGCGACCTCCGCCGCTGAAGCCCCCTCTCCTACCAAACCGTGCACGGGGCGTAATGCAACCCACCGTCCTCAACGAACCGTGGCGAACCCTCCTCGCGGCCCTCTATGATCTGGGGGCATCCACTCCGTCAGTCACAACGAGCGTGGCACATCCCAATCAACAGTGGACATTGTGCGAGGAGGCGGAACGAGAAGCTCATGTGGGCCTCACAGTGCCGCGCACGGCTTGCTCTGTTGCACCGGGCCCAGGGGCGCGTCGTGGAATTCGGTGGGCAATGTCAGAAAAATCCGAAGAAGCTGATATGGCCTGATAATGCCGATAAGGGCCATCAGGCCGAGGCCTCATGATAACAACCTGATAAGATGAGAGTCCCTGATAATAGAGCGATAACATTATAAGATCAACTACAATATAAGGGCTGGTTAAGGGGATAAGGACATTATAAGACTCGGGATTATGATAAGCTGAGAATAAGGTAGGGGTTCATTTAAAGGAACTAAGTATTGATTATCAGGTTAACCGAACAAAAAATTTAATTGTTTAGCTTACACTGCTATTTCGCTTCTGAATGATGTCAGTTTTTCATTGATGTACAACATAACCAACTGCACCAGGCAGTCCTTTAAAACATTATAAATTTCGTCCGATATATCGAATACTTCGGGCTCCTTGGGAGAATAAAAAAAAAGAAACAAAATTCATCTGTCGCTCGTGCTACTACTTGTGTACTGCTTCACTCTACGATTTCCTTTGGGTGCCGCCCCTAGCCCTCGGTGCTGCACGCCCACCCCTCGTTCCAGTCCCCGCACAAGTTGTACATCCAGCAGGAGCAACAGATTCCTCCTCTTGCACTGCTCCCGCTGAGCTGTTCTCCGTGGGGACTGGATTAACCGTAGGCTGCACGGCGCTGGCATTGATGGGTGGTGCGGGGATGGGTTGCACAGGTGGGGCATCATTGGCCTGCGCTGAGCCCGTACCGTTCTTGAATCTCTGCAACGCGTCGCTGATCCCATCTTCCATCCCGTCGTTTGGATCTAGGTCTGCCCATCCAAGAGAGAATGGAACTCAGCGGGGATCTCCTCATAGAGAGCCGCTGTTATGCTCCCCGTGTAGGTGTTCTCTGTTTGGAACTGATCTCGGGGGTTTGGCGATGCGACTGCCAGTTGCTTTTGGAAGGCAGAAATGTTAATGACAAGGGCACGAGTCAAGAGGAATCATTTTGCCCAGCCGACAACTCGCTTCTTGTATCCGAGCAAATCCTCCTCCCCGTCTTTATTACGTTTCTTGGTCATTTTGGCCCGAAGCTGGCTGTTCTCCTGGCGGAGTTGGCGATTTTCTGCCAGAAGTTCCATCGCAGAGAGCTGTGCCGCTTTCAAGGCCTGCACAAAGAGGTCAGATTGCAGAATTTTGAAGAGCTAACTGACCTGTATTAGCTCGTCGCGGGTGGCATTGTAATTGATGGGCTGAAGGTAAAGCTCCTCATCGTCGCTGTCAACTGGAGTGGACATGAGGGAAAACCAAGTGGGTGGCAGAGGAAAGAGCGAACTCACCAGAAACTATATTTACGTCCGATCTTTTAAAGGCTGCAAGGGTTGATCGGCTTGGAGACTCACAGGGCCATCGAGACCCAAAATGGTAATTCTGCACATGCCAATAATGCAGAGGTGCTCCGCCGACGCTCATAACACCTTTTAACTTTGACTAGCGAAGGCAAGAATTGATTCATTTTGACGCTCAGGCTACAACAACGGAGTTACGAGCTCGGATTTTGCGGGACATCCCCGGTAGCACCCATAACAACAGGCACCACCCCAGCACCGGTGCGCACATATATGCAAGCACATAGAAATACTGGGGCTGGGAAGGTGAGGAGTTTTGCCCTGACAATGTTCAGTCATTGCATCTCCGCAATCAAAAAATATCATTACCGTGCATCATCGTACTTAGCGCGAAGGCGCTTGTGGTCAGTGACAAGGGCCTCGTACTTTGTTCCAATGATCTTGTAGTCGGTATAGAGCTGCTCGTAGCCACGATCAAGTATTCTGTAATCATTTTGGAGGCGTTCGTATGAATCCATGCATTTGTGGATGAATACTTTGACCTCCTCAGGCTTTTTGATAGGATGAGTAGAGGCAAATCAGAGATTCAGAGATGAATACATACATTTTGCAAGTCAATCATTGCAGCGTGGTCTACGGCGAGGACCCATTCCCTGGGGTGCATCGGTTCAGCCGTCGCTGGCAATCCTCCAGCTAGGACAGCCTGGAAGGCGACCTGAGTTAGTTCCTGCCATCGTTCATCCGACAGGAAGGCAGAGGCAGGGTCAAGCCCAGGATAAGGCGGCGGGGATTCGGTTGCGAGATGCAAGGTCCCTGAGTCAGTCGACATGGTGGTTGCGAGATGAAAGGTCCCTGGGTCGTTACGTTGTTTTGTAGCTGAGGGCGATCATGAAAATAGCCGGGGGATTTTGAAAGGCGAAGATGATTCACTTGATGGGGATAGAATGTCGCGCGGTATTTCTAAGTAACAGAATGACCTTCGGAATCCGAAACGAATGTGAGCTTTGGCAGAAAGTAAGTTAAATTTTTTTACATACATGTGATCCCCGCCCAGATGCCATTGCTCAAGTACTCACTCTAGTCTGATAAGCATCCTTTGAACTCGGGCACGTATACTGTTGCTAGAGTCGGGAACCTGCTGAGGCCAGCACAGAGATACACATACTAAACGGAGAAGGAGAAGGACGGACGTTCGCAGCTCGCAGCTGGAGGCGCGCCCGCAGACGTCCTAGAGATGGTGCAGAAGCACCCGATCTCTGGAGACGCAGTGCATCTTCCACCGCGGCTCAGGGCCGGCCCACATGCGTACTCCATCTACGTGCACATATATAGCATTTGACGTGTTCTCGTGGGTGCGACGTATGTTGAAGATACAGTCAGCGACGAACCTCTAGTCAAGCACACCGCATTAGGCACCACACAAAAGAGTGAAAAACACGCACCCCACTTGTGCTCAGGCTGTTCTTCCTCCGTATTATCAAACACCCGCCCTCTCTCTTGCTCCAACCTCGCGTGCTGCCATAGGATGCGGCGCTCCGGCATGGTGTCAG
Organism: Mycena capillaripes; assembly: GCA_029204075.1. Lineage (NCBI taxonomy): Eukaryota > Fungi > Basidiomycota > Agaricomycetes > Agaricales > Mycenaceae > Mycena > Mycena capillaripes. The sequence continues at coordinate 1,535,022 of JARHKZ010000017.1, forward strand.
ACCATAAAGAGAAGGAGGCGTGTTTGGGCTGAGAGCCGCATTGCCGCATCGTTCTGATATTCGGAGCTGAGGGAGAGGGAGAGCCGGAGGTAATCCTTGTGCTTTGGGCGTGGGAGGTGGATGCTAGAAGGATGGGTGTAAGAATAAGGAGGACGGGGGAGAAGAGCTAATTGATGGAGGGAAAAGAAAGACCGATGAGGGGAGGAAAAGGGGAAGCAATACAACGAGAGAAGGACGCTAGGAAGAACGTCGCGAAGGCAGAAGAAGAAAAAGAAGGGGAGACTTACCCGGCCTGGGTCCAACCTCGACATCCTCCAATATAACGAGATCCTTTGCCTGAGTTGTCCCCAGTGAACGGGCATTTTTTGTCTGCATCTTGATAAATAAGAGTCGACATAAATTCAAAAGCGGCACACACTAATGTATGACATTGGCGAAGGCTGAGACTGAAGCTGCGCTCCAGGCACGAGCCCCCGGCTCCGCAGGGACAGATTGAAGTGTCCGCATTTGGGGCAAGTAAATTCTACGGGGCGTTAGTGAGATGTACGGTGCGCAAGGATGAGAAAAAAAGAACAGAAATGCAACCGCTCGGGCTGCTCCCCGGTGACAGCTCATACACGAAGAAGAAGAAGAAAAAAAACCACTCAAAATTCATCAAGAAAAACAACTCACGCAATTTCCCCACACCCCCTCCAGCACCCACCAGTCCATTATGCGCAAAACACTTTGCGCAAATGAGCGCGTACTTCTGCTTTTCCGCTTGCCAGGACTTGTTTGTTGCAGAGAGCGAGGAGTCGTCCGGCCCGACTAGCATGTCCACGACGAGGTTGAACCAGCCTCCTTTCCAGACGACTACCCGGCGCAAAAAGAACTTTCGGCGAGCGCTTCGGCGCATCTGCAGCGAACCTCAACGCCGGGGACGCGTGGAAGGTGCAGTGGTTCGTCTCCCCTGGTATTCGTGGGGAATCGAACTCAAGGTTGCGCCGGTGCTGGTCTGTCCAACCAGATAGGAGCGTCTGGGTGTACATGTACGCCTCTGTACGTTGGACGCGGTTGGCAACTGAGCTGCAGGAAAGATGTTAGCATCAGGAGGCGGAATCGAAGATGGGATAGTGGATGATGGGAGGGGAGGGAGCCCGGCCAGGCAAGGGAAGAGGTACATAAATAAAAAAAGCACGCACTTTTACTTGTCCTCCCACCATCAACAGGCCCATCCTCTCTCCTACTCCTCCTACAAACCCCAGACTTGAACTGGGCACCGCATGGTGGAATTGACCGTGTCGGTAGACCATCGGTGTCGCCTTTCTTCGACCCCTGCAGTACGTTGCATGGATGTATGTAGCTGGAAATTATAACTAGAACTTGCCAAACAAAGTGGCTGCCGCCTTGCCTTGGTGGAGGTAGGAGACCCAGACGCACCGAGGCTTTCGCGTTCTGGAAAATGAGCTGCTTCTGGAACACCTTTTCAATCTGGGAGACAGGGTTCAGATAGGTAGAGTAGAGGGCGATAGCGACTGACCTAGTCGGCCAGAGTTGCGGGTCTTGGGTGGGTACGCGGTGTTTTCGTGGGCCGCGAGCACGTCGTCTGGCTGGGCCTACGAATCAACGGACTCCGTTAATTTTTGCCACGTCATGTCACAGATTCACGCACCTGTTATTTCACGCGTCAAAAACTGTGCAAGGTGCCCAGTTTTTGTCGCGTTAGGTCACATCTTGTCACCTTCCTGCAAACGTGTGGGTAGAACCTTCCAGACGTAACCCAGACACGAGAAGAGCGTACGGCGAGTGCTTCAGCGCATCTGCCGGAACCTCAACTCTGACGCTGTGGAAACGCCCTGAAGGTGGGGTCCAGGTCCGGGAGGAAGGTAGGCGAGGAAGGCGCCGCTAGAATAATTGACGGTGGTTGGGGCCAGAGCGAGTTTGATGGCCTTGACTGTGCAAGGGCGGTGGCAAGTGCAGGGTGCACGGCAAGCTGGAGGAGTGAGGTTGAAGGCCGCAAGCACGTCGTCTAGCTGGGCTCACAAATTAACGGACTCCGTTAATTTTTGCCACGTCATGTCACAGACTCACGCACCTTGTTACTTCACGCGTCGACTGGTTTTCGTTAGCATGAGCATCAGGATGAGGGAGGGGGGAGCACGAGTAAAAAGGACAAAACATCACTGTCTTCATTCGATGAAGAGGATGAGGAAGAGGGGAAAGGGGAGACGAGAAGTAGATGACAAAAAAGATAAACGAGAAGAACTCACCACCCTCACACCCCCCGCTGCCCCCAACAGCCCGCGCACAAATCCCCACCGCGTGTTGCGCGTCAACGCGCAGGCGCGGTGTCAGTTTCGGTTTCGGTTTCGGTTTCAGCTTCAGTTTCGCACTCGGGCGGGGCGGAAGGAGAGGGAGAGCCGAAGGTAATGCCTGTGCTTCGGGCACGAGAGGTGGATGCTAGAGAGGGGTGGGCATCAGAATAAGGAAGGAGGGCAAGGGAGAAGAGCGAGAGGAGGGAATGGAGGAAGGGAAAAGAAGAAAGGAAGAAGAGAGGAAAGGAAAGGCGACGAGAAGAGGAAAGGGAGGGGGAAGCAGTACAAAGAGAGAAGGACGCGAGGAAGAATGTCACGAAGGCCGAAGAAAAAAGAAGGGGAGACTTACATGGCCTGGGTGCAATCTCGACATCCTGCAATATATCTTCTCCGCCCCCATCTGCATCTTCGTCTTTATCTGCCAGATGAATGATACGTATGTCTTGTGAGTATTGGTGTCGGTAGATCATCGGCGCCGCCTTGTTCTTCGACGTCTGTAGCACGTTGCATGGAATGTACATATGTAGTTGGAGAATATAACTAGAACTTGCCAAACGACGCGGCCGCCGCCTTGTTCTTCGACACCCACAGCAAGTTGAAACGAACGGTCTTGGACAGTGGTTTACGTTGCCCTGCGGCACGTTAGTATGAAACATGCAGTAGATCTTTCATACTCACCAACCGTGACCGCATCCCCAATCTCTACACGGAACGCGGGCCGGTCTGCACGCAAATCAGCACCGGGACATGGGTGCGCAAAACCATGCGTACTGTGTTTTGGGATGTAGTGAAGGTAGTCTTTCCTGATTGCCCGTCAGAATACGGCCACAAATCGAGATGTCCCCAGTGAGCGGGCATTTTTGTCTGTCGCGTGTTAATAAATAAGAGTCGACATAGATTCAAGTTAGCACACACCAATGTATGAGCCGTTAATGGCCGCCGCAGGGGTTTTAAAACCAAGAACAACATCCTTGTACCAGGGCTTCTCCTTGGTGGAGATCGTCTTGCTGCCTGGATGGAATATGAGCAAACACAGCAGGTAGGAGACCCAGACGCACCGCAGGCTTTCGTGTTCCGGAAAATGGGCTGCTTCTGGAACACCTTTTCGATCTGGGAGACAGAGTTCAGTGAGCTAGAGTAGAACGCGGTGGTGACTCACTTGGTCGGCCATAGTTGCAGGTCTTGAGGCGGGTGGGACGCGGTGTTTTCGTGGGCTGCGAGCAAGTCGTCTGGCTGGGCCTACGAATTAACGGACTCCGTTAATTTTTGCTACGTCATGTCACAGACTCACGCACCTTGTTACTTCACGCATCAAAAACTGCCCAAGGTGAGCAGTTTTTGTCGCGTCAACGCGTCGACCGGGAAGACTGTCACTGTCACATCGGTGACAACGCGAACACGTGACATCATTCAACCTTGCACATGAACCGAACTCACATGAATACCGACGGGAAGGTGACATGTTCCATTTGTGAGGTCCGCTTCATGCCAAGAGGCCTAACAAGCCATAAAAAAACCTGCCTGTCCAAGAATGCTACAAAGAAGAAGAACACCGAATTTGCTACACAGTTAAAAGAGCGCCAACGTACCGTTGCTCCTTTGAATGATGGGCTACGCCTAACAGAATCAACAGGTCAAACTGCGTATCAGGAGTTACTATCAGCACAAGAAAATTGTATGTTATACTCATACAGACCTACAACAACTAATTGGACAGCACAAATCATAGCTGTTCCATCGCGGCAACTCGAAGCTGTCCAGATACTTGGACAACCTAATATTCCTCCCAATGGTTGGCACAATTAACTAGCTGATTATTCTCCACTAATCTATGTAAATGAACCCGCAGTTTACATGGATTATGAGCTGCCAGGCAATGATTTTGATAACGGGGAATTACCTGCTGGCGACAATCCCACCCAACCACGCACTCCTATTCGAGGCGAAGAACCCGAAATAAAATGCGTGTTTCATCCACATAGTAAATGTCCTCCTCAATTTCAATCTTTTGAAGAGTATGTTGTGGATTCTCAGCGTACAGAGCCCACAGATAAACAGCCATGGCTGCCGTTCCGTTCACAACTGGATTTTGACGTGGCAGAATTCTGTGAAACCAATATGTTGAACAAGACCGCCACAGACACCTTAATCAAGCTCATTCATCGTTCTAACGCCAATCCAAAGGACTTTACCATAGTGAATGAAAGTGAATTGGACAAGTTGTGGGAGCTGGCTTCACATAAATGCATTGCAGTAGGTTGTTTCCCTCCGGAATACATTGATATGTACTCAAATATCTCAGTTCCAGAAAGGCAGCATCACAATCCAATACAAAAATGAAGAGAAAAGCTATGATACCTACACTCGGCCACTCTGGGAGTGGGCGCGAAGTCTTGTTCAAGATCCTCACCTTGCTTCTTCTTTTGTTTGGGATGCCGAAAAGGCCTACAAGTTCAACGGTGACACCTATGTCCGATTCTATCAAGAACCTTGGACAGCGGACGCATTTTGGGCTGCTCAGGTGAGTTGTGTATATCCTTAACTGGTATTAAAATAATGCTCAACATCTGTTCGGTAGTCATTGTTGCCGAACAATCCAGCAGCAAAGGCTGTGTACTACATTATATATGCCGACAAGTCAAAACTGTCTTCCTTTGGCACCCAGAAAGCATACGCAGTTGTCGCTCGAATAGCAAATATTAAGATTGGTATACGGAATAATATGCAATTTGGTGGTGGCCAGGTCGTTGGCCATCAACCCATGGTATGTTTCCTATAATCTATTGGAATTCCGGCCAAACTGAAGTGATGGATCCAGGTGAAGGATGACGCGGATGAGAACGGCAAGGCCTCGTTTGTTAATTTTAAAAATATTGTATGGCACACTGCCTTCTACACACTTCTGGAGTCCCTCGTGCTTCCCTCAAAGGTCGGTGAATGGACTCGATGCGGCGATGGGGAGCTTTGGTGGCTTTGGCCCGTAATTTTGATTTTGGCTGCAGACTATGAAGAGGCGTTGGTCATTCATTTAATTTACTACACCTGATTGCTGATAATAATTCCAGGTGTGTCATGTCCCTTATTCGTGGCTTGGGGGGCTTGTACCCATGCCCAATGTGCTTTGTTCCTAATGATAAGCAATCTGATCTTTCCTTGGAGTATCCACTACGCACAGGGAAAGATTCAGAATGTATTGTCACCGAAGCCAGAAAACAACGATTATTAGGAGAACGAGAGGCAATGCTCAAGGCCAAGGGATTATGCGAGGTTGATGTATGCTCATTTATTAACTCTCATTCCAATCGGCTCATTGGTCTTAGAATGCTCTGTGGAAGATTAGAGGCTCAGATCCTCATAGTGCCATCTCTTACGACCCCCTGCACACGGACGACGGAGGTTTCTGGGGCGATCATCTGTTTCCTCAAATAAAGGAGCAGGTCGAAGCATTGGGTAGAAGCGCCATCGCCAAAATTGATGCGCAGTGTGTTTTCATTTAGCTGCATATTTATTTGCACTGGTCTAATGAATCATTTCAAGGATGGCAGCCTTCCCCCGCTGGAGAAACTTGAACCACTTTGAAACAGTAATGAACACATCATTCAACGATGGTTCAAAACACGAAGACATTGCAAAAATGATGCTTTTCGTCGCTCATAACGTCCTCGATTGCGACGAAACTGGGCTGCTGCTCCTACAGGCACTTCGTAGCTACTTGGAGTTACGCACCTCAATCAGTTTCGAGGTCCACACTTCAGGAACCATTGCTGAAGGACGTAGCGAGCTTCAGACCCTTGACTCACTCATGAAGGTAATATTAACTATGCTTCAAAACTCCTCTCTAAACTCTTCATTTTATAGGAATATATTGAGACATGTGAGGATGAACACGACGAAGACGACAAGGAGAAGAATTGGGACTTTCCAAAATTCCATTTGCAAAAACATCTCCATAAAGACATCGAAAACAAGGGAGCATGTCGGAATTTTGGGACCAAGATCAGTGAAGCCATGCATGGGCCCATCCGCAACACATATCACAGGATGACAAATTTCAAGGATGTGACACCACAGGCATGTTCAATGTTCTCTAATATTTTGCCGTAGCTCACTCGGGTCCACACTCTCTAGCTCATCAAGCACGATCACCGTCACACGGTTGCAACTTTCATTCGGGAACAAATTGACGGCCTTGACGAGGGCCCTTCCGAGAGTCCCGAAGACATGGAAACAGTCGATGCCGGATCGAAGCCCAAAGATGCTGAAACAGTTTTGTCCAATGTCGACATCGGATTGAAGCTTAAACCCATCTCGTTTTCGACGCTGGAACAAGAAATGTCAATGGACAAGGCTTTCGATCGGTTCCGTGTGAAGTTTGGGGATTTCATCTCCGATTTTCTGCAAGCATTTGGATACGGATTACCAGATGGAAGACGGCTGAGGTTTGATGGAACAGAACAGGTGAGTTTCTCGGACTGGGAAATACTTTGACTTGACTGACGACTCACTGAAATAGATTGTGCCTTTCCAATTCCTCAAGGTTCATTACCAGTCATTGAGTGATTGGAAACCCGTGGTCAACTATCTGCGATGCAATCCGAAATTTCAAGGCCATCCGCATTACGATTGTGTGCTGATGAAGACAACACATAAACCTATCTTCGCGAAACTCATTTATCTATTTTCCTGCACGGTAAAGGACAAGTCACATCCGAAGAAGGATAAGTCGCATCCATTCGCACTTGTTCTCCCACTCGATGCTCCAATTGGTCAGGTGAAACGCAAAGACAAGCTGTTGCGCTTCCACCGTGTTCGCGCAAAGCCTAGGAAGAATGCGGAATTCATTTCCATACATTCCATTATCCGTGGGGCAGTCCTTGCCCCCGACTTTGACAACCCCGGTGATTTCGTTGTTTTCGATGTTTTAGACGGCGACACATCTCTTCGTCTAAAAGACCTGTAGAGGTACAGAGAAAATATTATATTTCCTGTGGACAACAGCTGGTGGTAGCATATCGGGAATTAAAGCCTATCTCAATGCTTTGACTATACTGTATGCCTGCCTGGTTCGCGATAGGCGAGAGATTGCCGTGGTCCCAACTCCACCAAACGCAGGTAGCTGATGCAGTCGCAGCTGAGGTAGAGTGCCTGATAGGCCACTCACGCAGGACGCGTTGACCCAGCTTGCGGCGCCTGCCTCGCACCCCCATTCTTCACCAAAAGCTGCTCCGAGCACATTTCCCACCGTGAGTCGACTACCGGTTTGCTTGCTCTTGCAAAGCACACCACAGTTCCGCTATTGCGTACTCTCCAATGTGACGGTGGCTGGGAAACATACCTTCTACCCAGAACCTCGCGAGTTCCGAGCTACTACACGTCACCAATATGGGTGTCCATCCTCATTAGGAAACTGGTAGACCTTCAGGCCAAGAGTCATGCCCAGAGGTTCCAGATATACGGAAAATTAGGGCCACAATAGCGCATGTCGCCTAGCAGTACTAGTAGAAGGTGGAACGGCACCAGCGGGATTCCACAGCCAAGAGATGTGAATGGCGGCCAGTGGGCACCTCAGCCATGTTGCAGAGGTCATAAGTTTGGCCCTAGAGCATGCCCACAGGCCGTGTTGCAAAGGGCGGGGACGGGCAAGCGTACGAGAGCTAAGCAGAGGAAAAAGTGGATTATCGTGTGAATATAATCTGAGCCGACGGCCTGATATGGCACCTATCCGACGGCCGGCTTGGTTTTAATTGGCTTATTATGACATTATTATGGCATGATAAGGCGGCCGGCATATATGGCTATTTTTATTTTTCCAACACAGGCCAGCTGGAGGAGGGTCAGAAGGGAAATCGAATTGAAAGGGAGGAAACGTACATGGTAGTGGAAGAGGGTAAAGAAGAGTGGCTGACAGCCGAAGGGTATTTATATGTTTTTCGGCCCGCTGACAAATTCCACGTTGAAATCGCGCAAATAAGGCCAACGCGACGCGTCGAGCGCGGTTGTATAAAGTGTGACCAAAGTGTTCTGTGACAAGCTTTCTTCTAATGTCCATGTCCGCATCGAATATATATATTTTCACTTTTCTTGCCTTTCTGGGTTGCGAGGAGTAAGTGTTCGTAAGGCTGATTGGCGCCTATACTGAGCTCCCACGCTGTCAGTCGTCAAACCTCCATTTGACCACTATCCTGGCTCGTCGACGATTTGTGGGTGGTGCCTCAAAATGGACTCATAGGGCCAATCTGTTTCAAACTTGACAAGGCACGATAATCGTACCGTAACAACTTGAAGCAGGCAGACCTGGGCGATCTCAAACCGTCCACATCTATACGTCGAAGCCCGTCTGCGATTGAATTTTCCCTCCCATATCCCGACTCCTGCGACGAGTCTGCCCAAATTTTGCTTGACATTTTTTGGGGCGACAATTGCACCGTAAGTACTGGTATCCTGTTGTGGCCTGAGCTAGATCGTCGACATGTGTGTGGTAAATATACCGACGCAATACCATTTTCATACACAGCCCGGCTGCGAGTTTGCGCGGTAATCTTTGTTCTGTGGAGGTTGTTCGATATATTGAGTCATATCTAGGGGCCCTGCGAAAATGATTTAATCCAGTAAAGCGCGAGAGCCTTTCATTCCACTGGGCTGACACTTTCCTAGACGTAAATTTATCGTGGAAATTCCGGTCGTGAAGAAACCCACGCCGCAACAGTTTTTGCTTGGTCGTTTCAAGCCTTGGATGGCGGCGATAGAAACTCTCATCGGTGGTAAAGTTTCCTTGTTTACTTGACACAAAACAAATCTAAGCTATGAACAGGTCGCATGTATTACCTTAAATCCGATCTCGTCCGCGCAACGTCCCGACATCAAGAGGCCATAAGACTAGATAGATTTCAGGGTACGGACGACAACGGCGAATGTATTCGCGAGCGTGAGATGCCTTTGCTGAAGGTGAGCCATCTCCTGATCATGAGTTATCACCCCTAATCAAGGGCCTTAGGCATGGGACCAAAACGATGTGAATCGTTGGGTATGATGAAAGTCTGGTACAGTATATCTAAACACCTTCCTGGCACCGAGTCTGCTTTCAGACAGCCCAAGAGGTTCTTCGCTGGCAGAAAACGCTGTACACACAAGCACGCCAAATGCTGGATAAAAACACCTCGAAGCAGTGAGTTTCTTTTGTTCTCAAAAATCCGGGCTGAGCCGAAGGTCAGTCTACGGAAAATTCTCCAGCTGCGAGACCTAAAAGTCGAGCCTGCCGAGCTCCTTCGCTCTCCGACTCTACGGCAGGCAATCACATTCTGGCACCGCGATTTACAAGCACTGTCCTTGCATGGTATGGGGATCTAACTACTTGAGCTCCATTTCAATAGCTTTTCAGCGTTCTTCATGATACAACCTATCGTTCTCCGCGAGGCTTTTCTGGTACAAGTCGGGCTCCCTCCTCCCTCATTCCAATACAGAATCTTGTGTCCGCTCTGCAATGACAAAAAAACATTTCTAGTCGACAATCTCGTCATCCACATCAACCACAAGTGAGCATTCTTTTCACAACAGGAACGTAAACTCATGGTTGCTTAGACATCCAGACGATTTCCTTCGCGTACGCGACACTTACAACACGACTCCTGGGTTCAAATATTGCGAATTATGTCCTCAGTCCATGAAAATTTTTGAGATGGCCGGTATGAGGAAGCATATGGCGACCAAGTAAGTGCAACGCGATGTCTTTTGTTATTTACCTAACTCCACTAGGCACGAGAAATGAGCCGGACATCAATGATTTGTAACATCCTAAAACATCCCCTCAATTTGCGGCACAGTTTCGTACATGTATTGGTATGGATGGCACCTATAAATATCTGCACTAGATTCGCCAACGGTTCTGAACGACACTTGCGGCACAAGTTGAGTTGGACTCGTAGGGTCTTGTTTTTAATTCCCAGGGGGGTTATAAACTGTTTATAATTTTTCGTTTGTAAACAGCCTGTTTATAAACAGGCTCTCAAATTTAGCCAAAAATTCAAGTTTTTTGGTCTCCCCATCCCAGGAGCTCTTCCAAAGCTCTTCCCACCAACCTTGCCATCATATGGGAAAGCATCTTGGTGTTCTCGGGCCAATCTGCGTGACTCAGTGAAAACCCAACCTATCCGACAACCCAACACCCATCAACTTATCTGCGACCAAGCAGCAAAAAAACCCATTTCAGTGTTGCTACACTGGCAATCAACAGGCGATGGGTTGAAGAAACTAATCCTGAGCTCAAAATTGTCCACCGGGTGGAAATTCTGGCGATTTAGTGGTTCTTTGGGTTGACTCCTCGCCGAGGCTTAGGTAATTAAAAACAGGCCATTTTGCCCTGAGGGATTAAAAACCGGTTTATAAACAGCTGTTTATAAACATGTTTACAAACAAGCATAATAAACAAGACCCTAAGTTGGAGTCAGTCCGCGCCGGGCTGCGTGAATCGTTGTAGCGAGCGTTGACACTTTGGAATTACTGGTAAGTAGCACTACGACAATTGCAATTTAATACAAGGCTTATGTATGTGCAGATGAAATTCTCTCCTCAGCACAGACCAATTATAGTTGGGACAAACCAATAGTCAGCGTCAGAAAGATGGGGAAGGAAAAGTGGAGGGGCTCATGGTGAAGATGTATCTGTCCTCTATGTAAACAAATCTTCACAACCTGGGCGATGCGGCTGAATCAAAACCACCGAGACTGAAAGAACGAAAAATGAGCCAGAGAGACTAGAAAAGATACAGTGGTTTGTGGTCGTCGTAGGTGTCCTCCACCGTTGAAGCCTTCGCTCTCTTGTTTTATGACACCAAGCCGCCCCGCACGCTAGAGACATGTTATGCCCCAGCAACGTACTCCGTCCCGTGGCTAACTTCCTTGCTTTCTCGCACGTAATCTGAAGGCTACCCAGTCATTGTTTGACGGTCGCAAAACAGCGTAAGGGGGGACCCGGACGAGCGGAAAGGCGTCCGCACAAATACGCGTCGTAGAATTCCGTGGGCTGGAGCAGTCAGATGGGAAAAGGATAAATCGGTGGGGGACGTACAAATGCAGAAGGGTCATAAAGCGCCTGCGTTGACGTCTATTGACGTGCTCCACGTGACCGTGACTCGCCTTTTTTCAACGCATGAAATTGTCAACTCAGCTTGAACTCAGCTCTTTCGTCTCGACTGGCTCTTCGTTCTGGAAACTGTTCATTTTTACGAGCCAACGGAACGTGTGAATAAAAATCACCCTCCAAATTGCAATGGTATTCGTCAATAATTGCGCCTGCCAGTGACTGGATGCGCTGGAAGCAAACCAAAACGGTTGCGACACCAATGAAGTCGCAGGGAACTATGTGCGGATTCCAGATATTCGCTTGCACGGCTTGCATTCATCGCCGTATTTTTCTCTTCGGCAGTTTCTAACTGTAACTCTGTCCAAGATGGCTCATTGTAATTTCTGCTTAGAAAATTCAAGAATTGTGGACGGATCCCGCGTACTATGGGACGGCACCGCAACTGGTATCTACACGGATAACGATACTCTCAACTTTAACAACAGAGGCTTCCATTGCCCGTATGTTTGATTCTCTGACTATTATTACCAGCGACCGCAGCTCACTTTTTTTTGCCCTTTGGCGATGCTCCCCACAGAGTATGCGAGCATCTCCTTCCAAATTTACCTTCAAAGCACTAATGCAGACCAGGCGGCTCACTATGTATGCGCTTGCAGGGATCTGCCTTGACTGCGAAGGCGACGAGTCGTGAACGTACCGGGCGGTAACATCCCTTGGAACGCTTCCATCGGTGCCAGTCGCTGAGCGATGCACAACGGCGGTGCGTAACTTAGCTCACAATGACTCTGATCCCTCCATTGAATGGCGCTTCAAATCCAGTTTTTAGCAGGGAATACTGAAGCTCGGTGACTTCCATTGCATCGCAGTCGCGCCCACTATCGGGTCCGCATAGTGTTTCTGCTTGAAATCACCCGTTAATCTTCGCAATACTGTCCGCGGATCTTCGTTGACCCAGACTTAGTGGTGGCGGCATCGGCTCGCTCGATGTTCTTAGCTGCGGCGTACAGTAGCTCAAGCTGCCTCAACACCAACTGGGACGCCATCGGTACCGATCCATTTACCAGAGAAAAGGTGCCGAAGACGAGGTTAGTTTCCTGAGATCCGACGCCATCTTCACTCCACTGAAAAGTATCCCATGAAGGACCCCGAAATGCAAATCGGGACCAATGCCCATGAGCCTTGGAGAATGGAGTCATCTCCGTCCTGTCCGTCAACTTTGGATCAACGCGATGACTCCCCAGGTTTCGGCGATTTTCCAACAAGCTCACGGAGGCATTAGAGGCCGAGACGGGGAGTCTACTCACGACGCACGGCGCTCAGTGTGTGCCGGTCCTTCGAGGCTGGGCATTCACGATCCCATGTCAAGGAGGGGCCCAGCCGACTGCTCGCGCCATGCGAGGTCCTGTGGGTATTATCGCGACGTACGTCGGGGAAAATGGGCAACGCAAGCGGCAATGCCACCTGAAGGAAGTGACGACCACCGTGTGCTGGTAGCCATTCTACATCCCTCTACATCCTGTCCTGGTGTGATCAGAGCTGGCGCGGGCGAGCGTTGAATCCTCCTCACCGGTGCGGTCTCCTTCGGTCTACAAGTGTCTTTTGAAGTTTTTGACGTCCCTGGCAGCAGTTGACTGCAACTATCCCAGTTGCCCAATGGCTGAGGAAGGCTGAGACATCGTCGCAACGGGAGAGCTTGAGCTCTGGAAGGAGATATGTCTTGATCGCACTGGCAGTGCTTGTCCATGTTTTCCCCCTCCTCTTCTCGCACCATCAAGCACATCCTCGCCGCAATGGCCGCCTGCCATATGCATTTGTGTGTTAACGGCGGCCTGAAGGAACCGAGCCACATTCCGTTCAGCGTCGCCGGTTCTGCTGGTCAATAAACTTGAACATACATCGTCACGCTTGGAATGCGATGATGCCAGCCCAATCGGGCTGGACCAATTTTACCCTTCGACTGTTATGCAAGCCAGATCATACGCTTGATCCTCGATGATTGCTGCTCAACGGACGCTGAACGGCCCCCCCTGCTCGGGTGACTCTGATGTGCGACTTCTCGAACCCTTCTGACTCCGAATCACCAAATGCACTTGGTGCTTCTTCAGCATTCACGATGAACGTCGTCTGACTAGTGGCATGCAGGGTTGCGATCTTTAAGCCAGCCTTCACCCCTGACTGCTTTCGACGTCTCTCGAGTCACTGAACACAAAGAACTTGAACCTTACCTACTTGCGACATCTTTGGCCCTTACAAGCTCCATTGTAGCTCGGATAACAACGCTATCGAGTATAGATGGTGTCTGCAATCTTACCTTCGGCCCATCCGCAGTGGTACACACGGTTAATTCAAGTCCACATATCAAACAAGGGACGCGGCTTCGAGAGAGACCTTCATGGTATCTGTTCCAATAATATAGCGCTGCATCGAAATCATTCCAGCTGTACACCCACATAGGCCGAGAATCGTGAAAATGAGGTGGAAATTAAAATGCACGATCCCCCGGCCTCATCATTCAGGGGCACGCACGCCATATCCTTGGCGGAAGAGAAATCTCGCCGCGTATCGTTCGCTTTCTCCTTGATCTTGATTGTTCTGCGCTACGTCACCTCCCAATCGGGAAATCTCGTCACGGGACAAGGCGTCATCGCTCAACCCAGCACGATATAAACCCCCCTACATTGGGTCGGTTTAGCTACCTCTCCCTCGCATCCCCCCCCACTTTCCTGCTCCTACCATCCTCCTCACCGCAATGTCTTACAACAACGAAGATTCCTCAGACAACTACGGGTCCGATTCCTACGGTTCTCGCAAGAATACGGCCAACGAGTTCAACTCGTCGTCCAACACGGTATGCTGCCTCCTTGTAATCTTTGTCCGTCTTTCCTTATCATTCTCCTTCTATGGAAGGAGTCGCGCAACAACAACGACTCGTATGGTAATAGCGAATCCCGCAACAACGAAAGCACTGGATCGTACGGCTCAGTGCGTTCTCTTGTGATTTTCTCCGTCTCTCCTTATCATTCTCCTTCTTTGACAGGAGTCGCGCAACAACAAAAACGACTCGTATGGTGATAGCCGCGAATCCCGCAACAACGAAAGCACTGGATCGTACGGCTCCGTGAGTTTCTCCAGTGATTTTCCCATACCTTCGTCTGATTTTCTATTCAAGGAACGCCAGGAGTCCCGTACCAATGCTTCGTATGGGGGAGACCGCGAGTCAAGCAACTACGATAAAAGCGACTCGTATGGCTCGGTAATTTCCATTGCCACTTTCCCTCGCATTCGCTCATTGATTTTGTTTCTAGGAGTCGGGGAACAACAGCAATTCCTACGGCGAGAGCCGCAAGTCGAGCAACAACAATGACGGTGACTCGTATGGCTCGGGAGGTTTCTCGGCTTCCGTGAGTTTTCCTCTAATCTTGATGGGCAACCTCTCATTTTGCCTCTCAGGAGTCGCGCAATAACAACAGCGATTCCTACGGCGAGACGCGCGAATCTCGCAGTGGTCAAACGGCTTCTGTGAGTTTCGCCTCCAACCTTCCTGAGCGTCCTCTCATTTTTATCTCTCAGGAATCGCGCAATAACACTGATTCCTACGGGGAGAATCGAGAGTCTCGCGGTGATGCAACCTATGGCTCGGGAGAAGTCTCTGTGAGCTTTCTTCCCCCCGTTCCCCGTATCCGCTTATCTTTACCTCAGGGAAACACCTCCGGCCGTGAGGAATCTCGCAATACCAATAATACCGGTCGGGAGAACGAATCCTACAACTCTTCCAACGAGTCATCGACCAAGCCGAGCACAGGGATCAACTCCTACATCGACAAGGGCCTCCAGTTTGGTGCGCAAAAGGCTGGCTACAACATGGTTAGTTTTCCTACCACCTTTATCTACCCCTTTGCTCATCTTTCTCGTTCCAGGATAAAGCTACCGAAGACAAGGTCAGCGACGCCATTGAGAGTCAGTTTAAGAAGTTCTGTGAGTGCCGTCTTTCGTTCCCCTCGTTCGCCCTCTTATACGCCTTTCCACTACTTAGTCTGATCGCCAACGAAGTCTGTGTGATTGTTATCGGAGATATCAGATGTAATTTTTAGGGGTCTGCATTGGAATCGAAACATTGGGTTTTTTGAAGCTTGCATTATTCTACTTATCCGTCAATAAACCATGGTCCTTGCCAATCACGTCAACGAAAACCCTCGGGAGAGACGCAAGAACTGATGGGACCACAAAATCAGCCCGGCACCAACACGGAAGAGGATGATTGCCGCCCAATATTAATGAAGGACGCTCCCACGGCTTTTCTGTCTTTATCTCCATGCCATCCCCGCTCGCGCAAGAACTTATCGATGCTATTGTTGACCAGGTTCCAAGAAAGAACCTGACAACATGCTCTTTAGTCGCAAAGTCCTTCCTTGTCCCCAGCCAACGCCGGCTCTTTCGAGAGGTGGGCCCTTTACACAAATCCCCTTCGAATTCCAGGGCCACCGAAAGGAAAGCAGATCATAACGCAATTCAAAAATGCCCGTGATTTGTTCGCCACGTCTCCGCATCTCGGGAAATATATCCACAGCCTGTCTCTTTGTCTGACCCCCGGTGAGGACTATGCTGCCATCGAAAGCGTATTGCGTGTGGTATCAAACATTGCGGGCCTGGCGATCCTTGCCAATGCGCACACCCTTTATTGGGGACAAATGCCAGCCAGCGTAATGACCTTGCTGAAGGCCGTCATCGTCCGCCCAACTTTTAAATCTCTGTCGCTAACCCGGATCGCCGGCATACCTTCGTCACTCATTATCCATGCGACTTCGTTGCTGCGCGGCGTTTCGCTCTATTCCACCAGTGTTGAGGATGATTCCAGCTCCGTTAATCCCTCATTTATTTCCGACCCGCACAGCCCACGCCAAACCAACCTCCAGGAGCTCGATATCACGATTCGAGAGGTTTCAGGCCGATGGAAATCCGTACTCGACCTTGACATATACAAATATCTGAGTGGCCTCCGAACTCTGACATTAGGTGTCTGCGCAACATTCGATGTGGATTGGAGGCGGCTCCTCTTGGACTCCAGTGCTCACACAACTCTGCAACATTTGGAATTACGTTTCCAGCTCCGTAAGTGTTCATTCCAACATGAAAATCACTGTAACTCATGTACGTCTCCGTAGCCCTACGCGTTCTTGACCTCCCCCCGTTGCCCGCCCTCCGAGTCCTAGAGATTAAGTTTCAGGTTCCCAACCAGACCCTCCCAGCAAACCTCTCACACTTTATCGCTAATCTTGCCACCACCGCACCCCTCTTGGAGTCTCTTTCCTTCGATGTAGAGACCGTCTCCGTCTTCCGTAGCAGATGGAGAGGGGACCTTGAGCCCTACCCGCTTTTTGCCTCCGTTGACTTTGTGAAACAGCTGCCACAACTACGGAAGCTGCACTGGTCCCGGAATACCGGGAACGCTTACGATGATTGGTTTGAAGCTTATGTGGAGGAGAAATTTCCTGGGCCCCGGGACGCCGGGATTTTGGATTTCGTTTCGTCTGCCTGATGAAGACGGCGAGACCACGCCTTGGCCTTATTTTACGTCCCCTCCTTGAACTTTCACTGGCATATATTTTCCTATGTGTTCACCTCGTAGCGCGCACTTACCGCATCCTTGCACTATAGTGACTCACCGATGTACCTACTCCATCGACTAATATCCTAACCAAAACGCAAAGGTCAAACTACTATATTTGCGGTACATACTTCCTATCTTGTGTACTTTATAACGAGACGACGGTGGCCGACTCGGAGTACTATGGCGGGAAGGCGAGAATCATAGCGTAAAGCGAAGTACATACTACAGTCTCCGACCTTCGCCTTTCCCTCAACATCCTACATGAGTTCTCGAACTGGTGCTTCCTTGTACAATGGATGGCCGCCTGAAATGTATCGACACCCTGGTCCGTGTTCGCGCAGCGTATAAATTTTTTGGGCAATTAACATAGCGTATAATTGGCTTGGCACGCGGCATTACGGTCTGACATGGCAATCAGCGGCAACAATGATGTGCTACATATGGACGGGCCGGTGCCACAGAGACCAAGCGAGCAACTGGAGCTACATACCTGTGTGCTACAGGCAGCTATATCCTGCAACATATTTACCCGGGGGACTAATTCCCAGACAGTTTTTCCTGGTGCAGCGCGAACCCACAGTATTGTCGGACCGCCTCTTTTCGCTCATTCCCCAGTGTGACCGAATCTCTCTACAAAACCCGCACCTTCGGACAAACAAACGGCTTTACCTTCCCGATTAAGAAGTATACGAGAATTCGATGCTCTATTCCCAGCGTTCATGGCAGCCGAATCCAACGGAACATGGTCCCATGGTCCGATATTTGCCTTGGCCTTGTCTGGCCGATTTACTCCCGACAATGTATATATATATATAACGACATGCGCTTCTCCTGGTCTTTGTTCTACGATGTTCACCCGAGCTCTAGTAACTCTGACATGTCTCGTTCCATGCTTTTGCAAAGTATATGAAGCCGTTGCTCAGCTCCCTGGTCTTTCGTACGACTTCGTCGTTGTGGGAGGTACAAACTCTCCTCATTATTTGCAGCCTGTACTGACTTGCTCGAGGGGGGACCGCAGGCAATGTGGTCGCAAACCGTTTGACTGAAAATTCCAAATTTTCAGTTTTAGTATTGGAGGCTGGTGTGTCGTGAGTGCAATGAATACCCTCCCTGCATAATCATCGATGCCTTCGGTAGGAATGAAGGCGTTACCGACTCAATTGTTCCATTCCTTGTGACAAATCTTCTGACTCAGCCCATCTACGACTGGAGTACGTTTTGATTCCTGGTCCAATGAGCGCTGTCGACTCACGAGACAGATTACACCAGTGCCCCTCAGCCTGGTTTGAATGGCCGGAATATAGGGATCCCCAGAGGTTGTCCCACTGCTTAGCGTAGCTCATGATGCTGATCTTTTCAAAGCACGAATTCTCGGAGGATGCAGCGCACACAGTAAGATGTTTTCCTATTCTAATCCATTGTTGGGGATTCATGGCATTAGATGGCATGATCTATACACGCGGTTCTGCGGAGGACTATGACCGTTATGCTGCAATCACTGGGGATCCTGGATGGTCCTGGGACCATTTATTACCTTATTTTTTCAAAGTACGAGCTGATTTCTAGTTAACATATCTGAATTTCTGACGCCTCCCAGAATGAAAAATGGACTGAGCCAGCGGATCACCACGATATACGAGGCCAATTCAAGCCATCTGTCCACAGCACCAAGGGAATCAACTCCGTTAGCCTGGCTGGCTTCCTGTGGCAGACTTATTCACAACATTTAATTCAAGCGACCAAAGAGCTTCCCGACGAGTGGCCGTTCGATTTGGATATGAATTCAGGAAAACCGTCAGGTCTCGGTACGTGGGATAGAACATTCGGTCTAGGTAATACCTGATCAATGTGGAAGGTTGGATACAATGTACCATCAGAGGCGGGAAGAGAAGCAGCTCCGCAACATCTTATTTGGGGTCGGGATTTATAAACCGAGAAAATCTCCATGTCTTGCTGCACGCACAAGTGACCAAGCTTGTTGATCCCAGCCGTGTTAGCAGCAACAAATTGGCTTTTGGAGGAGTACAATTTTCTCAAGGTACTTTGCTACTTCCAACAGGGAATCACTCTAACCGTCCTTCAGCCGGGGTTCTATTCACGGTGAGAGCCACCAAGGAGATCATTGTGTCCGCAGGTGCCGTCGGTACACCAAATATCCTCATGCACTCGGGAATAGGCGATCGGGCAACCTTAACTGGTCTCGGCATTCCCTCCCTCCTTGATCTCCCAAGCGTTGGGCGCAATGCCAGTGATCAACCCGTGTTCAACACTGGCTGGTTTGTGAACTCGACTCAAACATTGGATTCCATATACCAGAACATCACACTCTTCAATGAGGCATTTGATGAATGGAATCGGACGCATACCGGTCTGTTTACGACACAAGGTGCCACTCATCTTGCATGGCTGCGCCTGGACGCCCAAACATTTTCGTTAAACAATTTTACTGATCCCTCTGCGGGCCCAAATTCGCCTCACTTTGAAGTAATCTTTGCTGTGAGTGACTCCCAAAGATGTTTCATCAAATTATTGACCTTGGACATCTAGCCGGGTGCTTTTCAACCCACCGGCAATGGTATATCGGCTGGCATAATCGTTGTTAATCCCGTTAGCCGTAAGTACATCCTCGACTACAGGCAAATACACCAGGATATTTATTTTAATTCCAACAGGTGGTTCCGTGACAATCAACAGCAGTAACCCATTTGATTCTCCCATAGTCGACTTTGGCTTCCTCCAGAGTGACATCGATCTCTTCATCATACGCCAAGCGGTACCGAAGCTGCTTCGATTTTTAAAGGCTCCCACATGGCAAGACTATCTCATTGCTCCAGTTGTAGACCTAGAAAATCTCTCCGAAGATGCTCTTGACGAGCTGATTCGGAACAACGCTGCATCTGCATTCCATTTGGTCGGTACTGCTGCGATGTCGGCAAGAAATGCACCGTACGGGGTGGTGGATCCTGATCTGCTGGTCAAAGGTGCCAAAGGACTTCGCATTATTGATGCCTCGGTCTTTGTGAGTGAAATTTAATTTGTGCTAGGCGGAACCCTCACAAAACCTAGCCGTTTGTCCCAAGTGGACATACTCAAGCAGGAACATATGTCATCGCAGAAAGAGGGGCGGATTTGGTCAAAGAGGCATGGGAGTAAACCCAAGATGTACCTCGTTTATTATTTCGATAGCAATCAAAGAATTCGGTTCAATTCGCGTCGCGCGACGCGTTCGTGATTGAGTCACAGCACGTGTTGTAGGTCACAACGCGCCTTGTCTCCAACCATCTTCCAGTGACATCCAGTCTGCCTGGGCGACAGTACTATGCTCCCAAGAGGATTTCGATCTTGCTTATCTTCAAGAGTCGCTTTTCTTTTACGAAGTTTTTGGGCTGCGCCTCGTCGACTTTAGACTCGTGAACGAAAAAAATTAATTCGAGAAAAATCGGCGCCTCTTGGGTTTTACTTGGGTTACGACCTGATTACTATCCTTCGTCCTTCCTGCCGGCTTGCCGACCGAGTGGCTGAATGGATTCGTGAGAATACAGATCAAGAAAGGGGTGTCAGCCTCATATCGTCTCTTGCTCTCTTACTCCCATCTACACCTCTTGTCCCAACGACATACTCTTTAAATAACACTCCTTCCAAGTGAGCTTGACCTAGTTCCATTCACAATCATCTTATCTGACGGAAATTCCAGATGCTGTCATTCTTCAAGAAGCGGTCCTCCCTCGTCGGCACCTCCGACTCGGCTGCGGCATTGCAGCCTTCGACATCCCGCCCGGGCCTCAAGCCTCTTCATCTTGTCGATAAGCTCTTGGCCGTCAAAACTATCGACCCTCTCCAAGACCCGAGACCATCGCCCATCTTTCGGAAGCTTAAACAGAAGAGTAAGCCTCGGTTGTCTTCGGAAAGTCCGTCAGCCGCACCTCGCGGGAAAGCATCGAGGCCATCTCTTCCTAGCCAGTCAGTCACTTTGTCGAAACGAGCGCCGTTTGTTGTCCCACTACACTTCTATGGGTCCAAGGCTCCCCGGCTCTCTGTACCCTCTGTTCGGGCGACTCTGCATCATAACGTATACAAAACGACAGCCAGCCGTCCTGGCCCCTCGTCAAAGTCGGACGTTGTTCCCAAGCCTGACACCCCCGCGACTGGCCGTATCCCGAAACTTCGTGCAGGGTCCTCTGTTCAACGTCCCAAAGTCATGGTTAAGCACACTACGAAGAGTGTCACCGGCTCCCGAATCCCCGTCCGTGTCCGTCGTGTGTCTGCAGATGTGCTTACTCCTGTTCTTTTCGTTCTGCCTCCTCGTACCACTCAACCTGTTCGTATCGCCCAGCCTGTTTGTATCTCTCGGTCCGGCGGCTCCCGAATCCCAGTCTTTGTTGGTCGCCATCTGGTGAATCCTTCCACCCCTGCTCCTACCCTTCGATCTGCTCACACCCCCCGGTTCACCCATTCTCTGATACCTCGTCTCAAGTACTCTTCCTCCCCCTCGTCGGATTCGTCCGACAGCGGGTCAATAATCAGCTTCAGCCTTCCAACCACTCCGTGCCCGTCGCCCACCCAGGTGGTGGACGCTCGTCAATCGGCACACAAGGTTATCAAGGCTGCGGAGGTATCTGCAATGGCTCAAGTGGGCGCCTGCGCAGTCGAGGATGGGGACGCTTTCAAGAACTTCACGGTCGCAATCGATGCCACGCCCACCCCAATGCAGGTCTCCAATTCGGTATCTTTGGAGCAGATTTCTTCGCCATGCGAGACCATGCAAGGCCCAGCCTCGGAGCAGCCTGAGGACGGTTCGCAAGAGATTACCAGGGACGTCAAGGCGGATTCTGATAGCGTTATGGCGACCGCTGCGCATCTCGTTAACTCGGGCCGCGTCCAGGAGGTGGCTCCCGCCGAAGATGCAAAGCCACACGAAACTGCCACGACCGTAGGCGTGATGGGGGCATTCATGGGCGAACTCGAGACCAGATATACGTGGGTTAAGAAATTGAATCTCGCTACCGCAAACTCTCGTTCTCCCACCAAAGACGCATTCGTCAACAAGTCTGAATGTAGACGTTCAGCAAAAGAAGCACAAGAAAATCTCGAGGTCTCGAGCGAATTGCAGCAGGCTCTCGCTCGTCGTACCTCAGCTATCTCCCAATTATCGTCCAAACTTGACGTTAAGACTGGCCCGAAGGAACAACGCCGGCCGTTGGCACCCATCCCTAGCTTCGTCAATACTATTTTCAACGGCCGTCGAGACCCTGCCCTTGCTCCTACCGAGAGCGTATCAACTTGCGACCTCACGCGCGCATCGGCGCAGAAGCCAACGATCACCCGCTCACAAGGTCCACCCAGCAATGACGACGATTCCAATCCGCCTGGCGCAGATTTCATGGTCACGGAGCTGGTGACTACGGCATTTGGCACTCGCAGGGTCCGCAGAATGGTCATTCCTCAGCTTCTCGAAGGGTCGCTGCCTTCTCGCGATCCTCGTATTATTATGGAGCTCAACAGCCTTCGGGCTCAGCAGAAGGTCGGGGGTGTAGCGTCGAAACCGAATGGACAAGTTTGATATCTAGAAAGGTATATGGTCTCTATATTTTAGTCCTTGTTTTGTCTACCTTAGCAATAGTAGTTGCAACCTGTTGACAGTCTGCACAAAAGCCAAAAAAATCTAGGATATGCAGTCGACAAGTTCGAAGCTTCTGTCACCAAAAAATACCTGAAAGCTAGGATTATCCCAACTTGGGACACTTATGTTCGTACAAAACCACTTGAACCATTTACTAAGCGCATGGGGAAAGACTGCTGAAGACAAGACGCGTCGGCTTGGCGTCGGCCGACACGCGTGACAGACGCGTCGGAAAGCACTTTCATTCCCTCCATCATGGCGCCCGCTACCGTAGACCTCACCACGAAGAAGAACCTCACTGCCCTCAAAAACGCCCTCGACAAAGCGCCCAAGGCCATTCTCGAGCGGTCGATCTTAGAGGCAGCGCAGAGCGACGGCCGCGTCGCGAAAATATTCTGGGACGCACTGGTCGCGACAGACAGCAGCAAAAAGAACTTGGTGGCTAAGTTTGAGACGTGTCGGCACTGCAAACAAGGATTCGATGTTACCACGAATAAAGACGACAGCTGCATGTGGCACTACGGTCAGTCGACGCGTTTCATCTGCGACTTATTTCGTGCCAGTTCGCCGCTCAACTGACCATAACTACGTAGGGAATCTCACGATCGACGAAGCGGTCTGGGTCGACCACTACGAAGCCGATGGGCCGATAGACACGAAAGAGAACAGGAAGAACCTGCCGCAGAGCTTTTTTTGGGACTGTTGCGGATTGCAGCTCAATTCCGAGGGGTGTCTGCGCACGAAGCACGCGTCGCTCGCCGTCCTGACGCGCAATGGTCGGGTACTAGCTGAAGTGGAATCTGAGCGCGGCAAAGCGCGTAGCTCTTCCGAAATCTACGAAAGCAATGATGGACCGCGCGGGCCTCCGCCGTCGAAGAAACGCAAGGTCGGCGCATCCGCGGATACAAAATGCCGTGGCTGCGGCGAGCTGTATGACAAGAACGAGAACACGGAACGGGTTTGCAACTGGCATGATCTTGACGGTACGCAAATTCGCTTATTTTTGCCGCTGCACTGACGATGGGCGTTGTTATCTTACAGCGGTTCGGAAGTTCATGGGCGAACGCGAGGATTGGGACAGCGATGAAGATGGGGATCAGTATTATAGCGAGAATGAGGATGGGGACGAAGATGATTCGGAAGGGAGGATGGTTCAGTGGACGTGTTGTGGAGGCAACAAGCAGGGAGAAGGTTGTATTGCAACACCGCATCTCCCACCGAGAAAGAAGCTCCCTAAAGTCGAGGGTTCGTTTGAAAACTCTTTTTGAAAATGGAGATGCTGATATCTCGCAGCGATTGTATGATTTCTTAGGCTACGGAACGTTCAACTTGGACTTGATGCAAATGAACGCAGTCTTTCCCCACACATTGAACCGCTTGATTGATAAAAGTCTAATTTCGACTTTGTGAGGTCCATGGTTTCGATGTGACCGGCTGTCGCGCATCTCAGCTCACCCCATTTTCATCTACATCGTCAAATTTCAAAAAGAAATACTTTACAGCCTTGTCGCCTGCTCACTTTGGTTCAGCAATCAGACCACAAATATCGCAAGTCCTGATCTTCTCGTCCGCCTGCCATCTGGAGAAACATTGATGATTCGGCCGATTGAAAAGGAGGATTCACTTACCTTTGGATAACAGGCTTGAGCTGCGTCCCAAGATCCGTAACGTGGAAGGACTCCTCGTAGATGACGGTGGGCTCCGAGTGTGCGTCCGATCGACAGTACCATCGCAGGCGATCTGGAGGAGACTCAGAGATGGTCCCAGCATATATTCATGCAGCTTACCCATCGAGGCCTCCGGCCGAACCCGCTCCATGACTATGCCGATCGTGTTTGCGAACCGGACTGGGTTGTGCGGGGTGTTGGCTGCAGGTTAAATTCAGTGACCGAAGACATTCGCCCTCCAACGCGTACGTGGGAGCAAGAACATTTCGCCCTCCTCGATACGGATATCTCGGAAAACTCCATCGTCGACAACGCGCAGCAGCATTCCGCCCTTGTGCTGGAAGAACCACTCCTGGAAATTATTCCGGTGCTCAGGTAATTAATTCCACGCAGCTAGGTGAGACACTTACCTCCGTTTCGTTAACGTGGTAGTCGTTTCTCTCATTCGGTCCGCCAACAGCCATCACGACGAAATCTTTTCCTTGGTACAGGCAGAAATTGTTGACCGGAGGCTTGAGCAAATGGGAATTGTCTTTCAGCCATTGCGGGAAGTTGAGTGGAGGTAAAAGCGGCATGGTGAGTGAAGCTGGTCAAGGCAAAGCAGGCTGAATAATTCGGCGATCGTGATCGATCAGTGGCGGTGCTAATATACGACGGAAGCACGTGTCGCTAAAATTACGCGCCCTTGTCTTCTGCCATCCAGGTCTTACTCTTTTTCTATCTTCTCTTCCTGCTGTCCGCTTAGCAGTACTGTTCTGCAGGCCACCCAAAATTTAGGGCAGTAAATTTAACTGAAAGGACCCTCGCAGCATGGATGGGCTGGCCACTTTTGTCACCAAAGACGCGCTGGGACTATCGGACGCAGACCTGACGCCCAACGGAAAAGTACGGTCATTGGAGCGGGCGAAAGCAAGCCATGTACATCACCAAAGTTTCTCTGGTCTCCGTGCCTCGCAAGACTCATATTTCCCTTTATGCAGCTGTTGAGACAATTACAGCTGCGTCTCCAATACGCAAAGCTCAAAGTCGACCATGGATGGGTACTTCAAGCCGGATTTATGCACCGAGACGTCCATCTGATCTTACTTCTCTTTCAGCAAAAACAGCGCCTGATCGAGGTGGAAAATTTGTACTTCCGTCAGCAAAAGCAGTCGGATAGCACCGGCAAGCCCAACTATCCTGCCACTGCGCTTCTTTCCACGCCCCTCGACCCGCAGATTTTGGCTCAAAAGCCTCAACTGGACGAAGCAGGACATAATTCCTCTTTGTCTTTCAAGCTCGGATCTTCGCAGGCACCTCAACCCCCGTTCGATGCACCGGCCGTTATGATGGATGGTGCCTCCGCGTACTCGATGGGTTTGCCGACGCCATCTGAGCAGGCGAACGGCAGCTCACAGTGGGATATGCCCCCCGAGGCCGGCCCATCTACCCAAACCACACCATATCCTCGCCACGATTCAAATACATGGACGCAACAACGTCTACACGACGGAGCGATGTACATGCCGGCTATCCCGACGCCGATAGTCCCGCAGGGCTCTCCGTCGTCTGCGGCTCTCGCTTCCTTCGCCACGCAATCCCCTTCTTTGTCGCAAAATCCCTTTCCACCACCTACCACAGCATTAAGCTACGACTCGTTCTGGTCCTCTCATTCCGACAGCGCGACTGGGCAAATGGGTGGGCCCGTCCCTGCGGCGTCTTTCGCCCCAGCGCCGATGTTCACACCAAAGAACGGCAAAGGAAAGGGCAGGGTCAACGGGGGGTCTGTTGTGAAGCGGAAGAGTCCCGTTACGCGCATCGAAGGGCCCGGGTAGTTACCCTCCCGTCGTCGGACGTGAATTTTCTTTTGGTCTCTTGTTTATCTACTTTAAAGTCCTTTAATCGCACTCTGTCGCAATGCTATTTACATGCTCGCATTTTTTTGGTTCGTACAATACAAAGCCACCCCACTGAAAAAAGAAAAAACAAGATACGTCGGACTACGTCCATCCCCGAGCTGCACCTCGCCCTCCTCCATGCCCTCTCTCCTTCTCGATTACGAACATGGCATCTCGAATAGTGATAGGCATGCGCTGGTCCGCGTCAGGGGCAGCGGTGGCGGAGTAACAGCACGTTTGCTCGATTTGTACGGGCGCGGGGGTGGGGCCGCGCCTGCTTGGGAAACAGGTTTGGGTCGAGGACCGCTGCCCGAAGTAAGCCATGCGTATTTGCCGACAATCCCTGCTGCGCGATTCGCTGCCGCGTTCGCCATCTTCCGCCCCACCTCCTCCGATACTGCCTTCTTCTTCTGCCGCCTCCTCGCGCCGCCATCCATGTCGTCGTCCTCTGGCATCTCGAGGTGGGCGTCCTCGCCGTTGAGCACTGCGGTGAGTGCAGCCGTGATCGCCTGCTCGCGCCGCTCACGCACATCCCGCAGCCGGATCTCCTCCTCCCGCTCCGCCTTCTCCAGGGCAGCCAGCTGCTTCGCGACGTCGCTCCGTACGAGGATGCCCCACGTTGCAGAGCCGTCGTCGTATAATGACGCGGGGCGGTCGAACTGCGCGCTCGTGCGATGGCGCGCGGCGTCGATCATGGCCGTGACGAGGTCCTGCAGCCGCGCGCGCAGCGCCAGCGCGAGATAGTTGACGCACTCCTCCGGGACGCCAGCGGTGACCTTGTGGTGCGAGGCAATGGTGCGCATGGTCGCCCCGACGAAATTAACGTCAAAGTTGGGCCGCGCGGGCTGCTTTCGGGATCGGTCTTCATAAGGGCGAAATGACTGCGGCTGCTCGTGCGAGCGCTGCAGGGACTCTTCTTCCGCCTGTGAAATACGTTAATACTTGGGTGGTAGAAAAATCGAGGGTGGGATACATGCCCTGAGATCGACACCCGCACTCCCGAGCGCATCGTTTAGCGTCGCGACGTCCGCCGTGTCCAACGCCCCGGCGTTCGCATTCTGCGAATTCGCGATTGCCTGCCGCGCCATGTTTTGCTGTGGTGGTGCCGGCGCATACTGCTGGTACGTCTGATATGTAGGCTGCTGTGGCTGGTAGTGCGAATATGCCTGGTAATGCTGGTATGATGCCGGCCTAGAGTCAAGACGCAATGTCAAAAACAGGCGGTTCCTGAGGACTAGGACATCTGTACGTTGTGGTCGGGGGTGGTACTACG
Organism: Mycena capillaripes; assembly: GCA_029204075.1. Classification (NCBI taxonomy): domain Eukaryota; kingdom Fungi; phylum Basidiomycota; class Agaricomycetes; order Agaricales; family Mycenaceae; genus Mycena; species Mycena capillaripes. The sequence goes on from JARHKZ010000017.1 coordinate 1,562,439, forward strand.
GTCGTTGTAACAGTCGTAACAGTCGTCGGTGCCGGGTCAGAGTCCGCAGCGTCGGCGTCGATTGGGATTACTGGCTATCCGTCAGCGTTAAGAGCGCCCCGAGGTCCATTTCTACACACGAGAATCCCATAGCTCTGCGGAAAATGCAGGTATTGGTGGGCCGCTCATTTTGCAGCTTGAATTATGAGGCCCCAAGGCTTCAAGCTTCAAGTACTTAAGTAAGTTTCAGCTGAACCGTTCAAGTTTGTTGCTGTTTAATTGCACTGGCGTCGACCTCTGCAGCGGCACGATCGGCAAGGAGCTCGCATAGGCGAAGGAAATAGCAGCAAGTTAAAATTAGCGTATATCAGACTCAGAAATCCTCAATATCGTCATTTTCAAGCCAGCCTCCGCTTTCCCGATCATCTGCAATCTCCGCCCACCCTCCTCGCGGACCACCATCGTCTTCTGGAATATCCACATTGTCGCCGGGTGAATCCCCTTCGCCCAGCTGCCGCAGTCCCCTGTTATCACCTCCAGAGACGAAAGGAAGATGCGAGAACCGGCGATGGGATATCGGGGCTTGTGGCTGGGCATTCTTCAGGTCGCGCGCCTTCAATACGCCTCCGAGGCCCACAACCACCTCCGCGCGACTCCATCCGCCCAGTTGCCAATCTTCTCCTTCCTGAAATCGCGACGTCAGCACGTGCCGGCAGCAGAAGAACACATAAACACACCTTCGAGGTCGCGTCCTCGACGATCCACCCACGGACGTCCCGCACCGCGTCCCATGCGTCCTTTTCCTTGGTCAGGAAATCAAAGAACTCGGGCTTGAACAGCTTCTGGCTCCTCCGCGGGACGGGGGTGGGCAGCGAGTGCAGTGTCCCCATGGTTAGCAAGTGGAACCGATGCGGGTTCGCTTGATACCACTGCAAGTACCAGATCGGTGTCAGGCTCGCGTCCTTAGGGTGCACAGACACCTACCGCTTCGCCACCGCTGGAGTCGATCCAACTCAGCCAGTCAGCGACGCCCTCGCATTCCTCCGTTTCGTTGCAGAACTGAGTGTAATTCTGATGTATATACAAGGAAAACAGGGATGAGTCGATCGGAGAGTCGGCATACAGCAACTATTAGATCGTCGTCAGTAGGCATACTAGATGAAGGGGGAAATAATGGTACGTCGACGTTCACGCGGCTTGTCCTCCTGGCATGACTATCCAAAAAGGGAGGCAGCTTCGGTGGGTCTTTCAGTGTAGCATCGAGGTCCTTGTCCTTCTGTATGTCCTTTGCTGTTGCAGTGGGATTCGGGGGATCTCCTTTCCCTGAGAAGCGGCTCATCAGTCCCGCTGGAACGACAGATGAAAGTGCCACCTACGTTTATTGTACAGCACCCTCCCAATCAGATGGAAGAGGTGCAGACTTTGTTCCCTCCTCGTAACAGCTTCCAGCACCTGTTTCGTGCTTGAGCCCGACGAGTTCTTCTTGCGTCCTTTGCTCCCGGGCATCTCGAGCACGGAAGAAAACTGGAGCGCCATGATAGCGCTCCGAATATCGCCGTTGGAAGTCTCGATGATGATATCCAGCATTTCCTTGGACGGCGCAGACCCGCTAGACTTGGACGAGAAGTGCGTGGAAACCAGGGCCTGGAGAGCCTTCTTCATGAGCGTCGGCGCTATGGGATTGAATCTATAAGACAAAACCTCAGTAAGTGAACGGGTGGCGAGGGGAGAACGCCGAGACCGACCCGATCTGTGTAACATAAGGGCCGTGGAGCAGATCCTTCGACAGCACTGTGCGGATGTCGAGAATTCCGTCGCGGTCCTTACCCCAGGAACCATTTGCGAGACGCTCGTCGCTCGCCTCCCCTCGCACTCCCGCGTCGCTCACAATGATCACGATAGGGACGGGATTCACGGTAGGCGAAGTCACGATAGACTGAAGGGCAGCGTGAAATTGGGACTGCGTCTTGGCGTGGAGGATATTCGGGAGGTCTTCCAGCAGGATAATCTGCTGCTTTCGCGCGGGGGAACGTGTCGAAGACGACGATTGCGAGGATGAAAGCTTAGAATCCCTCTCCGTGTCAGTAAAAATCGTCTGGCAAGTTGATGCACGCGTCAGGAAGGCCTCGAATTTGGAGAACAGATTTTCGTGGTCTGAATCGTAATTCGGGCGATAAGAGTCGTCTGCCTCTGGGTCATCTAAGGAAATTCCGGTCAGTGCCGCATTCAAGACACGTGTTAGGGCCGTACCTCCGAAACTATTAGATGAAGACGCTTCCATGGCATTCCGCCACTCGAGAATCTCGCAATCTAGCTCTCGTGCGAGGACGCGCATAGTCGCGGTCTTGGCTGTGCCGGCCGGACCAGTTAAGGCGAGAATTCGCTGAGAAATAAGATGTCAAAACGTGCGCAATGGAAAGGCCACGCAAATATGACGAACGCGATATTTCCGTAGCTTTCCTGAGGGTCCTCCAACGAGAGCTTCGTCAAGCCACCGGCGAACATCCTGCACTTTTTTGACATGCACAGCCAATTCAGCCTAAAATAAACGACGGTTAAGATGCACGGTGTTCCGGAAGGGAAGATGCCCGCCTCGGTGGTCGGCTCATAGATGTCCACCCAAAGTCGATCGTCTAGCACTGAGATCAGAACCCGAGGGATAGAGTGCGGGCACCTTTACGCACCTTCAGCGTCAATAGAGGCAGGTGCAGAAACTGCCTTTTCCTTCCCCTTGCTCTTCTGACTCGGTTGAGAGGCCTTTCGGACGCCATTCGTCCCAGTAAGAGGTGTGCTAGCAAACTAGTGGTATTTTCTAAGCCGTGCATCGGTTGCGCACGACGCTCATGGCTCACTGCTGTCAGTGGATTAATTCGGGGTGAGTTTGAAGGAGGTGCATCGAGTTTGACGGTGGTGGCTTTGCTCGAAGAGGCCTTGGTGTTTTTCGAGGGTTTTCCGTTTGAGGCTGTCGCCTGGGATACTTTCGGTGGCATATAGATAAAGCAGTGAGTCTATTCGTCAGATTTGAGGATAAAAGAGAGGGACTATCGAACAAATCGAGGCGGGATCGCGTCGCACTGAGGAAACTGTGTGTGACGCGTAACGCGTGACAACGCGACAAACGCGACCACATGACACATCGCGTCGCGACAAAAAAAGGAAAGGAAATCGCAGCTATTGACATGACAGCCACAAAGCAACATCTCCTAAGTTAGAACGCATAGAATACACGCCCCAAAGCACCAGTACTAACAGCTGTGAGCCATTGAGTTGGCCAGTGAGTTCTCAAGGATTTTCGTCAATTTGCACATTGCTGGGTATGGCAATTATTTGGTCGGAACTACCTGATCCAATTACCAAGGTCGAAAAAGTACTAGCAATTAGCCCGGCAATGAGATGGATTGTCCCTCACCTTTGATGTTAATGTTTGACATCATGATTTTGAACATGACCTTCGACATCAGGGTCCAACAAAGTAGGGGAGTCAGCGCTAAGGACCTATGGTATTTGCGACGATAGATCCGAAGAGGTTAAGTAAATAAACCAGCAAAATACCAACTTTCGCATGGAGGGAACGGAAAACTGAAAATATGGGGAAAGCCGAATCGAACACTCTATTTTTTCGATAAATAATCAACGAACGAGACCAAAAGGGGCTCGTTCAAGCTTGTTAGTCTCTTTAAGACTCTATGTTACATCTGACGGGTACCTCGTGGAGTGGGTCTGGTTTCCTTGTACGTTTACCTTACCGCGATCCATTAACGAGCCCAGATGTTCTTGTATTTTGGGGGAAATAAGCCGCGGCATCGCACACGACCTTCATTGATCAAAAGAATCACGTCGTCTGTCTAAAAGTGAGGCGTCGTCAATATTTCTTGGCGCCAAGTGACACCGGATAATACTCAGGATAGATCTACAATTTCAAGTTTCAAACCATGTTATCGATGTTACCTCCAAGTATCTATTACTTGCCTGGGGCTGTTCCTGAAGGACACCAAAATCCGCAGCGCGAAGCGAAGGCACTCATCTGTCAACACGTCGTGAGCAGTCACTGTCAACTCTTTTCATCAGCCAATTGGACATCGACTAGCAAGGCAAGGTAGAAAGCCAAGATCGGTCTCAATTCAAGTAGAATGGAGCTAGCTAGCTATAGCCTCTGGCGAGTATAAAACCCCAGCGCCAACTTTTGTAGAATTTATTGGCAACCATCTCGAATCACTTTCCAGTTCGCCTTTTCGCCTTTCGAAAATTTCAACATGCAGTTCAAGTCCCTGTTGTTGCCTCTCCTCATCCTGGCCAGCGGTTCCAGCATCCAAGCTTCAACTACCGCAATTAAGACGTTCGGTGATCGCGACGTCGACCTTGCCATTGGTGGCCGCACTTTGGTTGCGCGTACCACAAGCACCACGAACACCGGGATAACTACTACGGTTACAAAAACTGTCACAACCCCAACCGCTACGAGCACTAGTGGCTTGAGCGCGGATTGTTGTGGTATATGTTTATTGCTTCGATAACCGCTCTCATTCAAGCTAATAGTCTTTTAGCCTGCTTGAAAGCTGCGGCCGCCGAAGGATTTGCTTGCGCTGCCGCAATTCTCGCAGAAGGATGCAGTAAGTATTTCGATCTCTTGTCTCAGCATTTCGAAATCGACTGACTTACCTCGTACTCCAGATATCATAGCGGATATTTCCTGCATCCTTGATTTCATAGCCTTTGGGGAGGCCACCGTAGGTGTCCATTATCTTTCCTACAGAGCGTGAAATTGATTCAGTGGAATAGCCGGCGTGCCTCCGTTGCGCAGGCTTTTAACTTCCTAGGCTTAATTCCTCCGTGCTGGGTTCTGTGGGACTGCGGTTGCTTCGGCATAAATATCTAGAAATTTATTGATCGTGAATTGAGCCGATCCAATTTTTCGTGTCTTCTTTTTGCGCGGTCCATAAACTACCTACGACTTGTGGGATGCATGAATTTTAACGATCAGCATGAGACGCAACTTTACTTGCGCAAAAGTTGAATGGAACAAGATCCGCTTGGTCAAGTTGAATTTCTGGGGTCACGCTGTGCAGCTCTTTTCCTCCGCTTGGCGTCATATCCTTCGAGTCTGGTACATCTCTCACCAAATTACAGGCAGTTGAATCCCAAGGCATATCCCGGGATAGACTGAAGTGTGATTCACAACTTTCTCGAAGACGGTGGGCGGGTTCCACTTGATTTGGCGGCCGGCAAAGTAATGGTATACCTTAAACATCGAAAAACGGATGGTGCAACCTACCCAGTGTGCCGATTCAACAGTCCGGGCATGGAAATTCAGTAAGCGAATATCATAACAAAGAGTACATCAGCACCAAAAAGTGGGGCGAATCAACACTGAACTCATTTTTAAAAAAAACTAGGATATGCGGCCACCAATTTAGAAGCATTTATGAGAAAACAAACTCTGGGCTAGCCTACACATTTTCTTCATCGGTCCCTCACCATGTTTAGCGTTGAGCATCCCAGAAATTGTGGGTATGCCTTGAATTTGCACTAGTAGAGAATCACAGTCGAATGTGGCCTACCATGCCTTGACCTTTGGGCCCCTGCCTTGGGCGATTCAGAGACCTTTTGGACGCCGTTCGGGCCAGCAAGGGATTTGCTACCGAACCTCTGGGCAATATATCGACTAAATTGCTCTCTGCGGTCAATGGGTTATTTTCTAGTTACATAATTTGACTGGAAAGAGGAGCATATTGAATTTGAGAGCTCAACTTATTTGGATTTTTTTTTCTCAGGAGCTTCCATTGCCAGTGCCTGTTGCCTGAGGCGCTTTCGGACATATAGATGAAGCGATGGATCTATTCGTCAGATTTGAGGACAAAATAGAGGGACCATCGGACTCGCGTCGCACAAAACACATGACAATCGCATCGCGACAAAACAGGAATTTGAAAGGAAATCGCGGCTGATGACATGACACAAAGCAATATCTCCCAATTTAGAACGCACAGAGAACAAACATCAAAGCAGAAGCTTGTCAGTACTAACAGTTGTGAGCCATTGACTTCTCAACTTGAAGGATTTTCCCCAATTCGTGCATTGCCGGGTCCGGTTCAAGTTGGGGTCCGGCAATTATTTGGTCGGAACTACCTGATCCGAATCCCAAGGTTGAAAAGTACTAGCACTCAGCCCTTGGATTGTTCCTCACGTTTAATGTTAAAGTTTGGCATTTTAAGCGCGACCTTTGGCATCAGGGTCCAACAAAGTAGGGGGTCACTGCTAAGGGACTTGTGGTATTTGCGACGATAAATCCAAAGTCGAATCGAGCACTGTACATAGGAATTCTTCGATAATTAATCAACGTACGAGACCCAAAGGGGCTGGTTCGAGCTTGTTGGTCTCTTTAGGACTCTATGTTACATGTATATTCCCTTTGTGACGGGTAGTACCTCGTAGAGCGAGTTTGGTTTTCCTGTTCACTTAACGTTTACCTTACCGCGATCCAAGATACGCCCCTATCTCCAGTATTCCGAGGAAAATCGGCCGGGGCATCGCACACGACCTTCATTGATCAAAAAATCACGTCGTCTGTCTAAAAGTGAGGCATCGTCAATATTTCTTGGCGACAAGTGTTAATAACCCCGGTGATGATCTACAATTCCAAGTTTCAAACCATGTTATCGATGCTACCTCCAAGTATCTATTACTTGCCTGGGACGGTTCCTGGAGCACACCAAAATCCGCAGCGCGAACCGAAGGCACTCATCTGTCAACACGTCGTGAGCAGTCACTGTCAACTCTCTTCATCAGCCAGTCTGACATCGACTAGCAAAGCAAGGTAGAAAGCCGAGACCAGCCTCAATTCAAATAGAATGGAGCTAGTTAACCTCTGGCGAGTATAAAACCCCGGCGTTACCTTCTTTAGAATTTATTGGCAACCATCTCGAATCACTTTACAGTCCGCCTTTCGCTTTTCGAAATTTTCAACATGCAGTTCAAGTCCCTGTTGTTGCCTCTCCTTATCCTGGCCAGCAGTTCCAGCATCCATGCTTCGACTACGGCAATTAAGACGTTCGGTGATCGCGACGTCGACCTTGCCATTGGTGGCCGCACTTTGGTTGCGCGTACCACAAGCACCACGAACACCGGAATAACGGGTACAAGTACCAAAACTGTCACAACCCCAACCGCCACGAGCACGAGCGGCTCGAGTGCGGATTGTTGTAGTATGTGTTTATTACTTCGATAACCCGCCCATATTCAAGCTAATTGTTTTGCAGCCTGTCTGAAAGCTGCGGCCGCCGAAGGATTTGCGTGCGCTGCGGCAATTCTCGAAGAAGGATGCAGTAAATATTTTCTCTGGTTTTCCTGGCAGTCGAAATTGATTCAACTCGTACTCCAGACATTATCGCGGACATTTCCTGCGTCCTTGATTTCATAGCTTTCGGGGAGGCCACCGTAGGTTTCCATTATTTTTGAACGGAGCGTGAAACTGATTCACCGGAATAGTCGGCGTGCCTCCATTGCGCAGGCTTTTAACTGTCGAGGCTTAATACTTTACTGGGCTCTGTGGGACCGCGGTTGTTTTGGAATAACTATCCAGAAATATTAAATGTGCAATTTCTTGATCCGAATTTTTGTTGTCTTTTGTTCCAGACTTAGTGAACCTATGGATCTTTGAAAACCGTTTAACCAGGGTGAACGTGACCCGTTATGTGATATTCGCGTCACGCCGCGGACTCAAAAATCACCCTTTTCAAGTTGGTTCAAATCAATAGAGGATCAATTCCAACACAATTCAAGTCCCGGAATACCAAAATGCCCTAAAAGCCCAGTAAAGTACAGCTCTAAACCAGTAAGCTCTAAGAAAAACCCAGCAAGCCATAAATCCCAAATCGAACCAAAAAGAATATCCAGAATCGTGATTGTCCGCGGCACAAGGACAGAAATTATCGTCTAGATAGTCAAGTCTAAGTCATTTTCCCGAATGTGCCTGCTCTTCATCATCCACTTCAGTTACCGTTTGGAACTTGTTCCATGTTACAAGTTGCCTGAAGCTTGAGTCTTTTATCCGTAGGTCTATCGGGGGTTCCAATTCCTGTGGCGACCGAGGACGCTTTCGTCTGCCGAAATCCATGACTTTCAAGGACTCATAGAGTGTCGAGCATGCTTACACAGACTTCACTATCGACTCGATAACTGTCCTGATGCCCGGTCGGCTGCATGGGCTATGGGACCAACACTTGACAATCAACCCTTGGTACCACACTGGCACTACAAACGGGCATTCCGGGCGGGCTCCCGTGATGACTTTCAGGATTACTGCGCCCTCGCAGATTTCAGAGAAGGGAGGCTTCCCGGTATACAACTAGGCAGTCGTTAACAACAGGAGGTGGAATCAAAGTTGTGACAAGAACCTCGAGACAAACGCAAGCAAATGAATATACGTCGCTTGAAAAAGTTCTTCGGAATTCATTCAACCCGCATGATTGTGGATCCAAAAGTTCTGGTGCCATCCAAAGAGTGGACCCTCCACGATTTGTGGGAGCCAGCGGTCCATCGGCGAAGACAGTCAGGCCGAAGTCTACTACTGGTCATCGAGAAGGATGTTTGCCTTGGGAAAGTATAGTGGTCAGATAAATTCGAGCATAGAGCCATGTTGCCGACCCCGCGGAGATCACCATGAACGATATCTTGGGAGTGGAGGGGTACTGCAACCCGACGGCGATTTTATATATCTGAAGCAATTGCTTAGCAAGAGTGGAAGTAATACTATATGACAATTGTACGAACCAGGACAGGACAGATGAATGATGTGGTCCTCCCTTGTTATTCACAAGAGGCCCCTTGCTCATCCAAGGCGACACCATACAAAGAAATCCAGGGAAAGTCTCCAAATCCACCCCAAGAAAGGGAAGAACGTAGTCGTGATCGAGAATTTTCCATATCAACGCCTCCCTACAAAACTTCTGAGCAACTGTGAGTCTAATCTCCGCTGCGCGTGAATCAACTTACTTGACGAATTCGGAGGTTCCCTCACTTTCTACCTGGAATAAACGCAATCGTTTGAGAGCCACGAACTGTCCCTGATACTGTGCTTTGCATATATCCCCGAAATTTCCGCCGGCCAAAGGCATGAGGCTCATATGTTGAATGTCACGAATTCTCAAGGAAGTTGGGAGAAGATCGGTGGCCTCGGAAAGCTGGATAATTAGGCGACGAACATCCAGCTGAGCTGAGGCTCGATCGACATTACGAAGGAGGCCGAGATCAACGACATTATCCAAAAAAATCTTCCGTGCACCCCGTATGTGTGGAGCACCTCCGCGCAGGAGATGCATCAAATCGATGTGAGTTCGGATGGCCTGTAAGGACGAGTCAGAATCTGTGGCAGCCATATTTAGGACCTTTGAATGACATCTTGCATGAGATCTAACATGAATGGGCCTTCGTCCCTCGTAATTTCACGATTTCTCGCAAGTCCGCTTTCGATGTGAGCATCTCATAAAAAAGAAGAATCATTATGAGACTGTCTTCCCAAATGGCTTCCCTAAAAGATTGAAGGTCTGTTGCTTTCATGTCGGAGGCAATCTGGAGACAGTGTATTCAGCCAACCCAAAATGCAAGCAAGGATCAAGTGCACACCTGCCATAAACGCTTATAAGAACTTCGACTTTCTTCGAGAAAGAAACTGAGACTTGAAGAGGACGCCATTCGGCGTGACAGTAATTCGTTGGTCAATTTAGACAACCGGTCATGCATGGTCGGCTGGCGTTCCTTGCGTGCATGGACGATCAACGCATTAATCGTATTCTATGGAGATTGTCTGAGTGAGGTAGGATCGAGGAAGGACTGCATACTTTATAGAGCTTTCGTGCGTCAATAACGGCTTGAATGACACGGAGAGACAATCACATACATACATGCAATTTTCCACTATGGATCTGATAGCGAAGGGGCCAGAAGTGTTCTTCCAACTTGAGACCACAGGTCATCTCCTTGGTGTCTTTATCGATTTCATCTTGAAATAAAGTATTTCGGGATGGGGTCTGCGCAGAGAACATCGTCGATGATCTTTAGAATTCCAGGTTAGTACTCCATACGTGGGGAAGACGAAAACTACTCACTTTAACTTCAGACTCGGAGGTTGACTCGGCACGTTGGGTGATACAGCCCTCCAAAACTATCGGAAACTATATCAGTGAAAGAAATGCCTCAAATGGAATATACTAACGAGAGGATTCAGACCAGGGCATTCGTTCGCACCATGTCGAGGGCTTCGGGAGGTTTGATACGGCATGCACAGAAAGACCGTCACGGCGTAAGGAAAAGTAGTTCAATTCAGATAACGATCCCACTGTTGAAGCGTCGTCCAATGATGGATGGCCGAGGCGAACTCTGGGAGCCACGAAAGGTGAAGAATTATTTGACCAGTACTCGGTTGAAGCCGAGGGAGAGGATAGACAGACCGGGCACCACCATTGCTGGCGGGAATGGTCATCAGAGAACCGGACAATTTGCGAGTGGTACATGTCATTGGAACCGAAGTCTCCAGACAGACACTGTCCTCCGCTGGGTCCCTCGCGGACTGTAGGGGCGTGCTCCATTCAGAGGTACATGCAAGGTCGGAAATGAGCAGGCACACCTAAGTATAAACAAGCTCCTGCCAGTGCATCGCCATATTTTTTGATGGGCGACAATGCAAAACAAATATCTGTGATAGTTCTAGTCAGACCATATATGTATCAACTGTTATTTTTTTAATAGAATTTTGAGATGAAGATATGGATAGCATATAATCAAGAAGCAAAACGCAGTAGGAGCTCACATCATGATAATTGCACAAAGCCTCATTGTACCGCGACGAAAGGGCAGGAGGAATAAGTATACAGAACAAGATATAGAAAGCAATCGTCGTGCTCCGACCACCACGCACTAACAGAAAACATTCTCTTTGTCAATCAATCACAATAATATCGTCATCTAGCATATCGTCCTTCCCTTCCATGAGGATCAACCCATCCTCATCCAGCTTGCGCTTCTTGCTCGGACTTTTGATGGCCTCATCCGCCGCCTTGAGCCGAGGGCGCTTTGGTGTCGGCTCGAGGTCGATGATTTCGTCGCCACCTTCATTATCCGGCGCCCCACGTTTCAGGGATAAACGGAGAGGCGTCTCAGGCATCGGCGGGGGTGCCTTCACTTTACGTGGTGGTCGCGGTAGAGGATTGGGCAGGATGAAGGGCGGCGCGTCCGCGGGATGGTCAGCACTGAAAGGAAGGTCAGAACACCAGCAGCGCGAAAAAAGAAAAGAAATTACGGCAAGACGGCCAGTCCCACCGAGATCGTCCCCCACTCGCCCTCCTCATCCACAATGGTGAGGAACATGCCCCGGGAAACATTCAGACTCTCCAAAGTCCGCTCATAGTTGTCCTCCCAATCGGGATCACTAAGAACACGTTTATCCTCGTAAACGCTGATTTCGCGCTCGTCGTCTCCCAGTACGCCCTTCACAACGTCACCGAGCAGGGCGCGCTTAGGGTCGCATAGGATCATCGCGTACGTGTCTCGGCACACGCCGCACGATGGGTTTGGCGGACACATGGTGATTGTACTGAGCGGGACGGCGGGCTTGACCTGCAGGTGCACATTGCGCAGCTTGTCGTAAGACTTGCGCAGAATTTGCAGTGCTTGCAAAACGATCAGACCGGAGACGATCGCGTTGGTGGTCGCGATGGCGGGGATAATGTTTCCGGCCATTTCTGTGGAGGATTAGTTTTGGTGGAGGGGTAGTGGTGCGACGACTGTACCTTTCACTTCCCAGCGGGTCTTCCCCGCGATACCGTATGCTGCTGAGCGCAAATTCGACGTAGCGGTGACGAAATCGAGCGTGTCGTCGTCATCTTTGTCAAACGAAATGGTTTCCTCTCCACCCTGCAGACGGGCTGCCAGACGTTCCGTGCTAATAGATTTCTGTCAGCGAGCTGCGCAATGGCTGCAGTGAGGCTTACCTAGAAATGAAGAGCAGCACATTGTCCTTCAACGAGAGCTGCTTCTGGTCCTTCAAACCAGACCCTGCCGCTTGCGCGCTGGTGCTTGCGTCGGTGCCGGAAGCACCGTTAGTGGCAGGCTTAGACCCGCTTCCGCTAGCGACCGCGTTGGCAGGTTTCGCTACTCCATTGATCTTGCCGTTCCTATGCGCCGCGGGGGCAGCGGGAGGCTCCTCGCGGCGTAAGACGAAGGATTCATCCAAGATGGCGTCGAAGTCGAGAGGTACAGGTGGAGCGCGCGCGCGCCACATATCAGACATGATGAGTAGATTGCGGATGTCGGCGTCGAATACCTGAGGAGGTCGTAAGGAAGAGAGACGAAAATCTGGCAGCAGGGACACGCGACCTTTTGGAAGACGAGCTTAGCGGCGTCAGACGCGGTAGAGGATCGTAGAGCTTGGCGGACGGCGTGGAATGCTTGTGCCTCTCGTCGGAGAGTCGCGATTTCTTGAGCTTTTAACGAGAAGCATGAGGAATGATCAAGGTAGGGAAAGACGGCATACCATTCTCGCCTTGCTTCTCGGCTTCGTCGAGCTCGCCAATAGCATCCTCATCCTCCCCAAAAAGCTGCCTGCACGATCACGGTGAATGTCAGACTTGATAAATGGGTAGATGCTACGCGCCCCATAAGGTAACTCTTGCTCCATACAATGCAATGTATCGGTTGACTAGGTGTCGAACGGATCGTGCAGACGGGAAATGTCTTTGGCGTGGGTTTCGGGATACAATCAAAACATTCTGTCTTGTCCTATCGCCTAAAGCATGAGAATGCTCAAGATAAGACATCAGAGCGACAAGCACCTTGATGAGCGGCTGAACCTGCCCCAGATACCCTGCCGTGCCACTCTCTACTAGCGGAATTTGAGCTGCCATACACATCTTGTTCACATGTCGCCGAGCATCTAGATCAAGTCAGTCAATTCGGACTTACGATTCAAATGACGACTCACCGAGGTTATCGAGGGCGTTGAGGACGATGTCGAATTGCTGGAACCATTCGAGGTCGTATTGGGGTTCCTTGATGTTGCCATATATTGGAGTGATTTGGACGTTAGGGTTAAAAGGCGCGGCAGTTTGTGCGGCGACCTGAATGGCGATTAGCAGGCGTTGGGGAACGGGACAGAGGAGAGAATATCAAGAGGTGTCCATCTCCAGGGTGAATTCGAGTCACTGTGGCTAGCTAGCTTTAGACAAAATGAGTGGCACATACCAAGGCTTTACTCTGCTTGACGTCTTTTTTGCGGAACAAAAACTGACGGTTAAGATTCGACAGGTCAATCGTGTCGAGATCCAGTAGCGTTATTTTTCCGAAGCCAGTTAGGACGATGTTTTTCACTACACAAAAAGAGGCGCGAATTTGAGACAATAAGCGCCGAGCACCCAACATATTTTCACGATGCTCACGAAGTTCGCAGCCAATGCCACCAGCCCCTACCAGGAGCACCTTCGTGTCCGCTAGACGTTGGTGTAATTCTGGACCGAGGATAGCTTTCGCGTAGGCCGTGCGGGCTTTAGCCGTCGACATCTCGGTTATAGAATATTTTGGGGGCAAGGGCACAACGGAATGGTTCAAAAACGTTGAGAGCGAGCTGATACGATGAAGGATTATAAAGTCTGCCTCGACAGACACTTGGATATGAAGGTAGACGAAAGGGATGAAGACGCGAAAAGTCACGCTGATACGTAAGGTCACGCTTTGTCACATTCGTGATGGGATCAATTGCGACCACCACGGCATCCTAGCGGCATATAAGAACGATTGGATCTCATCGCAGTAAGTTACTAACTGTCTAGAGAGACTGCACGGCATCCCTTGCATTGGTCCTGGTCCACTCCATTTTGGAACTGGGACTTCTGTGGCTCTTTTCCCTGGTTAATTTGGCCTTCGTTCAACTCTGGGATGGCCAACTTCTTGCACCAGTACATGAGCCGGTCCGAGTGACAGTGAGACCAGGATTCAACAACAACGGATTCATTCAGCTGTGAAGCAACGAAAAAATATTTCTCAAAACTGCCTTTTTTTTTCCCGGTCTTGTTTGTACTATCCGCGCTCCTCCCTTGACTTTCACCCGCTCAACTCCCGGAATTCGATCCAGTCCTTCTCATAAACGCTCCACCTGACTCACACATACTTAACTGCTGTACATGCTTCTCCTGGGAATGGAACTAAATAGAACACTTCCCGATTCGATGTGTGTGCTGTCAGCTCACGCCATTCCCTCGATCTCCATCTCTGTTGATCGCGCAGGTGCGCCGGTTAGGACCATATTTCGTTGTCAATCTGAACTTCCCGCACAGGCTTGAATGGCAACAACAGGCCCGGAAGCAGGAGCTCGTGGCACTGCACGGCGTTCACGCAAGAAATCCAACAACAATCGCAGGAACCGGCCTGACGTTGCCAGTGATACCATCGAAAGGCCAGTTCCGCCCCAATATCATGCCACTGCTCCTGATTTGATCAGAGATTTGACGCCAATGTTCGGTCAGATCCCAGTAAACCCTGCACCGATCAACTTTTCAAGATACAGGAAGAACTCCACCGAGGCAGTCAATATGGACCCAAAGTATAAGGGACCTGCTCTGGCAGCGGCTAGGAGATCAACTGCCTCCCTCGTCGAAAACCATGGTTCACGGAGCGTGCAGGGAACGGAGTCCTCTGCGTCTTTCATAAACCAACCCCAAGCCTCTTCGTCAAGAGCCATTTTCTCGTTTCCAAGAAACAGGACACGCTCAATTGGCCATAGCGATGTCCAAAATCACCGACCGTCTACCCCGCATGTGGCGCGATCTCCTTTACCTTTCGTTCGGAACCCACCCGAGCCTGCGAAAGGCTCTGCCCCATTTTGGAGAAACAGGAAGCGTTCGACAGGTCGTGGGGATGCGATGAAAAATAACCCACCATCACAGCCGTCTTCGCCTTTCATGGGAAACCCTCAGGCCTCGAGAGGCGTCTTCCCGTATCCAAGAAACAGGAAGCCTTCAACTGACACTGGGGATGCGAAGAAAAATAACCCACCATTGCAGTCATCTTCGTCCTTCTTGGGCGATCGCCAAGCCTCGCGAAGTATTTTCCCGTATCTAAACCACAGAAAGGTTTCATCTGGTGCTGGGGATGCGATAAAAAATAGCCCACCCTCGCAGTCATCTTCGTCACGCGCGGGGAATACACCCCAAGCGTCGAAAGGGGTTTTCCAGTTGCCAAGAAACAGGAAGCGTTCAGTTGACGCTGGGAGTGCGATAAAAAATAACCCACAATTTGCTACTGCCACGCAGTCATCTTCGCCTTCCATCGCGAATCCGGACGCCTCGCGAGTGATTTCCCCTAATACAGGAAACAGAAAACAGTCAACTGGTCCTCGCGGAGCCATAGCGAATAACCTACCGTATAGTACTGCGCAGTCATGGTCTTTCGTCAGAAATTCACCCGGAGCCTCGCGAGGCACTTTCCCGGTCCCAACTGGCGCTGCGGACGCGGTAAAGATTGACCCACCATTTCCCGCCAACCAGGCGGCAATGGAATCTTGTTTTTCTCTAGCCGAAGCTGGAGCGGTTAAGCGGGTTAAAAAACTCTCGTTCAAGTTCCCGTTTACAAGAAATCGGAACCGTTCAGCTACAACGGGTGAAAGCCCCGATCAACAACTAGGTTCCAAGCAGACGGCAAAGGAATCGTCGGCATCGCTCGCAGAGAGCGCCTCACAAGGACCTTCCACCATTGTCAACTTCTTCAGAGACCGGACTCGAAAACAGTCCACAGGAAACGACGACTCGAACAGGCCGGCATCTGGATCGTCCCCGGCCCCGCTTCTCGGGAAGGATATCCCGATTTCCAATCCTTCGAGATCCGTCGGTAATCCACGGCTCATTCAAGAACAGCAACATGCGCAAAAGCGTGCCAAACTGGAAGCCGATACGAATTCGCCACCCGGAAGAGCAGGGTGTGTCTATCTCACGCGTTCCATCCATGCCGTAAACTAATGCTCTAGGCTGTAGGAAATCGCCTGCGTCCCCGACGAAGCCGGTTGGACGTCTTCAGCTTCCCCGCTTAGAGCCAAGACATGTCGCGGCCGTCGTCCCCAGCCAGCCATCGCCGTCAGTTTCCTCTAGACCGCTTATTCCACGCGCCCAGATCGCAAAGAGGGTTGCCTCGAATGATGTTCCCCTATGCATTAGTACTACGATGCCCCCGGACGACACCGCAGAACCGTCGAGTTCTACATGCGTTGAACGTACCTTCACTCAGGAGTTGAGCGCCGGATCCGCAACTCACGATAAAATCTACACCCACTCCTCGTTCACAGATCTACCGGAGTTGATGGCACCGCACATGGAATCGAAATCTGTTGTTGCTCCTCCGAAAAAGCGCAAGTCTGCACCCAAGGGACTCTTTCTGAAACCATTTGTTTCGACGATAGCGTTCCCGACGAGTCGAGATGAAGAAATTCAGGTGGACACTACTGCCGTGGACGAAGAATTCAACTTGACAGCAGATAGCAAATACTCGGTATGCCAATAATTCGGTCTTGATTTTTTCTTTTTCTTATGAGTTTCGCTTAGATTTACAAGGTCACTTTCATCCATTTTATTTTCATCAATTTGTCCCCATTCACCCAACAGAATCTGCTCGACGTCCTTTGGACCGAGGCAAAGTCGCAGAATAATCTACAGTAAGGATAACCAGATTCAAATGCTGGATCTACATTTTCTTCCCTTTAGAATCCAACAAGAAATAATTCAGTGCTCCAAGTCGAGAAACATCTCCGCGTCCTCGCCGGATTTTGCTATTCTGGTCTCAGCTCTAGATTCTCAGCGACATTTACTGCAGGTAAGAGAAAAATGTTGTCCAGCGTGTCCGCATATCATAATTCATTCATATAGATTGCGTCTGCGCTGTCGCTGGATGAGGACGTCAAAATTAGAGCGCTGGGCAATGACAGGAAGAAGATAAAAGCATATCTAATTGCATCTCAGACGACGATTTTGGATGCGGCGCAAGAAGCCCACTGTCTCCTTGATCTTGTCCAACATGTTCTTATTTCGGCTCTTGTGCACTCAATTCAATACTGACCGTGTCGTTAGGTCCTTGACAATACACAAGAGAACACTGGCACTACTATCGATACCACTCTTCATAGGCTCATCGTGAAGCTCTCTTTTTCTTGTGGGAAACTCCCTTCTTCGCTATGCATAGAAGGTGTAGAACAAACAGGACAACGCCCGGTTGCCGCAGGCGGATTTGCAGACATTTATAAAGCCGTTTATCGTTCCAACAACGTCGCACTTAAAAAGCTACGGCTTTATCAAATCTCTACAGATCAAACAACACAAAAAATACGGGAGGTACGAGCGGTGGCCCGGTCTTCTAGTATAAATGGGCTGAGCCTTCACGACAGAAATTTTGCCAGGAAGCATTGCTTTGGAAAAATCTCAAACACCCATTCATCGTTCCGTTGATTGGTTTGGTTTCCAACGAAAGTGAACTCAATGAAAGAGATTCTGAGCCTTTATCGATGGCCATGGTCTGCCCATGGATGCCAAACGGTACTATCATCCAATATTTGAAGAGCGGTCAATCGCCCAAAGTGGATGTTTTTGTGCGCTTCTTTTACCTACGTTGAATCTAGTCAACTAACTCTTTCGAAAGCTCCCGGAGATTGCTCAAGGCTTGTGCTATCTCCATTCGCAGACCTTGGTGCATGGAGATCTTCGTGGGGTGAGTAATTCAACTTGAAACTCGATAAATATGAGCATCTAATTTGTGTCATGCCTAGAACCACATTCTCGTCGATGAAGAAGGGCACGCACGTCTGACCGATTTCGGACTCGCGTCTTTCGCTGACGCGACAGCGAAGAGCAGCTCTCGCGCAGGAAGCGGCAGGTGGATGGCTCCAGAGTTGCTGGACCCGGAACCCCATCAATTCAGGCGGACACCTGCCACGGATGTCTATGCATTCGCTTGTGTTTGCTATGAGGTGCGGAACTCAATAATTGCGTCAGCAAGCTAACTGAACGAAACTTAGCTGTACAATGGAGCACCTCCCTTTTCCGAGATTCCGAGCGACGGCGCTGTCCTATTAAATGTGATTGCGGGGAAGCGGCCAGGACGTCTGGCTCCGACTCGGATTCCTCCACGGATTTGGGAGGTCATTCAGGCGTGCTGGTGCCAAGACCCAAAAGACAGACTTTCAACAGTCGAAATTGTAGAGAACTTGGAGAAAATCCAGGAGGCGGAAAAGCTGCACCGGTTAGCGGAAGCTAGTACATCTTCGCCGGAATCACTGGGCGTGTACAAAGCTCCACGATCTTCTGGGATCTCGCATAGAGAGAGTGTGAACTCGATGTTGTCACTCGCTCGGACTCCATCCTTGCTCGTAGATATTTTGACACCGGTATGGTTCAACTGGACGCATGCCATATAGCCGAAGCTCATTTCTCTGTGACCTCAGCGCCGGAACTCTTCCTGCTTCAATTTCTTCGCGGGCCAATCTCACTTGGCAGAGTATGAACGGAAAAACTGGCGACAGCGTACACGGGCAATTTCTGAATTCTTTAGGAAGGGTAAGAGCGGGGATATGGTTGCGACGGAGAGAGGCACGTCGGAAGCGGCAGCCGGAAAACCGAAGCGTTCGCGAATGCTCAGTCTGCTTCCAAAGTCCACGCCATGGAATTGAAATCATCTCCGTAGATTGTTTGGATTCCATGTTGTGTACCACTATTCGTTATCCTAATTTTTGTGATGACTTCGCTGCAAAATGTATTTTTCGCACAAGTGAACGAACGGGTCTTGAAAATATTCTGGATAGATATGTATGAGCCAAGCAGAATCGTATCATCTATAGAATAAACTTCATCTGACTCTGAGAAACGTTGAGCCAAAATGCAATGCATGTCATAAACGCGAGATAAAATGACCTAAGGATAAGATGCAACAAAGGCATTAAAATTATACGTCGGAGGCGAAGTGGAGAAGTTGAACCCAGGCGGGGAGAATGGAATGTACGGACGAATGAACGCAGTGATGGACCACATGGTTTCCAGCTTGAGCTTGAGCTTAGACAGACCTACGTTTGGGGAGGATAATGCGTGAAGAACCATGGCGACACTCCGACCATGTAGGAGCGACTACCGAAATTTCTGACCTAATCGTTATCACGGCCGAAGTTTATGTCGAGGCCATGCCGAATTCCACTATGAAGATAAGATCATTCGACACGCGTACGAGTGGATGAACCTAAAAAGTACTGACATTGAAAGCTCCATCCGTCAACGTGAAATCCCGGAATGCCCCAGGGTCCACGAAGAAAGAGGGCATAAAATAGACTGGGTATCCGGCGCCTTTGAAAGTATAGTACCAGCCTCAGTTGGAATTATCCAAACGTGCACCCTTGTCCCGAGAACGCTGAGACCAGGGGTTTCCCTTCTATTTGTTGGTAGCGGGTGGAGTCCTTGACTCGGTCGAGAAGACCTCGCAGGCGTATCGCGTCGTTTGTCGCTGAACACGGAATGACGTTCATGTCGAATGATACGAACAAATTGAAATTATTGAAACGTTGGGCGGCCACGAAGGTCCTCCGGACTTGCTCCGCTTGCCAATCGTCGAGGCCATCATTGACGGCGAAAGCATCGAATCCCTTTGACGCGGCGAGGTCGATTTCTGAAAGTGGTTAGGGAGGGTGTAGCAGAAGTTGTATGCCGCATACGGTCGATACAATCGGCAGTATCATACTTCAACGTGTTCTCTACGATGACGTGAGCCACCACCAATTTCGAGGACGCGACAGGTTCGGCGGGAGACTCTAGTGGGGCAGATTTGTCAGATTCAGAACCAAAGAGCGATCCCAGGGGGGGCGTGGAAACGACGGTAGAGACAAAAAGAGGAAGCCAAATAAACGAAAGAGTAGACTGGAGGCTCGCATCGAAGTATTGGATCTGAGATGGCGGTGGCGGGAACAAAAAAAGGTTGGAGAACTGTGACCGTGACAGCGCGTTTAAATGTGACTCTGATGTGCCCTATTTGGCACATTTTGACAGCAGACTCACCCGTTCGGTCGACTACGTACTTCGAACAAACTTGGCTGTATCGGGTCACCCGGTCTACCAAGGTACTGACCGCTGTTTTACCCGAGAAGTCGACATCCGATCTTTCTCATAGGTGCAACTTCCATTGGAGAAACCCGGGGATGTCGAGTCGCCTCGATTCTGGAAAGTCGCCTACGCTGCCACAAGAGTTGATCGACTTGATCCTCGAACTTACGGAAAGGAAGAGCCTCAAAGCATGCGCTCGTGTTGCCAGTTCATTTCGACACACCAGCCAGAAGCGCATTTTTTCCCATATCAAACTCATGCCAGCATCACGATACTGGATAGTAAAGTCTTTGACTTTGGACAAATTTTCCCAGATACTCTCCAGCTCTCCCCATTTGGCTCTCGATGTTCGTTCGCTTACGGTCGTTGAGGCCAATGGGGTCGGATCTGTCCCGTGGATGAGGACAGATAACTTCCCCGGAATCCTCTCTATGCTTGTCAATTTGACAAATATCGCGATTGAATCTGACTTCTGGTTAGACTGGAATTCCTTCCCAGCAGCAGTGATGAAGGCACTACAGGTTACTGTAGCTCTGCCGTCTCTCACTTCCGTTCGATTGCATTATCTACGCTTCGACCGAAGCACGGAATTAGTGTCTTTGCTCCAGTGCTGCAGAAACGTAAATTCCATCGTTTTCTCCCGTGTTACCGTTGAAACGATGGACAACAACGTTACATCCGTCTTGGATGCGCGGCTGGGTCTGTCCTCGTTGACACTGGATCCCTCCCCCCTCCCACTCCTGCACTCAGTCACAAGTGTCGTTGATGTGCGGAATCTGCGGTACTTGCATGCTGCCCTTTCTTCACCCGAAATTGAGACCGAAATCCAAAACCTTTTGGACGCTACGGAACATCTCGGGCACTATCATGTCCACCTTTCTCACCACCACAGTACGCCCTCACTATGTGACCCGTGTTGCCCATAGTAATTGCTCGTATCTTCACTTAAAGCCGATACCACCATTATCAATCTCCAACATTTATCACATTTGCGCACGCTGGAGTTTACACTGTTCTTCGAGTTTGCGACGTCGCCAGATGACTATGATCCAGTCCACTGGGCGGCAAACATTCTTGCTACCTCGGCGAACCCCAGCCCTATACAGCATGTCATCCTCAACGTCAACATCGACGAGAAGGATCTTCCGTACCTCTTCCGTCTGGAAGACCTCGAACCCTTCCTCGTTGCGCCCGAGATGGCGTCGCTTCGCAAGTTGACGGTCAAAATAGATAGTTTCGATTTAGATTTGCAGATCTATAGTTGTCAGCGGGACATTTACGAAGCATTTCCTAGTCTTGGCGATCGGGATATGTTGGAGATCGAGCTCTTGGGGGTGTGCTAATCTACGGATTTCATTTCCTTTCATTAAGTAACAAACATTTGAATATTTAATTTCTGCAGCTGTGATGGCCCGTTCGGCGGATGCGCCGCTAGTTTGTTGCCGTATCGAATTTATTACTCGGAAGTTCACTCGTCGCAAACACAGTTCAAATACTTTTCAAGTAGCTAAGGAGAGAAGTTACGTGACAAGCGACGAGGGGGGAATTAAAGCGGGGCTATACTGCTTGACTCCTCCTCTCTTTCATCCGGTGTTTCCCAAAGTTTTTCAGGAAGAGATCTTGACCCAAGGAGTGCAAGGGCAGATATAACGAGCATCACTACGTATACGAACCAGCCCCCAAGAAGGTTTTTTTCGAGGGAGACAGAAAAGAGAGAGGTTGATGCCACAGGACCAATGGCGCGCACGATGGAGATGCATGTCTGCGCGATGCCATTCGTGGCCCCAAGGGAATGCTTGCTTAGGGCCGCGGAGCGAACATAAATAAATGCGCAGCCTACATATCAGTTGGAAGGTCGTTGGCTGAGAAAAAAAGAAAAACACGAACTAAATCCCATATCCATGATGACATATAATATCATTTGCAGCGTAAGCTCTGCCCAAGTGATAGCATTTACCCCGCTGCGGCGAGCGGAGAGATTCATCAGGGGAAAGAGAGCAAACATGGGGATGAATGTCATCACGGAAGTGACGAAAATGCGTTTTGTTCCGAACCGGTTGTAAACAGGTGCGAAGATAGTGGCCTGGTACAATCCGCTAAAAAGTCCGAATGCACCGAGGCAAAGACCAACCATCGGCGGCGAGAATCCAAGACCACCATTGGGAATGTGTAGGGTATAAAAAAGAGGCTGGAGGGCTCTCAAAGCAATATCGAGAAGTGCGAGCAGCGAGTAGTTGGACACTGCAGCAATGACGCGCGGGGTCAGCACCTCGCGAAGAGAAAGCTGACGATTTTCTGCGAAGTCGGTCCCGAGTTCATCCCTGTGGTGACGGGGCTCAACCGTCTATCCTCGTATAAGCCCTTCTTCCCGATTTTGCGCTCAACAACGTACCTCTTTGAGACAAAAAAGGGCCAGAAAGAAAGATGTGATGCAGTAGAAAGCCATCACAAAGCATGGCAATGCATACGGATAAGTTCGCCAGAATTCGTATCGCCCGAATGTACTCGGAAATTGGTCATAAGGGTTTGCGAGTAATCCTCCTACGATTGGCCTGCATACTGTTAGCAAGATTTACCATCCAACAGACCAACAAGTGCACACCCAACTGTAGCACCTGTCGACCAGACGACAGGCATTAGGGCCATTCCTTGCGCGATGTTCGTGGAATCGGTCAGTTCGCCCATCATGCTCTTGATTACTCCGACGTTTCCGTTCAAAAGTCCCGCAAGACACCGGCTGAAAAGAAATTGACATCAGCAAACATTCAAGGTACGAGTTCGAGCATTAATTAACCTGACAATTAGCGCGCCGTAGGACTTCGATAATCCAAACGAGATCATGGAAAGCGATAAACCGAAAAGACCGATAAGCAAGATGGGCTTTCGTCCAACACGATCAGACAAGCTACTCCATTGTAGCACCGTGAACGCCTCTGTCACAAAAAATAGAGATTCCTTAAGGAAATTTAATCAGTCAGACTTCATGTGGGAATCGACATACAATGAGACCAGCATAATAGCCAATCTTGTCCTCGTCGCCTCCAGTGATGGGAAGCTCCCCAACCAACTGCCAAATTTAAGTACAGAGATGATGATTTCAGAAGCGACCAGCCTTGTTGATGAACGGGTAAATGACTTGCGATGTTAAGGGTTCAGCGAGCTGCACCCATAACAAGATAAACAGCTGCAATTTTGGTAGTGGAGAGGGTTTTTGAGGTGCGATGGCGATAAGGGGAGTAGTTTCTGAAAGAGGCATAGTAGATTCAGACGGTCCGGGAGAAGGGGAGGGAACCAAACGGCTCACCTTGAAGCTCGGCGATCGGCGTCATATAGCCCTCGGCTCCGAGTGGCCCGAATCCGCATTTAGAGTCAGCTCCGCTCAAGCACCGCTGGGTTCTTTTCCTCTTGAAAAGTCCGAAAAAAATGAAAGTCTCATTCAGCTGGATAAAAACCACCAGGTAAAGGTAGTGGTTCAGCTTCAGGGCTTGCCAAATTCAATCACAGGCAAAATCACTCTCTCGTCATACAAGAAAACAGGGGGGAAAAGCAATTTCTTTTTAAACCGTAATACAACTCACCGCCTGTCGCAGCCGCGATGTCGACGCGACGCGTCGCGTTAGCCTTGTTTGTTCAAACCAATTACTTACTCGTACGTATTAGTAAGGGATCAGCTAGTCTCGTAGAGTCGTAGAAAGACATTGCAACTGAGGAATCCCGTATCTCGCATCAATGTTGAAGTCGTAGGGATCGGCAACCAAAACTTGAAGACGGTGCGCACCACTTGTTACCACGCGTACGGACAACATCGACCTCCTCCTCCTTCTTTTTATTCTCGCTAACGACCGCTGCCTGACCAGCGGCATGCCCTTTTCCGCTTAAACCTGTGACCTCAACCCAAAATCGCCTGCCAAACGAGGCCAACGTGTTTTTTACTCGTGTGCCAGATATACGTGCAATACGATGCGCCTGCCGTTTTACACGCCACGAGCGGCCTATGCGTGAACAGCATCCGACTCCTTCATCCACTCCACTATCTGTGCGACCACCTGGTCGAAAACTTACGACAGGATATGAGTATTCAAAAGATCGACTAAACTCTTGTGGAATCACCAACGCGATTGTGGGGATTGGTTTGTGCATTGCTAGTAACCACTTCAAATCACATTTGGTGAGTTAAAGAGAAAATGACAGCAATGTGCGCCAACAACGTACTCTCCGCTAAACGAGTTCGGTCAACTTATTGTCAGGCTACTCATGAACTGAAACATGTACAGCAGCGTAAACCGGCTTCTACCAACAAAATGGGTTGTTCAGGCGTGCTCTGGCGTTTCGGGGCCGACGGCAATTCGCTGGAAACGCCGCCGCTGCGCCATGCGTCGACTGTTGATGGTACTCAGTCAGGAACAGCGGAAACACAACTATCGACGTACATTGACCATTCACGAACAGGAGATGGTCCTCGCTAGCATATGGACCGGAAGCGTCAACAAAGAAAGAAAGAAATCTCCCTCTACCACGGCGTACCTGATATCCCAGCCGCCGAACCTCGCATTGATTTGATCGACAGGCGGCAATGGGGGCGCAGACACGCCGTCTCCGGGTGAGAAATACTCTTGACATTGACGCGCCCAGAACGAAGCGTTGACTTGCTCGGAGACAATCGAGGGTTCGGTTGGGTCTCCGTCTTGGAAGAAGCCCAGTTGAGTACTGATGCTTGTGTAAATGTTACTCGAACCCGATACCTGTGCACGTACCACAAAAGCTACCTGTGCAAATCAATTAGTGTGTGCATTAAATTAAACAACACTCGAACACAACAAATTACAACAAGGGCTTGTAGCTGTAAGTGAGGGAGACGCTGCGCAGAAATGCCTTAGACCTAGCAAAGGCCACTAAAACACACTTACTCCGTGTAAGCCGAAATATTGGGGTTAAAGCTTCCCCAACTACAGTCGGCATTGGTCATTGGTGAATGAACCATCCCTGATTGATAAACTCACCATTCGTCCCCGGCGTACGTGTCCCCGCAGACTAACCAAAGAAAATCGAGCTTATATCGGATACGGTTGGAAAATCTGCTTACTGGCGAGGTTTGTCGTAAGTTGCCATGCCCCCCATTGTGCGAGAGCATACTCCAGGCCTTGGCCCTGGTCACCGGCAGCGACACCATCCTTGACTTCCAGCGCATCACAGAACTGCAACAACGACGATATTAGTGCAATCGCATGAACGTAATGAACAGGGAGCCGCGAGTACGTCGAAGAACTCTTGGCTTTCCCAGCTCCAGGGGGCCTCTGCAAGAGCAGCACCCGCATCAGGAGTATGGGTTACATTCTGTAACCCGAATAGAGCTGAAATTGCGAAGAGGTCAGTCAGAAGATACCTAAGGTGAATGTTCGAACCAACGCACACAATAGTTCATGCTGCTGTTCTTTTGTTCCGAAACCCATAACGGAGTCCCAGTGAGTGACCACCTCTTTCATGTCTGCACTACAGTCTTGAGGAGCACCGTTGGTTATGGGGATGAAGAATCCATAACTGAAGGTAAAGATGAGAAATATGGCATTGCCACTTGACAAGGAAGGATGTCCGTCTCACAAGTCAGTGATGGCCTAATTTCGCAGAAATGAATTCTTTGCAAGGAGTTCGAGCGAGAAACCCATTTGAACCGGAGCAGAGCTTGCATATGCCGCAAAGAAGACGTCTGGGAACGCCTTCTTGACGTACGCTGCAAGTGCACCGAGATACGAGCCACCTTCAAAGGACGGTTCAAAATTATGCGGGTAAATATAGAGCAGAGCCTGACCAGTGAGTATCCATGGTGTTTGAGGAGGAGGCGCTGCCTTGGTTCCGGTAGTGAATGGTAGCTGTACATTCTTGGCGAAGTAAGCGAATCCTGCACGGCATTTTCGACGGTGAAATACTTCATGTTGGCAGTACTATAGTTTGCAACCGGCTACCGGGAAAATGAGACAAAGAGCTGTTTGGAAAGGGTAGATCATACAATAGAGGCTCCCCAATATCTGGAAGATTCGTAAGCATGAATAATGAAGGAAGAAATTCACGTCAAGAATAGGGTCACCTGTGCTCCATTACAATGGTTGCACCGCCGACCGCATACGCGATGGCCTGGAGGGTAATTTGATTGAGAACAGCACGATTTGGGGGTCTAATCACTCGCTCCAACAATGGTCGCGTTTTGTAAATAAGCGGTGTACAAAGAGGCATCTAGAGTGCGCACATTTGAAAATGGCTACTGAATCCAATGAAGAAGAACACATGCCACTTTCGCCTCTGGGACATTAGTATCTGGTTAGCAAGTTCATTTTTTTCGTTACAAGCGCAGTCGGACTCACGCATTGAAAATCACGATAGGGCCGCCTTCCTTGTAATATCCGTCATAGAACCAGCATCGTTGCGGGAACGTTCCGAGCGCCGATGGGTTTGAGTGGTCATAAAAAGTGAGGAACGGGAGTATCAGCGGCGGTGAGACCTGCAGCGACCGTGAGGCCCGCCGCCTGCGCCTCTGCAAACGAGAAAGGGGCTGCGATGGATGAGAAAGACCGTTGGGGCGCCGAGCGACAACCAAAGGAACGACTCGGAAAGATACAAAAACACACGCGATGGAGGCGAAGGAAAGCATTGGCTCCTTCTTGATTCACGACCCGAGATTTAAGTATCTTGTGTGACCGTGGGTTCATTTTTAGATGAAACCAAGCCAACATTAACACGTGGATCAGCGAGTTTCGATGCTACGCACTACTCAGCCTGTACTAACATACCTGAACTAACACTGAAAAATCACTGAGGTTACCGACGTTGATCATCGTTGATGAAACAATTTCGTTTCGGGAAGCCTGCATGGTTGTGTATCGTCCAGGTGCATAGCGTGTATCCGGCTGATGCATGCCACCGACATACAGACCTTGTTTAAAGAGGTACTCAGGTGCGCATATATTGCTTTCGTAACGGCGAGCGGGGCCACGCACCAGACATCTTTGTCATAAGCCCACGGTAGAGGTTTGCATGAGATAGAGCCTTGGATGAGGCATCGTGGAATACGGCGGCATAACTGTGATTGGGTTCGAGGATGATGACGATGCCATCGACCAATGACCAAACAAACCTCAGGCTCCTTCCAAAATTTTTGAGTAAGCGGAACAATCCCTATGCTCCGTCAAGGAATCGTCTTCCATTGTCCCACGGGGATTTCGGAGTCCCACGGTTGACTTGGATGTTGAATGAACAGAAGATTTCCTTTTGACATGCCAGTGCCGACTTGCACAAGAGAATCGATATGTAGTATCGTCGCGATGCCGTCAAACCAGTCGTTCTCCAATCTGGTTGCAACCTTTAAGAAGTGCGTCGCCTGTATGTAAGTGAAGGCTCAAGATTGGCTTGGAGCGGATTCTGCCAAGATTCTGCACCGGTACTGTGGCAGAAGGAAGAGCTGCGGCCGGAGATATCATTCATCAACCCATAATATGATATTTAACACGTCTAAACAAACTTCTCGTCGAGTCGTTTTTACCAGAGACCTCCCCATTATGGCCACCGTCGAGCTTTTGATTATTGTGTATGGATCCTGCTCCCGCGATCCCAACAACGATGGACGATTCGGCGCAGAGCAGAGGCGGGTGGAGATCACTGTGAATCCTGTCCTTCCTGTAACGGCGCTGGTTCCCCACTCATACTGACCGACAGCTTGTATTGTTCCTGACGGCTCGTATTGTTCATTTACTTACGGGGTTTATATATTTGGGGATAGTAGGATATATATTCGGCAGCTCGTAGATTACTCTCCTTGTCTTCGCAACGCCAGTAGCACCTCCCGTCGTTGCTCACGTCTCAATCCTATCCCTTTTTCTTGTCCTCTGAGGCGTGGGTGACACGCCCCGTTACACTTCCTGCGAATGCAATCACGAAGGACCAAAAAGTCCATTGGATCCACGGCTTCCTTCGTAGAATTAAGCTCGACATGAAGCACAACCGAAATTGGCGCTGCGAATTCTGTAGTATGTCTTGACGCCATTACTACCGCTCTCTTTCCGTTGACCTGACACTTCCCTACTTGTCTGCAGAGAAATACGCCCGAGAGACCGTCTGGATGATTGCAACGTGGATGCATCTGACCCCCCCTCGTGCTGTTGCCTACGTAGGTCCTGATGATGTAGGCTCGCCTTGGACCCGAGCGTTTATTTCTGCTTAGGTCCATAACATGTGCGACGCAGGCACGGGCCCTTGCTCGGAGCAGGTGCGCAGACTCCAAGAAGCAATGGGAAGAGAGACGGGTTCCCCGCCGATAGTTCCTCCCCGTGAGACCTTGAATGACCATGGAACCTATCCCTTATCGTCTTCTTGCGCCGTCTGCCACAATGAGGCGGATGAATCACGGAGGAGCCTTAAACAGTGCGCGAAGTGTGAGCTGACGCGCTATTGCGGGTCAGTTAAATTCGGAAAACGCGGATATCCACTGACATCCATTTTCTTACTGGTAGCGTCGACTGCCAACGCGCTGACTGGACGAGGCACAAGGAGTGCTGTAAGGCGGTAAAGGAGGTCAAATGGCATTGGGACTAAGTAAGCTACGAATACAACAAGCAACAAACTGTTTATCCTCTGATTTAACACATCCAACTCGTTTCCTCTGACTATGGTCAATATCAGAGTTTCCTTCATGGTGTATGGGTCATGCTCCCGCGATTCCGACAACGAACGATTTGGCTGGGAGCATCGGCGAGTGTAAATCACTCTGAACCTCACCATTCCCGCAGACGCGAGGACAATGATCCAAAAGCGCTAGTCTCCCGATGACGCCTTGCATCAAGATATGAAACATAAACGCAACTGACGGTGCGAATTGCAGTGTGTCTTGATGCCAATACTATCACCTTTCTATCGACCTTGCCTATTTGTAGAGAATATGCCCGAGAGATGATCGCATCCTGGATGCATCAGACGCCTCGCGCAAAACGCCACTTAAACCCTTCTCCAACTCATGTCTTGGTCGCATAGTCCGTTTATTGATTACATTTCCAGATCCGCAATGTTTGCGACGCAGATACGGGCCCTTAAGTCCTCGAAGAAGCTGCGCGAAATCCAGGCATATCTAGGAAGATTGACTCGCTGGCCGCTGTTGAGGGCCGGGAAAACTATGCCTTGCCATCATCTTGCGCTGTCTGACACGACAAGGCGGACGAATCACGGAGGAGCCTCAAGCAGTGCTAAATGAGCTGACACGCTATTGTAGGTTAGTAATTTAAATTCGGAAGTCGTATCCATTGACACCCAAATTCCTAGGCACGAACCGGGTTACATCAGAAAAAAAGCACCTAGCTACGGCATTCTGAAAGTGCTATGGATTGCTATCATAACGCCCCATAGCTTTGTAGCTAGGTAGTTTTATTCCTGATGTAGGTAAGTTAGAACTTTTCAACGTCTGTTGAGAGAGGCTAAGTAACTCAACTCCCACTCAGCGTCGACTCCCAGCGCACGTACTGGAAGGAGTGCTGCACAGCCATCATGATGAAGGAGGTCGAGTGGTACTGCAAGTAAGCTACCATTGAAGAAGAAGAAAATTAGAGCTGGTTAAGGGGTGTCTAAGGCCATAGTCCCTTAGATTTAATAAGTCCAAACATATTCTGTCTTTCTTCGTCTCCCGTTTCCCGTACGGCGTACTTATCAGGAATCCGTTGTCATGAGCTTTGTTGAACTTTTGGTTATTGTGTACGGATCCTGCTCTCGCGATCCCAACAACGACGAACGGTTTGGCTTGGAGCAGCGTCGGGTGGAGATCACTTTGAAGCCCACCATTCCCGCAAGCGCGACGACCCTGGCCAAAAAGCAGCAGTGGGTCCAGGACTTCCTGCGAAGAATTGGGCTCGACATGAAGCATAACCGTAATTGGCGATGTGAATTCTGCAGTGCGTCTTTGGATGCCTTTCCACTCAGTTTTGACTCATGCCACTTCCAGAGAAGCACGCGCGAGAGACGGTCTGGATGAACGTGTCCTGGATACATCTACCATCGCCTCGTGCAAATTCCTACGTAGGTCCTTGTTCAAGCCTTGTATTTGTCTCAGCCGTTTATCGAACCAGGTCCACCACGTCTGCGACGCCGGCACTGGTCCTTGCGCGGAGCAACTGCGCGCGGTTAACGCGGAGGTAGGAAGGTTAACAGGGTTCCCGCCGACGGGTCTTCCCGTCCAGGCTAGGATAAAAGGCGGGGAAACCTACCCCTTGTCGTCTTCCTGCGCCGTCTGCCACAACGAGGCGGAGGAATCACGGAAGAGTCTCAAGCAGTGCGCCAAATGCGAGCTGACGCGCTATTGCAGGTCAGTTGAATAGAAATCGTTGAAGATCGAGGAACCCACTGACATCCTATATTAATCCCCAGCGTCGACTGCCAACGCGCGGACTGGACGAGACATAAGGAGTGCTGCAAGGCGATAAAGGAAGTCAAGTGGCATTGGAATAAGTAAGCCACGACGAAGGGAAAAAATATAATCAGAGCCAGAGATATCGCAGAGACAGAAGGCAGATGAAGCTATCCTTGGCGTGCGATGCGACCGTCATTTTGTGGCAATGCAGGAGATCGGCGTTTACATGAATGCGGTGATGCAATATACACAGCTTTCTGCCCTCTCATCCTACCACCATGGCCCCCAATATCAAAGCACGCACACTCATCGCAAAGAACACCATCGACCGTTCTCCATCTATCGTTGCCGAGCACAAGCACCAGGGTGCCTCGGCCGATTCAGTTTTCATCCAAAGCCAGCTTCCCGCGCTCGATCCGTCAGCGTGCCCGAACCCCGAGCACGTTCCCAGCGCGGTAGAAGTGATCAACTCCGATTCATTCGCGGCCGCGAGGAACATGCTGGCCAGCGATCCCTCAACCAAAGTCGCCGTGCTCAACCTTGCGAGCGACATCCTTCCCGCAGGGCCATGGTTGGAAGTGATGACCACCACCCAGGAAGAGGCTCTGTGCTACTCTTCCACACTCTATATCACACTCAAAGAGTCGTACTACCCTTGGCCGAACCTCGGCGAAGGTTGCGTCGCCGGCGTTTTCTCGCCTGGCGTGATCATCTTCCGTGACGACCTTGACCACGACTGCGTGGAGCTTCCAATCGCGGACCGTCGTGTCGTGTCCGTCCTCACGGTCGCTGCGCCCGCTTGGCCAGACCTCACACCCGATCGGCAGTCGTTTACGGACGCCAGCACGCTCACGTATCTGCAAGAGAAAATTCGCCTCGTTTACCGCATGGCGGCCCACAACGGGCAGCAGTATCTCGTACTGGGTATGTCCTCTTCTTTGTAACCATACTATGCGGCTAACTCTATGGATGGCAGGTGCGATGGGGTGCGGTGCCTACGCATGCCCGCCTCGCCTCGTGGCGATGCAGATGCGCGACATTCTGCTCGAGCCCGAGTTTCGTGGGTGGTTCAAGAAGGTCGTCTTCTCGATATACAGCCGCCCTTCCAACGGCCCGGGCAATTTTGAAATTTTCAAGGACGTGTTCAAGGGAGTGGAAGTATAAATTCAAATCGCACTGTAAATTTGGGATGTCGATGAAAGGAACGTTTTTTTTGCTTATTGGTATGATGAGCGCTGTTGAAGCGTTTTACGGCGTTCATGTTAAGCTTCCGCCATCTTCCTTGACCCCGGATTGGTCGACCAAGGCGCGCAGCATGTCTTGTTTGTTCTGGAGCAGCACCTTGGGTCTGTCGAATTCAACCTTCAAAAACGTCAGTTCTACGTCAATAGAGCTGGTTTAGATCATCGCTCACAATGCGACCAGCATCGAGAACCATCTGACATGGTGTTAGTTCCCTGAACGAAATGTTGGCGTCCATGACGGATTGAAGTCGGTGCGCGACGACGAGGGGTGTGGTGTCGCTAGGCAACTCGCGCAGAGAAGTCTGGATGACCGCGTCCGTCTTGTAATCTACGAGAGGTAAGCGAAGGTTCCGAAGAGTTAATTGGGCTGTACCTATGGCAGATGTGGCTAGAACAAGAATATGGTTATTATAATGTTCAAAGGACTGAGTGCAAGGAAGTTGACCCTCATCCAAAATTAAGAGCTTGCTTCGTCGAACGATGGCGCGAGCATTTGGAAATAATAGGTGGGTTTCTAATTCTCAGCATTGAACTCACCAAGCGCGATGATTTGCCGCTCGCCCGTCGACAAGTTGTTCCTGCCCGCCACAATCTCGCAGTCAAGCGCGAGCTTCCTCCCTCCATCTCGCTCTGGAGAAGAGACCCTCCGTGCGCAGTGCATCATTCAACGCGTCGCGTCGTTAAACTGAGCGAACATCTCAAGGTAGGACCAGAGGGAGCCCGTAAGGGCTAGATGAACAGAAAGGTTAGGATGCGCGAAGGGCGTCGAGGTTGAGTGATGAGGTGCGGAGGGCCGTCATAGTGAACCGTCCCCTCGGTGAAGATGTAGCGGGAGAGCGCCAGTGCATCAACATTTCTAAGGATGCCGCGGCTCTACAATTCACAGTGAGTGTCCTTCAAGCTTCTGAACGGGTTTTTTTGGTCAAGCCCTTCATTTTCTCGGCTGTGTTTTTCGGCGCTTTGACCTTATCAAATAAATGTCACTCGCACGTCGTAGGAATAGACGCCGAAAGAGGCTGAAGTGAGGTTGAATGGGCGGCTTCAGTTGCAGGAAAAGAGGCGGAGTAGAACGGTGGA
This sequence comes from Mycena capillaripes, assembly GCA_029204075.1. NCBI lineage: Eukaryota > Fungi > Basidiomycota > Agaricomycetes > Agaricales > Mycenaceae > Mycena > Mycena capillaripes. The sequence continues at coordinate 1,595,222 of JARHKZ010000017.1, forward strand.
AAACGCGATCTAACGCTTGCTCTATAGCCCGCCGTGGTTCGGCTTTAGTCGTACCTCAGTGATATCGATGTACTCACATAGGCGCGGTCCACAATTGTAACATCGTATGATCGCAACAAGCCACAAGGATTTGTCAAAAGGATGAGGAGCATTCAGGGCCTTCCTAGCCGACCCCCATGTGGACCTGATGCCAGCTTCGGCTAGCTGTGGCTAGGGGTCGGCTAGCTTGGGCTACCCAGCTCGCCGGCGTCGGCTCGCCACACATGGTCTTAGCTCATGTTAGCTGTGGTCTGCTGTGGCTAGTGGACCTTCGGCTAGCTTCGGCTAGCCTGCAGCTAGGAGGAGGTATATTATACTGATGTGGTCCACTTGTGGTCCCATAACTGAAACAGCCAGTCTACCGATCTGTTGGCAGGCGTGAGTTTTCCGTGACGGCACCCCGGCTAGCCAACGGGGCGGCTATCTGCGGCTATGCCGTCCCCGGGCTATGTACATTGTAGGCGGTCGCTGAATGCAGTGAATCGGCTGGATCAACACTGTCGCGCCATAGCTCAGCCCTATCCTTCCTCGGTACTCGGGGAGACCAAACCAGGAATAAGTCAGGGTGGAATACGTGGTCCTTCGGCACTAGTACGCCGATTCTTTGGTTTGAGTTGCGTCCATCGTTCACGGGATCAATGCATTCAGTCAAGAGGTGAACGTACCATTTTTTTTTGTTTTGAAATCAACCTCTATTCGAATCTTGGGCACTCAAAAACATGTTTTCCAGTGGATTCCCCCCCCCCCCCCAAATTCAGGTGCTCGCAGGACGGAGGTTGCAATTTCCGGTGGGCCGCGATCTCAATAACCACTGATGCAAAATCCTTAAACAAAAATCGCATTGGATAGCGAATACAAAGTAACTGCCCTAGGACACGCTCAATTTGCCCTGGTGGCGCTCCTTCGTGAGATATTGGGTTGCTCATTTTATGTTCAAAAAGGGAACTCGGCAGGCCGGCATTTTTTGCCCTAAAAATTAGCTAGGTTGGTGGGGAATATGCGAAACTGGGGGGGTTCTGTATACCAGATTTTCAACCTGAGTCATAGGAGGAAAAGGCAAAATACAGACCATCGGACCGGCACGGAATTGCCGGTGCCCACCTCTTGCATTCAGTGTTGGCGTTTAGGGCTTGTCCGTTTCTGGATCCATCAGGTCTGTTTTCACCACATGCTCTGCGTCCTCTGCATTCTTCCCTTGAAACTGGATACAATTTCTTCGGGTCTCTGCATTCACCGTGTCTCTCTGAGTCAAGACTCACAATGATCCGCGTCTCAGCGTCCAGTTCTCCGTCGGACGTCCGCATCATTCTCGCCTCCATGCAGTTTTGAGGACCGGTGCGCGGGCAGTCCGGTATATTTTGGATAGCTTTGGACAGTATTTAACCGAACCATACATTCCTGAAATTTATCCCAGAACCACCCACATTCACATATACCGTAGATGGCCTCGTCGAAGCACACACCTCTTTCCACCCTCCCCGAATTCTTTCATGAGGCTTTCGAACAAATCGTCCTAAACCCAGACGAAGCCACCTCGAAAGCGGCCTTCAAGAAGTTCTTTTCATCCCACCTGCAGGAGAGGTAAGAGATCCACCCACCACTTAAACACTCAGATCGAGTGGCTAATGATCGAATTCCTCCTTTCAGCGACGTCGCGACCAGTGCACATTTATCGCAGAAGGAGTATCTCAAGGCCGTAGAGACCCTCCGCTCCCAATTCACCGATTTCAAGCTTGTCGATGAGAAGATCGTCCTCGCCACCCCTGTGGATGCGAGCAATAAAACTGGGGCTCTTTCAGCAACGCATGTCACTGTGGCCCTGCAGGACGGGAAGCCGGTTGCTGTTACGTGTGTTGCGGTCGTTCAAATCAAGTGGGTACATGACGAGGGTCATCGCCATGGCGGCCGCAGAGAGATTGTCACGGACGCGACTATTGTTAGCATTAGTGCCTGAACGGAGGGTATAAGGAGTCGGAAGAAATAACGATAATCTTATTGTTTTTGTGATATTTGAGAGACTCGTTTTATAATTATCCACTTGTGATCAAACGGCGATACACCGAAGTGAAGAGAAGAACCTCAGAGACATTTGCTACGACGCTATTGGCAGGAAATTTGGGAACACCTACAAAGCCTACTGTAGACCTAGGGAATAATTCGAGGCAGTCGCCGGATTCACCCGCTCACAACTTGGGGGATGATAAGTAGTCACGTTTGCGCGAAGGGCGCTGAGTGTTGTGATATCAAGCGGGACGAAGCCTCGCCGAGCTCGAGCTCAGAGCTCGATGATCTAGCCGCCGTTTAGATCGGCCAACCCGGAGCGCGAAGTAATCGAACCGTGGGCTCGGATACCAAGAAAGGAATTACATGATCACGTGTATCAACGAGTTGCGAGCTCGGAGATACCTACCGTGCTCGGAGCCAGAGAATGAATAAAGGACCCTGAAACGTATAGAAGTAGTGTTCAGGGGATATTTGGAAGGAACAGTATAAAAGGCGTAGCTACTTTCCACGTAAACTTAGTTCGGTACCCATCAATCTGCCGTCCTCACCTTCACCTCCCTCCTTCGCTCCCTTCCGGCATCTGCGCTACCTATCCCTAACCCTCAATCCTCGAGCATCGAGGTTGAGTGATGAGGTGCGGAGGCCTTCGTAGTGAACCGTCCCCTCAGTGAAGATGTAGCGGAAGAGCGCGAGGGTTAAGAAACTCTGCAAAAAATTTGAATGCAACAAAGACGTGACAGTCACTTTACCGGACCCACTTCTCCCGACTATACAACAGGTCAGCGATCGCCTCAGTGTATTAGTGATGAACCCACCAATTCTGACACGCTCCCCAGGCTTGACATTGAACGAGATTTCAGCCCTGGACAGCCTACGCTTAGTTGAATTTCGTTGTCCTCAGATTGATCGCAACCTTCGAGTCTGAATGTTCTATAGAGTTGAGATCAAATTTCTGGAGCATACTTGAAGTGTGCCGAACTTGGCAAAGACGCTTCCAATCAAATGAGGAACAGCATACCCAATCCAACCAATGGAGGGACCACTTCATTCTAACTTCAAGTTGAACTATTTTCTATTGCTCCAGCAACCTGCTAGGATTTAGATTTACTTCGCCTCTACATCCTCGGTCGGTACCTGCTCGGTTGGTTCAACACGCTTCCTAAAGTTCTTCCCTCCATCCCAGCCAACCCACGTGGTCCTCGCGACGTGCGGACCTCGTAATACAAGGAACAAGAGTTCAAGTCCGCCAAAGACGACCCGAATCCCAGAACTTAATTTATATCCCCCATCCGCGAACAATTTGGTGCCCACCGCGGTCCCCATTACTTGGCCCTATCGAACGAGAATGTTGTTGTGCCCGGGTGAAACCATGTGAGGGATACGCACGAGAAAGATCTGGGAACAGGGGAATTTGTCAGTTATCAGTTGTGCAGGAAGAGCCTGCATACGGAAAAAATCAGGACGGCGTTCAGCCGAGCGCGCGCCTCGGGGGCAATACTTGCCAAGGAAATTAATTTGATGAGCGTAAGTGTTGGTCGAACTCCAACCTGAATATTTCGGCCGTCAGTGCCACTTGAGTGCCTTGAGCGCCAATATCCAATACTGCCATTCACGAAATTGAGCAGAGAAGGATGAAAAAATTAATGATTACTACGAACTGATAATGGCGATTACAACGGCCGCAACATTGAGCTCGCCGGCGAGCGTTTGGATGATTTGCGAAATGATGACGAGTAAGATGCCCGCGAAGGCCGCCATCCATGGGACCAGCCGATCGACCAGTCTCCCGGCCATGGGGGACATAATGATGCCCGCGACGCCAAGAAGACTGAACAAACCGATAACCAAACTGAAGAAGCTGATTCATTCAACGATTTCAAATTTGACGAGGACATACGTCGAGTAATGATACGGTGCGCCGCCGAGCAAGAATGTCAGTGTGACCCAGAATCCACTGAAGATTGCGGAGTTGCAGAAAAATATGAGGCAACCTTGTGTCAGCGCGGGTTCAGTGACGGCAAATTTGGCCATCGTCTTGAGGATTTGAAAGTACGAGAGGTCCGCATTCTTTGCTGGCGTGTCAGGAGTGATGAAGTATAACCCGACCATCACAAGATATTGTCCTGAATAAAAAGGGAACACTTAGTTCTCGAAGATATAAAGCGAGTTAGATTTCACCGGCAGTGCCCATCCAGTATATATTGCGAAAGCTTGAGAGCTGAGCAATAATTCCAGAGAGCACCCGTGCCAAAAGAACGCCCATCAACAATCCGGCAAACACGATGGACATGAAGGTGGCTCGTCGGTTTGGAGGGGCCAGATCGGCCGTGAGAGGTATTAGCACCTAGACAGGCGGGTTTATCGAGTGCGAGACGACTAAAATATGCACTTACTTGATGGGTGACGGATGTGAATGCCACAAGAAATGAGAGTACTTCAAATACAACCAGCGAGCGGGTGACAGCAAGTCCAATCGTCAGCGATCCAGAGGTAAAAACGAGGAGGAGGAGGAGCGGCCTTCTCCGGACTAGATCTCCGAGGGGTGAAAGAAGGAGCAGTCCAGCAGCATACCTAAGGGAAATGTATCAACTCGTCACCCACTTCATTTGATGGGACGAACCCAGCTTGGAGTAATACCGGGATTCGCGACACACCGACATCATCGACCTCGAATTCACGCGCCAGCTCAAGAAGGATGGGCTGGTTATAGTAAAGATTCATGACTGAGGGGACGGCGAGCGATCAGACCCCAAACATTATATGTCAAGGGAGAAGTACCCGCTGCAGAAGCTTAGATCGACAAATAAACACTAACGGAAACGTACTGAATATGCTCGCAAACGAAAAGGCGATAGTTTTGGCGTATCCTATGGGCTTGAGTTGTGCAGTCGAATCGGCTTGGCACCACTCTGGAATGGGCAAAAAGCCGAAGTCGCGGGTATGCCTTCTCTTCTGAAGGGAAACCAGCTTCTCAGCACTTGGAGGTAGCTCACCCCCCGTACCGTTGTCGTCCATCGCGGTGGTGGGCAACGTGGGCACCATGGGCCGTGGCAACTAAAGTCTTGAAAGATTAGCGAGGACCGGTCGGCATTACTCGGCATTATGGTGATCATTCAAATCCCGGCCCGCATACCCGAGAACGCACTGTCGTATTTGTAGATTTTGAAGATTTCCACGGGTGCATACCATGCCAGTGGGTGGCCAGTGGGTGGCTCTGTATTTGAGATCTCTCTCAGGAATTTAGGCGCATGTGAATTTTTTTTTTTTTTTTTTTCACTCGACTTGCCTCGGCTTGCGGCAAACGGACTGATTCACACCGAGAAATCTCGCACGTTACCGAGACCATCAGTTTATGCGAAAGGAATTGGGTCTTGAACCGGTTTGTTGACGGATACATTGAAACTCAGTGAGTGAACCGTGGGAATCCCGCACAGTTGGCTCGCGACGGATACCAAAGCATAAGTTTTGGTTTTTATTTTCCACAAACAAATTCCGCAGTACGGCGGTGATACATATTACAATGTAACTGAAAAGTTAAACCGCCTACAACTTGTGGCCATTGTTCAAAGGAACTTGACGCCCACCAAACGTTCGCTGAGTGTCCAGAGTTTCTCAGCTCTGACCTGTTGGAGATCAAGAGGGTTTAGTTTGGAACTCCAGCGTAAAAGTAGGACGCACGGGATCTGAACTGTGAGGCACGATGCCTTTGTTGTTCTCGAGCGAATTCGAGAGGTAGGACCCTGGCTTGTCTGTAAAAGATAGTGAGAGAGATATTTGGGGAAGCAGCGGCACGCACCATTGAGAGACGGGTCAAATGCCGCCGCGATAGTTCTGCAAACATATCAGGGAAATTATGGTCATTTGAGAGCGAAAGCATACGTGGCGGCGCCTTGGGGAAGCGTCTTCCAAGGAAAGGGAGTATTCAGATTTGGCTTGCCGTCCTCGGTGATGATACCTTCGAAAATGATCAGCTGAAGTAAAACAATCAGCCAGTGAACATACCGTGCGCGAGCAGTTCAGGCCGCGCCTCCTCGTTCTCGACAAAGTTTGTCATGATAGCTGGATGGAATCGTTATCGGTGGATCTTGCTTGAAGTGTATCACTCACCGCCCGGAGTGAGGCTGTACGCATGAACCCGACCACCCGCGCGCCGCGAAAGCTCGATTGCCGTGAGGATGTTGGCGCTCTTCGACTGCGCGTAGGCACTCATGGCTTTGTAAGTGCTCGCATTTGGATGCTCCATCTCATCGAAGTTGATTCCGTCGCACCACGCATGAGCGCCGCTAGCGACATAAACCACGCGAGGCGTAAACGATGCATTTTGGGCAGCCAGGATTTTCGGGAGGATGAGGGCGGTGAAGAGGAATGGCCCAATATGGTCTGTAGCTATTTGATGTTCGAATCCGTCTACGGTGAGCTTGAAACCACAGAGAGAGGAGGCGGCGTTGTTGATCAGGATCTGAGAGGAAGGAAGAGATTATTTTGGAGTATCATGATTGACGAGCGGCTCACGTCGATTTGTTCTGGGTAGCCATTCACTTCTTCCGCGGCTGCCCGAACGACCTCCAGAGACGCCAGATTGAGGACAAGAGGCCTTATATTTGCGCCAGGAACTTCTTGTTTCAAAGCATCTTCCGAAAGTTTGAGCCTGATATCTGCCGTTTACGGCCTGGAGAAAGTCAAGGCCTCTTGGCACATACCGTTCTTTGTTGTATCCAGTGATGATAACGAGGGTGGCAAATTTCGCGATCACCCGCGCGGTCTCAAACCCGAGGCCGTTGATAGAAGTTCCAGTGATGAGCACTATGCAAGAACGACGACAACCGATGAACACCATGACCGTGGAACTTCAAAGGTGAGAATAGTCACCATTCTTTCCCTTGATTTCCTCAGCAAATATAGTGGCCACCTCTTCAGAGGTTGAAGTAGGAGTAAATGTAGCCATTCTTGTCGGGGACTGTGCCGCAACGTTTTTATACCTGTGTTGAGCAATGCCGAACACATACGTCACGGCCGAAGTTTAGTCACTAGACAAGACACTTTCCCGGGAGGGTCGCCGGTTGACCAATACTTCGCACTAAGAAGCGCTGACTACGTCAGAAGAGATCTTGCTTGCCTTTTTTTTATTTTGGAAGGTTTAGAGAATGGTGAAGTGGATAGATAAAAGAGTTTCTTTGTCCAAAAAATCGTACGCGCTCTCCGTCAGTCCCGACTTCAAACAACGTGTTTTCTTTTATCTCAGACATCTTCGCGTGCCCGTGTTGGCTCCAGCATTAACCTCCTTACCACAACACGATGCCAACCCCGGCGGACCACTCGGAGCATGAAACATTTCGCAGCCTTGTTATGAGCTGCTGGCCAGCTGAAGGACTTTTGCATGGACCATTAGATATACGCCCCCGGTGCGTGAGGGCAGACCGGAGTGGATGAATGTAGCTATTCGACAATCCGAAACCCAAGACTGAGTTTAACCAAGCTTTTCGGGAATAGAACTCAGCTGACAGCTCGTGCACCGCCCAATAAATCTACAACAGTCTATAACGCAATCTTAGATCCGAACCAGAAACAGTACCGCCGCCGCAGAAACCACGATCGCCTGCAACATGCAAAATATGATTGTCAGCACCGAAACCAACGGAAAAGCAGATTCAAGTACGCACAGCTTGGATATAAAACACCAGTTGCGGGACGGTTGATATCGTGCTGTGGTCGTGGTCAAATTAGCCGTACGGCAGACAAGTAGGCAAAAGACGAAAGACGAACGCGGAGAGGAGGCTACCCATCAGGAGTGACGAGAGCAGCTTTCCAAAGCCTGCAACCATCTCTATAGCCGCAAGGGTTTGACCTGGGGAGGTGAGTTCGATTGCATGTGGAAACTCGAGGAGAGCCTTACCCTGCTTCAGCGGATCGACGGAGGAGACGACGAGGCTGCGAAAGACGGGAGCGCGGCCGGCACTGCAGCCAATGAGAATGATAGCTAGCGGGGGTAGGTCAATATTAATTGCGTATACGAGAGTGTGAGAGGTCGATACCTCCAAGCTGCGCCACCCTGCTTGTCACCGAGCCCAGAATAATGAATGCCGTAGCGTCGATGCACCAAGAGAGGAAGACTACAAGGACGTCCACGCAATCTCTCGCCCGGGCAGCGATTGTATCTTCCGAATTATCTTCCAAGGAGGCGGCATACTTGTGAGCATAGCGGGGACGCAGGACGCCCACAGCGTACGGAATAACCACAGTTAGAACCGCCACTCCAACCAGATCCAGCGTCGTTAGCGCATAGCCAGTCTAGGAGTTCACCCCAAAGCTCAAATATATTTTATGCGCCGGAAATACAAACACGCACCTCTTGCGGCGAATATCGTTCCACCGCAGTAAGATACACGATCAACGCCGTCGTACGATAGCCGCCGCCCAAATCCACGACGAAGATGTGGATGGCGCACAGGACCAGGCGCCAGTTACGGGCACCTGTCTCTGCGTTGCGAATCGGTTTGAGCTGGGCGAGGGGCTCCAGGATAGACTCGACCTTGTGTCGGAGCCAGCCCTTGGGTTGAGTGGTGGAGGCAAGCGCGCTTTGTCGCAGCGCGTCGCGTTTGTGTTTCGGGAAGGATTCGGGGACGAAGAGGTAGAGGTAGGCGAACAGGGCGATCCAGATGACGCCGGCGGCGTAGTATACGGGGAGATCGCGATCAGAGCGCGTCGTGATTGTTCCGCCGATTGTGAACGATAGAGCGGAGCCTGTTTGGCGGTAAATTAATTGCTGGAAGAGGGAGAAGCATACGCGCCGAGGGTGGACCATCCCCAGAGCGTGCTTAGTGCCGCCGTCCTATTGATAATTAACTTTCATATGGTTTCAAGTTGTAGGAAGCCGACCTTTCCTCGGTGTTGACTATATCCACGACGTACATGTTCGTAGCGAATACGATAATTAGTGGCTGCGACAAGGAGTTGAATAACATCCAGAGCGTAAGGAGCGCGAATTGAATGTGGGTGTTGTATACGTGCTTAAAAGCTATGATGACCAGATTGGCTGCGAGGCCGACCACAATAACCGAGAGAATCGCCGGTTTTCGACCTAGTCTGGAGGCGATGAAGCTCAGAGTGGTGTACGCAACCATAGCTGAACGAAGAAAATAATGAGAGAAAGAGCGGAAAGGACAGAATGACCCCACATCCAATCCCATCGCTAATCGCCATAACTGCAAACGCTGTAGTGTAGTTTTTCTGCACAGCAGGCAGCGTACAGAGCGCGTCGGGAATGCGACCGTCGGGGGGATAGTTCCTGGATCGTTAGACGAATACCAGATGCGACACAGAAGCTGCTCGATAACGTGGAAAGTGGTTGTCGAGGGGAGGCGGATGGCGAGACGGCATATCATCGCGACCGGGATGATGAGGGTGATTGGGGACCATTTTCCTCGTCTTGCGGTTGGGTCCACTGTGCCCAGCAGAGGGACATCTTCCTCTGCGCCCAGCAAAGGGACATCTTCCTCTGCCTCAGAGCCTTCCGGTGGTGGAGGCATGAGATAGAGAGCGGAACCATCACTCGGCAGAGGAGAAGTGACCAAATTTGGAAATGCCACACGTCAACCAATTGATGTGAACGCCTTGCTCTCAAGCAGAACATTCACGATAAAAGAAATCCGATATTGAAGCTGCCTTAGCTGGCGTTTCTGTCCAAGGGATACCTCCTTGGATCTGCCGTTGACAATAATATTTTTTTCAGGGTGGAACAATGCATCCAGCATCAGCCATGAAACTAAGGGACATACATTTACTGAGTATAATACACGCTCATCTCAAAGCCTCCTGAATATGGAAGCGTCATATTCTGGTAGCCGCTTCCCGATGCTCTTAAATACCCCAACAACTCCTTGTAAGCCTCCGCAGCGACCACCGTATTGTCTGTCAAGACAACCGCCCCTGACCGCAGCCTCGGCTGTAGAATCTTGAGTGTGGGGAGTGCCAAAGGTGACCAGACTGTACATAGAAAAGGTGTCAGCCAACCCTCACTTCTCTCCGTAAATATCTGAGCATATCACCCAAACTTACTATCCAGCAACACCAAATCCACCTCCCCCACACCATCTTTGAGTGTCTCCAGCAAGTCTCCCACCCTAAGATCAATATGACTCTCAACTTGCTCTCCACACTTCCGCCAATACTCCCTCGCTTTCTCCGCTTTCTCCTGCTCCTTCTCAGTCGCAATCACCGTCCCCGGCTTGGCCGTGGCTGCTTTATTCTTGCCGACAGCAAGCGCCAGGTAGATGGTGCTGACGCCGAAGCTGGTGCCCGCCTCAACGACGTTGGTGGCTCCCGTGGCACGGATGAGCTGGTACATGAAATGGCACTTATCCTCGTCGAGAGCGATGAATTTGTCACGCATGAGATCGTCAAAGGGCTCCTGCCGCGAAGCATCAGAGTCTAAGATGTTTGCTGAGACGAAGCGGGAAGGGGCGTTTCCTTTGAGCGCGGCTTCCTGGTCGCGAGAGAGCTTGTGGAGTTCCGCAAGCAAGGCGGACACGTGCTCCGGGGCTTCGACAGGGGATGGGGACGCCATCGCAAGAGGTGAGCACCGGTGAGCGAAAGGTTTGTTGGGCAAGATGCGGGTTCTCAGAAAAATGAGGAGAACCCAAGAGAGAACCTGCAAAGCAACTGCAAAGAGGATCAAAAGAGGATTCAATTCCATCATCTCGGATCATCATAATCGCCTTGGCTGCCGAGTGATGCTGAACTGATGTCCGTTCAACGCCCAAATCTTTCTGCTGCGACACTGGACAGGCTGTCTGGTTTAAATCTAATATCGTGTAAAATTTGTACATGAGCGTTCTAGTCTAAATACTCGGCTGTACAGATGACTATGCAGCTGGAAGCTGAAACTGAGTTCATTTTCGAAATTTGGTTGGCTCAACTCCGCTCTAACTGTTTCTTTAATAATTGGTTCTCATATAGATTCAGAACCACCGAAAAACTATATGTGTTCATAGACATAATTTGAAGTATTACTTCGATATATTTCTACAAGCAGGCAAATACAGTAATGGCTGGTGACTAAACTTCGGCAAAATGACGAATGCTCTTTAAAGTTATGCCAGGGTTCGGCAACCATTAATCATGTCGACTTTCAATCCTACCGCCACCTCAACCTCAGACGAAGTGGCTAGTGCATTTGCCCAGGAACTCAAAGGAAGGAATGGTATGGCATCTTCGATTTGTTTCAGAAATTCTTGACCGTGGTCGCCGTTTCATCTAGTGTTAATCACTGGGACGTCTCTCAACGGCTTGGGGTTTGAGAGCGCGCGGGTCATCGCAAAATATGCCAATCTCGTCATAATCACAGGATACAACAAAGAAAGGTTTGTGCGAGAGGCTCTGACATTTTCCTGAGCGTAAAAGAAAAAACATCAGGATCAAGCTCTCGGAAGATGCTTTGAAACAAGAAGTTCCTGAAGCAAATATCCGCCCTCTTATCCTCGACCTGGCCTCTCTAGATGCCGTTCGAGCAGCCGCAGCGGAGGTCAATGCCTACCCAGAACAAATCGACGTAAGGCGCTCGTCAATTTTGAGAGCCCGGAATAGATTTTCTTCTTAGATTCTGATCAACAACGCCGCCTCATCCTTGTGCGGTTTTAATATCACCGTAGATGGATTCGAGCAGCAAATGGCCACAGACCATCTCGGGCCCTTCCTCTTCACCGCCCTCATCCTCCCGAAAATCCTGGCTGCCCAAAATGCATCGTTTACGCCTCGAGTGATTTTTGTCTCAAGTGGTGCCCATGCGTGGTGCGAAGGCATAAATGTCGAGGAGATGGAGCACCCGGACGCGAGCACGTACAAGGCCATGGTCGCCTACGCCCAGGCGAAGAGCGCCAATATTCTCACCGCGATCGAACTTTCGCGGCGCGCGGGTGGTCGGGTTCACGCGTACAGTCTCAGTCCAGGCGGTGTGTCAAATATACACCTCAAACCGCCACGTCCTCATCACCTTTTCATCTAGCTATCGTAACAAACTTTGTCCAGAACTTAGCAGAACGGCTCGCAAATGGTATAGTCTTTGCCAGATATTTCGGTTCTGCCTAATTTCTAGAAGGCACCATCACCGAGGATGGAAAGCCCAATATGAATTCTCCCTATTCTTGGAAGACCATTCCCCAGGGCGCCGCAACGTACGCATTCTCATGACCGATTCCATGGATTTAACCGAAGTCCCGGCAGAATTGTTGCAGCGGCATTCGACCCGTCTCTCAAAGGTGCGTGCCGCCTCTTCCCCACATATCCGTCTGATATTCGCGAAGACAAGCCTGGGTGCTATCTCTTCGACTCTGTGGAGAGCAATCAAAAAGTCGCACCTCACAGCTCTGATCCCGTGCGTTGCACTTCTGTACAGTAGACCGAAGCGCCAACTTATGTTCAATAGGATACGGCGAAGAAGGTTTGGTCACTCAGCGAACGGCTGGTAGGCGTCAAGTTTCTTTGAACATTAGTATTCTCCCGTTTCAAGTGCGGACGGTTGAAGTCCGTCGATGAACATTGTATTCATTAGCACAGATAAACTTAGTCTCTCATAGACAGACGCTACAACATTATGGTGCTCGTACCTCGCAGAATCTATTGAACTCGTAACATCCAAAAAGTTTATGGTTTCTGCTGTTCGTCCCGATATCGATTTCCCACGGTTCACCCGCTAAGTTTTATCGTTCAAGTATTACAAACGAGAGACTACCTCAAGGGGTCCGATTCTCGATACCTCTGTGATTAGTCGAAGACTCTCGGAGCATTCATGGACGTGCATTCGTGTGGTGATGCGATCTCCGTTCCCCTCGGCGTCATTAAAATATACGAAGTATGAGCACCATTCTGTTGTTAGTCTCTCCTAGACAGACACTACAACGGGGATGCTCGTACCTCGCATGTTTTAGCGTCTATACGAGAGACTACCCAGCAATGCGAAAGCATTTATATTGGATCTCGCGCTCTCCTCACTATATATAAGCAGACTTTATCTCGCAAACTTTGGCCGCCCTGGCATTCCCAGTTTTCGAAGCTGGGCTCGAAATACTCGAAGCTCTTGTTGTAGATGTTCAACAAAACGATGCGGCTCTTATCGTTCATTCATCGGGAACGCGCGCGTACGACATCGGGATCTCCCAAATTGATTCGAACAACTCACGGATGGATTGGCTTCTCCTAAACGGCCAACAGGGCTCATGGGCTCGATTTCCCTTACTCCCAATTAATGAGATTACTGTCGTTTTTTAAGTTTGCTACCATCTGCGGGTTCGCGACAAATATGAAGCGCAAACGACATTCCTCCCATGCGACTTGTCCTTTCAAGAGGGAGAAGTGAAGGTTACATACGAAGGAAGCGCCCAATTCTCCGATGTCTCATACCAGTCGGTCCCACTCGGTCTTGTCCGCGACGGCGGAGAACTGCTTCTCTTTCTAATTAGTAACCGGGGTGGTTTTCTTTTCTATAATTAACGTCGAACCAAGGGCATTTCGTTGGCCTCCTCTCATGTCTCAAACTGCAGTGAGTGAATAATCAACCTTCACCGCTATGACTGTCCTCATGCCCACTGCCAGACAGTCCCGACTAACAGCGCTCCCTACGCGAACCTCTCATCCGTAAATTCCAGGCTCTTTGAGGCGAAGGCGAGGAAGGGTGCTGCTCTTTATCTGCCCAACTTTTGGATTCGTCCGACGATATCTGCGTAGGCTTGACTTTCGAAGAAATCGCTTTGGCGATTGGCAAGGACGAGGTTTGGACCGCTGCGGCATTTTACGGCCAAGTACGTGCATCTTGACCATTGAACCAGCGAATGGCATTGACGCCGAATCAGGCCAAGTTTACTCCAGAAGAACTCAGCAAGGTATCTGAGCTCCTCGACGTTCCTTCGGGTGATCTGCAGGCGGGGCTCGGCGACCATTGGTGGCCCAGCCGCGGGCTGGGGCCCATCCCGCCGACCGACCCTGTTATCCAGCGCTTGTACGAAGTATGCGTATTCCAGGAATACAACCCGGCGAGTGCCTGAACACCGAACCCACAGGGCGTTCTTGTGTACGGACATCCCATCAAGGCGATTATTCACGAGAAGGTCCGTATGTCGCCGTTCCTAAATTATGCATGACATAAATAAACACATTTTCAGTTCGGCGACGGTATAATGAGCATGGTCGATTGCAAAGTATGTATACCCCCTTTTTTAGTAACCCGTTCTGTGTTAACATTCGAATGAACAGGTCAATGTCGCCAGGAAGGCAGACCCGAAAGGCGACCGTGTGCAGCTTACGTTCGAGTAAGTCTGTGATTGAATGACACAAGACCTTGTAGCTGAATTTTCCCAGTGGAAAGTTCATGCCGTATGCCAAGTGGTAGAGGCCCTCGTTGAAGCAAGCTCCGATTGTAACGTGTTATGCACCACCGTGAATGAATGATCCTCAGTCAGACTATTGAATTCCTGGAAACACCTTCAATTCCTCGACATTAAATGAGCCATGGGGTATGCGAGACTTGAATCCCATTGGTATGGTGTAGTGGGACAGCGAGGACCCGATTTTTTCCCCCATTGCCCAGCAAGCAGCTCAAGGTGCTCGGGAGACCGTAGAGACGACGCCGAGCCCATCCAAGTTCTTCATAAGCCCGAGGATGAGGCAGGAGACAGGAAGAAAGGCTTTGTACATACCGGCGATTTATTCGAGGAGGTAAACCGGAATGGTACAAGTTCCGGGGACGATAAGGACATGTCGAGGACCTTCTACGGTCTGTACGACACGAAGTAAATGCTTCTTTGTCGTTTCCGGGATCTTCTTACTTCGATGACAGGGCAATGGAGGACAACGTCTGCAAAACCTGCGAAACCTTGATCCACGAAGTTGTCGTTATCAGGACGAAGCGTCCGAAGATTCTCCTTTTCGTTGAAGTTGATAAACAGGAGCCAGATGTGGAAGATAGCCAGCCTTTGGCGTCAGAGATTATCCATCGAGCCAAATACTTCAGTGAACACTTATTTCGCATGAAAGGATCGAGCCATGCGGTTATCATTTAATTGTCTGAATACACATGAGCAAAGTTCAGTTTACTTGACTACAAGTGGGACCCACAAAAGAAGATATCGTCTCGGGAATGAAGCGGACGGAACAAACCAATCAACCGCTTGGGGCCTTGGGAAATCAAATGTAGACGCAAGCAGTGAGCTAAGGCAGCGCCTGGGGTTGATAGGGAGAGATGCGCATAAAAAGGGTCTTAGATTATGACCGGCCCTTACTGCTTTTCTCCTGTAGGAAAAAATGCTTTTAACCAGTTTGCCTCCTTCTCCATCTCCTCCATCGTCCGCGCGACACGGTCTTCATCCGCATCCACTTTCAGCGGCTGGGCCACCATCTCGGCCTCAGCCTTTTCAAGCGCAGGATAGACTTGGTCGTTGTTTCTCCCCGAGAATCTATCGCCTGCCAATTTGCGCGGCAAAAGGTGGAAGTGTACGTGCGGAACGGTTTGCCCCGCTGCCTTGCCGTCCTAGAAAACGACAAGAATAAAAATCGCTTTTAATACAAACGGTATTTCAGCCACCTGGCATGCGACGGTGAGTCCGTCAGCGCCGTAGGCGCGCTCTATAACAGAGCCGACTTGTTGAACGGTGCGCATTAAATTGGCCAATTCTAATTCTGGGTGGTTTAATTTCAGCACGAAGCCACACAGGGTTTATGTCGAAAATACACACCGCTGAGATCTGCGAGGCGCGGGACATGCCTCGTCGGAAGAACCAAAACATCTAAAGAGACACAAATAACGAAATGGTTGGCCCCACGCGCAACAGAAGCAAGTTGATACTAACGCCCGGGCACAATGGCTACGAATGAATCGACATCAGCATGTCATCGTTTCGCCGGATTGCCAGGAGTGAATTACGCTTAAGGTTTACGATGGCATACGAGAGGCTGGATCGATAGAAAGCCTGGCGTGTAACCTCTATTGTGGAGAAAAACAGAGAAGGCATGATGTTGGTTGGAAGCAAGCCCGGTTTTGTGTGTGTTTATGTATGGAGACGTCATTCGGCAATCGCCGCCGCCCTGTTCTCAACCACCATCCCTTAGTTTTAGCTGCTGAGAGGCTAGTGTTCTGTCTGCCGTGAGCTCTCCGAAGTCGAACATCCCTGTTTGTCTTTCTGGGCCCCTTTTCTTTCAAGTTAAAATGACACTGGAATACATAAAGCGTAAAAATACAAGTCGAGTTCTCAATAAGTTATGCATCTCTGACGACCTGCAGCACGTCTACCTCGGCGCCCCGTAGATGCGTTCCAAGGCTGACAGCTCAGGACACACCCCTATCAGCCGGCGTCCGTCGGGCCCATATATGTGCTTGCCATGGACACACTTGTGTGGGACGGCTGCTGCAAAATCGACGATCAACATCCTCCGCTCGCTCTTCACAAAGTGTCTCCCATCGAGCAGGTCGCCGTGCATCACTTCTTGGGCGTGCAGCGCGTACGCGGCAGACAATATCTTCCCGCTGAAAGGAAGAAAAAGACGCAAAGAAAAATCAGAATCAGAACTCGAGAAGGTGAAGATTGAATCCGCTCACTTTGAATCGTGCATCTGCTCCCCAGGAACGCCCACACAATAATCCAGTACCAGACAACTCATCTCCACACCCTTGACCTTGCTTCGGAAGTGGCCCAAACACCTCGGCACCGCCACGCCCTGTATCCCCGCCATCTGCGCGTAGCACCGCGCCTCGCGCTCCAGCGCGTCCGACGCCTCCGCCGAAAACGCCAGCTTTATAACTCCGACGTCCGCGTTCTGATCGACGTTGCTTGTGGGCGCGCGCACGCTGCCGCGCTCCCCGATGCGCACGGTGCACAAGTTGTTCCGCCCGCCGAGCCGGCGGATAAAGTGCGCAACATAGTGCGCGGAGCCGTTCGTCCACGACCAGAGCTTGTAGCTCTTGTGCGTGTCCCATATGAGTTCGAGGGTCGACATTGCCGGTACTTGCGCGCTCGTATTTAATTTTGTGGAGGTGAGTGGCACGCGACAGCAAGAGAGGTTGACGGCTTTCGTCCAGCGCTCATATATATATGGGCCAGGACAATGGGTGGTCTCGAGTAGGATTCAGATTGCGGTGGCCGGGCGGAAGAAAGATACGTCCATGATTATCACGGAAAGGTGGCTTTGGCATTTCCAAAAGCAGCTTTTCGATCGTTGGGATACACAGCTTTTACCCTTGATGCCACCTTACATGGGTGCGCCTGGGTTGCCCGTAAAACACCGCGTAGGTGACTCGTGTTTCAAGATTTTTCTTTCGACAATCCTTCCGACGTACCCGGGCCCCGACTGAGTAGAGGCTGTAGAGCGCGTCTAACAATCACGATGTGTACCCAGCCAAATGATTATAACCAAAAAACTTCCTCCATATTCACTACTTACTTTGATACCTATACACATATGGGATCATCATACTCCTTCATAACCTTCTCCAGCTCATCCATATCAAACGACGTATTGTGTTCGTCAAACGAGTTATCCGACGGAGACGATGCGGGCTGCGCCGGCCGTCGTACTGGCGCGGGCGTCACCGGCGCGGGCGGGGGGTTGCCAGTGGTACGGAGATTAGGCACGGTAGTAGAAGTAGCAGGCTTCAGAATCCGCCCCCCGTCGTGCTCCGTCTTCTCGATCTTCACCGGGTTAAGCAGCGGCGGGCGGAATTTCCGCGCAGCCTGAGACGACGAGAGCGCCCCACCGGTGGCGGTAAGCGGCGCGGTGTTCGCGCGACGCATTCCGAGAACGGGGGGCCCGCGGCGCTGCGGTTGCGACTGTGACTGCGAGTATGTTGGGGGCATGGCGCGCGCGGGAGTGGGAGCGGGCGGAGGCGGGTTGGGGTTATGTCGTACCGAGGCCGGGTTGGCGCTCGTGCGCACGAGAGGAGGGGGCGGAGGCGGGGCAGCGGCCGATTTGTGCTTTTGCAGCAGGGGGTGCATGCGCGGCTCCCCGGCGAGCGTAGCTGTAGGTGGGGAGATTGCGGGCATTCCCTCCTCTATTTTGACTGCGGCATTGGAGGACGCCATTCGCGGTGCGGCATGCGGGTGCAGGCGCAGCTCAGACGGTGACTTCGATGGCGCACGGGCTACAGCCGAAATCACGTCCAACGCGGGCAGCCGCTCCGTCCTCGTCCTCGTCTCCAGCGCGCGCGGGGACACGCGGTTCTTTGGGACGGGCGGCGGCGGCATCAGCTCCTGCGTCCTGCCAATGCTACCCCCGCCGCCGCCGCCGCCATATTCTTCACGCTTGGGCTCGCGTTCGGGGCTTGTCATAGACGTGTCCGCGCTTATCGACGTGTCGCCGGAGACAAAGGAGTAGTTAGAGCCGGGCGAGGACACACCTACAGACGACGGGGAAATCGAAGCGCTCGAGGTGGAGGACGACGTGCGTGAGAGGACGCGCGCACCAGCCGTATAGTCGCGCTCGCGCTCCTTCCCCTTCCCCTTCGCACCGAGCGAGATGGCGGAAGTAGGCCGTTCTCGCCTCGCAGCCATCGTGCGCTGCTTCACGCCCTGCCGCGTGCGCCCCGCGGATCCCACGACGCACGCGTCCCCGCCACCACCGTAGCTGGATGAGGCCGCACGCATCCCCGCGTTCTCGTCCGCCTGCTTCGACACGCCCTTGACGAGCTTGAGGAATTGTGCCGGGTCCGGTGTCCCCGCGCCATCCGCCATTCCTGCTGCGACGCCGAGGCTGAGACTGAGGCTCTGTGCGCGGGGGGCACGGGTGCGGCGACGGGGCGGCGGGGCGGCGGTAGAGGCGTTGGTACTGAACACAGAGGTAGACGCAGACGCAGAGGCCGCGCCCTCGAACAAAGTCGGCGCGGAGTGTACGCGGCCCGCGGAAGTTGAGGTTGAGGTCGACGCGACGGGTGACCCACCCCAGTTCCACTCGCTTTCGCTTGCCCTCGACGCTGCACACAGAATTTTCTTTCAGCATCGTATTCCTGTGGCACAACACTACAGAGGCTCACCCCGGACGGCATTCTGCCTCTGCGCCTCGAGCATAAGCGAGTCGAGGGCGCGGTTGCTCGTCTGCGAGCTCTTCCATTGCACCTCCTCCGAGTCGTCCTCGCGGTGCAAGTCCATGTCCAGGTCGAAGTCGATGATGTCCATCATGGTGATTTTTTATACTTGGTGCAGCTTTGGAAAGCAAAAGGAAAGCGAAAACAAAGAGGCGGCCCTTTGTCAGATCTCGGTGGTTTTGTTGTTTGTCATTTAGCGACTTGAGACGGTGGGTCTTTGAGAGGGATAAAGGTCAATTTCAAGAGGAACGTGGAAGTGCACGGACCTTAGAACTGCCTGATAGAGGCAGAAAAAATCGCGAGTATAAAATCCAAGGGCTTCCACCGGAGGTAGAATTCAAAGAGCGGCCCTTTAAAAACTGGCGCAGGTCGAATTTGATCCTCTCCACAGAGCCCACAGAGCCCACAGAGCCTGCAAATCAGAGTCCGAGAGAATCTCAGAATTGAGGATTGGGAGAGGAACGAACGGGTCACGGCACGTGGGATGTGACCGTGACAGCGCGTCCCGCAATTTAACTTTTCTGACAGTCGTGTCGTATTCTGGGAAAGATACAAGCTCGATTATTCAATAGATATAAAGTAAGGATACAATCAAGTATATGTAAGTACAACCATAAAGATCTAGCCGTGGCACGCTACCACCTTGTAAAATCCACCTCCGCCTCCCCAAACACGCTCTCCTTCCTCACCTCGAAATCCCCCTCGTCCTCGCCATCCCCCACCCCTTCGCCTCCATTACCCGCACCATCATATACCTTCCCAAACTCCCTCCTCAACCACCCAAGCACGCACCGATTAATCTCCTCAAACTCGACCAAAAACCCATCGTGCCCCTCCCCACTCGGCACGACCACGAGCTCCGAGTCCGGGATATGCGACGCAAGCAGCGCCTGCTCCGGGGGTGTGAATAGGCCGTCAGATTGGATGGATACTATTAGGGCGCGTGGCGGGAGGAGGGCGAGGGTCGATGCGAGGAGGGCGTCTGTGTCTGTCCCGGTAGGTGAGTGGGAGGCTGAGGAAGACACGCGCCCCCGCGCAATATCATGCGTGTCCATTTTGCGCGTGATGTGAATGTAGCAGTTGGCGTCGAAGCGCGCAATGAACTTGTCGCCCTGGTAGCGCAGGTAGCTCTGCGCGGAAAAGATCGGCGGGCGGGGCGGCAGTAAGGGTTCTTCTGCACCTGTACTTGCGCTCCCGGACAGGGACGCGCGGCGCTGCCCGTCATTGTGGAGATCAACCGCGTCGAGCCTGGGCGACATCGGCGGTGTCATTACCCCCGCGTCCTCCTCCTTTGGCGCCGGCAGCTGTACCTTCCTCCCAAACCTCCGCTCAAACGAATCCCTCGACCGATAAGTCAATAGCGCGCACATCCTCGCCGCCGCTAGACCACTGCGCGGCTGCTCCCCTGAGGAATAGTACCCGCCCTTGTACGCAGGGTCGCTATAGATGCTCTGGCGCTGACTCTCCCCCCACGCGATGCACCACGCGGAATGGCGCGCGGAGCTTGCCAGGACGGCGATGCGACGCACAAACCCTAGGGGTGCGACGAGCGGCCACTCGAGGGCGGCCATACCGCCCATGGAGCCGCCGATGACGACCGCGACGCGGCGCACACCCAGGTGCTCGCGTAGGACGCACAGGTTGATGCCGACATCATCGCGGATCGACGTGGGCGGGAAGGCGGGGCCGTACGGGCGCCCAGTCGCAGGGTCAGTGGTGACAGGGGACGCGGAGCCGTACGGCGAGCCAAGGGTGTTGGCGCAGAAGATAAAGAAGCGGGTGGGGTCAAAGGCCTTGTTGCGGCCCATGAGCGGCCCCCACCTAATTTAAGAAACATTCGCGGTCAAAATAATAGTCGAGCCTGGGGGATCGCGAGATAACCCACCAGTCCTCGACGTCGGCGCTGCCCGTAAACGCATGACAAATGACCATAACATTGTCGCGCGTCTCGTTCAAGCGGCCCCAAGTCTTGTACGCGACCGGTGCCTGCTTCAGCTCCGTCCCGCACTCGAGCGTGAACGACGGGATAACATAGATGTGCTGGTCAATGTGGGGGATAGTGGTCGACATAGCAGTAGCGCAGAAAGATTTCTGGGAGCTAGCTTGCGATCGGGAGCAATTTAAGGTACTTTGGCAGTACTTACTAGTGAAAAATCGCCTCGGAAATTAACAGCTTCCAGATGCCAGCAAAGCAGCCCAGTCTTTATGGGAAACGGGATGGCCTCCGTAATAACAGCCCTGGGCCTGAAATCCCGTTCAACAGCTTCGAGAGTCCGTGATGGCCCGGGAGCCTTGAGGAATTGAAACTTAGCGACATGTGTGTGGGGCATGTTTGGTTCCAACGTCGTAGCCCTGCCGAGCTCGGCACGAACGAATAAAATGCTTTCCTCCTCCATTCACGCTACCGCACATGGTGCGAGCAGCGGGGATGTGCGACAGAATGCGAATGTTGTCGTGTGCCAATTTTTGGTCGAATTCAATCAAGTTGACGCTCAGAATATTTCATTCTCATCTATGAAATAAATTTCAGTTCGCGAGGTCGAAGTGAGGCCAGACAGAGCGAGACTACTCCGCCGAAAATATGTTAGGAATCCCAAGCCCAACAACCAACTCAATATGGCTAGCTTGAGGCTGTCGTCCAAGTATCAAAACAGCAGTAGACGAGTTGCGCCTCGTGTAAAATTGACAAATCCTAATTTTTATCACGCACTCTGGCTTTCCTGGTCCACAAATATAATTTATTCCATCCATCTAGGTCTTTTATCTGCGTCGACAGAACCCGCATTAGTACGGGTGCGCGGTTGGCGGCAGCCCTTGTGCCCAACGCGCTCCGTCCATCGACGTCTCAACGCCAGGAAAAAAGTCGCACATGTGTACAACTTTTCCACGATGGCGAAGGGCCGGACCATATTATGTATGTCCTGTGTGTCGCGCACACCCAGTCTAATTTTAACGACTCGGTGCGCTAGTAAACGCTACGCGCCTACTCGGGCTTGACGCGCCACAAAACAGCGGCAGCCGCAATGCCCAATATGAGCACCCCAAGCGCGGTCTGCACGTTCATTTTGGTCTGCTGTGCCCGGGCGGCGCGGAGGGATTTCTGTGCGAAAAAAGAAAAAAATTAAATGAGCATCAAAACTTGGGTGAAGCAAGAAACCCCTTACCTCCGCACCCAAACCTGACACAACGGGGCTTATGTTCGGGCGCTTGAACTCCAACTCACCGAGCTCGAGCTGCTCAAGTCGGATCGAGTCGTCCATCCCCAGGTCCATCTCGTCCCCGGGGCTCACGCTCCTCCCGCGACTCCGACTTCCACTCCTACTCCTGCTTCGACTAGACGACGCACTGCGCCCATAAACGTGCCGGCGCCTGAGCTGGTCCTCCGCGTGCCCATTCGCCAGCCGTACCTCCGCGCCGATACCCTGCCGCATCCGGGCCTCCACACCCTCCGCCCACGCCTCCCTCCTCCCACGCTCAAGCGTCAGCTCGCTACGCACCGCCTTCAGCTCCCTCTGCATCTCCTCCCAATCCAGATGTATCGTCGGTGCCGCAGGTATAGTAACAGGCACAGCAACAGGGCGTGCCTCGAGTAGCGCAATCTTTTCCTCGAGCGCGCCGATTGTTGCCTGCGCAGACGCGTGCTCCGCCTGCAGCGCGCTCGACACGGCTAGTGCCGCCTCCAGTTGCGCGGTGAGGAGGGTGAGGCGTGCGGTGAGCTCTGTGAGCGAGAGCGTTGAAGGGGAGAACGGCGCGGGGTCGAGAGATTCTGGAGAAGGCGAACGTTTCAGAGAGGGAAGGGGGCTCCGAGGAGGGCTGGGGCTGGCGTCCGCCATGTCCATGGTGGGCTCGGGAGTCTGGGCACGCTCGCGCATACGATTCTCTTCGCGTTCCTCTTCTAAGGCGTCAGCGTCCGCCTGTGCATCCAGCTCCCGCCTCTGCGCATCCTGCGTGAACTCAAACCTTCCCTCTTCTTCCTCCTCCTCCGCCTCCCCCTCATCGACGCTATCCAGCTCCCTTGGCCTGGCAGTCATAATACTGTCCGCGTCCGAATTGTCATCTTCCTCCCCTTCCTCATCCTCGAGCTCTTCCCCGCCGTTCTCGCTCTCACCCTCGTCCCCACCCGCACCTGCGCTCTTCGTCTCCGTCCCCCGTCGGTCAACCCCCACAAACTCACGTAGCTCCCTTACCTCGCGCTTCATCGCCTCCTGCTCCGCCAGCACGCCCTCCAGTGCGCGAATGCCCTCCACATGCGCCGCGAGCGCCTCCTGGTGCTCGCGCAACTGCGCCTGAAGCTCCGCCACCGCGTCCGTCGCGGGTGCGGACGGTGGGCTCTCCACGGCGGGGACGGACGGGAGGGACGGCACGGACATCGCGCGCGGCGGCGGTTGCGGTGGGCGCACCCCGGGAAGCACGTCCGGGAAAGTCGGGAGGCTCGTCGGCGGCTACATACCGCATTCGTCAGCAACCAATATTTATTGAGTTAGAAAGAAAATGCACCAGCGCGCCATTAAGCGTGTCCTCGATGTTCCCGAGCGCACCAGTGAGCACCTGGAGGTCATGTCCCGTATCACGGCTCTTCGCGAGCTCCGCCTGCAGGCGGCTGAAGATATGGTCTAGTGTGAGCCCACGCCCGGGTGCGCGCACGCCCCCGCCGCCCATGCCGCCCAGCCCCGCGAGTCCCTGGTGAATCATCGGCATCTGTGGCCTCCGCGGGCCAGCCATTCCGTTAAACACCGCGCCCGCCTGGTTCATCGTCGCGAACTGGTCGTGCGGGAGCGGTGGCGCTGCCCCTTGTTGGCCTGCGCGGGTGGGGAACACACAGGCGACGCGCGCGACAACCTTGCGGTGAAGCACGGTCTTGTTGTCCTCCGACACGATGTCCACGCCGAATTCCTGCGATTTTTCGGGTCGGCCTAAGGAGTCCGGAGGGAGCGGGGGCGACTCACGAGGATGTCGTCGCTCTTGAGCTCATACGGCTCCGACTCGCGCCCTTCGAGACTCAAACGCTCGCCGTTAATAAAGGTCCCGTTCGAGCTCTTGACGTCCTTGATGTATATCTTCCGGATTGTCATTATTAATTTACTTATGTGTCGTGTGCCGTAGAGCGGAGGACACACCTTGTTTCCTTCTTCCCAGACCTCCGCATGCTGCCTACTGAGTACCCTCGAGTCAAAATACCCGTTGCGCTCTCCCGGCTGGGTCTTGGTGTTTGGGGGGCGGGCGATCTTGACGCGCTGGCCGGGGGCGAGGGCAATCCTCTTAGGTATAAACGAGTCGTCGAGGGGATACAAATGTAGTGCGGGAAACGACGCGTTATTTTGCGGGGGGTATGGGTTTTGAGAGGACATGGCAGCGGACGAGAGAGCAAGGGACGAGCCTGGGGCTGACGAGCGCAGAAAATGTTCCATCAAAAATACACGTGGATATCGGACACTGCCACAGATGCCGGCAACCACGGCACTGGCAGTCCGCCACACGTGGATATAAACGGAGAAAAGGGCGTAGAAAGTTGGGTGAGGAGTTGAAGTTTGCACGGAGGAGGTTGTGGTTGAAAGGAAAGCTTAAGTCGGCGGACGATCGGGTTTATGCAATTTTTACGAGAAAAATCGAGATCCCTGGTTTAAATCTGGTTCCGCACTACCGCCGTCGACTGGTTGAATTAGAAAATTAGCCTGAATTCAGTCTGCCAGCTCACCGATCTGAAACCGAAACCAATATCATTCAGCCTTGTCATCGAACGCATCCTGTGCAGAAAGAAACCTCGACATATCCCTCGCTATAAAATCGTGCACCTTGCTGGTTGGATGGAGGTGGTCAACCCATATCGAGCCATTAGCTTTGCGCACATCTTCGGCCGGAAACCCGTGGGCCACAGGATCGTCGAGCAGTGCGTTGAACGTGTCCCAGGAAGAGTAGATCATGACTGTCGTGTCGGGATGGTTTGCCGCAAACAGCGTGGCAGCCTGCTTTAGTTCGGTGTTCCAACTGACGTAGTTTGGTTCGTTTCCCTTGGCTGGGGAGTGTTAGTGGGGATCCACGAATTGCGGAGGATTAGAAAGAAAACTACCGGGTGATCGGTTGATTGCGGGGACATTAACGAAAAGGAAGTTTCGGGCGCCTGGATGGAATCAGCTATGATAGAGCAGTGACTCAGAGTAGAATCCCAACCGCTGTTATAGAGCATCTCTTGCGCCTCAAAAAGCATCTCCAGATTGTGGCCGTGATCGCTGCCCCATCTGCGATGCAAGTAAAAAACCAAAAACCAAAAGAAAGGGAAATAAGCATACGCAGCGTCGTTGATGCCCACCCACGTAACTGAGGCGACATATAGAAACGAGAATCTAGATCCAATGCCGCAATTATCACTCACTGAACAACGTGTCTTCCGCCGTCCATGCCGCCCAGTCCGGCTTAAGCTCAATATGCCGCTTGAACATAACCTCGATCTGATTCTTCACATTGTGCACTCTTGACCCTCCTTTAGCGTAATTATAGACTAGCAGTCTGTCACGGCTCCCGCTAGTGTAGTTCGTGATGAGGTGCCCGACCCAGTTGGGCTCGCCGACCTCCGCGTATGTGGCGCCGGGGAACTCGACGCCGAGAGGCTGGTCGTGGCTCGGGATGGGGGAGTTTGTGTAGTCGTAGCCGACGTCACAGTAGGATGCGCCGCTGCAATTTCACGATGAATGGATCAAGAACTTGATAGGGGTGGACGCGTACAAGATAACGAGGAATTTGAGCGCGTCGCAGCCTTTCCAGTTTGGACCCTTGTTGAACACAGTTGAAGGAAATTCGGAGGCCATGGATTGAACTAGGAAAGCGAAGAAAGCCCTGTTACCGTCAAGGTTCTGGTTGAGAGCGAAACGACCACGTGAAGGCTGACGTGCATTTCCAAATCCGGTTACTTACCTCACCAGTTCGATCAGGGCCGCCCTCTGAATATTAATATTTTATCGAGCTTGACCTTGAGTTCAGCTATATTTCGTATGTCGCTCTTACACATTCTGTGTCGCATTGACCGTATAATCCAAAAATCGTACTTTGCCTTCGAATGGGAACCGCTTAAGACATAAACCACGCGAAATGTAAACGACACAAACAGGGCTCGAGATTTTCTATGTAATGTTTCCGTAGATTCTGTCTTTTCATGCTGTGGTTGAACCGCGGACATGTTAATATATTCGCAAAATTTCACACAAGGATGAGAGTTGAAAATATTTCTTCCGCATCCACGGGAGTGTTCGCAATGACAACCTCGATTCCATCGGCGTTATTCTCCTATTTTTCCTTATCTGCAGAAGCAGAACCCGAATTTGCATCTGCCGCTTTGAACCCCATTTCCGATCTGTGTTGCTGTGTAAAACGATTTCCCGCTGAGTGAGAACGGTAAGAGATCCAGCAGCACGCAGCAGTGCCAGCGAAGCCGTCCACAGCAGTCTCAAACTGGCGACTCGCACCTCGTTCCGATGTGACTCAGCCAGTGACTCGATGAGCGTCAATGGGATCGACGCATATGTAATATCTTGCCCCGACGAGAATGAGGCAAGGACCCTGGAACGCTGGCGGCAATCGATTCTAAAATTCGTTTTGAAGTATTGTTGCCCCGATAGCAACGCTCCAAGACTGTGTCACGGTCCAAAAATTCGGGTATTTGACTATTGTTTGAACATTCGAACACAGCTTAGAAAATGTTCTAGCAAAGAGAAGAAAGAATAGAGCCGCAGCGTTCAGCGAAACATCCGAGGGCGCAGGAGCCGAAAATATCGTCACATAAAGCAGACGAATCCGAAGGCCGCTATCAGTTGGAATGGCACCGTGGCTCCAATTGGTGTAACAATGTTCAAGGTGAGAAGCAGACCGACTCCGATGGCCATGGCTATCCAACCAAGATCCAACCTGGCGTATCCTGCAAGCTCGAAGGCGCGTACGACAAGCCTGCAGTGACCATATTTGTTGATGAAAATACCTCCAGAATAGCTGATGACGAAATGGCAATGGCCAATGGTAGTACATATAATCCAGCGAGTAAGGGGATCGCTTGAAATTATAGTGGCCTGCTCAGAAGCTAATTGTCACTCGACTGATCATTCCTTTCGGTACTAACATATAAACTGGAAAGCGGAGGCATCAGAATCACATTCAGCCTCTTCGTGCATGAACCTACAAGGCACACTGATGAGGACTAATCCGTGAATGAAAGAGCCAAGATATCTCGTTGGAAGGATGCAGGGGTCAGAAAATTTTGATAATAAGGCAAAGAAGCCTCGTGCCCGCCGAGGCTCGTGCGATTGGAAAGAATTTCTCTTAGAATATAAGATGGTGAGTTCTATAATGTTCTACATCTTCAAATTTAGTACATACGGAACGGTGCGGAACGGTGCGGAAAGAAATGCTCCATAGATGAACCACACTGAGCCAAGGATGAGAGAAGTGAGGACAAGCACTGATGTCCAAGGATAGGTGCGTCCGCCCATACGAACGCAATAATGCGACAAGAAGCGCTGGCAATTATTATACCATTGCCTCTGTTATACTGTAGCTGTGAGGAGGTCTAAATATTGCTGGGGGTCACAGTGTCCATATGACATTCATTACGGAGAGATATCAGAAAGCTAACCCTAAACAAGAATCAGCGACGATGAGTGGGAAGGAATTTTACAAATTTACCACCGCCAAGTAGTTCTTTGGACAATGGCTTCACCGATAAATGGACCAGCCCCGGTTGCCACACTGAAAGTCCTGTAAAAATCGAGCGTGAACATTCGGGATGTTCTGAAATTGGTGGACTCACGCTCCGATTAAAGCATTCAAAAACCGCGGCGTTTGAGTGAGACCAAATCAGCCACGATGATTGCGGTAAGGGATTGGACTCCGCCGCACCCAATTCCCTGAATCATTAAACGATTTGAATTCATTCAGGAATTATGTCCGATGGAAATCACTCACCGCATCCTGCAATCAAGACCGACATCGAGTGAGCAGAACCCGCAGCAAACATGAGGAAAGATCCGAGTAGAACTTCCCTGCTAATTGATCATTGAGTTGTCCGACCAAGGATGTACTAAGTCGAGACCCAGGCAACGGAAACCGAGCGCTGTTGATCACGAACGATGACTGGTAAAGCTGTGGCCATGGCGCCCCAGAGGACCGCATCGAAAATAGTGAACGAACCATATCCAAAGCACTCAGGGCGATTGACCGGCATACATTAATGAAGATTACCCAGAAGCCCCAGCGCTCCTGGAGAACGGGTCTTACCACCTCGGCCAGGAACCGCACTTTCAGTGTTTTCAGGAGTTTCAGCGTCTGCAGACGTCATGTCGAGACAATTTGCAGGAATGAGATAAAGGGGCAGCTGGTGGTACTTTAGACCCGGGTCTGACACAATGTGGGCATCGGTGGGCGGCATGCATCGAACTTTCATACGGACCACAAAAGCCACTGTTGTGGGACGTTGTCCTTAATGGCTTCACCGGAAACGGTTACTTTTGCGAGGGAACGAGCTCCCGTAAGTCCCCGGGCCGTCTTGAAAAGTTGAAACTTGAAAGGCGTTGTCAGCTCAGTTGCAGTTGTACGGCCAACGGCGCAACATGCCAACAACACCAACATGGAAGTCGCGCACCCCTAGAAACGTAGAAGACCATTCCGCCTACTAGTGGCATCAACTTGAACGAAGATGACCGTTTTTTTCAAGTGTGTTTATGATCTCCGTTTGTGTTGACGATGAATCAGATGATGGCCAAGGTTAGTCGCCGGCGCATGCTTGTTGATGCGCGCTGCAGTCAACTGTTTTGGCACGCTGCAAGCATCGGCGGCAGTGACATCAAGATTGCGTCATCCAAACAGTATTTTTGCTCGACAACAAAACAAACATAACGCCAGAGCCCGCAAGCTCCGGATACATGTATTTAGCAGACGGTACCCGCCGAGTTCGACCTATTAGTATTATGACACTGAGTGGGTCACTAAGCTTTTCAGAATTATCTTCGGCCACTGTGACTGCAAGCCGACGTTGACGGCAGTCGGAAGTTCGAGCACACCGGGGAAGGCATTCATGGACGACATGGGAGGAGATATACGTGTATTCGGCAGGTATGGTTCCGCGACCACATCTTTTAGTCGTAGAGGCGCACTCAACTTTCTTTGAACAAGGTTCAACTTGTCTCACGTTCCAAAGGAGAAACGGTAAAGCTAATTAGTCAACCCTTCAATTTCCGGCCTCGGATTATCCGCGTGCTCAGGAAATACGTATCTCCGAGCACGCAGTACTCCACGGCCTAGGTACCGTGGCATCGCCGCTTGAAAACCCAATGTGATCGGACATTGTTCAGTTACCGCCGATATCGAGTTAGCGCCTGTCACGGATCGACTTTATTGTTACATCGGAATGATGGTCGGATTCGTTTAAAAGGATGGCCAGTCTACTTCCATTGCTAACCCCCAGACAAGACACAATGTCCATGGCCAACGACGTACCTAAATTCACCGCCGACCCGTCAACTCAAGCGTCGTGGGGAGCGCCGACTCGGCAGCAATCGAGCAACATGCGGGGCCTAATCCGGTCGGGAAAGGTGCTCCTTGGCCAGGTCTTGTCCTACCCAAGCAGACAAGTTGCTAAAACGCTCGCCGTAACTGGTGCGGACTGGATTTGGATCGTGCGTTCTGATCCCGATGCACAGGACTAGCCTATTGATTATTGCTGTGCATATAGGATGCGGAACATGTTGCTTGGTCCCAGAAACTCCTCGTCGAAGTGATACAAATCATCAACTTTGAGAGTGGCGGGAGAATGGTCCCTATTGTCCGCGTCCCAAGCAAGACTGCTTTTGATTTCATGGTAAGTTGCATGATTCAGTTTGGCCATCAGGTTGAATCTAAGTGCTTACAATCTTGACCAGGCATGGAGCCTGGACGCTGGGGCGGGAGGAATAATTGTTCCACATATAGAGAGCGTAGAGGAGGTAGCCGCTGTAGTGGGGGCGTGTCGATTTCCGTACGCGCATCATTCTACGGGTTCTTGTTCCAAAGCTAACTATTTTTGACAGACCAACTGGGCACCGGTCATACCCACCCTTCACATTCGTTAGTGCCTGATCTTGACATGTTACCGACGTGGCTGATTCATTGTGCTATAGCTCCCAGGCGTAACAGACACTACGCCAGAAGGAGAATCAGTATACAGCCTTGCGAACAAACACGTCGCTATCATCCCCCAAATTGAATCGCGCGTGGGAATCAAGAACATTGACTCCATAATGCAGATGGAGAACGTCGACGCTGTGATGATTGGTGGTACGTCATCGGCCATGAATACTGAGTGTTGAAAATTGACCTCGGTCAGCTGGAGACCTGCGTCTGGACATGGGATTGCCGGTGGGGTTTGTTGGATCGGAGCCTGAATTTGTCGCAGCAATGGACCGAGTCACTGCGATGTCCAAGAAGTACGGCAAGTCGCTCATGGGAGTCGCAATAGGCCCGTCTATGGTGGAACAAAGATTGAGGCAGGGCTTCACCGTGCTAGTGAATACCGTCGACTTGTATACCTTGGGATTCGCTACCATCACGGAACTCGGAACGGCCAGAGCCACAGTAGAAGCTTACCTAGGCCAGCCCAAGTAATCTTTCCGGATCTCAATTAGACGATAATGGAAATTTTGTTCGTTGAAACTTTTCGACTCCGGGGCAACTCAACGAAATTTATTGCAAAGTATGTTTTTAGCCCCATTGATGCTGATCTGACCCGCATTTCGGCTTGCTGATTCAATTCGGCAGGTTTGTTGAGTTAACCACAGATTTTCTCTGCTGAGTTAGCTTTTTTATTTTGTTGGACCAGCTCTGTAGCATGCTGAATTACCCGTGATTTTGCTTGTTGACTCAATCCAAAATTTCACATGAATTCTGTGCTGATTCAACCGCCCATTGTGTTGTTGACCCAACCCAAGATTTGTCCATCGATCTTATTGATCCAACTCAGAATCTCTTAGCACCAGTAAATGTCAACAATTTTCTGTTATCGCATCTCCCGGTGTATTTGTATTTCAATCATAGTGATCTCGGCGCGACTCGGACTCCTCTTAAACAGCAAATAGATTCCAGAGAGAGGTTGAACAATAGCCTTGTTCATCGAATTTATTCTGAGAGGCGAGGTGTCGCAAGGTCAGGGTGTATTAATTGCATTTTGCATTCAATATAGAAGTTGAACTAGTTTAGCAGTTCCGACGCTGTGACAAATAACCTTGAGATAACACAGAATACTCGCAGCAACCAGCAACGAGGTTCAAGCAGGCTCACAAACGTAAAGTATGCCGCCCCGACCTGGCAAGGGTTTATTCAAAGTTCTCCTGGGCCGCGCTCGTGCAGTGCAAAGGGCCTTGAAGCTTGACTTGAGGCTCTTACTGTACTCCATTACAAACCAATTGGAAAACCCTGAACTTCGTAGATACCACCCAGAGCATAGGAATCACACCAGTTTGCCTCGAGAAATAACTGGAGTTGGATCAACAAGTCCAACTCGGGTAGGCAACCAGCCGATAAACTGATGTCGGATCAACAGAGAAATAGCGAGTTCCTTCAACAACGAAATCCTGGGTTGGATCAACAAGTCCGAAGAGCAGGATCAACACAACGATGTCGTTGGCTCAACAAGCAGAATAAGCAGAGTCAGCATCAGGATGTCCTACAGCACGGTTAGGTCAAGATAGCCATGAGCGGTTGGATCAACATCCGGAAACCATGGTCGGAGCAGCATCGGCCGGGGCAACGAACATATTTTCGAAATTTATTTGCGGGATGCGGTCCGAATTCCGATGAAGTCATCAATTTGCCTTGGCCCTTTGATCCAAGCAGCGCTTTGCTGGACTTGCCATGGGCGTCCTGTCGATATGGTTGCGACAAACGTCTTCTGTCTGCTGATTGATTTCGCTGGAAATTCTCATTTCAAGCTCAGGCTACTCAAGTCAGGGGTTGTGAACTTCCGATAAGAATCCCAAATTTATGTACGTATTACAGTGCATTTCCGTGTTTCCCGACCTTATAAATGGTGCTCGGGCAGCCCACAGAGCATTACAACGCATCCCTTCTCTATATATATATTTACTAATAAATTTGCGAGTCCAGACTCAGCAACTGGCCCATAGCGATGTTGCGCCATCGTGGCTCCATCTAACGACATGAATGTATACTTAAGCTTTCAGTTAGGCGAATGACTCTTCTGATACCATGTTCTGCCGCAATATCCTTCTGTCTCTGTCAGTGGCGCCATTACTTTCGTGTGCTACGCAGCAGCATCCCTTTTACACCGAATTCGACCATGCAGAAGGGTATCAGTTCAAGTGGGCAGTAAATGACGTGGCGATTATAGGTGCTGGAGTGAGGTCAGTCAAAACCGGGTTCCTCTTGAGTGATAATTCCGGCTCATAGTTTCCAGCGGTTTAATCGCATATCGGGAATTCAGAGGAGCGGGGTTCTCCCGTGTTCGGGTGTTCGAGCGAGACGATGTACCGGGGGGCAACTGGCATTATACGGAAGAGACACCTGTGGACGCCCCAATTCCCAACGCTGATCCGTCAGTGGGGGATTTTGTGCCGTCGTTGCCTCCTCATGGAACGTCGTTTCCCGTGGAGAAACATTATTCGGATTGGGAGGCGCAGTGGAGGGAACACAGAGGCCCAAAACCTGTCTGGGAATCGCTAGAAAGTAATGCTCCAGCGGTAAGCTCATCGTCACGTTCATGTGCCTACAAGTGCTGAGATGGTGATGCAGCCTATACAGCAGGTGAGTTAGAGTACAATGATTTAATTGGCTTGTCATTGCTAAAATCTGAAATTTAGATCACAGAAATTCCTTGGCCCCCTGGGACGCCCTGGCGTAAGTCATGTTGTAGGCTATTCTTTAAATCTGACACCCATCTTAGACCTACCGCATCGAACCCTTGCTCGCTACTTGCGCGCCTTCGCATCATTCCATGGCGCAAACAGTAACGACAAAAGCCCAGATATCGCATACAATACGCGGGTGGAGCTGGTAGAAAAGCGCTATGACGAAGCCGGGCGTGAACGTGGTTGGAGATTGACGCTCAAGCGACTCGAAAGAGATGGGGTGGATTCTGCAAAGGCTACCTGGTGGACGGAGGTAAGTAATCCTGTTTGAAAAATACTTAATTGGATAATCAATTGCGAAAACATAGGATTTCGACGCCATCGTTGTTGCAACTGGGAGATATAATGCTCCCAACATTCCTCGCATATCCGGCCTGGAAGATTGGGCGCAAAAATTCCCTGAGAGCATCATCCATTCTCGCCAGTATCGTCGCCCACAGCCATTTACAAACGAGACAGTTCTGGTCGTTGGGGGAGCGGTTAGTCCCCGTCCGTTGAATTGTCCTCGTCATGGTACTCAACACTGGCCATTCAGACGAGTGGGGTGGAAATCTCGAGAGAAATTAATCTTCACGCTGAGAAGATTTATACATCTGTACGGGTATGCGGTTCAACCTTCTTCAATTTCGCAAAGGAATAAATGAATTCGATAGGCACCTAACCCCAACCTGCCATACGAAGCTGGCCGCCTCCAACTCCGGCGCCTACCAGCCAACGTCAGCCTTGTGCCCGAGATACGATGCTTCCACGCATCCAATTCTAGCATCGAGCTCGCAAATGGAACGGTGCGTCGACGTTGATGCTTTTTCTGATATTTCTGGGCCTGACAATGTTGTTTCAGTTTTTGCTCGATGTCAGTCGTGTGATATTTGCAACTGGATTCCGCTATTCGTTTCCCTTCCTGCCGCAATATCACAACCCGTCGTCGTCCTCCACACAGCCCATTGTCACAGACGGGACTCATCTGCGCTCGTTGCATGAAGACTTCTTGTACATTGAGGAGCCGACGATCGGGTTTCTGAGTAGTGCGTGACGATTCATCTGTTCTTGACTACAACTCTGATAAATTCTCTCAGTGAACTGGGGCATGCAGTCCTTCACTTACTCCGAGTATCTGTCTTTATCTCTCGCAAAAGTATGGTCGAGGAAGGCGATACTTCCGAGGACAGCAGAGATGTGGCGGAGATATGAGCAGCGGGTAAAAGACCGCGGGGGATATGGACGACACCTCCAGTTCCTAGGCACAGAACGGACAGCTGGTACGTCCTCAATAATTTTTGTAATCAAGTTCCGTGGCTTGACAAGTAGTGGAGCCAACATCCGTTTCTTCGTCGGATGGCTGAACGACGCAGCTGTCAAATTCGGAGGAAGACAGGTACGCCTGTCTTCAGCTTTGATTCATTTGAACTGAATCAAACTTGTGTTAGATTGACGGGCAATCGAAAGAGTACGCACCTGGAGATTACTCAACTATTCGCACACACTGACGATTCATATTTTACAGGTTGCCTCAGATTTCGGCTATCTGGTCCCAGGCACAGTACGGTGTCGTTTATGCGCCGCAGCTGAATGAAACGGCCAGTGCTCTAGACTGGGTCCACGGAGAAGATTGGTGATTTGGTGCTGTTTTACCACTTTCAGTTTAGAGTCATCTCTACCTACGTTCGTATACGTTCTGCATACAGTTATTTTCCCTCGCCATCGAGCGAAAATGTACGATGGCATGAACGAATGTCTATTTTCACACAACCACCATTGTCGCGCAGCGAGTCTTGTCCCTTCATTTTATACGTTCCATAGCAAGACTACTGGGAGTTCCATGGTCATCACTGAGGCTCGGCGATTGAAGTGGCTGCCACCCGCTTAGTTTCGCGGCAAGACGTCATTTGGCGCGATTCTTGTCGCGAAGAGCGCGTTGAAGATTACCGCCGGAATCTAGCCTTCTGTGTCGAACTTCAACCAATCATCTGACATTTACGACAGGAATGGCACTATACATGCACATTATTGCGGGAATGGCGCAATAGAAGAATGTGTTCTATTTGTGATACTTTAGATCCCTAGTCGTCTCAATCTCCTGCATAGCGCGCAATGAGTACGTCCACCGGAATCAAGGCAGTTGAGTCCCCCTCCGAACCGCCGTATCCCCAGGTTCCAGAGGCTACGAAGCAGTCATGGCTCGGATATTTGTGGGATACCGCAGATGTAAGTCCTCAAGAACGACGAATGCTGTTCAAGGTGGACGCATCCCTGCTGCTTTTTGCATCTGTACGTATTTTGAATTTATTCAGGAATGGACCATTAATATCTTCTAGCTGGGTTATTTCATCAAGAATCTGGACCAGGTAAGTGCGGCTTGAAGAATAAATTCGAATTTAACAAATTGTACGCTAGACAAATGTTACGAGCGCAGTGAGTTGAATTCTTAAGGGCAAGATCCCACCAACCAACGCAACTTCCAGTTTTTCGCAGGGATGAAGGAAGACCTGTGAGTATCGTCTTCCGTTCGAGTGATCCGCCTATTCAATTATTTTCCAGGGGCATGTATGGAAATGAATTGGTTCACGCCACCTCGTACTGGACCGCAGGGTAAGCCCCCCTTCGCTTCTTTGTTCAACGTAACCCTATAACTGAATCCTGCAGTTATGTTATCGGTCAAGTCCCATCCAATCTGCTCCTCACCAGAATTGCCCCGCAATATGTTATACCGACAGTAAGGTTCCTAGACAGATAATTATTTATCCCAGTCCTCATTCTTGGTAGCTTGAGTTGGCCTGGGGGCTAGCGACGCTCGGGACGTACTCGGTGAAGAACGTGAAAGCCCTTTATGCGCTGAGGTTTCTTGGTTCGATTTCTCACAAGTCGCATCCCAGACCCTTCCTAATTGTTTTAATAGTCGGATTGTTCGAGTCCGGGTTCTACCCCGGCATGCACTATATTTTGGGCTCTTGGTTGGTCGCTTTTCAAAGTGAATCCCAACTTCTAAGAATATGATACAGGTATACGCCGCGTGAACTCGCGAAGAGATCCACCATATTTTGGGCGTCCGGCTCCCTGGGAACCATGTTTTCGGGATTCTTGCAAACGGCAGCGTACAATAATCTAAACGGTGTTGGCGGCTTGGCTGGGTGGCGGTATGAAAATTTCAAACCCGTGTTTCCGTTTATGATTCAACCTGTTTAGATGGCTCATGATCGTTGATGCTATCGTGTATGCGTGAGCTTACTGCCGTCACAGAAAGCTCACAAAGTCTTTTTAGTACCATCCCAATCGCCCTGTTTGGTTTTGTTTTCCTTCCTGATTTGCCGTGGAACGCAAAACGCTCTTTGCTTCTGAGCGATGAGGTATTCAGCTTGACTATGATTTCTCCATAATGTTCACACCATCTCGACAGGACATTGCCATTGCGCGTGCCAGGATGAAAGCAATCGGGAGGAAGGAGAGCGAACCATGGAGTAAGGCGAAGGTCAGTACCTTTTTCGCATTATCGGGCCCAACGCTCACCATTTGGTTATCTAGCTGCGGCGAATCCTCACTGGTTGGTATATATGGATTTTAGCCCCTTTATATTGTCTCTGGAACAACGGCCCGGCCCAGTCGCCAATGCAGTACTGGCTCAAGAGTTTCAACGTTGAACCATATCCTGTCCCAGGAACACACTACACCGTTTCTCAAATCCAACTGCGTCTGTGCATCCCAACTTGATCCATATTTCCTGTAATAAGTGCTATCATCTAGTTCCTCTCCCGGCAACAGCTATCTTCTTCGTCACGGCTTTGATCCTAGCATGGATCAGCGACGGTCCCGCCAAAGGTAATGAATTTTGATCGAATACTCGAGCAACAATACTCATGATTCCTCCAGGACTCAGATGGCCGTTCATAGTTGCAGGATCAATTGTCACCCTGATTTTCGACGCTATATGGCTTTCAATGCCCCTGTACACCAATATCAAAGGCCATTTCGCATATTTCTATCTGATGACGCTCGGGGTGCGTGATCAAGACTTTTCCGACTCGTCCAATTCTCACAAGGTTACAGACGACTGCAGGACCTTTGATTCTCAATTGGATCAGCGAAATAACGCAGGGAGACGTAAAGAATCGTATTAATGCTCTTCCATCCAGCTGAATTCAACATCCGTAGAATGAACTTCGTGCGCTTTGTGTTGCATTAGCCAACGACCTTGCCTATGTAGTTCAGGCAGTTGCTCCGAATTTTGTCTGGAAGACGCTCGACTTTCCTCGTGCAACGAAAGGATACCATTGGTCTATCGGTACGTGCCCATCTTCTCCGCCGTTCAGTTAGCTCAACGTAACCCACAGTTTTGCAATTCTTGCTACGTGAGCTCGCCTTGCCGTCTCGCGGCCTGTTGACACCGACTTACTAACCGCTTTTTTTCCAGTCACCTGGACAGCTCTAGTTCTGTGGCTTCTCCGCCGGGATAGAAAGAAGGCAGCCGTGCGAGAGCTCAATAGTGAAAGTGGAATTGAAACAACTGGGAGTCTAGAGTCAGACATGGTTCACGTACCTGGAGCAGATCTTCCAATTAAAGTACGCGAACCTGAACTAGCTTAACTTAGCATGTACCAATCGTTATGACATTATGAGAGAAATGGGTTTGCTTTTGAAGTCGAAAATAAATCGCGGAGGATATTCTAGGCCATCCCTCTTCTTTGACCGGAACAAATTCTAAGGCGCATAAATTGCGGCACGATTGACAATTGACTCAGCTAAGAGACAATTTCCGAAATTCGGGATTTGTAAACCTTTGCGAGAAGTTCAGAATAATTGCGCTATATACGATCAAACCCTCGACATACTTTCGCAGGTCATCTGTTCTTATCGCGAGAACGCTTTCTGCGTCAATTTCCTAGCCATATTGCGTGCTCCATCGACGCTTTGTAACGCAAAATTGTGTGGTATTTAGAGGCTCGGGTGTCGGGCAGATAATGTTCATTCTCGTTCCGAGTTCACAATGGCCCCAGTTGCGACTGAAGTTACCACACCTACCCCCGCGCACAAGGTTATCAAGCCCGGTCCCGTCCAACCGGTTTACCCAGAGGAGAGCGAGACCTTCAAGCGCCCGCCGGCAAACACACTCCGGCGCTACGAGAAAGCAGGGATCGACATCTCGCGTATGTCCTCTAATAATTTCGTTGACTCGGTTGGTTTAATTGACGCGGTACGATACAGAGGGATACCCCTACCTCCCCAACAAGCCCGAGTTCGTGCAGGATGTCGAGAAGCTGCAGACCAACCTGCGCGACTACGTCGACCCCGGGACTCGGGCCGACCCCGAGAAGACGGCGCTCTTTAGTGCGGCCAAGGAGGTCAGGGATCTGTCGATCCACATTGGGGTACGTCTTCCCTCCTAGCGGCGATTCGTCCGAGCGCTGATACATTGCATCCAGACTGAGATTGTCGGACTCCAGCTTGCCCAGTTGACCGACCAACAGAGAGATGAGCTTGCTCTCCTCGTCGCGTACGTCGCATGCGTTCTGCTCCTCTTCCTTCCGAGGCCCTGACATTGGTGTTCGATTTTATAGCGAGCGTTCCGTCGTCTGTGCGTAGCTCTGTGGTTTCAGATAGAGCTCTCTGGCTAACACCCACTCGCACGCAGTCTTCCGCGACCAGGATCTCTCCCCGCAGAAACAGAAAGAGCTGGGCCTCTACCTCGGCGACGGCGAGATCGAGATCCACCCGCAGGTACCCCAGGTGCCCGGCGTCCCCGGTGTGACCCTCATCTGGGAGAAAGCTCGCGAGTATAAGCTCACGACGCCCCGAGGCTTCCGAAATGCGTATCCGTCCGGGAGCTATGGCTGTGCGTTCCCTAATCTGTTTGAACTCGAACTTCTTGTTAATGCGCACTGCGTCGTTTAGGGCACACGGACCTGGTGCACCTCGCATTCCCTCCCGGCTATACCCATTTGCACCAAGATACGGTCCCTGAAGTCGGCGGCGACACGCTCTGGGTACGTTCTGCATTTCGCTGATGATGATGAATAAATATTAATTTCTTTTGCTCCAGGCGACAGGGTACTCGGCCTACGACAAATTCTCGCCCAGGTTCCGCAAGCTCCTCGACGGACTGAAGTGAGTTCGGACAAAATTCAGTCCAGTGGTTCTGATTAGTTTTTCGTTAGTGGAATCTACCGCTCCGCGCACCAATACAAAGACGCAAACGACCCCAGCGCCCCATCGCGCCATGTACATATCGTACACCCTCTGGTACGTCGGATATAACGAGAGAGAAAAGACATAAATGCTGACAAGCGTTAGGTCCGTACGCACCCAGTGACTGGGTTCAAGACCGTCTTCGCGAACCGCGCGATGACCGTCGGCATTGAGGGACTCGACCAGGCCGAAAGTGATGCCATCTTGAACCACATCCACGAGTTCGTAAAGTCCAATAGTTGATCTATGCATCTCTGAAGCCGCCGCTGTTAGTGTGTACGAGAAGTCGACCGATCTGCAGATTCGCTGGACGTGGACGCCGGGAACCTCCGCGATGTAAGTTGATTCCTTCCTTTAGGCCTTTGCGCAGAGCCTAACGGTTCTTCCGATTTGTAGCTGGGACAACCGTACGACGATCCACACGGTGTCTTTCGACTATGAAGGCAAGGGAGAGCGGCATGGTACCCGCGTCAGCTCGCTCGCGGAGAAGCCGTTCTTCGACCCCAACTCGAAGTCACGGCGCGAGGCGCTGGGATTGGATAACTAGTTGTCATACATGGGATGGGCCTGTCTGTAAACATATAAACTTCGCAAATCAATGAATTGTACCTTGTAAACCTGGTCGAGCGTTTTTGGCACAAGGAAAATCAAGAGATGGACAAGTTCAAGTCATCGGATTCAGAATTTATGACACTTTGTGTTCCAAGAATCGGGCCGCGAGTAAGGCAAACAAAAAAATCGATTACAATCCAGGAAGCATAGTTCAAAGAACAGGTTCAATTGAACACATATATCCTGTGAATTTTGTTGCATTCCGGAATGAGGGGAGCCTCTGGAGGAATGCATGCGTTGTATCTGACTCGGTCGCGGTTAACGTTGTCGTGGCGGCAGACAAGAGTGGCAGTGCTGACAAAGCATCCACCCCTCCCAATTCCGTCGTCGTCTCTTGTGTATCCCGCCCGTCTCCCTTGTCCACACTCCCCATGGCTCTTCCCAAGGCAAGTCCCTCGCGCCCGCTGCCCTTATACCGCGTCTGGGACTGACTCGAGCGCACTGTCTTTCTTATCGGATTAGCGCATAATCAAGGTGCCCTCCGTTGGTTAAGCATTACCGAGCAGCTTCTGAGGCGAGCGAGACAGGAAACTGAGCGCTTAGTGGCCGACCCCGCACCCGGTATCACGGCTGCCCCTCACGATGATAACCTGCGGTATTTCGACGTGACGATTCAGGGTCCCGATGGCAGCCCATTCCAGCGTGCGTCTCTGTCTCTAATCCCTTCCCTCACGTCCCCGAGCCCTGTCTATCGCCCATGGATGCCACCATCGCCCATGGATGCTATTGCGGCGCTCAGCTCATCCGGGCTTCCAGAGTTCCCCCAGGCTAACCCGATTTCCTTGCTGCAGAGGGCATTTTCAAGCTAGAGCTCTTCCTACCGGAAGAGTACCCCATGGCGCCTCCGAAGGTCCGCTTTCTCACCAAGATATATCATCCCAACATCGGTGAGCCTGCCTTCCCGATTTC
Source organism: Mycena capillaripes (assembly GCA_029204075.1). Classification (NCBI taxonomy): domain Eukaryota; kingdom Fungi; phylum Basidiomycota; class Agaricomycetes; order Agaricales; family Mycenaceae; genus Mycena; species Mycena capillaripes. Next base: position 1,635,899 of record JARHKZ010000017.1, read on the forward strand.
TCGTTTCGCAAGACTGACGCTCGTGTGCGTCTCCAGACAAACTCGGCCGCATCTGTCTCGATATCCTCAAAGGTGCCTGTTCCGTCTCATCTACCCCTTCCGATATATGTCTCATGACGTGCTTATCCGTAGACAAATGGTCGCCGGCCCTCCAAATCCGCACGGTGCTACTCTCTGTGCAGGCACTCCTTAGCGCGCCTAACCCGGACGACCCGCTCGCGCCGGATGTCGCGAAGCACTACAAGGAGAACGAGAAGGATGCGCAACGCGTGAGCCGCGAGTGGACGCAGCAGTACGCCTCCGAGTAATGCCGTCGTGTGCGGATGTATGTTATGCATGTACGACGGGGCTGGGTATTTTGAACGGCAATGTACATTGGATTGATCCGACTTTCCTTCTCTATCCTTTTGTTTCTGAGCGAGACTATTTAGTTTGCTGATACGGTAGAGTTACAGATTCATCATAATTGACAATCCAAGCCTACTCGATCGCGCGAGTCGAAAAAACAGCACCTCTTACATGCTATTGCCTGCAAAACTTGATAGACCCCGATATCGTCATGAAGCGCCAAAGCTTCTAAAGCCTCTTTATCTAGTGTTGGCGTGCACCGTTGCGTGGTTCTGGCTCATTGCCGCTGCCTCAACCTTGCTGCGTGGAACGTAGTGCAGCAACCGCGAAATTCCACTCGCATAAATTCCGAGTTTTAGTATCTAGAGGACATTTTCCTTGGATGCTATTTTCTGACAAAGTCTATAACTGGGGAAACCGACGCATGTTACTGAATTCTGGATTTGAGCGACGATTCACCAGGTGTTCATCGCGAAACTGGGTTCCCCTCATTAAGCCAGTCACCTCAATGTTCACAGGCGGGCCATATTCATGACGGTTGTGAGGTGAAAGAAAATTGTCTGAAATATGTAGGTCATAGTCGGGCAATGCTGAAAATTGAAGCGTGCACAATCCGTGTCCAACCCAGTATCGTTCAAAGGAACTCGACACCGACCAAGCGTTCGCTGAGCGCCCAGAGTTTTTCTGCTATCACCTATTAAAACCGACAAAAGCTTGGGTTGGTTCTTGGTGGACTGGGAAAAAAAGTGGGACCTACAGGATCGGAACTGTGAAGTGCGGCCTTTTTATTGTTCTCCACAAAATCGGTGAGATAGCAGCCGGGCTTGTCTGAAATATATGCACGGATATTGTCAGCTAGATATTAGAGATTCATGTAGCAGCAGCAAGCACCTCTGAGAGACGGGTCGAATGTCGCCCCGATAAGTCTACCAGCGCATCGGTTAAATTTATACTATCGGTAGTGGAAAGCGTACGTTGCGGCGCCCTGGGGAAGTGTCTTCCAAGGATATGGAGTACTCAGATTGGGTTTACCATCCTCGATGACGATACCGATTCCGCAAAAAGTAACTTGAGGCCGTTAACTTGAACTTTGATGACCGCTTCCCTTCGCGGGGCTAACTTTACTTTACTTTACTTTAGTTGACATCCCTTTTCCCACGCTTGGCGAATCTAACTTTACTTGCACGGTAGGGCCCTGTTTTTAATCCCCGTTTATAAACATGTTTATAAACAGCTGATCATAAACCGGTTTTTATATCCCCTGGCCAGAACACCCAGTTTTTAATTCATTGTGGCAGTGCTTTGGCGGTCTCAAGGCTCAATCCTGAGTATGAGCCCGGGGTCTGGGCTAGCATGAGCTGGTTGAAATATGATTTACTGATTGTTCCCGAGCTCTGGGCCAGCACACTGACCTGAAACTGATCAGAATAGAGCCAATAAATAGCCGAAGCTTAGGCTCGTGACCAGCCTGCCAATGACGGCATCACTTAGTGCAAGCACTTTGCCGTACGAGCCTAGCCGAAGCTCAGCATCTGTTGATTGCTCTGAGTTCTTCTAGCATGAAGCCACAAAGAAGGGGTTTTTCCTGGTGTCTTGAACCTGAAGTTGCCAGCAGCCGGGAAAAACTGCCAAAACCTGTGAGAAATCTTGTTTTTTGGCCCATTGGCTTGAGTGTTTATAAACCGGTTTATAAACACCCTGTTTACAAACACAGAATAAAAAACTGTTTATAATGCGCTCGGGAATTATAAACAGGGCCCTATTGCACGGCTCACGGAGGGCTGTCCTAACGTTACAAGCAACCTTCTCTGGTGCATTAGTTGTGCCTCAAACCCCCATTAATTGCCATTCAAATACAATTACGGTCCCTGTGTGCTGTCGTCAGTGTCTTAGATAGCATGTGCTACACGCACTTGCAATTTATGTATTTAAGGAGCCAGGATTACAACCCACCCCCAGTCCAGAATGTCCTGAGTTGGGAATTAGACAGGATGCGCAAAAGCCGCATGGGCCGCATGCGGCTTCATGCGGCTTTCGTGCATTGTGCAAAGCCGCGCCAAAAAAACAGGATTCCGAGCCAGAAAGCCATATGTTTCAATAGAAAAGATGAAATTCAGTGTCCCTCGCATGTTTCCAAACTTGGAGTGGAGCATCAATGATGCAGTGGATTGACGGCCATTAGCCGTAAAACAGAAGCCGCTGCAGTGATGTCATTCAAGAATGGGTTGCACCCGCTCGCTCGCATGAACACATTCACCTATATTGAATATACACAACTTGCAGACATGGAATGGAAGTGTAGATGTATAATAATCATGTTTTACCTGCAAGAAAGAGAGAATCCCGTGCGGCTCATGCGCATCCTGTCTATTGTCTCTCTGGTGCCCGTTGTATGAGTCCAGTTGTAGATCTACATAATCATTTTTCAATTTGGACGTGATTTTGAACAACATGCAATCCTTCGTGTATAGCTGCAGATTGCAGCGAGGAAGTCTGGCCGTAATCTGAGATTCTTTCCCTACTCGCTTATACTTGCACTTACTTATTATAACTTAGCTTCACTTGTTCTTGCTTCGCTGTACTTCATGCGCTTCTCAAGTTACTTGTAAGCAACTTGGGTTCACTTCACTTTGCTTCTGGATGCTTCAAGTTACTCAGCTAGTCAAGATGGATCATCCTAAGTGACTTGTCCCCTAAGTACTAACTTCGCCGTGGGCGAAATCCAAGTAACTTGTATTTCACTTTACCTTGCTATCGCGGTGCCTCAAGTTATTTGCCGTCCACTTTGCTTCCGGTTACTTCGAGTTACTTGGCCGGCCAAGGTTGATCTCAGGTAACTTGACGGACCAGGAAGCAAGTTTGTTTATCCTTTAGGTTGGCACTGTATATTCAAGTGACTTACACTCCTTGCCATCACAGCTTACTTGCCGCCGAAGCATACCTGGGTCGCACGTCCAGTGGCTGAGATATTTACATTCACTTCACTTTGTGTTCATGTATTTAAATTAACTCACCAGCTAAGATCACTTTTCCCAACAAAGTTGGGGGCAAGTACCAAGATCACTCATCTTCGGGCTGCAAGTAATTTCAAAGCAGGAGAAGTAGCTAGAATGCCTTAGGATCAAGATGTAGAAGACGGAAGTCATGGGCATCGGTTTGACCACGTAGAAGTTCCTTGCGCCTAGGAGACTATGTTCAAACGTCAACGGCATCGAAACAATGTCTGTCACCCGGGTCCTTCTCTTCCCGATTCCGCTTTCGCATGTCAATGCATCCGTGGCCTGCTGTGATTCAAATGGAGGTTCAACTCTCAAGTCACGGCCGAATTGGCTGGCAGGGGTAAATTAACCTCTATGACCAAGGGTGAAGGGTTAGGGTTCAATCGTCTTCATGAACGGTTTCCGACTCTGTAATCCGGTCAGTTACAGTTCAATAACCATTTGAAACGTCAAACATACATTTGTGGCTTTCGAGCGACGATGTTAAGCCACAAGACAGACATCATATCCGGAACAATAATGATTCTGATTCCTTACGGACAAGTCGTCGTAGCAGGAGGCTGTGTCATTGATGATGAGTTAGGACGTGTAGTGGTGTCGTACGGCATCAAAAGATATCGTACCGACAAGGTCAAATGCGATGGAATTGTCACCACTGGCATCAATGCTGAATGATTGCGCAAAGGAAGGACAGTGCTTGGCACCTATTTTTGATATACAGAATAAGACATGTCCGAGCTTCGTCCCGCCTGGGCAGTCGATACTTACTGTTTCAAGCTAGCAGAACATGGACATCGACTTTGGCTGATCTCTACTACAACGTGAGATTTTGGCCAAGTAAAAATTACAGATGGTATGGTCGATTCCTTCTCGCTTCTGGTATTTTATCGAAACCAAACTTGAGTACAACCTTCATCGCAGCGCTCACAAGCGTCTTCCGTCTAAAGTCGTTGTCGATATGTCTCCAATTTTAGTCCCGGAAATGAAAAGTATCTATTCAAGCAATTATTCCACTTTATGAATGCGATTTACATTCACCTTGGAGCTGAAGGGAGGATTGTTGCTTGTTCATTCAGGTTTCATCCATGGTGATTGAACACATACCATAATTTGCGTTTAATATCCTCAAGCTGGGCAATATGTTTGGGAGGACTGTTTCAGTGGGCATCAGTCTCTGCAATTCGCAATGAAATATTGCTTCAGAGATTAGGTTTGGAAGAGTGATTGATCTGCGGCTGTGAAACGAACTGATGGCCAAAGGGATGAGGGAGGGGTAGACTATGCATACTGAATGAAGACACCGCATTCCGAGCATGTCGTCCTGTGTTCCAGCAGCGGAATCAGTATTATTGTGCCTGTATTTGGACGTGAGGCCTACCGAGGGGTGGTGTTTGCCGTAGTTATTGCAAACTGGGCTGACCAGCTCAAAAAAAGTTTCTGTCATAATTTGATGAGCCACCGCGAGATGTCTTGCTTATCGTGTTCAGGCGAGAAATAACCCAGAAGACCTCCGAATCGTAAGGAGAGCCTTGAAGCGTAGCTTTGTAGCCTTGGGTATGTTCTGACGTTTGCAGCATCTTGCTGTGTTTGACTCCTGCTACGACTGCGAATGCCGGATAAAGAGGAAGAAAAGGTTGCTGCAAGACTGTGGGTTTTTGATTGATGCTCATGGGGTCTTGATCCAAACGATAGAGAGCGTGAATATAGGGGGGGTACTACTGCATTCAAACAGCGAGCAATGCCCTTAAATTACGACATGATTGAGGCAAGCGCACGGCAGCGGAGCAAGCGAGTTGTACCTGCTTAGTATTATGTTGAAGCTTGATTCTCAGCTTGGCCTTACAGAAGGCTTGATTGGACAGCGTGAAGTGGCGCAGTAAGGTTCAGCGAAGCTCTGATTGAGCATTGCGTGGTGTTGAATGCTCTTAATGCTGACGAGATGCTCCCGAAATCGTGGACACAGTCGTTGAGCCTTGTATCAAATTGTGTAATGTAAATGGTGGAAGCAGACACATTGCACAATTATTTGGGCCCGGATGCTCCTCATATCATAGGTCAGACAATGAACTTTGGTGCTCACCTAATATTCGAGGCTAACTTTCATATCCTCTTGAATCATACAAGTGTGTTCTGAGCAAGATAGGAAAAATAGAGGCATTCCAGATGCGGCAATACTATGCTCACTAGTATGTACAGTCTCTATTTGTAAATCGACCGTCACGGGAAAGGATTTAGGGAGATTGACAACATCTCTAACTCAAAATTCACTCAAAATTTCTTCTACTTGTTTCACGTCCATCTGATTGGCGGTTAACTTGGCCTGCCAAGTTAGATCAATGCGATCAGTGAAAGTAACTTATGCCAACAGATGGCAAGTTACTTGTGCCCCATTGACGCATAGGCGACTTGGTGTGCGGTCATAACCATTCGGAAAGTAGTTGTTCTTGTACCTACAGGCAGTTGAATGAGATCTACAGGCCACATACAAGGGAAAATGGTTCAAGTTAGCTGCAAGTTAACGGAAGTTAAAGTACCGGCAAGTTACTTTAAGTTACGTCAAGTTACTTTTTTGTACTTTACTTGTACTTTCACTTTACTTTACTTGTGAAAATCACTTCCCCTGCCACAAGTAAAGTAAAGTAAGTTCTGGCAGGAGAAGTTAGTTTCACCAAGTAACTTTGTGAAGCATCGACGATACCTATAAAAAATAATTAGGCGCAATCAGAAGGCGAGCAGAAACCGTACTGAGCGGCATTTCCTTCAATTTTGTAGAACACGTCTCCAATCTGGAAAGGTTTTGAGGCGCTCAAATCCCTTGTCGCGTCTGTGGACTCCCACCTCCCAATTTTAATTATTTTATGTGTTTCTTCACAACGTTCGTGTTTTTTGTTTAGGGTACCCTTCAAGGTCAACATTGAATTCATGAATCTCATGGTATTCCCAAATAAATAAACCCCGAGTCGCAATCCATGCGAATACTTCAACCCTTCTGTGCCTGAATGTACATATACATGCATCATCCAACGTACGATAGATACCCATGTAAATACCTCTGGCGTTTACTCGAGGTCCCAAACTCCAAGTTCAGCCAAACGGGCCTCAAGATACTCGCGGGCCTCTATGCTCATCTCATCCCGAGCTGTTTGATCCAAGACGCTCAGCATTTGAAAACAACATGAACCCAGCAACGTACTCTTCTTGTTCGCCGTGGCGGGTTTGGCGGTGGCGGGCTTGGCAGCAGCAGCCTTGGCCTTCTTGCCCTTTCCCTTGTGGTGATGCTTCTTCTTCCCGGCCTTGGACTGGGTCTTCCCGGCAGCGGCGTTCGTGGTCGTGTTCTTGTTGCTCTTAGCGGGAGGCGGGGAGTTGCAATCGACGGTGGCGGTCGCCTTCGATGCGGCGGTCGAAGTGGTCACTTTCGCAGCCTGGGTTGTGGCCTTGGTAGTCGATTTGGTTGCGGGCGGCGCGGCCTTGGCGGGTGGGGCGGCTGCCTTTGTGGTCGCCTTGGCCGCAGTCGTCGTTGTCTTGGCGGGCGGCGGGGCTGCCGCGGTCGCAGCTTTCTGGGACACGACCATGCAAGCTCCGAATCCGGCAGTAGTTTTAACAGACTGTGCCACAGGCTCCTTAGAGGAATCCACGAGCAAGGAACAAGAAAGGACGTACGACTAAGCACAAGTTCTTCGCCTTTCCGCCAACACACTTGGTCCCGGCAGGGAGACTACCCGAATCAGTTAGTTAGGCGAATAGAATATTTAAGGAGACGTACGAGAATACGACCTTGTCGGTCTCGACCTTGGTGGGTTTCTACAGGATCGGCGGTTGATGAGCGACGCGAGATTGATGAATCATGATCAGACCCAGCTTACCGGGTTCCCGTTCGTCTTGACAGTTCCTGCCACAAACTTACTTCCCGTCCCGGTTTGGTCAACCTGAACCGATATGGAAGTCGAACCGTCAGCGCCGCTGCATGAATATTTGAGTCTCAGTCATTTATAGCAGCACACAGATGATATTTACGCGTTGACTGGAATTCAACGCCGATTAGCTCAATGTTCGACAGGAAAGAGGAAATGCGCACAATTCTGGACGGACGTAGACACGGTGCCATCAGCTGCGGCAGCGACGGCCGTGGACGTGTCCAGGTTGGACGCGATATCGATGTTGCCGCACGGCTTCGCGGTGCTCGGCCGCTGAACATCGCTGCGCTGTGGCGCACCCTTGACGCCAAGCGCGACGCTAGAGAGTAGTTTGCTGCGTTGAGATAATGTCCAGGGTTAAAAGTGGACTTACGTCGGCATCGCATGCGCGGACGCTTGTGCGGCGAGCGCAAGGAAGACGGAGGCGCAAGCCAGAACAGACTTGTTACCGGTGAACATCATTGTTGAAAGAGCGTGAGGTGGGTATGTGTATGTATCGAACGAGCGGAAGGAACCAGTCCTGGAAGCAGAAAAGAGAAAGAATGACGGGAAGGGAAAACAGGGAGATTCTGCGACGGGGCCACAAGGTCTTTTTAAGAGATCTCGGTCCCTGACTTTTTCCGGATTTGGATGGCATTTGCAATGATCTGGAAACAAATGATTCCCCTCACGGAGATCAACCTCACAGCTTGCGATCCGTGTTGCCATTGGTCGTCCTGGCCGCATCCTTGCAAGGTTTTCTACTACTCAGAAATCGAGGTCCAAATCCCAAGTGAAAATTGAGTGAAGAGGTCGAAACTCGACGCGAATGAGTATCGACATCCGATCGCATACACGCGATATACACGGCACGCGCGGTCGTCCTTAACTAGCCGCACGACAACGCCGTGTGATCGTTACTGCGATATCGTGCGCTTTTACAGCGGCGCAGGGTTTAGTTTGTTACATGATGCAGCTGAAGTTCGGATGTACAAAGATTTAACTGGTGAAGTCGTGAATCAATTCCAGAGACGTATGAGTTGTGGTTCTATCCAAGCAATTGTGAGGATGGTAAGGACAAGAGGAAGCGCGTGCGCCAATAGCAACACAGATCAAATGTTGAATGCGGATCTAAGGGGGTAATTAAAAGTTATTAATACTAGCCAATCGCATCTGTGTCTGAATATAGAACTCCCTGAACAACGACAAGCTGAATTTTTTTAATTTACACCTTGCGCACCATGACCAGTGCCAGAGGCCATTCAACCTCGACCGGCGCCGTCTCCTCGGGGTTTCCAGCCTGCTCCATCAACACCCTCCGAAACCGTGTCGCGATATCCCCGTCGGCGCGCTCTTGGTCCTCCGGAAACGCCTTGCGATAGCGATGCAGCGAGCTGTATGTGCTTAGGTAGCCGGCAACCCCGCCACCCCAGGTCATGGTCTTCTTTATAATCACGTCTTCATGCGTGGGCAACGTGGGATAGTGCGTCCCTGTGTAAAAGACGCGGGTAAGATCCGCCCAGCCCGACGCAGGCGGGGAGATATCGAGGAAGTGGTTGTCGAGGATCTTGCGCCCGGGCTCCCAGTGTGGCCCGAGCGACGTCGCGGGATCCGTGCCTTGCGAGTATGCGGTGATGAGCGGGGTGAGCTCGGGGTGCTGTGTGAATCGGATTTCGGAGTATCCCTGGGATTCGTGTTGACACTGCGATAGCATCTAGCTAATTAAACTGGCTGCGCTCACCCAAAATGCGAAGGTTCCACCGGGCTTTAAAATTCGCTCAAATTCCGGCCATGCGCGGGTCCAGTCGAACCAATGCGCAGATTGTGCTGATGCCCGTGGTCTCAGCATGCATCCGATTACTTACAAGCGGTCTAAAATCTGCGTACCTGCAGTGACTAGATCGACCGTCCCATCCTCGATGAAGCTCAGATCCTCTGCCGCAGATTGGCGGAATTCGACGCGGTCTTTGAGCTGTTCCGGCAGAGATTCTTTGGCAACTTGAACCATGTTGGGGCTAGGATCCACAGCGACCACACTCTTGAATCCCGGATGTTCGTCGTCTGAATTTGAAATGTCAGATTACTATTTCGGTAGCGGATGGCGGAATCGGCATACTAGCCAGTAGCTGAACCGTTGCTTGACCTACAGTAACACGATTTTCGAGACAGTTAGTGTATCTCGTCCAGTCAAATCAAACGAACGACTACCTGTCCCACAGCCGAGGTCGACCGCGCGATTCCACCCACTCGAATCTCCATTTCCCGGTCTCTTCTTGTGGAATTCCAAGACGACGTCGTAGAGAAGACGCGGATAAGTCGGCCGTGAGGCAGCGTAACCTTCAGAATCGTAAGAATTTTGGGCGAATGTGGCCATCGTGGCAAGGAGAGTCGGTGGAGTCGTGGACAAGTCCAAGTCGCTTGTGGGAGTGGAAGGAAGATGGTTTATCCGAAGCACAATCTTATCTTATCTGGGCATAAGTCTGAGTCTGAATGGTAAGTACGAGAAGTGGCAGAAGGCGCGAGGGCAGACCAGTGGGACGGTAGTTGGATTTTGTATCGTGCATCGAGGGATGACTGCGCTGTAGAAAAATGCCGTTTTCAAATAACTGTCGCTTGGCTTCGTATTCTTCTCGTGTGTTGAGCAATCCAACAGGTCAGATAGCTTCGAGGTCCGCGAGTATGTCGAGGAGCTCACGGCCCGTTTGGTTGAAATTGGGGCTTGGGACCTCGATAAACGCTAGAGGCCTTTATATGAGCGTTTAAGCATCGTGTGTTGGATGGATGTATACGGGTTCGTTTCCTTGGGAATATGTATACAGGTTCGTGAAACAGATCTTGACGTTAAAGACACGCAGAGCAACCTCGACTGAGTATCACTGCAGAGCAAAGAAAGGCACATTCTATTGGTGCAAGGTTACAAGTGCGTATAAAATTCGCAGCGAGAGTTGTACGTTGGAAGAAGTCAAGGGTACCTGATGGCGCCGGGTATTCGCCGTCAAATTTGGGCCCGGTCTAAAATCACGGGCAGTATCATTAGGCCTTGTCATCGAATGCAACTTGCGCGGAGAGAAACGCCGACATGTCCCTCGCTACAAAATCGTGCACTTTGCTTGTTGGGTGCAGGTGGTCAACCCACATAGATGCGTCTGCTTTGTCCACATCCTCCGCGGGAAATCCATGTGCCCAAGGATCGTCGAACATATGGTTGAATGTATCCCAAGAAGAGTAAATCATGACCGTCGTGTCGGGGTGCGCTGTCGCAAATAGCGCAGTGGCTTTCTTCAGTTCTATGTTCCAGTTGACGTAGTTTGGTTTCCTTCCTTTGGCTAGTGCTCTTAGAAGAACATAACACGAAGAAAGGAGGAATAAAAACTACCTGGTGATCGGTTAATTGCGGGTATATTAACGAAAAGGAAGTTTCGTGCGCCTGTGTATGGGATCAGGGGCGTCTAGGAACGGCCGAGAGTACCGTGCTAACCGCTGTTATACAGGGTTTCTTGCGCCTCAAACAGCATCTCCAAATTATGGCCGTGATCGCTGCCCCATCTACGCTGCAAGTCAGAAACCAGCCAAGAAAATAGGTAAACGATCGTACGCAGCATCGTTTATGCCCACCCACGTAACTTGACGAGAGGGCAGGAAAATGAAAGCTGAGATTCAGCGTCACAGCACTCGCAGGTACTCACTGAACAGGGTATCCTCCGCAGTCCACGGCACCCATGCGGGCTTTTGGCTGATCTGCAGCTTGAACATGACCTGGATCTGATTCTTCACGTTATAAACGCGCGATCCACCCTTGGCGTAATCATACACCAACAGCTGGCTCGGGGCGTAGTTTGTAATGAGATGCCCTACCCAGTTAGGTTCGTCCACCTCCGCATATGTGGCTCCGGGGAACTCGACGCCGAGGGGCTCGTCGGGGCTCGGAAGGGAGGAGTTTGTGTAATCGTAGCCGACGTCGGAGTAAGAGTCCCCACTGCGATACAATGAATAACTCGGGAGTTCAATGGGAGGCGGACGCGCACAATATGACAAGGAATTTGAGCGCGTCAAAACCTTTCCAGCTTTGACCCTTTTGGAGCACAGTCGATGGAAAATCAGACGCCATGGATTAAACTGAGAATTTCCAGAGAAAAAGAGAAGAAGTCTCGTTCCTAGACTCCTTTTAGTCGAAGTGTGGGTCAGCAAAGAGGGCACGTGGCTCTGGGAAGGCGGATTTCTAAATCGGGTCGCTGATGCGGCTCGACTCTTGGCAACTGCCATGGGAGACCAAGTGCAAGACGATGTCCCCGGCTTTACCAAAATCTTGGCCTACCAAATTAACACGTCGTTCAACCGACGTTCAGCTGTACTTTATCGCACGTTCTTAGGCCTGTGCATGTTGATATATCAGGAATAACTACTGTAATATTTGGCTGGTACGCCGGGGCCTCTGCGGCATTATCTGTCCGATAGATTATATTAAATACAGCTTTACTTCTTTGCGGGATCGAGTGAGCTGTTCCGCAAGTCAACGAGCTTTTGTTTCCCCTCGTTACTTGACTGTCCAACAGCTGTAGCTGTAGCATAGCCTTAGGTGATTGCCAGCGCATTGAGTCGGCAAAATCCACCGCGCATCAAGGGGTCGTGTGCTGTAATGGCGCAACTCAAATAGCAGGTTACAAGAAGAACTGACTATCAAATCTTGCACACACCACTCACTCTCTGAATCATGACTAGGCAAGTGTGGACCGCTTCACTGACTTTTCGTGCCAGTAACATTTCTCCTGATAGTCCTTGGTCAAATTCTCTCATTTTACCTCTCTACGTTGGCGTGGCGTCAATCGTCACCCTTTTTGTGCACATCTTGTGGGAATCTAGACTGGGCCTCAACCTGCGCGCCTCATTCTTCAAGACCACGCCATTGGAAAATGAAGAGTCTCCGAGCGTATCCTCTGGGCATTCAATCACTGACCATATTGCTAAACATGGTGGCCAAAGGATCTTCTCTTTCAAGATTGCGAGGTTGATGGGCTGTCTCGTATTACTGGGCTTGTCCAGCGCTGCGTTGGCGTTGGATGAGGAGGGTCAGGAAACCACGTCATCGAGAATCAGTCCCCACAAATATCTACAGGCCGCCATGTGTGGTATTTATGTGCCTGTCTCCTCACTTGGAAGAAATTCATAACTCACTGCTGTCACCCAGTTTTATGCCGCCTTTCTGGCAAGTTTGTCGATCTCTGCAGGCATTAAATGGAGCCGAGTGGCCATCAAACACCTCAATACCATACTGGTGTCGACATTCATCGTGTACTGTTACCGGGATATCTTTCCATTCGCAACCTATACACTCATTCCTCTGGACCTCTGGGAAGGGAAGCTTCTCTGGCCGAAAGTCATTACGCTCTTCGCGGTCTCCGGTATCATCCCCCTCGTCGTTCCACGCCAATATATACCCGTCGATCCCAAAGTATTCCTGTTTAATCGTGGTGAAAGAGCGTCATTAATCCTCTCCCAGAAACCCATGGCTGTGCCCAATCCTGAACAAACTGCCTCAATCCTGTCCAGCGCCCTGTATTTTTTTCTAGATCCTATCATTTTCCTCGCATATCGCATCCCCCACCTCGACTTCGATCTACTTCCGCCTCTCTGCGACTATGATTACGCCGAGAATTTGAAGTCCCGAGCATTTCCAGTACGTGGAACTTCATGCCGGAGGTGTTGTGCTGATGGCATTAGCACCTGGACGCATTTGCTTCCGGAAGAAAGCGGCACATCTTCTTTGGCTTTGTGTGGATTTTCCGATGGGAATTCTTGAGCATGGCTGTACTATTGGCGATCTCGGGAGTAGCGAAATTTCTCTCACCCCTCGCTCTTAATAAACTGCTCAGGCAATTATTATTATTCCCTCACTTGCTCATCTTGAGTGTTGACGTTTTTCAGCTACCTCGAGGACGCTAGCACAGAGTCTTTCATAAGGCCATGGTTCTGGATCCTTTTGTTACTCATTGGCCCTCTGATGACCTCTGTCGCTTTCCAATGGGACATTTTCATCGGAGTACGCCATAAATTTGTCAGTCTCAGCAAGAGGTTAATTCACGCACAGACACATATCATGAATCAAGCATCCGCTCTTGTGATGCAACTGGTGTTCGAGCATGCGCTGCGCATCCGGGTCAAAGCAGAAACGGTCGATAAAGGTGACTCCACACCCGACACCTCTGCTGAAAAAGCCAGCGCCAACCTACATGGGAAGATCAACAACTTACTCACCGTGGATCGTAATAATATCAGCGAGGCGCGAAACGTGCTATTCATCGTTGTCCTCGTTCCAACTCAGATCATTGGTTCTATCGTGTTCTTATATGAAGTGCTCGGCTGGAGGTTAGTACCGTTTCCGCTGCCTTGACTTGACTGCTCATGATTGTTTCATACAGCGCTTTTGTGGGGATGGGGTATGTCGCTTGATGTATCAAGCGAGGAAGTGAACTTAGCTTTTTTCAGGACGTTGGTAGCTCTCTTTCCACTTCCGGGTTATGTCGCCAAATTGCAGTCAAGTAAGAGATTTTATCATACCCCGTGCCTGGCGCTGACCTCCCCTAGGCGTTCAAGAAAAAGCGCTTGCAAAGACAGATGCGAGAGTCCAGGTGGTCTCAGAAAGTGTGTTCTTGTGCTTCACGTAGGTACAATCTGACCGGTCCTGTTCAGCCATGAATATACTTCGGATGATCAAGTACGTACATGGCTTTCGATGTGAGTTCGAGATGACCCATGTTGATTTCAGGATGTTTGGCTGGGAGAAACAGACGATGGAGAAAATTGCCGAAAAGCGGAAAGAGGAGCTGACTTGGATTTGGTGGCGCAAAATAGTGTACACCGCCAACGCATTCATAAAGTATGTTTTCATTCTCGTCCATATCTTTCTCATAACCCGTTGTATAGTGGCCTCGTTCCCACTATCACTATGCTAGTTACGTTCGCGACCTAGTGAGTTGAGAATATTTTACATATCATTTTTCTGCCCAGTCAACCGTCTACGGCATGACTCACCGTCTCTTAGTGTCAGTGAAGTCGTGCTTCTCGGATGGTCATTTAACTGACTCTCTGTAGACTGTCATCATGAAAGAGGACCTCTCTGCGGCTAAGGTTTTCTCATCTATGGCTGTTTTCGACATACTGCGCGCCCAGATATGGTTCATTTCCTACTGCGTAACAATGGTGGTGAAGGGTAAAGTCTCTGTACGTTCAGTTCCCTTTCAAATCAATCGCCAACTGGACTGACCTCAAAAACCCAAAAGCTGGATCGTCTCAACGACTTCCTGCAAAACACCGAGCTATTGGACTCATTCACCGCGAAGGACACTTCCGACATCTCCGACCAATCCACATCTGAACTCATTGGCTTTCGCGACGCGATGTTCACGTGGTCTAACGACAGTCAGCCTGACGGCACAGTTACACCTTCCGGCCGCAGATTTATTCTCAAAATTGAGGGCGAACTTTTGTTTAGACCGGGATTCAATCTTGTCGTGGGTCCCACGGGATCTGTATGCCAGCTTGTGATCTTTCTGCTTCCATCGCTTATGCATTTCTGCAGGGAAAAACATCTCTTCTTATGGCCCTGCTTGGTGAGTGCATATTTTTCTCTTTGGCCACGTTTCCAATCACCTCCTACACAGGCGAGATGCACATGCTTCCATCTTTTCCCGCGTCGTGGCTCAACCTGCCCCGCGGGAAAGGTGTTTCGTATGCTGCACAAGAGAGCTGGGTCCTCAATGACACCATAAAGAATAACATCCTCTTCAACGCGCCCTTGGATGTGGAGCGTTACAAGAAGGTACTCTATCAGTGCTGCTTGGAGCGAGACCTAGAATTATTCGATGCTGGCGATGAGACCGAAGTCGGAGAAAAGGTGCGACTTCTGATCTAATCACAGTCTTGATACTTGAACCCGTGTAGGGACTGACGCTCAGTGGTGGCCAAAAAGCCCGTGTGACTCTTGCTCGAGCGATTTATGCCGACACCCAAGTGCTTCTTTTAGACGATATCCTGGCCGCTCTGGATGTTCACACCGCAAAATGGATTGTCGAGTGCGTAAATATTTCTCAAGGAAAGACCTGCCCTGACCATATGCGTATTGCAGCAAATGCCTGACTGGTGATTTGACCAAAGACCGAACAATCATCCTCGTCACCCATAATGTAATGATGACGAGCAAGTTAGCCGACTTTGTTGTATCCGTCGGTTTGGACGGCCGGGTTCACAGTCGGGAGTCGATCTCGGAGGCACTGGTCAAAGATGAGGCCTTGAGTGAGGAAGTCAGCAAGGATCAGACGGTTCTCGAAATCGCTAAAGAGATTGACTCGACCCCTCCTGCCAATGAACCCCAAAAAGCGGACGGAAAATTAATATTAGCGGAGGAGATCGAGTTTGGACATGTCAGCTGGGACGCGCTGAAGATGTTTTTCTCCGCCCATGTCATGGGCAACGCTGTCCTATTTTTCTCTGGTCTGGTTATCATCATTGTACTGACCTCAGTGGCGGGCCGCTTTGAAACATGGTTTCTGGGGTACTGGGCTAGGTATGCTTTTGTTTACCTTGTTTGTTGTCTCGACTGACTTCAGCCACAGCCAATATGGGCACGGAACCCCAGTGGCAGTTTTCAAGTGAGCTATCTCATTTCTCTGGTCTGAGCGAGACCCTAACCCTGTTTTCCAAGATACATTGCGGGCTTCTGTGAGACATGGTGCATCAACAAGATTATTATTGTACTGAATCTCTTACTCTAGCTCTCCTTGTGCTGGTCAGCACGGCTGTGAGCTGCACCGGCTATGTTTATTTCACGCTGGGCTCGTTCAACGCCTCAAAAGTCGTACACACGCAGATGCTCAACTCGGTGATGGGCACGACATTCCGTTGGCTCGATGTCACCCCAACATCTCGCATAATTACGCGTTGCACCTCAGATACCGACGCACTAGATGACTCGCTTTCGGAAGGGTTTTATGATCTCGTGTGTTCGTACATCTTTTTCGCTCCGAAATGTCGCTGAAAATCTCATGTATAGCGCTGACGGTCTCAATGCTGACACTCTTCTTCTCAGTAGTAATCTTCAGTCCTCTGTTTTTCATCCCAGCCGCGTTCGTTGGATTTTTGGGTATCTGGTGCGGGCGAGTGTATATGGCCTCTCAACTTAGCGTGAAGCGCGAGATGAGCAACGCGAGGTCGCCAGTTCTTGGACAGTATGTTCGAATTTTATTGAATTCAAGCCGCATACTCATCATGGATTCTACAGTATTGGTGCCACGATTGCCGGACTCGGTGGGTGTCCCTCAAATCTGCAGTTAACTCGCTCAACTTTCAGTAGCTTCGGTTCGGGCCTACGGCGCTCAAATCACTCTGATACAGATATCGATTGACAGAATCAACCGGTTGACCAGGTATGTTTTGCTTGTTCTTTTCAGCAGTGATTCAACCTCCTCTCCAGAGCGTCACGCACCTTTGCAAACTTGAACCGATGGATATCTGTCCGGACCAGTAAGTTTCTATTTTTGAACTCATCATCCTCTCTTGGAACCAATTGCGTGTGCTTCAAGGCCTCCTTAGCGGACTTTTTGTAAGTATTTCTTGCGATCCAAGGACTATGCTAACGTGAAATCAGACGGCGGTGTTAGCATATTATCTCGTCTATTTCCAAAGTCATCGTCCCTCCAATGTCGGTTTCAGCTTGACTATGGTGAGTGGTCGAATGCACAGCTGACGTGTCCTGACCACGGGCAATTGTCCAGGCCCTTGGTTTCTCCAATAGCCTCATGAACTGGGTCCATTTCTGGAATCAATTCGAGGTCCAAAGCAACAGGCACGGTAGCTCATATTGCATGCCGAAAATCTTCTGAACCTATATACAGCCTTGAACGCATTAAACAATACATCGAGATTGAACAGGAGCCAAAGGCTACCCCGAACGGGGTCCCACCCGCCTACTGGCCCGCGAGCGGAAACATCAGCGTCGAAAATCTTTCCGCCAGGTATTCGCCGGACGGACCAAAAGTCCTGCATGAAATCTCGTTCAATGTCAAGTCTGGGGAGCGTGTCGGAATTGGTGTGTCCATCGCTACCGCACTGAGGCGATCGCTGATCTGTTGTGTAGTCGGGAGAACTGGGTCCGGTAAAGTGAGTGTCACTTCTTGTTGTTACTTGCGATGTTCGAACATTCCTCGCAGAGTTCTTTAACCCTGGCGCTCTTGCGCTGCATCTTCACCGAGGGGACGATTTACTACGACGGCCTCCTCACCTCGTCACTCAACCTCGACGCTCTTCGCGCAAACGTGACTATCATCCCACAAGTTGTGAGCGCGTGAATCCGCTCGCGTTGAGTTATTATCTAACCGGTTTTGTGTCCACCTAGCCTGAGCTGCTTGCGGGTTCCCTTCGATCCAATCTCGACATGCTCGCCGAGTTCGACGACGCGACCTTGAACGATGCACTGCACGCAGCGGGTCTCTCGGCGCTGCAGAGCGAGATGGAGGAAGGGAAGCTCACGCTTGACAGCGAGATTGCGGCGGGCGGGAACAACCTATCGACGGGCGAGCGGCAAATCATCGCGCTTGGTGAGTCCAGTGCTGAGAATTAGAAACTCACCTAAAAGTTCCAAAAGCTCGCGCCATCGTTCGAAGAAGCAAGCTCTTAATTTTGGATGAAGGTCGGCTTCCTTGCACCCACCCTTCCGAACACAGACTAATTATACTCCCGCTCTAGCCACCTCCGCCATAGGTACACCTGAAATAAATATTTGAAACCTTCCCTTATCTTTCGCAGATTACAAGACGGACGCAGTCATACAGACTTCCCTGCGCGAGCTGCCTAGCGACACCACATCCCTCATCGTCGCGCACCGACTTCAATCCGTCATGGACGCGGATAAAATTGTGCGTCCTAAGCAACTCTTCGTTGAGGGAACTAACACCGGGTCAGATGGTTCTCGATGCTGGCCGCATTGTGAGTGATAATCTAATTCGACTGCTGTGCGACTAACATCGTGACAGGTGGAATTCGACAGCCCAAATGTGCTGCTTCGAGACGAACGAGGCATGCTACGGGCTTTGGTGGACGAATCGGGGGACAAGGAAGCGTTGTACAAGATGGCGAACGCTTAAGATGGATGTCGGGAGGTTAAAACGCTTCAACAGCAGCTAGAGATTCGGAAACGCTCCAACAGCGCTCAGATGTTCCTCTCCTCTGAGTATTTTACAGTGGGATTTCACTTTATTGGTTGTCATATCTCCATTTTTCTTGAACATGACTTCAAAAATTTCACGACCGCCTGTATATAGAGTTAAAACGTTCTTGAACCATCCGCTGAACTGGTAGCTCTGCGTCGCCAAGAGGCGCGGCCCCAATCCATCGCACCTGCCAGCTGTGGGGTTAGCTAACTTAACGGTAAAGCATGGCTGCAGGGAATTGCGTCGACACGGCGTCTCGGCCAGTTCGACTGATGGGATGTGTGATCGGCCTGTTTACACATCTGAAATTCTTTGGTTCTTTTTTTGACGGTCCGGCGTATCATGAGACTGTTCGTGTTCTTATTTCATGCGCGGGAGAATTTCGGGCCTCCACATGTTGCTATTACATACTATACAACTGCCACCGCACTTGTGACCTGGCGCGACGGCGTGGGGTATTAAAGCTGGAAATTCGGAAACGCATCGTACCACTCCACCATGGTTTTGACCTCTCTCTTCTATACGGCTGTTCTCGTCATCTGCGGCGTCCAAGCCGTGGGTGTTCGTCCCGGGCAAATAAAACACCTCGTCACATTCGGCGACAGCTACACCGACATCGTTGCAACAGGTGGGTTTCCCATCTCGTCTCTAACCACACACCCCTCCGTGCCGCTCGTGAACTTCGACTGACTCACCTCAGGCGATGAGGGTATCGCGTGGCCGGTTTATGCTGCCGGCTACTCCCATACGACGCTGCACCCCTTCGCACGCTCGGGTGCGACGTGCTCTAATAACCTCACCTTCCGGCCGTTCCCTCCCGTCTTTGAGAGCCAAATTCCCCTCTACCTCACCGAAAAGGCCAATGGCTCACTCCGCCTCCCGCCGGCTGAGACAATCTACACCCTTTGGATCGGTACGAATGACCTCGGCGTGTCGGCGCTCCTGACCGGCAGCGACCCTGGTGTGTCTCTTGTGGAGGTTATGGATTGTCATGTGAACTGGGTAAAAACCCTTTACGAAAGTGGGGCGCGGAATTTTATCTTCCAGAACGTGTGTGCAGTTTTATTGCGGAAATTCATGGTTAAAGTCGGCGACCACAGATGATCCCCCTCGAGCTTACCATTCTCTATGCCGCCGACTCGTACCCGAACAGGTACTGGGCTTTCGAGCGCAACACGACTGAATGGAGCATTCTTATGACGGAAATGACGCGGTCGGGGAACAAGCTCGCACAGCTCATGCTACAAGCGCTCGCGCCTACCCTCCCTGGAGCGCATATAGGTTCGTCAAACGTTCATTCTCCTGGCAAAATTAATTTTCTGTATCGGCAGCTTTATTTGATTCCCACTCGCTCTTCCAAGACATGTTTGACCATCCTGCACTGTATTTCAACGGTACAGCACCACTCAACGTCACTGGTGGGTCCAGTTTCATCCTCGCCTTGTATTGCATTCATGAACATTCCGAATTTCAGGCGCGTGGGATGCCTGTATCGCGTCTGATGGAGGCGCAACACTTGACTGTACGATCGCAAATGGGACAGATCGTGATAGCTTTTTGTGGTGCGTACCCGTGTTTAAACAACAATGCCGCGTTAACCATAGAACTCCAGGGCCGATGAGCTTCATCCGAGTGAACAGGCCGATCGCATTGTCGCGCGGGAAATTGCGTTGACGCTGGAGGGGAAACGGAGCAGGTGGGCTACGTGGTTGAGCTGATTGACGTGGGTTGGCTTCGTTTTTGTTGTCGGTTTACTTCCAACTAAAAATTAACACGCAAAATCAATACATCGCGAGTTCATCAATGACCGGTACGGCGCCCCGAGAACGGTCCGTAACTCATGCTGAGTTAATTGGAGATGCCCGTCCGGGAAGTTAAACCGGATCGCTTTCAACTTTTTTAACTCTACAGAAGCGGTTCAAAAGTTTGGGGGTCCACTTATAGCCGCCTAAACACGTCCTCTTGAATGCAGCACAGTCATATGTTTAGCCCGTTTGACTCCCGTGACCCATGGTTCGAAAATCGCGAAGCGTCGTTGAGCTCGTGACTTGGGTTCGAAGATGTTGAAGTCAGCGGACATTTCTCGGGTGTCACTTGCGTGGACTATACTAAACAAAGCACCGTGGAGAGCCTTGACGAAACTCTACCATGCTTTTTACCTCCCTCATTTGCGCCATTGCTGCCTCAGGCGTCCACGCCGTTGGCGTTCGTCCCGGACAAATCAAACACCTCGTCACATTCGGCGACAGCTACACCGACGTCGTTGCAACAGGTGGGTTTCCCATCTCGTCTCTACCACACATCTCTCCCTGCTGCTCGTGAATTTCGACTGACCCGCCTCAAGGCGACCAAGGTACGGCCTCGTCTCTTATAAACAGACGCTACAACACTTTTCACTCGTACCTCGTGTGTTGTAGGTACGGCCTGGCCCGTTTATGCTGCCGGCTACTCCCAAACGGCACTGCACCCCTTCGCACGCTCGGGTGCGACGTGCTCCAACAACATTACTTTCCGTCCTTTCCCGCCTGTTTTTGAGAGCCAGCTGCCTCTTTATTTCACCGAGACATCCAACGGTTCGTTGAAACTCCCCGCGGACGAGACTATCTACACGCTGTGGATTGGCACCAACGATGTCGGCGTGGACTCGCTGGTGACAGGAAGTAACAACGCAAGCGTGGTCGACGTAGTATCGTGTATGACGGACTGGGTAAAAACCCTCTACGAAAGTGGGGCGCGGAATTTCATCATGCAAAACGTGCGTTCCCTTTCCGCATACTTGATTTAGGTTGAACCTCCTACGCAGATGATTCCCCTCGAGCTCACCATCCTCTACTCCGCGAACTCGTACCCAAATCGTTTCTGGGCAGTTGAGCGCAATACTACCGACTGGAGCGTCCTCATGCGGGAGATGGTGCTGGCGGGCAACAAGCTCTCGCAGCTCATGTTGCAGGCGCTCGCCCCCTCCCTCCCCGGCTCGCACATCGCGATATTCGACTCGCACTCGCTCATCCAGGACATGTTCGACCACCCTGCGCTTTACCTGAATGGCACGGCGCCGCTCAACGTGACCGGTATGTACTCATCCTAGATTGGGCGATTGAGGCCTTGCACCCAATAATGATCTTCCATCGCAGGCTGCTGGGACTCCTGCATTGCTCCGTTCGGCGGTGGAGCCCTCGTTTGCACAGTTCAGCACGGCACTGATCGGGATTCTTACCTGTGGGCCGATGAGCTCCATCCTAGCGAACAGGCCGACCGCATTATTGCACGCGAGATTGCACTGACGCTGGAGGGAAAGGAGAGCCAGTGGTCGACGTGGTTGAACTAGAGCTCCAATGATTACTCGGAATAGTCTCAGGGATGCCGAAATAAAAGGAATATATAATTCGGTTTCTCAATGTGTGGATAGCGAGTGCGCCGCCCTGCGCTTCGAATCTAAACTGAAATCTAAATCAACCTATGATGCTGATATCTGGAGTGTATACTCACGTCCTGTCTGTTCCATCCAAAACGGCAAATCTGAATATGCCAACGTCAGCGATTGCCAAGCCAGGACAGAGAGTAATTGTTCCACTGGTCTCCTTCCTCCGCTTCTGGGAAATTGATTCTTCTGCTGTCACTCACAAATGTAGACCACACTCAGTCCCAACATTCCACTCAATCCAATAGTCTGTATAAAATGAAACGACGAAACGAGGATCTCTTGTAATGAGGTTGTTTCATCGCATATATTCCTCGTACGACGTTCCTTTGGCCACAAATTGAAATTTGAGGAGGACCTCGAGTTTCTTGCATTCTGAGAGGACTTAGTAGAGTATTAGAGTATATGTGGTGGTACCTCCCCAGCCAACGCCAAGTGTGTAAGAACGGGGAGGCCTGCCGCCACATAGTGCTTCATACCATCGAATATGTCGAGATGGGTGATGGAGAGGAGGGCGATTTAAATCGATTATAGCAGATGGGAAGGCACTGTCGACTTCGTTAGTCCCGAAAAAATCGGAAAGACAAACAGCGAGTTCGCGAATATGCATTCCCGCGAGTATGGGCAGGGGCCCTGGCTCGGTGAAGACGCCCACGGCTGTAAAATTGACGACATTGCTTGCAGAGGGAGCGTTTTGTCTCCCGTGGGAGGTCGGAGATAATAATAGTAGTTCAATCCTATGTCCGAGGATGGTCTGGAATTTACCAGATTTAAACACCACGGGCGACGCGCAAGAAGGTCGGGATCATGGGTGGATATGCGGGGGCGGCGAGCTCGAATATTTTGCGCTCCAGCTCGGGTGGAAGATGCCGCTTCATGACTAGTCTTAGGCTCTGATCCAGCCTGAGTTACGAATCTTAGTTGCTATCGACGCTCATAGACAGACCATCTAACCTAGTTGAATGAGTTGGTGAAGGTTAGGTACACCGGCCCGACTCGGCGGCATGACGGCATCCAAGCTGTGCCATTGCCAACTGCTGGTGAGTGTGAGGTCACCAAGCCATGCCGCTCGGCTGATCCGAGTGACCCTAGTCACTAACCAACGACCCCCACAACACTGGTGCATGGATCCGTTGTCGATTTTCTCTACCGTCCTTTCGACTTCAATCGCCATATATCACTGGGTTGACGCGCTAAAATCCAAGGAGAAAGCGATACAAGATCTCAAAAGCAGTCTATTGCCTATAACCCTCGCCCTTCGCC
Organism: Mycena capillaripes; assembly: GCA_029204075.1. NCBI lineage: Eukaryota > Fungi > Basidiomycota > Agaricomycetes > Agaricales > Mycenaceae > Mycena > Mycena capillaripes. The sequence continues at coordinate 1,659,024 of JARHKZ010000017.1, forward strand.
CGCTCCAGGAAAAGGCAACCAGCGGTGCGCTAGCTTCGCAGCTCGGGGTGCTTGCGTGTCTCCAGGAGCTCGGTGAATGCCTGAATTCCGCGCGAGAGCACGTGCAAACGTGGCAAGAATCCGACGCTCGCAAGGCAGGGTCGATTCCGCGCCGGATTCTCGCGTTTCTCAATCCATCCCAAGTCATCGAATTGGTCAAGGAAGATCGTGTCCGCCTCAATCAGATGATTGCTGCATTGGGGCTTGCAATCCAGATTGCTTGGACCCCTGGAATCCAAGGTACATCGTCACCGCTGGACTTTATTCCGAACATGGAGGGTAAAAAGTTCTGGGAACAAATGATTGGGTGACTAGATTTGTTTTGATCCTGAAGACATTATTGACGCGAATCTACAGTGTTCAAAATTTTCGCTGCCCGGCAGATACTTTCCGTACTGCTTTGGCCAGCTGGGTGGGTGGCAGTATCATTATCCCGAATAGTCTGCTGCTGCAGTTGGATGAGCAAGGCTTTGGAGGTGTAACACCGTCCAGTTTTGCTCGTTTTATTGGCAATCAATCACTGGCACAAGCAATTTCTCGATACACGCAGCCAAGTTTGTTTTCCTACCAAAGTGGTAGATACAACCTAATGAAGTTTTTTGAACAGCCAAGTTACCTATGGCACAGAGCATTGATCGCCTCATCGTCTGGGTGGCGGAAAATATCGAAGACCACACGTCCAGCATTGAGTACGCCGAGTCCCTAGGAGTCAGGGTAATATCCTTCTCGTCGCTTGCAGCGGTCAAGTCCTGGATGGAACTGAATAATCGTGAGTATCGTCCAGCCACAACATCTTCCAGCGAAACCGAGGTCCTTGGACAGAATTCATTTCTGCAGTCGCAGCCAGCCATCGCCTGCGCTTCATTTCCGACAGCGCACGCAGCGAGGGCGGAATCTTTAATCCAGCCGCAGGCGAGCTGCTCCTGCGCTACATCCACGGGCGTCTACTCCCCTCCCCATGTCTAATATTTGCCTCCTCCGTCGATACGACGGCATACGTGACCGCCTACGAGCGCGCCGGATCGACGACCGATGTACGGATCGTATGTGGGTACATCAAGGCGCTTGCAGAGGGTGTGCGGGACGTCGAGTGGGTGGGATTCAATGTCCGATCGGGGTCACTACAGGTCGCGCCATCACAGGTAATACCCCAAGACCAGGTGTTTATCCGACCTTTGCTGCTCTATGTTGCGGGCACGAAGCCGGAGCAGGACCAGGTGCATATCGACTATGCCGCGGGTCTGGGCATTACTGTCGTCACATTGTTCACCACAGACGAGCTCAGGCGGTACGTCAATGCGAATCAAGGTGTGTGCCGTAGACTTCCCTACAAATATCTTCTATTTCAACTTAGCCACAAAAACAGACCAGCTGCGCCGCATGGCAGCTGCCCATCGCCTGCGCTTCATAACGCAGAATGTGCGCCGCAGCGGCGCGGAGCTGGAACCCCACGCAGGCGAAGACACGGTCAAGTACGTGCGGACGCGGGGGTTCGCCGCGCCGGTGCTGGTATTGTGTACGTCGAGCATCGCGACAACGCAGTTTGTGGCACGTTACGGGAGGGCGGGCTCGACGACAGATGCGAGGGTGGTGCGCGGATATGTTGAGGCACTGGCTGCGGGCGTTCGAGATACGGAGTGGGTTGGATTCGATCGGAAGTCGTAGAAGTTCGAGGTGTGGCGTAATTTGCATATATATGAGCTCACATTGTTTGTCAAATCTAGCCTTGAAATGTACGCGTTTTTGTCTAACACCGGTACCGACCTTTGATACGAAAGCTTAAACTGCAGTCATCATGTAGTCAGCGTATTCGACAAATACCACCTCGCTGTTCGTCAGCTGGGAAGACACACATGGTTTGAACGAAAATTTTGACAATTCCCCAGTACGCTCTCGCGCCGACGAGGCCCTTCCCCTCATTATATCACACACGACGTAGCCTTCGCATCCCAATGGTAGCATCTCCGCGCCCCATCGAGCCTGTCAACCAGAGCGCCGAAGATGCCCCCATCGACACTGCGAAGGGCGGCGATGTACAGATTTCCGACACCATTCTCACAGGAAAACGACTGGCGATTGTATTTGGTGCCATGTAAGTTCGTCCCCTCTCTGCCAGGTCGTCTTCTTGCTGAGCGCTTTAGGATGCTGTCTTTGCTGCTTCTTTCTTTGGATTCGACGATTTTGGGTTAAGAAAGGTTCTCATCGCGTGCAACATATATGTCTGACTCGTCTTTGGGCAGCTACGGCCCTCCCTCACATTGCTTCGGTGCGGCATTTACTCGATAGTATTATCTCTTGTCTGAGCGATCATACATAGGAATTTAACGCGTTCACTCTACAAGGCTGGGTGTCGACTTCCTACGTGCTGGCAAACAGTACGGACAAATGTGATCTTTCCGGGCAACTATCTAACCTTTTCCCAGGTGTCTTCATCCTATTCTTTGGCCAAGTCTTGCGTATATTCCCCGCCAAATGGGTCCTCATCTCATCGATCGTCATATTCGAAGCGGGCTCGCTCCTCTGCGGCCTGTCGCAGAACGTCGACCAGCTCATAGCTGGACGGACCGTCTGCGGCCTCGGTGCAGCAGGCATGAGTGCGTCGCTTATCTTCCTCTCAACCCATCGCTGACGGAACTCCCGTCTTCTCAGTCGTCTCCGTAATTCAAATCATCTCCCAAGTCACCCTGTTGCAAGACCGTCCAAGATTATTCGGTTTCTTTGGTGCAACCTCTGGGCTTGCTTCTATCATAGGTCCCCTCATTGGCGGTGGGTTTACCGACCACGTACATCGTTACTTTCTACCCTGCTCGTCGGATACTAACCATCGACCGAACAGGTAAGCTGGCGCTGGTGCTTCTTCATGTATGTTTTAATTCCTCCTCCTACCCGAGCATCGACTAATCATCCATATAGAAACCTCCCCATAGGCGGCTTGTCCCTCTCAGTTGTCACTCTCTTCCTCAAAGCCTCCCCACCTCTCGGCTCGGACCCTACAAAGCGCTCATGGCCAGACCTCGTACGCCAGGTCGCGGGTATGGACTTTCGCGGTGCAATACTCTCCGCCGCCGCGATCACCACCCTTGAGCTCGCATTACAGTGGGGTGGGAACACTAAACCATGGAACGACAAGGCGGTGATCATTGTAAGTCGCCCTCCCCCGCCTCAGCGAGAGACTCATCTGGGTGAAGTGCCTTGTCCTTGCGGTGGTCCTTACAATCGTGTTCATCTCATGGGAGAAATACTTCGGCGACCACGCCATGACGCCTACCGCCATCTTCAACTCGAGATCCATGTACGCCAGGCCCTGCTTTAGTATACTTGCCATGCTACGTACTTATACTCTACAGATCCGGCATCATGATCTACTCCTTCCTCAACCGCTTTTTGATCATGCTCTATTCATACGTAGGTCGTCTTCATAATCACGAACCTCATTGACCGGACCCTCACACTGGTAGTACATTCCACTATATTACCAAGCGGTGCATCACGCTAGCGCGACAACGTCCGGACTTGACCTTCTTGGATTCCTCCTCGGAACAGTCATCACTGTCGTCGCGACCGGACAGATCGTGGGCAGGACGGGATATTAGTGAGTCGCGCTCCACCAATCTTGCGTGGGTGCCAGCTGATACAGTTCAACCAGTTGGCCCTTTCTCGCCGTCGGGCCCATTTTCCTCGGGGTTGGCTCCGGCTTGCTGTACACTCTAAACGCGTCCTCGTCCAGCTCAAAGGCTGTAGGCTTCCAAATCATAGCCTCGGTAGGGGCAGGGATGGGCATGCAGCTCCCGTCAATCGCTGTACAGTACGCCATTCCACCTGCCATTCTATGCTAATTCACTCACGCCTCGCCCCACCACCTAGAGCCGAATTCAATAACGCGAAGCACCTCATGAGTGCCGCCAGCAGCGCTGTGATGTTTTTCCAGCTGCTCGGAGGGACGATCGGCCTGGGCGTCGCCGAGCCCACCTTCGCGTCCGAACTCACCAGTAATCTACGGCGCTACGCGCCCACGGTGCCTGCGGGCATCGTGCAACAGAGCCCAGAGGCGATATACACCGCGCTGTCGCCCGCGCAGATTCCCGGAGTCATCAAGGCGTACGCCGAGAGTCTGCGCGTGGTGTTCGTCCTCGGGGTGCCGGCGGCAGGGATTTCGTTGCTCGCGGCGCTGTTGATCAAGAAGGTACAGATTCCAAAGACGGCGCCCATGGGGGAGGCGGCTCCGGAGAAGCAAAAGGATGTGGAGAAGGGCACCGCGATGGCGAGGGCTGCGACAGGCGAGAATGCTCCGGGAAATGGAGCTGTAGCAAAGGCGACAGAGTAGGCATAGTTGTGGTTGTTGAACTCAATTACCTTACTAATAGCGGGATAATGATTTTTTCACACTCGTTTACATGTAGTAGGCTGAGTAGCTCGCTGCTTAATCTAAGCGTAAATTAAGTACTCTACTTGAAACAAGATAGCCCGCGAGCTGCTGAGCCCGGCGGCGGCTCCCAGCTGCCGGAATCGGCGTCGCAACAAACGGAGTGATACAAGCGCAAGCAACAGTAATTCCAACTCAATTCCTCAGTTTAGGACATATGTAATCAATCGCATCATTGATGGTATTCGAAGTTGCTTAGTTGGTATTTCTCGTACTACTCGACTTCGATTATCCCTTCCAAGTTGTTTCCTAGGATCTTGTCCCCTGCTTGTCTCTTGCTCACAGTTTGGATCGAATAACGTTTATACAGTATATAGACCTCTGGACACTTCAACAGGAAATTGTTTAGGGCGAATCCCGGTTTCCAAACATGCTTATAAACAGCTGATTATAAACCGATTTTTATATCCCCTGGCCAGAACACCCCGTTTTTAATTCGCTGTGGCAGTGCCTTGGAAGGCCTTGAGGCCCAATCTTGAGTGTGAGCCGGGGCTCGGGGTCGGCATTAGCTGGTTTTACCGATCATTTCCGAGCTCTGGATGAGCAAAATGACCTGGAATTAGGGCCAAGAAACAGATAAAGTTCAGCATCGGTTGACCGCCCTCAGTTATCCTGGCCTAAAGACACGAAGGAGGGATTTTTTCCGGGTGTCTTGGACCTGAATTTAATGGCGGAGCGCGAAAACCCGTCAAAACCTGTGAGAAATCTATTATTTTGGCCATTGGCGTGGGTGTTTATAAACCGATTTACAGACAACCAGTACAAACAGAATAAACTGTTTATAATCCCCCGGGAATTATAAACACAACTCTAACTTCGTTTGTTGAAGTATATAGGGGCCATATTGAGCTCCCCCACCAGATGTCACACTGTTTTGCCAGAAAGGAGGGTTATGTTACAATCTATAACGTCTGGCCATCCCCAGATCTACCACATCTCCTTCAACGGAACTCAGGCTCGCCTGAGACGGCGACATCGCCGAGCTGTGTCGTGAACATCGTCATCCAGTCATTGTCGAGCTGCGGTGACGGAAACATGTTCATGAAGAGAGAATCTGCCGCAAACAACGGCGGTGGCGCCAGATGCGCATCCGCATAAGAGTCGAGACGTTCAACTAATCCGGGCGGAAGGGGCCACGAATATCCTACCAGCTTGAGCGCACCGGAAATTCTGCTCTATGAGTGAGCAAACAGCCAGGAGAGCTGACAATCGACGCACGTCTGAAGCACCGTGGCACGCTCAGTCGTCACACCCAGCGCATCCGCCTCGTCAAGCGCAAACTGCGCCCAGGCGATCAATCCGGTCCGCTCAAGGTGTGAGAGGTGCGGAATCGAGGGCAAGAAGCGCAGCCCGCGCGCGACAGCCTCCAGCGCGAAATTGGCCATCTCGCGTGTCTGGCGGTAGAGCAGATCGAGTCGCTCGGCGGCCCACTGGCCGGTGGGATCGGCGCTGGACGGCGGGATGGAGGCGCGACGGGCGAGCTCGCGGTACAGCGCCAGCACGAGCGTCGCGCGACCGAAGGTCATGATATGGGCGCATGAGCGGACGTTCATGTGGGTATCGCGGGTTTGCGGGGATTTGTAAAAGGTGGGATCCGTCGGATATGGGTCGAGCTCGCCTGAGTCGAAGACTAGGGTGCAGATCGAATGCAAGAGAGTCAGCTCAGAGACGAGCTCGGCCACAGTGGGCTCGTTTAGGGCGTGACGCCGGGCGAAATCTAGACAGAGCGTCAAACCTCAGGATGAGAAAACACAGAGCTGCTCACCCCCGGTGATGGTCTCGGACAGCTGGCGGGCCAAGCGTGTAATGTGGAATAAGACTAGTTCGGTTCAGAAAACTGAATGCCCGAAGAATTAGTGCCTACATGGGCGCAAAGTTGCGAACAAGATATCCTCCCGGGATGATTTTTTGGGGGTTCGTAATGTGTGCTGGATCGAAGTGAATAGATTTTGTAAAGAGAGCGGCTGGATTCCGGTAATCAGAAGCTGGTCGTTGTGTGATCTGGCGGCAGTCACAAAAAGATGAGAAGAAAGAAGGAGGCTACAAACACCAATATAGGCTTTCGTTCCAGCGTTGCTTCCAAACTCTCCAGCAGCTACAAAAAAAGAAATTCATGTCAACTGGATTGCAATGCAGTCCCAACCCCACGTACTAGGAAGCCAGTCCACAGCGCCGTGGGATACTCTTGTTCGTGGGTCTCGTCCCATGAGGCAGCAATCGCTCTGACATGAGACAGGTACGAAACAGCCCAGGGTCTGGAGCTCCGGGACTCTGTGAATGCCGTGTGATTTTGAGTGTCGCTACTGTTCTCTAAGAAGTGAATGAGATAGCATGAGGTCGCATTGTCCTCGGATGGCTCCAAAAAATGTTGGCTTCGGAGGCGAGTCGAAGGGCTTCAGCGCGCAGTACATGAAACATCGGGGCCCGTCGGACACCGTACGTTCTGAGATCGGCGTCCCGCATGAACACAGAACGATCGGTGAAGGATACTGGTTGGGGCCCCGGCCCAAGAATAACCTGGTGAAATGACACGGAGGCGGCGAGTGCCCTAGGATGCGGGTCGGATCCCTTGCCAAGTCCAAACAGAGCGACGTACATCACGCAGTGTGCCAAGACCTTGAGTTGTGTTGGGAGCATCTGTATTTTCCACGAGCACGAGGATAGCGCAAGGAGAAGATCAGCGCCACGATACATGGGATGGCTATATTGAGGGAGGTATTTAAAACCTGGAGGGAGTTAGACTTGTGAAATCGACGACGATGTATTTAAGCACATTCGAACAGATGGCGGACAAGCTCAGGTGAAAGCTCCAGGACTTGAGGAGGCTCGTGGTGGGGCATGGGGGAACTCGGTTCGGATTGATAATTGGAACTGGAGTGCGAGTCTGATGGTGGCTCTAATCCGTCTGATACTGCGCGTCGGGTAGCGACATGAGCGTCCAAGTGTTTAGAATTCGTCGGTGGCCGACCCCGGACCACAGGTGTCGTGGTGCAGCTAAGGAAACGTGGATTGAGTTCTGTGAAGACTTTTCCGAACAGACTCACGTTCTGTCCTTCTCAGCACAACGAGGGCACGGTGTCCCATCGGTTGTTGGATGACAGAGCACGCGCCGCGCTTTGCAGGAATCACAGGCGGGTGGCTTCAACTTCCGTTGTGGATTTTGACTGCGAAATGCGGGCATTGAGGATGCGAGTGGGCGCCAGTGGATGAGTGCTGTGTCCGCAGCGCCGCAGTGTGAGATTTGGAGCTATGTGATCGCATCACTGCTTGCGTCGGTTCGCAAATTCAGCGAGTACGCGGTCACGTGTAATCAACACTGAACCAGCGACAGAGATTTCAATGATTTCATAAAAGCAGTGGGGCATTAATTTGTAAAAACGTGAACAAAACCTCAATGTCTCTGATGAGGTTTGCGATATAGATCGCGTCTAGTACTAGTAGGCTAAAGAAGGATGCCGCTACTGAAGAAGCGATTGATCCACTGATTAGATATTTATCGACTCGGGGTGCGGTCCCAGCGCGCGCGTTGGCCACACAACACAGTAGATATTCATGGCTAGCCACAGCGGGAGCGCGTCAAGGCTGTAGAGAAACACCTCGTGCCGCACCAGATACCCGTTGTTACTGTGCACGATGAAGGTAAGTTCTAAGAAGAGTCTCATTATAGTAGAAAAGGCGGACTTGCCCTGCGGCAAATTCACCGAGGCGATACACAGAGCGCAGCTGGATATGAAGGCAAATGAGTATGAGAAATCGAGAAGATGATCGCGCCATCAAAGTTAATAGACGCACCAGAAGGCCAACGCATGAAAGCGCAAGGGCGTAGTACACGATTCGCCAATTGCCAATTGGAGTGCTTCCCCAGACGGTGAAGCGTGATCCTGGGTCACCGCAGTACTCCCATATTTCCGGGAATTGGCTGCGCCTACCCGTACACGGCATTTAGTCTCCCGTCGAGATAGCTAGACTAATCCTAATTTGCTCACATGCGGCGCCTGAAGATGAAGAGTACGAGCATAAATGCTTCCAGGAAGAAAAATTGCAAGCCGAGACCGACGAGGGCGACCTAGATATGACTTTTCTATGAGCAACGACAGGAGAGAGGTGCTGTATACTGCACCTTGTTCCCAATGTTCTGCAGACTAGAGGAATTCAATGCTGTCATAGCCACCCCGACAACCTGGAGCGCGGCGGTACAAAGTATGCTCCCAACGAAGATGGGCCTGATCAGAGAGGCGGGGACGAGAAGACAGCGGCGGGCGACGTCCCGGTCGAAAGTGTAGACCAGCTTGGAGAAGAGAACGTAGGTGATGATGAAGAAAAGGCACGGCTGGAAGAGATATCAGCGGAGAAGCTAATGAAGAACAACGATGCACTCACAGACACGAGGATTATCTGGTAAAATTTCATCAGATATGAGTTCAGGATTCGAGGTAAATAATGTGTACTTCATTCATGACGATAAAAAGGGCCTTGGAATGGGGGAAGCTAAGGAATACAGAACGTGTGCTATACCCCATGCAGCACGCTAACAGAGATAATTAAAGGGTACCCGGCTAGTTGCGAAATGCACATACCGTACATGCCAAGTATCAACGTCAGCATAAAACGTGGGCGGCCACATCTCCACCAATCTATTGATGTGTCAACTCGTTGGCGATTGGCAAATCAGAGTAAATTGACTCACGAAACGAGTGGAAATGAGGCGATAAAGCGAAAAGAAACGCAGCAGTAATAGCCAGTGCTTTGCTGGGTTTGTATCCCGTCCTGTAATGGGTCGTTGAGCATAGCATTGGCCACCGAGCGCGAATTGCAACAAACAGATAGTCCATATTGGTTTCTCTGGCGATAACTGCTGCCGTCGCGCTGGTTGTGGTCACGAGAAACACGAGAAGAAGATAAGTGCGGGACGTGGAAGACATAGGATGAATTAAATGTGCAACTCCATAGACGAATTGAGCAGTTTATGAACCAAAAGTAAATGGGCGAGGTCATCGCCTCACGAATTTCTGCGTCAGGGTGTTTATTCATGCGCAGTTTGTGCGCAGTAATCTCTTACTGCGGTCTGTCGTTATTTGGAAGAGGTGAGAAATGACAGTTGTCAAGGCCTTCAGAAGGACAAAGTTTCCGGAGAGCAAGATAGGGGGTTGAATTTCCGGATTAGGCACATGGATAGATGTGCTGAATGGGTCCTACATTTTTTGGTCAAATCATCTGTCCAACCTTGGAATTGTGCGCACTTTTGTCCAATAACGACCGCACTGTACTCAAGACTTGTTTGCAAATACCAGTTAAACTACAATCACTGGTCAGCATGTTTGACAAATACCACCTCGCTCCACCTCGCTGGTCGTCAGCTGGCACGACACACGGTTGGACTGGCTTCCATACTTATATTTGTGCGAGCGCACCCATGGAATCACCTCTTTCCCATGTCTCCTTCTCCCATTCAAACTGCCGTCTTGCTCGCCGCCGGTTGCGTGGCCATCTCCTTCATCCGCCGGCTCTTTAAACGCTCTGTACTCGATAGCATCCCTGGTCCAACTCCCAAATCCTTCTTCACGGGTATGCCAGCAGCTTCTCAAAATTTTGTCCCCTAGTTCTTGAACACCATACGCAGGTAATCTCCTCGAATACCATGACCCAAATGGGTGGGACTTCCAGCGCCGACTTGAGGACGACTATGGCGGTGTTGTCCGCATCCCTGGCCTTTTTTCTGTTAGTGCCCATTCGACCATCTTTGAACGAACGCAGCGCTAACTTTTGAGAAGAAACCCGCGCTTTTTGTGTCCGACCCAGTCGCCCTACACAGCATTCTCAACAAGGACATGGACATTTACGAGGAGGCACCGATAGCAATTAGGTGCGCCACTCATATTCGTCTTTTGTTCGCGACAAGCCGTGAAACAATACTCGCAGCATGAATCTCCTCATGTTCGGCAAGGGCATCTTCTCCACCATGGGTGACGAACACAGGAAACATCGCAAAATGATGGTGCCCGCCTTTTCAACCGCAAACCTCCGTGGAATGATGTCGCATTTCTACAACGTCGCAGAAGGGGTGCGCTTCTCCCGATCTCTCATGCAATTCACCCTTATCGTTCCAGGTTCGAGATGGCTTGCTTGCCCCCCAAGTATCTGCTGCACCCAAAGAGGTGCCTCAATCCCTGATCCACGAAATCGCCATTGATACCGTTTCAGGTGGAAATGGCCTCCGTTTTCACGCGAACCTCCCTTGAGCTCATCGGTCGCTCCGGACTCGGCTACTCCTTCGACCCACTCACGCTTGACTGTCCCAAGAACGAGTACGCGGAGACGATCAAGAACTTGATGTATGTCCCCCATTTACGTTCAATTTTTTCCATAATTCACCATGCAATAGGCCAGTACTGAGCAAAATGCCGCTGGTGCTGTTGCTCGTCCCAAAGGTAATAAAGATCGGCACACCGGCGTTCCGGCGCTGGGTCCTGGATATTCTCCCGTTCAAGTCGCTGCACCGTGTGCGGGACATGGTAGATCTGATGAACGATACAGCCAAGGAGATTCTCCGGGGCAAGAAGGCTGCGCTCGAGAGTGGAGACCTGGACTCTGAAGAGAATATGAATTCGGGCACTGATATCATGAGCATTTTGCGTACGTACATCTTTTTTCCTGCTCCGGCGGTCGCTGATATTTTTCTGCGCATATCGAGTGCGAGGAAACCTGACGGCCGACGCAGCGTCCCGGCTCACGGACGACGAGCTTCTGGCGCAGACTTCGTACGTCATATTATCCCTCCATCTTGTGCATCCATCCATAATCATCGTGCGTTTGTAGAGCCATCATCTTCGCCGCGATGGATACCACCTCCTCCGGCCTCAGCCGCGTCTTCCACGTCCTCGCCTCCAAACCCGATGTCCAAGAAAAATTGCGTACCGAGATCACGGCAGCATTCACCGACAACGACAGCGACCGCTTGGACCACGACCAAGTCGTCGAGCTCCCGTATCTTGATTCCGTCCTACGGGAGACCCTGCGTCTGTGCGTGCCTCTTTAAATTAGTATTCGCATCTATTCAGGTTCCTAACCAGATATCCACCGGTCGCGCCGTCCGTCGTGCGCGAGACGATCGCGCCGGCGATCCTTCCGCTCGCCACCCCCATTACAACGACGGACGGGCGCTCATTGACGGCGATCCCGGTGCCAAAAGGCACGCCGGTGTGGGTCGCGATCGCGAAGGCGAACCACTATCCCGCCATTTGGGGTGATGATGCCCTCGAATTCAAGCCTGAGCGATGGGTGGACGGCCGCGCGGGGAGCAGGGACGTGAAGATGCCCGGTGTGTGGGGCGGGACGATGACGTTTATTGGCGGGGGAAGGAGCTGCATGTCAGTATCGCCTTACCCGTTTCTCGTTTCCGCTGACGGCAGTGTTCTGGACGACAGCGGGTTCAAGTTCTCGCAGCTGGAAATGAGTGCGTGCGATTCTTTATTTATTCGATCGTTGCTCTGACAGATTGGATTGGGCAGAGGTTGTGCTGTGCGTTTTGTTGCGAGCCTTTAGGTTTTCGCTTTCGGAGAAGGATACGGTCGCATTCCACATGTTCGGCTCGATCACGGGGCCGACGGTGAATGGCGAGATGATGATGCCTCTGCGCGTCGAGAAGCTGCAGTGAGCTGGATGTACATGTGCGTAGATCACCGAGTCATTTTCGAGTCAAGGAGCGGACGAAAAGTGGACGGCGTAGAAAGTGGTCATGGATGGGAGCCCCGTAGACAGGGTTTAACAGAACAGCACGTATAGTCCAGCTGTCAGAAATGAGTTGGCCGATGGTACTTGGCGAGACTTGGCGATGGCGGGAGTTGGGCGGGAGGTGAGAAGAAGGATCGGATCAACTTGAAGCGGGCCGCCTGTTTGTCTGTCAGGCTGACGAGATCATTGATCAAACCATCCTTGTTTTGTTCTCTTCTCCGTCTTCCACGGTTATGGCAAGGTTTTGGGGATTAATACAAGACATCTCCAGTCTCGCTTGGATCATGGTCATAATTCGTGTCTACGCCCCCTGTCGTAATGCTGTGCCATGGGCCAGTGCTTCGGCCCAAGCTTAGCGCGTCAGGTTCAATATTGGCCTTGTTCTACTTTTGTTCATGATCGCATCGATACACAATGGCGCTTTGGCGTCTATCCTTATCAGGCATATTCCACTTTTCTCCTGGGACAATAGGACTGCAGTGGTTTAGACTCGGTGGCTCGAGCGCTTTCTCCCTATAAAACGAAAACCCTCTTACGCCCTGTCGCCCCCTCAAGTTGCCGCGCAACATGCCCCACACCCCTCCCGTCCCGAAGCACATCCCATGCCCAGATTCCTGCTGCGGACGAATCTTCATGCATCCCAAAGACCTCAAAGTTCATACTCACGTACATAATATTGAACGTGAAGAATTGCAAGTGCCTCCGTTCGATCTCTCCCTTCTTTTTAAGCTTTTCACTGCTTAGGAAACTCAAATGTCCCCGGAACGGATGCTCATTCAAAACCCTTCAACTGAAACGTCTGGAGGCGCACGTCGACGCGGCACAGTACGTGCCGCTCTTTCTTGTGCGCGATCTATGCTGATTCGAGACTTGCAGCACCGACCAACCGCGTCAATTTCAGTGCCTTCAAGACCACTGCGGTTTTTCTACAACGAATCAAGGGGCACTTACCCGCCACTATCGTGAACGCCACCATATGGAGCCACCCACGAGCATCCGCAAGCCGCGGCAGCGTGCTTCCAGGAAGTTGCGTAGCGAACAGCTGGTAGCATCGACGTCGCGTCTGTCGGAGTCACCTATCTCGTCCATCTCACGCTTCAGCAGCGCGGAGCCGCCATTCTCTGCGACTTCCACCGCATCGTCGGCGTCGATGTCGCCCTCCGTCATATCCACGACCTTGACCCCGGAAATGAACAAGTACTACCCCGCGACAGCCCACTATCCACCGTCTCCGCCGGCTTCTACAGCGCCAACGTCCCCGTATTTGGACAGCATCTCCGTGCACTTGGCAGCAGGAGGTACGAAGCTGAATACCGGCACGTCGAAGCTATATGCTCCATGCCCGCCCGCAGGTCCTCAGAATCACTGGTGTGTAGACACACCGGGTTACACCTCACCCCCACGGCTCTCGACCCCCCGTGCCAGCAGCAACTTGCCACCAAGTCCGACCGAGTGGGTGAGCTGGCGCGACGAGTGCGACGTTTCACTTGACCTTATCGCCGTCGCTACTGGGGAGCAGGCATTTTCTGAGCAGAGCATGTCGATGGGCATGACTGAGTACCTCCGAGTGCCTGCGGCCATCGGTATGGCGGAGAAACGGTTATTGTGGGCGTGAAGAACTTTAAAGCAACACTCGCTTGTCCTAGCTAGGATGCTTCCCGTCTGCGTTGAAGTTGGGGTGTTTAACTGCATTTTTCCGGACTCTATTTTTTTCACCCATCCCATTCCTTTCTGGACATTTTTTGTCCGCACTGTCCCTTACTTGTCCGTGTCAAATTTTAACCACGTAGCTCAAGCATTCCTTTAATTAATAGCATAATATTTCTCCCCGTCATTTCCTGTTTGTCTTTTAACATAACTCTGACAACACTCAATTTTTTGAGGGTCAGTCCAAGAAATGGCTGTAGCCGGGCTGGTATGTATTACATGTGTGGCTGATTCGATCAGCTGTTCAAAAATTTGACGGTCAGTCCCCAAAATGGCTGTTGTCGACTGGTGCATGCGTGGCTGTTTCAACCAAGATTCATAGCTGAGATCTGCGCCAACGCCACAGCTGAAGGCTTTTTCAAAGATGTGGCCAACAGCGGAGGAAATCGTCGATAACATCTTAGTGACTTTGAAGGCCTATCCCCGGTTCGGGGCGACGTGAGTTCTTCCTCAGCGACCTTCTCTCCTGCTCAAAAGACCTATTAGTGTTCATCTGATGGAACAAGACGGAGGATGTCAGTTTTGGCCGGGAACTGGAGTGGGGCCTGCGCGTTTTTCCGTAAGTAAAACATACTTCCTCCCGCCTCTTCCCACTTTCTGAGCTCATATCTCAACAGGGACCGTTCAACGTGAGCATACCTTATCCCTGAATCGTCCGGCATTGAGCTACATATTTATGCCAGAAAACGCTGGCGACTCCGACGTTGATCGTTGCGAATACACGTCAGTCCTCGATGTGTTTCCGTGCCATCCAGAAATAAAGAAACCACTACAGATGACCCTGCAACACCATATGCAAGCGCGAAGATCGTCAAAGACACGATGGGAGACTCTGCCCGTCTTGTAGTCCAAGGCACTGTTGGTGAGCTACTACCGGCACTATGCATCCACACGCAGGCTTATTTAGTCACAGGTCACTCGTACCTTGCGCCGGCCACCGATTGCGCCACGAACGTAATTCGCAACTACTTTGCGGGCGGTATTATCCCAGATGATCCTGAGACCTGGTGTGAGCGGGAGGTCGAGAGCTACTTCATCAACAGTGGTGATCTCCGCGCGAACCCAAAGCTTGTCGCGGCAGTCCTGGGAAAAGATTCAGGGTTTTGACTACTTCGTTAAGCTCTCGTACACAATAAAGCAACCTCATTCTCACTATAAGGCTACTTCAAAAATAATGGGGCACTGCAAAAACACCGGCCACAAAGCACTTGACGTTGCCACGCTCTTCTCCATCGTCCATCGCAGCGGAATCTCTTTCACACCTTAGCTTCTCGAATATACTACAGCACTCTATTTTTACCACAAATTCCATCGTCTCAGAATAATATGGACGCCCACAAGAGCCAAAATCCGTCTCCACTACACAAGGCTACTTCGCTGAAGTTTCGCATCTCAAGCGGAATCTACGACAGTGTACCAAAGATTCTGCAAGTTTTAGAATTCCAAACGCGCCACATCCACTCGGTGGTGAGATTGCTGGCTTCAGTGCAGCCATAGAGGCAAAGACTTCCGAAGGATCGGTTATCCTCTCGGCTGGTCATCAAGCCGGGACGGGAGCTTGTGGGAGTCAAGGCAAGCAGGATGCAAGTAAATAATGTAAATTCGTCATCTAATATGCGCTTTACAGTTTAATGTTCTCCACTCCCGGCGGTCCGTTATGCGCCTTATCTTCGTCGCCTGAATCTGTCAGTTGCTGGCAGTTCGAGTGGTTTGAACGCCAGCCCCCTCATCATCTGAACCGCACGTTAATTGTTGGAGATTCCAGGTGGGAGAGCTTCCAATGCTGCTGCCAACAAACCTGCCCAGCGTCTTCAATGTAAATGCAGCTCCATTTGGGCGTGGCGTTATCCGGAGCTCACAACAATATCAGCTGGGCCCGGGAATCTCAACCAGACGACCACACGCGCAAATAAGTTAAGCGGAAAAAAATGTCCTTCACATCGCATGCTAATTTCTTGACAGTAGTTCGACTCGTGGCTGCCCCACTACTCGAGCAACGCTACCAATTGGCAAATAGGATGGTCCCGTCTGTGAAACAATCTTAGTGTATTGCGCGCCATTTGTTGAAGGAGAACCAATTATTTCCCGTATTTCGAAATGTTCACGGTCTGTCGCCCGTCAGCTAGTGAGTGTTCGGCAACTGCCGGACATAAAGAAGTTTGCCTATTTGGGCTCAAAAATCTCGCCGTCGCCTTCACGTACACACCGAATGTGTTCAGTTCAGTTCACGACCCTACATCACCCGTCACCTGAGCATTCGGCGGCCGATTAGTAGAGTAATTCTACAGCAATTCACAGTCTCTTATAAACAGACGGTACAACGAAATTCTCGTACTGTACCTCGCATGTTGTAATTCGAACGTTTGAAAGCAATGTACTATCCCGACGATATTTTTGGGGTTCCATTGTGACGCATATGTACTGCATATCTCATTGAATACGGACAATCAAAATAGGGCAATGCACTTGGGCCTGCGAAGCCTGAACTTCATCTCGGCCTGATCTTTGGTATGCGGCCCGAGAGTTCAAAAATAAATGGTCAGCGGAATACGGAACAATGCAGTCCGGTCTACCGCTCATCTCTGACCTTAGGTGCCGCCACCGCGATGGACGAAAACGGTACGGGCGGCGAGCGACCTCCAAGTTCAGAGAAACCAGTATCAGCCGAGCACAGCGGGCCGACCCTGGACTTCGGCTTTCTACCAATTCCACAATCGTGTCGGATCGATTCGACTGCAGTGCCCAAGCCCATAGGATACGCCAAAACCATCGCCTTCTTCTTTGCGAGCACTTTCAGTATGTATGTCTACATCTGGTACTAATCGTTGGTTGATCCGAATTCCTGCATGCAGCGGGTACACCTTTACCATTGATCGTTTCTTTTGGGGTCTGACGCACATCGACAGTCATGAATCTGTACTACAACCAGCCCATTCTTCTCGAGCTGGCACATGAATTCAAGGTCGATGATGTCGGTGTATCGCGAATCCCGGTGTTGCTCCAAGCTGGGTTGGTAACTCGTTAACCAACTGAACTACCCAGCGAGTTGATGTATTTATGTTCAGGTATGCTGCGGGACTGCTTCTTCTTACACCGCTCGGAGATTTACTACGGAGAAGGCCGCTCCTACTAGTTCTCATCCTTACCTCTGGATCACTGACGATCGGACTTGCTGTTACCCATTCACTGGTTGCCTTCGAAGTTCTCTCATTTTTCGTCGCATTCGCTTCCGTAACTCCGCAAGTAAGTACCTATGTCGTTGCGAATTCCCGGGTACTAAAAAAACTACCTTTGCGAGGTCCTAATCCCTCTCACCGCCGACCTAGCGCCTCCAAACCGACGAGCTACCTTCATGTCCATAGTATTTTCGGGTGTGCTACTGGGTGTTCTTTTGGCCCGGGTGCTCTCTGGAATTATTGCTCAGCTTTCAAGTTATCACAATATATACTGGATGGGTGCTGCCGGTGAAATCCATTTTCCTTGGCTGGTACTGGATGTCCTCTAAGTGTTTTTCTGCTATTCAGGACAATATCTATTGATGTTCGCGTTATATTTCATCACTCCTGACACACCGGCAAAGAATGCGGACCTCTCGTACTTCCAAATCCTCAAGACGATGGCCAAATTTGCCGTCACTGAACCCACATTGGTACAGGGCTACCTCATGTTTTTCTGCAATTCCGCAATCTTCAGTGGATTCTGGGTCACACTGACATTTTTACTCGGCGGCGCACCATATCATTACTCAACGTATGCCCTCTTCCTTTCAAAGATGTTCGGATTAATCAGTTTCCCCAGTTTAGCGATTGGTCTGTTCGGTCTTGTGGGAATGGTGGGTATCGCCATGGCCCCCGTGGTCGGCAGACTAGTTGATGGGTTGGTGCCATGGATGGCGACCTTCGTGTGCGTCTTACACGTCATTGCGTCTCAGGTTATCCAAACATTCGCGGGGGAGGTCAATGTTGCCGCTGTTGTTCTCGCCATTATGAGTTCGTATGAGTTATTCATTTTTTCTGTTTTTCGCTCAACTTTGTCAATGGCAGTATTGGACATCGGCACTCAAGGAACTCAAGTGTCGGTGACGGCCAAACTATTCAGGTAGGAGCTCGAGCAGCACACAGGCTCATCCAAATTGATCTCCATGGCCAGTATTGCCCCTGAGGCGCGGGCTCGGTTGAACGCCGTCCTAATTTTTTCCGTATGCAGACTCTTCCCTGTAAAACTGATAACCGCTAAATTTCGACTGCTCACAGATCTTTCTTGTGCGTATTCCGCTCATGGTCTTCACCTGGGCACACCGACATTCACTTTTGATAGGGCCAAGTAATGGGGACCGCGGTGGGCACCAAATTGTTCGCGGAAGGAGGATATAAATTAAGTTCTGGGATTCGGGTCGTCTTTGGCGGACTTGAACTCTTGTTCCTTGTATTGCGAGGTCCGCATGTCGCGAGGACCACGTGGGTGGGCTGGGATGGAGGGATAAACTTTAGGAAGCGCGGTGAACCTACCGAGCAGGTGCCGACCGAGAACGTAGACGCGAAGCGTGTCTGAATGCCCAAGCTGAGCCGCTGGAGCAATTTAACATATCTTTGCCATATCAGTCTTGAGATGACATTCCGAAAGAAAAATCATGTCATCTTGCGCTCCGAAAAATGGGAGACCGCCATCGCCTATGCGGCGACTCCGTTCACCAGCTTTACTAGAGTACCGGCCTTGAATGCCGCCTGCGTGTCATCATTACCTGAAACCCTCGTGAGCCTCGAAGAATATAGGGTGTGGAAACCAAGACATACCGCCAACATGTTTCTGATCTTGAGGCCAAAAAAATGGGAGTCGCAAAAGACCGCGGTAAAGAAAAAAAGTTACGCACTGACGAATACATTGGGCACAGTATTTTGCCCAGTCTTTTCCCGTAGATAAGCCTGGATAGCTGGCCCGTCTTCGCGCTCATTCAGCCTTAACAGACGTTGGCCGATCAGCTGCTAGTCTCTACACCTGTGGCCAACGCACTCGAACACCACGGGCGTCTCCTCCGGAAACTGCTGAGCGAACAGCGCTTTGGCACGTCTGCAGTACGGGCAAGTCGATTTGGAGAATATCATTATCTTGTTCTCGTTGATTGCAGTCTGGGAGCAGTTTAGTACAAGCATCGTCGAGGGTCGGTACTATGCACCTCGACGAGCTCTTTGACGGCCATAATGTCGCCCTGGGATAACGTCTTGGCAGTGAAAAGCTTGAAGATGGAGGAAAGCATCGGAAGGCGTGATCGATGACATCATTCAGCAACTTAATAAGGCGCGTTGTGGCCTGCAACACGTGCTGTGACTCAATCACGAACGCGTCGCGCGACGCGAATTGAACCGAATTCTTTCATCTATCGAAATAATAAACAAGGCACATCTTGAGATTACTCCCATGCCTCCTTGACCAGATCCGCCCCTCTTTCTGCGATAACATATGTTCCTGCTTGAGTATGTCCACTTGGGATAAACGGCTAGGTTTCGTGAGGGTTCCGCTTCAGTAAAAATTAAATTTCACTTACAAAGACTGAGGCATCAATGATACGAAGTCCTTTGGCACCCTTGACCAGCAGATCAGGATCCACCACCCCGTACCGTGCATCTATTGCAGACATCGCGGCAGTTCCGACCAAATGAGCGGCAGATGAGGCGGTGTTTCGAATTTGCTCGTCAAGGGCATCGTCAGAGAGATTTTCCAGGTCTAATATTGGACCAATTATATAGTCTCGCCATGTGGGGGCCTTGACGAATTTTAGCAGCTTCTGCACCGCTTGGCGCATGGTGAAGAGATCAATATCGTTCTGGAGGAACCCAACGTCGATTATGGGAGAATCGAAAGGGCTGGTGCTATTTATTGTGACAGAACCGCCTTGACAGGAGTCAAATGAATATATTTTGCCTGAGATCTAGTGTGTACTTACGGCTGATCGGATTTAGAACAATCATTCCGGCTCTCATAGAATGTACAGATCCGGAGAAAACCATCAGAGGAGAACCCGGCTAGAGATTTGCACGTCACAGCAATTAATAATTGGTTAAAGCGACGTTCGGAGTTACTCACACTAAAGGCGACCTCAATGTGAGGTGAGTTAGGGCCTGCCGACGGATCGGTGAAGCTATTTGAAGCGAGCATATGGTCGTCCATTCGAAGCCATGCAATGTGAGTGGTGCCTTGAACCGCAAACGGACCAGTGTGTGTCTGATTCCATTCTGCAAATGCTTCAGTGAATCGTGTAGTGTTCTGGGTGATCAATTCCAGTGTTTGATTGGAGTTCACAAACCAACCAGTGCCGAACAGGGGTTGGTCACTGGCGTTGCGTCCAACGCTCGGGAGATCGAGGAGACAGGGTATACCGAGACCAGTCAACGTTACTCGATCTCCTATTCCCGAGTGCATGAGAATGTTCGGAGTACCGACGGAGCCAGCGGAGAGAATGATCTCCTTTGCAGCTGTCGCGGTGAACAGAATCCCTCCTAAATCACCGTTAGTGACTTCTTTTCTGTTGGAAGTAATCGAGTACCTTGCGAGAATTGCACTCCTTCAAATGTGAATTTATCGCCAACACGCCTAGAATCGACAAGCTTCGTTACTTGTGCGTGCAGCAAAACATGAAGATTTTCCCGGTGAATAAATTCGGGGCCTAAATATGATGCTGCAGAGCTGCTTCGCTTCCCGTCTCCGATGGTAGATTGCAACCAACCTATCTCGTTTCTCAGATACTTTTTGCTTTGCAACGAGTGTTTAGCAAACGTACCAAGGCCTAACGGCCTGCCGGAATTCATATCCAAATTGAAAGGCCACTCGTCGGGAAGCTCTTGGGTAGCTTCAATTATATGTTGGGAGAAAATGGGCCAAGCGAAGCCGGCCAGGCTAACTGAATTAATACCCTTGGTGCTATGCACAGACGGGTCAAATTGGCCTCTTGTGTCGTGATGGTCCGCCGGTTCGGTCCATCTTTCGTTCTGGGGCGCGTCAGACATTCAGCGATGCTGTCGAATGAGAGGAAGCTCGCACCTTGAAGAAATACGGCAATAAGCGATCCCAGGACCATCCAGGATCCCCAGTAATTGAGGCATAACGATCATAATCCTCCGCCGATGCACGTGTGTAAACCATTCCATCTAATGGCGTACTTCAGCACGAGCAGACTTGGATGAGAGACATCTTACTGTGTGCACTGCATCCTCCAAGGATATGCGCTTTCAAGAAGATCAAGCTCGTGATCGGTATGAAATATTTATAAACCGACCTCTGGGGATTGCGATATTCCGGTCATTCAAACCACGTTGAGGAACAGTGGTGTAGTCTGTATCGTGAGTTGACGGCGCTCATAGACCACACATTTAACATACTCCAATCATAGAAGGGTTGAGCTAGAAAATCGCCGACAAGGAATGGAACAATCGAGTCGGTGACTCCCTCATTCCTAGAAAACAATTCGATTAATTATGAGAAGAGGAGATTTGTTGCACTCACGACACGCCAGCCTCCAAGACCAAGACAGAAAATTTGGGGTTTTCAGTTAAACGATTTGCCACAACATTTCCGGAAGTTCCTCCTAGTGCATTCAACGATATAAGCTCGGAATGGAGAATGGAGTTTCATACCTCCTACAATGACGAAGTCGTACGAAAGACCAGGGAGCTGGGCCACATCTTCATACACCTTGCAGAAACATTGGGGAACGAGATATGCGAGAATTAATAGAGCCCTCGTCAACATTGCTGGGGACGGACACCAGGAGAAGAGCTGGCCGTATCAATATATATCGCCGGAAGTAAATCCGAGTCGAGCCAGGAGGAGGACTGCAAGGCCAAGGAAGAAATCGAAGAGAAGAGGGTTGGGAAGCTTAAGCTTATATCTGGGCACGACACACGGGACCTTGGTCCGTGAGACGCTGCTGGAGTCCGTTGCCGTATTCCATCCTGCTTATTCGGGAAACTTGAAGATCATCTTTGCGGCAAGGTGGCAGTATCGTGAACCTTTTCACCCATACTGGGACCTAAACCTTACAATGGCCGCATCATCCCCACTGGAAGTCGCGCAGTTCGCACATAGCACCAAAGCGGGAACCAAAAAATCTGGCCGTGCGATACCGCTCAGAACCAAAGATTCCAGCCGCTCCTTGGGCGCCAGCATTTCCGGTGTCTCGATAGGTTGCTGCCCCAATGGCCATGGAGAGGATTGACTTGACAAACAGCAGCATAATTTTTTGCCCGTGCGCACAAAAATCTGGGATGTGGGAAGCATGCTTAAACATTCGGAACGGCTTGGTGGTGGATATTTCACGGCATTCCTTGGTTCTGCATGGTAATGAATTACAGCCTTTTGCAGTACCGAAGGCGCGGATCAGTTTCCTTCTATTTTCAGATGATTTCAAAGAATTCGCAATATCTCTGTGAATTCCCCACCGCTTCCCATGAAAAGTATATAGAATTACTCAGTTAATTCATACGGAATTAGTGATAGAATGAAAATCGTAAAAAATATCATATATTCAGTAAGATTGGTTGACAGGGCCATTTTATGGATAAATCCAGTATACAACCCTCTAGACACATTCAAATGATGTAGATTTTTGCCAGAGAGACATTTAATACATTCTGAAGGATGCGATAGAGTTCAATTCACACACAGTTTAGCTGTGGGTTCAAATATCACAATAATTTCTGACTGTAGGTACTGCCTTTTATCCAGACGTGTTTATGACAATGATATACTACACTTTTCAGAATTCTGACTCTATCACATCTTTTGACAGGTATTGAAGGCCTTCCTAACAAAAATCTACATGAGTTGGATGTGTCTAGAGGGTTCTACACTGGATTCATCCACAAAATGGCCCTGTCAACCAATCTTACTGAATATATGATATTTTTACAATTTTCATTCTATCACTAGTTCCGCATGAATTAGCTGAGTAATTCTATATACTTTTCAACAGAATCGGTGGGGAATCCACAGAGATATTATGAATTCTTTGAAATCGTCCGAAAATAGAACGAAACTGATCCGCGCCTTCGGTACTGCAAAAGGCTGTAATGCAGAAAGAGCTCGTTCGATTCGGGCTTGCACGTGGATGGTTCATGTCTGCATTCTTTGTTTATATCCATTCAAACCTCATATTATGCAGAAAGAGCTCATTCGATCCGGGCCCAAGCGATCGGACGTGTATGGAGACATATTTTTTGGCTACTCTTTGCATTGAGAAATGTAGGAAGGGATGCTTAAGGAGATAAACAGTTTGGTATTAGAGGGTGGCTCACATTTGCATTCCTTCGGGCGTTGTGTAGCATACGATGCAGAAAGAGCCCGTTTGATTTGGGCTTGAGCCATGTGCTGTGTTTAGGAACTCCCTTCAGTCTTTTTGCAAGAATCACAATATGCAGGAAGGGATGTTCAAGGAGAGAAAAGGCTTGGTGGTGGGTGGTCCACATTTGCATTCCTTTAACTTGAAAAAAAAACGGCTCGTTCGATTCGGGCCCAGGCCATATGTTGTGACACAAGAACCTCATTTTCTTGCTCAGTGTTTGCAAGAATTGCAATATGTAGAGAGAGACGACTCTCAGGGGAGAAACGGCTCGATAGTGGATGGTCCACGCTTGCATTACCTGTGAATACTGCTGTACTTGAGCTAGTTCATGCAGAAAGTGCCCGTTCGATTCGGGCCCGAGCCATATGAGCGTCGGGAGGTTTTTTCTTGTACTATCTGCGTGTTTAATTTATCAAGCTGAAATTGGCGCAGCAATATGCGCTCGGACACAATTTGTGTTGTCCCGGTGGCAGTCAATGCGCGTAGCCATCGCCGTACTACCCGTATCAACGAGTTCGCGAAATACATGGCGAGAATAGGCTTTGAATATTTGTCCCTAAGCTTGACGTAACTGTGGCTGCCAGTGGTCGCTAGAGGGAACTTGAATTATAAGGTGGCGGCAAGGAGCAAGATGCCGCGGCGAACGCTGTCGGCGCACCATCAATGGATTGATCCGGCTTGTTCCGCAAGGAGTGGTTTAACTCAACATTTTCGACGGGAGGGAGCTTGCCAGATTTCGACCTGTAATTCAAAGGCTCGGTTGTGGATGGTGCATTTTTCCGGCATCGCGTTCCATTCAAGCTGATGCAGAGAGAGCTCGTTCGATTTGGGCCCGAGCCATAGGGCATGGTGTTGTCTGTTTGGACAATTTTACTCATTTCGTTTTTTGGAAGAGTCCTGAAAGGAGATTTCTTGTAGGAGGGCGGCTTTTAAGTCAAAACTGCTTGGTGGTGGACGGCCCACACCTGCATTACCTGCGTTTCTCGGAAGTCGGGTTCATGTAGAGAGCGCCTGTTCGATTCGGGTCCAAGCCGTTCTGTGAATTGAACGCGGCAATTTTTTCACCCCTTTCTTTATATTTTACTTTATCAAGCTGAAATTCTTGGTAGCTAGATTAAAAATTGAGCCCCGAAATTCATATTACGAGTGAGGCAATTCTGCTCACCCTTTGCGCGCAGATGTATTGAGGGTAGTTTGAAGATTCCGAACGGCTCGGTGGTGGTGGTTCACATCTGCTTTACTAGGTAGGATAGAGCAAGGTGAGCCTGTTCAATTCAGGCCTGAGCCTATGTAATGATCAGATCGCGGAGTACCCTTTTAGTTTTATCTCTCTCGGGTTCAAAAATGGGTATTTATCAAGACAAGGGTAAGTAAAGACAAGGCCTGTATTGGATGGTCCACGCTTGCATTACCTGTGAAGGCGTTGTTGTACTCGGGTTAGTTGATGCAAAAAGAGCTCGTTCGACTCGGGCCTGAGCCATGTGTGGTGAGGATGCCTTTATGTTTTGCTTCATCAAGCTGAAATTGACGCAGCTAACCGAAGCACTGGAATGTACTGTTAAGAGGACTATAGAGAGCTCTGACTTGAGAAGCAAGAATTTTGCTCACCCACCGCCAAAATCCGGTCCAGTATTTATGGAGCCAAGTTTGAAGATTCAGAGAAATGTGTTGTGTAGGAAGGGTCAATGCCAAGAGAGAGATGGCTCAGTGGTGGATGGTCCACATCTGCATTACTTACAGTTTCGTAGATTTGTAAGCAGGTGCAGCCTGTTCGATTCGGGCCTGAGCCATTTGCAGTGGTTATTGAATTTTTATTTATTTTAAACCTGAAAAGTATTCATGATATTGGGGTTGGATTAGAGGTGAACAAGGCTGTGGTGGTGGATGGTCCACACGTGCACTGCTTAGATCCGAGTCAAGTTGCGTTGACGCAAAAAGGGCTCGTTTGATTCGGGCCCGAGCCATGGGCAAAACGGGTGTCGTCTCATTTTTTTAATGTGTCAATTCTTTATAAAAACGGTGTATATATGATGGGTCAGTTCAAGGAGAGGAAAGGCTTGGTGGTGGATGGTCCACGTCTGCACTCCTTGTCATGTCTTGTGTGTTTTGATGCGGAACAGCCCGTTCGATTCGGGCCCAAGCCATTTGCGGGTTTTCATCAAGGTTTTTTTTTTTTTTGCCTTCCTCACTGCGCAATGTTTTGCTTCATCAGGTTGAAATCCGGCGTTGGTTGTCGCGGAAGGGCTGAAAGTGGACCTCTTATATGTGACCATGAAGAGGATTGACTTGACAAATATCAGCAACATAAATTTTGCCTATGCGCACCAAAAAAAATCTGAGATGGAGGGAGCATAGCTCAAACTTTCAGAATGGCTTGGTGGTAGACGGTCCACGTCTGTATTCCTTGTCTTTGGTTTTGTACGGGAATAAGTTAATGCAGAAAGAGCTCGTTCGATTCGGGCCCGGGCCATGGATTGTTCTCGTCACATTTTTAAACATCACATTTTAGAATTTCCAAAAATCATGCATGTGGGATGGATGAGTTCAAGGAGAGAAAGGGGCTTGGTGGTGGATGGTTCATGTCTGCATTCCTTGTGAACCTCTTGGTTGATCTTGATGCGGAGACAGCCCGTTCAATTCGGGCCCGAGCCGTGTGTGGTGATCACCGGTGAACATGTTTTTTTGTCGCTCTTTCCATTGAGAAATGTATTATGTAGGAAGGGACGGTCCAAGAAGAGAAAAGGCTTGGTAGTGGACGGTCCACATCTGCATTCCTTGATGCACGCACATTGGGTTAATGCAGAAAGAGCTCGTTCGATTCGGGCCCGAGCTACACTGTCGTTATGGAGCTAACTTTTTGGACAATTCTTGCTCACTCTTTGCAACAATTGCAATATGTAGGATGGGCCAATTGAAGGAGAGAAAAGGCTTGGCGGTGGATGGTCCACGTTTGTATTCCTTTGAAGGTGTATCGTGATGAAAAAAAAACAGCTCGTTCGATTCGGGCCCCAGCCACAGGAGTTTAGGAGTCTCATTTTTCGTTGCTCAGTGTGTGCAAGAATTGCAATGTGTAGAGAGAGTCGGTTCTGAGGGGAGAATCGGCTCGGTAGTGGATGGTCCACGTTTGCATTACCTGTGCAGGTAATTAGTGCTTGAAGGAGCTGGTTCATGTAGAAAGCAGTGTTGGCCCTAAGGCCTAAGGCCTTAACGGGGCTAAAGCTTAGGAGGGCCTTAGGCTAAGCCTTAGAGCTCAGCCTGAAAATTTTCAGACCTTAGAGGCCTTAACCGGGAGACCGGGCCGAATTTTCCTGCAGAGCCGGCGTTTTTGGTACGCTTACACTCTGCTTCCACCTATAGACTGGAGTTGAATCTGCTCGGGCTGAACAATTTTTCACCGAAATGCAGAATTATAACAGGTGTAAAGGCTGCGTCAAGCAATGTCTTAACATCAAAGAAGTTGCAGGGCTCAATGGAGTGGTAGAGATGGGATTTAAGGAGGAATAGTCTGTGCAAATGTCCCCTGGGGGTGAATATGGTGTCTCATTTCTTCCCGTCATCCAAAACGAAGGAAATTGGCACATAATGAGACCGTGGGAAAAACTGGGCTTAAGGCCTTAAGATGACCCCTTAGCCTAAGCCTTAACCCTTACTAAGCCTTAGCCATTCTCGGAACTGCTGTTAAGGCCTTAAGGGCCAACACTGGCAGAAAGTGCCCGTTCGATTCGGGCCCGAGCCATCTTTCCTGCAAGTGTCGGTACTTTTTTCTTTTATGCTTTATGTTGTCCCGGTTGCAGTGAATGTGGAGAAGCGCGGTAGGCATAGTAACCGCACGGGAGGATATCAACGAGCTCGCAGAATACGAGAATGGGGCTTGAATAGAGTGCAACAAGACTGGTGGTACAAAGAGATCGGCATGCCAACACCGCCACCAACTATTCGGCCTTCCACCAACTAACATGACACCCCGCTGCCCACGACAGCACCACGCGGCACAGGCTACCCGCCCTCGCAAGCCAAAGCTCTCCTCTCCCGCCTCACACCCGCCGCGCCCCCAACCCGCGTCCGCCGCCTCCTCCCCTTCCTCGCTGTTCTTGGCATGTTGCCCTGAGCTCAACGGTCGTCTTTATACCATCGTCGCTCTCTTCGTCGGGGTGGGATTCAAATCTGGTTCCGCCGCATGGGACAACGAATATGCCTACGGGGATGGCGGGTATGAGAGCAGCGCAGACGGCCCCTCGTGAGTCGTCGCCGTTCTTCCGCAACACCCACCCGGCGCTGCATGCGCGCCTCTTCCTCGCGCGCGCACAGGCCGAGATCCGCGCGCGCGGGCTCGACACGTGCGGTAGCCAGCTCAGCGCGCGTATGGTCGATGCATCGACAATGTGGTGCCCCACTGTGAGAGGACTCGTGCGCTCTCTTTCCCTCCTTCCTTCCTCCACATTCACTTCCCTTTATTTTATTTCTTACTGACGCACACACGCACGACAGACACCTCCCCCGCCTCCATAGCCTGCCTCACCCCCGCCGCCCCCAGCAAGGGGTATTTTAACGGCTCGACCGTGACAGTGGTCTTTTAGTTAACGTCGCCTGCTCGGAGTCGGCATTGAAATCGTTTGAATGGTTGCCAAATGGTTGCTGGCAGCTGTCGGGCGCCCCCACTGGCACGAGATGGTAACGTCGAACATCTTTTGCCGCTTGCCAAATTCTTGCGGAGCCTCGTCCTGGTTATCAACTGGAGGTGCGGGGACAAGTCACAGCTTGAAGTTCAATGTTCGATAGAATGAATGACTCCGAGTCGGATTCGATGCGGATCACCCGGCGCCAATTAAGGTGATGCTCGAAAAGTTTTCACCAACGGTTGAACCACGGCAGCAGAAAAAGAGAAACATTTCAATTTTTATAATGCCGACGCCTTGCGTCGCGTTGGCCTTGTTTGCTCGGACTCAACGATCGGTTTGTCACACGGCGGTCGCGGAGAGCCCCCGGGGGCTGCGACGGCGGACGACGTCTTTGCAAATTCAATTCAAAGCTGTGTTATTATTCTTCATATTCTCAACTTGATGTTCGAACAGCTGCATAGGCCTATTGCATACTGGCAGTTCGGCGTGTACATCCTCGTGCCCATGACTCGGAATCTCAATCGTGGCGTCTGTCTTTCTATGGCGAGGCTTGATTTAGTCATTTACCGCTGTAAGTAACTAGCCGCTACTACCAATTTCACTGCCCTGTGCTGGCGTGCTAAGTAAGCGCCGAATCTCAAATGGAGAATTCCACTAGAGTGCCAGGAGAAATCGGAAGCAAGCCCTTCCTGCTTCTCGCCTCCAGTTTCCCAAAATTGGTGGAACAGAATCATTTTCGCTCGCACGCCACAGAATGATGTGGTTCTTGGACTTCACAACGTAAGCCATGACCACTGAAAGGTTGAAACATCTTTAAACACACCCTGTACAATGTCCACAGCTGATAACAGCCCTTGATCAACTCATGAGCACAAGCGCCCGTGAGCTGTTGACTGCATGGTATATGCACCTCTGGGTCTGGAAGCTTGAGGTGAGTCCGCCTGCGTCACTGAGAACTGGAGCGCGACTGCTGGTACTGATGCAGAAAAAGAGGTCGTTGAGCAGCTTAACCAACCGTGATCTCCCGAAAACAATTGCTCGAACGGATAAATGACAGCTGCGGGCCATGCGAATCTTAGCGCCTGGAGCTCCTGAGCTGCCACACGAGCGGTATGCGTGTCCTGCACGTGCCTGCTCGCCAAGTATTTAAAGCGCCTCGTTCTCTAGCTCTCCTTGACACCACCAGCTCGTTTACACAACCCACACAAGACCTTCTGATATCCGCCAAGTCGAGATTTTCATCTATGCAGTTGTACAATGGTACTTCGAACCCCACACCAGAAACTCCACGGCCGAACACGCCACCGCACGTCTATGTGGGGGTCCGTCATGTCGTTGGCGGTACGTCTTCTCGTTTCATATCATCTCGCCACATCCCAAGGCCGCCGCAATGTGCAGGCAATATTTCCATAGTCAACTCTCCTGTTTCCGTTCATTTCGATTCAATGCCAGGTGTGCCCTTCCATCTCTGCCGTCCACGAGGTTTCCAGTCTGATCCGACATAGTGAGACCGCAGGGAAGCCACAGTGTCATCATCGCGTCAACACTCACGGAGGCAAGCGGTATGTATATTGCCACTCACCATTCGTTGGTCCATTATTAAATAAATCGCAGGTACATATACTGTGTGGGATTCTCCCACCACAATGTCTATTTCGTATGCTAAGCCTCCAGGTGGGTGTATAATCTGTGTGCCGCTTGCTATGACGAAAATGCTGATGAAAAACAGACGTGCTACTAAAACCAAGCCCGTCACCTCACAACCCGCCAATGAACATCCCAGGACCGATAGGCGGATACTCTAATAATCCTCCTCGATCGCGCCGTGCGTCGGCGTCTCATACTCTCGTACTTATGTTCTGACACGGCCTATACACACCCTCCGAATTTCGCCAGCATCCTTCGCCCCCATATTCCAGGAACGAATGTCCATATCGCACACCGTGGTTCGGATGTTGGGAAGCTGGAGTCGGTCATGCAGCCCCGTCGGACGCCTACGGAGGCAACAGTACAGACTTGTGATTTTGCTCCGAGTCTCCGCACTGAAAATTGACAGATCCAGAGGCATATCAGAACCGAACGCCATCATGCAACAATTCTCATTTTGGGCAGTTTCACGAAGAATCGCAGAGCTACTACGAAAACGCGCTAAACTTCCAAGTGGGATCAAGTCGAGAGATATATAGGGGCCCAGCTTCACCGCAGCGTAATTCTACGCAGTTTTACGAAGGACCATGGAGCGATCATGACAGCAATATTGGGTATAACAGTCGAGGTACAGAATTATCCTCTGGAGTGTTCCGCGCCCTTGCTACGCCTCAATTTTCAGAGGCAGTAGACCACGATATGAACACCGAATCATGGGAATCCGATTCAGGGCACGACACGGACTCTGACTCGGAGAGCGACACGGACTCCGATGTATGCATTTCTTCTACGACGCAGATGACACAATGCTAATGTCCCCTCATATAATTGAGCAGGAATGGGAGAAGCTCGAGGAAGAGGCATAAATGGTGTCTATATTTTCGGAGAGAATGACTGGCTATATGACCCTTGGATTGTTCGTTCATGACTCGCGTCTCCCTTTTAACCATCGCTCTATTGTACATACGTTCCTTTCAATGATATGCAATTTCCATGACTCCCGTTGAGATTTTGCTCTTGGCTCGTTTCAAAATGGTGGTCGATGCTGACCTTGCGCGCATTTGCCGATGGGATGTAGAATGGGAGACATGTTGTTGAGGTCTATGATGGTTAATGGAGAAATAAGGGTGTAGGTAGAGAAATTTTGTCCGAAGCTTTCAGATCCCGCAATCTCCGCCCCTCTACTACAATCGTCGAGACCTATTCCAACGCCAAAATTTTAGTACTTTCTCACTGTTCAGAATATTGTGTCTCCACTGCTCCCCCTGTGACTTATTTATTGCTTCTTGCTACAGTTCTGTCTGAGAAATGACTTCCGGACCACGTCAGATCATTTATCCTTCAAATAAACTGCAATTAGAATCCGCGTGGCAAGCACCCACTTCTGTTAAGAAGACAAATCCCGTGGTTGAGACGTTACAGGCTCGGCAATAGAGGTCGAACAAAGTTGAACTGTCCACATGATCGAAGTTCAAAACGCCAAAACTTGAAGTTCTTACTCGGCATCGAGGTGCCCTGGTAGAATATTCTCTTTTCAGTGGTTACCTTGAGCGGTAAGTGGCCGTAAGCGGAGCGCTTGACAATGATAAGTCGCATCAAATTACTTAAATAAATCGGAGCAACTATTAGACCACAGAGTATAAAATAACAGAGCAGTGTCAATCGTCGAAGGCCTGATTGAGAGAAAATAATTCTGTCTTAAGCGACTCAGATGGTTCGATATATGGCGGATCTAGTCCGGGAGTGTCGGATTGACCAGGATGGTCACGAATCCCATGAAAAGTATCGTACACCCACTCAATCAAGTCAACTCGAGAAACATGAAGGTAGGAAAAAACTCACCTCGCGAGGGTAACACCTCCTATCCAAGGCGCATTCAGTGCTACCACGTCCTCCGGCATCAGTTCGATGACATTGTATGCATGCTTCCCGAGGTAAAGGGCACAGCTATTGCACCAGCATCTATCGAAGAAGCTACCGAAATGAAACAGGCATGCGACGACAATCCAAATGGCATTTAGGGACGCTAAAGCCTTCCCAAGCCTACGAAATATAATAGAAAATAGGCCAGCGATGCGGGTCGACCTTGTATGCATATAACGACCTTTTATAGTGACTGTGAACGTGGAGTAATGGCCGAGCGCGCTCGATGTGACCAGCAATGTCCAGACGAGGGTCGAATTTACGCCGTATATTAAGTAGCTGCCGGAACGGCAACCGAGCCCTTGATTTTCGTGAGTTGCAACGCGTGGAAAAACTTGGCCAACTGCCATGTACCTCGTGTCGGTACGAAGAATGCATCTAGGATCGCAGCACCTAAAAGATGTGAGGTGGTGGTACTAATCTCAGCCATGAGAATCTTTACCTATAGTTCCCCACGTCAAACCAAGGGAGAGAAGAGCTGCCAACAAAAATCTCGAGACCACACCGCGTCCCCATCGGCTCTGAGGCTTGAATTTGACGTAGGCCGCGACTTGCGCAAGAGAGCCTTCCCGGTTTCGAGGGTGTACCCTCATCTTTCTGTCTCCCATTTCCCATTTGGCGCCTGGATCTACAGCTTGGTGACTGCCTGATCTTTCAGATGCATCGCGGAAAACACAATAAACATGTTCCACCGCTAGTGTCCAAGGGAATAGCCGTGCATAATTATATATAGGCGCTGTGCACTGTTGATCATACTGAACTTCTCCTGCAGTGCCCTTTCGAAGGTACATCGCACGTTTGCTTGATACATGGGATGCGAGGATAGGTTCACCGTCCGGTGTGGCGACGTAGGCAAGGTTGTTGGCTTTTGCCATGGCCTGGTGCACACGAGTCGAGTCACATCTGGGGCTTATTTGCAACCATCCTAGTACCATATAAGTCTCAAGCTTGTCGGGAGAGATTGAGTCATACCGACGACGATGGGTATAAGCCAAAGGAAAATAGATCCCACTGCTTGCCCATTCCCATTGAGAGTCACAGAATCTGAATTGGTGACCGCTTGGAAAAGTCCGGGTTAAGTAAATATGAAGACCTAAAATTGGTTGCTACACACCCGTAAACGAGTCGACCACAGTAAAGGCGTACGCGATGACCACCCATAGGATCGAGGCAACTGCGGAAAACGACCTTTGTCAAAGGTCAGATTCTGAATATGTAGGAATGAACAGGAAACAAACCATGTTTGCACATAATTTAGCCACACCACCAGCTCCTCCCAAAAATCATCGTTGGAGTGAAGTATCACCAAGGACGCCAGAAGGGAGCCTTCGGTTTTGATGGACAACGGGGACTGTTGCAGGCTGCTTAAGATTTGGACCGCATTTCGAACGTTCGGGTAACTGAGATGTGAGAATCGTCGTGCGATCCACCGTCTGTTGAGTACAGTCAGAGCCAAGGAGTACGCAGCCAGGGTGGGTGATCCAACAGTAAGGAGCATGGACATCAAATTGTCAAGTCTGTCATTGGCACCAAATGGTAACTGCGAAATCAGCGCCAGATACGCTAAAAGACCTTAATTCGACGCAACAGTTTCCGTATGGAAGACATACGCAAAAGCCATGAGCTAAAGGAGGTCACTTAACGGCCAAGGCATAAAAGTGTGAAGATTAACAGACCTGAATTGTTGAGAGAATATATTCCACTCCAAAGGTTCCGATCCAGACCCACAAGCTTCGACGCATAGGTCGTAGGTGATGGCAGTCGCCTGAGAGATGTTGCTGACCGGACGACCGGCATTGTCTGTCCCCCCAATGAGTCCCCACTCGCCGTTTCTAACTTGTTGGAGGCAAATATCGAAATTGGTGCTGCCCAATACGGCTGGAATTAAAACCAGCGTCGTCCACGCAGTGGATCCTACACAGAAAAATTATTCATCCGCTCTGCTCTCTGCGACGTAGGGTAACTCACGCATCTGTACTGGTACTAATGGCAGGAAAGAGAGAGGCCAGGACCGGAGTTGCCTATCATTGCGCAACCGCGCGGTTTAACCCCGAAAGTATAGACATCAGTATCGCAGCGCTGCCTCCCGCACTGGCACTGCCTCAAAGACCCGGATTGACTAGCGGAATGTCACTTTGGCGCCAAAAGCTGTTGAATTGCGCGCCGCGGCCTGGCATTAAAGCCTCACTATTAGGACATGCTTGAACTCGCCAAGACAGTCTTGGAAACAATTGAGATGCGAGCGGCAACACAGTAGAGGTAGGCAGGTAGCGTTACATGGCACGGTCCCGCTGAGCACGGAGAAGCGACATTCCCAAGACGACGCTTCAAGATCGTTTCAGGCCCGTTTTGATGATGCCGAATGGAACGAGGAGGCGGTTTGATGAAGTTCCGCTGTGAGAGCGCATGCGGTGGTCGACAAAAGTGGAATGCAGAAGCTATTGGCTCCACAGCTCACTTTCGTACATTTGCGCACAGAACTCCATTCAACTGTTAAAGCTGTTTATGAATGAGCTAGCGATGTCGGGTTCTTTCACCCGGTTGTCAACATGATATAGTCTCTCTTGGTTTTCCAATCATAGTGGGGAAAGCTGCGAAAAAGAAATCAAATAAGGAAAGATCGCGGGAAGTTCAGAGAGCTTCAAGGGGAACTTGACGGCAATATCGAGTATAACAGTCGAAGTACAGTTTTATTTCCTCTGGAGTGTTCTGCTCCCTGATCACGCCTCGATTTTCAGAGGCAACAGACCGCCAAATGGACGACCCGGACTCCAATTCAGAATATGGCTCGGATGTATTTATCTTTTCAATGACACAAATGACATAACACCTAAAATTGCGCAGGAATGGGAGAAGCTCGAGGAAGAAGCATAAATGGCGTCTGCATTTCCGGAGAGCATGAATGGCTATATGACTCTTTCATTGTTCTCTCATGACCTTTTTAACCATCATTCTATTGTACGTTTTTTTAAATTAATATGCAATTTCAGTGGGTCGGGCTGAGATGTTGCTCTTGATTCGCTTCGAAGTCCTGACCTTTTGTGGACGCATGCTGGTGATCGATATATTTTTCTCCAGTGGGGCAATTATTATCTCAGCCACTTCTCTGTACAGGTCGCCTGGTAAGCCCAGCGAAGATATTTCATCGGGATCCTCCGAGCCAGCGATATTGGTCCCCGAACAATTTCAAGGTAGGTATATTTAATATGAGACACGAAATGAAGTCAAAATACTGTAACCGCAGGCCATCAACGTTAAGGAAACTATTCACAACATGACTCGTCCGCACTCAAAACTCAAATGACCACTCCACGATTCACGCTACAACAAGATATAAGTTCTCGGCAGATCAAAGAAAGTTGCTTAAAGCTTACCCGCGACGAACCAGAACATCTGCCGCGTGTCGTTGGGGTTCAGCTCTTCGAATGTAATCTGTCCGAGATTCAACACAAGTCGAACTGCGATCCCAATTCATTATCTTACAGGATTTCCAAGCGAGTTTGTGACAGGGTCTGAACCCCACACAGTCAAGGCAAGGTTAGAGTTGGCCTCAATGATGCTGTGGATTTGCGGGCCGTAAGTAATTCAAATCACATGTAGCAGTGCTCAACAAGCGCTTACTTCCAGGCGCCGGTGGGGATGGTCGGGTCGACTAGTGCGATAATCCACGAGGAACTCGCCACACTGCGGATTGCAGGTTGCGAACGGATAGGGAGGGCGCCAGTTACGGTACCGGGGTATGTTAAATACTTGTTGCAGTTGCTGACCAGGATCTGGAATGGAATGTCAGAGGCCCGCCGGAGAGAATCCACTATTAATAAACAGTTGAATGCTACTGCTTTCGGAGGCGGAGAGACAGAGCGCATACCTCCTGGTTGGAAACGGCTGCCGCCTGGTAGGCTTGCACGGGGGTGAGGTCAGTGCAGAGAGCACTCGCGACGTCCAGTCCGAACAGTCTCTTGTGGTCTACGATCCGCAGGAGGCTCGCTGCCGTTGCCACGGCGGTGAGATTGGAAAGGAGTTGGACCATGTTGAATCGCTGACTGAGAGGCGCAGTGAATGTGGTTTTTCTCCTCTCAGTGTCTACTCTTAAACCATTTTTTGGTGGTTGACGACGTCTCAGGGCCATCCAGGATCCAGGAAGTTACTTCAACTTGGGTCCAAGACAAGATAACCATCTAAATAGAAGCCAAGGGAGTCAAATTCAGCTAGCTGAACTCATGTCATTGCATGTCCTCCCGACAGAATTTTCAGCTTAGTTCAGGTTTCCTCAGCTTCCATCGAGGAAGATATGCCAACGACCTTGGATTGTTTGACGTTTCCGTGATGTTTCGTCTTCAACCGTACCTACTCGGCGTGATGATTAGTGAATAGCCCGACGTCGGCGGGGCAAGAACTCCTTATGCATGTTCTTGGCTTATTAGTGCTGACCTACACAGAAGTCTGGTAGGCGTCTGGCATCCACTTGACGCACACGTGGCCTATCAAAAAGAACTCTGTCAGGGAAAGCCTCGGTCTTGAAACACTTGGCCTCGTCGAGTTTGAGACTATCGCTTGTTGGAAGTACCCAACCTTCTGGCGTTTTATATTGATTCAGAACGAATCAGCCTGCTCGCACAGCATAAAAATCCCGGATGGTTTCGAGAAAAATTGGTGCCAAGTCCGCCTGAGTCGAACCGGTAGTATTCATTCTTGATGAGAAAAAATTATTCATCGCTTTGGATTGATTCGAACAGGAGGCTTCAGGCACAATGTACCTTAAATGATGCCCGTCAAACAAGAATTTTACACCCGTTGTATCGTTTCCGACCATCAACCGTGCTGTGCACATCTTTCCCATCATTCTAGGCGGTGATATTGGTGCTGAACTTCCTGGTTCAAGTCATTCATTGACAATAACAACCCTTCCTCGAACAGGAATTTTGCTATGATATGGCCATATAAATTGAAACTTTATAATGAATGCCCAGAGTCAAGCTCCTTTTGAGTTCACTAGCGTCGCCGAAATGCCAGAATACTTACCAGATATCTTGCACTTCAACAAATTCTGTTGTTAAGAGGGAGGTTCGACCTGAATAAGTGGGTTCAGAAACACTCCAAAATCAAGTTCAACAGGATCACGTGACATTGGTTCAAAACAACTAAAATGCGAACTGACAGATCATTATTTCCACTGGGAACATATGATTTATGGTTTCCATCCACTCTGCTCAGCCAAGCCACCGGAGATGCTGGCTTTACTCAGGCAGCTTGGAAGATTTTTTCTATACTGCCCGAGTTGAACCGGTCGGGTTTCTGCCCTGTTCAAAATTCGGTAGATAGACCGGGAAGTCTTGTGAGAAAATGAAGGCTTGGTGGTGAATGCTCGGTTCAGAACTTGGGGAGTGTTTCAGAATAATAGCTGGAAGTAACCCGTGCGATTCGGGCCGAGCCGTTATTCCATCGTGGTCGTCCCTTTGTTCATTCCCAATTTTTTGCTTCATAGTTATGTTGTCAAGGCCAAACACATGGGGAAGGCTGATGTTCTATGTCCGGGAGAACGGCGCTGCGGTCAAATTAGGCTTATGTGCGGTAAAACGGCATTGCGGTCAAATTATTGGCCGCATAGCTGACAATGAGTCAGCTGCGCCAAGTAAGGGAGTAATGTTGTGGACCGTAGCCCAGTTGTAGCAAAATTACGCTGACGCTTGCTTTGGATCAATTCTTCGCCACTGGTTCTCAAGTTCCATTATAAGTATAAGTATTATGCCCCGGTAGTTGGGAAACCAGGATCGCATATGGTTGAAACAGCGCCGTGGAGATTTCTCACCATGCGGGACGGTCCGTGCCAACATGTGAAGGAAATGTTTGATTTGCGCCCAAAATTGCTCTCGTCGAGTCAAATCCTTGGCATCTGGTGGATCTTGTTCGGCACCGCTCGCAAGAAAGCAGCTTGGTAATTCCATTTTTGCCCTTTAAAACGCACCCTGGAAACCTGGATCTCACAACAGACATACCACTCTACCATGGGACTCTCAAACGTCATGGCTCGTCTCATCGCGGTCGCCGCCCTTACGACGGGTCTAGTCGGGGCCGGAGCTACGGACAGCGGCTTCAACTTGAGGCCGTTCAAAATAGACCTGAGCAGGGAAAATCTTCGCTTAAAGTCTCTCGTGAAGAATACTCGGCTGCCGACCAAGGCCCTCTATTCCGAGGCTGAACCAGAAAAGGGAATCGGGCTGGATGTCCTGCGCGAACTCAAAAACGATTGGTTGACAAAGTTCGACTGGGAAACACAGCAAGCAGAATTAAATCAGTCAGTCTCATTGATTTCGATGTGCATTATCTGATCTTACCGATATTCAGGCTAACCCAGTTCACTGCGGTTATCGAAGGGCATACAGTCCATTTTGTGCATGAAAAATCGAAAAGTCCTGATGCAATTCCTGTTATCCTGCTCCACGGATGGCCAGGTAAGTTCGTGCTTCAGAGTCCAAATCGAACCCAGTAATATTGGCTTCATAGGCTCTTTCCAAGAATTTCTTCCAGTGATCAAACCATTAACTCAACTGTCGACAAGCGCCACTGGGAAGAATGTTTCTTTCAACGTTGTGGTTCCATCTCTTCCTGGCTTCCTCTTTTCCTCTGCACCACCCGCCAACTGGACCGTAGATGATACTGCAAGATTATTCAACATCCTCATGACCGAGGTTCTTGGATACTCGAACTATGCGGTGCATAGCACCGACTGGGCAAGTATTACATCACTGAGCGGCGACTCTCGACACTTACGTTGCATTTATAGGGTGCCGCTGTCGGATACTCGCTATACGACTCTTTCAATACAACCGTTCACGCAGCCCATTTCGTGTTTATCCCCTTTTCCCCTCCGTCGGCTCAAGAGATGGCCGAGAACAGTATCACCCTGTCGGATGTTCAGAAAGTGACCGAGCAGCTTTATATCGAGCTGACCACGAGCGGTATGGGATATTTTATCGAGCAGACGACCAAGGTTTGTCACGACATGTCCAAAATTTTTCGCGCTAATATATATCGTTTGGCAGCCCAACGACATCGGGTTGGCCTTGTACGACAGCCCTGTGGGGCAGCTTGCGTGGATTGGCACAATATTCAAACATTGTGTGTATCCGTGTCGTGTGTATTCTTCAAAAAGTTGCTCAAATATTCGACAGACTCCGATCCGCGGGCGGGAACACCGCCATCCGTGCTAAACAACACCGCGATCCTAACTTCGGTCTCTCTCTACTACCTGACGCAGTCTTTTCTATCGTCTGTCTGGCTTTACGCACAGAATGCGAACCTGTTCAGGACTGCTTACACGAAGGCGGTTACGGACGCCCCGCTGCTGTTCAGCATGTATGAGTATAATCCCGGCCTCTGGCCGGAAGAGTATGTTGCAAGGGTCGGCAATCTCGTATCTTACAAAAGTGAGTCTCATTTTTGATTTGGTTGATGTGAGCGCTGACGAAAGTAGTTCACGACTTCGGAGGGCATTTCGCTGGACTCGATAACCCTCCAGCACTCATCGACGATATTCGCGACATTGGATTATACTTCAACGCATGATCGAAGCTTTGGTTGAAGCAATTTTGGACACTGTTGCATATCTTATTTCAACCCTGGATATCTGTATCAGAAACCTTTGCCAGACACCCAACGCTGCACAAGTTCCAAAGCTTCCTTTGGCTTGTCATATGGGACCTGTATGTCAAGATGAGCCATCAGCGAGTCGCATATAATAATATACGAACCATATGTCCTGCTTTGTCAACTGTAGCGAACGTCAACCCCCCCGTGCTGCGTGCAAGGCCCGCGCGACCCTTCGCAAAATCGTTTCCAATCGCCCAAGGTCTCAGCGGCTCCGCGGCAAACTCGGCCTGCCCGCTCCACTGGAGCGCAAGCGTCCAACGTTCGTTCCCGACCCAATTGCAGATCCAATCGTACGTCCCGACGTAGATGAGCACGCGTATGCCGCGCTCAAGTAGGCCGCCGACGTAGTATTGGGTGGGGCGAAACTCGTCCATCTGCGCACGAAAGGCTTCACCGACAATGGGCGCGTAGAATGAGAAGTTGGTGGGGACGGCATCGTCGACGCCGAGTATCTCGCGGACTGCGGGCCGGGAGAGGTAGGCTGCGATGCGTCTGCTCGCGGTTAAAACGGAGATTATTTCATCTCGAGGGGAAAACGCACTTGGTCTCGGGATAACACAAACTATCTCTCAAGTTATCCGCGTCGCATGGCTGCGATATATCATAGGGATTTCGCCCTCGACGATCCCATTAGAGGTTTTAATCGTGAAAGCGGAGTTGACCGCTCACCAGATAGCAAAAACGGCACCTGAAGGTGAGTCTCACAGAAACTCGCAGCTGCCGCACAGTCGATCGCATCGAAAAGGTCGATGCACGATTCTTTGAGCCGTTTTTCGCATCGCGGGATCTATAACCGTTCAGATTTTTGGACGAGTTGGGAATGCCGCGGTGACGCACCATAGCTTTGATTCGCACACAATCCCTGAGTGATGACGGTGAATAATTCAGTCTGGAAGTCCTCGCACAGGACTTACACAATGGGGAGCACAGGCGGTACGGACGCCCCGGTGCATTGCATATCGAAAAAAGACGACATTTGGTGGTAGAAGTCCGTGATTCCGTTGCCTATGGAGCTTGGTTGTTAGGTCCGGGGACGAGGAATTAAAATATTAAATGGAAGTGACACAGACCAATCATGATGGACGTAAGGTTAATTGGGGTGTAGCCCGCTGCAGCCAGCTTGGCATTTTGGTCATAAACCTCTGCGGCGAAGACAGGAACATAACGGCCCTGTGCGGAATGAGACTTGATCAGGAAATCCCAGTCCAACGTACGCCGTAAGATTCGCCAGCCATATGGAATGAACGCCCCTTGAACTTGGTGAAATGCTCAAAGAAGACGAAAATGAAAGCGGCAATGTCTTTAGCGCCCTCCTCGGTGGTTGCCTGAAGCACGGGTACATCAAGCTGAAAGCCACAAGAAAGGATAAATAATGGCTCACCACAGTTTCACCGTATTCAGCGTAGGAGAAGCCCACGCCAATCTAACATGTTCAATGAGTTGATATTCCATCTAAGTATTTTCGTGAGGACGGACAGGCTGATCCACAAAGAACACGTTCGCGTTCGTGTTCCAACTCTCCGGGTGGAAGGAGGTCCCATTGCCGTCTTTTGAGCACAAACTCAGATCTCAAAGTCGAATTTTGAAGACCCACGTACCCGATATACGGCAGGGACCTTGCAAAAGCGAATTCAGTCCGACTGGTCCCGGAATCTCATCGAGGTGGACGTACCGAGCTCCATGAGCAGTCCCAAGCTAGAGCTGCCGCCGGGACCTCCGTTGGTCCAAAAGATCACATCGTCCGTGTCGGGATCGTTTCGGCTTTCGAAAAAATAGAAAAATATGTGTCGAGCCTCGATGTCGATATATCCGGTGTATGCGCTTGAAAATAAACGATTGTGAGCCAAGTTTCTGCGTTTCGCCGTGTCTGGCCCGCACTTCACAGTCCCATCGCAAAACGCGCTTTTCTTGACGCGGACATTGTACTTGGGGAAGACAGGGTGACTCAGCACGCTAAACTCTGTCTCTGAAAGCGCGTTCATGTCTTCCATGGGCGTAAACAAGCCCTCATCGTAGGCGGATAAACTGTAATGTGCTGTCAGGCGGTAACGACTGGTTACGACAAATTGACAACGCACTGAGGTATCCCTGCGTTTGCCAGTGGGCTGCTGAAAACTGTCTGAGACGCGTTCGCTAGGCTATAAAATAGCTGGAAAAACAAGAGGACCCAAAACGCCGACATCTTAGTGGTGTAATGGTGACCGGAGACGAACTGCGGGGATTACTCAAGCTGTTTCAAGTTGTTTCCGCAGTGATCAACGGAAAAAGTGCCGAACGATGCCGGATCAAGAGTCTGGTTGAATAGGCAGCATTCACCTCGAAATGAACGCTACATATAAAGGTTGCGGTTCGTTTGGAGGACCCGGGGGCCGCGGCAGAGAGGCGCGGGTGGCATTGTCGTATCACGGTGCACCCCAGCTGCGAAGAAGATATTAGCACCTGGAACGACGATTTTGCAATGCGGAGAGGCCACTACTAGTAGTACGGATTCCCTAGGCAGAGCGTTGAATAATAAGTGCCTTGAATGAGCTTCAGTGGTTGAAGTGAGTGGAAGAAACAGCTGCCGCACCGCCACCCAAGTATCGTTGTCTTTCTCACCCACAACAGCCACCAATGCAGGGCGTACCGCCCTGACGCGCATCGCATCCGCGGAGCTCCCATCTCTCGTCTTTTTTTTTTTGCTCTCAATTCGACTTTCCTGCAACTTAAAAAAAAATCCTGCATCTAATGTTCAGCTTCTCGACGTCTCCCGCCGCCGTTCGTTCTCTTTGTCCTTTCTTTCCCTCGCAGGTTCGCACCTGGGTCCTCCGCGACATCTACCGTCTTTCTATTCGTCGATATCTCCCGCCCACTGAAGTACCCTGTACCCTGGCATTCAGTCCATTCAATCCATTCATCGGAAGCTCGGCTGCGAAAAAGGAATCAAGTCGAAGAAAATGTCTATGTAACTTACGGTGAGGAGTTTCAAGCCCAGAAAGCCTCGGTGGTGGATGGCCCACACCTACATTGAATGGATTTCACCCTTTATTATCGACCCAGAGCCGTGTCCTAGTTTCGCCAAAAACTTTTGCTTTTTATCGCGGCAGCCCGACCTCCCTCTCCCATCTTTCGTTCTTCGACGTCTCCCGCCAGTCGAAACAGCGAATTACGATCCCCGAGACCCTCGATGTTAAGTACTGTCAGTCACCGACATGTTCATCGTCAGGCTCTGAGTGAAATTACTTATAATGCGCATGTAAGCCCTTAGAAGCCCTTACAACGGGAAGTTTCAAGCCTAAGCAAGGCTCGGTGGTGGATGGTCCACACCTACATGTCATATACTTACTGTAAGGTGACGGTATCGTGATTTCATTTAGAGAGCTCGTTCGATTCGAGTCCGAGCCATCCGCTTGTTCCCAATGTCCATTTTTTTCTTCGCAGCACCGACTCGGAGTGCGCTAAGGAACTCCAATCATCCCCTCCTCATATAACTTAGGGCAGGGAGTTTCCAATCTAAAGCAAGGCTTGGTGGTGGATGACCCACACCTACATTGAATAAACTTCTCCTTCGACTTGATCATGTAGGACTCGAAGCTCGTTCGATTCGGGCCCAGGCCTTCCACGGTTAGCAACCAAGTTTTTTTTCTATCGCAGCGCCTACTGCGCCAACTAATGAATCCGCTTTCTCCTCCTATTCGGCGAATCATAAGCATCGTCAACGAGCATCTATGCAAAAATTACATATCTGGACCCATAAATACATCGTAAAAACGTAGACGCAGACGTCATGTAGATCGTACTTTTATAATTATCCCCCGTCCGTCCATCCATCCATCCATCCTCGAAGATCCCCACGCCCGCCCCGCGGCGAGCCCTGATGGCAAAGCGCGCGACAAGTATGTCTCGTCCCCTCACTCACACAAACACACCACACCCTACTCACTTCCTTAGCCGCTCCTCCACCACGCCCCGCACGGCCCTCACCACCGCCCCGACATCCACCGTCTTCTGCACATCGACGCGCATGTACTGGTTCCCCATCATGTGCGCCATGTTGTGGAAGTGTTGGTTCTACAGGTGGGGCGTTAGCGTTTGTTTCGAGTGGGGAGAGTAAGTGATGCGGAGGACGGCAAAAAGAAAGAAATGGCAAAGCGGGAAAACGGAAACACGGAAAGGAAGGGAGGATGAGCACGGATGGACGGACGGATAGGAACGCCGCAAAGTGAGGAAATCGGCGACGGCCGCGGTAAATCGGAAAAGCGGGAACTCGGAAAAAACGGAGAAGAGGGTCGGGAAAGCGGAAAAAAGGGAGAACGGCAGGGAGGGAGGACAGATGGGGGTGGGTGGGTGGCTGAGAAGGGAAGGGAGGCAGGCACGGGAAGCGCGGACAAGGCAAGCGAGGAAGAAAGAAGGGAAAGCGGAAGGAGGATCGGGTAGACGGATAGACGGGTATACAGAAAGCGAGGAGGCGGGTGGACGGGTGGACGGAGAAAAGGGAAGGAAGGGGGGAGGAACGACGGAAGGATGTGCGGAAGGAGGCGAGGAAGGGTACGCGGTAGTACGGAAGCATGAGAACACAGCAGCTATCACGGTGCCCACCCGCAAAACGAAAACGAGGGGAAGAACGAGTGCGCGGATACGCGGACGTGACCACGCCACCTACCCCGCGTACCGATACTGTAGCCGCCAGCGCACGCCCCACCTCCCCAAGTCCCCTCAGGAACCACCCCCCTCCAAAAAAAAAAAAAAAAAGATCGAAACAAACTCTCAATTACTCACCCCAGACGCCCCCGTCGTCACCAACTCCACCACACTCGCCCTCCCCGTCGGCATAAACAGCGTCAGCCCCAACGCCCCCGCATGCACGCTCACCACCACATCCGCGCGCCCCACCGCGCCGATCTGCGCCGCCAGCGCGGTCGTCGTCGGGTCCAGCGTCGCGAAGCGGAGCGCGCGCGGGCCGGCGGTGGGGGCGCGGGGTGTGTGGGAGGTGGAGTTTCCCCAGCGGCGCTCGTTCGCGCTGCCCTCGCCTGGGGGACCGCCAACGCCCGCGTCCGCCGCTCCGCCTTCGCCTCCCTTGCTCCCGGCACTCTGGCCTGCGCCGGCGCCTGCGCTCGAGTCGGAATCATGCTGCGGTTGTGAGCCTGAGCCCTCCTCAGATTTGGATTTCGAACCCGAGCCCCGCTTAATCCCCAACGCCCTCGCCTCCCTCGCATGCATCCTCACGCCCCACGACCCAGGCAACAAATCCGCGTCCGTATACGTGCAGTCGTGCGCGCCCGGCGTGTGTCCTTGGGTGTCTGTAAGCGGGAGGGCGTCGCGTCAGTAGGGGTTGGAGAACAGAAATGGAAGACACAAACCTTGAGCGGGTCCCCCCGGCACACCCGTAACGACGCGACAAAGCCCCGCCAGGCCCGCGCGCAGCCCCGCTTTGAGGGCGCCCTCGTTTGTGATGTGTCGCGCTTCTTGCCAGCCGGTGAGCTGTTTGTTGGAGTGTCTGTAGGAGGGAGGGGGAGGGTTAGTTATTATTGCTATTATTATTAAGGAGGGAAGAAGTGAAGAAGGGGGGACGAGGA
The DNA here is from genome assembly GCA_029204075.1 of Mycena capillaripes. Lineage (NCBI taxonomy): Eukaryota > Fungi > Basidiomycota > Agaricomycetes > Agaricales > Mycenaceae > Mycena > Mycena capillaripes. The sequence goes on from JARHKZ010000017.1 coordinate 1,703,652, forward strand.
CGGGAAGAGTAGAATAGGTGGTAGTACAACGAAAAAAAAAACACGCACCTCGTATACGCATCGAATTTTTCCCTCGATAAGAACAGCACCTGGATCGGTTCCCCGCCCACTTGCTCTTGTTTTCCTATCGGTGCCCGCCTCTCCACCCCTTCCTCGTCCAACCCACGCCGCTCAAAGTCCCCAGAAAACGAAGAAGTCTCGAACCCCGCAGGCAGTCCCTCAAACCCCCACACCCACCGCAACCACAAACTCGCGCCCCACACCAGCTCGCTCGCGCATTTGTGTTCTTTCCCGACGCCCGTGGCGCTGAGGAGCGAGGCGCCGGCGCCGACGGAGTGGAAGGCGGTGGTGAAGCAGGTGCGGCCTGTGCGTGCGTTGTCAGTCGGGTGATACTATTTTTTTTTTAAAAAAAAGAAGAAACACTCACCCCCCTCCCCCAGCCCCTCCGCACCCGTCCTCCTGGGCCCAAACGCCCCAATCCGATCATACAGCGACGCAAATAAGGACGACGGCAGATAGTCGTCCTGAAAGATGAGCTGCAGATTCGCCGTGTGCGTTAGCTGTGCTGCGAGTGCCTTTGCTTGACTTTTAAATTCCTCCGCCGCCTTGTCTTTACTCGAGGTCCAAGAACCGGAGATGGAGGAAGCGTAGGCGGAGGAGAGGGAGGTCCATAGGGATTTCTCGACAGAGGAGGAGGAGGCAGAGTGGCGGGAGAAGATGGTTAGGGCGAGGAAGGTGGTGACGAGGTCCTCGCCGACGTGGAACGGGTTCCACCGGTCCTGGCGCGGGACGAAGAGGACGGGGTGCGTGAGCGTCTCCGCGCACGGCTCCTCCTTCCCTCCCTCTTCCTCGGAAAACTCGACCCCAAGGAACATTTCCCGCCCCATCCCGTCCTTTAGCCGCGAGCCCCGGTCGCCGATGCGGCACGTCCCTTTGAAGGTGCCCCGGCCGGGGTAGGAGCCGCCCCAGCCGGCTGTGTGTGAGAGGGAGGAGGAGGAGCAGAAAGATTGGGGGTAGGGCCACCAGGCGTTGGGGGTGCCTGGGGGGGCAGCGGAGCCGGCGGGGAAGCAAGTTATGGAGGCGGGGGAGGTGTCTGTCGTCGCGTCAATATAAATGGAATAAAATAAAAGGGAAAGGGGCGCACCAGTCTTTTCGCAATAGGGCACGGCATTGTCGATGTAAGCATCGACCATACGCGCGCTGAGTTGGCCACCGCACGTGTTGAGCCCGCGGGTGTGGATCTCAGCTTGTGCGCGCGCGAGGAACAGGCGCGCATGGAGCGTCGGGTGGGTGTCGCGGAAGAATGGCGACGAGGGGCCGTCTGCGCTGCTCTCATACCCTGCATCATCCCCGGAGGCATAGTCGTTGTCCCATCCAGCGGAACCAGACCCAGACGAAGACGAGGGGGAGAAGGACAACGACGACGGTGTAAAGACGAGGTACACTACAAGGGTCGAGCTCAGGACAAGAACAGCGAGAAAGGCGAGGAGGCGGCGGATGCGGGTTGGGGGCGCGGCGGGAGTGAGGCGGGAGAGGAGGGCTTTGGCGTGCGAGGGCGGGTAGCCTGTGCCGCCGTTCTGTGCAGTCGTGGGCAGCGGGGTGTAGGCTGCGGACATGTTAGTTGGTGAGTTTCAGAAAGAGCGCTCGTGCATAGCCAAGGACAGGATTATTTGGTGGCGGTGCAGCGTGCCGATCTCTCTTCTTGCTGACCACCAGTCGAGGCACGGCTATTGCACTCTATTCAAAGCCCATTCTCTGCGCCACGTATTCTGCAAACTCGTCGTTGATATCCTCCCGTGCGGTTACTGCATCAGATCTTCTCTCCATTCACTGCAACCGGGACAACATAAATTGCGTCCGAGCGCTTATTCAATTGCTGAAGCACAGAATACAAAAGAAAAAAAACGCAGCGACAACTTGGAAATGGCTCGGGCCCGAATCGAACGGGCACTTTCTGCATGAACCAGCTCCTTCAAGCACTAATTACCTGCACAGGTAATGCAAACGTGGACCATCCACTACCGAGCCGTTTCTCCTCTTAGAACCGGCTCTCTCTACGTATTGCAATTCTGCAAACACGGAGCAAAGAAAATGAGGTGCTTAGCTCCTACATATGGCCTAGGCCCGAATCGAACGAGCTGTTTTTGTAATAACTTGTTCCCCAAGGGAATGCAAACTTGGACCACCCACCACCAAGCCTTTCTATCCTTGCACATCCCTTCCTACCAAAGAGTGAGCAAAAATTGTCCAAAAAGTCGCCTCCACAACGACGGGACGACTCAGGCCCGAATCGAACGAGCTCTTTCTGCATTTAGTCGAATGTGCCCATGTTAAGGAATGCAGATGTGGACCGTCCACTACCAAGCCCTGGACCTCTGTGTTTCCTGGGACCTTTAATCCCTTCCTCCATAACACATTTCTCAATGGAAAGAGCGACAAAAAAAAACATCTTCACCGGTGGTCACCACACACGGCTGGGGCCCAAATTGAACGAGCTGTCTCCGCGTCAACCCCAGGCAAAGCTCATGAGGAATACAGACATGGACCATCCACCACCAAGCCTTTCTCTCTCCTTCAACTGGCCCATCCTACATGCGCGATTTTTGTAAAATTTGAAATGCGATGTTTAAAAATGTGATGCTATACCCGCTCATGACTCGGGCCCGAAACGAACGAGCTCTTTCTGCATCAACTTATTTTCATGCCCAAGCCAAGGAATGCAGACGTGGACCATCCACCACCAAGCCGTTCTGAATGTTTAAACTACGCTCCCTACCTCCCAGAGTTTGTTTTGCGCGTATGGGGAAAATTTATATTGCAGTTTGTCAAGTCAATCCTCTCTATGGTCATTCAAAAGAGTCTCACTTTCAGCCATGTTTAATAATTAATGATGATCAAGAAAAACGAGAAAAAATGTTTGGACAAAACCCTGGACCACCCATGGCTTGGGCCCGAATCGAACGAGCTGTTTTTGCATCATCTCAGAAGAATGCCGCGAAGGAATTACAAACGTGGTTCATCCACCACCAAGCCTTTTGTATCCTTGAACTGACCCATCTTACATACACGATTTTTGTAAGGACCGACAAACTTGAAATATGATGTTTTAAAAAGATCAATGACACACGGTCCATGGCTCGAGCCCGAACGAACGAGCTCTTTCTGCATTAACTTACTCTCATGCCTGATCCAAGGAATGCAGACGTGGACCATCCATCACCGAGCCGTTCTGAATGTTTAAGCTATGGTTCCTATATCCCAGATTTTTGTGTGCGGGCAAAATTTATGCTGCTGTTTGTCAAGTCAATAATGCTCTCCGTGGTCATGCGTTTAAAGAGCCTCACTTTCAGCCCTTCCTTGACAATTAACGGCATATTTGAGCGTGATAAAGCAAAACACAAAGAGAGGAAGGAGAAAAAAATGCTTATACAACACCCACCAATGGTTTGTGCCCGAATCGAACGAGCTCTTTCTGCATCAACCGAAAGTCAGGTCCACTAAAGGAATGCAGACGTGGACCATCCACTGCCAAGCCTTCTGTATCCTTGAAACGCATTCTACATACACGATTTTTGTATAAAAAACTGACAAATTTGAAAGGTGAGGTTTAAAAATGGGACGGCGCAACTACGGCTCGGGCCCGAACCGAACGAGTTCTTCCTGCGTCATATGCTACACCACAATACTGTACTCGGACAATGCACAGATGTGGACCATCCACCACCGAGCCGTTCTAAATCTTCAATCCACCCTCCATATATACACACCGGATTTTCTCCAACAGGTATGTACCTCGCTGGTCAAGTCAGGGTTTCTGCGTCCATAATAGCCCCACTTCCAGCGTTCACTTCATAATGAGCTGAAGCAGCTCTACCTTATATTTAGGTGAACCGAAAATAAAGATTCTTGGGTTTTCGTTATGGCTCGGGCCCGAATCGAACGGGCGGTTTCTGCTTTGAAGAATGGTGCCGCAACCTATGCAGAGGTGGACCATCCACTACCAAGTCGTTCTAAACGTTCAAATTGCCCTCCATAAATCCGGGAGCTCTGTAACAGGCGAGCAAAATTGCCTTGCTTGTCGTCGTCAAGTCATGATCTCTCCACCGTCATAACAGCCCAAATTTCGGTGCTCACTTCCGCCCACAATTTCAGCCTGACGAAAGAAAAACACACAAAAGTGGGTTTACAAAAACTGGCATAAAATGCAGGAACGGCTTGGGCCCGAATCGAACGGGCTGTTTCTGCATGAACAAGAAGGTAACGCAGGTGTGGCTCATTCACCGCCAAGCCGTTCTGACTCGAAAGCACCCTCCATACTGGAACTCTCCCTTCAGTATTCTTGCAAGAAATGAGAAAAATTGCTCAAACAGACAACACCATTGTCACCCTCCGGCTCGGGGCCGAATCGAGTGAGCGATAGGGCGCTGTTTATAATTCCCCAGGCAATTATAAACAGTTTTGAATTTTCGGTTTGTAAACAGGGTGTTTATAAACCGGTTTATAAACACCCAACCAAGTATGCTTGAGAACTGGACTCCTCGCAGGTTTGGCGATGTTTTCGTGTCCGCAGCGGCAAGTTGAAGACTCTGGCGGCTTCGTGAATGCTTCAATCTCAGTCTCAGCTCAGAATGACTTCATAGAGCTTGATTCCCAGTTAAACATGACTTATTTGTGTTCATACTCAGTGGTGTAGGCTGCCTGGTTCTGTCGGAAAAGTAGCGAACCCTCATATAACATATCAGTTCAGTTGTCACCCAGGCTAACTCAAACTCATTGCCAAAATCTGGCCAAAAATGCTCCCTCCCCGGCCAACAGAGCACTGCCACAATGAATAAAAAAACCGGGTGGTTTGCCCAAACTTTTTAAACCGGGTTTATAAACCGGTGTTTATAAACATGTTTACAAACCAGACTAATAAACAGCGCCCTAGTGAGCGAGCTCTGCATCAACTTGGATGGAACACTATACTATCCAACACCGAGCCTTTCCCGAGCTAAAAATATTCTCTATATAAATTCTGGGTGGAGACTGAAAAGACGAATTACAGACCCAAATCTCTCAAGCCTTCCTCCCGTCGACAATTTTTGAGTTGAACATACTACGGAACAAGCCGGATCAATCCATTGATGATGTGCCGGCACTGGCACTTGCTCCTTGGCAATTTGCCGCCATCTCGAAATTCAAGTTCCCTTCAGCGACCAGCCACCATTACATCAATCTCATGGGCAACTCGAAGACCTCTCGCTGGTTCCGAGTTGACATTCTTGAGCCGCTGGGAGAGAATTCGCTCTAAAACGGAGCGCTAGACTGGCGGAAATCCATTCGACTCCCTCTCGGTCGAGAAGGTCCGAACAGCCCGGAAACCAGTGTTTTGACAGTTTTTATTGGATCCATCTCGACGCCAAAACGTTCAACGCAGAGCCCATCAACTGTGGAATTGGCCTATCGATGAAATCACCCCGATTCTATCTTCGAGGTCGACGGTTTCGTATCCAACATATCCCGCCTCATCCCCCCCACATCCTAATTCATGCACAATATAGCATCCAAGATTATTAACTGGTGGGGCTTGGTTGCAAAAGACCGAATCTTGGTTCGTCGGTCGATTTGCAGAGAATTAACGCCGGTCGAGAGCCGCCTCTCTACCACTTCAACGTGAAATCCAGAGAGTCGACCGGTTTGGCAATGGAAGAGTCGGTGTACATGTGGATCTACCCCTGAGCATTTTCTCGGGTATGCTCCCTATCTGCTTCATTTCAATCCAACGGGAAACTTTTGTCAAGCGGCTGAATAATAGTGTCAATAACGCCGATCCGTTCTCTCACTCGTCCCTTTACTTTCAACAGATCCAAAAAAATGTTGAAGAGTAGCTTAGGCCCGAACTTCAATTGACGGACTGGCTCGGTCCATGGTACTTCCTCTTCCCTGGAGTCTGGACCACTGTCAAGATGAACGATGAAAGAATGTCTAAGGCTATTTAAGGCCCAAAACCGTCCCGACATTACGTGGTCGCAGGCCGTAAGGACACTGTTCTGCCCCTGTAACGTATCCCGATTTTATTCTAATCAATTCATACATCTACCGTTTTGGTAGGGGTTGAGCTGGCTTTCCGGCATCTTACATGGTTCTTCTCAGGCGGAGTCTTCGCAGTGTCGGTGGCGCTGTATGTAGGTGAAACTATTGAACAAGCAAGGTGGGAGCCTTCTCGTTTCTGAAGTATCGGCTAAGTGAAACAGTTAGTTCGCTAGGTACTTGTTGGACTCCTGAAGATATCTGAGGACAGACCCGCGGAAAATTCCCGCCTATGGGCATAAAAAAGTGTTACGTTATGGGTCCCACATCTGCGTAACGTTTCAAATTTCAATGTACATGTAGTGCCTTCTTTGACGAGTCACTATTACGGATGGTTGAAGTGTTGGCATTTCCAGAGCCTCAGCGAGTTTGCGACGGCCAGCATGCCACCGCGTTTCCATAATGTCCAAAACGATGGCCGAGGGTCGTCTGAGTTATTTTGAACAGCACGGAATCTCTTTGTCGAGGGCATCAAATTTGAGACGACTGACTCCACTACTCTGGCACTCTTCAAGCCTGGGACCTGTCTGAGCCACAGTGATGGCGGTCTTATGGCGGTCTGATATGAGGAACTTCATAACTTACCCCTATCCGAGTCAGGAGTGACTCTCACCGTCAAAGAACTTCGTTCGTGGGATTCGGGGTAAATCTTCAGAGCAAGACTTCAGGTGAACGTCAGGTGAAGGGGTGTGAACACTTGGAAGGCAAGCAAAGGCGGCGACTGACTGAAATGGCAGAAAGCTGAATTGCATCTTATAAATTCGGCATCCGCCGAAGTCCTGACGGCATTTGTCAGAATGAAAACTCGGAGATGAACAACGAAATGTTGGGTGTGGACAAAACCCTGAACCGACGCGTGACACCCTGCGAACACTTAAGCGGCCTCTCGTACATGGCTTAAAGGATTGAGCACGCTCTCCTGATTCCTGAACAAAGATGGGAGCCTTCGACGCATTTTTCGGGTGTGCTACCACCTCTTTATCTTCTCCTGGGGCCGACTGACTTTCGAGTAGGACAGGCTTAATCGGAACATGGGTTGGGTCATTTTTGTTCGGTGTGGCATTCTCGCAGACTTTCCAATACTTCAACAACTTCCCGAACGACGGCCTGCTCAGGAAATCTCTCGTGGCTTCAAGTCTCTTGTTCGCCTTTGTTGCGTTAATTGGTGAGTATGCAGACGTTTACTTGGTGCGTTCGCTATTTTTCCTCGAATTCCCTTTCTGAGTAGTATCGTCTGGATAGCCAACTATCACCTTCTGGGGTCAGCCATATTTCGTTCTCTTACAACAATCTCGATTGACGAAAGACCTCAGGAAATCCGGCGGCTCTCACGACGGAAGTACGTGTCATAGCATTCGTTGAGAAGAGGCCAATCTCATCGTTTTTGTAGACCTGGAGCGTAAATCGTCACGCTCATGCCCCTTGTGTGCCTGACTCATTTTCAATCAGGTCCCGGTTTATACCATTTTCAACTCGATGGTTGCGGTAATAGCCAATTCATATCTGATATCCAGATTCCATGTCCTGCAAGTCGAAATAATTTCCCACCACTTCTCCGTGTTAGTTCGCTGACCCCAACATCGCAGGTCCAAAAACATCGTCCTGACAGTCGTTTTATGTGGGCTCGTTCTGTTCGTAGTAAGTGTCGATTTTCCGCTAGCATCTTGATCCGACTGTACCATACTGCTCCCACCAGTTTGTCATGGCCGTCTTGTCTGTCCTGCTGTTCCCAGGCGTCGAAAATGTAAGGACCCGACACGATAATTATTTCATGAGTTTGCCCGCCGATGCTGCCACCGTATTGTAGTTCCAGAAGGCGGAAACTCTTGCGCTCATTTGGGCTATCTCCAGCGCTGTAACAGGTACGCTATACTTTTTAATATTCTGATCAACTCACAAGTGATGAAATAGATGTCACCATTGCTGCATCGCTCATTTGGACACTCCGAGGGATGAACTCCACGTTCAAAAACACTAATCGGTCCGCGAGTTACTTATCCTCGCAAGTCATTGACTTTACTTATATCCGACTGCTGTATGTAGAATGGTCCGCCGCATCGCGATTATCGCTATTCAAAATGGTGGCGCTACTAGCCTTGTGGCAATTGCTGGCATGATAGCTGTCATAGTCAAGATCAACAGCAACAGTGCGTTCCCAAGGATCTCAATAAAAGATTCAGGCTCATTTTCGTGTCTTTCGTTGCAGTTCCCGCCTGCTTTTACTTCCTCCTCGGCCCCCTCTATGTCCTCACATTACTCTCCAACTTCAACCTGCGACAAAGCGGTAAGTCAGGAAGTAGGACTTGGTCTTCCTCGAGGAACAATAACAGTGGCAACACTGGCAACAGCAGCATTGTCATAGAAGGAATTCGTGAGTTGAAAGCATGATCACTCTGCCGTCAAATAACTGCTAACGGCCGATGCTCAGATGTAGCGCGTTCAACCGTTATGACCGCTCCTACGGTGGGGGACATCGAGCTGGCCAACAGACGGGTACGTAGAGTCCATCTCAAAGCGCTGTCAATTTTCTCAACCCTCTGTGAGTAACAGCGAGAGGAAGGGAGTGCAGATCAAAAGCAAGATCTAAATACGGAATCTTTCAGCAGAGCGCAGATAACGGTTCCAAGCTTCATAGACATTTGAGCGATCAGCGTGGTGTCTCGATATGGCTGCTCCAGAAGTGGCCAGATTAGGATCTTATACGACCTATCTGCACCATTGAATAGATAGAATACGTGTAATTTAGGGTACAGTATGAAGTTGAGCCTTTGGGATTTTACGATAGCAAAAATTCCGGGGTTTGAACTTGGATCACGTGCGCGGTTTAACTTTGACATCGACTATAATCCAGACTTGACAATCAACCGCATTAAACACAAGAATGAAGTGCCTTTCTTTGTTGTTCATCCGGATGTGTTTGTGTGCTGAGTGAATTAGAGGAAATATTGCGGTATACTCGTGGTTTCGTACTCCATTTGGCTCAAAAATTCAAGTTTCAAGGACGTGCTCGTTGATAATATTGTGTGGTGAGACGATAAAACTGTTACTTGAAAAAATTGAAACGGGGAAGATGTCTCAGCGAAAGTAATTTGTTACTATCATTACCCTCCTTTGCAAAAGTTTTTTTGATGGAAGTGCTGTTCAAGCCTTCGGGCTTGGATTGCTCTAGAATTTGGACCGAATCAACTGATAGGTATGATTTCACTGTCTGAATAGTTTCAGATTTCTTGAGGGCTTGAGGAGGAAGCCTTGAAGATGCCGAGGCGGAAATCACATACCTCTGTTAGGCAGGCAATCACCCCGGATCACTTCCATCAAATTCAGCAAAATCCGACTTTTGAATTTCTGCTGGCCTCAAATGTGGGCCGAATGCTCTACAGACTTGGTGGCACATTTTGGAATACCCCATATATTATCTATGTTTTTCCCGATGTCGTTGGGTCTGAGTTGAGGCCACAAGATCAAATTTTGCAAAGGTAGGGACTTTTGCAAAGAGGGGGTAATAATAGTATACAAGGTGCGTATCTCGGCCATCACCGCAGTGTGACCTCAGGCTTGATCGCGACCTTGATCGTGACACTCAATTTTTGTCTTGTTCTCCGATGTCGATTCAACCGTATCGCAAAAGGGAAAGGTTTCCTCATTCCACAGACTCGAATCCAATCCACTCCACCAGCGGACTCCCGGCTATACCAGCTGCCTTCGACTCAGATATCCTCCCGTCTAGTGATGTACTTGGCTTGGCTTGAAGCCCGGAAGCCCGGAAGCCAAAGCCCTGGCTTTGCAAGCCAAGCCAAGCCAAATTCAGGGCTTGATGGGGGCTTGGGCTTTGGCTTGAGGTTGTTGAAGCCAAAGCCAGGGCTTCAAGCCCTGGCTTTGACAAACAAAATTTCCTGTGTGGACGGCTCATGAAGAATCCAGGGTTGACCACTAAAAACACACCACTAGAGTTTTGGACCGTTTTGCGACTAAATCTCTCCCCGGATGGGTAAGTTCGAGGTTGAGCTGGGGTTGAACACCAAGACCGGAAGATGCCGAAATATTGATGGAACGTAAAATATCCTTATCGGGGTCCTTGTGAGCCTGAAAATTTGTCTCGAGCATCCGAGTGAGTTAGAAAAGTTGAAACATTGGTATAGATTATCTCTGGTACGATACTAATCACCTTCGCGTGGCCCCCAAAAAATGGCTGTCAAGCCCGGGCTTAAGCCCAAGCCAAGCCGTGTCTGCGGGCTTGGGCTCGGGCTTGACAGACTTCAAGCCAAAGCCCGCTCAAGCCAAGCCCAAGCCCTGGTTTTAAAGCCAAGCCAAGCCCGAACATCACTACAAGTCCCATCCGCAGCCTCCATGGTGCGATGCGACAATCCTAGCGAGCTCGGGGTGGAGGCCTGCCTCGCCACCTTCAATCTCACCTCTTACCCTGTACTCACCCTCTCCACCGAAGTTATACCCCGCATTTTTATCTTGTGTCTTCAGACGCATGGACGCGCACCCAGCGCTGCACCCCTCATCCTCATACAAATCTGTCGCGACTGGCGCGAAATCGCCTTGTCCACGTGCCAGTTATGGAGTTCTATATACCTTGACTTCCCTTTTCAGCACGCTCAATGCATGGAGTCATGTGAAAAAGCCCATCGCCTACTTGAAACTTGGGTGTTTTGCACGAAAAATCATCCCCTTTCCTTGGGACTCGATAAAAACGCCGAGGACTTGTTGACCCGAGTTCTGGCGAATGTGTCGTCACTTGGTCTCGGCATGTTCCAGAAGAAGATTTCACCAGCACTTCTGTCGTTCGTGTCCTCGCTTTCCGGGCAAATTCAATGCCTGGAAGCACATATTTCAGCCGACCAGTTTCGACAACTCCTCCCTCCTCACGCCTCTTTTTCTCTTCTTCAGTCTCTAGCGGTGCCATATTCTTTTTTTTTTTTTTTTTTTTTTTTGGTGGTACGATAATTAGCCGACCGCAACTAACAATGGGTTAGCCCAGCGACTCGCAAGGTTTTTAGAAATTTAATAGGGGGCTTATTTCACCTCCCAGAGAAATGCGCGAACGCACGCCCTCTTCGGGCAGTGTGGGGCTGTCGAGTCATCCGATGCCGTCGTTAGGTTGGATTTGTGTTGCTCGTCCACCCACTAAAACTCTGGGTTCCCGTAACCAATTTGCGGGCATTCCACTCTCGTTGTCCAGTATTCCAGACCAGGTTTCTAAGACCCTCTTTGGCGCCAGTGCCGGTTTCTTCCCTTCGGATGGCCGGTTCGCCATCGTGGTGTCTACCTGTAGCCGGTAGTTAACCTGGTAGTTCAATCTATTAACGATTTCTTGTTCCGTTGCCGGCTCTCCGTCCCGTTGTATGACGCGTTCATTCCTGAGTCTCCATATCAAGTAAGCGGCCTCGGACATCAGGATGCGATACAGTCTCTCCGCTCCCTCGTCCCTCTTGCCATCGCCATTACGGAATTCTGCCAGTCCACTACCCAGGATTACTCCCAGAGACGGGGTTATCCATATTTCATTCTTTTTGGACCATATCTTCTCTACTTCTCGCCAGACAATCTCACGTCCCGGGCTTTCGCATTTGGCCAGAATATGGTCTATGTTTTCTTCGGTACCGCACTCTTGGCAGACCGCTCTATCCTCACATTCGGGAATATGGGTCCAATAGTGTCCTATCTTGTGTGCATTGTGAAGGCTCTTCCATAGGAACTGGGCTGACCGTGGCAGGATGTCTTTCCCACGTGCTGCTATCCATATCTCTTCGTCTGAAACATGCTTCTCGAGGGCTTCGATCGCGGATTTCTTCACCAAATCCAGTTGCTTTCGCGTCGCCGTTCGTGTGAGTACTGTCCGGTTTTTCGCCTCCCTTATCCCGCGGTAGAAGGACCGTTGACGGTTATTAACTAAGCTCATCCCTGGGAGCGCCATCCCGTCTGGGACAGAGAGGTCTATTGGGCTTACGATATTTCTTTGTGCCGCCTGTTTCGCGAGGAGCGTAGCCTTCTGGTAGTAGTCTCTCGAGGATGAACCTGGTTCGGTCTTCTGGAAGAAAGTGGGCCCCTTCCTAGCTTTAAGCTCCGCCGCAAGGCAGCGTAGAACATCCCTGTGCTTGACATTTACCCAGCCTTCATGTTCCCAAGAGGATAGCTTTCTGTTCATCGCATTTTGAGTAAAATCTCGGCTGCTAACTATGGTAAGAGTAGTGTTTGCATCGGTATTTCTAACGGCTTCCAAGGCAGCGTATATCTCAGCGGCATACGGGGATTGTTCTTCCTCCTTTGGTATTCTGAAACCCTTATTTCTAGTGTCCTCAGCACTGTAAAATACGCCCGCAGCATATTTTTCGCAGCGGTGCCATATTCCACCAAAGCGGATCAGCCTAGACTTCTCACAAGTGCTCATTCCCTGCACACACTTTGCCTGCTTGCGCCTGCTTCTCCGATCAATTTCTCCTCCTCGTTGTTGACGAGCCTCGTGATCGTGCCGCACATTTCCGTGAAGTCGTTCTTTAGCGTCTTCACAAAATTTCCGGTTCTTTCATACCTTGAATGTCACCTAAGCTTCTTCGATGGAGTGTCGATGCCAACCAAACCAGCAACATATCCGCATCTCTCATCTCTCTCTCCATGGATATGAAAGTAGTCTCGTCCTAAATACACTTATCCTTCCCAACCTTCGTAACCTCGACCTCTTCGACTACCCGTTCCTCGACATTGTTCTTTCGCTCGTTATACGCTCCTCCTGTGTCCTTCGGAGCCTCGCCATTGGCATCGAGGAGTTCGAAGAGTCTGAACTCAGCTCCTTTCTAGCCGCTTTCCTGTCTCTCGAAACCCTGAAAATCGTTGTCTGCCCGCTTCATCAAGTGCATCAGCGCGCCGTCTCTGCTCCCTCGGCTCAGCAGCATGACGATCTCAGCCACGCGTGCTGGTATGGATCATGCCCTTTTGGCAACGATGCTCTACCAGAGGCGGGATCCTTCCCGAGAGGTCAGATTACGATCCATGCACATAACTCTCCCGGCGCCCCCCCCATCCACACGATGATGACTTCTTGGAGTCCCACTACGAGCATTCAAATTATTGTAGCCGTCGCAACGACCAAGATATTTCGTGGCCTCCACGAGGACGCGCTGGTTCTAGACTGAAGCAGCTCGTCACGGAGGGTCTCCATTTAGTACTCAAATTGAAAAGCGACGACGGGACCAAATATTGGCCGGATTCGTCCAAAGGTGAGGCTTTTTCTCAAGCTTTTTGTGCTCGAGAAATTGCCTGTTTCTGAGTCGGTCTAGTCATAGATCCTTTGGACGATTCATCCTCCCGATTCGGATAGATGGATCATTTCTTGATATCCGCCATTTTGTCCAATGGCGCTCTTCGCTTTCTTGCAAGAAAAGACTCCAACTCTGAGTGTCCCCCGATTTCTTCTTGACATAATTTCATCTTAATTATAACCTCTCGATCCATTGTATCGATCGACCGGATTGTGGATGCCTCCTGTAAGGTATCGTTTAACTCGTACCGCGGATGTATTCTCAGTGACAAAAATATGCAGGCAGTCCGAATGATATGAATTTGGGAAGAATAAACAACGATATACTACTATCTGAGCGTCCGTCTAGATTAATATTGTTCTCCTGCATGAACTGGTGCACATGTGTGTACATGTTTCAGTTCAAGTTTTTCTTTTTGAAAAACGAATTACAGTTGACGTTGAACAGACTTGTTTTATTGCGCGATTAGAGCAGTCCGTTTTCCCGATTAGGTATGAATACTCGTAACGTAGTGTCATCGGTCACTTCTGTGTTTCTCCATGTCTGGGATTTGCACGAAAATAGCGGAAAAGGTTGAGAATGGAGTTCAACATAACACAGCCACATAATGTCGGTGATTGCCGTAATCGAGTCACTTGAAGTTTCCAAATCATACCTTGTCGTACGACACGCGACGAATCACCCGTCGAACGAACCGCATTGGTTTTCTCCAATTTTAAACCAGCTACAGCAGCTGGCTTTGTTGCGGGCGATGCTAACAGCAAACGAGCTTCTCAATCACCAGCGGTGTGCTTCCAAAAGCCCTATAACCTTGAAGCAGCCTTCGAGAATGGAAGTACTTACTTAACTTTAACTCTGCAGTGACGCCTGACGTGGCATCCTGTTGGAATTACGAGTTATGTGCGCACACTGCCCCGTCCCCGCTGTTCATTCCTGTCCCTTCCTGTACCTGACAGACTAAATTTGTACCTTAATTACTGTTGACTAGTACTTATGTTCTGTAGCCAGCGCAGAATTCCCCGCGCGTTTGCAACGGGTTCACTGCTAATATGGGATTGCTCTATTGATTCCAACACATCCTGTGGAACGTCGCTTCAACAACCAAGTCCGATGGATGATATACCAGTGGTGGACTATTACTGCCACTTACTGAAGCCAAGTAAAGGAACTCTCACCGAAGCGGACACCGCCGCGATGCCGTAAAGGACCTCTTAGGTACGCCGGTACCTACTTAAGAGGTCTCATACAAGAAGGCGCAAGTATCTAACAGCATCGCGGCGGTGTTCGCTTAGGTGGGAATTCCGAGTCTACCCGCGATTTCCGCGGACCTGTGCATATAGGAACTGCGGGTATCTATATGCAGCGGGCAACACAAGGGCCACCGCACAAGGAATCACAATGGATCTAAAAATGTATCATGCCTTGAGTCACAGCTACTTATACGGGCGCATTTACACCAACCGCAGCAGTCCACTCCTTTCAGTCTCATCCCCTGAATAATGAAGCTCTTTGGTGCTCCAAGCTACCCTGTTCTCTCAGTCCACCAAGCCGGATCGCCATTTGGGGCTGCCGCAAAACACGCCATTGAGACCAAAACTTACGACTATATTATCGTCGGTGGTAAGTCCCCATTGTCTCTGTTGTTTATTGCTTATGATGCGAGCAAGGTGGCACGGCCGGATGCTGTCTTGCATCTCGTCTGAGCGAGAACCCCTTGGTGTCAGTTCTCGTTCTCGAGCGCGGAGCCGTGCACGATACCTGGTATTCACGAATTCCGTTGATTTCGAGCGATGTGACGAGCAAGGCTACGCCCATCATCAAGTCGCCCTCAGTCCCAATGAAAAGAGCCGAAGGGCAAATGCTCGACATTGTACATGCGGAAGTATTGGGTGGAGCCAGTGGCGTCAACGCGATGCTGCTCACTCGCGGTGCTGTGGGGGATTTCAACCGTTGGGCGGAACTCGGTCATCCCTCTTGGGATTACAGTTCCTTGAAACCGTATTTCATCAAATCCGAGAAGAGTCTTAGCCAGCGTTCAGATTGTCATGGATATTCCGGTGAGTGTGTTTCTTTCTCTTTCTATCTTATCTGTGCTCATTTGTTCAAGGTCCCTTGGTCAACCAGGTTTCTCTTCTTCCGTACAAAATTCAGCGCAGGCGAGTTGATTTCGAAATTCAGAAAGAAAAGAAGTGGCGTTGCTGAGACACTGTTAGTATCAAGGCTGCTGCTGTCGCATTAGGATATAAAGATGTCAGCGACTTCAATTCTCCTGATACCCCTGTCGATGTCTGTGCAACGCTCGATGCGACAATTGACGACCAAATGCGCCGAGTGTCATCGTATCACGCATTTTTACCCACCAGTCTCGCCAAAGACCGCCACCAGCGACTTACCATCTGTACCAAGGCAGCAGCTACTCGTATCGAGTTTGAGGGAGATGTCGCGACTGGCGTGGTGTTCGAATCCAGCGATAAATCAGTCGCTGGGACGTTCTACGCTCGTGCAAGGAAGGAGACTGTGGTCTGTTGCGGTGCTATAGGGTCCCCTCAGTTGTTACTCCTCAGGTATGATTTCTGGATCGCTTGCAATTGTCTTATATCCTCCACTTCCAGTGGTATTGGTCCAAAAGAAGACCTCGATAATCATGGTATCACATCTGTGAGCGATCTTGAAGGAGTTGGTGCCAACCTGGTAAAGCTACAATTTACTTGAACGCTCGTTCACAGGCTAACGTTTGGATTACATTCAGCAAGACCACGTCGGAGTGCCGCTGATGTATCAAATCCCCTTCGAGGACACTCTGCACCATAGCGAGAACAGTACATGGAAAGGTGTCCTGGAACTCGGAAAATATCTGGTGGGCATGAAAAGTATCATGGGAAACACCGTGTCACCAATGTCAATTTTTGCTCGCTCAACACATATGGACGAACAAACTTCCGGGATCATCAGTCCCGTTCCGTCCACTGGATGGGGGGACACCCGTCCTGATATCGAAATCATGATCATTCCGCATTACTGCGCTGACGTTGCGCACAAGATTGAAATGGGTGTATTCTCCTTTCTTTTATGCAACGTGCAACCGCAGTCTCTCGGCTCTGTCCGTCTTGTATCTTCCGACCCCCATGCTTTTCCCGCCGTCGATCTCGGATTTTTAACGAATCCAGATGATTACCTGGCGCTTCGTGCGGGAATCAAACTCTCGCTACGCTTGGCAAAGAAGGTTGCCGCAGGAGGATATCCAATGCAAGACTTCCTGGTCCCTCTTTCCGAGGAAGAAACCGACTTGGACGAGTTTATTCGAACCCACCTTCGCACGGTGTATCACTACACCTCTTCCTGCAGGATGGCGAGACGTGAGGAGGGCGGAGTGGTTGACGACGATTTAAAGGTGTATGGTGTGCGCGGGTTGCGCGTTTGTGATGCGTCTGTTTTCCCATGCATCACGTCGGCTCATACAATGGCGCCAGTTATTGCCGTTGCAGAGCGATGCGCGGACATAATGAAAGCTCAGGCTAATAAAAAAACTTGAATTTCAGAATTTATATTGTGCCCTCGAAATTAATTTGTCCAGAGACAGTCTCTGTCGGTGAATAACGAAGAAGCTGGGTGCCCCATTCCAGTGTAAGTATATCACAGTTGCAGACATCCGTGGAGAGCGGAGTGTACTATAAAAAACGATCGCGACGTACCGCTGTCTCGAGGATATCTTTATTCACTAACCCCACTTCTCAGCAACCCCACTTGCCTAATGGCGCAGAAAATAGTAAGAGGCGGCAAGCCGTCGGTTCGAAGGGTAACTCGCGGCAGCTCTGTATATTTTTCGGTAGGGTTCAGTATATTTTAATGAATGTAGCCGAAACGGGTTCCCAAATAACCTCAAAAAACAATTGGAGAAGTCACGGATTTGAGCCACAAGCTCCTGCTCCCCCAACAAAAGAAGCCTCCCTTGACTGTCAAGGTTGGAGGACACATCGAAACCATCCGACGTGACTATTCTATCTCTGACGTGAGGGTTAAGTGGTATCTGCAAGTTTCCAGCATGGCAGCAGCAACGGGGGTTGCTGGTTAGAGTTATTCAGGACATCTCTTTCTCGGTCATTTCACACGTAATTTTTTCACACGGGGGTTACAAAATTGGGGTTGGTTTGAGATTACTCCACCCAATGCGAAGGTACATACACTCCACGCCCCACTGCAAACGTAAGGTACCACATATAAATCAACACCGCAACAGAGTAGCCGCATGCATTTCTCGTTCCTCTATACCTCAACTATGAACATTTGTTTAAAACCCTGGCTTCTTTTCCTCAGCCTCGTTTCCGTGCGGTTGGCAGACTCAGATACCACGGTATTTCACGGGACGCCCCCAGTGTCCAATTCAAGCCGCCCAACACCGCAGGAAGCGCGCAGAATGTCAGCCAAGGATTCATTGGATTCGGCATCGAAATGTCGAGCTTCACCGATTTTGGAGGTACGTTGCCGCACAGAAGGGATAACGAGCACTTCATTAAAAACGAACAGGCAGAGCTAAGCCCAATAATTTGTCCAACAACCTTATGTCCGCCATCTCTACCCGCACTGGAGCGCCAGTGCATATTCGGGTCGGAGGAACCTCAATGGACAACACCATATTCAACGCATCCAATCCGAGCGTTATCACTCATACTGGAAACCAAAGCGCCTGTCGCCTACACACGAACGCCACCGTTGGTGCACCCTGGTTGTCCGCCTTCAAGAACTTTAACGTCGGCACGCGGTTCACAGTCCAAGTACCACTTGCGCGAATTCATCCCGACAATCGGATTACCAGCCCATGCTGCTAGAATGATACATCGGACGGTTCTAATGAGAGAGAAAATGCGATGGATCGGAGGTTCTGATTAGAGACCTCGCGATGCATCGCGTTAGAGCCCTTCCTGATTAAGAACAGTCCTACGAAAGACTTCCACAAGGTCCTCCCCATCACTGTGCCGGCATTGCTCAAGGCGCGCGGCGCTGGCGGGGCGGGATTTGCCATTTTGGGCATTTTTGACCTGAACCTCCCCTGGGGTCAGAATTGCTGGAACAGTGAGAGCATATGTAATATACGTACCATGCGACGCTAAAAGACGCCCCGTGATCCCGTTGGTTCGCAATGAGTCTCAGCGAATGGGGTTTGATTGGGGTTGTTTGTCCCCGCTCGCATTACCCTCTCCCTTTGCCACCTCACTCGCCCCGGGCCTCCCCTCGGCCTGGGGTCTCTGACATTATTCAGACACGTGAATAAGGTGCGTCGCATCTCAAAATCGCTATTTAGGCCTTTCAAACCTGTTAATAGCGAGAGCAGTGCAATTTGGCTCCGGGCTACCCCCACCTCTCCCCGTACGTTCCCGCACATGGAATTCGCTCAATCGCACCGCCAATCTTGAGGTCCACTTCCATCCTGTATCTGCCCTGAGGTGGGGCTCACCCGCCGGCTGTGTGCGCTCGCAGCACGTGTTTTGGTACTAGGCCTGCCCTCGTTTTCTCCGCGTGCTTCCGCCCCTGGAACTCACTCAGCGGCACCGCCAATCCCTTCGCACATCTCTACCGCATCTCTGGCTCGGCTTTGGGCCCCGCAGCTGGCTCCAAGCGCGTGCAGTGCGTATTTTGGCACCTGCTCCGCTCCTCCGTTTCTTCGCGCGCTTCCGCCCCCGCAATTCCCCTAGCGGCACCACTAATTCCTTCGCACACCCCTATCGCATCTCCACTGCGGCTTTGGGCCCCGCAGCCGGCTCCGCGCACTTGCAGTGCACGTTTGGCACTGGACCCGCCCCCCTTTTCTCGTGCGCTTCCGCCCGCGCGATTCCTCCATCGGTACCACTAATCCCATCGTACACTCCCACCGCATCGCTGCCTCGGTGGTGGTCCCTGCAGCAAGCTCCGTGTGCTCACAGTGCGCGTTTTGGTACTGGACCCGCACCCCGTTTTCTCTGCGCGTTTCCATCCCTACGATTCACCCAGCAGCACCACCAATACCTTCAAACACCCCCACCGCATATCTGCATCATTTTGGGGCTTTGCCGCCAGCTCCATGCGCTTGCAGCACGCATTTTTTTCACTGATGCTTTCTGCCCGCCCACCTGTAAGTAGACAAATAAATATTATCATGCTTTTCTGCTGCCCCCACCGAGTACCTTCGATGGATATGGGCTCATCTTACATTTTTTGTGAGTAATGACCGACTCGGTGAATCCCCCAGTTTGGTCGGATTGTCAATTTGATCCCAAATCTGGTTGGATGCTTCCTTGGCTTGACTGGCTCCAAGCCGGCGCAATTACAGTTTTTACATGACATTTAATAGTCCAAGTTTGTCGTCGTACACAATATAGAAATTAAATTCAACATTGAACGGACCAAAATATGATTTTGTCCTTTACAAGGCATTGGTCATGAAACATCTCTGGCTGTTGAGCGATGCTATCAGGACTTTAATCGGTATTTTTCCTCGTTGATACAAGTTCAGTATAGCTGAAATATACCAGCTTTCTGTTGCTATTGCCAATAGAACAGACGGAAACCGACCAATGACTCCTCACTACATTTTTGATTTTACCCTTAGTCTGACTTATCCAGATGGAGTGCTGCCCTTAAACAAGCCATAAACGTCGCATCATTATGCTCCGGGAACACGGCGTTGCTGTGTGATTTGGAAAATTCAAATTTTGAGTTCAGAAAAGGTGTCAAGTCGAAGGCTGGTCCAACGTTGTACTCGGTTTACAGTTGTTAACATGCATATTCTGTGCACCCATTCGTCCACCTGTCCAGCCAACGACCCCCTTATCATTAACTCTTATACTTTCGAGGACGATTAGACTCCCTGACCTTCGCTGTGATGCCAGACCACACATTTGAACCAAAATTGGGTTCCATCGGCGCCAATTTCTGAATTGGTGATTTTTGACTACCTCCGTTTTTCCAGCTTTTTTATGTCGAACACACCGTTTTATGAATCAAAAGCCTTCTATTGTGTCAGATTTGCTCTAAGATGTTTGAGAGTGCAGCACGATGGAGTTTGAACCCGAAAATGCACTTTCGACGCGACTGTCTGCCCACCGACCTCCGAGTCATAAATATTTGAGGCTTCAGCAACGATTACACTCCTTTATTTCACCTGCGATGTTAGAAGCTCAATCGAAGCGGTTTTGTGGTCCAATCGGGGCCGTTTTTGCGCATTGGTGATTTGTAGTATACTTGTTTTTCTACTTTTTTTGCACCAAATGAATTAATTTATGTATAAATGTGTTCCCCTGATGTCAAAATTGTGTGAAACTGTTTAGGAGGCTTAAACGAAGAGGAACTCGAAATCGGCGATACTCCCCCAAACAGGCATATGTGACCGAGTAACAGCCGTGACGGTCTCTCTTCTCTCCACAACACCTTCCTGCACGGCGACGTCCTCAAGCTCCCTTTCCCCAAGATTTACCTTCAGACTGTCTCCGGCACATACCCAGGATCTCCTCTTGAGTTTTTACTTCTTTTCACCAGGCTGGTCCCACGTTTTCGATGGTGCTTCTGCCGCTACCTTTTTGGCCCCTACTCCACAATGTGTGCACCAGTACGAATGTCCTACCTCAACTGCCCTCTTTGATCTCGTCCGGATGCCTTGCCCTTGTCAATTCAACACCTGCACATCCGTATTCGTCAAGAACAAGGTGTTTTGGGTCTTGATATGTGGTGGAAGGAAAGCAAATGTTATGGACAGCGGAGAGGGCCATAGCTCTGTGAATCCGGTGCGTTTACAATAGCTTTAGCTGCCCCAAGTACTTACTTTCGGCCTCTTATCCGGAATCGGGATTTTGTGCGGGTTTTTCCCGCCATGTCATCTGCGTACCCGCGCACACCCCACGTTACACGCTCGCACACCTGGACATACATCACCTGCAACAGCTGCTGTTTATGCCCATCCCCACGACCCGCAGCGCCGTCGCACTCGTCCGCATCGGGTGAGTGACCAGCGCACGATCGGTCAAGCCACAGCCGGAACACCAGCGCTATGCCCCCGAATCCGATGCATATCCTTGCACGGACATCGTGCAGCACCTGACGAGTGGCTCCACTCAGCATGACTGTCAGCACGGGCACGAAGGAGGAAGCAGCAGCATTGCCGTGTTCTGGCTACTACCGCCGTGCACGATGGCTGCGTCCAGGTGGGCTCGCGTGCGCTTCCACGGTATGCTGGTGCCGATGCGCGCACGGTGCTGGTGAGCTGGCGGTGCGCGGTAGCCCACCACGTTGTATCGAGTGCGCTCATCCCCGTCCTGCTCGCGGTGTGTGCAGCCAGGGTCGAGGCGCTGTGCTCATGGTACTGCGCACTGCGTGCCTGGGTGCTGCTGTCACGGTGCTGTCCACAATGGGATTACTGCGCTGCGGCGAGCGCCCTGCGCCCCGCCTCCCTCTGTGGGCACGCCCTTTGCGTGATGGGACTGCTTGAGTGCGTGTAGCACCTCTGGGTCTCGCTGTGTGGCCGTGGACTGCGGCGAGGCAGCAGTTGCATTGCTGTGTACCTGCCGCCGATGTGCGTGCGTTCTGGTCAGCAACGTTGCACTCATGCTGCTGCCGATGGGTGTACCTGTAGTGTGGTCTTTTGCGGAGGTCCGCCGGCGAGGGAGTGACTGATGTGCGCCACAGGTGGACCGAAGCACTGATTTGCCTGCCTGCATCGCGATACTCGCAATCGTCTTCAGTGCCGCCCGCATACCCATGTGCGTACTGCTGACAGTGGTGGCGCGGCCCGGGTCGTGCTCGTGTGCCGATTACGCACCTGAGTGCCGCGTCACCACGCCGTGTCGGGCGCCGCCTGCGCGCTCGCGGGAGCGGGTTCTTCAAGCAAGTGGTGATGCACGAGTCGGGTGTGCTGTGCACCCCTCAGCGTCTTCCGGCGCCCTGCCGACCCATTTACGCGCATAGCCTGCTCTGTATACGGGTTTCCTGTAGTATAGCCGCTGTAGAGCATATTGCCTACAAATGTCATTTTGCGCTTAATGCTGTACATATTTAGTTCAGGTCTTTCTATCAGATGTACATTAGGCACTGTCACCGCAATATATAATTTTTTCATTAATTTAGGCAAACTTTTTGGGCTGACCATCGTTGACGACGCCCAGAGTGTTTGATCGATGTGCGCCACGATGAGCTCAAGACAGCCGATGACGTCGAAACGCCGTGCTTGCTGCTGGGTGGCTGGGACGATCCCCATCGGGACCTTCTAAAGCGATGGATCGTGAGGTCTCTAATGAGAGCCTCCGATCCATCGCGTTTTTCTTCTAATGAGAGGACGCGATGCATCGCCCAGCCAGCATCTGGTGGGATTACCTTTCTCAAAGCAGTGATAGCTGCCATTCCCAACGGGACTCAGCAGCTCGATGCAATCGAGATCGGAAATGAACCTGATTTATACCCGAAGTTCCCGTCGTCTTCATGCGGCTTAACCGACAGGGCGCCTGGCTACGGGCCCGATAATTACTCGGTTGAATGGACAGCCGCTGCACAGTCTAAGAATATTGGCAATCAAGTGAACCAACTGGGCGCCGAGACAGCGTGGTATCAGGCAATGACTTTCTCATCGGGCGTCAATCAGAGTATTTTCAACGTGTACGTGGAACGTCTGCGCGATAAACAATTTTTTATTTTATTAATGTGTTTGTAGGACGGAGACGTGGAAAGCCCTCAACGACAAATTTGTGAAGACCGTTTCCCAACACTAGTAAATGACTTCCTCCCGTCAAACAATCTTCTGACAAAATGCAGCTATCAGGCCAATGCTTGTGGTCCCCTCAAAGGCACTGTATCTTCCCTTTCGCGTACAAAACTTAGGATCTGACCGAATTGTACAGACCAATTGATGGACCATTCGAAAACTGTGTCCGAGATGCAATCCCGGTTCGGGGCTGCTGTCTCCTTCCTCAAGGGAAAAGGCACCCCTTTCATTCTAGGCGAGGTTGGCAGCGCCATTGGGGCCAGGGATTGTACCCCGAACCCGGAACTCTATGGTAGCCTCGGGGACGCACTGTGGACCGCTGACTTTATGCTGCACAGCATGAGCATGGGCATAAACAGTGTGTCGATGCAGCAGGGCACCAACTTCAACATTTCTGCTTGGCAGCCCGTTACGACGCCCGGGGAACCCAAGGCCGTGCACGGCAACTGGTATGGCCATGTCTTTGCGGCCGACTTCATTGGTGCAGGCGGCGAATTCCAAATCCGCCCTATGCCGATCAAGGCGTCGCATCCAAATATCGTGAGCTACGCGGGATACAATTCGGGCCTGCTTACGAGGTTTGCGGTGCTGGATATGAGCTTCTGGAACGGGAACGACACCGCCGGCAGACCGGCAGTTAATATTGAGCTCGCGAAGCTTGATGCTGGGATCACTGGTGTCAGGGTCTCACGGCTGACGGCGCCCGGAGGTTCCAGCTCATTTGATGGCATTAGTTGGGCGGGGAAGCAGTGGACCGCTGACAATGACGGGAAGGAGCCCCAGGGCAATAACTCGGTTGTGGTGAAGGTGACAAACCAGTCCTTGGCCGGAAACGTCACAATTCTAGCCTCGCAGGCAATATTACTGGAGATGATCAGGGCCTGAGCGGAAGGACTGGCTAAATACAAGAACTGACTTGAGACCGAAGATGTAGTATAATCCAAGTATAGTCACATTTGCTCCCCAAAATGCTGTAAGATTGCGATACTCCATTTCTTCAGCTATCGCCATTCTTCGTCACTGGATTTTCGAACTCAGTCGACAGGACGAAAGGATAACTTAAAACCTGAACGGAACCGTTCGAAGTTTAAAATCCAACTTATCATCGGTGATTGCCGCTAGATCACCTATGGTTTGGGATGTCGGCACGCAGCCGATTCCCACGGTCGACTCTTTTTTTGCCTTGTCACCATGGTTCAATGCGATATCCCAGAACGCATAGATGAAGATACGTGCGAACATCATTTTTATTCTAAATCCAGCTCATTTTCTTTTTAAGGGAAAGCCAGTGCGGGCGATGCAAACGACGCTTCTAGTAGCCTTCTACTGCAGCGCTGCTTGCCAGACAATGCCACTCGGATCTATGTGAGACAGATTCGCAGAATGCTCAATAATCCTGTCACATGGTAGGATGGTAGGACTGGCCGGCACGCAAAAAAAAGACTGTAAGCGTCCGACTACCACCGCCGCACCGCAAATCTCCCCCTTCGCCCACGTCTTTCAATATTTCTTCAATGGCGAGTCCCGCCCTGGCATGTCTACCACGGCGGAGTTTGTTGCCCCCGTCTTCGGCTACACTGCCGACAATCCTGAGCCCGTGTACAAGGATCTGGTGAACGCGTACCGGCTCCTGTGCCTCGGCGCGCACGACAACGCATACCGCGTCCCCCCCGCGCTGCAAGGGATCGAGTTCAGCGATTGGATGGCAGGCGTCGGGTGGCTGGAGATTCCGACGGAGTGGTGGGATGCAGAGGTAAATGGCGGAGAGATTGAGGCGTATGTGCGCGAAGACGCGTGGGAGAGGCTCGACCGTGTTGTTACAAAGGAAGAAGTAGAAGCCAGCGCACAGAAGCGATTGGTGAGTCTCGAGAAAATGGTTGAGAAGATCATGGACAACAGCTGAAAGAGACCCTAGAGGGTTCTCGTATGTGAGTGGTCCGTTCTCGGCGTTAAAACTTGCTCACATTTCGTCCCAGGGTATGATTATGTACAAATCTGGACGGATATTCTTTCTTGACTTGCCCATTACGCTCGGCGCCGTCTTCCGGTTGCTGGACAGAATAATAATGCTCACTATGTCATTTGGCAGTGTTGCGACGTTTGTGTGCGGCTTTTCTCACTCGCGTGTCCGTCTCGATCATGTGGTCGATGTACCCAAGCAGGTCAGTCTGATCGTGAAAATAAATTGATCAATTCCGAATCCGACGCTTCTCCTCCCATTGCGGAACACGTGGGCGTTTGAGTCTGTCCTCGACATCCAGCCCTTCCACGACTTAACACAAACGATGGAATCCAAAGGGACTGCACTTGTGACTGGCGCCGGTGAGATTCACTTTACAGAGTTGGGTCGCAAGGTCTGATGTAATCCCACAGCCCAAGGCATAGGCAGGGCCATCGCACTTCGATTGGCCGACGGCGGTTTCGATGTCGTCGTAAACGATATCGCTGACAAGTCGGAAGCCCTGGCTAAGGTCGTGAACGAGATTATAGCAAAAGGGAGAGCTGGTTCTGCTCATGCGGCGGACGTAGCTGTGGAGGATGAGGTCCGAGGGATGGTTGACCGTGTCGTGAGCGTCTATGGCCGTCTTGACGTTGTATGTGGCTTTTCCCGTGCTGTACGCCCTCGCTTCATGACGACCTTGTAGATGGTAGCCAACGCAGGAGTTTCCAGCTTCACGCCGATTTTTGAGAGTACGCGACTAGCCGGCAATATTCCATTTGTTGGTTATTGATGTACAGCAGTGACTAGCGACAAATGGGACCGCACCATGAATATCAATGCAAGAGGGGTTTTTCTTTGTTACAAGTACGCCGGAATCCAAATGATCAAGCAAGGCCACGGTGGAAGAATTATTGGGGCTTGTTCAGTTGCCGGCAAGCAAGGTTTGGATGTTCAGGGGCTTCGTACTTTTGAATCCTGATCATTAGTGGGGCAGGACATCCATTCAACCCTGCATATACTGCATCAAAGTTCGCGGTTCGGGGTCTCACTCAGGCTGCCGGTAAGGGATAGGCTTGATGTCACAATCAATTTCCTGAGATATCTTAGCTCTTGAATTCGGCGCCCATGGTATAACGGTCAATGCATATGCACCTGGGGCGATTGATACCGATATGAGTGAGCATATAACATAACAGTTATGGTATATAAGCTCACAATCTCAAGTCGCCGCGATCGTTACAGCGGATACCCCGCGGGAAACTCTTATTGAAGGGGTACGAAACGATGCATAGATTTAGCTCATCTCTCACACCCATGTAGGCTAAGAAACAGTCACCGATGGGCACTATGGGGTAAGCTTGCATAATCTTCGGCAACTCGTTGTCGAATTATTTCTCAGTACTCCCGAGGATATCGCCAACATTGTTGCTTTTCTTGCCTCGAAAGAATCCCAATTTATTACTGGCAAGTTCACTAATTCCTTCTGAATCCAAGGGTTAACACTTCTTACTCCACTAGGGCAAAGTGTAAGTGGCCTGGCTGCTGCTTCTTTAAATGTTGACCCACAGTGCTAGATTTCGGTCAATGGAGGGACTTTCTTTGATTGATCAAGAGCATAAATAATGCTGTGCTACGCTGCGACTTTTCGCCCCTTGGTTAAGCTCAATGTCCTAGTTTTTTACAATTTGAAGTTCAACAACAAAAAACTCATCCGCCTTGATCAAATCTACTCGTTTCAGAGAGATGAAGTTAAACAGCAAACAGCTCCGATGATTACCGAATCCAACGTGAGTTGGCGTTCTTTCTCCTTCCTTCTTGTTCTCCGAGTGTATAACCTTTCCAAGAACCCTCCGAGTTGCTCCGGCATCTAGATGCCGAACCTCCAGAGTCGAGGGACTGTACATTGGTGCAATTCCACGACAGCTGCCGTGAATAATTCCTCCAGGGCTCATCTTTCGGCGTTAGCCCACTCGCGCTAGATTCAGATGTTGTGGGTTTACACCGTTCAACAAGATCACATTCTGAATTTGGCGCAAAGCTCCACCCGGCCATTTGTTCAAGGGATATTAATTATTCACGTCTGATGACGATGCATGCTTGTCATTCTCCGCACTCTGAGAAAAATTCCCGATTTACTAATGCCCTCTGACAGGTAAAGATTCGGGTCCGCACGCTGGTCGGCAACATGAAGTCTCTCCCGAACTGAACTAAGTGGCCCCACAAGAGAAGATAACACAATGTCGCGCCACCACTCCTTTGGTGTTTCATTCGGCAGTCGCCTGTCCACATCTTGCATAAACGTTAAAGACTGCTCGATACGCGATTGGGGAATTATTATGGGTGAGGAGAGTCTAGGCTCGAGTGCATGCCGGCCCGTGCTCGCTGTCGTTAAATGTCCTAATTGTCTTACGTTTCGTCTATTGCTATTTGCCCTTTTACTTGGTCCTGCAGCTTTTTTTTTAGCTCCGCCTCGCTGGTCTACTCCACTGTCCCTGGTCCTCGTTAGTGCTCCACCTCGGCTATTTCTTAAAGGGATATCTTCAGCGCTCCAGTCATACAACAAAAATGTTTATCCACCGGTGATAGCGTATTTGTCGTTCTCTCGGGTTGGTCTTGGTATTCGCACGCATCTAACTATATGTGTGACCGCGGGTCCATTGTGTGTGGATCCTGTCCACTCCAATACATTTTGATGATCCTGTAGCGCTGTGCGGTATAAACTGAGCTGCTGTAGTAGTTAATTCACTACATAGCATCCGCCACCACCAGTTGGTCGACGTAGGGTTCTCAACAGGTTCCCAAGGGAAAAGCCGAGCCAAGATTTTACTTTCAACTGAACTTGATTTCGATTTGTTGAATAAATCATGAAGGGAAGCACCGCTTTACCTGAGTCCGATCTGCCCCAATTTTGCTGCTGTTCAACATGTTGAACAGTTCGGGCCGGCGATCCAACAGCAGTGAACCCCATCTGGCAATAGCCTAGGCGTGGTTGAGCCCTCAGAATTAACTTGTACAAACAGAAATGGACTCTGCGGCGGCACTCATGGCGACTTCTACGCGGGATCGCCCTATCAAGTCGGTAAGAGAGTTCTGTGCGGATTTGAAGTGCCTCTGATCCCCGCAGCAAGGTTCCTCAGCCCGCCACGAATCGTCTATCTGACGCCGAGTTCTTTGCCGCCGACGAATTTGGCGCGCCAAAACCCAATGTCCGCAGTCTGCGCGACCACTTTTTTCGTGAGGGGAGGTTGACAGAGGAGCATGCAATCTATATCCTCGAGCACGCGACAAAGCTGCTCAGCTCTGAGCCAAACATGGTCGAGGTCCAAGGTCCGGTCACCATTTGTGGCGACATCCATGGCCAATACGTGCGTCCGTCTTTCGGTCAGTGAACCTATGTAGTGCTTACAGAGACGGCGCAGTACGACCTCATGAAGCTGTTTGACGTCGGCGGGCCGCTCACAGACAACGCCTATCTCTTCCTCGGGGACTATGTCGACCGGGGCTGCTTTGGGATCGAGTGTCTGCTGTATCTCTACACCCTCAAGCTCTGGTTCCCCCACAAGTTCACGCTGCTGCGCGGGAACCACGAGTGCCAACACCTGACCGAGTACTTTACCTTCAAGCGCGAGTGCCTGCACAAGTATTCGGAGCGCGTGTACGACGCGTGCATCGCATCCTTCTGCGCCCTCCCCGTCGCCGCCCTCGTCGACGGCCGCTTCTTCTGCGTCCACGGCGGCCTCTCACCCGAGCTCGTCCAGCTCTCCGACATCCTCGCGCTGAATCGCTTTACGGAGCCCGGCTCACGCGGCTTGCTGTGCGACCTGCTGTGGAGCGACCCCATTGCGGGCTTTGGCCACGAGGAGGAGCGCTCGGTCCCGGCCGGCACGACGTTTCTCCACAACGCCACCCGTGGGTGCTCGTTCTTCTTCACCTACACGGCTGCGTGCCAGTTCCTCGAGCGCAATGGGCTCCTCGGCATCATCCGCGGGCACGAGGCGCAGGACGCTGGGTGCGTGCGCTCGCTTACTCGCCTCCTTACCCCTTCCCCCTCCTTTTCCTGCCCTTCGCCCCGTGCGATGCTAACCGACACCACAGATACACGATGCACCGCAAGACGCCGACGAAAAAGTTCCCGTCGGTGATCACCATCTTCTCGGCGCCGAACTACCTGGACGTGTACCACAACCGCGGCGCGATCCTCAAGTATGCGAACAAGAACATCACGATACGGCAGTATAATGCGTCGCCGCATCCGTATTGGCTGCCCAACTTCCAGAACGCATTCACGTGGAGTCTGCCGTTCGTCGGCGCGAAGAGTGCGTCCTTCCCCCTCCTGTGTTATCCCTCGTGGACGTGGAGCTAACACGGGCACAGTCACCGAGATGCTCCTCGCGATCCTGTCCATCTGCTCCGAGGAGGAGCTTGAGGACAGCGACTCGGACTCGGAAGGCGGGACAGACGCGGATGGGGACGCGAAGATGCGCACCGCGCGCACGCTAGGGCTGAGCACGCCCGCGGAGGTGGCACGGCGGCGGCAGGAGATCAAGAGCAAGATTATTGCGGTGGGGAGGATGCAGAGGGTGTTCCAGCTGTTGCGGTGTGTTTTCCTTCTCTCTCCCACTTATCCCTTCCTTTTCGACCTCCTCCCCGCTCGTGATGTGATCTAATTGCTGATTTAATAATATTTTTGTTTTGACAGGGAGGAAGCCGAGTCAGCATCGGAGCTGGCGGACGCAGAGACGGGCGAGGCCGGTGTATCGGGTGGCTTGGGTGTGCAGCGGCACGTACGGCAGAATATACACAATTTCGAGGATGCGTGCGTGTTCTTTTCCTGTCTTTCATTTTGTTATTTTTTTCGGCGACTTGTGCGAAGCGTGCGGGCTGGACCACATACGGCGTCGACGAGTCGCGGCCATGCCATCGTCGTGAAGTTGGGCAGAGGAGAACCGGGTCGATGCGCTGGATGCACGCCGCGCTATATACGCGTCGGATGTGCATGACTCACTCTGACGCACATTCCACATGTCGTCGATGGCGATGGCGAGGCGAGACTTGCGCCGGACGAGCGTGTTAATTTAGAGGCGTACTTGGTTTCTTCCCGACCGCCTCCTCGACCTCGATCGCTGTTCGCTGTCCTCCCTCTGTTCTTGACTTTTTCTGCTCGTGCTCGTGTGCCGCTGTGCCGCCTCTCTGCCCCTCCCACCTCTCTATCATCTGTCATCCGCACTCGCTAAACCCTCCCCTAGACGACGATCCGATAGTCAAAATGAGCGCCTCCCTTCCCTCCCGCCATCTCCCTCTCCCTCCCCCTCCCCCTCGCCGCTCGTGCCCTCGATGCGCATCCCCGGGCGCGACCCCGGGTCCGACGGGCTCAACATGGAGTTCCTCATCAAGAAGACGCTCGACGACACTGGTGCGGGCGACGACGTCGAGCGGCTCGCGGACCGGATCGCGTTCCGCGGAGGGCGCGTACGGCCGGGCGGGCTGAAGCGGCATGAGACGGTTTAGGAGGCGGTGTACTCGATACGCGGGGTCGGGAGACACGCATGCGTCGGTGTAGATTAGGATTTAGGGATGGTGGAGGGGGCAGGACGCGCGTGTGCGCAGTGGAGGGACATCCTACTGACTTTTTGGGCGTCTACATATTATAATATGCGCCGGGCTCTCTGACTCACAGACATTCTGCTGAGAATGTGATATTAGTGTATATACGCAAACTTTTTGCGGGGTTAATAATTGACTCTCTGCTTTCCTCTTCTTGACCATCTATTCGCCTGTTTTTGTATTGTGATAGCGATTACGTAACCTCGATAGCTTTGTTTGTCTCTTCTTACCACGAACCCGAAATCCGTCGACTAGACGCGTCAAACACGATGGCCGACGTCGAGATGACTGTGAGCGTCACCCACCTACCTCGCTGGGGAGTTAGCTGACCTTGAGCCCGCAGGCCACTCCCTCGGACGATGACTGGGTGCGCGTAACGAGCGACGACGGGTACTCGTTCCTCGTTCGCAGGAAGGTCGCGATGGCGAGCGAGACGATGCGCGACATGCTGGATACTGCCGGTCAGCTCTCTTACACCTTGGGCCTGCTTTGCCACTCTCGTACTGGGATGCTCAAGTGGACATTGGCAGGAAACTACGCCGAGGCGATCGCCCGGACGTGTCCCGTGCAGCAGCGGTGCGTCCCATTCATCTACCCCTTCCTGGCGCGATAAATGCTGATGGTGTTCCTTCAAAAACGGTAGGGGCGTGATCGTCGAAAAGCTGCTCGAGTACATGAGCTTCAAGTCGTACTACGAGAATGTGGGCCCCAAAGACGAGGTCCCCATACACGAGTTCATGGACCGCATCCCGCCCGAGATTGTGTTGGAACTGTGAGTCCTGTTTCTGCTTCTCCCTCCTTTTTTTCTCCTTCCGTTCCACCCTCGCGGATTCTCGCATGAGTACAAGCTGATGACATTTCTATTCACAGATTATTGGCCGCGGACTACCAGAACAGTGCGTCCCTCAGTTCAACATCTCTGCTCTGCTGACTCGCATGCAGTGTAATATACTACCCAACTAACCAACCAGCCATATAGGCCCGCAGAATTCTGCGTATATCTTGTATTATCGCCTATACTCATACAAATGCTGTCGTCGCTGCTTAGCGATCTCTTGACTCTTGGGCGCCTTCGCTGTCGGGGTTGGACTGAACGCCTCGGGAAGGACCACTGCCTCGCAGCTCGAGTTGCCCCTGAGTGTTGCTTCGACCGTAGAGACAAAACAGTCTCGCAGCCTGCACTGTCGCCCGGTCTCGAAGAAAGCGTGTAAACCGGTGCTAACTCGTGAGGATAACCGTCTTGACATTCCCTTCCTAACTTGCGCATGATGCATCGACCAAAGCACTAATCAGTCACCGGCCGTAAAGCTATCGCTCGGTAAATCTTGAGGGAATTACCGCTTCTTTTCATTGGAGAGGATATTCCAATAAGCGTAAGTAGAGATGGACCCATCTAACACGACCTTGACCTGAGCAGATCGAACCGTTTTCCCGCCCCGCGATCCCCAGGTAATTGGGAAAATCAATATTTGGCATTGACAAATGGGTGAGGAGATATAATTTAAATCGTCGGACGCCCAGAGCCTACGCATTCAATAAATTTGGGGAGGTTGGGACTAGGGTATGGCCTCCCGATTTGAGGAAATGGGAAAAAGACGGAATGTGAATTTGAATCAAGAAAACAATATCCCACTGTCTGAATTCGTTTCAACGTGAGGGAGGTACAACATAGAGAGGCCACACACTCACGATCAGCTGTTGTCCACGATCTTCTCAACTATCATCTGGAGGCTCACCAACCGCTTCTGCGCCCTGGCCTCTACTTCTTCCTTTGTAACAACACGGTCGAGCCTCCCCCACATGTCTTCGCGCGCATACGCCTCGATCCCCGTGCCATTGACCCCCTCGTCCCACCACTTCGGTAAAATATCCAGCCGCGCAACGCGCGCCATCCAATCGCTGAACTCGATCCCCTGCAGCGCAGGCGGGACGCGGTATGCGTTCAAGTGCGAGCCAAGGCGGAGGAGGCGGTACGCGTTCACCAAATCCTTGTAAACGAGATCAGGGTCCGCCGCGGTGTACCCGAACATCGGCTCGAAGAACTTGGCGGTGGCAGACATGGGCTGGGACAACCCGGTGAACATGTTGAACATCTGGCCGAAAGGCGACATCTGAGCCGGCGGGGAGGGCGCGGCGTTGGCCTTGGCCTTGGATGTGAGTCGCTTGCACTCTTCTTTGTGGGCCGGCCAGGCCTATATGGATGTATGAGCCTAGCCAAGAGGGTATCGCCAGAGATCGCACCTTTTGCTGGCAAGCAACACTGCAGTAGAAGCGTTGTTTGCAGCGCCCGCATTGGCTTTTTCCTTAAAAAACCGATGAGAAAAACATTAGACGGTCTAGTTCGCAGGCACCTTCTTCAGTGCATTCTGGGACGTCGCATTGAACCATGATGGCAAAAAAAGAGCAACGAGCGACGTGGGAACGCGACTGTTGCAGAGATATACTCAGTGATCCGACCATCAGCGGCAACCACGGATCAACTCGTTCAAGTTGAATGTTGAATTTTTCGAACTTCACCGAGTTGATTTATGCGGGTCCTCTCGTATTGTTTCTGACGGGCGGATTCTTACCCAGTAATGCTCCATAAAAATTAAGAAAGTCGAGGGTCGGGGCATCAAAAGTCAAAGTTGAACGGTTCGATTGGTTATAAACTTCTCAGGTTTTCAAAAGGCACATATAAAATAACCGCAGTAGATTCAAGTTGAAACTTCATATTTCATCCGCCCGACGATTATTTACATCTCCAGTGCCTGCATTCGTAGTTTATAGCACAACTTAATCAGTAGATAAGAGCGGATAACGCGGTCGCTCACTTTGATCCCTGCGACCGGTGAACGACTTGGAACTCAGTCCTTATGTTGTCATCCGTTGCAAATGGACGGTTGTACTCCTTGCGCATGTTGAACAGAATGCGACTCGCTGCCATCACCGGGATAACCACTGCCGATGCCGTGCCGACGGTGAATACATCGCGCGGCCGCCCCAGTGCGCAGAGGAGCAAGTTGAACAGATTGACTCTTACGGTGCTGACTTGCATAGAAGTGATAGATGTTGTAGCACCAGTTGGTGGGGAGAGATGGCAACGAACCATGCAAAACATACGACGGAGTCGCGGAACATAATCCGCATGGGCTAGGGCCCCCGTTGAGCTGTTGAACACAGCAGAAACTATCAAGCCGAGCATCATAGTGTCGAAAATTATCATGCGGACCTTGATATCTTGATAGTGAAGCAATGTTCATTCATAATGTTTTAAAAAAATGAACGGATAAAAAAACTCTTGGCCACAGGACCCGGGTTCGCAACTGACCGGCGTAGACTACTTAATTATCCTACAGGTTGCACAAAGACTATTTATTTGGGTGTCCATCTATGCCACCTGTTTATACCCCCCAGTCAGCCACGCGAGTCAGTGGCGGCGCCCCAGCAGACGGCGGAGCCGAAAACTTAGTCTCAACAAACACCTTCTCGACGCCCCCAACGCGCTTATCAAATGACATATACAGCGCCGGGAACTCGTCAATAGAGACGCGGTGGGTGACCACACTACATATTCAATCCCATCATCAGCCAACAGAAACTCCCGCGTAACGAAGAAAAGAGTCCACTTACAAAGTCGGATCGAACTTCCCCTCTTCAATCAGCTGCAGGAGCTCAGGCCAATACTTGTGCACGGGCGACTGTCCGTGCCCGATGAGGCGGATGCCTTTCTCCATGAGCGCGCCGATGTTGAAGTGGTTTGTGTACCCGACGTAGTCCGCGATGAGCCCGCAGCTGCCCATTTTCTTGGTCGCGGTGATCATCTCGTTCACAATCTCCGAGTCGTCCGTCTCGAGCATGAGGCGCTTCTCGGCTTTGTGAAGGAGGGTTTTGGGCTCGTGGAACGTTCCTGTTTGTAAAACACGCATATAAGTGAGGTGATGAGGTGATTGTGAGTGGACGAGAGAGATGCGATGCGTACCGCAGTTGATGGCGACGTCGAGTCCGCCGGGGACGAGCTCCTGTATGCGCTTGACAACGTCCGTGTGTTCCCGGAAGTTGATCGTCTCGGCGCCGGACTTCTCTAGCGCAAATTGGAGACGTTCCGGAACGCTGTCGACGACGATTACGCGCGAGGCGCCTTTCAGGAACGCGAACCGCACAGCGCACTGCCCGATTGGACCAAGGCCCTGCGATGAAAACAATCAGCGACTTATTTCCTCGCAATCTAAAGTAAAGGCGTACCCATATGCCGACGACGTCACCCTTTTTCACGCCGACATCCACGACGGCATGGTAGCTTGTAGGCACAATATCCGAGAGGTACAGCGCCTTCTCATCTGGCACGGAATCCGGAATGGGAAGCAGATTCACGTTTCCCTTCGGAACGCGCACGTATTCTGCCTGTCCGCCCGCAAAGCCACCTGTGAAATGCGAGTACCCGAAGAAGCCCCCGTCGCTGTGGCCATACATCGCCGTCTGCAGTCTGCCAATACCCAAAGATATTAGCCGATAACGAAAGACGGAGAATGAGGTGGACGTGCCCTGATGTGTTGGTATTCTCGCACATGGAGGATAGTTTCTGTTTGCAATAGGAGCAGTCGCCGCAGGCGATGTGGAAGGAGGCGACGACACGCTGGCCAATTTTGAGGTTTTTGACCTCGGGTCCCATGCGGTCGACGACTCCCATGAACTGAGGCATTGATAAGCATCCGTTCCAAAGCAGTCGAGATGGAGGTGGAACGCACCTCATGTCCCAATATGTCGCCCTTCTTCATCTGAATTATTTCCCCGTGGTACCTTGAATTCAATGAATGCAATCAGAACGGAACGTTAGATGTTTGACAAGACAACTTCGCATACAGATGCAAGTCCGAGCCACAGATCGTTGTCCCCGTTACTTTGAGGATCACGTCCTCGGGGTTGGTGATGTCTGGAATAGGCGCGTCTATCAAGCGGACGTCGCGCGTCCCATACCACGCGAGCGCCTTCATGGTCGACCCGTCGTCTCTGGCCTTGTACTTCACATCGACGACGGTCGGGGTATCACCGATATACTGTGGATACAACTTTAGCTGCGCACATCAGGAGTTTATTTCGAGGAATTACCTGTGATAATTTGTTCGATAAGGCTTGCATGGCGAGACTCGAGAAGTAAAAGTGGGGATACGAGGTCCATGCGAATGCTTATTACTTATATGCTCTCGACGAGGTGAAGGACATGCGCGCGGGATGAGACTTAGATGAGGCAAGGTATGATCGAACTATGATGTCGAGCAGCGACAAGAAGTTGGTCATCCAAGTAGCAAGAAAGAAGCAGGAAGGAGAGACTGAGTAAGGATGCCGGTGGCCGGATCCAATTTCGGCCGCCGATATCGCGATGCGGAAAGATCAAACCAGCCGGATCATGTGGGAGTTTGAAAACTAGTTCTGTGTACAAACGGAAATCTCTGTTGTAACTAGCATACTTTCTATGGCCAATGGCTAGAGGCTTTGAAGAATTGTTTCGACTCTAGGGTCAATGATCTTCAAAATCTGCATTGTTTCATCCTCCAACAAGAATGAGGGTGGTGTGCCAGGTGAAATTGAACGATAGCTTACCCACAAACGACTTTGCGCAATCATGCCATCCTGACCAAGCGAAAATTCGCTCTCTTTCTCTGCTCTGCAGTTGGCCAGATATCTCCCATGTTGGACTTGGTCGTCATCACTGACAGCAGCATGAACAATTGTACGGCTTCCCATCTCCAGAGTACGGGAAATAAATGACATGACAATGCGCTTCAGGGGGCGCATTGTCGGCGCGGTTGATTCAATATCCAAGTCGGAGCTACAGAGTCCAGGCGATACCGAAACGACTGTGGGACCGGTGTCCGAATCGACACGGCGGGCCAATTCCCTTGCAAAGAACAGTATAAAGACTAGCTTGCACAGTAAAGGTGTCTCCAAATTAAAAAAGACTTTGATTACTTACGCTTAGATACAAAGTACCGCTGGTCCATTACGGATCTTTCAAAAAATCAGTACGAGCAGATGTGAGAATATAGGTCTCACTGCTTGGAGCAATGCTGTCTATCATTGAGCTTGGAAAGAATTAAAGGCCCATCGTTCGCCTCTGCAAGTTGGGAGATAAAGTAGTGTGCCTCGCTGCTGAGCAAAATTACTCGCGGCTTCGACGTCACAGACAAATTTGGTAGGAGCAGTAAGGTGAGCAGAGCGTTGGACAGATAGTTTACTTCCAGCCTTAGATGAAATGGTGAGTAATACGGTAAGGGAATGATGAAAAAGATCTTACATTGTCTCCCACTTGTCTTCAGTGGTTGTGAATTTTGAACTCATAATTGCCGCATTTCCGACAAGGATATCAACGTGGATTTTCCCCTCATCTATCCGGTTTGCGAACTCGCGGACTGAAGCAAAAGATCCTAGGTCCAGAGGCCAGCAAGTGACGGTACTGCACCCGGTGGCCTCGACGATCTGCTTCGCAGCCAAGTCGCCTGCGTCGACATTTCGGCACGCCAATATCAACCGTCCGACGTTCATTTCCGCGAAATGTTTCGCGGCCTCGAATCCAACGCCTCTCTATAGTTCTTTAAATCCCGCCAATACGACTAAACCAAAGCCGACGTACATTTGAGCCTGTTACAATCACAGTTTTCCCGCTCAAATCACCTGGGGCTAGTTCTAGTGGTGTGCGTTGATCGTTGAACCACTTCCGGGTGAGTACTTGTTTGAGAATCTGGATGCGAGCATTCATGGCAGTGGAGAGAGCGAGCCTGATGACGATGAAAGGGTACTTATTCGGTTAGTACATTCACACGGTCCAAAAATGTCCGCAGTTTCAGATACAGCGGGCTTTACGAAAGAGTGGTCCTCGATTTTTGCTTAGCATTGTAGGTTGTAAAATGTTGGCGTGATTCGGCAAACGCGCATTGTGTTCAGAATTCTAAACTAACGATTTCGCCAACTTGAACTTGGCGAGCTACATAACAACTTTACGTCGGATTCCAAAAATGGGAATTTTAGTCGCAACCACGCACCTCGCGCGCCTTAACTCCAGGGTGCACGCGTCGCTGACGACATACTGGATCCTACAATGAAGGTCGGTTGAGCTAGGGGCGGCCGGGTTAGTAGAGGCGAGCATCGTGGGCGGTGTTGCGTCGCTGACGACATCAACTCCCATATTTGGCATCGCACGTTTTGGGCGACTCGTCAGGCGTGTTACGAGCGCCGATAGAAAGTTCGCTGGCGGGGTCGCCGGTGTACCTTGGTGGCCGCTGGTCAATAACGTTGGGTGATGGTTTCCAGGGTGCGCCAAGGGGTTTTGCCGTGATCTCCACCTGCCCGCGTCGGCCTTCATTCACCAAAGTCCAACAAAGGCCATTGGATTTCAATCAAATCAGAGTCAGCACAACATTGCAGATTTATTATTTTCTCACTGTCATTCACTATCATTGGCCGAGGAGTGACCGAAAGATTCGGCAAATAATTTAAATTTAAATTTAGGCGTGATTATCGTGTTCCGGATGTTGCAAAACTCAAAACAGGTTTTTTCTTTTCTTTTGGCAATTTTTTTTTTTTTGCTCGGGTCGCAAAATCCATCCATACTGCATAAGTACATACTATATGAGTGTAATAATGTTCTACAAGGTCTAAGGACCTATCATTGCGTCGTGGGATGGATTTGCGGCCAAATTTGAGTGGCATCAACCAACTTTGATGGCTCGGAATATTCCGGTGTCTTTGTCCGAGGTTTTTTACGTTGTAACCAAGCTCAACGGCATATGTGGAATGAACACAGATGTTGTCCTTGGTCAAACAGTACAAGATGATCATAGAGTTCAAAAAAAGTTTGAGCAACTCAAAAAATTCTGAATCTCCATGAAAGTCCAAACTTCACCAATTTCTGAAGTTGTGAGCTTTAGGCTTGAAAAAATCTGACCATCCATTTGAAAGGAGGCTCACAGAGCAATGTCGTCAGAAACCAAGGTTGTAACCATGTTTGACTCTGACGGCATATCCCAAGCCATCAAACTCTGCTGATGGCACTCAAATTTGGCTACAAATTCATCCTACGACGCGATGATAGGCCCTTAGACCTTGTAGAACTGTGATTACACCTATATGGTATATACTGATGCAGTATGGATGGATTTTGCGACCCGAGCAAAAAAAAAGTTTCTGACAGAAAAAAAAAACTTGTTTTCAGTTTTGCAACATCCGGAACACGATACGTGATTGTCGGGCGAATGACCACAATTTTTTTTGTTGCAAATATTATTTTTAACACTGACCATTAGTGTAAGAATGCAGAGGCATGACATGGTGCTATACAACCCACTATGTGGAACAAGATGGCATTGAGAGTAGTACTGTCTAGTACTCTTCCGTCACCGAAGTCGGATCACCTGGAAATATGACCAAGTCGTCTCTAATTTGCCACACGGTTGTTGAGATTAGCAGGGACCACGTTCTTCCAACCCCGCTCCACGGTCCACCCAGGGAATGCAATTGGCGCATAATACGTATGTTCATCGAACAAAGACTTTTGAGCCGCATAAAAATCTGAACTACTGCGGTAGTAAAATGTATTTTTGACTTATCTATCTCCTCTGGACACGAGATAAAACCCAATGAATTGAACGGACTTGCAATGGACTTCAATAGAGGTTTACAACCCAGTCTATGAATTAAAAATTCCACCGAGTGTATCGAAATCAATCTGTGATCCATCGTTCCAACAGTCTGCACAGGTTCAATCATTTTCAAGTGACAAAAGACTCCAATTAAGTAAAGCGGATCGTCACTGGATTCCATTGTAGTTCCTGGAAACTTGACAGCGAGTGGTTGCCGATGCCGATCAGTGCCGATTCTACCGCCGCGTAAGTATCCTACTGTGTTACGACGCCCGGCGTGCCGTCACGGCTATCTGTTCCGCCTGGCGGGCGGCGCAGGCACCGCTCGTTGTACAGCGAGGCCGGATCATGGCAGTTTGAAAAAGTATGTTTTGTATTCAAACACATTCAGGAGGAATCCGCGATTCATGTAGAATAATGTCTATGGCCCTGTCCTTGCCAAGATCCCCCGTCGGTCAAGAATCAAGATTGAACTACATTCAGAGTAACGTTGAGAGTTTCCAAGAACGGAAACTGACCAGCCTGGGCACGAAAAACATGAGTTGAATAATTGGCAAAAAAAAATTGTGACAGCCCACCCCAATAAGGGTAAAGTGGGCAACACCGAGTTGCGCCTTTCCAGTGCGAAAAGAGCTAGGAATTGTAACGGTAAAGTTTTGGTGCGGAGGTTTCGAGCGGGAGTCGTTTTGGAACTGCGGATTGAACGAGCCATCATAAAGAATGGTGCCGAGAGCCTCGGATGGCCCAGGGCACACGGAGTTTGAGCAAGGGAAAATTCCGATGACGACTGCGATCTCCGTAGAGCCGGTGAGCGTGTTCTGTAATGTGAAGTCAATACGGAATTTCCGTAAGTATACGTCTCATACGTACCGGTCGATCCACCTCCACAGTTATGTTGGATCCAGCGAGGACAGTTATACCATCGGCGGGGGCACCGATTACAGCGCTCTGAGCGAACGCAGTCGTCGCCAGGATGGCGATGAGGGCGAGAGAGGTGAGGGACTTCATTCTCAAGTATGTGTGTGAGGAGTAGAACGGTCTCGATGCCAATATCCTGCTCACTGGATTTTATAGCCTTTTCCCACACACATTACATCATCCACGCACCGGAATAGAAGGGACCAAGGCTAAAGCATAAAAGGCAACGAATGGAGCTCGAGACTGCTAGCTGATGCCGACGCAGCATCGCCGCCGCATCAGCTCCGGTTTTAGAAATGTCCCCAGGATTCTAGGTGAGAGACGTACGTTCGGCAATAGGACACACCTTCATGAATGAACAGCGAAAATTCGGCCCTTCAGATGAAGGAGGGACATGGAAAAGGTTGAATTCCAGGTCGGAAGGCTGGCAGCTTTGTGGTGCTGTGTCCTGTGACCAGTGCATGTGTCAAGTTCCGAGGAGCACACCAACACGACGACTCCACGCATAACAGCCTGGAAATCCAGCTCGAACTGGGGCGGTCTAGTTAGCTTCGGAGACTCATAGTCGGCCATCGATGTCCGTGATCACGGACGTCTTGTTTCAATTATCGAAGCCCAGGGAAGCCCCCGCAACTCAATTGGCGAAAACTTACGGCGTCCTCTCACCATCGCCAGCCGCCGAAGCAGGGCTGTTTATAGTACCGGATCCACGCACCTCTCGAGTACGCAGGATTCATGAGTCAGCAAATTACAAGGACATGCAAGCCCTGTGCCCATATACATTAACATTCCGTCGAATGTAGCATCCAATAAGTTAAATCGTAAACTATGTTCGGAGCGCAAGAAAATTAGAAATTCTCTGCCATTCCGTCAGTCACTGCTGGAATGGAAAAAAATTGAGTGAAGACATACCCTTCCCGAAGAAGAATCGAGCTCCCCGTGGATCAGAGTATTTATTAGACATATAACGAAGAGTGCCTCCGAGTTGAGGAGGACCACAGAAGAACTACACACGATGCTCATGAGAAAAGAACGAAAGCGCGGGTAGAGGGGAAGAAGAAGAACGCACCACACCAACGTCCGACTCGGGGTGCTTCGTCCCAAGTGAGGTGAAGATCCGGTCCCAGTTCGGTCGCCCGTAGTGCGTCGGTGCGCGGAGGGAGGTAATAGCATCCTTCTCTGCGCCGACATCTTGGACCTGGAGAAGGAGGGCTCTCAGCGGCGAACAAGGGCGATTATAAAGAGGGTGAGACGCACGACAATGTTGTTGATGTCGTCCTCCTTCACGCCGCCGGTGAGATAGATGTTGATTTCTATCTTGTTCTGCGTGTCTTGTTCCTCCAGCGCAGC
Organism: Mycena capillaripes; assembly: GCA_029204075.1. Taxonomy (NCBI): domain Eukaryota; kingdom Fungi; phylum Basidiomycota; class Agaricomycetes; order Agaricales; family Mycenaceae; genus Mycena; species Mycena capillaripes. The sequence continues at coordinate 1,745,139 of JARHKZ010000017.1, forward strand.
CAGAAGCGAGTGGAACCATTCGGCAGTGCCGAAGTCGCGGATCACCCAAGTGAAGTAGACCTTGCAATACATAGTGAATACAGAACCGGGGGAAAATAATATGAATTTACCTTTGAAAGCCGCGTGCGACTGCCCTGGTTAAAGTTGTTCATGCGGTACCAGATTGTCTTGAGGATGCTGTTCGCGTTGATTTCAGTTCACAACCCCGAAAAGAATTCACTGGAACGTACGACGCGAATGGGGTAACACCGATGCCGCCGCCGACCAACATCACCGTTTCGTAGTTCAAGAAATCCTCAGACGAGGTACCGAACGGCCCGTCGATCATGATGCGTGGAAGGACACGGTTTATAGCCGGGTTGCTGGTGGAGTTGACAACTTTCCCTTCAGCGGCTGGCGCCGCGCCTTTCGGGCGCGCGCTCGCAAAATCACATCCAACCGACCGCGCCAGCGCCTGGGTGAAGTCACCTACAATGCGGATGTGCACGGAGATATAGTCTTCTTCCGGAGCGCTGCAATTCCATGGTTGTGTAAATTAAAAAGGATATTTGAAAGGGACAGACACGCACCTGGTCAGCGTGAACGGATGCCACTGGAAAAATGAGATCTCAGGACAGTTGATAAAGACGTATTGTCCCGCTCTCGCGGTTGTCTTCTCTTTCTTGATCTGCAACTCCATCACGTCCGATGGGTGCTGGATGACTTTGGAAATGTACGTCACGTGACGCGACCGCACTTCGCGCAGAATGCGCTCATAAATCCAAACGAGGCCACCCACGATCCAGTAGCGCTGCATACGACAGTAAGCATCGGTTGCGAGTCCGTCTGAAACAAAACTCACCCAGAAGACACCGATGGTGTTGAAAGAGCAGTACGGCGGACGGTCGGGCGGGATCATGCAGAACATGCCATGCAGTTGCCAGAGAATGAAGAAGGGAATGAAGAGATGATGAGTGTACCAGAAGCGCTCGTAGCCGCCGTTCTTTGCGTTTCGTCGCTTCGCCGTGGCGAAGAATACCATCACGCCCAAGCAAATCCACATCAGCCACCCAGTTATGAGTGGCCCAATGGTAAAGTTCGCGGAGAGAAAGAACGCAATGCGCTGGCCAGTCGTGCGGGCGCTTGTGTCGGCCATTGTGAGATGATAAAGATTGACGATGTGGGCAAGGGTGTGGACAACACTTCCAATGACGATAGACCAGCCGGTGGCTTTGTGGAATGTGATGTTCTTGTCAAAGGGTATAACAGCCCCGAGTGGTGAGCGTCGAACGATTGAGATGAAATTTCTGCAGACGGGGAGGAGGATGAAGATGACATCAACGTGGAGGACCAGAGCAGCTGCTCGTGCGATAGCTGGGAGAAGGTTAGCCAAATATTAACAATAGAGGAGAGTCGTACGCACTGAAAGTGAGCCCATAGGTTGCTCGCGCCTGGGTCAAGTTGTCCTTCAACCCATAATGGAAAACACCGAGAACGGCGACAAGCAGATGGAGGAAAAGGAAGACCGCGAAAAAGACGCGCTGCCGCCCGTCATTGATCAGCCACAGACTGATTTTCTCGGTGAATTTCATGGGTCGTGTGGGGTCATGACGGAGCCTGGTCTTTGGGGCAGTCGCGGATTGGAGACCTTGCAGCCGAACCCGCTCGGCTTTGTTGCGCTGGTCGTAGGCACCTCCCGAGGCATCAGCAGCGTGCGCATTGAGCGCGGTAGTTCCGTCAGAAAAGTCGAGGCCAGAGGAGCGTTTGGAAGCCATAGTAAAGGAAAATCGAAGCTAGCGTAAGAAGAAGAAAGGAAAGAATGGACAGCGGAACAGGCAAAAGGACCCGACCTGCAGGTAAAGAACGAAGAACGAAGGGAGATTAGTGGGCTACTGTCATCTGCCTTAAGCTTCGTCCGAGACAGTGGGCCCGCAACGCATGATGCTTACCCCCGTCAACATACACCGAGAGTTTGGACCGCAGAAAGCATGGCCCCGATGCCAAGCCCATACGGTTTGATGCATTGAGGATAGCTCCGCTTCATTTCGAGCACAACTGCTGCTACCGCTGCTGATCCAACTCCCGTGGAAAGATCGAGAGAGCGGGATCCTCGCGATGAAAGCACCCGAAATAAGCGGAGAACACCTTATGGAGCTGCCAAACCTCTTGGCGTATGGCTTGACACTGGCAAGCACTGGCAAGCAACTGGAAAAGTCAGAGCTGGCAGGTAACAGTTGGCAAAAAAATAGTCTTTGAAGCATCGTATACCAGTCCCTGAGTCAGGTCGGAGACCAGCTGTAGACCCTTGTTCATCCAAATGAAACTATGGCCCTGAAACACGGTCAAGTCGGTGTCAAGGATGCGAATCGGTGGCTGTTCAGTGTCCATCCTTGATGGCATCATTCATCACCCACCCAACGACTCAACGCCACAGGCCAAAGGACTGGTTTGCCTGCTGCCCTCCTCGCTGTCGTCCAACTTGAGTTTGCCCTTTGTCTCGTAAAATCTCGAATTGGAATCTCAAGGGGTCATCTGAGCTGAAAGATCTGCTGGGATGACTTTTCGGGGCGCACCGGCGTTCTGACTGAATCAGCGCCCTGAGTCCGGATTTCTAGCCAACGCACTGGGTCTCTTGAACCGGAAACGCGCGCCCAATTGCTGCATTTAAAAACGGACTACCAATCTTGAAATGTTCCATCTCATTTCCCGTTCTGCCCTGCTGAGTCTGCCATTCCCGCAAATTTACCCACTACTACCAGGGCCACTCCCGCCGTCGTTAACCGTGCCAGCGTCCCCGCCATTTCGGCATTTCTTCCGCAGCGGGATGGCCGAGATGAACTCATTAGGAAGAATTCTGTAAGATGTGATGCCATATTAGCTGAGCGCCCGATGACCTCTCCTACTTGGTCAAATACCGTATTCAACCATCTCGTTTGTGCTCTCCGTATGACCAATCCTTTCCTCGAAATTTCGCTTTACCAGAATTCTGGGCGATCTTATGAATGCGGCGCCCTACCGACAGCGGAGTTGATTCCACTCCCGCCGCGGTGATGTATCTAGAAAGCGCTCAATGTGATTGGCGGGCAACCCTGTCGTGTTCCTGCACTTCGGTCCGCATCTATCAATAACTCCGCGTAGTCCCCTGCCAAGGAGTACTCAAGCCTTCGCGTCTTCCAGCGTCCCCAGTTTCGATCTATATAGTTTGCTATATATGCCTCGAAAATACCGTGCCGAATACGTATGCGTCGCAAAGGCATGCCGAAAAGCTAGCTCTCCCCGAAAAGTATCTCCTCAGTTTTTTCAGTTCTTGGCACCAACGACGCCAGAGCTCCCCACGCATAGAATTCCCGCGACGCACAGCATCGCAGATGCCGCTGTACAACGACAACAACGGTGATGATGAAGACAGCAACATTGACCGTCACACCGTTCTACTCCGCATTATGAGAGATTGTGGGTAACCACACCGCCCGAGACTTCATAATTACAGCAACAATCTTCCCCCTCGCGTAAATCCAAAGATGCTATCTCCCTCCGAGATACAACAAGCTCACGTCCTTGGGAACGCTCCCTGTGTGAAATGATATTCGAGTCATAATAATAAGTGCTTCAGGAAATTGCTCGATGCTGCGGTTTGGGGCGGGATTCGCGCATCCCGCTGCGGACTCGACGAAAATGTGTGCATCGTGCGCAACCCGTCCGGGTTGCGCGTTTCCCTCTCTCTTGCGGGAAACAACGGAAACTATCCGTTAATGGATTATTTTTGTTTTGTTCTGTTTTTGATGCCCTGCTTACGGTCAACAGCTACTTCCGACACCGACAATAAACATCCCTTGCTGGTCCAGAGTCAACCGCACGAGAAGCTCTCGTCCATACAATATTTCCCAGACGGTTGCAGCGATCGCCAAGCCAGGACCCAGCACCCGCTCCTCAGAGAAAACAAGTATAAACCATACAACAGTACTGATTCCAAAGCCATACCGGGTACACCACTGCGAAGTAACAATGATTTTGAGCCGTGATTCAACGTAACAGCAGTAAGGAAATAATCTCTCACGGTTGGATTTCCAAGACCACCGTTCGGACATATTGGACGCTCTAGAACGGTCTAGATCCCCAACGTTGCACTTGTTTGGTTGATGCATGGAGTCGCGTTGTTACACGTGATTCTCATCATCTCGGCCGTCTGCTAATTTCAAACTCCGACATCGGCTGCTTGGTTCATTGGTCAGGGCCAATTACGGGCTTCTTCAACATTGACGTATACTTTGTATAGGCGAAAGTACATGGCATAGGGATGGGTTGAGCTTCTTGGGGACACATTTTCCATAAACATCCTTGTTATAGAGAAACAGGTGTTCTGGGAGACGAAATGGCTCGCTGTAAGGGAATGAGGCAATTACGACTTAATCTGTGCGTCAGGATACATTGTTCTTGGTATTAATTTGCTTTACCAGAAAATCTGTGTTCGTTGTGCTTTCATGTATAGGACCATGTCTATTTGCGGTCCCGTCCCGCCAACAATATTCTTCTCCGGTGGCAAAGTTGGACAGCGTCTTTTATTCCGGGCGCCATTTCAATACTTGAGCTCCACCAGATGCAGTATGAGATGTATCACATCTGAAACTTGAATGTGCAGTTTCGGCACTCGTCGGAATCCAAGCAATAATATACATTCAGATAAAAAGATACATCAAGCTCTGTCCCGGCTGAAGGACGTCAAAATCACATCCCGACCTACGAGGTTGGGCAGACGCTGTTTGTCGGGGAGAACCATTCTGGCTTTGGCCTTGGAGCTCATCATGAGTTCTCTGGAATAATATTCAGTCCATAATTCGTCGTCCGTGAGAATGGGCCAAGTCAGCAGGAATCTGATGAATCCAGCATCAGGTTGTTCGTCAACATCTTCCTTATCTGTTTCCTCGTTATCATGCACCGGCTCGGTGTCACGAATCGTGAGATCTTCGTTGTCGTCGTCGACGAGACTCCAATCGCTCGCAAGTTCAGATATTATCGATTCCGAGTCGAATATCGTTTCAGAGTCAAGCATCGACTCTAAATAGGATATCGACCCGGAATCGGAGCCTAGTTGCGGCGCAGGAGGCATACCAGAAATGGCAAAATGGACGACCTAAAGGATGTGTTTACTGCGGCGGTCCCGTCAGGAGCAAGCGGGCACTGTACCTGGATCCAGAAATATGTTATCGTGACGTGGAACGGTCGTCCGCGTGTCTGCTCGCTCAGCGCAGTATATTTTTGAACCCCTTGCAATATCAGTTCACGTCCTAAATACCAACCAGGTTCAGTGTTGTAAGTTGAGAGGATGTGAGAGCACTAACCCTTTTGTCGACCAAAGCCACTGAGCATCGAATATACTATGCGGACGAGTGTGTAGTGGTCCCACTCAGGCAGGCTGACGTTTTCGAATTGGCGCAGGAACCGCGCGGTAGACGGCCCATTTTCTGCGCGTTGAAGCCACGATTCCAACTTGATTTCGAGAGCTGTAAGCGATCGATCTTCTGTTGGCGATGGAGCAGGTAGCTTGCCAGCTCTGCTGTTCTCAACAGAGTCAAGAAGCCATTTAAATGCCGAAGGAAAAGGGCCGTCGGTAAGACTCTGGTTGAGAGTGGTGCCAACAAGAAAAACGCTGGGCCCCGAAGGAAAACTGCTCTCGACTTCGCTCGTACTCATGGCATTCGGCACATCTTGTTTTGTGGCGAGTCTGAGGATGGTGTCAGCTTGACTCTGTCATGAGAAAGAAATCTTGCATCAGGATGGGGAGATGTCTGTTATTTGTCATCGTGTTTGGATACGAGAGCATGCGAAGGGCCCGAAGAAATTCTTCTACGCTGTCGGAAAGACGTTCCCTCTCGCAGCTATCTACAAGCCTGAAGCGCGTTGGAAAACATGTGGAGCACACCAGTATTAAAGATCGAACCAGATTAGAGCATCCGAATTGTCGGTTTGGGTCCAGTGCGGAAGAAACGCGGGTGGAAATCGTTTGCCACAGCCTCCGACATCCCAGGAAGGCATTTTGATTAAATTGGGTGAAATTTCGGGGAAGCGGACGTTTGCCATTTCGAGATTGAGACCTATCCTTGGCACTATTTCCACGAGTTTTCCTAGCCACGATTTAGAATTTGAGCCACAAATGAGACGATCAACGCTTCGTCCAGGCCTCACCGATTTTGAGGCGTTGAAGCAATGTGGTTTTCCCGGCGGCGTCTAGGCCAAGTACAGGAATCGTGTATCCATCCTTGTTGCTGGTCGGGGCGTAGAATCGGTCCACGAAACGACGATTTAAAAGATTTGCTGTCATGGAGGATTGGTGACTTGTCAGCCGCTGGCATTCAACGTTGTTATATAGTCCGAAGGCATAGTCCACGTCCTCCGTACTGCGCAAATACGTGGCAGTCGTGTTCAAGATGTGTGTTGCTTTGACTCGAATGTCGGATCCGATCCGGAGATCTCCGAGTTATTAGGTAAGCGTTGTAACCTGAGTTTCAAATACTGGTCGAATATATTCCGTGGATAAAAGTGGCGAGGATTTCATATTTTATCAGAGGTTCCGTTGGCAAAAAGGATCTGTTTATCTGCTCATTTGTTCCCAGAAAACATCATGCTAGACTCGGAGCTACGAGCTCGAAGGGAACGGACGATGTTCTCAACTCTGGAGTCAGCTTGCTGGAGCGTTTCCACAACTTCATCCTTTGAAAAATTCAATGAGCCGAGATTACCATGAAATTTAACTTTATGTAACTTACCCAGAGCCGTTGTTGAACAGCCGCGCCTCCCGCACTCATAACAAAATCACTTGGCCGTTCCACCCTCAAGGTATTCATATATTCTCCGTGAATATCCCCACTTTTGCCACTCACAGCAGCGTGGATGATGGTCCTGCTCCCCATCTCCGGTGTACGGGCTAGTAAAAAATTATTCACGCGGAGAATCACGCGTCCAAAGAGCGTTGGTGCCGGCTGCTGGTACAAACTCGTGCTGCAGTAGCCGGGATCCACGGTAACGATAGTAGGGCCAACCTTCGGATCGATTCGACGAGCGAGCTCCCGGGCAAACAGAATAATCAAAACTGGCCGGGGCATTTGAGAATGTGGAAAGAAACCGAGTCTGGTCCATACCCTTGGATACAAAATATCGCTGCTGAATCACAGCACTACCAGGGCAATTAGGCTATGAATGTAATCGACTCGCTGACTTACTCAGAACAATGCTGGGGATCGTTGAGTTTGGCCAGAATCTTCGGAGCATCCGCCTCTTGGATACGAGACATGAAGTAGTGCGTTACGCTGCTAAGGAGAACGACGCGTGGAATGGAAACAGCCTCCGAAGCGCGGGAGAAATGTGGGAGTAGAAGAAGCGTCAGGAGGAAATTTCCTAGACAGTTGACTTGAAGACTGTGGAGTCATGTTAAATTGCAATCAAGCGTATTGTTCTGAGGATAGCACACCCTGTCTCCCAGCCGTCCCGGGTTTGGACATAATTGTGTGGCATGTACGCCGCATTCCCCACAAGAATGTCGACAGATACATTCTCTTGCCGAATCCGGGTCGCAAATTCGCTGATTGAAGTGAAAGATGCGACATCCAATGGCCAGCACGTCACAGAGCGACAGCCTGTGGTATCTTTAATCTCTTGAGCCGCGGCGTTTCCTGCATCGATATTCCGACAACCAAGTATGAGGCGTTCCACGTTCAAGTGCGCAAAATGCTTTGCGGCCTCAAATCCAAGGCCTCTCTAAAATGGAACCGTAATTAGCTTGCAGAAGTAACTGAATGGCGGATCTCACGTTTGCTCCCGTCAATACCACGGTCTTCCCGATCAAATCACTTGCAGGGATGTCAAGGTGCGTATACTGGTCGCTGATCCACTTCCAGCTGGCTACTTGCTTGAGGATGAGAACATAGTCCATGGTCGTAGTGGATAAGAGCTGAGCTATCTGGTCGTCAGGCAGGCAGAGCTAGTCCTTCTTTGTTGATGACGGAGAATCGTGAGAACGAATGTCGAATCCTCTGGACGGGAGCGGAATCCCGGTATGAGGGTGTCATTGTGGGTCCGACATTGTGGGTCCGACGGTATCGGGAAGCACGGCGCGGCGCGAAGCGCCCCACCAATTTAAATGTGAGCCAAAGCTTACGGTTGAATGGCGAATTCTCATTGGCGAAGGGCAGAATTCCCATGTCGCGAGGTTATATGAAGGAGAAGTGATGAACGTTTATTGTAAGGGAGCGGCCGTCAGCGTCTCGGAGTGTTTCCGTGATGGCAGAAGACTGAGAAGAGGAGCCGGCCGTGCGGATCGCCTGAATTGATACAATCAGTAAAGCGGACATGGCTGGGTTCAAAAAGGCTTTGGACACGTAATTTTATAACTTTAAGACAGTGATTCAGCGGTTAACAATGACAGGACAGAATGCATCCAGATACTCCCATTTCTCCGATCTGCTTACGACTGTTGAACCCTTCCGGCCTACAAATTTACAGGGAACTTGATTGACGAATAACTCGTACATGTACATGGATCATCCATCCATCCTGCAGAAAATAAGCTAGAACGTGCATGAGGCGAATCATAACTTGATCTCAGGTTTTTCCGGTTGATCACCCAAACCCGCCACAAAATCCGCTACGGCGGCCCAATATCCCGGCTGTACACAAGTGTCGTCTGTCAGGATTAATCAGCAGAGGTTCGCTGAGAAAATGATCCAAGAAAAACGTACTGTGACCACCGAGTTCAAACTCCATGAATTTCGCGCGCTCCAGACCCTTAGAGAACTCCACACCACCGGGCGTTTTAGTCTCCCCGCGCCGTGCAACGACTTCCCATAAAGCACGCATGTGCTCCTTCGGCACAAGTTCATCTGCTACGCCGCTCAACATAAGAATGGGCGTGGTGGCAGGGATAAGCGGGACTTTGGACGCCGAGTCCCATTTCTGGTGACAGAGGAAGGAGAATGGACCCAAAAGTGGAAGAGCATGGGGGACAAGACTCGGAAGGGAGGTGAACGTATTTTCCAGTATTAATGCAGCTATCTGAGGTAACAAAATTAGACATTGACATTAAAGGGAAAGTTTGAGCTACTTTTGAAGGATTTCTGCTGGCAAGATCGATAGAAACGGCGCCACCTATTGATTGTCCGTAAAGTATCTGGAAACTGAGTTTACTGAAGCTGTAGGTTGGGAGACGCGGCTTACTATAGGTGTCTTTGAAAAACAGGGATCAGAAGTCAGATAATCCAGGGCTGTCTGGGCATCTATCTGAAGGCCTGGAAATTTTCAGTAGAGCTTCAACGTTGTACAAAGGCCTTACCTTTTTCGGAAGGCGAACCGTCGGAAAGACCGTATCTACAGGAACGGTTTTAATTCAACCCATTTGCTGGTGCACATGCACTCACCCTCTATACGAAACCATTAGAACATTACAACGCATTCTCAGATAAAAGACTTTGGCCAAGGGGATTCGGTGGCCGTGATTCCCTCCATTGCCGTGAAACATTATCACAGTAGGGCGACTAATGATGAACTGCAGACTAATTTAACAAAAATAAATTGAAAAAGAAGTCGGCGCCTACCTCATCCTCGGTGACATCATCCTCCCCTGGCACAACCGTTGCCGCAGCATGAGTCCTCGACAGCTCTTTGCTTTGGGGAAGCATATAGCACTTCAGAGTTATACCGTCAGACGTCTTGAGCTCGAGGTCTTCATATGGCAGACCATAGGTGGACGGAACCGGGACGTCTTCTGCATAATTGAGCTTCCCGCACGACTGCTGTGGAGGGGTGAGCGCACCTGTCCGAGACCCGGGGGGGAATGCGGAGGGATATATGAGATAATTCTGCCCATAGTACAGAAGACCAGCGCCTGGCCCCAACATGTGTTAGTCGTCGCAGATACGCGTCATTGGCGGCGTTAGCTACCGACTGTGGACAACGTTGCTGCGGTGGCAAGCGTGCCCTAGGTGAGAATTTGAGCGTGGTTCCGTCTCCAACTGATAGTTCGCTACCTTTGCGAATGTTTCAAGAGAAGGGAGAAAGCCTGCCATGGTGGATGAAAAGGGAGGAGCGTGGCATCGCGTGACCATCAGAGCTCCTTGCCACACATGTACAAACTCGGTGGTCGGGCCGAGTGCCGTTCGCACAGTTCGTTCTTAGTCAATGTCAGGCAGCAAAGAAGGCTCAGTGCCACGCCTCCCAAAATTAAACGTTTAGGACTTGAATCAGGCCTGAGCCATTTATCTAGATTCCAAAGTTTTCAGCCTTTTATCCTACAAGTATCATCGAGTGTGCCAATGGTGGGTTGAAGAGTAAGAAGGCCCCGTGTAGGTCCACACCTAGAAAAACCCCTCCACTTATCGAGGTTGAATTTCAGGTAGGAAATGCACGGTGGTGGATGTTCATGCCTGCTCTCCGTTCCAAATCTGCACGACTCTCAGCATGAGCTGACTGTTCAAATCAGGCCCGAGCCATTCCAACTTTTCTTTGCTCGCAGGAAATACTGCATATAAAAAGGCTGGACTTCAAGCAGGAAAGGCTCGGTGGGGGACTCCACGCCTACAAAAACAAGCCCTATTGAGCAGGAGTCGCGTTTTCGAATCACGCCTGAGCTACTAGCTGTCGACACATTCGACTCTTTTTGTCTCTCTCGAATTCGATATACAAAGACAGGCTGGACTCACGCCTTAGCACAGACCGCACCGTCCGAATTGGAAACTCTAAAGTTTCACTGACAGTTGCGATTTTGCTCCAAGGATATTTTAAACTCGCACGTTGGCCCCCATCGACGTCGGAATCGGTCCTCGAGTCCCTCTCAAATTTTGTGGAGTGAAAGTTCGACTGGCGGCGGCGGCGGTGTCAGGAAAGGTGCTGTACAACGGGCCAAATACAGTCTTTGTTAGACAGACACTACAACGGCATGGTTGTAACTCGCATATTGTAGGCCAAATACGCTCCTGATCGATACCTACATTGCCAGCTTCGATCTACGCCCTATTCGCGGCCGCATGGAGGTCGCGCAGAGGAAGAGACGTGGCACGAGACTTATGAAGAAGCTGCCGGCACGCTAGAGCAAATCTGTCTTCACTTGAATGACCCTCAACTTCTGAGCTCATGGTTTCTGTGACGACTAAAAGTGAAGAGAAGAGAGCGTGTTTATTGATACGATTCAGTCGGACTCTGATGCAAAAGAAGCCAATATTGTACCCTCGGCGTTGAAATGCAAGCAACCGGCACCTAGATACGAGTAGGCTCGGCGCGGGCCTCTTGAATCGTCCAGTGGCTGTTCCCTGTGAAATTTTGAGATTAGCTGGCACATGTCGATAGAAATATGGACTTGCCAGCGTCCACCGCTTCAGCACGACGCTCCTTCCCAATTACCCACTTGTCATTCGCTGGCGCGACAATCAAATCGAGGGATTTTATGAAACCGGAATGGCTCACAGGCATCGACCTCAGGAGTAGGCGCGGCACGTTCCGCGGCTTTGATGGTCCAGCTGTCATTGTTCGCATCCACCTATAAGTCAGATGAGGGCCGAGTCTTTTTCCATCATACAGAAACAAACAGCAGGGGTAGGGACGGTCCGCTTGTTGGACTTGATAGTCCAGCCGTCGTTGTTGTTGTCGAGCTATTAGTACCGTCAACGATACCATTTTATTTTTTGCCTTGCTGGAGAGGCAACTTACAATAGCAGCAGTAGGAACTGCACGGTTTCCAATCTGCCAGTTCTTGTTGTCGCTGTCCACCTGTCATAGGCGCGTCATTTTTTATGGTTTGTGCAACGAAAGGATATAGCGCACAACGTCGGGAGTGGGTGCCGCACGGGCCTTCTTTCCCGTCAGCCTAAGGCACCGGAAGAGAGCGGAAGTTTTACCTCGACCCGGTCCGCAGCGATGGTCCATGAGGTGTTGCCCTCGTCCACCTATATTTGGGTTCAAATTGGAGAAATAACTCAAGAAATGTGCGGGCTCACAGATGGTGCACGAGCCTATGGCTCTAAGTTAGCGAGCAACAGATGAACACAATGTCGAGAACTCACCACTGCAGTCGCGCGGGCTTCGCTGGGAGAGCCAATTTTCCAGCTATGCCAAGAATTGGTATTATTTCGAATTACTATTCAAAGTTTTACCTCGTGTTGTCCGAGTCTACATTTCGGACGACTCTAGCCTGGGCAGCGGGGGTAGGAACCGAGCGTCCAATCTGCCACGACTTGTTGTCGCTGTCCACCTGCGATAGTCGCGTGAATTCATGGTTCGTGCAATGAAATAATATAAATTATAACCCACCAAGTCGGCGGTCGGCGCCGCACGGGCCTTCGTGCTTGTCAGTTTAATAGGACGGACAGAGAGCTGAAGTTTTACCTCGACCTCATCCGCGGCAATTGTCCATGAGGTGTTGTTCTCGTCCACCTATGAGTACGCTTAAATCAAAGAAATCGGAGGGATGATGTGCTGCCTCACAGCTGCTGCACGCGCCTAGGGTCCGACGTCAGTAAGTAACATGTAGAAGGGGTGTAAGTAGAGAACTTACCACAGCAGTGGCCCGGGCTTCGCTAATTTTCCAGCTATGCCGATAATTAATATTAGTTAGGAGGAATCATTATTTGAAGCCCTACCTCGTGTTGTCCGAGTCTACATTGCGAACTCTGGCAGGAGCGTCTCTGGCAACTGGAGTCGGGAGAGCACGCTCAATCTTCCATGAGGTGTTGTCGCTGTCCACCTAAATAACTGCTAGAATTCTCTTCCGCTTAAAATAATCCAACTGGACGCACAAGATCGGCGGCGGGAGCCTCTCGAGCAACTGGAGTCGGGAGAGTGCGCCCAATGTGCCACGAGGTGTTGTCGCTGTCAACCTGAAGCCAAAGAATGGTGAGTACTCTATTGGACGATATGAGATCCGGCGTACCAAGTTGGGTGCCTCGCGAGCGACGGGGGTAGGGAGAGTGCGCCCTATCTTCCACGAGGTGTTGTCGCTGTCCACCTGCCATAAGCGCGTCAGTTCATGTTGTGTAAATAAACTGTATAGAACCTACCAAGTCGGCAGTCGGAGCCGCACGGGCCTAGATAAGTCAGTAAGGGTGTACATTGGACGCTGAAATGCTGACCACCGCCTCGTCCGGACCAATCGTCCACTTGGTGTTTGCTTCGTCCAGCTACGTTCTACGTTCAGAGAACAAAAGAAAAGGGGTGCGGTGCTGTCTCACTGATGGTGCACGAACCTGTGGTGCGTCAGTATTGCGCGATTGAATCTGGAAACAAGCATGGGACTCACAATAGGACCAGCGACCGCGACGGCGGCGAGAGTCAAGGCAAGAAGAGCGGAGAACTTGGCGTTGAACATATTGCGATCTGGGAGGAGAGATAGAACCGGAGGAGCAGTGAACTCTTAGAATTCTGGTATATTTTTGGGCTCTGCGCAGGCTTTTATACCTCAAGGTTCGCCCCAGGATTACATGAGCCAGTTTTTCCGGAGGTAAGTGAGGGGACCACGATGCATCAATAATGGCGAGCTCTGATAGAAGCACATGGGCTCCTTCTAATTAGGTTTGGCAGATTCTCCACGATGATGTTGGAATAGTACGACTCCTCGATGGTGTCGGAAGGAGTAATGCCCATCGGGTTTGAACTTGAACTTGAATGCCCAAATGGGGACGCAAGAAGGATGATATATGACGCGGTTAACGTACAGTTTGGCAAGTATTGGCAGATAGGTCAAAGTGGTAGATTGTTCCTCGCCTCGAGGAATTGAATTGCATTACTGAGACGGCGACGTTTGATCTTCAAAAGTTGCGAGTGAGGGTGTCGGCTGACTTGCGAGTATCGACATTTCATCCAGAAAAGTTGGTACCTGTCCGCAAAGCAGTGATGAGCATCTCGATCATAAATTTCAGGCTGGGAGATAGAGCAAGAAAATTTGATGCCGAGTTCCGGAAATGCCGATGCCTGATCACGTGCGAAATTTTCGCCCAGCCGCCGCCAAGCTGCCGCGCGACTGACATCCACGTCGAGATGGACAGATGGCGCGACATAGGGCGCAATCCACTTCTTCGATACGGACACGCTTCGACCGATCCGTACAGTCGCTTCTCAATCCTGACAGCTCGAGACCCAGTCGCGGAACAATCATCGCCGATGCAAGTCCAACGGAATCGATTGAAAGGCGGAAACAACAAGGAGAGCCGCGGTTGCTCTTTCGTCAAGCCAATTCCGCCTCTAAACAACGACGCTTCAAACCGCTTCTCTACCGACCTATTTTCTGCTTCCCAACATCTTCTATCTTCATCATGTCGAAGGAACAAGAATACCGGCCACTTATGAGTGATTCAGCTGAGCTCGGCGAAGAAGAGCGCATCGATTCCCCGCCCCGGAAACATTGGACGTCCAAGATATCCCGTGCTGTTCTGGCTGGGCTCCTCGCTGCTGAAACTGTGGCATTGGCTGTGGCACTCTTCGTTCTTTTCGCGCGTGCACCACACCGTGTAACGACATGCACCATCCATCCCGGGTCTCATGAGGTTCTTTATTGTGCGCTCAACTCTGGTGTTCTCAGAAATTTCCACTTACCCCGTCCCCAAAAAGCTCCGGCACTTGACGCTGTGGAACATGAAGTCGGGGTCTATCATGTCGGATTTGAAGGTGTGAAGGGGCACTCCATCACATTACAAGCTTACATGGTCCATCAGGCGACCTGTCTCCCTTCCAAATCCCTTCATCTGCTGCACTTGATCAAGCCTGGAGCGACCTTTACAATTGTATGCATTCCTTTTTCTCTCTTTCCACGCTGTGAATATTGAACCAAGTTGTGGTGTAGTTGGAATCTCTAGGATTACCAAAGAAGAAGCGGCCCGCCTGCCCAATAAGACCCATGCGATTCCGGGAGACGATGGTCATTATGTAGGTTGTCCGAGTAAACAAAGACGAGAAGCCTAATCATCGTGAGATTGCGGAATTGGATGTATTCCACAACCTCCATTGCCTGGTAGGTCAACTCATTTTTTTCAGCCCAGGCTCGATAAACTGATTTCACATAGAACAAAGTCAGAATGGCGGTGGGTGAGGGTCTGACCACACATGTCCATAACTCAACCGTGTGGCTTTCAGCTCGATCCAGATTACTATCCTGACTGGAGAATCTCGACTACCAATAATTACCTTCCTTCGCAGAAGAATGCGACGGAGCATGTCTGTAAGTTGTTCTTTTGACTCTAACGTTTCAGTAAACTTAGTATTTCCCCCGTTAGCACACTGCATAGACTGGATTCGCCAATCCCTCATGTGCACTTCCGATACAAGTGTGATTGTGTAAGCCAAATGGCGTTCTTACTGTATGTCTCCGTTGACTTTTTCGCACCAGCTGGCAATGGCACAACTCGCTGAACGCCAGCATCGTCAAAGGAAACGTGGCCCATACTTGCCGCAAGTTTGATAAAATTCAAGAATGGGCGAAAGAGCGCATGATGATTGTATCATACGATCCGACTGTTCACATCGAGGATGACATCGTTGTTCCAATTTTCCACAATGATTTCGACTGATTTAGTTTGTCGAATATACTATATTGGCGTTCAATATTATCTGCTGGTTCCTTGGTAGCTTCAACCTCCTGAACTGACGCGTGAATTGCGCGTGAATCTTGTTCATGGGGCCGTTCGGAATAGTGAAGTTGAACTCAGGAACAGAGATACAACATGAGCCCTTGATATCTGATTTGATTTGACTCAGACTTGTCAGGAAACAGACTCTCTCATCAATAGAATTGCATCACAGGGCCCGGCTCTGCCTTCGATCAATGGGAGACTTCAATGTCTTGATTCACCGCATCATTTATGCTCCGCTTTATCCCCAGTTACTCGTCCCCTTCAGTACAGGTAGCGTCCACGGAGAAACAATTCAGTTCCTACGCGAAATAAAACAAGACAAAATCGCGACATTTTGTTCCTGGAAAATTTGACAGAACACATGGAGTGGAGACTTTCAACAATTTATGATTGTCGAGAACTTCAACATCCTTTCTTGGCGGAAGCAAGTTATTCCCAATATGCGGCTTCGAATTCCAGGTTGCACTTTTAGCTCGGAATTCGACGGCTCACCTCAATGAAGCATTTGAGCAGTTCCTGTTCAGTACCTATAGCTACGAAGACTGAATATGCTGCATGTGTCGCAATTTCTTCTTTTCCCCGTCGACCTCGGAACTTCAGTCGATGTTGACGGCTGCATCACCAAGGAGTATTGAAGACTTTCTGATGAACTTAACCTTATTCCAATCACGCCCGTCACTCTGACGTTCAGGTGCACATCATTTATCGAACGCGAGCCTCGGAGGACCTAATCGGGACCATCTGCCTCGTTCCCCTGCTCGACGGAGGTCGGTACAGCCGACCTGGACCTTCACGAAAATTTTACTTGAGCTCCTGTTGTCCCAAGTTCTTGCGTTAACTTTCCGCCCACTTCTCATGGCCAAATTCACGATCCCCTACCATCGCTTGTCAGTCGAGGATGCTGAGCAGCAGGAGCCTCTCTCAGATGCGCCCCGTCCTTCTCCTTCCCGACGCATTCTCCTCATCATAATGGCGGTGGAGACCCTACTGCTTTTTTGGTTAATACTCCGTCCTGCGGGGCCCAAAAACTCCTGGCCCGCTCTTGTTTATTGTCAGTCCAATCGGCAGTTTCAACTTCTGTCCATCATTGACAAGTTTACCCACTCAGCGCCTGCTCAAGACGCGGTTGAATATGGAGTGACGACGTACGCTATCGGCGGCGATAAGCGCTTCCACATCCCACCTTCTCCGGCACTCGATAAGGCCTGGAATGATTTGTACAACTGTAATCTTCCAGCTCATCTGCCAACTCGTTGTGCTTATGTGCACACTCAGTTGGTATCTCGCAAATCCCCAAGAGCCAGGCTGCCCTCCTACCAAACAAGACTCACCCAATTCCAGGAGACGAGGCAAACTATGTGTGTTGGACCAAGTCCTTTCTATAACAGTAGAGTGGCTGAAATGTGGTTCCCGCAGATCGTGGAACTCGATGTCTTCCACAATCTCCATTGCTTGGTTTGTTATATACTCTCCCGCCGCTGGATAGTTCCTGACGGCTTCATAGAACATGATTCGGAAGGGCTTGCATTCAGGTAAGGCCATAGTTCGTTGGCACGGGCATCGAACACTGACGCGCCGACTAGATTATTACGCCGATGCGATGGAAATCGATCACCTGGACCATTGCATAGGTAATTCTATACAAGTCATGCCGAGTTTAAGGTTTGATCATTTTTTGTAGATTGGATCCGACAGGCTCTCATGTGTGCGGGGGATACGAGCGTCGTCGTGTAAGCCGGCTATCGTGCATCACCGTTTATGGTTCGCTAACTCCAGACTGCAGCTGGCAATGGGATCCGAAACAGAACAAGACGACCTTCCAAGGAGACGTTGCCCACACCTGCAGGAATTTCGACAAGCTGAGAGACTGGGGGAAGAGCCACATGATCCGCACGCATTACGATACAAGCGTTCGCATCGAGGATGATATTGCCATCCCCATCATTCCGAAACAGTTTAATTTGTAGGGTTCCCAGCTGGAAGATGTAACTTAGTATACCATGAGATGAAGATTGAGCCGCTTTCTACCTTTCACTCTCACGCAAGGATTCACTGTGACGAATCACTCTCCGGGTCGGTGTTTTCTTGCTCTTCTAGCTCAGCGGGCGGTCGCTGCGTGGCTAGAAAGCGAGCGAGGTTCTCAGCGAGGAGAGCGTGTCCCGCCAACGTCGGATGCAGGCCGTCGACGGTGTGCTGCGCAGTCATCTCGGAATTGATTTCGCTGCATACTTTGATGAAGAGGTCATCCACGACAACCGGGCGAGAGACAAGGTCGCTGTGGATCTGGCCCGCATCTGTCTCGTTGAAGTCGCGGAAAGGCGGCTATCAACCGGCGTTAAAACCACGCAGATTGGCGGGAGTAACAGGACGCACGACCACATAGAAGGCCTTCACCGATGTAAACGTTGCTGACAATCTTCTAATGAATTGCTCCAGGGTCGATCGGAATACACTGGGTACGACATCGTTTGCTTCATCATTCGTACCTTCAAGGACCCATTATGGTTAAGGTTTATATTGAACCGAGGGAAAACGTATTACCGAGAGCAATGCATATAAATTTCGGGGTTCCGCGCGGAGTCCACGCTGTAGCATCCCACGGACTCGTCTGTGAACGGCTTGTCAGACATTTGAAGATTTAGTAGGAAGCGCCGGACATGAAAAAATCTATCCACCATCCCAAAAGTTCCGGGCGCTGTGCAATCGTTCTCGTCTTGCTGCTCAATAGTGACAAGCGACATCCCCGGATATGCAACCATCTCAAGTGAAAGGTCGTACGAGTAGTTGTCACTCAGTACGGATATTGTCCGAGACGGGAAGGCGTCCAGAACTCCGCGCGGGATGGGCTGTCCGCCAGCAGACGGATCTAATGCCAGTCCACACGTTAGAGAATCGCCGATGAACAATATCTGGTCTTTGGCAACCAGTACCTTCCGTTCGATTGTGCTGCGATGCTATGATGCGTGAATTAGTATGAGCGTACAGATGCAGGGAATTTGGATACTGTGGACACGAAACCGTCGATCTCGAGGATAGACGCCCAGTCAATCAAGGTGATTTCAACGAAGCAGTCCTTGATAGGCTCGTCCCACATTTGAACGAGCATTCCGGGCTCTGCGTCGAACGTCTTGGTTTCGATGACGGAGATCGGTCGAGAAGAAGGCTGGTTCCGTGGCCGGACCTTCTCAACGGAGACACAGAATAAAGGAGTTCCGCCATTCCAGCGATCTTTGCGTTCCGTTTTAGGGCCAATCCTCATGAACAAGCCCGAAAGTGGATTCAGGCAATAGAATTTTATGGAAGAACCGGCCCACGCAGACCAGATTGCACCGTTGTTAGAGTACTCCCACCGACTCGAGAGTTTCAGTGTAGAGCCAAGGTATGGGATCGAGAGCATGCGGGAGCTTGGCGGATATTCGTCCATAGTATTGGTGTAGCCTTGGCCCGTCATTGGGAGGAACTTTGAGGTGGCGGCACAACGACGAAACCGTGACGCTGCAGGCTAACCGATCATGATGGCAGTGAACTGCCGGCACAATTGATGGGACTCGCTTAAATTAAGTGTCCGCATCAACTGCTATTACAGTCGTTTGCATAATTCCGTGAACACGCGATTTTTTTTTTCGCGCCATCACGTGCATGATGCCGAGCGTGCCGAAGCTTCCGGCCTGTATTCAAAATATTACGGATTCCATATTCTATCTCTGTTAATGCTCTGCCACATTAATGGGAGCAAGCCTGACTCAAGCCAACTCTCAGGGACTATGATTTTGAGCTTCCGTTGTCTCCGATCACCACGTGATAGCGCGAAAAAAAAGCCGCGTGTTCAAAACGACTGCAATGCATCATCGCGGCAAAACACGGCCTGTGAATTCTCTGAGTGGATTGACACATTTTAACGCAATTTTCAACCGGATTTATTGCCGGGGGGAACGGTGTTTCCCCCTCCTTTTGACCTGATGGCACATTTAAGTGAGTAATTGTTTATTCCAAATTTTCAGATTTTGAATCCGCTGGGATCAAATTCTACCATATGTAGTAGACTGACTGTTCCAGTTGTGGGACCGCGTCAGTATAATACACCTCCTCCTCCTCCATGGAATTCTCGTAGAATTTTGATGATAATCTATTATCTTTCTACCATCAATTTCTACAAGCCCGGACACTGCCAGACAACTCCGCAGAAACGACAAGCGAGTAGGCGGAATTAGCTTCTCGACATTCGCGATGCCTTCACAGATGCACTTGGAGCCTCGGATGTGGTTCAATTCTACTTTGGGCCCTTACCGCTAGCTTCCCAAAATGGTATCTCGGTCGTGTGCGGTTGCTATTTGATTGATATCGAACAGCCTGGGAATTTCAACCCTGGAGAAGCCTAAAGGTTAGTTACACTGTCTACAGTCACAGAACTCAATTATATCAGGCCCAACTGCAATAGAGTTTGGGACCATCAGATATAAATCTCTTGTGCTGTTAGCTCATTCCCCTGTGCGCACTCCTTGCGCATTCAGCTCGAAGACGAAATCACGGGACATCGCTTGGGCAAAACTCCTTTTCAGGAGGAAGTCGTGGGGCGCGACGCATCTGGGTGGGCTGTCAAACATTTCTACCACCAATTCTACGCGCCCTACATCAATTTTATGCGCCCGATCATTTTTCTTTCTAGAGAATTTCTCGGTAATCATTTCCACCTGCCCGATTGACAAATTTACATAGAATTGAAGACTAAGAATTCTCTGTAATTTGATCCCAGCGGACGCAAAGCGTTCGGTTTTTAGGCTTATTCTCAGTTTAAAAATTAATCTAGCGTGGGGGAGACCTCCGTGGACCCCCCTTACGTTCGCCGCTGGGGTTACTGTGTGGTGCAACAGTTCTCTGTGGAGGCCAGCTGCGTGGAGCTTAGAAAAAACTATTTTAGGATGTCGAGATTGAATTCAAAGCTTATTCCGGGTCGTAGGCGGAGGTTTAAATCCTTGATGTGCAGCGTGAGGCGCCGGTGGGGGCTGCCGAGTTAAAAAAAAATTAGTAATTAAAGACATTAAGTAGCCGAGTCGCACTGATGGGCGCGAGATAGGCTCTAGCCGAGAGTCCGAGTCGCATTGTCGACCTTTAGCTGAGGGTTAGCCGAGTTCCACTGGCCATTAGTCCCATCCTTTTGGTCACCTCGGTGATAGTGGCACCCTGGAAGATCACTTGGATGCAACTTCACAGTCTTTCACACTGCAATATATTTTTAGGAGCGGACTTGGAGGAATAAGCAACCCCACGCAAGGTAAGTACCTACAACTAATGTATATCTCCGCATTCTTCACCGACATCTTGCTATACCCAACAGATGTAAAGGCATCACCCAAGATGAATAGTGACAGGATTCCACTTTACGTCCGCACGCTCTATTACAGCCAATGTCGGAACCGAAGGCGCGAACAGATTTTTTCCATTTTGGGAACTTTTTGATCCTCCCGACCGAATT
This sequence comes from Mycena capillaripes, assembly GCA_029204075.1. Lineage (NCBI taxonomy): Eukaryota > Fungi > Basidiomycota > Agaricomycetes > Agaricales > Mycenaceae > Mycena > Mycena capillaripes. The sequence continues at coordinate 1,766,193 of JARHKZ010000017.1, forward strand.
GTCCATATCTCGACGAGTTTTGCTCGGAATACCTTGGGACCTATATCAATGGTCTGGAATAATTCCTGCGCAATTAGTGATAGAGAGAAAAACATGAAAAAGTATTTTCCTTGGCCATTGAAAGAATGAGTCTGATATGACTTCAGGATGTTCTACTGGTGCCAGAACTTACCCTAACAAGCTGCTTTTTCGGGAGGGAAGACTTACATAGTTACCGATCAGTGTCATAGAGTCGAAATCGCATATTTACTCACCGGAAAATTGCTATTGTCATTTTTCAGTGAAAAGTATCAAAATCATTATAGCTCCGCCACTTTTCACTCTAATGTATCACAGAGACTGGTCTGAGCAATGGCTTCAAGCCCTGAATTGAACTGCCAACTCAATTTAGGTGAATGCACGCGTTCAAAATGCTAATTAGACCGCGTCGCGTCCAACGCGTTATCCTTGGCACGTCCGACGTCTCGGACTCGGGTATTTCAGATTGTCCCCGCTTTCTGCTACGGGTTTGATGTACAGTGGCTTCAATCGGAGACGCGCTGCCATCCTCAGTGTCCGAAAGCGGTGCCATGGGAGTGTCCGGCTGAGGGAATTCGAGGTGGGAATGGGAGCTCGCGATGCTGGAGGAATGTGGGCTTGAGAGGTGAAGGAACTCTTGAAGTTTAGAAACAGCCTGGGCCCGTTTGACGGCTGCACGACGAGCGGCTCTTTCCATTAGCCATCCGTGCCAGTAACAAGACGGCGCGCAGCCAAGTCACTGTGGGTGCAGGTCACATCACGCACGTGACACGTCAAAAATGACGCGACACGGTCTAATTAGCATTTTGAACGCGTGCATTCACCTAAATTGAGTTTGCAGTTCAATTTAGGGCTTGAAGCCGTTGCTCAGACCAGTCTCTGTGATACATTAGGGTGAAAAGTGGCGGAGCTATAATGATTTTGATACTTTTCACTGAAAAATGACTCCCGGTGCAATAGCAATTGTCCGGTGAGTAAATATGCGATTTCGACTCTATGACACTGATCGGTAACTATGTAAGTCTTCCCTCCCGAAAAAGCAGCTTGTTAGGGTAAGTTCTGGCACCAGTAGAACATCCTGAAGCCATATCAGACCCATTCTTTCAAATGGCCAAGGAAAATACTTTTTCATGTTTTTCTCTCTATCACTAATTGCACAGGAATTATTCCAGACGATTGATATAGGTCTCAAGTTATTCCGAGAAAAACTCGTCGAGATATGGACAATTCGGTCGGGAGGATCAAAAAGTTCCCAAAATGGAAAAAATCTGTTCGCGCCTTCGGTTCCGACATTGGCTGTAACATAAGCTATTGTAATTTCTCCACAGGATCTAGGTAATTACCCTGCTTGCCACATTCCTATGATGACGGGATCCCGCTTTCCTGACTTGACAACCTTATAAGCAGTGAATGCGTGCTGCTCTTCATCATCTCCAACATGCTCACCGCCCTCTTGTCCCTCGCTCTTCTTTTCGCAGCGGTTTCATCTATCTCCATCAACAACACGCTCTACATCATCACCAATGCCGAGCGGCCTTCTTTGAGACGGCTGGGGTTAAGTCCAATCGGCATGGAGAGAGCAGAGAGTTGCATTCCCACGGTTTGTATACGCCTCATTCACTCGGGATTAAAGACTGTTGTCTCACTTTTATTGATAAATAGGTCTTCGGCGCCCTCAACCTCGGCCTCATTGTCGTCTGCACGCCAGACATCAAAACTAATGCCTGCATGCCTGCAAACACTACAGCCGCTCCCTTGGCTGCGTCGTTAGGATTGGTTCCCGATACGTCTTGTGGAACGGGCGACGACGCAGACGACAATTGTGTTGGCGATTTGTTGAAGAAGTACGCCAAGAATAGCACTCAATCCATCTTGGTTGTTTGGGTGCGTGGTTTCACGTTCTGATTGTTGGGTTGATTCAATAGTGAGATGACGACTCATTGGTGGTATAGGATTCAAACGAGACGGACGATCTATTGGAGAACCTGGATCTTGAACTGCCTGAGAGTGACGATGACGATGATTCCGGCGAGGATGACGAAGATGATCTGGCCATTTAGTACGTCCCTCAGGCCCACTCTTTGAAGGTTTTTTCTGAGACTGAGGGTCCTTGCTAGTGCTGACATCATCTTGATCAAAAATAAAAAGAAAGCTCTCGTAGAGAGTTCAATGAATTGTACGAGAATCGACGGACAAGCACCGGGAAGCTTCATTCTGCCACCGGGTATTCGGCCACCTTAGCAATTGTCGTCATTCCTCGGACGCTGTGAGTGAGCCTCACGGCGGTTTGGGCCACGAATCAAATTAATACAATCTATGAATAGGTAGAGATATTTTGGCGGATTTTAGGTGTGACTATAGTGCTATGATTGAACCTGAGTCATTTTGAATCTTGCACGGGGTTCGTCAAAAGTTGCTGCCCTACTCGGAGCACAACACCTAAAAGGGGTCAATTGAGTTGAACATAAGCTTCAGTTGTCCTCGGACTGAGGACTGTCATTTCTTCTGCGAGTGCTTATGCACCAAATAAAGTTGATAAGATAGGCCGTACTCATCCAAGGGACACAGCCACTGATGATACCATTAAAAACTCTGTAATAATTGAGCCACATCGAAATAAAATATTCTGTCCTGAAAGACTATATCTAAGGGAGAATTGAGAGACTAAATAGATAGCTTTTTGGTGCCCTGATCATTGTTTTTCTCACATTAGCCTATGAGTACAGTTTGTTAGCCGGAGGTCCGCACCTACGTTCTATGCGGGTGAGATCTCGAGAGTGTATGCAGGCGCCCTCGTTGGATTTGGGTCCAGGCCACACAAAATTGTGGAGTCCAGCTTTTTTTGACAACCAAGAAGGGGGCACTTTACACGAAACCCGGCGGGTGCTTGCTGGAAAAAAAACAATCATGCCGAGTTGCACACTTGGTCGAGTCGAATATAGGTTCAATATCCCTAGACTGCCGGTGAGTCTTCCAGCCAGTTAACCATCAATTCTTGCGCGCAAGATTAAACTGAATATCGATTGAGTACGGCCTCAGTAGTGGGAGGTCCGCACCTGCATTATGTGGAGGGCTAGTTTCGCTTCGGCCCGCCCGTTCGATTCGGGACTAGGCAATAGGGGAGATCCTCAGATTCGCATTCCCTTTCCCTTCTTCTTTTCGGTTCTAATTTACGACGCATTGCTGGAACTTAAAATTATGCCTTCTAAGGGTTTCGAAATATTTTGTGCACTCACTTATCCGAATAGTCGCACGGTTGAACTTACAACCACACAGGAGGTTGCAAAAAGCCCAGTCTGCCTGCTTTTCCGGGGCGCACCATACACGGCGGGAGATAGGGAGACTGGTAAAATTGCCCAAATTTTATGCCATTGCCAGTATTCTATTTGAAGTGATTTGTCCCGGAAATGAGCCTACACGGTGTAGCTGGGCTAGACAGCGGTTAGCATAGTTTGGTTGTATTAGGTACGGATGTGTGTCATCGGCAATCATATTGGGTTTCTTCCTGCTTCCACCCTCCCGCTGCGAGCCCCGCCGGTTCTTCTCCCCAGGCAGGTCGTAGACCCTCTCCAACGGGGGCAGGTGTGATTTTTCGCCGCCACTGTATTATCCTGAGTCTTACAGTATCCATCCATTCCAAAAGTCAGCCGTATTTTTGGAGTGCGCTGAAAACTGTCACAAGGACCGCACTACCAAGTATTTGCCCATTTTCTAACCAGTATACAGTCGTTAGTATCGCTGTGCATCATCGCGACTACTTCTGAACGGCTCCTCCCAGCAAATTAATAGATTGGCTTACGAACGAGCTACAGGCTCCCTCTCCCAATCATTCAGTATTTTCTCCGCGCGCTGCCAATCGTCCTGCAGGCCGTGCTGGCTAACCCACTCCCACTCATGTTTGATCGCAGCTGTTATCTCGCGTAGGCCCTCCGCCTCGTTCTCGCTGTCAACGCCGTCGTACATTCCGGGCGCGGAAAAGTCGTAAATCAGTCCCACCAAGCGTGACTTATCCACGATTCCATTAGCAAATGGCTGCCTGATGTCGCTGTAGACCTTCAGCGCAGTTGATACGGTCGCACGAGTCGTTGAGGGATGAGCCAGAACGCGGCCAAGGATGTATGCGGACTATGTTAACGTTTCGGGTGAGCGTTTCGCATGAACTCGGCCAGCATGGAGGACAATGTTTCACCTCAATCGCTTGTCCAGCAGCTGCGCCAAAGTGCGTCATCATTGCATGCGCCTGGATCATTAGCGTACTCAATTACGCAGGCCCTTAGATCGGTCAAAAGATGTCGCACCGCATCACCGAGCAACGTGACATTACCCTGCGCATAAAAAGGCAGCGGTGCGGTCACATGGATTGCCCATCTCGACGGAGTATCAGCGCACTACGCACACGACCCTGCGTCAGTACATATTATCAATAGACCTTCAACCTGGACGTACATCCAGCAGTGTCTGAATGTCTGGCTCCCAGCCGCGATAGAGGTCGCGAAGCTCTTTCACGGGCACGTCCTGTACCCACTTGTCCGGAAATCGTGTACCCTCAGCGCCGGGGATCGTGTCGAATCCGAGGAAGTTAATAAGGGTACGGCGGGCTATTGGGTATGAGACAGTATGCTGTATTAGAGGGCAGCACGTCAATAACGGCTGACATAGCGTCGCAGGTGAAACTGACGCGGCCTTTGCCTAGAGCCTAGGCGAGTTCGGGGAAAGGAGTCGAGCGTAAATCGCAAGACTAAAGTGAGCAACGCTGGAGGCTTACAAGCACTTGGTCATCCAGCCCCGGATGCCCTGGGTCGATCTTCCTAAGCTTCTCGGCCGGGAAAACGCATCGATAGGCGAACGTCCCCGTCCACACCGGATCCTTGCACCTCAGCAATCTCTCACGGCTAATCCCATCGAAGCCGTTCTGATACTGGTTTGCAAGGGCTTCGAACATTGTCTCGCGTGTGGCGGAGCGTACACCATCCGCACCTATGAGTACATCCGCAGTTGCCGTGGTTCCATCGGCAAAGTGCATTTTAATCAGATCTGACTCCGAGGATGAGGTGGTGTAGGTTGTCATGCGCTTCCGCAGGTGTACCGAGCAGTTCGGCGGCAGACTGTCCTTCAGCAGGTTAATCAGGTCGGGGCGGTGCATAGAGAGCCCTCCTTCTACAACAGTGGTACGATTGAGCCGCAGCTTTTGAGAGAATGTTGAAGCGATACATGAACGCACTTGAAGTTACGTCGGTCAAGAAGTTGTAGCCTGCATGCGCCTGGTCTGACCGCCTGAACTTCGGTCCAGTCCCTGCACACAGGCACCTTTGTGTCAGTGATTATATTAATACGGAAGGAGCACGCACGCTGCTGGTCTGCACCCTCCATAGATATCCCCCGCTCGCGCATCCGTTCGTGGAGACCAAGCAGCTGCAGCACTTCGAGGGTGCGTGCCCAGACAGCGATGCCTGCGCCAATAGTAGAGATCTCCGCTCCGGCCTCGTACAGATCGACCTGGTGCTCGCTGTGTAGTCCGAGCGTGAGGCCGAGAGTTAGGCCTCCGATCCCGGCACCACTGCATGCGTTCCCACCGAGGTTCAGACATTTTAAGTACGCTGAAGTCAGGCGCACACATACCAGATGGCGATTCGCATTTGCTGCTTGGACATCGTTATCGACGCAGGGGCTTCACGGCGCTGAGGGTTGCGTTAAAGCAAGAACGCGAGTATCAATCAGATCAAAGCACCCATGACTCCGTTTTCTCATGAGGACAGTGAAAAAGGGCCCAAAGTAGGACGATCGGCGCCGTTGCAGTCCTATCTTGGTTCCCATGGCCAGACAAGACTAACACCGTTCCGGATTCATAAGCACACTGCTCATGATCAAAGGGATATGGCGAGCGAGAAACGAAAGCTAAGCTTCAGCGTTGACGGTAGTTGTTACATGTGAAATGATACAGTAAATCAGAACCAATTCGTCGGGCCCGTCGGGCCGCCCGTTTATGTTTGATCCATCAGGCAGCAACACACGCAAACATTGAGCTTTCTGGTCGGAGTCGCTTTCTGTTTGCTTTGTGTAGGCTCGTCCATCGTGGAACTCAGTAACATTCTACATTGATAATACGATGGCGACGACGCGAGCGCGGTCGCTGCGTTTGTTGGTGGGTCTTTTTGCCTTTCTTCGTTTTTCTCCTCCGTCTGAATTTCTCGCCGTTGCTCGAGCGCAGAATGCATTTTCTTTCGGCGCGTATACCCTGTGTGTGGGATCGTTCCGAGCCGCACATATCGATATTCTCTTGGGTGGCTGATTTCGTCTCTTCTCTCTTTTGTTTGGTCTTTCTCGGGGGTTGATTGATCCCTTCCTTTCTTCATCGGTCCTTCCTTCGTTTGGCAGACCTTTGCGGAATAGGATGCGAATGGCGCGCATATATCCGTCTTACCTCGCCTTGTTGTGACGCGTTTTCGTTTGCATCTCCCATCTTTTTCTGGGCCTCGAGGAAGGATGCTATTACCTCCCTCTGCGCACCGACGCACTATCGGCGACCGAACTGGGATCGGATCTTAACTTCACTTGGGACGAAGCATCCCGAGTCGGACGTTGGCGTGGTGGGTTCTTCCTGTCCCTCTTTACCCGCGCTTTCATTCTTTACTTATGAGCATCGTGTGTAGTTTTTCTGTGGTCCTCCTCCGCTCGGAAGCACTCTCCGTTATGAATACTGACCCGCGGGGAGCTCGATTCTTCTTCGGGAAGGGTATGTCTTCCCTCAAAAATTTCCATTCCAGCAGTGACTGACGGAATGGTAGAGGATTTCTAGCTTTGTTACGCCCCGGATACAGTTCACGATTTAATTTATTGGATGCTACGTTAGGCGGAATGTTAATGTATATGGGCACAGGGCTTGCATCTCCTTGCAGTTCGCTGGTTGAACCGTTCATCAATCCTGCGTCTTCGAGAGGTGCGTGGATCCCGCTTGTAAAGTGCTAAAAACAGCCCTGCTTCGGCGACTGGCAATGGTGAGAGGATGGCGAGATGATGTCGTAAGTTTTATTTGTTTACCAATTGAGTTGCGGGGGCTTCCCGATAATTGAAACAAGACGTCGGTGATCATCGGCGCGCGGACATCGATGACCGACTATGAGTCTCCAAAGCTAACTAGACAACCCCAGATCGAGCTAGAATGGACTGCATTTCCAGGCTGTTCATGCTTGGAGCCGTGTTTTGTGGTGCTCCTCGGGATTTTGACACATGCGCTGGTCACAGGGCACACAGCACCACAAATCGTTGTCAACCTTCTCGACCTGGAATTCGACCTTTTCCAAGTCCGTCCTTCATCTGAAGGGCCGAGTTTTCGCTGTTCATCGATGAAGGTGCGTCCTATTGCCGAACGTGCGTCTGGCTCACTTGGAATCCTGGGGACATTTCCAAACCCGGAGCTGATGCGGCGGCGATGCTGCGTCGTTTCAGCTAGCCGTCTCCATTCCCGTTTGTGCTTCAGCTTTGATCCATTCTGCTCCGGAACGGCTATGGATGATGTAATGTGTGGGTATAAAATCTAGCGAGCAGAATACATCGAGACCATTCCACTCCTCACACACATACTCGAGAATGAAGTTCTTCACCTCTCTCGCTCTCAGCGCCCTGCTGGCGACCAGTGCGTTCGCTCAGAGCGCTGTAATCGGTGCCCCCGCCGATGGTACAACTGTCCAAGCTGGATCCAACATCACTGTGGAGGTGGATCGACCGGTACGTGTGAGACATACGTACAGGAATTCCTTGTTGACTTTACATTACAGGATACGCTCACCGGCTCTACGGAGGTCGCAGTCGTCATCGGAATCTTCCCCTGCGGCAGCACAAACTCTGTGTGCCCTGGGCCTTCCGAGGTTCTTGGCACCATCCTTTACAATGGTCCATTCAATCCGCAGTTCCAAAACGACTCCCGCTCGAAACCTCCGCACCAAAACTTTACCGTTACAATTCCGGACTTTATTCCCACTGGAAAAGCGCAACTCGGTGTTGCCCACTTTACTCTTATTGGGGTGGGTTGTCACAATTCTTTTTGCTAATTATCAGACTCATGTTTTTCGTGCCTAGGCCGGTCAGTTCCCGTTCTTGGAAACTCTCAACGTTACTCTGAATGTAGTTCAATCTTGAATGACGGAGGATTTTGACAAGGACAGAACCATGGACATTATTCTAGCACGGATTCCTCCTGAATGTGTTTAATGCAAATCATAGTCTTCAAACCGCACATAATACGTGATCCGATCACGCGCCGACTTTGAGATGGAATTATCTTTCCCAGATATTGGAACTTCCACCAAAGTACTAAGGCTCATATTCAACCGATACCATCCCTGATTGATCCACTGAAGCTTTGCGCCGAAATCATTGTAAAATTCTTACTTACGTATCTGTAAGGTTGCTCATTTCTTTTAAACATGATGAATGGACATTGCTTCCCTATCAAGGGTTCCCATGATGGTTTTCGACACCATTATGCTCGGCTTGGTAGTTTACAAGGCCTATCTCATTCAACGCGAAGAATCATCTACTGTGTTCAACAGTACCTGGATGGAAACCCAACTCAAGCGGATTATGTTCCGCGACTCTGTCATATATTTTACATGGTTCATTACCATCTCTTCTCGCTAACTGCCGCTACAACATCTATTACTTGTCTGCGAAGACTCCGCCCGTTCGAATTAGGCACGAGCCCTTTCTTTGTCTTTCGATAACTTTTTTTCCTTCCTATTTGTTCGATTTTATTCAAAAGGAGTAAGGGCTCGGTGGTGGACGGTCCACACCTGCAATTATTGAGGTCCCATGCGATAAATTTAAGCAGGAGCCGCCGTTTTGAATCAGCCCAGAGCCACCGTTCAAATTGTGTTTCCATCTTTTTTTCTTCTTCAATTGATCATACAAATCTAAACTGTATCAAGGTTGAAGTGGAGGTAAGAAAGGCTCGGTGGTGGATGGCCTACACCTGCAAATATTAGTGGGCATAGAATCTTCAATTGAACAAGAGAAACCTGTTCGAATCAGGCCTGAGTCATCATCCCACACTGTGTCCAACTTTTTCCGTCTCATTTATCTGTTTTTATTCAAAATGCTGCGGGGATATGGGGGTTAAATATAAGATGAGAAAGGCTTGGTGGTGGATGGCCCATACCTGCTTCCTCTGTCAATTGTGCTCTTGTGTGAGCAGGAGCCGCCTGTTCGAATCAGGCCCGAGCCCTTCGTTGTCCAGACTTTTTCCTTCTCATTTGTCCAATTTTATTGGAAACGGAGTTGGCAGATGGCAGATGAGATATAGTGTGAGAATGGCTCAGTGGTGAACGTGGCCTACACCTGGAAAAAGTAGTGTGGACATAACATTAAGCAGCTGGAGGAACCTGTTCAAACCAGGCCTGAGCCATCATCATGCAGTGTTCGCCCAAGGCCCAAGGGCTTGGTCAAGGCCTTGGATTTTTTTGACCTGGAGACCCGCCCTTGGCCAAGCCTTGGGCTATCATGTTTAGCCATTTGTAAATTCTGTCACTATCAGTTTTCTCCAGCTTCCATCTCTGCCTGTCTCCGACCATGGTGGAAAACCCGTTTTGCGCGCTTTCCACCGCGGGGACGCCAAAAAAAGTCCATGTACTTTTGGATACCCTGGCCGACATAGAGGCGCATGTGGATGCAGGGGAGAACTCGCATCCCGACGAGGGCGCTATTGAGATTGAGTCAGATGATGAATATTGTCCCTAGACTAGGGTGGAAGTTTCTTATCTTGTTGCAGCCTGAGATCCGTGGGAAAACTAAACCAAGGCCTTGACTGCGCCCTTGGGTCAAAGGCTTGGGCTTGGTCAAGGCCTTGGGATTCTCCAGACCTCCACCCAAGGCCTTGAGGACGAACACTGGAGCTATGTGTCTGAATCATCATTATCGACATACAATTATTTTCCTTTCTTGTTGGAATAAATCCTGGATATATCAAAGTTATTGAATTCATGGTTGAAAAGGCTCGGTGGTGAATGGTCCACACCCGCTTCCAGTGGCAGGATATCTGGGCTTGAAGCGGGAGACACCTGTTCGAATCAGGTCTGAGCCATACTGCTGCTTCATGTACCTCCTGTTTTTCCTCAATGGAAGTTGATATAGTGATGTTTAAATACAGGCTGAGAACGACTCGGTGGTGGACGTTCCATCCCTGCTTTCCATGTAGCGATTCTGAGACAAACTCAAGTAGAAGAAGCCTGTTCAAATCAGGCCCGAGCCATAGTTGGATCCTCCTGATCGTCTCTTTTTCCTTTCTTTGCTGGTAGAAAATGCTGCACATGACAAGGGTGAATTAGAGGTAAGAAAGGCTCGGTGGTGGATGGTCTGCACCAGCAGAAATTGGGGCACTCCAAGATGTGATACAGTAAGAGCCGCCTGTTCAAATCAGGCCCAAGCCATTGTCGGTTGTGGGAATTTGTTTCTTTTGTTTGTTTTTATAAAAATAAAGTGCTCCCCATCTCAAGGTTGAGTTACTGGTAAGAAGGCTCGGTGGTGGATAGTGCACACCTGCAATTATTGAAGTTGCGTCCAATCGATTAAGCAGGAGCCGCCTGTTCGAATCAGCCCAGAGTCACTGTTCAATTTGTCCTTCATCTTTTTTTTCTTCTTCAACTGTCTGAACTGATTATACAGATCTAAACTCTATCAAGGTTGAAGTAGAGGTAAATAAGGCTCGGTGGTAGATTGTCCACCTGCAACTATTGGCGGGGTTGTAAGCATTGAGCAGGAGAAGCCTGTTTGAATCAGGCCTGAGCCATCATTTTAGGTCCTGAAAACATCTTTTGTCCTTGCTTTGCTGGAATAAGGTCCTGTCCATATCACGGCTGAATCAGATGTAAGAAAGGCTCGGTGGTGGATGGCCCACACCTGCAACAATTAAACAATATGTGATGCAATGCAGCAGGACCTGTCTGTTCGAATCAGGCCCGAGCTCTTAGAATATGGGGTAGTTTGCTATTTTTTCCTTCTCATTGGTTCAATTTCACTCAAAAGGGAGTTGCCATATGGAGGATGGAATACAAGCTCAGAAAAGCTCAGTGGTGGATGGCCCATACCTGCTTTCCTTTGTGAGCACGCATGTGTACGAGCAGGAGTCGCCTGTTCGAAACAGGCCTGAGCCCTCATAAATGTCGTGTATAACTTTTTCCCTCTCTTTCCTTCAATTTTATTTCATTCAAAACACAGGTGGTATACGCGGGGTGAAATACAGGCTGAGAACCACTCGGTGGCCCACACCTGGACAAAGTAATGTGGGAAGTCGTACTGCTAAGCAGGAGGAGCCTGTTCGAATCAGGTGCGAGCCATTGATTCTCATTGAGATACCTTTTTTGTAGACTCGAACCAGTCGTTAGTTCACAGTTTATGACAATCGATAAACAGGCCGCGTGGATAACTATATTGAGATTTAAATCCAGGCTGAGAACGGGCCCGGTGGTGGATGGTCCATCTCTATTGTTCATCTAGAGTGAGAGAGAATGTGAACTTGAGTAGGAGAAGCCTGTTTGAAGCAGGCTCGAGCCATGCAGTGTTTCTGCTTGTTGGATTTTTTGTCCCTCTTAATTCTTCAATTTTATTCCCAAAGCAGTTGGGATATATATAGGGTGAGATCCAGGCTGGGAACGGCCGAGTCGGTGGTGGTTGGTCCATGTCTGTGAAAATTGAAATGACTGGGATGTTTTGTACATAGCAGGAGCCGCGTGTTCAAATCACGCCCGAGCCACAATATGACAGCCAGCCCCCTTTTTCTCCTGCTCCATGAAACCACAAGAAAGTCAACCTGGGTGTCCTGAGGCTGGACATTGAGCTCGTCCGAATGGGAGCCGTTCGTGTTTCACCGCCAGTGCGATTTTGCTCCAAAAAAATACTACAAACGCGTACCTCAACCCCCGTCGACGTCGGAATCGGTCCCCGAGGACATCCCCCGAAATGTCGGACATGAAAGTTCAACTGGCGGCGGCGGTGTCAGGGAAGGTGCTGCCCAACAAGCGCAAATACGCTCCTCGTTTTCTCTCATGGCATGGATATCAGCAGCAGCTTCTCAATACGCGCTATTCGCGGCCGCGGAGAGGGCGAGGGGGCAGGGCAAGCGACGTGACACGAGAACTTGTGCGAAGACGCGTCCGATCGATGGCTTTAATGTTTGACAGGCAAATAAATAAATATTATAATAACTGTTGCTGGCTTGTCTCTGTTCTGTTCTGCGCAGGATGACCTTTGCTGTTCTGCGCGCGCTGCACGCAATTCTCGGCGACGCCTTGCACGACATCGAGGCCGTCTATGCAGACCAGCAGCACCCTCAGCCCACCCACAAGAAGGCAAACTCGTTCTCCTGCGCGTACGCCAGTCCCCCGCCCTCGCCGTCCTCCTCTTCTGTGCCTTGCACCAACCCTCTGGCCGGCACAGTCAATGGCCTCGACTTTCCCTCCTTAGACGCCCCATACGACGCCAACTCTCCCGCCGAGCAGCTCACTGCCCACCCAACCGTCGTCGCCGCCATAAACCGCATCGTCGCCGCCTCAGGCCAGCTCGCTGCCTCTGTGCAGACTCCGTTTCTCCTCCTTTGCGACGCGGCAATGGGCTACCACCTCCCCAGCTGTCTCCGCCTCTTCGAGGCCGCGCATGTCGCGGAGGTACTGCGCGATGGGCCCATGCATGTGCGGGAGATCGCTGCGAAGACGGGGGTAGAGCAGGCGAAGTTGGGTGGGTTTTCCGTCGCGTTTTCTTTTCGTTCGATAATGAATGCGCACAGCACATATCCTCCGCCTGCTCGCGACGCACCACATCCTGCGCGAGGCCGCGCCCGACGTCTTTGCCGCCAACCGCATCAGCTCCCTCATCGACTCGGGAAAGCCTCTCCACACGCTCAGCGCAAAGTGCGTTTTCTTTTTCTGTCTTGGCTGTACTCCATTCCCTTCCTCCCTTCCTCCTTCGCCAAAAAAAAATCCCCGCATTCACGTTCACGCGCCATCCCATCCTGTGGCACGCGTCAGTCATTCGTCATCTCAGTTGACAGGCTTCCTTTACGCGTTGCCTTCGTTCTCTGCCTTATCGGGTCGCTTCTCGACGTTTTTCGGATGCGTTGACCCAGAAGCGCCGGGCTTATCGGCTTTCCCTTTCGAAATTCCTTTCTGCTAGCCAAGCTAAAGGCCGTGGAGCGTGCGCGTCGGGACCGCGCCCGTGCCTAAAGTTGTATCCGGGAACCGACTTTCTTCGACTTTCTATTTTTTTTCTCTTCTTGGTTTTTTTTATACATTGCTAACCTGATCATTTTGACAGCCCGGAACGCAAATACGACGGCGACGCGAGCGCGGTCGCTGCGTTTGTTGGGCTTTGGTGGGTCTTTTTCTTTGTTTCTTTGTTTTCTCCTCTCCTCCTTTTCGAGCGTCTGTCTGGGATTCACTTTCTTTTTCGTGGTGCGGGGGGAGGTTTGCCGTTGATTTTTTCCTCCCTACTTGCTTCCTTGTTGGAGCGCGGACCTGGACGCGCAATGCATTTTCTTTTTGTCCATATATCAAGCTTCCGTTGCCGGGGCGGGATGGGGATCCCCGACGCGAAAGGCGCGCATATATCCACGATTTTCGCGTTTGTTGTGGAGCCCAGCCCATTTGATCTCTTTGTTTCTCTTTATTTCCATTTTTTTTTCTCCCTCGACTAATCCCGACGCGAATACACACTTTTTTTCCCTCCTTCTTCCGCTGTACCATTTATTCCCTCTCGCTAATACCCTTGCCTTTTTCATCACAGCACGGACGAGCTGTACAAATCCAGCGCGTACCTCACTGAGGCGGTCTTCCCCGGCGCTGCGCGGTTGTACCCCGCCGGGTTCCTCAGCTCCGGCGCGAGCAGCAGCACCAGCAGCACTCTGAGTACAACAAGTACAGGCAGCCTCAGCGCGAGTACAAGTAGCACAGGCAGCGACCCCACGCGCGCACCATTCAACTACGCCTTCGGATGTGGGGGCGTCGGATATTTTGGGTGGTTGGAGGGGGAGGGGTGGGGTGCGCCTGCGCCTGTGTCTGGCGTGGGTCTTGATTCAGGGGCAGGTAATGTAAGGAAGGAGGATGCGAATGTGAGGAAGGAGGGCGGAGATGGGAACGCGAAGAAAGAGGAGAGCCCGAACCCGAACCCGAACAGGTTCCGGCTGGAGCGTTTCGGGAAGGCGATGGCGGGGACGGGGAGCTGGGAGGCGCCGGGGGCGGTGTTGCATGGTGTGTGCGCGTTTCTTCTTCCCCGTGCCTCTCTCCCTCTCGTTTTCTCGCTTTTTCAATTGCGCGTTTTTCCGAAATACTCACCGAACGTCCTCTGGTAGGCTTCGACTGGGCGGCGCTCCCGCGCGGGAGCGTGGTCGTGGACGTCGGCGGCGGGATCGGCTCGACGAGTATGCTGCTTGCGAGCGCGTATGCGGAGGTGGATGCTGATGGTGGGTTGTTTTGTTTCATCTCTATTTCTCTGCATTCGAGTCCATGCACCAACGCTAACGGGCTCCACATCTACAGGCAGCGGCGGTCTGCGGTTCGTGATCCAGGACCGGCCGGTGGTGGTTGAGATGGGGGAGAAGGTATGTTGCGTCTTGCGTACAAAAGACGAAGAAGGTGGCTGATAAACGCTTTTTTTTTTTCAGGCCTGGCGCGCAAAGTGCCCGGAGCTACTCGAGTCGGGCGCGGTGCGGTTCCAGGGTGAGTCATTTCCACCTCCCTTCCATATTTTCCTCGTAAACAAAAGCTGAAGCTAACTCGAACGACAGTCCACGACTTCTTCACGCCCCAGCCCATCATGGACGCCGCGGTCTTTCTCCTGCGCGTCGTGCTGCACGACTGGCCCGACGCGTTCGCGCAGCGCATCCTCCTTCGGCTGCGCGAGGCGGCAGCGCCGGGGACGAGGCTTGTCCTAGCGGATTTTGTGCTACCGTTAGCGTGTGTGGATGATTTCGGGGTTGGAGAGGGGGATCGAAATGCAGACAAGGACAGAGAGCGGGAGAGAGAGAGGGAGCCGCAGGTGGATGGTGCTGAGAAGATGCTCGCGCCCGCGCCGCTGCTCGCGAACCTCGGCAAGGCGAGCGCAAATGCGTATTGGATGGACCTTACGGTGCGTTCGTCCTACACCACCCTTCGATGATCTTAGCAGACGATTGATTTATATGCGTGTGCTGTGCAGATGCAGGTGACATTCAACGGGCAGGAGCGCACTCTGCGTGAGATTGTCGCGCTCGCGCTCTCAGCGGGGTGGAAGGTCGTGCGCGTCACCAAAGCGCCGGGCTCGCTCTTCGGACATATCGTCGCCGTGCCCGTCGCCGTACCCGTCCCGCCGCAGCGCCGCGCGCGTGCCGGGAGTGGTTCCGCTTTCTTTGATGTGGGAGTTGGTGGAGGTGTCAGTGCGAGCGCCGGCGGGGGCGCTGTGGAGGCAGGGGAGATGGAGATGGTCGAGCGCGCGAGCAGCCGCTGCGGGACGCCGACATTCGGCTCGCGCGTCGATTTGCCCTCCGTCGCAGAGGCGCGCGCGCGGTTCGGGAAGAGTGTTGGTGTGGGACGTCGGCCGTTTGGGTTTGGGGGCGCGCCAGGATCGGGAGCACGGGGCCCGCCGCCACCCCCGCCCTTGAAGCAGGCCGCGGTGCTGACGGCGCCGCCCGCGCGGAAGAAGAAGCCCTCCCCGCTATCCGTCGTGCCCCCGCCCTCGTCACCTTCGCCGTCTTTGTATCGCCCGGTTACGTCGCCCCGCCCGCAACCTGCCCAGCCCCAGTCGTCGCCCATCGCGCGTCGTACTCTTCGACAACAGCCCCAGCCCCAGCAGCCGCCCGCGCCGTCGCCCGTCCCGCGGCAGGCGCCCCCGCCCTCGCCGATGTCGCCCCGCCTCCCGCTCAGCCGTCGCGCATCGTATGCGCACCTCTCGCAGACCGTGCAGATACAGAGCCAGCCACCGACACCGACGCCGCAGCTCCTGCCGCCCAACACGCTGCGCCACGTCCCGTCGTCGCCCGTCCTGAAGCAGACGCAGCACCAGCACCACCCGCAGGCGAGCCCGCCGTCGCCCGGGCCATCGCGCATCCCCGCGCTGACGCGCCGCGCGTCGCACGCGCAGCTGCAGCTTCCGCAGACAGAGCTACGCAAGCGCTCGGGGAGCATCGTCCACCCCGCGATGGTGCGCGCCGCGGGGGGCGGAAACACATATGCGCACGGGATGGGGAGTCTTTTACTACAGGGGCGCGCGAGCGGCGGTGCGCTGGACTTTGGGCGTCGGCGTCGCGGGGACGACGCGGATGGGGACAGCGATCGCGATGGGGCGGATGATGAGATTGTGTCGCAGCGCGCGTCGCCCGTACTGTTGCCTGCACGGTCGGTGTTGGCGGCGGCGGCGCGGATTGAGCGCGGGATCCCGCGCTCATCTCCGGACCCATAAACCAACAAAGAAACTCTTTATTCTACTTGTTTTTCTGGGTATGCATATTCTCGCTTTCTTGTGCTAAACACGCTACGTTACCTACATCCCCTGGTCTCTCTCGTTCCGATGCTCGTTGTGCAGTAGTGTTTTATGTATTTCAGTTATAGAGTATCGGACGCCTGTCTTCATTAGCGAACTGTGTGGATACCTTATTGACCTGTAGGGCGGGCAAGCGAAGAGACCTTGCCTTCCGTACAGGTGAGCGATGCGTGCCAGTGCTGTCTGTCGTCTGTTCATTTGACTTGGCCTCATTTCCGTCGTACAGTATTACTCTTGCGTGCTCCGAGAAGTATTGGAGCCCGGCGAGGCTCATTATCGTTGGCAGCCGTCGATGTCTCTGCAACATCTCTGCGTAAAGAGTACTAGTATTAAGCAAAATTCACCACATTGCCGGCGGTTTCCAGAGCACCCTTCAGATGATTCATGACGAGCATCCCGCGCGATTTCCAGTTAGACTTCTGAGCGGTGAGGCTCATTATCATTGTCAATATGTTGTCCTCTCAACATCTGTGACTAGGAAGATTGGTTAATGTACATCAAGAAAATTAAGTATTATATCCCTTCGACTTTCTCCACAACGGCGTCATCGCTTGGGCCACCACATTACCGGCTGTCTCCAAAGAAGCCTTCAAGTCCTGGTCCATGACGGTGACGAGCATGCCGCGCGACTTCCACTTGTCCGGATGGAAGAGGCGATGAACTTTTTCGATGAGGCCGTTGTACTCCTTCGCCGTGGTGTGCACCCTGATGCGCGCGAAGAAGACCTCTACCGCGCCCCAAGTAATCTCTTCAACGTCCAAATCGACCGGGTCAGCGAGAACGGGCCACGGAACAACGCGAAACGTGAGCGGCTGGGCCTCGGAGAACTTCATCGTGTCAAACTCCTCGACCTGGAGCTTGAAGCGCTTGAGTGCACGCGCCGGTGTCCATGCACCGGTGCCCCGTAGCTTCTCGTCTCGTCTCTGGCAACGCGTTTCCTCCGCCTCGGTCGCGGCTCTCCACCGTGTCTCCCGCTCGAGCTTCTCCCGAGCCTCTTTCTCCTTGCGGTCGCGCTCCTCCTTCTCTTTGCGTTCACGCTCCTCCCTCTCCTTGCGCTCGCGCTCCTCCTTCTCGCGTTGCTCGCGCTCTTCCTTCTCGCGTCGCGCCTTTTCCTCCGCCTCCCGCCGCAGGCGCTCTCGCTCTTCTTCCTGGCGCTGCTCCTTCTCCCTACGTTCGCGCTCCTCCTTCTCCCGTTGCTCTTTCTCGCGTCGCGCCTTCTCCTCCACTTCGCGTCGCTGGCGCTCCAGCTCCTCTTTCTCTTCGCGTGCCTCCCTCTCGCGTCGCGCCTTCTCACTCTCCTTCCCCGAGAGAGGGCGTGCGAGGCGCTCGAGCGCGCGGGCGGGCGTCCATAGGCCGGAACCCCGTCGCTTTTCCTCGGGTTTCTGCGCCTGTTTCTCCCGCTCGAGCTTTTCGCGTGCCTCCTTCGTCTTGCGCTCTTGCTCCGCCTTCTCCTTACGTTCGAGCTCCTGTTTCTGGCGATCGTGCTCCTCCTTCTCCAGGCGCGCCCGCTCTTGCTTCTCATGCTGCTCGCGCTCCTTCTCCTGGCGCTCGCGCTCCGCCTTCGCCTGTCGCTCACGCTCCGCCTTCTCGCGCTGCTCACGCTCCACCTTCTCGCGCCTCTCGCGCTCCTCGTTCTCCTTGCGCTCTCGCTCCTCCTTCGCCTTGTGCTCCCTCTCCTCCTTCTGGCGCTGCTCCTGCTCCTCTTTCTCGCGTCGCGCCCTCTCCTCCGCTCTGCGCTGCCGTAGCTCTCTCCGCGCCTCCTCCGCAGCGCGTTGGCGCTCTCCCTCCCGCTCTTCAAACTCCTCCATCTTCCGACACGACTCCTCCAGCTCCGCCGCCCTCCGACGCCCCTCCTCCTTCGACTTGGAATGCATAATCATCCTACGGTCCGCCTGTGCAGCGCGTTTGCGCGCGTTCTCCTGCTGTACAGATTCGCGCATCTTCCGGCACGACTCCTCCATCTCGGCGGCCCTGCGACGCGCCTCCTCCTGTGCCCTCTCGTCGTCCTCTCGTTTCTTCTTCGCAGCTTCCCAGAGTGGACGATCCGCCTCGAGTTGTAGGATCTTCAGGCGGGACTCGGCCATTTCCAGAGAGCGTTTCACGGTTTCGAGTTCTGCCCGTAGGAGCTCGCACTCGGCCTCCGCTGCTGTCCGCCGTTTGGTTTCGGCCGCGTATAAGTCCCGCAGAGCCTTGAGCTCGGTGCTCGTCGAGGGGTCGAGGATCCTGACGTTCTTTTCAACGTCGGCTTCTGCTAGTGGAGGTGGGGGTATCGATCGAGATGGAGGGGTCGAGGGCGCTGTGGCCTGAAGGTCCTCGGGCTTTGTCGCCGGAGATGCATCATACTCTGCTGGCGGGGGTGGTGCTGTCGTCTGAAGTTCTTCAGGCTTTGTCCCCGTAGATGCACCGTCTTCCTCGACCGAGGCATCCGCCGCTTCGAATGCCCCTTTAGGATGCACAGGACGATTTTTCGATGCCATCGGAAGTATGCGATACATCACCGAGAGGAATTTCCACTCGACTTCACGACCATTCATCGCCTCCATGGCTCTGGAAGCTGGGCAGGATTTCTGTTTTAGCTTGTCGGATATTTATTCGAGGACATGGAATTACCTTCAGAGGCTTGCGAGAATGTGACGACGCCGCGTCCGCGACTTTTTCCGGTTTGTGGATCGGTGTAGATTTCGGCGCTAGTGAAAATTTAGCACGGGAGAATGGTCGGAGAGGCTATCCGGCCTACTTGATAACGTTCCCGAACTACAAAGGATTAGCCAGGAATCGTAAGACATGAGAATGCTTCGCTCACCTCGATGAAATGGGTGCGAAAGGCGGGTGCGTCGAGCGCTAAGCTTAAGTTCTAAATTAGAGTCAATAACTAGTTCTGGCGGTGAAGAGGATTTACATAATGACTTACCGAGCAAAACAGCGAGCGCGGATCGTATGAGTTGAGGATGGTCTTTGGATGTGCGGAAGCCAGACGTATTTCAGCGTTTCGGGCGTGGGCTTCCGTCCAAAACTGCACTAGTCCACCGGCGCTGGGGTGAATGCGCACCGAGTAAATCGGACCATACGGACGGAGGAGGTCGTAAAGCTTCCCCTCAGTGCATCCCGGTGGTAATGTCTTGATGAGCCGGGGGGACACCGAGGCGTCAGGTGCATCGAAAGGTTTAGAACCGGGGCTTGTGCTGAATGTCAGCACCACTGGGGGTTCAAGGGAGGGTATTGGTCGCCCGTGGAGTGTCGCAAGTGCCCTTTCGGCTTCAGCAACTGATCAGCAGTAAATTTCACGATGCATAATGCCCTGTACTGTACCAGAGTTGAGGTCCGAAAAATCCACACGGGGACGTAGAGCACCACGGTTGCGGCGATTCTTGCTCCGCGTGAAGCTTACGCTTGCGCTAATAGCATCAGGGCCTTTGAATATGGCTGCGACATGCTCTTGCAGAACGTGGCTCGGCAAAGTATCAATGAATAGCGTAGTGGTTTTAAGGTAGGGGTGAGGCGGGAATCTAGAGCTGGATGAACTGGGGGCCATTAAAGCACAGCTGAGACATAGATCGGATGAAAAATTTGAGGGGTCCGCTGATGAAGGAAGCGACAAACGCTATGGACGTAAAAGGTTAGTGATCGAAAGCCAGTCTAGGTTCAGGCAGCCCTGAATATATTGGTACAGTCAGGTTCAGAGTACGCGTTTGAATTGAGAGACATGCCTCACCGTTTTTCTTGACAGTGTGTGAAAACAAAGAAAATCTCCATCCAGGTAATTGCCGGTTTGAGATCAGCTATTCGGCAGTTCGGCAAAAAGACTCAACTTCGACCAGTGCTTTCAGTGGCGCCCGCTTTGGCCATGCCCACTTCTCGGTTTAAAGATCAGTTCTTTCACCCAGGACGCCTTGAGCAGCTTCCGGCTACCCATAGAGTATGTCGCTCCTCCTTGATTCCTCTTGCGACTCATCAATAATCTACTGTTGAACTCACTCCATTTTGAAGCAAGTCGCCAATCGTGCAGCGAAGGGTTCCCTAGAAGACTTGCGAACCTTGCGCGATTCGATTGACCGTCTTCCAACCAGCACGACTCTCCGTTTCCTTCCGGCATTCTACGCGAATCTCGATCCAGCCGTTATACCGAACATGGATGATGCGAAACCAAATACAAACGTGATAGGGTGCGCCCTTGCAGCTACCGAGGGACTCTACCTTCTGCAGAACCCGGGCCGCGCACTTCCTGTAGCTGCCGTTAGGGATATATGGCCGCGATATTGGGCGTGGATCGAGTTTTTCCAGATCTATGTGACCATCACCACAACCGAGCAGCGCCTGCGTCTTGGCTTGCGCGAACTTGAGCTCGGCCTGCGCGAATTTGAGCTCGGGTCGAACGTTGTCCAATTCATGGCTTCCTTCAATGACCCGACTCTATGCAACCTCTTCGGAGCAACGCCTGGGGTACGTGTACTCCTTGCACGAAACTGGTTACTGCTCGTTCGGCGCGAGGCCTCGGCTGGGCGCGATACAGGCCTCGATCAAGTGTTTCAATGTTTGAACGGACCTAGTCACCTAGATGCGTCTCAGCCTGCAGGCCTCGAAGAATTTGCTGAGGGAGCTGGTGGAACCATCGAAGACCTTGCGTCCCTCATCGTTCGAACCATTGCGGTTCTGGTTCCAAGTCGTAAACCCTCCATTGCTAGGCTGCCATTGAAATTTGTGTGGGCGATTTTGACCTTCGTGGTAGCCGCGGATCACATTGGCACGGATCAGACTACCGGACTCTGCACTGCACTGTGGGAGGTCGGGTTTGTTGAATCACTCACCATGGTCATGCATAATCTTGCGGAAAACACGATTTCAAATGCCACCCAGACACTGGAGGATTGCTGTTTGCTACTTCCAGACGCCTTTCAATGCAGCTCTCGTTGTGTTGAAGAAGCCCTCAAGGCGGGTCTGTTACCCGCACTACTTCTGTGTGCCATCCGGCCGGGGTTCAACCTCGAGTTTTTAGAATTTCCCCTCAACGGGATTGTCGAAAACCTGCTGACTTATGATGTGGTGCGGAAGATTGAAGGAGCGTTGCTTGACATAGAAGACGTCGTCGGGACATCTCCTCTTGCAAAAAGCAAGATTTGGGCCGACTTTATTGACTTGGCCCAAGAGCGCGTCGGTATTTACCAGGCTTTTTCCAACTGTATCGCGTGTGATAACATGACTGTGAGTTCTGTCGGGTTTCATTAACTGCAGCCGCTAATCCATGTCCTCCCAGTGTGCCGTTACTGGCGACAAAGCCGTCTTCAAGCGATGCATATGCAACAACCATTATTGTTCCAAGCAGTGCCAAATTACGGATTGGCGAACCGGTCATCGTAGTGTGTGCCGTGTTTTGCTAACCGATGTGGATCGCAAGGAGTCTGCGTTTATTCGTGCCGTTATTCACCGTGATTACGAGCTGCACAAGGCCGGCACCATCTATCCGCAGCAAGTACGCTTCATGGCTCAGTTCCCCAACAGTTCTTTCTTCACACTCTTCGATTACACTGAGCCCAGTGGTCGCGCACGGATCGAAGTTCAGCCCGTGGAGAACTTAGAGAATGCTGATAGAGAAGCTTGGTTCGATGTGCTTTCTCGGGCACGGGACAGTGAAGGGCCGATGGAGCTGCATGTCGCGAAGGACATTAGGGGGACTCTGGTGCTGCCGATGCGGATGATGAATTCGTCCGGCGTACACGACGGGCTGCGCCGCATCGCGGCGTCGCTCCCACCTGCCGCTGTGGCACTTTTGGAGGCGGTTCAGGCGGTCCTCGATGGGGAGAAAGATCATTTCCGTGCGATACATTGACCACTTGCCTGATGGACTAAGCAGAATGTTGACGCGGGGTGGACATTGAGTACCGTAACAATGGGCCTGTTTTGGGCAAATTAAAAAATGTAAATGCAGTCTTCAAATACTCCCTGATCAGGTTGTGGTGCTCTAACAAAAGCACAGTGCCCACCAAATCATAAATGTGAGTAAAGTTGTACATGATTGGTTTGCCGACTTCCTATTCAGATATTTGAACAACCGCAAGCCTCGAGTACAGGAAAGAAAAAATTGAAGCTTCGCCCGCTGAGATCTGAGATGCAGGCTCGAATGTGACAGTTATTTTGAGAACGACAGACAATTTTCGTTTTCGAGTTGAGTTCGGACCGGGCCCGCGAGCTCCACAAACTCGCATTTGAGAACACCAAAGTCGCGATAAAGCTTTTTTTCAGAGCTGGGTGCCATCGGCTACAGCTAGCCAAACTCTGCTCGAAAAAATAAAATTGTCTAACGTTTTCAAAATAACTGGAAGAAAACAAACAAAAAGATTCAAAAGGCATCAAGTGATGGCATCACTCTAACTTCCTTCCGCCCACCTGCATGAAAATTCGGCAATGCTGTCCGAGTTCCCGCCCGAGCTAATACACGCGATTTCTCAACACTTGGAAATCGAGGATCTGCTAATTCTGTGTCGAACTAGTCCTCAGATACACGCTATCTGTTTAGAGTGGATTTATCGTACGATATCGTTGAAGAGTCCCGTTCAGGTCCTCAAATGTTGCAAAACCATTAGAGCGCGAAAGGAGGCCGCCGATGCAGTCCGTGAACTTGAAATGTGCGTTTCATTTCTCCTGGCGAGCCCAGTGGATGTTGACCGAGAGACAGCCTTTCTCACACAAAATTTGTGCTGAAGAGTTTTTCTGCCACTTTTGAATCCGCGATTATGAGGATGAAAAATCTCCAGGTCATAAACGTACCTGCGCAAGAACTGTTCCGGCTCTTTTCCCATCTGTCCTTTCCGCAACTCCTCCGCTGCATCGTTCCTCTCGCCCCGGATATTTTCCCATTCCTACGTGCGAACTGCATGATTACTTCTCTCTATGTTGTTCCTTCATGGGAACTTGAAGGATCCTCGGCCGAATCGCCGATGGAATCGATATATATGCCCAAACTACAGCGCTTCAGCGGTCCCGAAATCGTTGCGTGCTGTGTTCTTCCAGGCTCGCCCGCTTCGCAGGTTGCGATCGCTTGGCCGAAAAATCCGGCCATGGAATATTCGAGAGGCTTAGTCGCGGCTGCGTCTTCACAGGCTGATGTCGATATCCTGTGCACCCTGGTTCACTCGTGGGATCTGGCCCTTCTGGCGGCTATTGCGAAGCACGCGCCCCGACGACTTCGAGTTCTGCAAATTCAAAACATCATGCCCTTCTCGGCAACTTTTCCGAAAGAGGTGAGCCTAAAGATATGGTATTTTCCGCGTGTGTTGATGGCCTCTGAGTATTTTTTGTCTGCCATCGACGACACCCTTCGTTCTTTATCCTGCCTTAGAGCCATCAGTATTGTGCAAGGATTTGACTCGCGTCCCGTCCATTGGAATGAAGAAGACCTGGAATCTGAATTTCAGACAGTGCGAAGGTGGAGGGAAATATGTCCCAGCATCGGGATAGTTACTCTTTCAACCATCACATCGTGGATATGCATCCGCTCCTTGAATGTCTGGCTTCCCGCCAACGCGAATGGCGTTGACGTCACATCGGTACCGTGTCTCAAGTGGTTCGTCAAAAAAACCCTCACCTCGTCGGCCTTGCCGCCAGAATATCGCTTCTGGGTGGATTCTGTGGTGGGAGCGGACAAAATGAAGGCCTTGGAAGAAGCGTTGGAGCGGGATGGAGTTGTCCCACCATTTGATATCTTGTACCAGGAAGACGGGGGGCCCAGTATTTCTTTCGCTATTACTTAGACCTTGCGAACGGTTGTTCCTTGACGGCCAATCTTTGATTTCTGTACTGTGTATTTCTTATCTCAATCCCGCTCTTTTACCCTATTGAGTGTAACACATGTCTCGGATTACAATTCGAGCGACAATCAACAACTTATGGACAAAAATCAAGTTGTAGCGACATTGGCTTGGGGAAGCGCGAAAAAGAGGTTTGTGAGAGAGGTCATGAATGCGGCAATTGCGACGTCCATCTATGCCTCCAAGGTGCACCCTGAGGTCCCATATACAGCCATTGATTGTGCTACCCTCCCCTTAAAATCCTCAGCTTTCTGCAAGATGCTAATCGGACTGGTACGAATTCAAGAGTCATTTAGTATACATCTCGAGCAGCGAATTCGGGACCGTACTTGGAATAAACAAAAGATACTTAGAAATGCACGAAATTGGACGAGAGTATCTCCTTGGAGAGCAACTGGATTATCGTCAGCCTTGTCCTCGGAAGGAAGGGTCCCAGATGGCAGCGAAAACATATTCTCAAAGACCGAGGAATCCTCAGTGAGATGGTAGCGATGAATCTTAGGTCCAGGCGGATGAAGTCCACCGACAAATTACAATGTGAAAGAACATACATTGAACAGAATATTCTCCGATTGTATAATGCAGTCCCCGTCGGATCTATAATATTCTGCGTCTTTCGATATGGCAATGTCGAGAGAAAGGCGTGTGACGTGATCGGCAAAAACACGGGTCCGCTGTCTTCTTTAAGTTTTTATTGACTCTCTCGTCCTCTCCTCTGAAGCGTAGCTTCGCGAGATTTCCAACGAATTGCTCTATGCAATTTCAGGGCATTTTGAACTACTTTGGCCTTCAGCACCTTCAAATATCGTTCAAGACTGTATTATGCAGCATGTCACCAAGATTTAAAAATCAAGTAGTGTAGCCTTTTGATTTTCTCCACAAGGGCGTCATTGCTTGAGCCACGACGTTTCCGGTCGTCTCCAGCGAGCTCCTCAAATCCTTGTCCATGACTGTGACGAGCAGGTTTCGCGACTTCCATTTGTCTGGATGGAATAGTCGATGGACCTTCTCGACCAGGGCATTGTACTCCGTGACATTCGCTGCCATCTGCACCTTGACGCTTGCAAAGAACACCTCTACTGCGCTCCAGTTAATCTCCTCGATGTCCATGTCCAGCGGGTCTGTGAGAACCGGCCATGGGACAACATGAAACGTCATTGGCTGTGTCTCCGAGAACTTGATTTTTTCAAATTCGTCCATCTGGATTCTGAGGCGCCGGAGTGCGCGGGCGGGCGTCCAAGCACCAGCGCCCCACAATTTCTCGTCTCTTTTCAGGCATCGTTCTTCTTCCGCTTCGGTTGCAGCCTTCCAGCGTTTCTCCTGCTCGAGCTTTTCGCGTGTCTCCTTCGCCTTGCGCTCGCGTTCCAGCCTCTCCTTGCGCTCCCGTGTCTCCTTCTCTTTGCGTTCGCGCGCCTCCTTCTGGCGTTGCTCCTCCGCTCTACATTGTCGTAGCTCTCTCCGCGCCTCCTCCGCAGCCCGTTGGTGCTCTCCCACCTGCTCTTCAAACTCCCGCATCTTCCGACACGACTCCTCCAGCTCCGCAGCCCGGCGACGGTCCTCAAGTGACTTGAAGTGTATAATCATCCTGCGGTCCGCCTGTGCAGCGCGTTTACGCGCGTTCTCCTGCTGGACAAATTTGCGCATCGTCTGGCGCGACTCCTCCATCCGCGACTCCTTCTCCTTGCGTTCGCGCGCCTCCTTCTCCTTGCGTTCGCGCTCCTCCTTCTCCTTGCGTTCGCGCTCCTCCTTCGCCTTGCGCTCTCGCTCCTCCTTCGTCTTCCGCTCGCGTTCCAGTTTCTCCTTATGCTCGCGCACCTCGTTCTCCTTTCGTTCGCGCACCTCGTTCTCCTTTCTTTTGCGCACCTCGTTCTCCTTTCGTTCGCGCTCCTGCTTCGCTTTGCGGTCGCGCTTCTCCTTTTCGCGCTGTTCCCGTTGTTCGCGTTGCGTCCGTTGGCGCTCTTCAGCCTCTCGTCGCTCGTGCTCTTTCTTCTCGGTTTCCTTTGCCCATTTGTGCTCATTCTCTTCCTCCTGAAACTCCTTCATTTTGCGACGTGACTCCTCGATCTCCGCGGTCCTGCGACGCTCCTCCTCCGCCGCCCTCTCCTTCTCCTCACGCTTCTTTGCCGCTGCCTCCCAGAGCGGACGGTCCCGCTCCAGCTGCAACATCTTCAGCCTCGACTCGGACATCTCAAGCGCCCTTTTCATGTTCTCCAGCTCCTCGCGCAGATGCTCGTTTTCTGTCTGCACTGCTGTCCGGTGTTTAATTTCCGCGTCGTATAATGCCTCCAAGGATTTGAGCTTGAAGCACGCGGCTTCGAGCTCGCGGTCTTTGGGCGGGCTGTCATGGACATTCGCATTCGTTTGGTCAGCCGCCTCTGCTGGTGTGGGCCATTCGGATGACTCGAAGTCAGGAGTCTTGGGATGCGCTGATGTGGGCTCCGGCGCTGGTGGTGTCGCGGGCTTCGATGGCGCTGGGGCGGGCTCCGATGGCGCTTTGGTCACGTACTCCTCGAAGGCGTCTTCCACAATCGTGTTATCGTCTTCATGGACTGAGGAATTGATACCGTTTCTTGCTTGTGCCGCGCGCCTCTTCTCCCGCAATCCAAGCAGGTGGTATGTCACCGACAAGAACTTCCGGTGAATTTCGCGACCATGCATCCCTTGCATGGCTCTGTGTGCTGGGGATGATATACGCTTTAGTACGGGTCGACCAGTGGGCATTTTGCAAAGTATGGAATTACCTTCTGAAGCAAGCGAGAAGGTGATAAACCCGCGACCTTGACTTGTCCCAGTTTCGGGATGAGTAAAAATCTCCACACTGGAGAAGATTTAACACGGAGCACGAAGTAGGAAATTTAACCCACCTGCTAATTTTCCCATACTGCGAAGAAAGAATGTGCATCACGATCGTAAACCACAAACCTGCATTACTCACCCCAGCGAAGTGCGTTCGAAGGGCGGACTCATTAAGCGCCAAGCTCAGATTCTACCCGAAGGCTCAGGATCTTGTTTCGCACTATGTATTGTGGCTCAAAGGCTCACCGAAAAGAACAGCGAGCACGGATCGTACGGATGGAGTACCATTTTTTGTGGTCCGCTGGCTAGCCGGATTTCTGCGTCCCTTGCGTGGGCCTCAACCCAGAATTGCACTAATCCACCGGCGATGGGGTGGATGCGCACCGAGTAAATTGGGCCATACGGACGAAGGAGGTCATACAGCTTCCCCTCAGTGCATCCCCATGGTAATCTCTTGCTCATGATGAGCCGGGGTAAAACCGACGCGTCTGGTACTTGAACGGGGTGAGAGTCGCGGGTAGTGCTGAATTGTAGGATCATTGGTGGCTCTACGGAAGGTATAGGTCGTTCGTAAAATACCGCCAACGCTTTTTCAGCTTCAGACATTTATCAGCGACAATTTTACAATGCGAAAAGCCTTTTACCCGAGTTGAGGTCCGAGAAATCGACTTGGCAATGCAGAGCGCCTCGATTCCGGCGGTTCTTGGTGCGAGTAAAAGTTACACTTGCTCTAATTGCATTGGGGCCTCGGAATATGGCTTCGATGTGCTTTTCGAGAACATGACTCGGCAAAGAGCCGACGAAAAGCGTTGGGGTTTGAAGGAGAGGATGAGGCGGGACGTTGGATACACGAGCCGCCATTAAAAATCATAGATAGATGAAAAGAGTCGAAAGAGTGGATGAAAATCTTCTGCTTCGGCCGCTGACGAAGCTTAAGGAAATGACAAAAAGGCTAAGGGACGTAAAAGGTTAGTAATTGAAAGCCGGCCAGGTTCCACTGACCCTGAACATCCCAATATCAGATTTATTACATAGTTTAGGATTGAATTGGGACCGAAAGCTTTGCCTCGTTTTGTTGTGTTGAGAGGTTGAAGCAAGGTTGAAGTTGAAACAAGGAGAATAACCATCAACACAATTGCCGATCGGAGATCAATTGTCCGGCAGTTGCCGGCAGCACTTAAGCGCGTTGAAAAGAGATGACGGCAGATGACGACGGCAGACTCCCGCAGTCTGAGCGGGTCGTCAGCCGCTTGTACCATCACTGATCATGAATCATGATCGACCGCATATAAGCAGGCAGCGGCGCAGCAGTACCTGACTAATTCTCTTCCTCCTTGCATGGACCGTCAAATGCGAGATAACTCAAAGTCGGGACTTGAACTGGAGGCTCTGCTTCCACCGGGACACCCTGCTGGAATTCCCGCTCCGAGTCGCCAAGGCCGTTCAAACTGGACTGTGACGCGGTGGCTCATTGGATGCACCCTCGCGTTTGGCTGGGTTCTGTATTTGCGCACCTGGAGAGTTTCCGAAGGAAAAACAGACTTATTCTATGCCAACGTGACAAGCCCAAAAGGCATCTGTCCTGCTGTTGACGGCCCCGCGATATCACACTCGGGTTATATCGGACTAAAGGGAGACAGCGATGCCAAGCCCAAGCGCCTGTTCTTCTGGTACGTCGGCCAGACGGTGTTATCTGTGACCTGATCATATTTATCTGTTATTCAGGTACTTTGAAGCCGAGCATGACGCTGAAAGCGCTCCCATAATGTACGTTTAGACCGCGCGGTCATTTTTGTGTTATGGAGCTTCACTTCAGCGTAACAATCGGCGGCGGCCCTGGAACGAGCGGCATGATGAACCCAATGTGGGCGCAAGGGCCTTGCTTATCTGCTGAAAATGGGACAACAATTCCTAATCCTCACCGGTGGACGGGTGCATCATCTATCGCAGTGCCACGTATCATTGCTAACCCACCCTCCAAGAACACTTCAATTTGCTAGCTCTCGATCACGTACACATTCCACCCTTATACTATTCTTTTTCTAAAAGATAAGTTCTGTTTTAGCCCGTGGGCGTGGGCTTTTCGTACGGGTCCCTCGTCAACAACAGCCGTGACGCTGCGATCGACGCGTACGAGTTCCTGCAAAAATTCCTTCATCTCTTTCCGCATCTTTCACGGTGGGTACCAGTGGCTCACGCAAGGATTTATGTTTTTGGATACAACGTCTAAACATCCACTACTTAGGAACAAATTCATCTTCTCCGGAGGCTCGTACGGCGGGACGTACCTCCCGCACATTGCGACTATGATCCACGAACAGAATCTCGCTCTCGCAGCCGGAAAGGGTCACCCCGGTGCGGTCCACGTCAACTTGGACTCGATGATGATCAGCAATCCGATGTCGGCAAGTCTCCATTGACCCACCACTCTGTTCGAATCATTTTTCATGCTGACGTTTCACAGGATGCGACTTCCCACTTTACTTGGTTCCTCCAAACAGCGTGCCACGGCAAGGTGGATATGTTCAACGCTTCAACGTGCGCGGAAAAGTTCCAAAATCTCCCGAAATGCCTCGATAGCATCAGACTGGCGGAACAAGGACCGGTGTGGAATGTGGAACGCCGTGCGGCGGCCCACGATATATGTTGGTCCTTGAGAGATGGTGACACCCACGGCACCATTGGGGAGGATGTCCGTAAGAAGGTGATTTCTCTCGTCTCGAATATATGGAACCTTGGACTCAGAGGCTTTGGCGGCAGTGTTTCTCGGAAGATCCTTATGGGTGCCTCCCCCCGGCGTTTCGCTGGACCAAGGCATTTTTCACGCGTGACGATGTTAAGGACGCGCTGGGGGTGCCGGATCATGTTAATTTCACTAGCCTCAGCGAGGACGTCTTTAACGAGTTTAGTAAATATGGTGATACGTGAGTCTCTCCTATCAGCGCGTTTTGAGGTCTAGTTTCTGATACAAACTGTTCCTAGAATTCAATCGGCGTACCTGCTGTATGAACCACTTCTCAGTGCCGGAATCCGGCTCCTGCGTGAGTGCTGCTTTACGTTCGGTGAATCTAGGTCTGATCTAAAATGACAGACTACGTCGGAGCTCAAGACGCCAACTGCAATCCCCTCGGGATTATGTCTTTCGTGCGCCCTTCCCGCTCGAGCGAATATATTTTAGACCCTGAATTCACGTATCCGCATCCCAGCTGAAACTCCTCCAGTCCCCATTCCAAGACGAATTCCTCCGTGCCCCCGATGTGCCCTGGCCCACCGCCGATTCAGACGAAGCAACCGTGCGTGTGGTCGGGGAGGGCGCAGGCAATATGACATGGATTCTGATTGACGGAGGGGGACACTTCGTGCGTGATTTAATCCCTTTTATGCTCTGTTCTTGAGGTGTGTGTGTTCATGCAAAATTTCCAGGTGGCGCACGACCAGCCTGAGCTTGTGAAGTCGATTGTTGAGCATTGGGTTGAGAATGTGCCGTTCAATTAACTTGATTTTCATGGGTATGGAGTTGTTGCACCACCATTTGATATCTTGCACCAGGAAGATGGAGAGCCCAGTTTTTATCTCGAGGAACGAATTCGGGAATAAACAAAAGATAAAAATGCACGAAATTGGACGAGACCATCTCCTTGGAGAACAACTGGACTATCGTCAGCCTGGCCCTGGGAAGGGAGGGACCCGGATGGCAGCTAAATCATATTCTGGAAGACTGAGAAATCCTCCAATGAGTGAGATGGTATGTAGCGATGAATCTTCAAGTTGGGGCCGAGCGTATGATTTAGAGGTCCACCGACAATGTGAAAGTAGGATACTTTGAACAGAACATTCTCTACTAGCATTATGCAGTCGCCGTCTGACCGATAATATTTCTCGTCTTTCGATACGGCCATTACTGTGAATGTCGAGAGAAAAAGGGCGCGTGTAACGTAATCGGCAAAAACACGGACCGCCGCGTGTCTTCTTTACATATCAACTCCGAGTCTCCTTCGTCCTCTCCTCTGAAGTGCAGCATCGCGAAATTTCCCAAAGAATTGTTCCATGCAATTTCAGGACATTTTTGACTACTTGGTCTCCAGTACCCACGTCAAATACTATCGTTCAAGACTGCATTATGCAGCGTGTCAACTTAACATCAAGTAGTGTAGCCTTTTGACTTTCTCCACAACGGCGTCATTGCTTGAGCCACAATGTTTCCGGTCGTCTCTAGCGAACTCCTCAAATTGTCGTCCATAACGGTGACGAGCAGGTTTCGCGCCTTCCATTTGTCTGGATGGAATAGTCGATGGACCTTCTCGACCAGGGCATTGTACTCCGTGATGTTCGCTGCCAGCTGCACCTTGATGCTTGCAAAGAACGCCTCTACCGCGCCCCAGTTGATCTCCTCGATGTCCAGGTCCAACGGATCTGTGAGAACCGGCCACGGGACAACGCGAAACGTCATTGGCTGCGTCTCCGAGAACTTGATTTTTTCAAATTCGTCGATCTGGATTTTGAGGCGGTGGAGTGCGCGGGCGGGCTTCCAAACACCAGCACCCCACAGTATCTCGTCTCTTTTCAGACATCGTTCTTCTTCCGCTTCGGTTGCGGCCTTCCACCGTTTCTCCCGTTCGAGCTTTTCGCGTGCCTCCTTCGCCTTGCGCTCTCGCTCCTCCTTCTCTTTGCGCTCGCGCTCCAGCTTCTCCTTGCGCTCCCGTGCCTCCTTCTCTTTGCGTTCGCGCGCCTCCTTCTCCTTGCGTTCACGCTCCTCCTTCGCCTTGCGCTCTCGTTCCTCCTTCGCCTTCCGCTCGCGTTCCTGCTTCGCTTTGCGCTCCTCCTCGCGCTGCTCGCGTTGCGTCCGTTGACGCTCTTCAGCCTCCCGTCGCTGGTGCTCTTTCCTCTCGGCTTCCTTTGCCCGTTTGCGCTCATTCTCTTCCTCCTGAAACTCCTTCATCTTGCGGCGCGACTCTTCGAACTCCGCAGTCCTGCGACGCTCCTCCTCCTCCCGTTTCTTCGCCGCCGCCTCCCAGAGCGGACGGTCCCGCTCCAGCTGCAACATCTTCAGCCTCGATTCGGACACCTCGAGCGCCCTTTGCACGGTCTCCAGCTCTTCGCGTAGATGCTTGTTCTCTGCCTGCACCGCTGACCGGTGTTTCATCTCGGCGTCGTATAATGCCTCCAAGGATTTGAGCTTGAGGTACGCGGCTTCGAGCTCGCGGTCCCTCGGCGGGCTGTCGTGAACATCCGCATTCGCCTGGGTAGCGGCCTTTGGCGTGGTCCATTCGGATGACTCAAAGTCAGGAGTCTTGGGTGGCGCTGATGCGGGCTCCGACGCTGGTGGTGCCGCGGGCTTCGACGGCGCTGGGGCGGGCTCCGATGACGCTTTCGTCGCGTACCCCTCGAAAGCGTCTTCCACAATCGTTTCATTGTCTCCGTAAACTGAGGAGTCAATACCGCTTTTTGCTTGTGCCGTGCGCTTCTCTCGTAATCCGAGCAGGCGGTATTTCACCGACAACAACTTCCAGTCAATTTCGCGGCCATGCATCTCTTGCATGGCTCTGTATGCTGGGAATGATGTATGCTTTAGCACGGGTCGGCCGGTGGGCATTTCACAGAGTATGGGCTTACCTTCTGAAGCAAGCGAGAAGGTGATAAACCCGCGACCTTGACTTTTCCCAGTTTTGAAGGAAGTGAAAATCTCCACACTGGAGAACATTTAGCACGGAACGCGAGGTAGGAAGGTTAGTAGCCCACCTGCTAATTTTCCCATACTGCGAAGAAAGCATGAGCAACACGATCGTAAGCCACAAAAACGTATCACTCACCCCGTCGAAGTGCGTTCGAAGGGCGGTCTCATCAAGCGCCAAGCTCAGATTCTGCCGGAAGACTCAGGATTTTGTTTCATACGGTGTATTGTGGCTCAAAGGCTCACCGAAAAGAACAGCGAGCACGGATCGTACGGATGGAGTACCATTTTTTGTGGTCCGCTGGCCAGCTGGATTTCTGCGTCTCTTGCGTGGGCCTCGAACCAGAATTGCACTAATCCACCGGCGATGGGGTGGATGCGCACCGAGTAAATGGGGCCATACGGACGAAGGAGGTCATAGAGCTTTTCCTCAGTGCATCCTGATGGTAATGTCTTGGTCATGATGAGCCGGGGTAAAACCGACGCGTCTGGCACTTGAACGGGGTGGGAGTCGCGGATAGTGTTGAACTGTAGGATCATTGGTGGCTCTAGGGAAGGTATAGGTCGTTCGTGGAGTATCGCTAACGCCTTTTCAGCTTTAGACATTTATCAGCGACAATTTACAATGCGGAAAGCCTTGTACCCGAGTAGAGGTCCGAGAAATCGACTTGGGAACGCAGCGCGCCCCGATTCCGGCGGTTCTTGGTGCGCAGGAAGGTTATACTTGCACTAATCGCATTAGGGCCTTGGAATACGGCTTCGATGTGTGTTTCGAGAACATGACTCGGCAAAGGGCCGATGAAAAGCGTCGGGGTTTGAAGGAGAGGATGAGGCGGAAATTGAATGCACGGGCCGCCATTAACAAGCATAGATATATGGAAAGAGTCGAAGAAAGTCTTCTGCTTCGGCCGCTGAACAATTCAGACGTCGGTCAGTCCACTGGATCTCTAAGGAGGGAGAGAGAACGTGAGGCGAGCGGGCACGATGTTATGTGGGTCCTTGTGGGGGCGCTTGGTTCGCGATTTTCCGACCGCGTGGGAAACGACTGGGAAAATTCGAAACGGCAGCGCGGAGTTGGCCAAGCCCAGGACACAAGGACCACCGGGGTCTCTATGGGGCGGAACGACAAGTCACCCGAAACAGCCAATGGAGCAGAGCTCAGAGAGCAGGCTCGAGCCTGGAGCCGTTCTTTCCCGCCATGTTTGCCGTTACACTTTCCTCAGCTTTCCTCCAACGTTGAAGATGATGCAGATATCCTTCAGTTGCGGCCCCTGTAAGAAATTGGCGGTGCGGAGATCCTTTCAACCTTCGGGCTTGATGAAGTAAGCCGAGCCGTCCTGAAAGGAGTGAGGGTCTGTGCACACGAGGCACGAGAGCGGCCTCGGGGGAGCATATGGGGAGCACTGTCCTCGCGGTTACCACAGCTGTTAGGCTTGGTGCGCCGCACCTTTCTGGACGCTGAGTTTCCATCGTTCTCTGCGCGATGTTTCGCACCGGAGACTGACGCCAGGGACGAGCTACGAGACGGGGCCGAGGAACGAGCCTGCTATGACGATCCCATGCAGGCCTCCATCCTCTTGTGGCTGTTGTAGGCTGTTGTAGGCGATCTCGACATGCGCATCATAGATGGCCGGGTCGAAGTTCGCATCGTTAAAAACTGGACGGACGTGTCAGGGGCCGAACAGACAATACGTGGACGACGGGAGGTGCAGGTCATTGACGCTGCGCGAATCTGCACGCGCGAGCGTGACGTGTACGAGAGTTCGAGGGCGGACGCACCTGCGAGGTCGTACGGGATGGATGACGGCGTGGACGAACGATGTACGAGCGCCAACGTGCCACGATAGGTGCAAATGTAAAGACATTTGCATGCATCGTGGAGTTGCGACGGAACGGCCCGGGGTGCTCGGGAACGAGACGACGACGGACACGGAGTAGACGGGACTCACTTTCCGCACGGAGACGGCGTTCCACCAGGTACAATACATCGAACATCTCGTCGTAGTTCTGGATGCTGGCGAAGAAGTGTACGTGCAGCTCGTATTCTGTTGCGTACGTGCGCGCATCGGCTGCGTCTTCCTCGGGCTTTGCCGAGAGCTAAGCCTTGAGCAGGTTCAGGGACGCCTGCCAGTGGTGCCAGGTGCTGGGGGTGAGGACAGCCGAGGAATCGCCGTCTCCAAGTCTTTGCCCATGGCTTTGACGTCTATGACTTGAATCCATTCGGACGCGACGGGAGCGGCGGTCTGCTCCGTCCGAATTCTCTCCTTCTGGACGTAGTGGGGGTTCTCCGTTGCGTCTCGGAGGACCGTATTGGTCCACCAATGAAGAGGAATTTTCACTTTGTAGAAAAGAGACATTTGAAAATCCCCGGAATCGAGACCGACGAGCTCAAGGCGGCGGAGATGTGATGGAGGTTCCTCCTGCGAAGAGATCCAGCCGAAGCCTTCATGGCCTTGGCCTTCTCCTCGCGTTCTGTTCTGGATGAGTTGGGAAAGGAAAATAGAGCATATTGCAACCGCTATAATCCAAAATTCAGCTAAAAAATGAGACGAGAGTTACTAAAAAATGAAGGCTCGACAACTGACTTTCTGGTTTCTCTTTCTGGGCTTCTCACCCAAACGTCATAGCTCCAACTGAGATTTGACTTCCAAGTTAGTAGTGAAATTTGCGTTTTTCAGCGGTTGCAAATATGCTCTACTAATGCAACGCAGGCTTCTTAGGTACATACCTTTTAACTTTTATCACGACGGGATTCCGCTAGGGTTGAACCCCAGCTTTTTACGGAGACAGAATATAATTCGATAACGGATTAAAAAACAACAACGTGTTCTATTGTCATCGTCTGAATTCAATTATCCATGAATTCACGTTCATCCTGAATTCAACTTGGTCACGTGAATTTTCAACCATCAAGCAGCATCGTTCCCTCCGAGGACCCTTTTCTTGAAAAGCACCTTCGCAGACCGGTTCGCCCCGCACGCCGTCCCGAACCACTCGCTTGGCGGCCGCACCCCTTCCTGCTCGAGCTTGACATCATAATGCAGCACGACATGCGCGAGCATCACTTTGAGCTCCGTCACCGCGAAGAACCGCTGTTCCCAATATGCGATGAGGAGGAGCGTGGGATTAATTAAAGAAAGGAACAACGCACCCCAGGACACGCGTGCTTCCCGAGCCCAAACGCGATGTACGCCGCATCGGGAGTGACCATCTGGAACTTCGCGCTCTCGCCTTCTCCTTCGCGCAGGTGCGCGAAACGGAACCCATCGAACACCTCCGCGTTAGCATAATGTGCCTCGTCGTGGTGCGTCGCGTAGGTCGCGGCGGCGACGAAGCTCCCGCCAGGGAGGTGCGTCCCATCAGAGAAGGTGAAGCCCGCGGGGTTCGTGACCATGCGGTTCATGTTGACTGTGTAAAATGAATAATAAAAACAGAATTAAAAGAATGTGTAGATAGAATAGAGGATGAAGGGGAGGACTGACTGGCGCTGACTCCGTTGAAGCGCTGGGACTCGCGGAGGAAGCTGTCGAGCTTGGTGCATTTCCCCATCGCGGCCTTGCTCCACCCGTCTTGACGGAGGGCGTCCTCGAGTTCTTCGCGGAGGGGTGCAGCATATTCTGGACTGGCTGCAAGGTGATACAGAGCCTGGGTAAAGCTCTGAAGGGACACACCATTCATTAACACGATTTCATTCAACGTTCAAAAGGATCGATAGAGAAGACGTACATTGGAAGTCGTGTGGATCGCCACGAAATTGATCATAAGAATGCGCTGGACGAGGTTGTTCACGGCACGTTCTTCGCCTGTCGCGTGGTCAAGGAGCCACGAAATCAGGTCGTTCTACATCAACTCATGAGTTCACACAAAAGCCTCATTGTGAAAACCACCCACCGGGCGCCCGTCCCACTCCGGTCCACACTCGTCCTCCATCTTAAGGCGCTCCTCAATCAAGGGAAGAAGGTGCCTCTTGGCACGGGCCATGCCGCGAGGCAAGGGCGATAGGAGGGGGCCTACCAGTCTGAAAGGCATTTTTGATATTCACGGTGTATGTAAGTAAGCAGACCACTCACGGCTTGAGCACGTTGGGGAAGAGGTTGATGATCTTCGCGCGCTTCATCACGTCCTCGGCGAACTCGATGTTGAGGTCCCTGTAATCTGTGTTGCGGCCTACGTGCGCGAGTCGCGTGGGTTCATTGAATTCAAGAACTGCAGGGTAAGAAAGGGTGAGAACGTACAAAGCTCAGCCCCGACGAAGAGTCTATTGCTGGTGCGGGAGACGACCCGGAAGACGGTCTGCAGCGCGGGGACCGCAATCCAATCTGTCGTTGTTTGCGTGTTAGCTGAATTGTCTTCTTGGTGAGATGAGTGCCTGGCGGCGCATCTACCGTTGGTATTCAAAAGGGTGATCTCGTCCCGGATCGCGGTGGCGATCTCGTCCTGGATGTCCACGAAACGGGTGCCGATGTTTCGCGTCAGGGACGACTGGATGACGCGAACATGGTACGGGTTCGTGACGAAGCCCGCGCCGAGGGTATAGTTCACCGCCAGGGTCTGTAATATATTATTTCAGTTTTGATAAATGGGCAAGGGAGGAGTACGCACGGCGCCGAATCCATGCGCAGCGGAAAGGTCCTCGTCGCGCGCCTTGCGCAGGTCGTCGATCAATCCGGGCGAGCAGAGGACGAAGACAAATTTGTCAAGGTTGGGAACGCGGAATATCTTTCTATGCTGGGTGCGAGTCTTAGTATATGCATATACGGAAAAAGACAAAAATGAGAGAAAGGCGGAAGGATATATACCTTGTTGTATCCCGCTTGGATGATTCTGGGCGCGTTGCGGACATCAGGAAAATCCAAAATGGCCCCATAGCCAGAGGGTGTTTATGGGAAGCTATCAGGTGCTATCAGGTGCTATAAGACTTTTCGCACACTATGGCAAGCTATGGAGAGCTATGAAGAGCTATGAAAGTTACTGCTACAGCTATGACATTCTATGGCTGTCTATCAAATAGTCCAGTGAGCACTACATAGCACTTTATAGTAACTGGCTGGAACTATATAGTGCTATGTAGCAGGTCCCAGAAAATATAGGTAGCACCAAGCATTTCAAACAATGCTAGGTGTTAATATGAATCCTATTTCACCTTTCTGACAGTATTTGTGCACATCTGGGCCAAGTTCAAAGCTTTGAGTTTCTGAAAACCGCCGCGTCTGAAAAAGTATTTTGCATTTTACAGGCTAACAAAGGCTTTTGAGGCAAAATGACCTTAGAGATGTCTTGTAGCTCTGATTGAGCTCTACAACTTTCATTTTGGGTCTATTTTTAGATGAGTGACCCATACACCCCATTTTTGACCGTGTTAACCAAATTAACACTTTAATTATCTGTCAATATCATTACCATTGCTAGGGCACCTAATGTCAATCAGGTTATGAGGGGAGTGAGGTTGAATTGTGGTTAAAAAGTAGAAGGAGCATAGGGTAGCGTCATAGATTATCAAATATCTAGATCCTTAATGGTTCTTTAGTCTAGTATGAAAGTGTGCTGTCTTACATTTTATTTGTAATCATGAGGTCGTGTGTTCAATTCCCCAAGGTGCATTTCTTTAATCACTGAACTATGTTATCAATCTGTCCCAAGTTAGTCAACTTAGTTATGTAGTTACTTGAAACTAACCAAGGTAATAGAAATAAAATCAATTGGTTCGAGGCAACAAGATATATATATATATATTTTTTTTTTGAGGAGACTCTACTTATGCTACTATACAGTACTATGAGCACTCTGAGCACTATGACTATGTGCACTATGATAGCTTCCACCCATACTATGAGGTGCTATGGAGTGCTAT
Organism: Mycena capillaripes; assembly: GCA_029204075.1. Lineage (NCBI taxonomy): Eukaryota > Fungi > Basidiomycota > Agaricomycetes > Agaricales > Mycenaceae > Mycena > Mycena capillaripes. The sequence continues at coordinate 1,804,828 of JARHKZ010000017.1, forward strand.
AATTTTGACCCCCCCCCCCCCCACCTTTCTATGGGGTTGGCCATCTGCTATGACAGCTATGGCTTCTATGGGGCGCTATCATGGTCTATGGGGCAACTTTGTGTTTTCCTGATGGAGATAGTCGAGCGCGCCGCGGTACGATGCGAAGGGTCCCGAGGGGCACATTGTTGGGATGGAACTGCGCGACTGCAGCTGGATTGATTTTAATGAGGGTCAGAAAATCGACCGCAGGAAGATAAAATGGCCTGCCAACCGATGTGCGTTTCAGATAAATCAGAACGACGAGGCTGACAGAGAGAGCGAGGACAGTGATGCTTGGTGTAGCTTCCATTTAATTGTAGGTAGAGGGCACTGGCTTTTTTTTTTTTGACGAGTCTTTACGGTGCAGTCGGTCGTCTTTATAGCTCTGCGGATAACAGAAGAATGAGAAATCAGCATGAGTAGGAATCACGTAGAATGGATGCAATAGGGAAATATGGTTCCTTCTGGAGAAAGCAGGGCGCGCTGGGGATCGCACGTTTGGGATTCCGGACTCCTTTTCCTTCGGCGTCCGCAGAGGCCGAGGGAATCGGACAGTGAGTCAATGAGTTTAGGTCAGGTTTTGAGGTGCATTGGCGTTGAGCATTCGGAGGGGGTGGTCTGGTTCGTATGAGTGGATGGACTTAAACCCTCCGAGTCGCGCTAACAGAAAAGCAATGAATTGCTATTTTAACTCGATATTTTGCGAGGAAATTTCCAATCTTCAACCGAGGTCCGGGGAACATCTATTAATGGACGAGCTGCAGTCGATGGAAACCCAGAAAATAAGCGGCTTTTTTTTGCGGAAGGAGAGATCGCCATTTCGAGCCCAACGTTTTGACTTGGAATTCCATGTGCCGAATCGACGAGTCGCCCAAAAATGCAAGACCTTCCCAGGCAGTTTGGAAATCACTCCAGGCAAAAAGTGGGTTCTTCCGATCCCGGAGCACATCCAGTAAATTACAAAGATGTACTTGACGCGTCTCAGCGTGGAGATCGAGATCATCTATCCACGCGAACAATGCTGCAGGATGCGACGATTTCTTTCGGTCCGGAGTATCCAGCAGGTTCAAGTATTCCATTCCAGTCAGTAGTATATAGGACATGATATCTCGGTGAGAGAACACCTTAGGTCAGTAAATAAACATCGTAAGTTACTGTAAATGGGCATAGGTTAGCGGGGGTATAAACCTATCATGGGTAAACATTGGCTGTGATACGTGCTCGTGAGATGGGTGGAAGATGGATGGGAAAAAATGCAGGTAAGATGAGAGGAGGTAAAAGGTTAAAGGATGTCGGGTTGTCAGTTACGTTCCGGGAAGATACGCTTGAGGAGATCCCAAAGGGGGTTTCTTCTCTTTCGGCCGGGGGCTCCTGGGACACGAGACTGGATTGGAGGAGGGATTGGGCGCGGACGGTTTCCGGGCTCGGGATGCGGCATCGTATCACTGCCAGTGATTCCCCACGTTGCGGTGCGCAGGAGGCGCACGAAAAGGAGCCGGTCCTTAACATCCGCGGGCACATCCTGCGGCACATCTTCCGCACGAAATTCTGCCGTGGACGCGACTGTCTCCAGCCGCGGACATGCCGTCGTCAAAAACGCGACGAAGTCGGCGTTTGCATCCCGCACAACCAGCCTTCGCACCCCGTGAAAGCAGCATTGCACCGGTAGGTCACTATCGGACGGCGGGGGAAAGAACGTACCGCGGGGTGCGTCCAACAGAAGCGCGAGGGGCGGAGAGGTGTAGGCGAAACTGACGTGCAACTCGGTGAGAGAGAGCGGGTACCCCTCGGCCATAACATATGGTATTTTCACGAACGTGTCCCATCCGCCATAAGTCGCGGTGCAGTCCACGAGGACAAAGTGAAGCGTTGTTACACTGGGTAGGTAGTCGCGGATGACGGTGGAGATGCTTCGGGTTGGGATACAGTATCTCTGGGCTTGGTAGCGAAAGCTACCGGGGAGGAGCCGCTGACGATGGGGGTCGGTGGTGGCGTACTCGACGAGTTCCCTGCATTGCGTGGCGTACTCCCCTTCAAACGTGGTATACACAGAGATTGTAAGGGAACGGCAGGTTTTGGCAAGGTGCAGACGGACGTCCATGATACCAGCAATTTCACAGACGAAGGAGTTATTGGACTTGCATATTTGGGCAATGTATTCGATGTGGGTGTAGGAGGTGATCCAGAGGTCGCAAAAGACGACAGAGAGAACGATTTTGAGCCAGTCATGGTTGACGAGCATCCATTGTGCCATAGAGTGCGAATGTCTGCGGCTGCTGGTCGAGATGCAGCCCCAGCCATGGCAGATAATGAGCTCGACCAGCTCAGAGGGGAACATGGCCGTCCGCTGCCAAGAAAAGGTCGTATTATGTAACCATCAAGCGGGCTTTTTGAACGCGATCCCGTGCATATCCCGTGACTTTCTCCTATGATCCTATCCCCCTCTCCCTACAATGTCGGATCCTGAGGATCAGGTATCGTGTTATTGTGTCGCAAAACGTGTTAGGAGCTCAAATTTTCCTCCATTGACCCCCTCATACAGACTTTGAACCTTCCAACTCGCCTGAGTGCGCGGTGCTTGCGACTTCTCTCGCTCAGGCCATCAAGGTCCAAGGAACAAAACGGCCAAACCGACCAAATGGTAGCGTTCGTGTTCCCGATACGTGCATTATTCCATCCTTTGCGAGTTTGGCGTGTTGACCGGTGCCGCCTTACTTCACAGAACACTGTTAAGGCTCTCGCGAAGACTGAATTTACGTCTCTACCGATTATAGACACTATGGTGGAACAGTGCCGACTCCAGGCTGTGAGTCGATTAACAGGTAGTCCTCGCCTTTCCTTCTAACGGTACACCGATTGGTAGGCAAATCAGCGGGAACGCCAAGTCCTCCTGGATTCGGCGGAGTCTTCGTTTGCAAAGTTCAGTCTCTGCGAATTCGGTCCAGAGTGCTTGGAATTATTTGAACGCCTCAACCGGTATTTATCCCTCTCATTAACCTGTTATATTTTTACGTTGTCAATTATACATAGAAAGATCAACGCCGGTAAAGAGGGTCTACAGATTCTCGATGCGGGTCGCTGGGGCCGTCAGCCACGAGGGAGGCTCTCTCGGCCATCTGCCACGGCGTCAGTGGAACGACGTCGATGATAAATGTACGCGTGTGCACTCCTTGATTGCTGAGACTCTAACATGCCGCCCGAATGCCCTAGATTATCGCCTTGACCCTCGTGATTGCCGGCAAGCCCCACGCCCCACCTCCTACCCTCGAATCACAGCGACCGTATGTCGGGCGTACAATCAAGACGCTAGAAAGCACATTGAAGCCTATCGCGAGTTCTGCGGCGCCCCAAAGGAAGGACAACGTAGGGAGGTGGCTGGTGGAAGCATTTGTGGATGCATGCAGGGTATGATATCAAACTTGACATGAGACGTCTATACTCACTCCGAAAATGAGCAGAGTGAATTTTCGGAGCGACTAACAACCTTAGAGCCGGCGGTGAAAGCCCTGCTTCCCACCCTGCAGCCGCCTCTTCGGCACTGAAGTAATGGCGAAATGCCTTACTGATGTGGCGGAGTTCAAAGTACGTCATTAGGGTTGTTCACAGTTCCCTTTTTCCCTCCCTTTTTCACTCCCTTTTTCACTCCCTCTTTCGTTCCCTCTTTTGCTCCTTTTTTGTTCACTTGTGTTCAGGCTCAGGTTCAGGTCCTAAATTCTTGTGAAAAATCCCTGTGAAGCTTAACACCTTCAGAATGAGTTATGAACCCTCCAGCACTCTTCAGATATGTTGCATACTCAGATGATTCAAAAGAGGGAACAAAAAAGGGGATACATGTGGGGGGTTTCACAGTAGACTTTTTCCTGCCCTTTTTTGCACCCTTTTTTCGTGGAATTCTTGCAGTTTTAGAGGTATCAACTTAGTTTCTTCCCTTTTCTACCCTTTTTACATGCTAGAAGCTAAAAGGGAAAAAAAATCCGGTGAAAATCGATGGGAAACTGAAAAAGGGTTGAAAAAGGGGACGAAAAAGGGTGGAAAAAAGGCTACTGTGAACGACCCTATTAGGGTTGTTCACGGTTCCCTTTTTCCTTCCCTTTTTCACTCCCTTTTTCACTCCCTCTTTCGTTCCCTCTTTTGCTCCTTTTTTGTTCACTTGTGTTCAGGCTCAGGTTCAGGTCCTAAATTCTTGTAAAAAATCCCTGTGAAGCTTAACACCTTCAGAATGAGTTATGAACCCTCCAGCACTCTTCAGATATGTTGCATACTCAGATGATTCAAAAGAGGGAACAAAAAAGGGGATTATATACATGTGGGGGCTTTCACAGTAGACTTTTTCCTGCCCTTTTTTGCACCCTTTTTTCGTGGAATTCTTGCAGTTTTAGAGGTATCGACTTAGTTTCTTCCCTTTTCTACCCTTTTTACATGCTAGAAGCTAAAAGGAAAAAAAAATCCGGTGAAAATCGATGGGAAACTGAAAAAGGGTTGAAAAAGGGGACGAAAAAGGGCGGAAAAAAGGCTACTGTGAACGACCCTATTGAGACTCATAAGACGAGTGTTCGTTCACTCACCACATCTACCAGACCCTCCGAACGGCTCTTACATAGCGTGCGCGCCGATATTCTGAAGCGCCTCGAGGACATCTTAGCCCTCCATGGAGGCCACAATTCCATCATCGAGGCGCTGAAGGGGTACTGTACGTATCATGATATTATTGTACAAGAGGGCTTGTTTTATAGTATCCTTCCAGTGAGACTGAAACAGCCTTGAGAGATTTGAAAACGATAGACCAAACCTTACGTACGATAACGTCCGTCCTCGGTGGACGACTTCAACTATGTGATACAATATTTCACGGACGTTTCTGAGGTAATACTGGTGTGTTTCGCTGAATATCCCCTTCCACTTGAACTGAACATGTTAAACAGCTTCGGGGGTGCTTCAAAACTATAGAGAACATCCAAAACTCGATGACGAGGTAGATTTGCATCCGGTTTCAACTAACACGCTATGGGACTTTTTTTAAAAAATATGGGTAGTTCTCAAGGGGGCATGGGGTACATAAACGTATGAATACGTGAAAAAAACCTGTTGACTATTGACTATCGACGAGAGAGCGTGAGCATTACCACGCCTCGCGCTGACAGGCCCCGCGAAGTCGCATTCGGCGTCCGCCAGAGCGCGGACGTTGTCTTATTGTTTGGATGTGCCACCACGACGTGGAACCCTCACCGCACGCTATACAGCACGCACATGTGAACATCAGTTTTTCCATAAATTATTCGGAGATACAAGCGTCGACTATAATACACACTCATCTCCGTCTAGAGTAGTACCAATTACAACACGGTATTGCAGCTCCACGTTAGGTTTTGAAGGATCGCGTTGGAAACTCCAAGTGTGCTTCATCCATTTCTCGTCGTCGCGCTGAACATATAAATATATAAATAGTTCAGCAGGGCAACGAAAAGAAAGTAGGACTGACCGTCAGGAAAATCTTCTCGAGCGTGGGCACCACGCGATTCTTTACGAGCAGCAGCTGCAGTAACGGGTTGGCTGTGCATTACAAGAGGTTTCGAAGTTCCGGAGTTTCCACAAGGTCCCTTGAATTTCCGTTGTCAAAGACAAAGGAGGGAACCAAAAAATGAACTTGCGTGTTCCAAATTATGCCTTCATCCAGATCTTATTTCCTTTCAGAACTCAGTAGAAATGGAGGCGAAAACGAACCGGAACACGGTAGCATCAGACTGCATGACTCTTTGCATGTCAAGCCTCATTGTAGCAGTAGGTTCCGGCCCATCTGACTTTATATGCAAGGTCAGCATGGTGCCGGAATACTGATCGTACTGGTTACCTTATCTTGTCCATAAATTCGATGCTCTCGATGCCAGCATTTGTGGGGTGCTCTAGGGCTGAAAATCTCCTTGATATGGTGCGCACATGGACGGTCAAATACGACCATGTCCAAAAGAGGGTTTGCGCCGAAACGATTGGCGCCGTGGAAGGAAACACCAGCAGCTTCTCCCGTAGCATATAAGCCCGGGACGACCGTATCTTTGCCTTGCGCGTCGACGATGAGGACTTCGCAGGTGTATTTCGTGGGAATCCATCCCACTGAGAACCGAGGTTAGACTATGGAATTAATGAACGAGTTCAAACATACTGTTGTAGTGAACCGTCGGTGAGACTGGGGTGGGCTCCGTGACATCGACCCCAGAGAAATAGACGCTGTCTCCGAGATACAGGGCAACCTCTCATGGATCTTCTCGCCAGCTGAGCTGGATGTAGATGTGATCCTTGTTTGGCCCGACCCTGCGACCCTCCCGAATTTCAATCATCATACTGCGCGACACGACGTCACGGGAAGCCAAATCTTTGGCTGTAGGCACATAACGCTCCATGAACCGTTCACCCTCGGAGTTGAGAAGATATCCTCCTTCTCCGCAACAACCTATTCACAGCACGGGTTAGATTCGGTAGTTGAAGTAAAGGGAATCCGACCTTCGTTGATATATTAATGAGGATCATAATTCGACCGCAGGAAGATAAAATGGCCTGCCAACCGATGTACGTTTCAGATAAATCAGAACGACGAGACTGACAGAGAGAGTGAGGACAGTGATGCTTGATGTAGCTTCCATTTAATTGTAGGTAGAGGCACTCTTTTTTTTGGCGAGTCTTCACGATGCAGTCAGTCGCTTTATAGTTCTGCGGATAACAGAAGAATGAGAATCAGCATGAGTAGGAATCACGTAGAATGGATGCAATAGGGAAATCCTGGAGAAAGCAGGGCGCGCTGGGGATCGCACATCCGGGATTCTGGACTCCTTTCCTTCGGGGTCCGTAGAGGCCGAGGGAATCGGACAGTGAGTCAATAAGTTTAGGTCAGGTTTTAAGATGGATTGGCGTTGAGACATTCGATGGGTGGTCTGTTCGTATGAGTGGATGGACTTGGGCCTACGAGTCGCGCTAACAGAAGAGCAATGAATTGCTATTTTAGCTCGATATTTGTGAGGAAAATTCCAATCTTCAACCGAGGTCCGGGGAACATCTATTAATGGACGAGCTGCAGTCGATGGAAACCCAGAAAATAAGCGGCTTTTTTTTGTGGAAAGAGAGATCGCCATTTCGAGCACTTGGAATTCCACGCGCGGAATTGACGAGTTGCCCCAAAATGTAAAACCTTCCCAGGCAGTTCGGAAATCACTCCAGGACCCATTACGGAACGGAGACAATGAATAAGTCGGTGTTTACGAACGACGGAACCCGGAGATGATTATAAAGAGGTTACTTGGAAACTCTGCTCCGCCCGTGTCCTAAAAAATCAGCGCGGATAGGAGCCCGCCACTTTTTTTCGAACGGGATAAAGGAGTGGGAACACAATGGTCGAATGGTTCTTGCGGTCAAGGAACGGGATCCGTTCACCTCTCGTCCAAAATCGATATGGTGCGATCTGTGGATTATAGTTAGCGTTCAGGATAAACTGCGCGTCGGAATTTGGCACGATTCGGCTTATATGGGTGTCGAAACAAACCTCAGATTGAACTCGGAGCTCCTGAAGCATTGGTAGTCATCCGGTACAAAATTTTGTAGTTTTTCCCTCTGGATTTTCCCAACTTCATTCCACCTGAAAATGCCCATTAGATCAGTAAGATAACCAGAAAATAATCGTACTTACCTCGACCTTTAGGCATGGCCGCGGGACTGAGAATTTGGACGAATATGGACGGATCGGCATTTGTAGCTTGATGCTCATGTGACTCTAGAAATTTGGGCCGGGGATTGATCGCTTGTGCCGTCTCTGTTCTTCTCTCCTGCCACTTTGTCGTCCAATGAGCCTCTAGCTGTACCCTTGTATCCTCTCTGAACCCTTTGTATCTCTCTTGTCTCAAACCCTCACCATGTCCCAAGTACGTCAAGCGGCGATCCCTATGCTTTGCTTTGACTAATACGTGGGCGTTCGCAGGACTCGGCTGCCCAGAGTCTGCTCTCTCTGTCAATCGCTGCCTCTCATGCGCAACCCATACCTCTTCCTGACTCTGGATCGCTCAATGGCAAGCACCAGCAAGCGCCCTCGCACCACCGTCGTCTCTCGTCGACCGGAAGGCGCAGGAGGCTGAGCGACGCTAGGGATGCAGCAACTCGCCCCTTGTGCGTCTAGACATCTATCCGTGGCCGCCAGAGACTCACGGAATCCTCATAGATCCGTAGGAGGCCCAGCTCTGTCGATGGCGGCCTTGTCGCTCTCGACCTCTGCTTCCCCGCCTCCTTCAGCCGTCTCCATGCCTGCCAGTGCCCCCGCGAAGAGCAGCACCCCCATTCCAATCGCACAGACCGCAGCTGGACGCAAGAAGCGCGGTGTCGATCACAAGTGCGAATCCTGCTCCAAGGTCAGCTTTGCTCTCTATCACATCGTTTTCTACACCCCGTTCTTCGCTTCATTCCTCATTCCCCCACACATATCCGGCTCCCGACGGCCGACATCTTTTTTCTCTGTCTTCATCTGTCCTATATGTGATTTGGCATGCCGATCACGAATGATGACGCTTTCGAGATCTTTAACGCCCTTCCCGCGTTAATTCTCGCTTGATTGTGTTTTCTTTTTTTTCGCTTTGGTTGCTATGTGTACCACACCCTCCTGTCTTGCCTTTTTTTTCTATTCGCTCCACTGGCCCCTGGTGTCGCGCAGGCTCCTTTCACTGAGGATGTCATTTCCCTTTACGTAACTGCTGTACAGCAGTGAGCGTACTTATGGAGGCATCCAGGGGCTGCGCGTATGACTGCGCATGACGAGCTGCTGCTGTCTGGTGGACGGAGGTTCTCCTCTTGGGCACTACAGCTGTTTCAATTTTGGGAGGGAAGGGGTTACTCGACTTGTATTTTTTGCTCAATCTTTCCCTCTATTTTTCACGTTATTTTTTCTTTCCCCTCCACTCCAACCATTCACTTTTCCGCCTTTGCTCGTCCCCGCTCCTCCCCCTCCTTGCATCCACACCCTGCCCATTTCTTACCCTTCCTGCATTAATCGCTCATTTAATCCCCAATTTATCCCCTTGCGGCTTCATGAGACACGTCGTCCCGAGCGCCGCCGCTCTTATTCCTCCCGAATTATTTTTATTATTCCCCTCATTATCCCCCTTCCATACTTGGTATTCCCTCACTGTTATAACCGCCTTCGTCGTTCTTATTCTGTGGTCCTCTCTTTCCTCTTTCGCTCCCTTCCCGTCCTTTTCTTCTCTTGCTTCGCCTTGCCTTCTTTCTCTTAGCCTTCCTATTTTCCCCTCCTCCATCTCGATTCAATCTCCCCGATTTCGCCCATCTCCGTCGTCTTTTCGCCGTCGGTCTTGGACTTCTCTTCTCTTTCTTTCGTGTCTTCCTCCGTGGCGTCGCTCCCTCATTCCCCCACCCTTCTTCTCTCTTTCTTTGGCCTCTTTCCATTTTTCTTCCTACTTTCATCTTGGCGGGGTATCTTCGGACATGACGCTCGACCCTCTATTTCTTTTGGTTACATCTCCTCCGTCCTCTCTTTTCCTTCTTTCCCGTCCCCGTGCCCGGCTCCGGGCGATTGTCGGGTCCTCCCCCTCCTCCCAATTTTCCTTCCCTCGTTTCCCTCATATTTTTGTGCATCCGCGCTGACTACTCATTACAGATCTATCGCCACCCGTCGTGCCTCATCAAGCACCGCTGGGAACACACCCCGCACTGGCGCACGCTCTCGTCCCTCCCGCACTCCTCCTCGGGTGGGGGCGTCCTCAGCAAGCACGCACAGGTGCAGCTCCTCGAGGCAGCCGCGATCCTCTCGCACCTGAGCCCCGACTCCGAGACAGGCACGAGCCTCCCGGAGGACCGCGGCATGTGGCCGCGCTGGGTGAGCGGCGGCACGCTCGAGGGCGAGGGCGACGTCCCCGCGTCTTTCGGCTCCGCCGCTAGCGGCCCCTTCGGTTCGTCGTCCGTCGGCGGCGCGAGCGAGTACGCGCTGCGCAGCGGGAGCGTGGGCACGGGGCCGCGGCTGCACGATTACGAGGTTCCGCGTGGCGCGGAGGTGCGCGCAGGCGTCGTCGAGGTGCCGCATGCGCGTGGGGGGCGCCACCAACACGGGCACAGCGCGGGCAGCGCGTGGAGTGTGCCGCGCTCGGTGAGCGTGTCGGCATCGGTGTCGTCGGAGCAGAGCCGCAGCCGCTCGACGCCGAGCGACGACGAGGAGCTTGAGGCGGAGGAGGAGGGTGTCGGCGCCGGCGGACGGGCGTATGGACGCGGCGCGCGCGTCTGGAAGCACGAAGAGGAGGAGGAGTTTGGATTTGAGTTTGATCTTGGGGGCGTGAGGGAGGAGGAGGGCGAGGAGGAGGCGGAGAAGGAGGGGCGGTATGGGCTTGGGCGGCGTGCGGGCGAGAGCCTGCGCTGGGGTGGGATGGAGGAGATGGATGACATCGACATGGATATGGACTGAATGGACTCCCGCCGTACAAACGTCCAGAAGCCCCATGCTCAATTCCCGATCCATCCGCCGCCTTCTTGTCAACTATCCATCCACCCTACTTTCCGCTCCCATCCAGCCGACTCGTCCGCCTGCTGCTTTCTTTCTCCCGCTTTCGATGCCCACGGCATCTCTTTATTTATCTTGGGTGTTCCCCTTGCACCATCCACCATGTAAAGCGACGACACCCCCCGCCTCCAACCAACCAATGCTCCGCTCGATCCACCACCTCCGCCCGAGCCGGCTCACGACCTCCAACGCTTCCCTTTCCCCTTCCCTTTTCTTGGGCCCCACACCGCCGCCCCCGCATTCCCTCCCCACACAGTCACAGTCTTTCTCCTACGTCACATATTCCTCTCTCTGGTCTCCCTCCACATCGCTCTAGGTCTTATTCTCGTATATCATATTTCCCTGGCATGGCACGGACCGATGGGTACATCATCATCACCACCTTCCTCATCCTCATCCTCGTCTTTCCTTCCTCCTCTTACTCTTGTTTTACTATTGTCACTTTACTCTTCCCACTCTACTTTTCCTTTTCTCTTCCCGTTTTTGCTTATGGATTGGTGGATGGACGAGCGAACCTTGGCGGAGGCCGATGAATGCATGAACGAATAAACGAAACGAATGTATTTTGTATTATTATATCTATTGGGTTTCACTTGGAACAGGGAAGCGGGCGAATGGAGGGCAAATTAATTGCAAGGTGCGGGCGGGCGGGGACAGCGAATGTACCCAAGCCTAATGGAGCGCAGGACGCTGCAAGATCGAGCGGGAGAAAACGGACCTCGTCCTTGTCGCGTCTCGGGGTGGAAGGCGAATGTAGGGAGGCTCGCCGTGCGCTGTGGGAGCGCAGCGACTGGGACTGCGAGATCGAGTAACTGAACCCGTCGTCTCGGGTGGAATTGAATGTCTGCTCGATCAGCTCTCGTCAGACGCCGATTCAGAATCAGTTTCAGATGTCGATCCGGAATCGGAGGCATAGGACAAGAAAGCAATCCTCGACCCGTCGACTTGTTCTTCTTCCTGCGTGAAGACAAAGTCCGGAAGGTCTCCAGTACGTTCGATCGCCCTCCGCATCGCCAGAATGCCATCCTCTCCGGCTAGGAGCCTCGCAAGCCGATGGTAGGGGTGCGGGAGTGACGGAGAGGTGGCCGTCGTTTTGAAAAACCACTTGAAGTGGCCCATCGCGGCCGCATCTATGTGACCGTCGAGGATGACCGTCGTTACGTCGCAGATGCCGGGAAACCAGGCGCCGAAGAAGATGCCCCAGTGGGTGTTGCTTAAGAGCGTGACGCTGCAGAGCCCGGGACAGATTTCGCCCCACCGGCGGACGGTGGCGAATTCCTCGTCTAAGTCGTCGGTGGAGGAACCGATAGGAAATCCTTCCAGGAGAGCGAGGCTCTTGAGGGAAGGAAGAGAGGGTAGAGTGTCTTGTATGAATTCAAAGAAACGCTGGTTACGCACTCATTAACGATGCTGAAGATGCATTGCCTGCGGGAGCTCACCTCCTTCCCGCCGTGGGCGCTGATATTTCGGAAGAGCAGTCGCTCGACACGAGGCAGGTGCTTTCCAATTTCGGAGACAAGTGTGCAATCCCAGGCACCGATCAGGTTGTTGAGCTCAATAACATCGGCTTTCGAGAGTGACAGAGCCGCAAGGCCGTCCGAGAAACTCATGGGCAGATTGATACCCCAGTAGATGGTTATACGTGAGGCCAAGGGCTGAGGGACGATGGCACACCCGACGTTAGCCGCGCCGACGAATCCCTGGAGATTTGGCATATGGATCGATTCGAGTGGCGATGTAACTTCGAAAACCGAGTCTGGGTCGATTATGGGACCCAACCCTTCAATACAAGGAAGGACATGAAGCGTGATAATGGTGGGGTTTCGTTTCAAGAAGGGGAAAATTGATGCCGAGGATGGAAGAGTGCATTCAGAGATGTGAGGAAAGTGGGCATCAGAGAACGACCGAAAGATGGTATGAGAATTGGAGACCAGTAGACTCTGGACATTGGTTAATCTCCTAATCGCGCATCCGACTGTGCTGTAGAAGCTCTTCAAAGCAAGGCGTGGGAAGGATGAACTGTTTCGTCCGATGAATGCACAGCGAAAGAAACGGCGATGGCGCGTTAAAAAACGTACACTTGGAACTCGCGGACCGATTCAGCAGCCTGTGCGCACGAAATAATGGTTCTACAACATCTGACCACTTGGTCGAGATCGTGGAGCGTTATTACACGGTAAATCGGTCCTAAGCAGATGGCGTGTATGCGGCGGTTAGTTTGACAAAGAGCTAGCAAATCCCTTCGATCGCAATATTCTGCAATTGCGTGTATCAATTCATTGGGGAGATTTGGGAGCCCGCAAGGCCCTGGTGAACCAAGCATTGGCGTGGCAGGAAAGAGGAAAGGATTGTCACTCATGTCACGGTCACGGTTGCCCCTTTCTTTCTGCTTCCATTCCACCTTGACTCGGACTGGCCACTGGTCAAGCATCTCGAGTTCGTACCAGGGCCAACAGCGAATTGGGCGAGGGACCTCCTGCTCAGTGTCAAAGACTACACTCTGGAGGTGAAACCCTTCCCAGAAATCCAGCATCTGTCTCGCCGTCTGCGATGGCCGTATCGAAAGACAAAAAATACTATAGATCCGACGGAGACTGCATTATACAAGTGGAGGATATTCTGTTCAAGGTATGTTCCTTTCACATTGTAATTTGTCGGTGGACTTCTTCTCATCCGCCTGGACCCAAGATTCATCGCTACCATCTCACTGAGGATTCCTCGGTCTTTGAGAATATGTTTTCGTTGCCATCTGGGACCCTTTCTTCCGAGGGCCAGGCTGACGATAATCCAGTTGTTCTCCAAGGAGATACTCTCGTCCAATTTCGTGCATTTCTATCATTTGTTTATTCCAAGTATGGTCCCGAGTTTGCTGCTCGAGATGTATACTAATCGACTCTTGAATTTGTACCAGTCCCAGTCAACTCCAAATTAATCGCACGTCCGCGGATGATGTAGAGAGACTGCTCAACATGATTCCGTTCGCCCACAAGTACCTCCTGCAAAATTGTCTCCTTTGGGCGCTGGAATCGCTGGAACACGTTCTTGATTCGGCGGCCACCATCCCCGACAGCCAATACCTCATGATCTGGCAAGCTGCGACGCTTTGCACATCCCTTCACGCAGCAACCTGTGACCACATTTGCGACCGACTGAAACGCAAGTGGATCACGCATATTAAAGCGGATCCCCTTCGTATTGTCCCCGCGATCGATCTCGCAGAAACATTGGATTTTAAAACTTTCCTCGTCGACCTCTATTACGTTGTCCTCGAGACGCTCGCCGCCTCTGACGACCCTGGCCGCGCCATGATTGAAGGACCTCTCGCTGGAATCAGTGCCATTCATCAACTGCGCATCTTTTCTGGCCCTTGGTTCGTTGCCCATGCCTACAAGGAATTCGTGAAAACTCCACCGGCCATCAACCATCTTCCTACATGTCCTACCAACTCTGGGTGTCGTACCTATTTCCCCCATTTCTGGAACCAGTTTGGGCCGCAGCAGGGAAGCTGGGGTCTCGACAATGGCAGTCCGGTTAGCATCTTGCAGAAAGCTGAGGATTTCAAAACTACGGTAGCACAATCAATGGTTGGATATGCGACCTCCGGGTGCCCCTTGGAGGCAGAGATGGACGTCGCCATTGCCGCATTCAAAACCTCTCTCACGAACCTCTTTTTCGCGCTTCCCCCAGCCAATGTCGCTACAACTTGATTTTTGTTCATATTGATTGTTCGCTCAAATGATGAATCGAGACATGTAGTTCATTCAATAGGGTAAAATCGCGGAGAAATGCACAATACATGAAACAATGCCAGTGGACGTCAAGAAACAAGAATCCTTCAGAAGGTGGGCTCCCCATCCTCCTCGTGCGATATCAAATTGCGAAACAACTATATCCTGCTCCACCGCCTTTTCACTACAGTTTTCGCCCGGGAACGATACTCTGGCGAGAACTCTGGTGAAATACGGATCTTTTGATGAACCACTTGAGACGCGGCACTGATGTCGGGTCAACGCCATTGTAAATGAGTGTCTCCCCTCTGTTTCTGAATCCCACACAAGGCGCTGGTCTGAATTAGCTCTCGTCGGACGCAGAGTTGGATTTGGTGTCGGACTCGGATTCGGTCTCGGAATCATCAGGCACGAAAGAAATCTTTGACCCGCGGACGTCCTCCGACGTGAAGACAAAGTCGGGAAGGTATCCATTGCGTTCAATCGCCCTCCGCACCGCAAGAAATCCATCCTCTCCGGCCATGCACTGCGCGAATAGGTGGTAGTGCTGCGGCAGCGATGGCGACGTGGCGAATGTTCTGAAAAACCACTTCAAGTAGCGCATCGCGGTCGTATCTATCTGACGATGATGGCTGGCGACCGAGATGTTAGGGAACCAGACACCACAGGAAATGCCCCACGTCGTGTTGCTTGGGAAAATGACGGTGCAGAGTCGCGGACATCAGCAAGATGACAAAACTCTTGCGAACTTGTTGCGAACTTTCGACCTTTTTCTCTTGTATGAAAAAAATAAAATGGCAGAAATGATGCCTAGAACCAATTGGGATAGGTCCCAAAAAAGTTTTTTTTGGGGGTCTTGTGGAATTTTAGACATGGCCGGTGGTCTTCAAGTTGCGGACTTGCGTTCTTTTTGGGCTTGTCCGGGTTTGTACGGTGCCGTACAAGATCAGACAAGATCAAACAAGAGAACTGTCAAAAACGCGATGGAGAGATGTCGCTCCACTTGCGGACAGTGGCGAACTCCTCGTGTAGGCTGTTGCTGTTGGGACGAGTAGGGAATCCCTCCAACAGAACTAAACTCCTGAGGGAAGGAAGAGAGGGTAGAGTTTCCTCGATGAATTCAAAGAAACGGTGGCATCAGCAAACCCTGTTTTTTTAGCACTATGGACCACTATGTAGTGCTACAGAGTGGCCCATAGTGGACTATAGTGGCTGTAGTGGCTGTAGTGAAGGTTAGTTGCTCTGTAGTGCTATGTAGTGCTCTGGAGTACTATGTGAAAAATCAGGGATTGCTGATGCACTGGATCATGTCTCATTAACGGAAGCCGAAGATACTTGCGGGAGCTCACCTCCTTCTCACCGTAGTCCAGAATATTTCGGAACAACAGCCGCTCGACGCGAGGTATATACTGGCCGCGGCGATTGCGGAGACAAGTTTGCAATCCCAGGTGCCAATCAGGTTGTGGAGCTTAATAACATCGACTTTCGAAAGTGAAAGGGCCGCAAGGCCGTCCGTGAAACTCATGGGCAGAGTGATTCCCCAATAGATGGTCATGCGTGAGGTCAAGGAGTAGGGCATGATGGCACACCCAATGTTAGCTGGGCCGACGATGTCGTTTCAAGAATGGCAAAATTGATGCTGAAGATGGAACTTCCTGGAAGAGCGCATACGAAGAGTCGGGGAAAATGTACATCGGAGAACGATCGGAAGATGGCATGAAAATTAGAGGCCAGTAGAGTCTGTACATTGGATAGTCTCCTACTTAATCGCGCATCCGACTGTGCTGTAGAAGCTCTTCAAGGGAAGACGCGGGGACTCGCCGGGGAGTATGAACTGTTTCGTCCAATGAATATACAGCGAAAGAAATGCCAAGAAGGCCATGACGCGTTAGGAAAACGTACATTTGAAACTTGCGGACTGATTATTGCACGATAAGTAAATTCATTCCGGATTCGTTCCAAGCAAATGGCGTGCATGTGGCGGTTAGTTTGACAAAGAGCTAGCAAATCTCTACGTTCGAAACATCCTGTAATTGCGTGTTTCAATGACAGAAAAGGAATTGTCACGGTTCATCGTCACGTCACGTATGTCACGTTTGCCCCTTTCTTTCAGCATCTACCATCATCGGTATGGCCACTGGTCAGGCTTCTCGAGTTCGTATCAGAACCAACAGCACCTCGAGCGAGGGGCCTCCTGCTCAGCGTCAAAGACTGGACTCTGGAGGTGAAACCCGCAGAAACCGTGCATTCACTTCGATGGCCGTATCGAAAGATGGAAATTTTTACAGTTCCGATGGGGACTGCATTATTCAAGTCGACAATATTCTGTTCAAGGTGTGCTATTTTAATACTGTCGGTGGACTGCTGCTTATCCGCCCTGACCCCAGATTCATCGCTACCATCTCTCGGAGGATTCTTCAGTCTTCCAGCATATGTTTTCGCTGCCAGCTGGGGCTCTTCCTTCCGAGGGCCAGCACGAAGATAATCCGGTGGTTCTCCAGGGAGATACTCTCGTCCAATTTCGTGCATTTCTATCTTTTGTTTATTCCAAGTAGTACGGTCCGAATTCGTCGCTCGAGATATATACTAATCGACTCTGGAATTCGTCCCAGTCCCAGCCAAATCCAAGTTCATCGCACGTCCGCAGTTGATGTGGAGAGACTGCTGAAAATGATTCCGTTTGCGCACAAGTACCTCCTGCAAAACTGCCTCGTTTGGGCACTGGAATCGTTGGAACACATCCTTGATACGGCGGCCACCATTCCTGACAGCCAATACCTTAGGATCTGGCAGGTTGCGACCCTTTGCGCCTCCCTTCACGCACCCATCTGCGACCGGATTTCCGAGCGATTAAGACGCCAGTGGATCGCACATATTAAAGCCGATCCCCTTCGTATTGCCCCTACCATCGATCTCGCAGAAACATTGGATTTCAAAAGTTTCCTCGTCGATCTCTATCACGTTGTGCTCGAAACCCTCGCCACCTCCGACGAGCCTAGTCGTGCACTGGTCGAAGGACCTCTCTCCGGGATCAGTCCCGCCCATCAACTGCGCATCTTTTCCGGACATTGGTTTCTTCCCTATGCGTTCAAGAAATTTGCGAAAGAGCCACCATCCAACATCCATCTCCCCACATGCCATGCTGATTCCGACTGTCGCTCCTATTTCACTGATTGTTGGAGCGAGCTTCTGGAGTACGAGGACGAGGAAACCTAGGACCCTCTCAAGAACGACGGCAGTCTGAATAGCGTTTTGCAGAAACTTGAGAGTTTCAAGAAATACATCGTCCAATCGATGTCTCAGAATGCGACTTGGTCTGCGAGTACGATCTGCCCCATGGACGCGGAGATGGACGTCGCGATTGCCGCTTTCAAGACCTCCGTTATAAACCATTTTTTCGCGCTTACTCCTGAGGAAGTTGTGTAGAATAATTTCAAACTGTATTTTGGGGTTCTGGATGTGTCGATTGTCCTCTCGGATTGTAATGAATGGACACATGGTTTAAGAATAGAATTATACATTTCATAAAAACAAATGTCCGACGTCAAGATCCAAGAATCATTTAAGGCGGGCGTCCAGGTGAAGGATTTTGATAATGTGGCCAGCAGGACCGCCCAAAATCCTTGCCCGCGGCTGAGCGTCAGACGGAAGAAATGACCGTCTCCCCATCCTCCTTGACTAAAATGTCGAAAGCCGGAACGACTCCATCCCTTTTCACCGCTTCTTTCAGAGCGCTCATCTCTTTATATCCCTCTACGTAATACGCCAGCAAACGATAGTCTGTTAGCAAGTCCGGCGAGTCAAGGACCTTGTTGATAATCCACTTGCAACACCGCACCGTTCCCGGACAAACCTTAATAGGATTTCCAGGAAACCAGACATTGCCGCGGAAGCGTTCCCAAGTTGTGACGCTTGAGAGGGTAACCCTCTTGAGTTCGGGAGATGTTTCTCCCCACTTTCGCACTGATTCGAATTCAGAATCTAGTTCTTCGTCAACCCGGTCAATTCCAGGAGGTCGCCGCGGCAAGTCAACTGCTTCCACGATAATCAGATGCTCCAGACAGGGTAACGAGCGAATAGTGTGGTCGAAGACAGAAAGAAAATCCTGGGAAGGTATGAGGACGGATCATCCAATCTTTGGGGAAGAGTTCACCTCTCTCCAACGCCTAGGCGGCGAGCCGTAATCCATGTTTCGTATAGAGAGTTGTCGAATCCGGGGCGTATGTTTCGCAATAGCCACAAGAAGCGCCGGATCCCATCGGGAATTCGAAGTCGCGCAACTGAGTTCAACGATATCAGATTTCGAAGTTGCAATTGCCGCTAAGTCTCTCGGAGACTCCATGACCCCTTGTTCGGTCCAGAGGACCCCGACTCGTGAAACAAGTGAGCCTGGAACAACACTGCACGCAACAATGCGGGAACCAATGAAGCATTGCAGCTTGGGCATGTGTATCGGTGAAATGTCGATGGGAAATGAGTCGAGACCAAACGCTCCTTCTAATGCGGGAGACAACATGACGGAAGTAATCGAAGAGTTATTGCGTAAGAATGGGAAGATGTCCAACGACATGGGAAGCATGCAGTCGAAGAGTCGCGGAAAAGATATGTGGGAAAGGGGCTTGAACAGTTCAAAAACCCGCAGTTTTAGAGTCCGGAGGTTTTTCATACGCATAATCGCTGATTCAAACGTGCTGTAGAAACCCTTCAAAGCATATTTGGGGTAAACGTAGGAAACACTATCCATCTGTCAAGACTGGACCCCGCAAGGAAATGTGCAACATACATTTTAATTTCTCGGATTGCATCGGCAGCTTCCTTTCGCGATAAAATGGTTTGACAACACTTGAGTAACTGAACGGGACTCTGCAGCGATATCACGCGATAAATCCATCCCACGCAGATAGCGTGCATCTGGTGGCTAGTGCAGCACAGAACAAGCAAATCCTTCAATTCCAAGTGTCCGGAGATGGCTTGTATGAGCTCTGTCGGGAGCGCAGAAAGCTGTGGCTTTTTCATCGTGAGACTCAGAGCACAAAGAAGGAAGCGCAGGTGATGCTATCACTTGTCGGGATATGCCGGTTCGCGACACCGCCACAGTTGAGTTCTGTTTTGCTCGTTCCCGTCAGATTTGAGTCAGGGCACCCATATATCTGAGAGGTGGGTTAGTATAGTATTTCGAGTATTTCCCGTTCAATAAATAAATAAAATCCTGTATAGCTGTGAAGGCGGCCGAATGATTGAAGAAAACATGGCCACTACGCCTTGTTATTACTTGCAGCCCACCAATCAATTTAAGATTCAAACACTTTTCATCAGTTGTGTTGTGTTAATGAACGCGATATTATATCGCGAACTATTACTACTCTTTTATTACTTAGACTGAAACCCCTGTCACGGATTTCGAATTTATTCCACCGAAATCATCACCTCGGAGGTGGTGAGGACGAAGTGTGAGCCATCCTGAACGGAAAATTCAACTGGATTCTATCATCTTACTAGAATAAAACATACGTTCAGGATATTTGCTTGCGTAACACTAAGTTGAGCAGGGCCAGCAGGTGTGCTCGCGGGAATTGCGACCGTCAAGTTCTCGAAGGATGGGTGGCCTGCGGGCCCGGGGCCAATGAAGTGAATTGTGGGGAAGTAAGGCCCATTATACAAGATTTGCCCAATTTGCTCCTTTGGGGACGGACAAGGCGACGAGCAGCTCAGCAATCCGATTACGACTGCTGCCTCGATCGTGCCCTGCTTGACTGGTTCCTAATACATGGCACGGATTATCAGTCTATAAATTGCGCCTAAAAGCTTCCCATTCCGACGTACACCATTGACCTGCACAGTTATGTTGGATCCAACTTTAATGGTCGTTCCAATGAGGGGTGCACCAATCCCTATGCCTTGTGCAAAGGCAGAACCAGCGAGGATGAGGCTGATGGAGAAGGAACTAAAGAACTTCATTGGATGAACGAGGTAACTCGGACTCGGTGCGGGTTATATATGCACTGCCATGATATTCATCATCTACAACTCCAATGAGTTCCCGCGACCGTCGAAATGAATGCCAATGCCGCGCGCGGGAAGATGAACGTTTGCATAATGATACACACCAGTGATAATTCCGCAAACTTTAGGCAATTTGAGAATAGCTATGGAGCATGACAATCGCCCAAGTTGCAATTTTGCAGCTAATCCGAAGGAACCATTGTGGATGGAAGTTCAAAGTTCAAATACTTATGTATGCTGGCGATACTACTCCAAAGGATGCTGTAAGGCTGACAGGTCTGAAACGTATGGTGACTGTCCATCATTCGATGAGATGGTATAAATACAAGAAATTCCTTGGGGCAGACTGTGCATGACGCCATGAGCGGAAACGGAGAATCACCCGGGCACTAGCGTAACCACAGGTTTCAGGAGAGCGCAGATTTCCAAATTCTGGATTGGGCTCAGCGGAAAGCAGTCTCAAACCCAATTTCTAATTCCGAAAACCGTTGAAATCACTCTCGAGTGCCAGATTTGAACGAATTAAATTCGGAGACTTGACAACGACGTAGATTCGGAATCACGTCGACCACGGCTGCAGTGATTGCCGCGTTGACCGAGAACAAACGTGAATCCAAAGTCAACGTGAGGATATGCATACTCGAAAGACTTAGTAGACTTAGGATAGACTTTGGGAAGACTCGGTATACTCCCAGAATATTTGGTAGAACCACCTGCAAAGCAGGCGCTCGGAGCCAGGAATTCAACACTGCACGCAATCGGAGTTTCAGGGCCGTTAAAGCTCTGTAGTTTGGGCATATATGATTCAATCGGCGATGTGTCGAACTCGGCCGAGGATCTTTCAAGGTCCCATGAAGGAACAACACAGAGAGAAGTATACTGTAATCGTGCACTTCGCACGGAGGAATGGGAAAAAAATGCGATGCAGCGGAGGAGTCACGGGAAAGACAGATGGGAAAAGAGCCAGAACAGCTCTTGAGCATAATCGCGGATTCAAAGGTGGCCGAAAAACTCTTCAGCACGAATTTTGCATACGAAAGGCTGTCTCTCGGTCAACATCCACTGGGCTCGCTAGGAGAAATAAAACACACATTTCGAGTTCAGGCACTGCTTTGGCGCCTTCCTTTCCTGCCGATGCAATGGTTTTGCAATACTTGAGGACCTGAACTGGACTCCCCAACGATATGGCACGATAAATCCACTCTAAACAGATAGCTTTAATTGTATCTGGTGGCTAGTTCGACACAGAATTAGCAGATCCTTTTTACAAGGGTCGAGAAATCGCCCGTAGTAGCTCGGTCAGGAACTCAGACAGCAATGTCGATTTTTTATGCAGGTGGCAAGAAGAGGAAGTAAGTCGGCAAAAACAAACATGTACAGTTGAACTAGGTACAACTTTACTCACATTTGGCGGGCACTGTGCTTTCTTTTAGGACATGACAGGTCCCATAACCTGAAGTCAGGGGGCATTTTATTCTGAAGGCTGAATTTACATTTTTTTTGATTTGCCCCAAACGGTACTCAACGTCCACCCTTGATGCAATTGGTCAATGCATCGCGTGGAAACGATCCTTCTTCACATCGAGGACCGCCTGGACCGCCTCCAGAAGTGCAACAGAGTCGGCCTGGGAAGTGACGGCAGGTGAGAGCGACGCCGCGATGCGGCGCATCCCGTCGTATACGCCAGACGAATTTATCGTCCGCATCGGCAGCACCAGAGTCCCAATAGTGTCCATCATGACATGCAGCTCCATCGGCCCTTCACTGTCCCGCACCCGCGAGAGTAAATCGAACCAAGCTTCCCTAATAGTACTCTCTAGGTTCTCCACAGGCTGGACTTCGATCCGTACGCGACCACTGGGCGCGGTGTAACCGAAGAGCGTGAAGAAAGAACTGTCGGGGAACTGAGCCATGAAGCGTACTTGCTGGGGATAGATGGTGCCGGCCTTGTGCAGTTCGTAATCACGGTGAACAAGGGCACGAATGAATGCAGACTCCTTGCGATCCACAACCGTTAGCGAAACACGGCACACACTGCGATGACCGGTTCGCCAATCCGTAATTTGGCACTGCTTGGAACAATAATGGTTGTTCCATATGCATCGCTTGAAGACGGCTTCGTCACCCATAACGGTACACTGAGAGACATGGATTAGGCGCTGCAGTAAATAAAACGCGACAGAACTCACAGTCATGTTATCGCACGCGATACAGTCGGATAAAGCCTGGCGAATGCCAATGCGCTCTCAGGCCAAGTCAATAAAGTCGGTCCAAGTCTTGTTTTTTGCAAGAGGAGATGTCCCGACGACGTCTTCTATGTCAAGCAACGCTCCCTCAACCCTCCGCACAACACCATAAGTCAGGAGGTTTTCGACAACCCCTTGGTGGTAAATTCTAAACTCTTGACCTTGAACTTCGGCCGGATGGCACACAAAAGTAGTGCTTATAACAAACCCGCTTTGAGGGCTTCTTCAACCCAACGAGTCGTCAAAGGCCGTTGGGATCACACAACACCAATCCTGCAGTGTCTGGGTGGCATTTGAAAGTGTGCTTTCTGCAAGATTATGCATGACCGTGATGAGGGATTTAACAAACCCAACCTAGGGCCGAGCCTGGGAGTCGGGTCCGTGCGCATACCAATGTTATCCGTGACGACCACGAAAGTCAAAATCGCCCCCATAAATTTCAATGGCCGCCTAGCAATGTAAGGCTTGCGGCTTGGAACCAGAACCGCAATGGTTCGAACAACGAGGGACGCAAGGTCATTGATGGTTCCACCAGCTCCCTCAGCAAATTCTGCGAGGCCTGCAGGCTGAGACGCATCTAGATGGCCAACTCCGTTCGTACATTTAAACACTTGACCGAGGCCTACATCGCGCTCAGCCGAGGCCTCGCGCCGAACGAGTAGCAACCAGTTTCGTGCAATGAGTACACGTACTCCAGGCGTCACTCCGAAGAGGTTGCATAGGGTCGGGTCCTCGAAGGAAGCCATGAATTGGACAACGTTCGACCCGAGCTCAAATTCGCCCAAGCCAAGGTGTGGCAGGCGCTGCTCGGTTGTGGTGATGGTCAAATAGATCTGGAAAAACTCGATCCACGCCCAATATCGCGGCCATATATCACTAACGGCTACAGGAAGGGAGAGACCCGGGTTCTGCAGAAAGTAGAGTTCTTCGGTAGCTGCAAGGGCACACTCCATTACATTTGTATTTGGTTTCGCGTCCGAATCCATGTTCGGTATAAGGTCTGGATCGAGATTCGCGTAGAACGCCGGAAGATCGCGGAGAGTCGTGCTGGTTGGGAGATGGGAAATCGAATCGCATAAGGTTTGCAAATCCTCTAAAGAACCGTTCGCTGCGCGATTGGCGACTTGCTTCCAAGTGGATTGATGAGTGGCGAAAAGAATCAAGGAAGGGCGACATACTCTGAGGGTAACTGAAAGTTGCTCAAGGCGCCCTAGGTGCAAGGACTGATCTTTTGACCGAGAAGGGGGCATCACAGCGGAAAGCACTGGTCAAAGTTTATTTTTTGCCGAACTGCCGAGCAGCTGAATTCCGACCGGCAATCACCTTGATGGACATTCTCTTTGTCTTCACACACTTTGTCTTGTCGAATTCAAACTCGAACTCTGGACCTGACTTATATTCCCACTAGCAGCGTCCGACAAGTCTCTTCCCGTCCACTCGCGCTCTGTCCTTGCCTTGCCTTGGCGCGCGCGTGTTCCTCACCGCGTTTCATCATGAAAGGCTGACCAGAAACGCTTTCCGAAACTTGTCGGTCTCAGTTCGCCGAATTTCGCTTCCACACATCGCTGCAAATCGGCGTTTCTATGCCGATGTCTCACGCACGACGGCCAATACACACCGACGAGGACTCGCATAAAATGAAGTTCGCCGTGGCCCATAATCCATTTCTCTTCGTTTCCAATGTTCCTTTCCTTCGCAGCCCTCGTCTCCCTCTCTCTTTCCCTTGCCGTTCGCGCTCAAGAGTGCGTCTGGAATCCGCTGCGTTTTCCTTGTGCTTTCTGACGCGTGAAATGCAGGCCCGGCCAGACAGACATCTTTCAGTCCTCGCTCGGCAATGGTGCTTTCAGTGCAACGTGTATCTTTCAGTCCACTCACGCACGCATTCACCAGACCCCTCCCTGATCAAGTGCCTGTTCGCCGCAAGCAACGCGGACGGCGCAGCAGTCGTCCTCGGCGACTGCGCCTCCGCTAATGCGCAGTGGACCGTCCCCAAGGGCGCAAACAACGCCGGCACGCTGCAGATCTTTGGCGACAAGGTGCGCTTTCCCCTTCCTCATCGCGACAGGACGAAAGCTGACATCTTTGGTACAGTGCCTCGACGTTACAAATGGCGCCACCACCAACGGGAACAAGCTCCAGATCTGGACCTGCGCAACCGCAAACACGAGTGCGTTCCTTCTCACTCGGCATTTGCGCCATGTGCTCACCCGGCCCAGACCAGCTCTTCGTGCCCAACAACAATGGTGACGGCGGCATCGTTCAGTGGTCGGGCACGAACAAGGTGCGTTGGCGCGGACTTTTTTATGTCTGTTTGCCTCTCATGCTGACCTGACCTGACGCGCAGTGCCTCGACGCGACCGACGGTGTTCTCGCCGACGGCACGCCCGTACGTCCGCTCCCTTGCTTCCCCCGCACCGCATCTGACCCCGGATCCACAGATCCAAATCTGGGACTGCGACTCGACCAACCGCAACCAGGGGTGGTTCCCCAAAGCCGAGTCGCATCCGAAATCGTGCGTCCCCCCGCCTTCTTCCTCCTGCCGCACCTGTTTGTTTACTCGCCACCTACTCTAGCTTCACCATCGCCCCTAAATCCGCCACCTCCCTCTGCGTCGCCGCTTCCTCCGCCGTCCTCAACGCCTCCGTCATCCTCTCCCCCTGCACCTCCGACGGCGGCTCCGCCGCCTTCGCGCTGCAGCACTGGCAGGACCCCTCCGCCATCGGGCAGCTCGTGATCCCCACCCCGACACAGCAGCTGTGCGTCGCGCCGATGGGCAGCAGCCCCGCCGACGGCGTCAAGCTGGTGCTGCAGGTCTGCGATGCGGGGAGCGCCGCGCAGCGCTGGGGGCACCAGACGGGGAATATCGTCAACGCGCTGACGAACCATGGCTGCCTCGACTTGACGGACGGGAAGGCGGTGGCGGGGACGCAGCTGCAGGTCTTTGGCTGTGGCTTTTTCGGTGGGGTGGATAATACCAACCAGGACTGGATCGAGGTCGATGCTTTCTAAGTAGGCGGGAGACGCAGCTGAACGACCCCTCGGACAACGGACTCGCTGCTGTTGTGTAGCTACCCACTTTCGTTTGTCGCGCGCCAAAATAATAATACACCGGGTTTTAATTGAAATTGTCAGGGTATATCGGGTGTGGACAGATACTGAGCTCCATCCCGCTCCACCGCTTTTTCTAGGCCCGCGCTTGCACCACAGTTTCCACCCAGGAACAATATTCTGGACAGCTCTGGTGAAATAAGTATTCTTTTTGATGAATCGCTTGAGACGCGTTCAGCAAGGGCTACAAATCCAGATGGGATTAATACAAACGAACTTTGCATGTGAGTTCCAGGCGGGTGTTGATGTCATCTGGGGTGCGCGTCGCGTCTCTGGGGATTATCGCCACGGATCCTCATTCTCTTCTATGTACAAGGGCCAAAGCGAATTTGATCTGATCTTTCATACTTACGCACGGGCCCACAGGCCAAAGCGTCATTGGAGAAACTCACAGGCTCAAAGCGCGCGCATGACAGCCAAAGAAAGAGTCCGCTTTGGCGCTTCAATTCCTTAAATGAACCCTTGCCGCCGCGGACCATCATTTTACTCCCCCCTTGCGCCGCTGCACAAAAACATAACTTTGCGACACTGCATAATGAACCCCGAATTTTATTCCGAGGAGATGGCCATGGATACGTCGGATGCCGCCCCATACAAAGTCGCCGTCGATCTGCAAAACCTGAATTACCGGATGTCATTGGCAGGTCAGTGGCCACTACTTTTTTTTTTTTTTCAAGTTGAATAATAATAAAAAACCTCGAACTTTAGATTGCTCACCAGCTCTGGCTTGGGTGATACCTTACTGTTGGTTGTTTTTGACGCAAGGCGGCGGCGACTGGAATGGCGAGTTTTTTTTTTTTTTTTTTCTATCTTCCTCATTTCGTTCTTAATTAACGTCGTTTTTTTTTCAGATCTGGAAGCTGCCATATCCCGGGCACTCAGTCTCGATTGCCCTCCAGCAGTGGAAGCAACCAATGACCATTTCCCACCAGCTACAATCGACCACCCCGATACTAGTATTCCGGAGAGACTGCCGTCCTTGTCCGAACTCGCTGGAAATTTCGCAACTCCCGCGAAAAGTTCTCCCCGTGCACTTCCAGCGTACACAATCCCCCCTGCGAACATTCCTCCGGAAGTATGGCTGGAGGAGTCGCTTCGCATGCGCACTCACCATTCTGACCGGGGCCATATTGAGCCCCAACCCGGTTGTAAACGTCGCCCAGGTCCCTACTTTGGCAAGCATGCAATCCTATTCGAGCCACAAATCGGCCGTCGAACGGCAGTGCCGCAACACTGCAATGCCACTGCTGGGAGTAGGCTTCATATTCATAAGGGTGGGAAGATAAGGCCGAACGTCGACGCACCGCAAATTTCGGTGGAAGAGGCGGATAATATTCGCAAATTGGTGAGTTCTCGTCTCCAGTAAATGATTTTTCAGGGCACTGAGTCCTGACCTGCGATTTCAGCAGCTTGAATCGGACTCCGCTTGTCGACGGCTAGAGAACCTGCAGGGCCACAGAAAATCCACGATGCGCCATTCCTCGACCAAAGGGGTCGACCTCCGGATTTGGTCTGCTTCGTCCACCGATTCATTCTCTCAATCTTCTTCCACAAGTCGTCATTCGGCGGCGTCGTCTTCTTCGTCGTCGTCCAGTAGTTCTTGTTCGCCTTGGAAAACATCGGAGGTCCAGTGGATCCCAGAATTGGATTTACCAGACTCCGATGACGACGACGCGGCCTCCTACACCTCAGGATCTTCGAATTCCAGTTCCTCCGACGGCTCATCCGAGTCTACGCGTCCTTCTTCGTGGGCATCGTATTCCACTTCGAGTTCTTCTGCTCGTAGACTTAGTCCGCCCCCCGGACGTGACGACCGTTTGAGGCGCATGCAACAGCATGGAATCCTCCAGCAAAGTCGGACGCCGCCTGGACTCATCAGCAGATTTATGAGTGCGATCGCAAGTCTATGGTCCGCATTTTGAATGTCCCACATCTTCTGTATTTATTTTCTGTTGTAATTTCGGATTTTAGACTCCGTAAGACCAAGGTACAACTGTCGCTAGAAGCTCTTGTAATTTTTCTGCAATTGATGTCTTAAATTCGGGAATAGATCGAAGGATCCGACCACTGATCGGCGATGTACGGCATCGCGACTCTCTTCCAACCTTCATCATCTTGGCGCAAGCCTAGGCGTTGTCTGGCCACGGAACAAGTATCGTCAATCTTCCTCAATGCTCGGATCCACAATTTCGGGCGGATTTTTGGCTGTTTTCTCCAGGGGCTCAAGACCGAACTTGTAACATCCACTTGGCTACTCAGGGTCTGGAAAGGCCTTGATGATAACCTGCACATTGGCAGTGCGGAGCATGTGAATAGATGGCTCTGGACTCGACTGGCCGCAGTGATTTCGGGCTTAGTATCCATCTAAGGTCGCTGTCGCCATATAGATTCCGCTTTTGGCTGGCTAGAACTGTCTAGAACCCTAAAGCGGTGATTTGGAAATACGCCAAATGAGCGGCGCCATCGTTCTTTCCTTCACCCCGCTCCTCCTCCCTTCTTTCTCTGCTCCGTCCTCCCTCATCTTTACGGTCTGACTGGATTCAGATTGTTATTATCCGTTCTTTGCCAACTGACAGCTCGACGTGCTAAACTATGGGAGAAAGCTGGTTCGCCCAGGAGTTCCTTGCTCCGAGACGGCTTGTCTTCAACGTGATATTTTATGGATTGCATTTCTTCCTATTTGCGTACGGGTGGCACAGCCAGGTATGTGGATCGTAAGTGCGCGAGAATTGATGTTTAATGCATCGATATCAGCAAACAAACCAGAAGCTGGCCGCCCTAAACTTGCTCAAGTTTTCGGTCTGGGTATCTCGTGGTGCCGGCCTGGTCCTGGCCTTTGACGGGGCCCTCATTCTGATTCCCATGTTGCGAAACGTCATCCGGGTGATTCGCCCGAAGCTTGCGTGGCTCTTCCCTGCCGACGAGAACATTTGGTTCCACAGACAGGTGGCTTATTCCATGGCATTCTGGAGCATGGTCCACACTACGGGGCATTATGTCAACTTCATCAATGTTGAGCGCACTCGTATGTTTCAATTCATTCGAACCCGCTTAACTGGACGCTGACCATTTCTCCCTCACAGAGGTCCGAAAGCAACATGCTCTCGAGATCCACTACACCCAACCTGGCGGCTTTACCGGTCACTTTATGCTCCTCATCATGCTTCTAATGTACACCACCGCCTCAGCGAAAATTCGGAACCAATGCTTCGAGGCCTTCTGGTACACTCATCATCTGGCCTTCTTCTTTATGCTCGGCCTCTACACACACGCCACCGGATGTTTCGTCCGCGACACCGTCGACCCCGCATATATCAAGACTTTCCCCTTCTACACTTCCGAGCATTGTCTTGGATATTTGAGCTGGCGTTACACTATATGGCCAGGTATACTCTACTTCGGGGAGCGAGTGTATCGGGAGTACCGTGGACGACGTGCAACACGCCTGTCCCAAGTTCTTGTCCATCCAAGCGGTAATTTCTGCCCTTTCTTTACGATGACCTTGTGTTTAACCTGCGATCAGGCGCAATGGAACTACGAATTGTGAAACCTAGCTTCAAGTACACGCCTGGTCAATGGCTTTTCCTCCAAGTTCCAGAATTATCTCGCTGGCAGTGGCATCCGGTACGATTCAATATCCCAAGTCGCGCATCATGCTCATTTCTATCAATATTAGTTCACGATCACCTCCGCGCCGGAAGATCCCTATGTTTCAATCCATGTACGTCAGGTTGGCGACTTTACATTTGCCCTCGGGGACCGTCTTGGTGTCGGTCCTTCCGTCGTCGCTTCTATGACCAAGTCGGCGATGAAGGGTTCGGAGAAGGATGTGAAGGTTGAAGGCGGCTTCCGTGGTGACTTCGTTGAATTGGATACTAGCACGACCGGCTCTATGCCTACTGTGCGAATTGACGGCCCCTACGGAGCGCCTGCGGAAGACGTTTTTGACGTCGAGGTCGCGGTGCTGGTAGGTGCCGGAATCGGTGCGTTTCTAATTCCCTCGCTCGGCGTGTTCTTACTCCCTTGCAGGTGTAACTCCCTTTGCCAGCATACTTAAACACATTTGGTATTGCCAACGTAAAGGAAATCTAGGCACCCTACGCCGAGTCGAGTTCTTCTGGGTTTGTCGGGACGCCCCATCGTTTGGGTGGTTCCAGAGTCTGCTCTCCGAGGTCGAGTCCGCCCAGGCTGATCGTGAGGAATCTAAACCCATCCATCCGCACATCAACTCATCTCCTTTCAGCCAACTTCCTGCGTATCAACGTGTATCTAACACAGAAGATCACCGAGGATATGCTCTGGAACATCTCGGTCAACGATGCCGGTGCCGCGTATGACCCTCTTACTCTCCTTAAAACTCGCACGATGTTTGGGCGTCCCGATTGGATGACAATCTACGGTCAGATTAGTCAAGCAATACAAGGGGGCCAGTATATTCCTGGGACCAGCGAACAATTGAAGACGACAGTCGCGGTATGTATTTTCCGTTTCATTGCTCCCGTTTACTTATCTTCGTTCCTCTCAGACCTATTTCTGCGGCCCAACCCCCCTTGCAAAGGCTATCAAAGAGGCTACTGTTCATCACACGAACTCTAGAGTCCAATTCACTTTCGCCAAGGTAAAACATTATCTACCGTATATCGGATTTTTCATTGTTGCTGAACTGATTATAGGAACACTTCTAATCTTTATGTCGGTCGGTCGGGGTTGCAAGATTACATGTATTATTGCTGTCGAGGTTATTTATTCTGCGTATAATTAGTGAATGCGAGTTCCCTTTCAATGTACGGTGACTACAAGAACGCGGATCACAAGTTAGATAGACGCACACTTTGAACATTTGAACACGGATTCTAGGCTATGCATAGATGGAATCGACGAATGCTTTCTGGCGTCCTTAGTTTCAAGGGAATGACGGAGTCAGATTGTAGAAAAAAAATCGTGTTGACGAACTGCGGGGGGGTTTTTTTTTTTTGGTTGAATATTAGCACAGCTATTCGGGGATACAGGCCTTCCACGGATAATGTGTGGTAAATCAGCTCGAAAAGAAAACACCTACATAGGCCAGAAATAATCGATACCGAAGCATCTGGTCTACATACATAGTGTTGAAGTGAATAGCGCTAACGAGGTGGAACGCAAAAATGTCCGTTGAAGACCACACGAGTGTAATAGACGAGAATTTACGCGGAAAGATGGAGATGGAATCTGAACATGAACACGTGCACGTAAGTGTTCAAATTACTCGGCATAAAACACCAATTTGAATGTTGTAAAACTACGCGCAAAGGTACAAAACAAATTGAAGCTACAGCGTAGACTCTTCGGAGCGCGAAGTCCAAGATGTTGGGTGTCAATCACTCTATGGGATGATTCAAGAAGAGTTGAGTACCGTGCAATGGATCGTTAATCCAGATCGAAAGTTTTGCCTCAGGAGCGGTTCCTGCAGCAATCGCACATCCCTTCCTGATACTGCAGCTCCTCCTCCATCTCCCTACGCGTCGGCAGCCTGAAGGGTCCGGGGGTGTAGACGTCCTCCTCCGAGAATGTCGCCATTGCCAAACGCTGCCGCTGAAACGCCCGCTCCTCGTCCAGCTCCTTCTGTGTGGGCGGTGCAAAGGCGCCGGCACCCACGACCCCCACTCGCTTCTGAATGTGAACGCGATACTCCCTCTCGAATTGCCCGCGGATCTGCTCGAGAGTGAGAGCCATCATCCCTTCACGCCACATGAACTCTACGATCGAAAGCATCTTGTTCACGGCGGCGGGATCGCCGGACGCCATAGCGCGGCGGCGAGCGACGAGGAAGATGATTTGCGCTGTAGTGAAAAAGAGAGAAATTTAGACTGTTAAATGGAGGATCGAGTAGATTGCATACCCCGAGGCGGGTGTATTACGCGCACCGATCTGGTAACCTCGGGTCTGGTGTCAAACTGCAGAACTGTCAGCACAATGGCGGGGTCCAAAGATATTGGACTGACATGGTAATCCTGTGTCTGCGAACCCGGTTCGCTTAGGTATTCTATCTGACGCCACAACGCGGGGGTACGAAGGTAGCCGTCGACGGTCGCGGGACAGCCGATAAACTCTGGGGGGCGTTCGGACTTCGGCATGAGGAGCGCGGGATCGAAGCGTGTTACTCCGCAGATCTTTTTATGTTCCTTCCAGTCTTTTTTCTGGCATTCGCTGTACGAGACTATATGAACGATACCAGTGTGCATCGCGCTCCGGGTCGGCCTACCCGGAACAGTAGCGAACGAGCCGGCACTTCCCACAGCTCTTGAGCGCATCTCGATCCTTCACGCGGTTGCACGAGTAGCACGCATACACGGCCACAGCCGCTTCCTCCTTGCACTGGGACTGGTCGACGCGGCGACCTGCGTCATTTAAGGCGTCGGGGCCCGGACAGCACGGCTGCTCCTCTGGCGCTCTTTTGTGCGGACAGTGATGACCCGCAGTCTTGGCTATTGTGATGGGTTCGGCCGCGATCTTGTACTACGGGGCAGTTGAACGATCGGAAAGCTTAAAAGGTGGGTTGAATTGACATACGTATGCCTCCATGACGCCTCGGAGCGTTTCAATTATATAGTAGGTTCGAAAAAGGTTTGACTGGTAA
The DNA here is from genome assembly GCA_029204075.1 of Mycena capillaripes. Lineage (NCBI taxonomy): Eukaryota > Fungi > Basidiomycota > Agaricomycetes > Agaricales > Mycenaceae > Mycena > Mycena capillaripes. Next base: position 1,837,087 of record JARHKZ010000017.1, read on the forward strand.
AACATCGCTCTCGTGAAATCCGGGGCTCCTTCGGTATAGCGCTCGTCGTTGATGTACGGATGTGGGTAAAGGAAGAGCGATTTGACACGACCACTACCGGTAGGGTCGTGCTCAATCAAGCGTTTTACCTATCAGAAGTGAGCATTGCATCTCAAAAAAAAAAGGACGTGACACGCACCAGACGAATTAGGTTGTGTTCGCCATCACCTGCGAGGCCGTTGACCGTCATTTCCGGGCATACGACGCGGCTGTTATCGCGCGGAGCAGCGCAGGCACCACGATAGAGACCCTCCAACACGAGCTCCTTCTTTTTATTCGAGCCGAGTGTGGCCCAATCCGCTTCGAAGTTGGCGTACACCATCTTATCGAGCGCGAAAGCGATGAGTGAACCCTCCCGCTCAATCATTTCTTTGATAGTGAGCGCCAGTTGTTGGTTGAGGTCCATGATATCAGACCCCTCGAAATGCCTCGCGGTGTCCGCATATCCATCTGACGGCAGAGAGACCGATCGCTTGGAGCTGGCTAAAGAGGATGCCAATTGCACGGCAATCTCGCGCTCAAAGTGGGCGTTCCAGGCGGCGCGATCTGTGTGCTTATTCGGGCGTTTCTTTTCCGGTTTTTTACCGTCACCGCCGAGTTTGAGAGCTTCCAAATGCTGGGCAAGTTCTCTAGTAAGGGAGGGCTTGCTTTTTGCCGCTGCAGACTCGGACATGGAACCGGTCGAGGATCGTATAGAGGTTGATGCGAGCGGATAAGAGCGCGAGAGGGCGGAATAAACAGAAGTGAAAAGAAGCAATGGGTTTGGCCGTGTTGACAGTCAAAGGATGCGGGCATTCGAGAATCGAACTCACGTGGCGGGCAGGTGTTGCCAATGCCCAAACGGTTTCGCGGTGCATCCTGATTTTTTCGGGGGCTTTGAGGTTTGGACGTTTGAAGAACTATACACTTATATTTTGCATCGAATTTGGACCGAGGCACGATCATATGAATTAAACGAACTGGGAGTTGACCTTCGCATCTCTGAGGAGGATGATTCCGACAGTTGATCTCGGACGTAAAAAGTATGGGAAGGTGGGAGCATCTGCAATTAATACTGTTGCTGAAAAAGAAAATTACCTGATAAATGCCGGACGACGTGGAATAATTACCATACGAATGAGCTTGACCAGGGTCAGGACTTGTCAGACCCAAAACCGCAAAGTTGGAGCAATCCGCAGGCCCGTCAAATTGACCCGTTAAAAAGATCCAGTGGAAATAAGCCCCAAACTGTTGCCCAACTAGCTCCCTCAGGCCCGGGGAGATAGATCAATGACTCGAAAGGCTACATCTGAAAAACACGTAGCCGAAGACCCTATGAGACGCTATGGAGGCACTATGCAGCACTATATAGTGCTGCATAGTGCCTCCATAGCTACATTACAGCCACAATTTGCTGCATATTGGTGTATAGCGCTGCATAGTGCTTTACGAGCATTTTGTGTTTTCCAGATGATCCGAGGCGGGCATTGGGCTCCTGAGGCACTAAGGCTCCAACTGTTTAGTTTTGGTTTACGGTTGGCCGTAAACTAAACCAAAACCTTAATAAAAGGTTTTGAAACCATTTAAACTGTTTATAAACAGTAAGATTTTCCATAAAAAATCACTGTACAAATTGAGGACTTATACAAGCTGGTTTAAGCTAGGTAGGATTTAAACATCAATTAACGGCCTTTCGGACTCTTGGGAGAGCAAATTGAGCAAAAGAGAGCTAGATATAGGGGACTCTTTCGTAAGGTGGCGTCACATCATTGATTTCCGGCAGGGTTGCCGATCTCCAGTTGCAGCTCATCACAGCCCGGCCGAAGCCCGGCAGATCAGTAGTCTCAATGTGCACACAATTCACAGGTGTGGCGCGCCGCAAATTATTTCAAAAATAAAAATGGTTTAAGGGTTTAGTTTTGATTTGTTTACTGTTTACAACCCCCCGTAAACTAAATAAAAATAAAAACGGTTTTATTGGTTTAAAACCAAAACTAAACAAAAACAATTGGAGCCTTATGAGGCACTGCAGCGTTCGATTTGGGCAATGGGGAGCGTCTGAGCCGCGGTGTGGGCCGCTTGAAGGATCCCGGTGTCGTTGACCCTGCTGGCTGAAAGTTAGTCTCTCCTAGACAGACACTACAACGGCATGCTCGTACCTCGCATGTTGTAGCTGAAAGTTGGAGCTGACTCAGCTGAGTCTCCAGCTGCCGGCATTGTTTTTTGATCTCAATGATGTAGAGTACCGTTAGTTTCGCACGGTTCGCCCGAAGTACGGTGACCTAAATGGTTTTAGTTTCGTGTTCAAATTTCGAACACAGGAGGATTTATTGATTTAGGATGGGACATCTTGCCTTGTGTTTTAATGGGCTGTTTCCGGCAAAATCCGGTCCTAAAGTTGAGCAATGAGTTAACACGTGATCGTGAATAAGGCTTGGCTCGGATGTGAGCGTTGACAATGGACATGTTCCCGAATGTCATGTAGTGTCATGTCTTCAGCGTCTAACGTCCCACGACTAGTCAGAGTGCTCTTCATCGTCGACTCGTCCTTTCTCCTCAGAGTCATACGACCTCAGAATGCTCAGCCTTTCGAGGATTGCTTTCTTTACCGCGGCCACCGTTATCAACGCCCAATCTACCGCACCCATTGTATCCATTCAGCAAGGAACTGTCCAAGGATTCACCACCGGAAGTCTCACCCAGTTCCTTGGAATTCCGTTTGCCGCTCCGCCGTAAGCCTCACTTCCCTCCTGTCTCTTTCTGTCCTTATAATTCGTCCGAAAACCAGCATAGCCTCACTCCGGCTCAACCTTCCAGCCCCAGCCCAGCCCTTCAACGGTACCTGTACGTTCCTGCTGCTGCTGTCTTTCGTTTCTCTGATATGACTCGACTCTGGTAGTCCATGCCCTCTCAAAGGGTCCGGCGTGCCCACAGCAATCAGGCGCCGTCTCGCCTGCTTTCACCGCTTTCATCAATAATCCTATTCTCAACATCTTGGCCGTTTTGACTTCAGTTATTGGAAATCTGTTGAACCTGCTCGGTCTCGGAAGTCCTACAGCGCCGGCTGCACCAGTACCGCAGGAAGATTGTACGAGGTCTCCTTTTCCCTTGTAACTGCCTTCTCAGAGATTTTTCACAGGCTTGACGCTGGATATCGTCCTGCCAGCAGGAACCACCGCCTCATCGAATCTACCTGTTATTTTCGTGCGTCTCTCGCCCTCTGCATGCTTCGAACGACGCGAACCAAATCACGCAGTGGATCTATGGCGGGGGCTTTCAATTTGGTAGCACCCGAGACAACGACGGCACCACCGTAGTCTCTCGTTCCCTTCAGCTGGGCGAACCGGTCATCTACGTTGCCGCGAATTATCGATTGAATGGCCAGTCAGATTCTGATTTCTTCATGCTTCTGGTTCCTTAGATTGACTGTCTTTCAGCTTTCGGTTTCCTCGGTGGCAAAGAGGTTAAAGCAGCGGGCGTTGGAAATCTTGGTCTTCAAGATCGTGAGTTCTCACTTACTTTATTTTCTATAGGATTCACGAGGAAACTATAGAACGGGCAGCGATAATTTGGGTGAACCAGAACATTGCTTCATTTGGTGGGAATCCGGCCAAAGTCACCATGCAAGTTGCCTCTTTCGGTCGTAATCTTGATCCCGACGCTGAACACTTACGTCTGCACGCAGCTGGGGCGGAAGTGCCGGCTCTGTATCAGTCGCTTTGCACATGGTAACAAATGGCGGGGACGCCGAAGGCCTATTTCGCGGGGCAGTCATGGTAGGCCACTTCAATCAGAACATATTATAACCTACTATCCTGTAAAAAGGAATCTGGATCAGTGATCCCAACTCAAGATATCACCGCCGGCCAGCCATATTATGATTCTATCGTGGACCAGACCGGATGCGCCAATGCCTCGGATACGTTAGCTTGCCTGCGCACCGTCCCGTACCAGACCCTGTTGGACGCAGTCAACCAGACGCCGAACGTTTTTTCCTATATGTCGCTGAGGCTTGCGTTTGGCCCGTGGACGGATGGAGTTTTCTTAACTGAGAATGCGCAGAATCTGCTGGCGAAGGGGGAATATACCAAGGTGAGTGGCCCGCCTCAAGCTCAGTGAGACGATACAGATTTGAAATGATATCCATCCAGATTCGTGAGTGCTCAGTCGTGGCTTTCGATGTCCTGCTCTACTAACGTCAACTGTGTATAGCATTTATTAACGGTGATGTCGACGACGAGGGCACGTAAGCAACCGCACAACTCTGTTTTCTCTCTCATGCAAACTGATTTCAGCCTCTTCTCATTGTCAAACTCCAATATCACGACGTCCGATGAAACGCTCGAGTACATTAAACAGTTCTGGTTCCCAGACGCAGCCGATGATCAAATCGCCACAATCGCCACGCTCTATCCAGACGATGTCTCTATGGGGAGCCCGTTCAATACGGGTATTTTCAACGCTCTGACGCCTGAGTATAAGAGGTTGGCGGGTGAGTAGACTACACTCTCTTCGTCATCTCCCTTTGTGCGGTTCGTCGATAATGTCCTTTGTACAGCTTTCCAGGGAGATGTCTTTTTCCATGCGCCTCGGAGGAACATGTTGAATGCGACGGATGGTGCGGTGCCGCATTGGAGCTACTGTGGGTCTTTCTACCTACGTACACCCAGCTTCTTACTTGGACTGACTTCCGCAAAATGTAGTGTACGTCCGAGGCAAAGCCTCCCCGATCCTAGGCGCATCCCACGGGACCGACGTGGCTGGTCAGTGTTTATTTCTTTCTTCATTGCTCTGTACGTTTCTCTGTTTTTCTGAAGCACATACCGCCTCACAGAGTGGTTCGGCACCCCCGGCGGCCTGCTCAACCTCCCAGGCGATTTCCAAGGAACGGATTATCTCCTCAACTTTGTGAAAAACCTTGATCCGAACGTCTTCTCGAATCCATCGACTGCCGCCGCTGCGATGCCTAGCACGATATTTTGGCCGCAGTATACCGCTGCAAATGAGACGCTGCTGACGTTCCAGGATGGACTTGTGCCGTTGGCTCTTACGCAGGATGATTTCAGGAGTGCAGCGATTGCGTTTTTGGAGGCTTTATCCAGGCAGTTCCCGTGGTAACCTTAAATATCAACGCCGTGGCAAAACATGAAAGGTAAGATATGAGTTACGTGTACTTGAGAACAGTTTGCTTACCCTTCCGTGTTGTCTGACTTGAAGTTTATTTATATCGTCTCTCTTGTCGTACCGCTTTTTCTGCTTTACTTGTTATTATATACATTCTCCCGGAGACTCTATGCCTGACACCCTACACACCCTGTCACTAAACTTTCATGTCACCCTATGCCGCATGCGTAAGTTCGAGAGCCTCCAGCTGCCGGCATTGCTTTTTGATGTAGAGTATCGGCCAACGTTAGTTTCGCACGGTTCGCCCGAACTACGCCGACCTAAATGTTTTTAGTTTCGTGTTCAAAGTTCGACCACAAGAGGATCTACCATTTGCCTTGTGTTTTACAGCATAGGAGGAAAAAATCCATTGCATGTTTTATTCTGGAGAAAGTCGAGGATTACAATACCAGATTTTCTTGATACTTGATTCACATTGACCGAGTTTTAGACCACATTTAAAAGTCACGGCTGTTGTGCACTTCTATTCATCGAGCAGACCTGAAATTTGTGAAACCTTATGCAACTTTATCCTCGATCGCGCTATTCGCAAACCGAGAAGCGCAACATATCGGCAAGTGAAAGAAATGATCGTCCAATCCATTGGCTCTAGGTGGAAAGAAGAAGAACTGTCGGTGAAATTGCTGGTCGGGAGTTTCCGCTATCAGTCGGATTTACACGATGGCGCGCACCCGCGTGACCGTGACGCGGCTTGAACAAAGACCACCATCATCATGTCGGTTCCCCAGGAGCTTATCGATGCCATTGTCAAGCACGTCCCCGACTCGAGTCTCGCAGCATGCTCATTGACTGCGACGGCGTTCGTTGCCCCAAGTCAACGCCGTCTTTTTCGTTGGATCAGTCTCTCTGGCGTCCCCGAGTACGAACGCATTGTGCGTTCCCTGGCCTCGTCTCCTCATCTTGGGAAATACGTCCGCCATTTGGCCCTCCACATACAAGGGATCCCGGACGATTATGCGCCTCTCAAGTCCATCTTGCCTTTATTTTCGGAAATCGAACGTCTCTCCATCGGAGGGGATTTCAGGACCGGGACGAACGAGATGGCGCGGAATCCGTGCCTTATCGACCTTCTCTCGCTCCCAACTCTCAGATCTTTCGCCTTGGATCGTGTCAGCGTTTCATATGCTTTGATCTCGCGGGCATTGTCCACTTTCGAAGAAGTGTTGCTGTCCACCCTGGTTATTCCGTTCGACGAAGAGCTAGAAGCAGGAGTTTTCCCGTCTCCGGGAGTTCTCTTTCACTTCAGTGTCTTTGGGGACGACGAAGGAATCATCCTTAGATATCTACTTCATCCGTCGCGGATAGGGTTTCTGCACAAACTCGAACGACTTTCCGTCGTGATCCCTCCCCTCTCCGAGCAGCTCCAGTCGAGTTTCACGAACCTACTAGTCGGATGCTCGCCCACGCTGAAGAATTTAGAACTCGAACTAGGTATGTCTTACTTCTAGCCCGCTTCTTCTTTCTAAAATATTTCTCAGAAGCGCCTCCGAGCTGGCTCCCCACCCTCCCGGGTCTGACTGGGCTGGAACTCTGGCTTGACGTCGAGCTCACAAAGACTCCGGCCACACTGCATTCCGTACTATCCGAGACGATGGCCAAAGTGCCGCACCTCCAGTTTCTGACCATCGCCTTCCTCGACCGACCGGGGGGCTTCCTTCGTCCTACTCGCCAACAGTGGACGAGCCGCAAGCCGTGGGTTTGGGCCGATCTCGATTCTCTCTGGGTGGATTCAGACATGGCGGATCTGCGCGAGGTGCATTTCTCCTTGCGTTGGTTCCACAACGAGCCATCCAGATACGTGGAGTTTGTCCCATTCATCCAGGCTCATCTTCCCCGGACTTTCGACGCCAAATTGATCAAGTTTTCGTATCGTACATCCCTCCAGCATCCGATGGACAAATTTGTGGCGAAAACCTTGGACTCCCTCCTTTCTTGAATTTTATTGTACCAACTTTTCTTTCGAGGGTTTCAGGCGAATACGGAAGTGTGGTGGTTTAGTACAACGAGTATTGCAACCCCCATTGATTTTGTTACCGGTTGCCAAATGTTTTAGGCTCATTCAGACAATTCCGAAATTGGATGGGCCCCCCTCGCCGCCTGTAATATACAAGAAGAAGCTCCGAACTAGAGGTGAACTGAGCTGTAGGTATATTGTGCACACTCCATAACGCTGCAATCTTGCAAGCCTGCAATCAATCATCTACCCAAGGAAGAGGGAAAATCCACGCAAACGTCGAGCATTATTGACGCACAGTTCCGACCACGCTCGTATTGCCCCTTGCATATCTCCTGCGATGCCACTAGAATGAGTCGCAACGCCGAAGGGCCAAGGAGACTGACTGCCAAGTTTTATGCTGACATGGTGCTGCTGACGCTTACTTCCATCCGTTCCGTATCCGGATGGATCTTTCTGCACAACTATGGCGATGATCTCCGCAGCAGCACGACATACTCCCTCGAGACGCGCCGGAAGCCCAGCGGTTGCGATCCGTTGGGCTTCCCACTGAACCGAGTCTTAATAGCTCAGTGTTTGTTTGAACTGCCATTCCGAAAAGACACCCACCGATATGATTATCGACGTAGACGATGCCCCTCCCCCTTACCAACTTAAGGAATTTGTCGACAACGCAGTTGTAGGAGGCGAGTAGTTCCCTTATTTTTACTCTTCTCCGTATTGAACGACGTAAAGAGGACGGGCGCATCGATGTCGACCTAGACTCTAAGCTCGGGAGAACCCTATCGATACTCGTTCCACATCCTCCAAGATGCTTGCCCGACCTTTCCGTCTACACTGACCGGCGAGAGTGGGAAATTAAGCTCAATATCGTTATCCAAGTGGTCGGTAGTCGCGGAGATGTTCAACCCTTCATCGCCCTCGGGAACGAGTTACAGAAACACGGCCATCGCGTGCGCCTCGCCACCCACAATCTCTTTGAAGACTTCGTCAGGCAATCCGGGCTCGAGTTTTATCCCATCGGTGGGGACCCAGCTGAGCTGATGGCATATATGGTCAAGAACCCAGGCCTCATCCCCAGCATGAAAAGCTTGCGACAGGGCGATATTCAGCGCAAACGAGCAATGATTTCGGAGATGCTCGAAGGCTGCTGGCGAAGTTGCATGGAGCCGGATACGGTTTCAGGTGCACCGTTCGTTGCTGAAGCAATCATCGCGAATCCGCCCAGCTTCGCCCATGTACATTGCGCGCAGGCTCTGGGCATTCCTGTGCACCTCATGTTCACCATGCCGTGGACTAGCACCCGGACATTTTCTCATCCGTTAGCCAATCTCAAGTACTCCAAAACAGATCCAGGGATCGCAAATTACATTTCCTACGGAGTAGTGGAATTCTTGACATGGCAAGGGTGAGCGATTGAAATAAAGGAAAATGTCTCATTTAACACGCAATTTAGTCTTGGGGATGTGATCAACAAGTGGCGGTATTCAATTGACTTGGAACCTGTTCCAATATCCGAAGGTCCATCTCTTGTGGACACCCTCAAAGTCCCTTTCACATATTGTTGGTCACCTGCATTAGTGCCCAAGCCGGTGGATTGGGCGGCTCACATTGGTAAGTGCGATGTCTGTTTGAACCTTCTTAACAGCTAATCAACCCAGACGTCTGCGGGTTCTTCTTTCGCGACCCGCCGAGGTACACGCCTCCCCTCGATCTTGATGCTTTCCTACGAGCTGGTCCTCCACCGATATACATTGGTTTTGGCAGCATAGTAATCGACGATCCGCAGCACATGAGCGCCATCCTTCTAAATGCAATCCAAGTCACCGGCGTACGCGCGATTATCTCTCGTGGCTGGAGCAAGCTCGACGGTCCACCACTGCCGAACGTCTTATATATCGGCGACTGTCCTCATGAGTGGCTTTTTCAACATGTTTCCGCGGTGGTGCATCATGGGGGCGCTGGTACGACCGCCTGCGGGCTACTCAACGGACGGCCGACTACGATCGTACCTTTTTTCGGAGAGTAAGAAACGTTCCTTGAATATAGCGCTTCGGTTTACCGATATTTAAACAGCCAACCTTTCTGGGGAAACATGGTCGCCGCCAGCGGCGCGGGGCCGAAGCCCATCCCTCATCGCGCGCTCAATGCGGATAACCTAGCGGAGGCAATTGAATTCTGCCTCAGTGCTGAAGCGGCCGTGGCTGCTCAAACCATCGCAGAAAAAATGCGAGCTGAACGGTCAGGAGTCGAGGTCGCAGTGGCCTCCTTCCATGCCAATCTGCCCCGGAAACCAATGCAATGCGACATTTTTATCGATCGACCAGCTACGTGGGTGCTCAAAAAGGGAAAACGGAAGATCCAGCTATCGAAGCTCGCAGCGGAGGTGCTGGTGCAGGATATGGGTACCGAACGCAAGGCCCTGAAAGTGTTGGTCCTTTTTCATTACTTCAGAAACGGGGCTTAATTTATGTTTTCAACTCAGACACGATGCGAGCCATATCACTGTGGAGAATCGGCGCTGGGATCCTTTGACCGGCACCTCGTCTGCGATCATTGGCAGCGCCGCAAACATGGTTGACGCCACAGCGGACATTTTGGTGAAGCCGTACCAAGAACTACGTCGTGCAGGGTGTTCAAATAAGTTCGACAAGGACAGCGAATTCAGTGAAGGCTCCAGCCGCGGCACGCAGTTTCGCAGAGGGATACAGACCGCCGGTGCGATGGCGGCGGCGTCGGGAAAGAGCGTGGGCCAGGTCTTCACGGCAGGTACACGCGGCTTGATAGTGGATATCCCGCTCGCGGCGGCTGAGGGTTTGCGCTCTGTGCCGAAGCTTTACGGCGAGGAAGTGAAGGACTATGGGCGGGTGGACGACTGGCGAAGCGGGGCGGTGGTGGCGGGGCGGACATTTATACACGGGATGGCGGACGGGCTCAGCGGGCTTGTCTTGGACCCGTACCGTGGCGCGCGAGAGGAGGGCGTAGTGGGCATCGCGAAGGGCATGGGAAAGGGCACTCTTGGGTTCTGGACGAAGACGGGCTCTGCAACGCTGGGTCTGGTGGCGTATCCGGGCCAGGGGATCTACAAGAGCATACGCGCGGCGAGACATGGCAAGACCCTCAAACAAATTATGGCAGCAAGGCATGTCGAGGGAGAGTGGCTTGTTGGAAATGTGAAGAACTCCGAACGACAACGGGTTATTTCAACGTATGCGGAGTTGCTTAGTCTTTTATAAAAAAAACCGTACAATGGAATTCTCGTACTGCGCATGTTGTATGGTAGGTGACAGTCTCAAGGACTCGAAATTGTAGGTGCAGAGTCAAAATCCTAATAGCTATAGGTCAGACTTGTATGGGCCTCAAGGAACCTGAGTTCAAACAAAGTTTGAACCTAAAATGCGCTCGGAACGGTTGCACCGATTGATTCGGAGGATTTATTCGTGTCTTCGCACTACATTTGAGGCGTCAGCGTGAGTAGGGTTTCTGTGAAAACTCGGACCTTTCCGTTGCAATCTCTCCCGTCTCCAAAAGGTTGAAGGTATGGGAGTGATGGCGGACTCCGGAGTCCGCCGGACTTTCCCCGCGGCGAATCCTCCCCGCGGTATTCTTTGCGCGCAATTGTATCCACGGAAATGATCTCAGCTAGACCTCTGTAGTAATTTTTTTACGCCCCTTTCTATCCTCTATAAATACTGTGTGTATATCTTTCCGACTAAATTATGGCGGACACTTCCGTGCAGACAAATCTTCAATAAGATATCTTTCCAGCCAAATTCTCCGGGCGAAATTGTGGCAGAGATTCTAATGTATTTTATATATTGGTAGGAATTCTAGCTAGACAATGAACTATACTATATGTATTATACTGACTATACTACGTAGATAACCTTGTCCGTCAAACGGCTCCGAATGGATTCATGTGCGGCGATTCCTTCAAATAGATTTGGCTGCGTGAGGTTCGCTGCGTGTAATCGTGCGCGACGAATTCCCCGAATGAAATCTGTCGCGGGGGTCCTCGCAGACGGTTAGCCGCGCAAGGTCCCACGCAGTGATTTGCTCGCGAGGGGTTCACTGCGGAATCTTGCGCAGTGAGTTCCCCGAATGGAATCTGCTGCGGGGGATTCCTCGCGAACGGTTCGCAAGTCCAAACAAGAGAGGGGGGAGGGGGAGGAAGGAAGGGAGCAGAGGTAAGTGCGAGGGCGGAGGGGTATAGCGAGGGCAGAAGGCAAGGACGGGAGGGAACAAACAAAAGACCCACATTGTGGCCTTAGTTGGCATCCAGTCTGGCGCGGCGATTGATTTGCGGGGAATCAGGCGCGACGAATCTCCCGAATGGAATTCGTCGCAGGTGACTCCTCGCGGACGATCCGCTGCGAAAGGTCCCGCACAGAGACTTGGTCGCGTGGAAGTCGTCGCAGGGGGGTCGCTGCGGAACGGTGCGTGGCAAATCTTCTGAATGGATTTCATCACGGGGAAGTCCTTGCGGATGGTTCGTTGCGCAGAATCGGGTGCGGCGATTCCCCCGAATGGAATTCATGGCTGGGATGTTGTCGCTAATGATCCGCTGCGGAAGGTCCCGCGCAGAGATTTAGTCGTGCGGAATCGTGCGTGGGGGGTTCGCTGCGTGGAATTGTATGTGGTGAATCCTTTGAAGGGACTTCTTTGGGGGGGGGGGATTCTTCGTGGGTGGTTTGCGGCGCGGAACTCTGCATGGCGAACCTGCTGAACGGAGTTCGTCGAGGGGGATTCTGCGCGGACAGATTTGGACGGGGGCGGTTCGCTCGTGACGCAGGCGGGCGGGGCGATGAGGGACGCGGGGGGATGCAAAGGTGGAGAGTGTGCCGCGGGTTGGGAGGATGAGAGGAGTGACATCCACCGGGTGGGAGCGAGGGGTAGGAGGCGGCGGCGTGGTGGAGTGCTCGGCCTGGGGCAGAGAGGACGTGCAGACGGGGATGCAAAGGTTGTCGTGTGAGCCAGAGTCGTGGCGTCGGCACCGCGCGAATGGCACCACCACACATCATCATGCACAAATAAACACGTAGGGAAGGGAAGGGAAGGGAAGGGAAGGGAAGGGAATAAATTGCAGAGGAATTTGTGGACTCATATCACTACAGCAGAGTGGATGAAGGTGAACGGCCAGGGCGTTTCCGATGCGGGCTTTTGCACCCAATGAACTAACTGCGGTGCTTTCCCCTCAGAAATACCGTCACGGGTTTTTCAATGTAGGCATTCCCCTGTGGTGGAATGTTTGCAGGGATTTCATTGCGGAGGAACGTCCACAGCGAATTTGCTGCAGCGGAATGTTTGCAAGGATTCCATTGCGGAGGAACTTCCACAGCGAATTTGCCGCGGCAACAAGTCTGCGGCGATTTCGCCGCGGAGCTTTGATGGCGGACAGTCCGCCATCAAATGTCCGCCATCATTCCCATACTCTTGACGCTCTCCCCGTCTCTGAGTCTAAGTGGTTCCAGTGGAGTTCTATTTAGTAAATAGGGTTGTTGATTGTTCGAATTGTTAATCGATCGCATGCATCACATTCAACACCACGAAGAAATTGGAATGAGAAATGGAGAATACAGGAAACAAAGATCGTACATCAAGAAACAAGAATCGTTCAGAAAGTCTAAGTATTAACCGGGAAAGAAATACCGAGGTCCCCTTCCTCCACGCGCAAGATATCAAATGGTGGAACAACTCCATCCCGCTTCACCGCTTCTTCCAGGGCCTTCATTTCGTCCGCTCCCCCCGCAGCATCCGCGAAGAAACGATACTCTGGAGGCAACTCCGACGAGGTGAGGACCTTTGTGAAAAACCACTTGAGGCACCGCATCGCTGTCGGGCAGAGTTTATTTGAGTTCATGGGAGACCAGACGTCGTCGATGCACATCCACGATGTGATGGATGAAAGAGTGACTAGGTCGAGTTTGGGGGATATTTCTCTCCACCTCCGCACTGTTTTAAATTCAAATTCCAGATCCTCTTCATTCCAGTGGATGGCAGGACGAAAACTCTGGTCAACTCCTTCCACAATATTGATGACCATAAGATGAGGCAAACCATGAAGGGTGTCGTCCATGGCAGACAAAAAAATCTGGTACTCAGGCAATGAACACGTGCGGGGAGATACAAATGCGTATGGAACCCACCTTTTTCGGAGGGCTCGTTACAGAGGAAGGTCTGATGTTTCGAATTTGCAGAACCTGAATTCGGGGCGTGTGTTTCGCAAGGGCCGCTAGAAGGGCCGGATCCCATGAGTGAATCAAGTTGCTGAAATAATCGACGCCTGGCTTTGAGGACGCAACCGCAGCCATTGCTCTGGAAAAATCTGCGAACCTGTCCCCGGGCCAAAGGATCCCAACCTGCGAAACGGGCGAGCCTGGGAGAACACTGCACGCAACAATGTCAGGACCTTCAAAGCGCCGAAGGTTGGGCATATATATCGATCGGATAGGCGCCCTTTCGAACTCGACCCAGGATTCTATCGACGAAGGAGCAACAGAGAGGGAAGAAATCGTGGGGTTCGCGCACAGGAATGGGAAGATATCCGGCGAGAGAGGAACGGTGCACCGGAGGAGTAGCGGAAAAGAGAGGTGAAAAAAGAGCTGGAACAGTCGTGGAGCAGTTATCTCTATAACCCGGAGATTTTTCATCCCTCTCATCGCGGATTCAAAGATGGTGGAGAAACTCTTCAGTGCGTATTTCGGGTACGAAAGGCTGTCTCTCGGTCAACAGGACTCTCCAGGGAGTATCCAACTCACATTTTGAGTTCACGGACTGCATCCGCGGCCTCCTTTCGCGATCTAATGGTTTCGCAACACTTGAGGAGCTGAACGGGACTCTTCAACGATATGGCACGATAAATCCATTCCAAACAGATAGCGTGTATTTGGCGGCTAGTTCGACAAAGAATTAGCAGGTCCGTGATATTCAAGTGTCGAGAAATCCCGTGGATTAGCTCAGTCGGGAACTCGGACAGCATAGTCGATTTTTCATGCAAACGAAGTGTAGAGTGATGCCATCACTTGATGCCGTCACTGCTACTTCTTTTCTTTTTTTCTTCTTCACGTTCGAGCCTGCATCTCAGATCTCAGCGGGCGAAGCGTAGTTTTCTTTTCGTCCCTGTACTCGAGGCATTGGAGGGTGGTTATTGAAATTTCTCTCAAAGTCGGTCAATACGCAACAAAGCAAATTGATGTCGAGGGCGTATGCCGAGAAAACAAAAGAAATGATATCTTGCCAGATCCACAGGTCTAGGAAAATCTCCAGAAGTTATATACATTTTTCTACGTTGACCGCCTATACAAGTCGGCTTTTGCTCAGCGGAATCCCGGCAAACTCGTCGTATCCAAGGGCGAGATTCAGATTCTTGACAAAAAAAATAAGCACAAGATCCAAAATCCGATGGAAAGACATGCGTACCTGCAGGCATTGCGTCGCTGCACCCTTCAACAGATTATCCAGTCCGCCCTAAATCTAGTCAGACAGCACTCAAAAAGAAGTGAGAAAAAGTACGCACCACAACGACGACGCGGTCACCCTCGCGCGAAGTCTGGAATCCGCCCGCGCTCCACGTATGCTTATTCTCGATATCCTGCAGCCCCGGCACCCCCGAGGTAAGGCGCACAAGCGGCTCGCCCTTGTACCGCTCCGCAAACAGCGCAGACACCGCCTCCGCGGTGAGACGCTCCTTGAGCGGGATCGATGCAGTCGAGATGATCCCGCTGAACCATGGCCCTACCGCGGGCACGAACGCGAGCTTGATCCCGCTTCCGTCGGCGGGCAGCAGCCGCGAGAGGTGGTGCCCCGCCTCGCGCTCATGGATGTGCCCCGTCAGCGAGTACGGGCGCACGCCGCCCGCAAGGCTTTCGGGCGACACCTTTGGTGCGTTGGCGACCGTCCCGTCGGGATCCGTCACCATGATCGTCCCCGCGCCGCTGTACCCCGACAGCCCGAACACTGTCGGCAGCACGCCTGGCGCGACGTGCTGCAAAAGCGGCGCTATCAGCATCTGCGCCGACGTCGCGTAGCAGCCGGGGTTCGAGATCCGCTTCGATGCACGAAGCGCACTGCGGCCGTAGAGCTCTACTCAGAGACAAGGGAAAAAACAAGAATTTTATTCCGTATTAATATTTTTATCCCGTTACAGACGCGAAGACGCCTCACCGGGAAGCCCGTACGTCCAGCCTTCCTCGAAGCGGTAGTCCGCGCTCAGGTCGACGACGACGCTGCCCGCCGCCGCACCACCCTGGCGAGCCGCGGCGCCACGGTCCACCGCGTCTACAAACGGCTTGCATACCCCGTTCGGCAGCGCCATCACCCACGCGTCCACCTCGCCCGCCTTCTCCATCGCCTCCACGTCCGCCGCCGACAAGTTCGAGTACGTGACGGGTGTCTTGGTGTACCCCGCCAGCGGCTGGCCCGCGAGCTGGCGCGACGAGACGTGCGTCAGGGAGAGGTGCGGGTGGTCCGAGAGCAGCGTCGTGAGCGCCTGCCCGGTGTACCCCCGCGCGCCGATCAGCCCCAGGCGCTTAATCTCCGTCGAGACGGGGCCGGTAGGCGCAGGCGGCTCCGCGACAGTAGCGTACCCACGTGCGGCGCGGCGCACGCTGGTCGAGTACGCACGCGTCCCGTTCGGCGCTGCGCCCGACGGCCCCCTGTGCGGGGGCGCAGACGGGCCGACGGGGAGGTACACGCGCTCAATGCGCCCCTTCTCCTCAAACTCGCGCACGATACGCTCGACCTCCGCGACATCCTGCACGCCGTACCAGAAGAGGCTCTTCCCTGCACGCGTGAAGCTGCCGTCCGCGCGCTCGAAGTGCCACCCGCGGTTCTCGTCGTCCGCCTGCGCGGTCCAGAACAGCCGCCGGTGGTCCTTCTTGATCGCGCTGAAGACGTTGTCCATAACGTTGTTGAGCACGCCCGCACGCGAAGGGAGCAGCTTCGTGAGCACGGGGGTCTCGCCGGGCGGGTGCGACACGACCGCAATGACGTCGAGTGGCTCGTCGCCGTAGATCGTGTACGGGGTTTTTTTCATGTCCGAAAGCACGCCGGTGACGCTCTGGAAACCACTGAGCACCTCGGGGTCGCGGTCGTGGACGACTTGGCGGAAGCGGTCGGCGCCGAGGCTCTCGATGCTGTCGTGCTTGAAGAGCTTGTACCCGCGGCGAATGAGCGTGCCGGCGCCGCTGTCTGTGAAGAGCTCCTTCTGCAGCATGGACGCAGAGATAACGGCGACAGAGGAGGAGCGTGGGAGGTGGTCGAGCAGCTCCTTGAACTCGCGCAGCTTGAGCTTCGTGCCGTACTTGACCCAGGGCTCCTTCATCAGCTGGTCGTACTCCTACAGAGGATTGAGTTCTGAAATAATCAACTCGAAAAAAGTAAGAAAACCGACCTCATCGAGGTTAATGACAGACAGCTTTTCGCCAGTAACGCCATGGAAAATGCCGCCCTTTTCGTTCAAGAATACGATCTTAATGGGTTCTAGCTCCTTGGCGAGCTCTCCGGCGGCAATGTCCGCATTGACGTTGAGGATTTGCCCGTCGGGCGATTCCGCGAGACTGGTGAGGATGGGGAGTGCACCAGCACGGATCGACGCCTCGAGCGGGCGCTTGTCGATTTTGGTAATCTTGCCCACCAGCCCGTACTTTTCCTTGTCGAGATAGTCTGCGGTGAAGACACCCGAGGTGATTGGGCGTGCGCGCGTGCCCAGCTTCTCGAGCGCGCCAACGAGCTTGAGGTTCTCCTCGAGGAACACGCGGCGTGCAATCTGGAGCGTTTTAGCATCTACACACACAATTAGTTTCCCGGCGATAAAGGAATTACAAATCGCAGACAAACCTGTGACACGGATACCGTCGATGTAGTCGGGGATAACGCCCTCGCGCTCAATGATGTGGTTGAGCTGGGGCCCCGCGCCGTGGAGGACGACTGGGTAGAGGCCAACCCGGTAGAGGAAGCTAAGGCTTAGGGCCAGTTCGTCGATCTCATCGAGGACGGCACCACCGATCTTGATGACGGCAAACTTGGCGGGCTGAGAGGGGTGCGACGAGGACGAGAAGATACGCAGGTGACGCTCGACTTCGCGCTTTGTGCCGATCGAGTACAGGAGCCGAGTAATAGTGTCCTGGAAGAACGGTCAATGGTACGATCTTTAGATTCCTTTCGAGTCCAGCGAATGTGCAAAATGAAACACCATGGTCCAAGACTCAGACCCGGAGGACTCCCTGGCTGCGAACGTAGCCGAAACGTGTGCAGCATGTTATGCCCAAAGACCCCACTCGGGCGCGTGGTATTCGGAGCGGGCAAAGTGCGGCTCGCTAACTTTGAAAACGAATTTATTCAAGACACGCACCCGGTCAGTCTGGGCAATCGACTGGACAGTCCGCACAGAAACGTGGTGCCTAGGCGCAACCACAGCCTGGCGTGTACGGAGAACGACGGCGCGGCCAGCAGTCCGCCCTGAAATTCGCGAGGCCGATGCTATTGCGAGCATCGTGGATGGGAGTAAAGGAGAGAAGGAACCCTAAGGCCGGGGCAAGTGCAAATAGGTCGGAACCGTCGCACTGGCGTGGTAGAAGAAGGGAAAGCCCAGACAGCCTGCAGGCAAAAATATTAATTGACACGTGATCGATCTGTCTCGGCCGGCCAAGTCCGAGCGAGCATTTTGCGACTGAACCACTGCATCCTTTTTCGCTTCCACAGCCAATTGCGATTATAGCGCGATGAACAGCTGAATTTGCAGCCTCTTGGCGCCAGAGCGGCAATCGGCGGTGATTGTGGAGACTCGGTACCGGCTGGATCGGAAAACTGCACGAGGTAGTGTCAGTACGGTATTCAACGTTGCGCAAATAAGAATGGGGTGCTTGCTAAAACGTGTCTCAGAATTCTGTATGAACCGATGCTCAGTGGTCCGGTCTGTGGGAACGGGTGCATCATGTCACAAGACAACGGGGAAGCCAAGGAGGACGATAACAGACCCAAGAACCGAGTCGACCACGGGCAACGTGCCAAGTTCGGAAAAGAATAATATTGTAGTGCGTGTCATTGTGTAAAAAAATCAAAACAGCGCGGATATGAGCATAGAGGATCATTTTGATCCATGTCCCTCTGAGCCTCATCTGGACCCCTGCTTCTGCCCAATTACAGCTAATGTCGGAACCGAAGGCGCGGATAATTTTTTCTTGTTTTGGCGCATTTTCGAAGAATTCCAGATATCTCGCTCGGTTTTCCACCGATTCACATGAAAACTAGGTGAATCTGTCGGACTAATTCGTGCGGAATTAGTGACGGAGCGGGACTCCGAAAATATCATGCATTGGATAATTTGGGTTTTTGAACTGTTTCTGAGCTAAATGCCATTTAGCAAGCCCAGAACATGTTGTAGGGGCCTAATATTTTGTGAGGAGCAGTATTCATACCTAGGAGAGGATGTGACAGAGCCAGAACTATACATAATTTTATTAGAACTCTTCTAGCTCCATCGGAGGCATTCAGCCAACATTCAGCATTTCCTTGTATCTGAAGATATTGTGAGAATCATATTTATCTGGGAATTTTAAGCGGTTTTGGCTCGGTCACATCCTTCCCTGGATACATACATTGTTCCCCGCAAAATATTGCACTCCTGCGACATGTTCTAGGCATGCAAAACAGTATTTTGTGTGAAAATGCTCGGCAAACCCAAATTACCCAATGCACAATATTTTAGTGAATCCCGCTCTGTCATTAATTCCGCACGAATTAGCCCGACAGATTCATCTAGTTTTCATATGAATCAGTGCAACATTGAGCGAGATATCTAGAATGCTTCGAAAATGCGCTAAAACAAGAAAGTTTTATCCGCGCCTTCGGTTCCGACATTAGCTGTAATCATACCGACTGAATCTAATCCACTGATCAGCAATCTCGTCTTGGTTTGGTTTGGTCTTTTTTTTTTTTTTTTTTTTTTTTTTTTTTTTTTTTTCAAGCCTCTCTGTGGACGTTCAAATTCCAGACTAGGCTGGGTCATCTCAATTCAGACTGCTCGCCGTTTCAAACGTATACATTATCGCCGATCCGTCAGCCTCCACGATCGATATATCCTTCTCGTAACAAGATTGACTCAGAAATGGCAACTCGGCCCAAAGTCAACGTTTCGGACTCGCCGCTCTTTATTTTCGCTCCTCAAATAAAACGTGCAGAGTCCCTTTAGTGGAGTATTCGCCCCAAGGGAGGGGCTAGGAGTTGGGGTACATCGATTCCGTGGAGTGTCTGGCAGGTTTAAACATTTCGTTGATTCCTTCCAGCTCTCGCACTTCCGCCATGAAGTTTGCTACTTTCATTGCACTCTTCGCTGGCGTGGTATCCATCGGTGCGACGGTTAGCAACTCCGAGACCGAGACCCGACGTCAGCTGCTCCCCCAGTCTGTCCCTCGCGCACCGTTCGCCGAAACGAACGCCAATCGTCTGGCGCGCGGACTTCCTCCGAATCCCCCTGCTATTCGCGGCACCAGCATTTATGGTGGGTGCACTCATACATTAAGTCTGCGCGCTGTCGGGACTCATTCAGGTCCTTTTTATGTATTCCAGGCGCAAAGAGAGGTACTCCCTCGAACACCCCGCAGTGCACAGCTCCTGGACAACCTTGCGACCTCGCCGACCCGGGCGTCTGCTGTTCGCAGGTTTGTGTGGCCCCCGGCGTAAGCTTTTCTTTTACTTGAAAAATACGCGACAGCGCGACTGAGAATGTTTTTTCTAGTTCTGCCTGGATCTGAATAACCCAGCGCCGCCTGCGTGAAAGCCTCTCCTCCAATCCTGCTCGGTCAACTCCGACTGTTGTGGGGATCTCTGTGTTGCCGGGGTACGTTTCCCTCCCCTTCGTATGCCAAATTACTGACAATGAGAATCTTTTTCTGATATAGCTCTGCACTTGAGATACTCCAGCTTCTACCATTGATACCACTATTTATCGTACAATTCCGAGTCCTATTTCGTTCACAGTTAAACATACATCTGTTCGACGAATTTGCACCCTACTTCACACCCCTGTGACCGCATTTGCGACCGACTGAAACGATAGTCCGGAATTAGTGCCACTCATCAGCTGCGCATCTTTTCTGGTCTTTAGTTCGTTCCCGTGTGCCTTCAACAATTTTATGAAAACTCCGCCAGCACCTTCCCCACAGGTCCCGCCCAATTTAAGTTATGTGTGGTTCCCATTTAGTCCATTACTGGAACCATACAGTGCAACAGGAGCGAATTTAGAACGGCAGTCCGGATTGCATCTGGATCTTGAATGAAAGGGTAGCCAAATCGATGGCCAATGCGACCTCGGCCTTGGAGGCAGAGGCGATTGCTGTATTCAAGAGCTTTTTGACAAACTCTTCGCTCTCCCTCAAGACAATGTCGCTGCAACTTGATTTGCATATACTTAGGTTGTTGGCTGCTCGCCGAGACTTGTGAATGGATCGAGAATCATTGGGCAGGTCTAAGTAGTATTGGTCGGGGAGGAAATTGTCTCCCCATCCTCCCTGAGCAAGATACCAAATGGCGAAACAACTCCGTCCCGCTCCACCGTTTCTTCTAAGACCTTCATTTCGTCCACTCCCCCCGAGGATCCGCGCAGGAACAATACTCTGGCGGTAAGTCCGGCGAGTTGAGGACCTTTTTGATAAACCAACTGAGACACGGCACCGATAACGGGGAAACGTCGTCCCAGCTTGAGGAAAGCCAGACATTGTCGCGGATGCATATGATGTTGAAAGAGTACTGTTGAAATCTGGGAAAGCTGTGCAAGCTGTTGCGAGCTCACAGCTGACAGCAGTCAAGATTACTTGTTGGGAGGAAAAGTTCACAGAGTACTTAACAGCTTTATTTTGGGAGGCACTGGTTATACACAGCCTAGATAAAGTAGAAGAGTATAAAGGTAGAGTAACTAAAGGCATGTACTCTACCGGATTGCAAGGAGGGTGCCCTGCAACGCTGAAGCACCCGAGTGGGACTCTCCAACCTTATGGCACGCCGATAAATCCATCTCAAACAGATATGGTGCATCTGGTTAGTTCGAAATAGAGCGAGGAGATAGCTGAGTTCTAAGTGTTCAGAAATCGCGAGTCTTAGCTCGGTCGAGAGCGTAGAAAGCGGGGCGAGCGTTCCCGAATTTTTCCTCTTGAGAGTACAAAGAAGGAACCAAGTACTGCCATCACCTTGTCTGAATACGCAGGTTCGCACACCATTCAGTTCAATTTTCTTTTTCTTTGTTTTTTTTCGGATCTGGGCATCTCAGCGAATCTTAATTATTCATGTATTTGAGGGCATTTACTCGATTTACCGAATACAAACTACTTGGCAAGGAGCTGCAGGAGCTATTTACCCGATGCTTCAGCTAAAACACAGGTGCTCTGAACCACCCTTGGAGCGGCTTGGTCAACCTTGTGCTCGGCTCTCTCCTCTCCAGCTCTCGAACTGCCTTCCCTTTGGCGGGTTTCCACGCAGCGATCCATGTCTTCATGAACGCCAGACCCTGGGCTTGCACCGCAGCGACTGTCGGGTTTGCAGTCCCTTCGCGGGTCACTATGGAAGTAGTATACATGATTCAGACTTTTATCAGGAGAAGAGAAAATCTAAACGCACAGAGATCGGCGCAGTGATAGCCCTCCCCGACCGCAATTGGCTGCGACGGTGTGCTCTGGAGGGTGACACCGGGCGCGGAGACCGTCGAATATCTCCACGGATCGCCTGTACACGACAAGTGTCAGTAGGGATTTTCTCTGAACTCCAGAGTACAAGGGCAGGTAGCCGATACGCACGTTGTCCATTCGCAAAGAAGAGGTTCGATATCGTGACGTTCCACCCATCGTAGAGACGGTTCGTCCGTGCAGTCTGGACATTGGGCGGTTTCGGGAAGGCTGCGGGGAACATTTGTTGGCATTGGCGCTGTGGGCATTTCAGAATCTCGGATGTGAATGAACAAATAATCTAACGCACCAGGTCATAGGAAGGTTGAACCAGTCTGGTCACCAGCGACGGGAGACCTGGAGGAGGTGATTCCTTTGCGATAATTTTAATAATCGGCACCAAATGGCAGGATTGAATAATGCCCTACCTGAAGATAACCAACTTCGTTGCAGCTGCATGAAGAGACAGAAGTCGTCAGGATGGGAGGGTAACCTTTAGACAAAAAACGAACACAATCCAGAACCCTATTAGTGCGGGATGAGCATGCTTCGGTGAAGAATGGTGAAAATGGCCCACATGATCTACCGGAGTTGTCTATTGTAGTGTCGGTCCAGAACGACTGGGAAGTGTTGTAGCTTCCTAAGCAATCCCTAATTTGGATGGGCAAAACCGCAATTCTGCACACGCACAAGACTCACTCGGCATCGTCATCTCCGCAAACTAAAAAAACAAACATCAATAGCAGACAACAGCTTCCACATTGGACTCGTGCACTCACGAAGGGACAGGTAGGTCGTCGTCCAATACGAGGACCATGCGCTGAGCGCGTGGTCGAGCCCCCATCCGCCCGCGGGCGCATTCACACCGTTTTTCACCTCCAGCGCATCGCAGAAGTCGAAGAATTGCGCCCCAGGACCAATCGACAACGACAAACCCTGCCAGTCCCACAGATTGTTTCGCAGCGAGCCCGCAACGTCGTCCAAGTGCGTCACGTCACCCATGCCAAAGGAGTCCTTGATCGCCTGAATGGCCTTCTTGTCCGAGCCGGTGAATACCTGTGCAATCGGTCAGGTCGAGGACTTCTACTTGTACTGGTAGAATAAATAGATGTACCTGGTCGATATGCGAAATGACGCGCTCGATATCCGCGGAACAGTTTGCGGGCATGAAGAGACGCTCTGGTTCGAAATATTGCCAGAAGTCAAGGATGGCTTCCACGACGGCGCTGGAGGCGTATCCTGCAGCGAAAAGGCCGGGCTTGTTCACCATCGTCCAGCTTGTGAGGGCCCCTAAAGGGAGTTTTGTTCAGAAATACATAAAAAATAAGAAATGGGGCGGGGGAATATAAACCTGAGTAACTTCCGCCGACTAATATCCACGGTGTAGTTGCCGGCTTGAGGTTGCCTCCATTGGGCATCGGAAGGACGACATTGTTGGTGAAATATTCCAGGTCGTCTATAGCTTGTTGCAGAGTGTGAAGTCTCAAGCTCTTGACAGTTAGATCCGGAAGCGGATTACTTCTCATATTTTAGCCCTCAAAGAATATAGACCCGAGACTTTTGGAGCACACCTTAATCCATAAAACCTGTGCTCCAAAACCACTGCTGCTCCGTTCTCCTGTTGCGCGATGCGGCCGTTGATGGTGAGGTTGGTGAGGTATCCGGAAAACCCTACCCAACGATAAGCAAAAAATTGAAGTAATTTCACCCCATGGTATACGTACCATCGGCATTGCCTTCGCCCGGCGTAAACAATATGATTGGTCCACCCTCCTCATAAAACTCCCATGTGTGCCAATACCTCTGAGTGAAGGTGCCTAAAGAGGGCTGTTTTTTTTTTCAATTACGGGCCACCATCTGGAAGAAACCAAACGAACGCACATTGTTGTGATCGATGAGCTGTTGGAAGGTGAAAGTCGTGTTGTACGGAGGCAAGACCGTTCCGTTTTTGCTGGTCACCGGGCCTGTGTTCTCAACAGGGACTTTCGGGATGGTGGGTTTTGGCATGAAGTTGGCGTGAGGACGGCCATCCAGGAGCGCGTTGACGAGGGTAAGCGAGGCGGCGACAAGGGAGAGTCGTAGAAGCATCTTGGTCTGTCTCTGGGGGGATTCGCGGCTGAAGGTACGTGTTCTTATACCTCAGACTCCTTCGACGGATCAGGGAAGGTGCGGGAAAGCAGAAGACACACACAATCTGTATAGCATGCGCGCGCAAAACCCGAAGGCCCGTATCCGAAGCAGCAAGCACCGCCGTCGGACCACATGCATAAAAAGAAGTCCATCATGCGTTATCGGTCAACGTAGAGCTAGACATCAGCAGAGTCAGACAGGTTCAAGCTGGCATTTTTGGAAGAGAGAGTATTGCTAAAAGCATCTTTCTCGGCGAGTGACCACATGGAGGATGCAGAAGAACGGGACCTCATGACATCAGGTGGCCGACAGGACGATAAGTGGTTTTCAGCCCGCGCATGGTCCGCAGAACAGCTTTGAAGTTGGTAGGTAGGTAAATAGCATTGGAACAGTCCAGAACATGTCAAGTCCGAGGCGCAATGTTGTCGATGGCTGATTTCCAAAACTACTTTTGGGTGTTAGCTGAAGAGGTCCCTGGTCGTGGGAGAAGCTTTCGGTGATCACCGATGGATTTGATTGCTGTCCAACTGAGGACCGTGTAATATTAGCTTCGGAGCGTAAGGGAAAGAGAAGGAGCTGAGTGTGTCATCTTGAAAGGCATGTATAATTATAGTTTCCGGCAGTTCGACGAAGAATAAATCACAGAAAACTGACCGCATGTTCGAAATATGAAGATGAATGGATTTGGCGCAAGATCTATGGTGGACTGTCTTCATGGATGTGGTCAGGTGTGTACAGTGGCGGCGAAATCTGATGCCACCCCCAAAAAAGGAAGGTGCCATCAATTTTCCTCCTTCTCCGTTATCTCGAGTCACACAACAGATTTTCAGACAGGATTTTCACATAGAATGATTGGTAGACATCTGTACGGCCACTTTGTAATTTTATTTTGATTAAAAACTTGAAGGATTGCGTCAGAAACAGGCCAGCACTCTTCCTTTATTCACCCACAACCACCATGTTCGACGACGCGTCTGAAGGACGCAACTACAACTAGTGCATCCTACCAAGCACAAGGCACTCCTCTCCTACAAAATTTGTGACAAAATGTCCTGGGACGAGATCATGGAACAGCCAGAGTTTTGTAATTATTACCTTCACAAGCGCACGCTGCAGCACAACTACCGGAAGTTACAGCAGATGTCAGTACCGAAGGCGTGGATCGGAAAAATGC
Organism: Mycena capillaripes; assembly: GCA_029204075.1. Taxonomy (NCBI): domain Eukaryota; kingdom Fungi; phylum Basidiomycota; class Agaricomycetes; order Agaricales; family Mycenaceae; genus Mycena; species Mycena capillaripes. Next base: position 1,862,201 of record JARHKZ010000017.1, read on the forward strand.
TGTTTTGGGTGTTTTTTGATCCTCGCGACCGATTCTGCCATATCTCCATGGCTTCTGGATGGATTGAGCTGAAAAATAGCTAGTTAATTCGGGCTAATTCATACGCAATTAGTGATAGAAAAACCTTGTGAAAAATATGTTATTTTGCACTCCTGATCATATCAGGTTCCTCGGGCCAGAAATACTGACTACAGACCTCAATCTCATCCAAACAAGCTGAAATCCTTAGAGGGGGTACTCATATACGTATCGGGTATTTTGATAGAGCCGAAAGTCCGAATAAGTTCTTTCCCTGCATTTTATTCTCTTTTTGCTACTGAGAATCCCTTGAGAGAGAATAAAAGACAGGAAAAGAAATTATTCGGACTTTCGGCTCTATCACAATACCCGATACGTATATGAGTACCCCCTCTAAGTATTTCAGCTCGTTTGGACAAGATTTGAGGTCTGCAATCGGTATTTATGGCCCGAGGAACCTGATATGACCGGGAGTGCAAAATAACATATTTTTCACAAGGTTTTTCTATCACTAATTGCGTATGAATTAGCCCGAATTAACTAGCTATTTTTCAGCTCAATCCATCCAGAAGCCATGGAGATATGGCGGAATCGGTCGTGAGGATCAAAAAACACCCAAAACGGCATTTTTCCGATCCGCGCCTTCGGTACTGACATCTGCTGTAATCGAAAATGATAAGAACTGCTATGTGACAGGGAGGAATGACAATCCAGGAGGGAGACTGAAACGAGTCTCATAAGACGCTCTCAAGGAGGCAACAAACTTGAATTTCTTTCGTGTGTTTCTTGATGTTTTAGGGATTTCCTTAGTGTATCACATTGTTTTCATCGAAATTAAATTATAGAGTAGCTGTACATATGTCCAGCAACCATTCTATGTAAAAATCCCGTCTGAAAATTTTTGGGTGGTAGCATCAGATTTCGCCGCCACTGTAACAAACCAAACGGCGCCAAATACGTGGTGACGTAACACAGCATTGAACCAGCAAATTGTGCGATAAACTTGAGCTTGAACCCGTTTAAAAAGCAGTTCATTCGAATGTTATCTATAATAAATATATCAAAACAACTAGCAGTAACCCGTGCTACGCTACGGGATATTAAGGAAGCAGAACACTGAACTGCAGGCTGAGTACTGAGTGGGATTTCAGATTTCTATTGGACACTTGTCACCAACCTTCGGTTGGTTCCTCGTGTCCTGGGTCCATTTTACCAAGGACCAAAAGAAATTCAAATCCATGTACAAAAACTCAATGTATTGGATAGCAGTAACCCGTGCTATGCTACCCTACCAATTATTAAAGAAGCAGAACACTGAAGGCTGAGTACTGAGTGGGATATCTGATTTCCATCGGACACTCGTCACCAACCTTCGGTTGGTTCCTCGTGTCCTGGGGACCCATTTTACCAAGGACCAAAGAGATTTGAACCAAACTGGTCTACATGTATGTACTTGCAATATCTGCCAATTACACCTCAAACCGAAAAAATCTCTACCAAGGACCGAAATAAATTCAAACGAAACTGTTCCATGTACAATATAAGTACTTGTACGAAAAAAATCTGAGCACAGCCAATATTTTTTCGTCATATGCTGACAGTAAGACCAATGTAAGACTACTTAGAGGCCCATGCATTAATATGCCCTCGTGATTAGTGCCCCGTGCCCTGCCCCGGCCCAATAGTACAGGAAGAAAGGCAGGGAAACTCCGAAGAGACCCGATATGTCCGATGATTGTCAGTGTTTGGACAACTGTCAAAGGACAAACCTGATTGGCCAGTAGAACTCTTACGTTACCCTTGTCTTTTGTATAAGTAGATGTTCGACTGGTAGACGAAAACAAGTTAATTACTCTGTAATTCGAATCAACTAACTTATTTTTGTCAGCTCCTGACGGTTGAGCACCGCAAGATCGGAATTTCAATACCCTGAGTGCTATAATTTTGATGGGCGGCATGTGGGTATAGGGCTGCGGGCCGAAGCCGTATAAGACGGTTTTACGGCAACCGTAAAACGGCAGCCGTACCGTCCCGTCGCACCTCTGACGCTCCCTCCCGACGGGACGGTATATGCCGTCCCATACACCGTAATACCCGTCAAAAATACGGCCGTATACGGGGTACGGTACGGCATGTACGGCTATCCAAATTGAGCGAAAAGAGATAACCGGGAACTTGCGAGGAATGTAGATCCCGCACTGATACCGCCGACGCAGATCCCAATCAGATCATAGCTTCTCTTTGACCACCATGTACGGCTGTGGATTCACCTCAGCAATTCTTCCCTCTTCCACATTTGATTCAACTGCACTTCTGGCTGTTGGCTCACTTACTTGCTACCTGAGGCCTGGATAGACCCAGTTCTTCTGTGCTGACTACTATTTGTGATGCACCTCAGATACAAGTTTTATCAGATGCCTATCTAAAAATTTTACGCTGGATTATTATCATTGTCGCCTCACACCCCTTGTGAAATTGATGAAGAATATTTAGCTTTTCTGTCACTGTATTGTGTCTTAAAGCTGCCTTCGGCCCTGAGCAGTCTCACACTAGTCTGGAATTGGCTTGCTCTTGGAGACCGACCCTGCTTGTTGACCGAAATCCATCAATGGCGGTGAGTTTATATCCATTTTTTGACCACCAGACACTCGCCTCGACCTCAAATTGCTGGCTCGCACCCCGAATTGCCCGCTTCCTGGGAACGGTAATGGACTGCTTGAGGCTCATCGCAAGCTGAGTGATTATTACTATAAGTTTGATCAGTCGCCGTACTATACCTGGGCGGCCTGTATGTCTTTTAACTCTCTGTTAGCATCTGATGTGCTGACTCTGTTTAGTACTCGATTCGCGCATTTCTTATGATGGGCTTCGTGCCGACTTTGAGGGGGACGACGACCTCATTGACCACCTCAAAAGTTCCAAAGATCGACTGGAATCTCATTTCCACACAGTGTTGCAGTTAAGACCTTAAGGGCTTAGTCTTAATAAGGGCTTAACACATATTAAGCTAACCTCTTAACATCAGAATGAGGACGGTCTAAGCCCTTATTAACCCTTAACATGCCGAGGTTGGGAAGCCGGATCAGAAGTAATCATCCAGCCCTATTGATCCGGACCTCAACAGACGCCACTCGGGTCATCAAATCTTGTCCGGTGCCACGAGTTTGCCGCCTTCTGGCCCATAAATCAATGATGAATCTATGAAATCCTCTGACGACATCAGAATGTTGGGATCCCAATTTCGGAAGCCAGCTCACTTTGAGCTCATGTCTGAGATCATTCTTTCCCAAGCACATCTGACCTCAGGAGGGTTCTGGGGATGACTACGCAGGTGAAATAAGCTTGTAGAATCTCTTGTGAATGGTTTTGGTACGGCGGCAGCGCCGACTATTTTAGGAAATAACCCTTAAAATGACCCTTAACTTGGTGGCCCTTAATAAGGCTTAACATGACTTAAGCCCTTACTTTGCAACACTGTTTCCACATGCACTACGCCAACAAGAAGTCCCCAGCACGTCCATCTCAGCTCCCGCAACCTTCTTCGCCGCAGCAGAAGGGATCGCCACAGAAGGACTTCACTGCGCGTTATCGCGTCAAAGACCGGGAGGTAATTGACGAACTCCAACAGTACTACAAGCTTCCGCGTGAGGATTTCGACCTTTGTGATCCCGTCGAGTGGTGGTTTGGCCGTCGCGCTCAGTTCCCTAACCTGTTCTGTCTCGCACGTGATATTCTCACTATTCTTGGTATGCATTTATCTTACTTCCTCAATTTTTTTACTCACTCAAACGACTCATTCAGGCTCTGCAGTAGCTGTCGAACGTGTTTTCTCAGGTGGCCGGGACACCATTTCTCTTCGCCGAGCCAGCCTGAAGCTCGAGACCATCCGAACACTGATGATTGTGAAGCAGCGACTCCGCCTGGCACGTATGGCGGTGAAGGAGTTGATTGGTGATAGTTAGCGCACCTGTACGCTCTTGTAATGCCTCGCTCAATTTTTTTTTACGCCCCGTACTGCCGTATTACGGCCGTTTTTGCCCCGTACCGTACCGGCTGACCTCTGAGAATTGTTTGTACGGGACGGGATATGGTACGGTTGAAGACAAATACGGCCGTCGATCTGACGGCCGTCCCCGTATACGGCACGGCCCGCAGCCCTATGTGGGTAACAACGAGTTGCTTTTTCATCCGGCCCAAGTTTGTCGCCGCTCGCACCCTAAGGCGATGCGCTAACAGCCCTGTGGTCTCATCTAAACAGATGCTAAAAAGTATCTCGCTCCTCGGTATCGCCCACGCGCAAACTGATCGCTGACTGTTGACTTTCAATGTAGGGCAAATTTCAGGCTGGCCCGGGGTGTTTCTCTTATGAACATGATTCATGAAGCACAAAACTTCGCGCGCTATATTCTACATCCCTGCGCCCCCCAAGTTGATCGGGCATTGGCCGACCTCGCAATTGAATTCCGGGCCAGTAAAATGTGCGTGAATTAGCGGGTACAATAGCATTATCCCGACATGTCAAGGTACAAGTTGGCCTGCTGCAGATCCTCTGTACTCTACTTCTGTTCTCGTCTTTTTCAACATAATGACACCAACCACCATGCTCGCAGCTTTGTACGTTTCTGGAAACGAGAAGCTTGTTCTCAACAAGAACTATCCCATTCATGAATTGGAAGACAACTCAGGATTGCAGCCACGGGTTCGTGCCATACGGATGCGGCTTGGTTGACCGGGGCATTCGTGGATACAATGTCGTTCGTCATGGGCCATGAAACCTGTCACGGTGGAGTACCCATAAAGTTTGCTCTCAGCATCAGTGCTGAACAGTGCTGACTTCCCCAATTCAAAGGCTTGGATCCAAGGTCGACACTCAGGTGGTACAAAAGGGCAAACTATACTCCATTCTTTCTGTGGACGGCTGCATGCATGGACTAAATGGTGGCCCCGCCATACTTAACAGTCTCGGCCCCGGCAAAAATGGCGCCTATGCCGAGTACATTATTACATTTGCAGCGACGCAGGTGTAACGGCCTATCATGCCGTTCAGCATGCTGCAAAGGTGAAGTTTCTCAGTTTTAATTCCGGGTCTTGCTCATATTTGTGATGCAGGTTAAGCGCGGAGATAAAGTCTTGATATTCGGTATTGGCGGATTAGGACACCTGGCACTTCAGTCAATGCTATTTTGGTGCAACTGGTATGGTATCTTTCCCCGAGCTCACTACCACTACTGGTGTCTATTTTCTTCGCCGCAGTGTATGTCTGCGCAGTGCGACCGACCTCAAACCAGCTGCTCACAAACTTGGACTGGAGCTTGGCGCTACGGAAGCCTTCGATCTCATTGAGCTCACCAACAAGACTTCCACTGGTTTCAAAGTCGATAAAACCATTGATTTCGTTGCTAATAATCAGAGTGGGTTTGTCTCACCAATCCTCATACCCCGCTCACCTACTATACCCCCAGCATTCAACCTTGCGATGGCGGCTCTCCAAGGGAACCAAGTCAACTTCCCTAGCAGCCCCACCTTGGTTCTAGTATGCACATCAATACCTGCCCGTAAACATATGTCGACGGAGCCGCATTTTATGTTGGTGCAAGCGCTGAGAACCTCGTCTTCAACAATTTTGGATCATCGGGTCGGGTGTTCAAAGTAAGAGCTGAGGAATTTTGAGATACTGCGCTAACCATTGTAGTTCACGGGAGCTCTTACGGCCCGCGTAGCGCCCTAGTCGCGGTGTTGGATCTTTTCGCCAATGTGTGTACTCAGCGACCTATTTGGAATACTTTCTGATCATCTCAATTAGACAGGGAACTGTCCGTGTGAGTCATGTCCACTCCGAGCCTCTTGAGAATGTGAACAAAGTTATTGACGAGCTTCGGGCTTTCGAGATCACTGGGCGTAAGGTCGTCATTCCTTACTCCAACGTGTAGTAAGCTTGGTGGGATTTAGTATGTCGGCTAATTATTACTTAAGCCAGCGAAAGGGATGATAATAATAGTATTTTTCATACTGTGAGAACCGTCTAAATTTATAGCACGGTATGAGTCACGAAACTTGGATCGTCAACAACTACAATTTTAAATAAGAACCGCAACGTCAAACTTGTTTGGCGCAGACCTCGGCAAGATCTCACCCGTCGACCCAAATGACTAGGTCCAAGCTGTAACATGGTTCACAGCGATGTAAATCAAGTGCCTCAATTTACTGCCAAGAGATGGAGTGCAAGGCGATGCACAGCGAAGTCCATCTCTGCCCGCGTGCCAAGTCTGCGCAAACATGTAGAAGCGCAACACCGTGTTGCCGCGAATTTCGCCTCGGAATGCATATTTTTCGGGCTAGGGATTTGCAGGGCTATATTCTGAGACATAGAAGCCCAGGTCTATACCCAACTTAATCTTGCCGAGGGCTAAACCGTTTAAGAAATATGATCGTGTTTGCTGCCATCAGCTGTTGTTTAACACTCGGCCATGTCACTGTTCAGAGGGTCGTTTGGTCAGATCCTTTTATAGACTTCATTATTGGATCTGTGATTACTCGAAAATCCTAGATTTATCAGAGCCTAGCTTTAACGGCGAGTGTTGCGCTTCCTAGTTTAAAACCGTCTGCTTTCTGATGGGTGTTGAAAATCAAGGTTAAATGACCGGATCAATGTAGCCGTGCGCCGGCATGATCTGCGGATGATCCCTTCGCTTCGAGTTCGCTGAAGGATGAAACTTCGGGCCATGGGTATCCGTAATCTTAGCTGGAGTCCGACGATTTCCAATGCAGTACCGCATATCGCCACATTTCGTGTGTTCGTACCAACGCATAACTGCGGCCTCACGATCGAATGTACGACTCACCGAAGGGCGTGCAACTTTTACACACTCGTATCGAGGTGGACCTTCAATGGCTCACCTATGGATTTTCTCCGAGGCATAGTCTGGCGCTCATTGACATTGGTCTGTGTTATGTCTTCTGGATTCCTTTGAACACGGATGCCTCAACGATAACACGACTCAAACAAACGCATTCTACCATCGGCAGCACGAGGTAGCACGATTATCTTGGTGCTCCGGATACCTTCGCTGTATATTGGACGGCGTCTAGTCAAGTCCTTCAAATATAGGCGCGAGTCTTGAGAATCGCGCTCTTCAAGTTGATGCAGCGCCGGCTCTTCGATTTCGTCCACCACATCTTTGGATACCCGGGGACCCCTAGGCTAGGATTTACGAGTACAGCTTAGTACGAGTCGCCTCGGAGTTTAAAAATTATGATGGCATGTCTTACGCACCTTCCAAACCTCCTAATGAAGCCGTTCTTTTCACAGATACGAATTTCGATTACAGCACTTTGCGGTACATAGGGCGCCGACCGATTTTTTTTCCATTTTGGGCTTTTTATGATCCCCGCGACTGGGACAGTCGCGGCGCCCTCAGTTCTCGTCCGTTTTCCCTGTCCATGGGCTCATCCGCTGCGCATTTCAAATAAGCAGAGGATGCGCTGCTCAGAATCTTTTATGCGGGGTTTAAGATCGTTATAGAAGTGTCCTAGCGAGAATTTCATGTTTTTTCTGCCGCTTTTTTAATAGGACACTTGTTCTGAGCTCAATTTCTCACCTTTTCGCCTGCTTATAGGCTCATTCTCTCCGTGCTTCAAATACACAGGGGATGGTCTCCTGAGATTTTTAATGTGGGCCTGCAGGGGAATATCTGAGTGCACAATATTGATGATACATCATCATTTTTGATGAGCAGGTGATAGACCGCAACTAGGACGGTTGCGGCGGCCTAAATTCTAGTTCGTTTGACCTGTCCATAGGCTCATACGCTGCGCATTTTGAATACGCAGAGGATGGTATCCTCAGAATCTTTTATACGGGGTTTAGCATTGTTATAGAAGCGCCCTAGCGGCTTTTGTTGATCCCCGGGACTAGAACAGTTGCGGCAGCTTCAATTTTCATCCGTTTGTCTTTTACATAGGCTCAAACGATGCGCATTCAAAATACGCAGGGGATAGCCTCCTTAGATTCCTTATCCTGTGATGAAAACCGCTGCTTGAGGGTTCAAATCAAGATTTTGTCCTCTTTTCAGGTGTTTTTTCACTAGAACACCTGTTCTGCTCTCAATTTTTCATTGTTCGGCTCGCCTATAGGCTTGATTTGTGTGCATTATAGAAGCGCAGGGGACCACACCCTTTGAACAGCATATATTCGAGATCATAGCGACCGTTCTACTGACTCCAAATCAAAACTGATGACTTACAATCAATGCTGTCTGCCCAGATGCCCTGCTCAGGGCCAGCATAGCATTCCGAGGAAACTGTCCGCTGCGTATTTTTGTTGCGCACAAATCAAGCTTATAGGCAAGCCAAACAATGAAGAATTGAGAGTAGAACAGGTGTTTTAGTGAAAAAACACCTGAAAAGAGGACAAAATCTTGATTTGAACCCTCAAGCAGCGGTTTTTAACGCAGGATGAAAAATCTGCGGATGCTATTCCCTGCGTATTCTGAACGCGCATCGTTTGAGCCTATGGAAAAGACAAACGGATGAAAATTGAAGCTGCCGCAACTGTTCTAGTCCCAGGGATCAACAAAAGCCACTAGGGCGCTTCTATAACAATGCTAAACCCCGTATAAAAGATTCTGAGGATACCATCCTCTGCGTATTCAAAATGCGCAGCGTATGAGCCTATGGACAGGTCAAACGAACTAGAATTTAGGCCGCCGCAACCGTCCTAGTTGCGGTCTATCACCTGCTCATCAAAAATGATGATGTATCATCAATATTGTGCACTCAGATATTCCCCTGCAGGCCCACATTAAAAATCTCAGGAGACCATCCCCTGTGTATTTGAAGCACGGAGAGAATGAGCCTATAAGCAGGCGAAAAGGTGAGAAATTGAGCTCAGAACAAGTGTCCTATTAAAAAAGCGGCAGAAAAAACATGAAATTCTCGCTAGGACACTTCTATAATGATGTTAAACCCCACATAAAGAATTCTGAGCACGCCATCCTCTGCGCATTTGAAATGCGCAGCGGATGAGCCTATGGACAAGGAAAACGGACGAGAATTGAGGCCGCCGCGACTGTCCTAGTCGCGGGGATCAAAAAAAGCCCAAAATGGAAAAAAAATCGGTCGGCGCCTTATGTACCGCAAAGTGCTGTAATATGAGACGCTCATATTTTTTTCGTGGATTTTACCGCAGGTAATGAGAGAGCTCTGAGCATTTCTTTTCGAGGTTTTTGGGCGATAATTGATGGAGCTGATCGTTTAGCGGTTGCCAACGCGTTTCAAATTCAAACTCCGAGGCGACTTGTGTTCGCCTGTACTCGTTAACTCCAGCCTCTCTAGTATACGTGATCTGAACGACTGTCTTCAGATTTCACGCCCGGTAGACTAGAGAGGCTGAAACGAGCCTAGGATACCCCTTCAACCGATCCAATAGCTACTCTGGAGTCTCTTGGCCCGAAAGGGATCCAAGCGGACGTTCTTAGGTACTCCGTTCATCGCCATCTTCTCCTCACAACTGATGCGCTCTGAATAATAGTATCGTCAGCCGTAGAACCATCGAGAAGAACTGCTATCTGGACGGAAGGGCTCATCGAAAGGAGACAGAGCATCAATGAGTACGTGGTCCGGAATAAGAAGCTCCGTCCACATTTTTTCACATGTCTCATCGATATTCATATAGTTCGACTGTGACATAAACAACTCGGATCTATTGAACCTGTTTATAAGCTTTTCGATCCTCTCGTCCGTGAGATGTTTGCCTCTTCTCTGGCCGTATTTCCGACGAGTCGCAAATAGAATTATTAAAGCCGGAATCAGAGCTCTCGGGGCTGCGGTGTAGCTCGTAACTTTTGTGATCAAAACAAGGTCAAGATTACAATTCAGGACCATCCGTTACCGACATAGCTCGTTTCTATCGTAGGATCCCCGTGTAGCCATATCCGCGTTCACCATCGGACCTCTGGTAAACGTTCTTGACATCGCCTGTTGAACTCCAGAGACTCCCGCAGTTCTTTTTTTCTTTCTGTGGTTGTGAAATGCCGAAATATCGCAGGTAAGTATATTCCGTCGCAACGAGGGCCGAATGAGTCAGCATACTTCTGACGTGCACGGAGAGAACGGCGGAAAGCAATGAGTTTGGCGGAGACCAGTGAGTCCTATGGCCTGCCGAAGGTGATGCTCCTGGTTTCAGCAGAATCGCCAACCACAATTAGAGCGCTCGGCGCGACCGCACGTCCAATTAGTCATACGTCCTCCGAGTCCTCCTCCGTGCAGCGATATTCGCGTTGATTTTCAAGATCTTTGTTAACATTCAGAGGTCGAGACCTTGTTCAGTTTCGTTTTCAGTTCGGCCAGAAACTGAGACAATTCCAGTGACTCGCGCAGGGTTCCTGTTCCCCTGTGGTTGTGACAATGCCGAAAGCTTCGCACAGAAGTATATTCGGGCCGAATGAGTCAGCACAACTCTGGCGTCCACGGAGATTCAACGTCACTTGGAGGACGGCGGAGACCAGCAAAGTCGGCGGAAGTCAGTGAGCGTTATAGACCGCCGAAGTTCCCACCTTTCATGCCACGATCGAGGCACATCACTCCGTCTAAATTCTCGGGATCCCGCACGACGCCGAGAAGTTTTCCCCGATTTAAGCTCTACAGCGACGGTTGTTACAAGTCTACGTTAGTACCAAGGCGCGGGTGGGAATTCTCCTGCTTAATTGCCAACACACTAAGTAGTTCAATCCTTGCGCTCCACGTTCAATCCCGGGCGACTTCGGGGTTTGCTTTATGTTTCGACCTTGAGTGCGGCGAGTATCAAACGAGAGCATATTTCTCAGGATCTAACCCCTCTCTCAACTTGGATGTGTATGCCTGTGGGAGCTCCCTCCTCCGGAGCCCTGCACAGATCTGTCTTCGCTTTTTTGGAGTCCCCGGTGCGTTTATCTTCCGCGGCATCCGAACAACGCGCATAATTTTATTTCCAGGTCGGTACCGAGTTTATCGTAGGAACAGTCTCAAGGTCTGAATTCCGCCTCATAGTACGACAGCGGTGTATTCAAGTTTATCCTTGACTTCCGAGGTATTGTTGCACATTCGGAAAACCCGAAAACAGCAATTGGCAGCGAAAAGCCCGAATTTTGATCGGGCTAACGTTGATCTTCTGGGCGCTAAACTAATTCAGCTCAGGATTTACCTTAAAGAAATGTTTGTTTCCTAACTCCTGGTTGATAAATTTTTCTGGCCATGTTTTACTCGAAAGAGCCGAGGTCATCCCCCCACAGACGACGTAACTTTACTTTATTTTTCAGAGTCCAGACCGAGATCGCTAATTTTTTCGGCACTGGTTTACATTGGGAATACGTAGTAACCGGGGATTTCAGTCGCTATACGTTTCATCGATATGCGATGGAGTCAAGCAACACCAGCTTCACAATGGAACGGATCAGCTGGTTTGAGTAAGCGAAAGTTCAACTGTTCCCGTACTCGTTAACGCCCTCTTTTTTTTCGGCATTACCTTTTTCCTCCGAGACCTTCACACCTAAAATTACGATTCCTTGTGTTGGTTTTCAATTCCCTTTCCCGGCTTTCGCAATTCTCATCCCCAAAGTTCACGTCCACTCTCTTTATAACTCCACTCTCTTCATATCTTCCCGCCGAACTCTGCAATGATTTCTGCAGGCACTCTAATCTGGATCTCATGTCTTCCCCTCATTCGACTGTGGGTTATTTTTTGCGACTCGCAGTATCGTCTTTGATCCTTTGACTCGCTCAGGTTCATTTGCGTGGCCTGCGGGTTCGGTATCACCAAGGCCGAGTTATTTCCCGCAAGTGCTGCCCGTGGAGCTGGCCAAATAATGCTTGTACGCGAGCCTTCTCATTTCGCTTGACCACGCTGACTAGTGAGGGGGTGGCCGCCAGAACATAACGGTGCCGAGCCTAATGTTTTCAAAAATTGTTCCTGCCTTCACGTCGCAAAATATCTCGGCTCTGGGTATGTTCTCACCTTTACCTCGCTGTATTGAGATTCATACATCGTTGCAAAGGCCCACTCGTCCTCATCGCAGTTATATATCAGCTGATAGGAATTGCTATTGCGTGGACGACGAAACAATTCTTTTGGGTTCCACATCGTTTCAGGTGAGAAATATACCCAGGCACGGCTACTCCTGACTCAAAAAATCTTCAGATGGGGAATCTTAGCAGCTGGCGGTTGGGGAAATTACGGCGATATTCGTGAGCTCTCAAATGAATATGGAGGCTTTTTTGATGAACATTATCTTTTCAGCAACGTCTATTGCCATCAGCATCGCGGGTGCAGCACCCTTCAACGGTACCTCTGATCAGACGCTCAGCGTTGCGTACATTTCGGGACTGAGTTTGTTTTACATGGTGATTGCGCTTTTTCTTCACTTGTTCATTGCACTGACTTGGACTTGACAGATAACATTCTTTCCCCTGGGCGGCCATAAGTTGATCGCACTCGACTTCAAGGGTCCGGACGTCGAGCCAGAAACTCTTCGTGCAGCCGCTCGCCAAAGGCGACGCGCTATCTTCTCGATCTTCCCACAAAAATTTACTCGACTTCTTCCGTTCAATGTTTCTACGTCCCCATCGATGGCAGAGGTAGATGAACGCGCGGAAAATTTACCTGTCATCATAGTCGCTGAAGGACCAACGGAGCCCAAATCCGAACCTCGCCCTACCTTAGTGGCTCTGAATGCGCCTTCCAGTGATTCACATTCGATGTCATTCAAAGAGGACAACTCGTCCGAACTTGTTCCTGAGCTACCGGAAAATCATGCTCCACCTTTACCTTCCACACGACGGAAAATGTGGGTCAAGTTTTTATCATTTGGGCGAGAGGTCTGCGCTCCTCCTTCATTGAGCATTATACTCTCATTCCCCATCGCCTTGATACCGGCTCTAAAGGGCCTCTTTGTGGAAGTGCAATCCCCACACATTCCTTCTGCACCTGATGGCCGCCCCCCGCTGTCGTTTCTCTTCGATACGGCCAGTTTCATCGGTGCCGCTTCTGTTCCTCTTGGTTTAGTCTGCCTTGGTTCTGCACTTGCACGACTCGAGGTACCTCGGGGGCGATGGAATCATCTCCCTGTCGGTGCAATTCTTAGCATGGCCGTTGGACGAATGTTACTCATGCCTGTCCTCGGCGTTCTGGTGTCGAAGGGCCTGACGAACGCTGGTTTAATTTCGAGAGAAGACAAGGTGTTGCAGTTTATCTGCATGTAAGCTTCCCCACTTTTCCAACGCGAATGTTCCAACTCGACACTAGAATTTTTTCTTGCCTTCCGACTGGGACGACCCAGGTCCGTGTAATTTCTTTTTATTGTTTTCGAAAATTCAATTCTCGCTAGGTTTTCGTTACTCAAGTCTACAGGTAAGGGTGTTCGGAGAGTACCACATCTATCAATCTCATATGCTTGCTACAGTGGTACGGGGACGGCTGACCATCTCTCTGCTTTTTTGATTCCCCAGTATATGTTGATGTTCCTTTCCATGACGGGACTCATCGCTTATAGTCTGGAGAATTTGTTTTGATGCCTCTTTAAACTAGATATTCCGTCGTGGCGAGTGGATCTTATGTCCTTAGATTACAGTATAGATAATTTGATACAGAATACAACTGGCTCCCTGCCAAATCGTTCTCCACCTCATGTTCTCCTCGTTATTTATTCTACTCAGTAATTTCGCCTGTGTGAAGCCTCAGTCAAATTAAGTCAACCTAGGGCACGGAATTGCGACTCGGAGTCAACAACCTAGTACTAGTTGCCGCGTCACCATGCCGCCTCAATTAGCGCGGTACTTGTCCTTGATTGGCCTATCACATGATAGTATAACAACAACTTCCAAATGGGGGAGTTCCAACTTGAGAACAACAACGATAACGGCCAAGCGAGGGCTGCGAGGGTCAAGGCGCAGGAGTATAAAGGACGATGCCGTCCTCGTGCACCCAATCCGTCTCCTCTCTCTTTCGTCGGTGTTTGAAAGCCCCGTCGTTTCGCGAAAGCCCTAGATTCAGCAGGTACTGGAGCTCCTCACGTTTTCTGCCATGTCTTCCGTTCACAGGCAAGCTATCCTCATATTTGGAATACATTCCCGCTAATTTTCACAGCGCCCGCGGTGCTCTGGATTCGGACGATGAAGAGGATGATGTTCAAATTCAATCTCGTTTGCCTACAGTCGAGTTGGATCTGGGTGCACTGGAGCACGAGTTCGACAAACAATTGGGGGAGGTCATGGATAATCTTTTTGGCGATGAGTTTGCCAGTCTCAACGACCTGGAGTCTATTGCGACCAGTTCACCTTCGGTCGGCTCTAAGGATGCCAACGGAAAATCCGACAACATGTCAACTAGCGCTGTCCAGCCAGGATCACTTACAGCAACTGAGCACAGCCGCAACAGCAAGTGGTTGGTTTTTACAATGTTGAACCTGTACTCGAAACTTATGTATATTGTCTCAGGCCAGCCACCGACGTTTACACCTCCGCAAAAACGGGTTCCATCTCCTTGGCGGACGATGGTGTTATCGTCCGTTCTACGAGGATGCCTGCGTCGACAATTGCTCAGTTCAGTAACGGAAGCGGGGAACCCGCGTTGGGGAGTACGAGCTCCGCCAGAGGAGAGACTATCACCCGATCTACAAACATGGCCCAACCTCCTTCGACTTCCAAAGAACCTACAGCCCCGTGGGGCTCACTTCGACAGCCCACCGTATTTCCAAGTCAAGAAACCGTCATCCGGTCAACGAATTCCCCTGGAGTTCAATCTGGGTACAGACCTGTACATGTGGAGACGACGCCGTTAAGAGGCCAGTCGGTCCAGTCGCCTTCCCTCTCCTTCCCACCGTACAAAACGCCGCAGTCTGCAAATCCGGCACTACCAAAGCCATCCTTCGTTTCTCTCCTTCAAACGAACTTCTCCCAGATCCCTCATAACTCATCTCACCCGACGTCAGGACTTTCTACCTCAGAAATGTTCCAGAATCCACCAACTGAACACGTCAATGAAGACATCGAAATGTCCGACTTGCGCTCACCGCCAGAGATGGTACGTGGGGCTCCAGCCGGCCCATTCCAAACAGGGTGGAACCAAAGTGTGGGTTTGATCGTTCCATATAGCTGCATGTCACTCATATCTACAACAGGGCGAAATCGGGAGGCTACAGACTCCTTTCTTCTGGGCGCACTCGGTAAATCAAGAAACTTCCAGTACCGCCCTCTCTTCCTCCATCACGTCTTCCTATGTGGACTACGCTCCTCTAGCTTCAACTTCAACTTCTTCGTATTCCGTGCCGGAGCCATGGACAATATTTCCTAGCCACTTTGCATCTAATTCGAACTCTTCGCATTCAGAACTCGCGTCTCCGGCCCTCTATTGCCCGCACCCCTCCATCTTCGAGCTCATTCAGGATGAATCTCCCCTTCGGATATCGGCTCCCCTGCTGAATCCATACATCATCCCACCGGCATTCGTCCCCCACCATGTTTGGCAGAAGGAATTTACCCGGAGTCGGCTTCATAATTCTGAGAACCGAGCCAAGTCGTCGAAACGCAGGAAAGTTTCTTCTCCTTACTTCTTCCGAACCCCGCTTGTTTTAGTGAAGAGCGCTCATCGAGGGAGGAAAACCGGCGCAAACCGATTTTCGTCCAGCTCTCACACAGCCGGAGTATCCGAGGGCCCAATCCTGGTGAGTTGCTGGTCTTGGATAGTACCATGACCGAGTCTTACTGACGGTTGCGATAGAAACACGATGATTCAAGGAGCGGGCCGCCTCGAATGCCTCAAGGAAGAGCATCCTCTCCAACATTTTCGTGCTCGTCGGAGGGCTCGTCGATTTCCGGCGCATCCCTCACTTCCTCTGAGTCCACTTTTCGCTCGTATGATCGCAGACTCAGCTCCCCACCGCCGTTCCGACAAAGACAGCAGCGCTTCAGAGCACCCACAAACGAAGGTCGAGGTTTTCTTAGCGCGCTCATGTCAATGTCCTGGCTGTGGTCACGGCAGGCTTAGCCTAATCATTCAGCGATGCTGGTCCCTGCATATATCCATTGATCTTCATACCAAAAAACCGCCATTATCTTGCTGCGTACAGTACTTATTCTAGGTTATATAAGCATAACAACGAGGGATGAGTTTGAATCGCCATGTTCTTTGTCTTAATCTCAACTGAGGGGGAAGTTGCTGACCTCGTGCCTATGAGTGGGGCGTTAGGTCCATGCAAATTATGGACTGATTGCAGGACTCACCACTCGGTGAATTTGCGCTCTCCATCGACGATAGAGATGGTCGCAAATAACCATCGGTGGCGGTCGCAACGAGGGCGCCGTTCTTGTATCCTTTGACGAGTCCCGTTGCAACGGCAATGCATCCAGCTCCGGCATCGTCGGTGGGGTTAATGGTGATCGAGGTAAACTCGACGGTGAAGGGGTTGTAGCCGTCGGCCGCAATCAATTCGTTGACAACCCCGTAGAAACCCTTGAGCGAAGAGTGGTCATACTTGGCAAGGCCGAAAGAACTATGGTATCAGTGGGATCAGTCAGAGAGCTTCAAATAACTATCGAGGACGCACGCGACTAGAGTTTGGTTGAAGTACTGCTCGTAGCTAGTGTCCCAGCCGGTATGATTGGGGAAAATAGCTGTGATCCGTGTTGAGTGCGAGTCTGAAGCATGAGATGCATCATGCAGGACGTACAAACGACCGCCGATTTGAACCATTCGGTCAGGTCATCTTCTGCGCGCGCCATGTTGGGTTTGGCAACGTTTGGCACCGCGAAAACACTGGTGACCGCAACAAGAATTGAGACTATATGGAGAGAAATCAATCGACGCCGGTACGGTCTTTGGTTAACGAACCCATCGAAAGAGAGAAATGCATGCTGAACAGGCGAAGGGGGAATGCGGTAGGCGACTTTAAACTTGGTTCGGTTGATCCCGATGTTGAAGATGCACAAGCTCGAAAAAATGAGCGAGGACACTGACTCCTATGAAACGCCGATGAAATCCGCTGGGACAGACCAGTCGATGCCTTCGATATTTATACCATTACGCCCCTTCCACAGGATGTTCGGCCGGGTGGTCCCTTGTGCCTGGTTTCAAGTGTATTCAGAAAGGGTTCACCATGCGCAACTTAGTCATCACCACTCCAGTGAAGTTTCATGCGACAAGTTTGACAAATCTTTCGCGTGGGGAATAACTATTGAATGTGGGGCCCTTGGCGAATCCCTTTCTTGATAAATCTGATAAATGGAAAACGTTGGGCTGGGTGAAACGGATCTTTTCCTGGGTTGAAAATCCATTGAACCCTTTCCAAAGAGTACGTATGTCGAAAATCAATATCTAGCCAGTGCTAAACCGTTTCCATTAGTGGCATGCTTCCCCATCGTGATCCTCGTAGGAAAGCTACGGAGGCTGTGAGAGATGATATGAACGAGTCAGAGCAAACTGAAAGAGGGTGATGGTTTAAGGAGTGTAAACCAGGACGGCGAGAGACGGCCGAGTCCCTGTTTTCCGTGCCAAGTCCAGGTTCGAAACGAAGACACGAAATACGGGCTTGCGACGGAGTACGGGCTTGGGACGGAGTACGGGCTTGGATGGAGTACGGGCTGGGGACAGCGAGTGCGACTCCCGCAATTTAAGCGAGTCGCAATCCGCAGCGTTGATCGGAGCTCGTATCGGTCCTATCATTGCGACATGTCGGGCTAAGTATGCGACGCTTTCAAGTTTCAGTCATGCTTACTGGTGAGGAAGGTACCCTCTTCCTATGACGTGACAGAAAATAAGAGTATTTAGCTAAGCCTTCTTCCAGGCTTTTCAATCTCAGTGACTTGGCAATAATTATTCTGACGCAGCGGAAGACCTCCACGCCTCGCAAACCCCTTGTTGGACCCACTGCTTGAAGCCCTAATCACGTCTTCTGCGTGTATTCCGAGAACTCCTTTCCAGTTTTCTACAGTATCTAGCACGAGGGAAACCCCAGCGGACCTTGCTCACCCTCACTTGAATGGTCAGCTGCTATTGAAGGTGCCGCGCGTCCAGCGACCCAAATACCTAGTCACCTCGGCTCAAGTCTACAACTTCATGCGACAGTGATGTCGTTAATCCCGTAAAATTGGTTCCACCGATTTCAACCGTGGGAACACCACGGTTGCCGTACACGAGCTTAATCTACTCAACAACATTATAATGAATTCTACATGGATAACCTCCAATCGTGCCGAAATCCCCCAAAAATCATTCCCAATATTAGATCCACGCTGATTCCCTGTCTTTGTCGGGGGAAGACGCCTGGGGATCTAAATCATCTGCTTCTCTGTGCCACTGCGCTCCAGATCAGCATGACAAAGGGGGAGTTGCGGCTACAAACCTTGTCCGCACCTCTCTCCATCTCCGTTTCGGACGCCGTAGCCGGCCTGGGATCGACCGTCACCATCGCTGTCCGGTGCACATCTGAGTTAAATTTCCAAAGCAAGCCGTTCGTTCGTCAGTCACTAGTACCGCCCGAGGTAAGATGCGCGTGCGCGGGGAACTCACGGATACCGATGCTCGTGGTGTGCATGTTGTTGTTAATGTTGTTCAAGCTCATCGGCCGGTTCCTGCTTCCCGATCTCGGGGGGGCCTCGCGCGAGTTGAAGTTGGAGAGCAGAGTGAGGACGTAGAGCGGGCCGAGGAGGAAGTAGAAAGATGTGGGGACTGAATTGCCAGACATTATCATGAGCTGTTCCTTGGTGGATTAATATTCTACGCACTGTTACTGTTGAACCTGGAGATGGTCGCGATCATGCCCGCTATGGCCGCGAGGCTGGTGACGATACCATTCTGCATCGAGGTGACCATAATGCGGCGGAAAAGACTGATTATGTGTTGTTAAGTTATATGATTTGTTTGGGCAGATGATAAGTCACATACGAGTCCTTGTTCTTGTTGAACGCAGTCTTCATCCCGCGGAGTGTAGAAAGGAGCGAAACTGCAATCGAGACGTCTTTTCGAAAGTGTGTGGGTTATCTGGTGAATGATTCTATCGAAGAGTATAACGCACCACAGACGGCGTTGGAGATGGACCAGACGAGCGCCAACATTTCGCGGGACTAGCAGGTCATCTGTAATTGAGAATCACAGATGACCATGGGGATACGTGCTTACATTTTGGACGTGGGTAAACAGCACAACGGAGAGGAGAGCCGTTACAGTCTGGGCAATATCGTTAATTTAGTTGCGTCCAAATGCATCCGATAATATATTCGTCACTTACTGTTGCCAGAACAAGCACACTTAGAATGGCTGTGACCAAGATGTTATTGGACCTGGCGGTTCAATTAAATAACGTGTTTTGAATAAACGGAGACGGCTCACGAGGAGTAGAATCGGGATATGAGGTATGAGTTGACGATAGTTCCGACCAGTTGGTTGAAAATGGTGTAGACCGGGGCCTATTCGACCATTAGTTAAGCTCAGCTGACGGGAAATGGATCGCGTACACTCCAAGTTGATGAGATTAGTTTCTTCTCAGCGATTGATATGATGCGTATATTCGTCACCGGCACCACCGAGCTGCCTAAGGTACAATTTGAGTCACTCAGGATTGTTTGCGAGCGGGGGAAGGGAATGACTGACCCCAGTTAGTGACGAGTGGCTACCGATATAATATTGAGGGAAGAAAGCAGGAGAAGAAAGAAAAGGACACACAATCCAAACATCTGCACATTCACCGGCCAGCGCAGCAAGTGAGAAGAGGAGGCTCGAAGATACGAGAGCCTTCCGGGTCCAGTCATCATTCGGGAACGTATTGAAGTACTGGGTGGTCAGGAAGAAAGTTGTTCCAAATAGGAACGACGCTGCCCAGTTTCCGATCAAGCCAGAGCTATTCGATAGTTAGTCGGTGGCGACGCAAAGGAACAGAGGAGACGCACCCCAAGACTGCATCGACGCTCATTTTTCCAAATCATTTCCCCCGCCGAATCTTTGTCCTTTTAAATCGTCGTCTACGAGCGTCTAAGCCCCGGGGATACGTCAAAGCAGCAGGGTCGCAACTAATTAGACAGGATCAATATTTCTTTTGGAACATTCGTCGGGAGGTCTCGGTTCTACTCGGTTCCATGAGGACAACGAAAGGTACGAACGGAGCTAAAATCTTGTTGCGAGCGGAGATAAAATTATTTCTTGCTCACTGCTATTGCTACGGAAAGACTTCAATTGAGAGCGCTTCCTCCGAGAGTAATAGTACCAACTGGTGCCGGTCCTCGTCAGCATTGGAACGAGCGAACAGAAGAAGGAAATAAAACTAAAAGGATGAAAGCGGGACTCGGCAAACAGTGTACAGCCACACGGCGATCATTATGTAACGTCACAACTCGCTTTGCGCGATCCAAGGCGCGTCCAGGAGAGCCCATTCGACGCATTTTCTTCCTGAATTCTCCTAGCTCCCAATCCATTGCAGTACGCTCATTTATTCCCGTGTTTACTCTCCTTGTCGCTCGCGCTCACCAGACCAGACATAGGCACAGTATCCCCACTCAGTTCCATTTCCGGTTCTCTCGTTGCCAATTAATATTGCAGGGCTGACTCGCGTATTTAACCGGCCCTGCTAGTTTTGCATCGTGCAGGCCCTTGCTCTGCTCGCTTATTATTGCCTTCTGCAAAATTCTGCTATAATATGCCGCATGAAGCCGCTAGGTAAAGATACCAGTATTCTGTGCTCACCTTGGTCGTCTCCAATCTTGTATACCACCGCCAAAGTATGCATCCCGCTCTGAGCTATTGCAAGCCGGAAACACAATAGTTCATCGGACGGGAGATTATTCCGCAAAATTCAACGTAAGTAATTCCAGGGACCACAAGGGACCACATCGGTCGACGGTCGCCAGCAACGGCCCCCACGTTCAATGTCGTACCCGAGGTACCGGACGACGGTCCGAGGACCGTTGTGAATTTATATGTTTCCTGGACGGCGACGACCGACCCGGAGACTGAGTCTGACTCTGTAGCTGCCGCTGGCTGGAAATAATTGGTGCGAGGCCAGGTCGCATTCCTTCTATTTGATACGGTAAGTCAAATATCCAGTATGGCGCCTGAAAACTTCACATTCGAATTTCAGCGAACTAAATCGTATTTCCGCCCTTTGGAGTTCAGTCGCGTCCCGGACTGATATCATGTGACCGCGATGCTGCCTTTTTGGCTGCCACATCATCATCCGGTTGTGGGGTGGAAAATGACCGCGGTTGAGTCGCGTCGCGCGTAGGACTTGGTCGGAGGACTTGGAGTGATATGGGCGGACTCGGCCGAGGGCTGAAACAGCCGATCAGTCAATTTTGTGATTTGCGAAGCTGATCAGTTTGCAAACTGTGGCAAGCCCTATCCCCTCTGCACTACCTAGGGATTGGATTATCATGAACCCAACATCGCCTCGGGTACTCTTTTTTCCATTCCTTTTCTTTTTCCATGTCCCACGTTACTGACGATACGCTGCAGCGGACGGAGACGTTCACAACTCACAAGGGTTTCGCTGCTGCCGCCGATCCGTGCGTTGTCTTTGACGCTTCCTGCGCCCACAAACCACCCCTTATTATGCTCTAGATTCGCACCGCGACGACGTCCAGGCGCCTCCTTCTTCAACGCCTTGCTCGCTACTGCGTTCTTCCGATGCTGGCACATTCTCATGTTCTTTGCCGCATGGGCCACTGTCATTACTGTGCTTGACCACCACCATTTCAAGGTCCGCTTTGCCTCGACGCTGCTCACGGTGTACGCCACAACATTCCGTCTGACTTTCCGAGTCTAATCTAAGCTTATCTTAGTGTCGGTACTGTACTCGGTTTCGTCGTGTCATATCGCACAACCTCTTCGTTTGAGCGCTACAATGAGGGCCGTCGCCTCTGGTCACAGATCATCCTTGCCAGCCGTACCTTTTCGCGCACCGTCTGGTTCCATGTCCCTGGTGTGTCCCATTCTCTTTTTCTCCCGCTACCTGCCCCTAATGCACACAAGACCAACCAGCAACGAAAGAAGTAGACGCGACCACAATCGTGGCCCGTGGCATGGTCGAGAAAAAGACGGTTATCAACCTGATAGAGGCGTTCAGCGTCGCGGTCAAGCACTACCTCCGTGGCGAGGACGGCATTTATTACCAGGACCTCTACTACCTCGTCAAGTTCCTCCCCGCGTACGCGCTCCCCGCAGGCATCCCCTCCAACCCGGACATGGCCAACGCCGAGAACGGTCTGTCGCCCACCTCGCGCCTTTCCGACGCGTCCGCGCACTACCGCCCCCCACTCGGCCAACCAGGCTCGTTCCTCTACCAGCGCTCCGCCTCTGCCAACTCCATGTCCATGTCCGCGCCTCACCTCCCGCTCCCAGCCACGTCGCCGACCTCCCCGCGCCGCACGAGCTTCGCCACCAAGATCCAGAGCATCCCCGAGGGCAGCCCCCGCCCTGCGCCGCCGCCTCTCACCATCTCCCCGCCCACCGCGCTCAACTCGCCCGTCGAGAAGCACGAGGGCGGCGGCGCGGACTTGCGCAGCAACAAGAGCATGCACTCGATCAAGTCACAGCTGCGCTCGCCGCTCCCGGGCGAGCCCCAAAAGATCGTCCTCGCGCGCGCGGACGAGTCGTTCCTCCTCCCGGGCTCGCTCCCGCCAAAATACCACTTCTTCGACCTGTTCCCGTTCTCGCTGCTGGTGCGCTGTCTGACGAAGCGCGGGCACGAGGTCAAGGGCAAGAAGGCTGCGCGCATGCGGGCGAAGATGCAGTCGAGCTCGGGGAGCCATAATTTGCCGTTGGAGATTAGTTTGTATTTGGTGCGTGGTGCGCCAGGGACTTTCATTTCAGCTTTATTGACGCGATTTGCACGTAGAGCTCGTACATTGCGGCATTGCAAAAACGCAAACAAACGGATGTGCCGACGATAAGTGCGTCTATTCGTGCATACTTTCCTTCGGCCTGTGATAGCTGATTCCCGCGCAGACACACTCCTTGCGTCGCTCAACAATCTCGTTGACGCGCTCACAGGTCTCGAGCGCATCCTCACGACGCCCATTCCGTTCTCGTGCGTACAAACCAAGAGGAACGAGTAACCGCTGACGCTGCTGCCCCCGCAGATATTCCATTCATCTGTGGTTGGTGACAACGTTTTACTGTCTGGCACTGGTGAGCTCCCCTTCTTACATCCTCCTTTACGGCTCCTCCCTCTCTCTCATCTTCCTCCCCTCCCCCCTTCTCATCTCCATACGCTAACCGCCTTCCCCTCCACATAGCCTAGCCAAATCGTCTCAACCATGCAATGGCTCACGATCCCTGGCACGATCCTGCTCACGTTCATCTTCTTTGGGTTCTTGGTTGCTGGGGAGGAGATTGAGAGTGCGTTTTTTTTCTTTTCTTTTTGGTGCCTTTTTGGGGTGCTGGGTGGGAGGCGGGATTTTGGGTGGGTGAGGAGATGTTTTGAGCGCCATTAGAATCCTGCGGAACGGAGGACGCCCTCTTCGACGTCAGGGCTCTTTTTGCGGAGGCCGTCCAGCTTCGAAGCTGGCGTGGTGATATGCTGTGGGCGCTGGTATGCATAGCTTCCGCACTGGTCATGGCGCGCTCGTCCGTTCTCTCCCCCTCTCCCCCTACATATTCATCCCTCTTGTGCCTTCACGACCAGAAAGTGTGACGGCACACTCCCAATATCGGTCCTCTTCCTCAAAAGTCTCTTCCTAACTGCGTTTTTAGACCCCTTCGGCTACGACAAGAACGATCTCAATCTCGACCACTTCACAAACAGGTGCCGAGCTTTGCCTCTTACGTTGTCCCTCTCGGTGGCTAACCCATTCCAAACCCTCGCAGTATCATACGTACCGAGCTGCGCGCGATTACGAGCGCGGCGGCGCCGGATCCGGATCGCTGGGTGAGTAGACGGGCTCTCCTTCTCTCTGTGGCGTGACTCTCTCCCTGCGCTCTCACTTGCTCCCTCCCCTCCCTACCCATACTCACGCTGACATCCCTTCCCTTCCCTTTCCAGATGTTCTCGCCAGAGAACGACCTGCTCTTCGCGTCGGACGTGGAGCGCGACGAGCGCGTGGGGCCGAACGAGTGGGTGCGCCGCGGGACCGGGCAGATGCTCGGCGCGCTGAGTGTTGTATGAGCGCGCCGTGCTTTCGGTTTACACTTCTTGTTCTGAGAGTGGGGCTTGATGTGGGACGAGGATGAGACCGCATGAGACTGCATGAGACAGACAAAAGATGGCCAGTTGCTTAGATGGCCTTTTGGATTGGATTGGATCTGATTTGGGTGTCGTATAATGAATGCCATTGGGGCGCGGACAGACACGATGCGGTGACATACACTTTTTTATACCTATCCTGCATATTTACGACTTACATCGCTCATCGCACGCTTGCTTTACATATACGTGAAATTGCTTTTTTGGACCAGTGCAAAACAAACGGGAATTTTATCATTTCAATGGACGTGATGAAGGTGCCCAATATTCATTTTGGAGAAAGTAAAGGTGCTTAATACTGGACTGCGCTACTGTATATCACTGCATCCCCACCTGTTTTCCCGACGGGGCGGCCTAGGGTCGCGTTGCGTACAGTTTTTTTCTTTCTTTTCCCTCTCAGGGTCTCAAATTTAGCAACCCGTGGGCGACACACAGGACGTAACTACTTTGATGACCTTCCACATTGTTACCGTTAATTCGCTCTGCTACCCCACGTTCTTCGCGGCATGTAGGTGTGGGAGGGCGCGTCCGAGTCGCCGCTTGCCGCCCGCATCGCGGCCATGTTCACGTTGGGGTACAGGGCAGTCTTTTCCATCGTCTTCCTTCTTTTTGGAACGTAACATCAACGGAGCGCACAAAGAAACATGTACACCCGAAAATGCTACCAATCCCGGGCCTTCTCCCTAAGAAAAAATAGGTTCGGAACAAGCCCGCGAAGTTCCGGCCCGGCGGGCCGGGGACCTTCTTAAGGCCGTGTTGTGCTTGTCTGGTTTTGATGGATGGTCCCGCATCTCACGCCTTCGTCAGAGCGGGGCTTGTACCGAACCTAAAGAAAAAATGAGAAGACAAAGAAATCCTCGGCATCTCGCTGCATTGAACCGTATGTCCCCTGAACAAGCCTGTGAACAATGAATCAAACTTGATGGATGTGGAATAAGCACTGTGTCAGCTTGGATTGGATCTCTCAGCGGCGTTCGACCCATCCAGCCCTTGCAGCAGTTCCTCATATCGAATGATGGGGAAGAGATCCAGCTGTACCACCTACTTTGGGAGCAATACCCCGTTTTTCTATTAATGAGCCCATCGAGACTACTGATTGTCGATTTCAACCTGGTTGCAACTTCGGCGCTGTTCCGCGGAAATGCAGTATGCGCAAGGCTCATTATGGCGTTGAGCAGGTAAATTTAACTGAGGGTGTTCCAAGATCGGTTAGATAAGCCGTGCGGTGGGTACATGAGTTTAATTACATGGCAGCGCCAGGAATCAAAGTAGGTATCGAGTGGACTGGCACGTTCCGAGCCGGAGACAAAGGCCGCAGCTCGACGAATCCCTTGCTATGCTCCTAGCCGTCGGTAAGGAACTTGGTGGTTCCTGTGTAGGCATTGGAGTACATGAAAACAGGATGGTTAGGTTGTTCCGAGCGTGATACTCAGATACTTAGTCCAAGTACAGACAGCTCGTGGTGGCGCAGGATGAAGTTCGAAGCGTCCTTGCCGGGTGGTAGAGGGCGACATTTTGAGCTGGGCGGAAAATCAGCGAAACCCTGCCGCTATGTTGGGCTGGGCATTGTTTTATCCGGTCGGTAAGTTCGGGGTTTCGCCGGTCGACAGGGAAGGCGAACATCTGTTCGAAGCCTCTTGGGGGCCTCCTGCAACGTGTTTCATTTTTGTGGGCTAGAATTTGGCATCGTAGGGACCAATTTAATTCAATCGTGAATCTCCTCTGGTCGCCTGAAGTTCTGAACACAGAAGCTGTTGAAAACAATTGAAGGTTGTGGTTCAACATTTTCATTCTGCCACCTACGGTCTTTCACAGTTCAGATTTGCAGAAGAAACACTAGATGGGATAGCCGCGACCCCCAAAAAGAGAGGACCAGATTTCCTCTCAGCACCACACGAGAAGGTTGTGAGAAAGAAGAATCGTTGTTTGTACCTGCTTGAATCACATCAAGAACTTCAACTTGAAGCATGATATTGCTTCTTTCTTGAATTTCTTCCTTCCACTACGAGGCAAGAAAAGTCCTCGCGGAGACTGTGAGGCAGGTGTCCGCCAGCGGCTGTGTGAAAACCTCCACTGGACAGGCTCAGCTAGAGTCAAACTTTCATCATCATCCAGATCTAATCGTGGGACAAGTCCCCGCAGGCGCCGGATGATTCTGCGTCGACGATCGCTCTGGACGAAAGAGACGAGATGTACGAGAGGAAGCGCTGGTCCGCCTGTGTTTCCTTATTGACATCCGGCCTGCAGATGCCTTCGGGACGTTTTGCGGTTGCTGTCGGAGTTCTGGTTGAATCTGGCCGACGGGGACGATACTGGGGTCTTCACTTTGTCATTACCGGCTCTAATGTGCTAGCGCGGGCACAGGCGCAGGGGAGTACGAGTGGCGACCTCGTTTCAGGCCGCTGTCGTCTTGGATATTTTTGCACAAGAGTACTAATGCAAAAATGGCTTGGATTTTGTACAGATACGCTCCGGCGTCTACGGACGGACGTTGAAGCACGAATCATCTGTGACTGGTACGCATATGTCGGTGATGCATCAGACTTTTGACAAATAACTTGTGACCTTGTACAAGGCCAAACAAGGTCACAAGTTTCACCAAAACGGCCGCAAGCTCACAAGGCCACAAACCAAGTCCGGAAAACCACAAGGTCACTAGTTCGACTCCGGGTAGTAGCGAAATTTTATTTATTTATTGCAATGAATCAATGTATCGGGGTATGTCGCAAGTGGACCAAGCCACAGAGGGTGTCCTTCAATCTCTGACAGTTTTTTTGGGTCCCACTCTTCAGTTTCTAAGGGTGTTTTTTATCGCTTTGACCTTGTGAGCTTGTCGGCAAGGTCACAAGGCCAAACAAGTCACAAGTTTTTTGTCAAAAGGCTGATGTGTAGAGTTGCCTAGCGGCAAGAGATGCAGACTCAACCTGGAGTGTACACCTCTCGGCAGCAGGCGGACGCACGAGGTAAGGACGAGTCAGATGCATCACCCTACATCAGGCAATGCAGAGAGGCCCTGCGGCAGATAAATATCGAGTGGCTTTTGGCGCCTAGGACTGACGACGGTTTAGACGCACAAGCCCTCATCCGCGACTCCAGCTAAAGCGTGGCCTTATATGCTACACTAGGCGAATGTCCTTAATCGTCGATTTTTGGTCGGCTAGATGCACGAAGGGAGGTGTGGGTCCGCCTGTACTCCCTTATCGGCGTCTCAACCTGCAGAGGTGCCACCCTTGATCGTCACCGACTGATCTGCGCGAGGACTAGAAGAACATGGGCGATCCTGGAGGTCTTCGATCTGCCACCTTGGATCTGATGCACCAGTGCGCGGTGGAGTACGAGCGGCGACCTCGTTTCGTGCCGGTTTGTTCTCCGGGACGTCGGAATTTGAACCCCCTGGCTGCATTTGCATTTGTGCGATCTAAGCTGAGGATGGATGAGATTGGGAGCATGATCGACTGCGCACAACCGTGCGAACAACAGGATGCGACCAAGAATTACTATGGTGGTCACGCAGAAGTGCAGGCTATATGGATCCTCTGCGCAAGACCTGGCTGTCCTATGGCGACGGTCATACTTCGTGACGGATGTGTTTGGCTCTTGGCGTTCCACAGCGTGAAATCCACGCATTGACGCGAGTAGGCGCTTCGTTTCTCGGGTTGCAACGTTGATCGGCGGTTCCTTTTGTTTGATGGGCCGCATTCTTGCAGTGCCTCAATTAATTCAGCTGTTTGTCCTGCTCGACTTCAGCTCCGGTGCGGGGCTTTCAAGCACCGTTAGCCTGTTCAAATTTTTTGGGCCCTTTGTCCTCTTCTCGAGGACTGTATGCTGTGTATATACGTCGTGTCTCAGCCTGGTTTGTCGATTATTCTTTTCGTTTTATCTCGTCGTTGGCGTCGTCTGTTCAATGTTCCTTTAAGTTTTATGCATCTCGCGCCTTTTTTTCTGTTGCGGGCTGCTTGCGACAAACAGTGATTGTATCTCATCTCCCGCTGTGCCGCGTTCCGTGCACATACGCCGTCTGGCACGGACCATAGCCGCTGTCTTGTGGTCCCATGGATCCGCGCGCGCTACCCCCTTGATTAATTTCCGCTTTTCCTTGTTGACCATCGCTTACATCTCTTCTTTTCCTCGCCCCCTCCCTCTCATTTCCCCGCTCCGTCCACAAACTAACGAGTCTTTTCGCAGATCTTTTCGACCTGTTTGTCTCGGTCGATTCCGGAGCGCGACGGGCTAGGCGAATGCTTGATGTACTACCGCACCTATTCTGGGCTTCAACCGCATGCATCCACTTGATTATTCGTTTGTTGGAGATACCGCATTCATTTGCATTTACTCGGAGCTTCATCATGCTCTTTTGTTGTTTTCCAACAAGTAGACCATGGCCTTCGGTGTGCGCGGTATTCCGAGCAAGATGATACATCTCATTAATTTTTTCCCGGTGTTCCTGGATTGCGTGGAGATCTTTGTTGGTCATTCGAGTTCACATTCTTTAGAAATGAGCCGGAGATTAATTCTCCTCGAGCTCGTACTTATCCTGTTTGGGATTCATTCTTAGATGACGAACGGCCCGCAGCGGGGAGGCTAATCGATGTGGCTGAATTTACAAGTGGGTGGATTTATGGGCGCCGTGTTCGGGTGGAGATGGGCGGGCGGTGGACACGTGTGGTCCGAGCCGTCGAATTCAATTTTTGAATATTAGACTAGATGGTGGCGTTGAGAACCTCAATGGAGATTTAATACCGGGTATTCCGACAAGAATGAACAACGGATTAGACAGTCTCAGACTCAGTGTCCGGTGGCTGAGCTGTCAATTAATTAATTCATGCATGTAGCGGTGGGGTTGCGAGTCCTGCGGCTCCGGAACTCGTTGAGTGGATATGAGTGCGGGAAACACACTCGCAACGCCGACGGCGATGCCCGTGTTGATATTTTTCAGCAGCGAATGAGACTCGAGTCCAAGAATATGGTCAATGAACTATCGTAAATCAAGTAGTGGTCAGAGATGACGCAGGTGCTTAAAACCTTGGCTGTCTTAATACTAATAGCGATCGATATGATACCCCAGATCTGCCCTAGATTCCAGTCAATGAACTGTTCATTAATAATTGTCGGTGCTGTGCCAGTAAGTATAGGTCCCATGCTTGGACTGATAATTTTGCCAGATGGTCAGCGCACGGAACTTAGTTGAGCTACTATGATCCCCCAGATTCCAGTCAATGAACGTTCATGAACTGTTGATTCATTGTCGATGCGGAGGACCCCACACGCGGGGGGGACCGCATCTTGTTAAAGATCTCGATTCCGCGACTGTAATGACAGTTCTTGATTCCCGTTCGAGGGAAGTAAGATCGTGAGTTTGATTTCCGTCGAGGACCCAAGGCACAGGGCGAGATCCAGTTCAAGATTTAATCCAATGTTCATCACCCGTCCCGCGGTGTTAGGTACAGCGTAGACTAAAGTTTCTGGTCGTGTGCAGCCTTTTTTTTTTGTTGGCTGCTGACTGTTCGCCATGGCGGCCGCGAATACTTCCGAAATATATAGTCGGTGGTCGTTACATAGACTCTAATTCCCCTATGTTCATTAACCCCGCTACCCAGCAATTAACTCCGCTCGCTATTTCCACGTTCAGGCGGTGGTAGTGTGCAAGCTAGATTTAGATCCCGCTCAAAAAGGATGCGATAAATACACAAGGGATATCCCGCTCGTCCAATCGTAAAACATATATTACGAGGGGATAGAAACCTCCGCAAGCTATGGTATTTGACGCGACGCGTCGATAATTGGGGAGAGCGATCAGTGTATGCGTCTGCTTGTCCTTCACGCGCGACGCGTCGGGGTCACATGAACGTTATTTGACTCGAACAGGCCAAGTTTCTATTTTCAATTGCATGTTCGTTGGCCATCTTTCTCTTGTACCACGACTACACCCAGCGAATCTACGTCCAGAGAATCTCGCAAGACTTTTACCGCGCGTTCTTGCACGCAGAAATCTGCACTCAGAACACTTGGAGTACTCCACAGCAATAATGTCTACGGTGAACAAGACCGCACACGCATTCGACAAGACGCGTCTCGACGCTCTACTTAATCGCCGCTTCTTCTATGCACCGGCGTTCGAAATCTACGGGGGTGCGTGCGCGATCGCCTGGATCGCAGCGCAGTGAATAAATAATGTATATCGCAGGCGTCGCTGGTCTATACGATTACGGTCCACCGGGCTCTTCTCTGCAAGCCAACATCCTCGCTGAGTGGCGGCGCCATTTTATTATCGAAGAGTCCATGCTGGAGGTCGACACGACGATCATGACCCCCGCGCCGGTCTTCGAGGCATCCGGCCACGTCGCGCGCTTTGCGGACTGGATGGTCAAGGATACAGGCAACGGCGAGGTCCTGCGCGCGGATCACCTTGTCAAGAACGTCCTAGAAGCCCGTCTCGAAGGCGATCGCGAGGCGCGCGGCATCGCAGCGACGCCAGTAACCGCCCCAGCGGACAAGAAAAAGAAAAAGCAGGTCAAGAGCACGGTGGTCAAGCTCGACGATGCTGTCCTCGCCGAGTACGAGTCAATCCTCGCGCAGGTGCGCATTCTGCCGAAATGCAAGCGTGCTTAACGAATCGCTGATATGTCGATATTCTAGCTGGATAATTACTCCGGCCCCGAGCTCGGTGGGCTCATGCGCACGCACTCGATCACCAATCCTTCCTCGGGCAACCCCGTCGGCGAGCCCCAACAGTTCAATCTCATGTTCGCAAGCAGCATCGGGCCTACGGGCCAACATCCTGGGTGTGTGGTCTTTCTCGGCTATTTCTTTTATTTTTCCCTTTATTCTTTGGTTGCCTTTTATTTTCTTGTTGATTTTATTCATTTTCACGGCGGCCACTTTTCTTTCGGCACCCTTTATTATTCGTGTTGGTGGACTGGACTCCCGCTACTTCGGTGACGTGCGAGGACGTGATCGTGTGGTGCCGCGCGTGCCAGCGACTCGAGTTTCGTGCTCGCTTTATTTTGCGGGCCCTGTATGACGGACGATGCGTGTGCGGCGAGCAGACCGAGGACTACCTTGTCATGTGCGCGTGCTCTCTGGTTCGCGCAACGGATGCGCGATGGGTCCATCTTTCTGGACATTCGCAGTAGAACTCTGGGCCGCACAATGCATGGCGGAGCACGTCAAATATGCTATAGGGCTAGGGCTCTTAGCATCCATCGTTTGCGCAACGCGTATATCCGCGGCTTGCCGTCGCTACGCCCTCCCCACACCCCTCGAGTTGCGCGATACATAGCGCGGCAAGAGTGAGCACGCGGGGATACGGCTTTATCCTGGATGCAACGCGCATCCCGCCTTTGCTTGCTGTCGCGATCGGCCCCTCGTCCTCATCCCCACGCCCCTGTCCTCTTCATCTTACTTTGTCTTAATTTTTTTTCACAACCTGCGTCGTCTGGGGAGCTCTCGTCATTGCTCGACTACCTCTCAGGGGAGTCGGTCGCGACCCTTGTCGCCCCTCTCGTCGTGGGATCGCGCACGCGGCCGATTTCCCAAGGGCACCACCAGCGCCTTCGCGCTGGGCTGCACCTTCCGAATGGCGCTGATGCGACGCGGCTGAAGCCTGGGGATATCCAGACGGTGTCACGGTTTCATATCCGGCGCGCTTTCATGCGCCATCACCCGCCTCGCTTCTCATACAAAAATACCGGCGTCCGTAACCATTCAGGCGGGACTTGTTTTGCTTCCGGGAGATCTCCGGTCGTTGAGCATACGCTTCTGTGCTGGATCGCGTCCAGCCAATGTCCAGCGAGGTCTCGCAGCACGGAAACACTTCGGCGCCCTGTCATTCTTTTGGGTTGACGCAATTTTTGCGAGCGCTGTGTGCAGGGACAGCGGGTCCTGGGATTCTCAACTAGGAATTCGCATGCACGTTCCCCCTCGTTAGAGGAGATGGTTGACGATATCTCCGGAGCCGCGCGAAGAGCACTCAGAGTCTCGGTGCGAACCCCGAGCTGGCGACCCTCTCACGACGTCCGGCGTCCGCACCGCGATGACGGGACATGGTGGTAAACGACGAGGGTTTTTGGCTTCTCTCTCTGTTCTTGGTGTTATCGCTCTTCTTTCCGCGTTGCACTGTCTTGCTGGTCTAGCTTCGTTCCTTCTTTTTCATTGCAATCTTCCTTCTCATTTTTCGCTTATTCTTTCCCCACCGCCGTTTCCTTTTTTGTCGAAGTCCTTCCTTCTAAGTATCATTCATCTTTTTGCGCCCTTTTCTCTTTTGTTTCTTTGAAATTCTCTCTTGGATGATGATGGCGATCAAGGGTGACGATAAGAGATCGCCGATCATTCACGATCGTTCTTCTGACGTTGCGATCGTGATATCGGGATCGGGAACAATTTTGTGCGAGTCGCCATTTTTCTGGTTTCGCACTTTCGCGGTCACCTGAAGCGCGATTTCGTCTTCATTTATTCGTGTCTTTATGTCCTTGCGATTTCAGATACTAAACATAATTTTTTCTTGGTAGTTTCCTGCGCCCGGAGACAGCCCAGGGTCATTTCCTGAACTTTTCGCGTCTACTCGAGTTCAACAACGGGCGCGTGCCGTTCGCGTCTGCGCAGGTGGGACGCGCATTCCGGAATGAAATTTCCCCGCGCGCGGGGCTACTTCGCGTGCGCGAGTTCACCATGGCGGAGATCGAGCACTACGTCGACCCGCTCGACAAGACCCACGCGCGCTTCAACGAAGTCGCCGACGTCGAGCTCGTGCTGCTCGACAAGTTCGTACAGGCCGCGGGGCAGACCACGACGCGGCGGATGACCGTCGGCGCCGCCGTCGCACAGGGCGTCATCGCAAACGAGACGCTCGGGTACTTTGTCGCGCGCATCCACGCGTTCCTGCTCCGCATCGGAATCGACCCCGCGCGTTTAAGGTTCCGGCAGCACATGGCGAACGAGATGGCGCATTATGCGGCGGACTGCTGGGACGCGGAGATCCAGAACAGCGTGGGCGGGTGGACCGAGTGCGTCGGGTGCGCGGACCGCGCGGCGTACGATCTCAGCGTGCATGCGGCCAAGACGGGGTCGGCGCTCGTGGTACGGCAGGCCCTGCAGGAGCCGAAGGTAGAGGAGCGCGTGGTCGCGGAGTGGGACAAGAAGGCACTCGGGAAGACGTTCAAGGGCGACGCTGGCGCGGTGACGAGTACGGTCGAGGCGCTCGATGAGGCGGGGCTGCTGCGGCTCAAGGGCGAGCTCGAGCAGGGGTGGGTTGTTTCTCTTCGCCTCTCTGCTTCTCTCTGTACTCATGCTCTTGTCCCTTAGGCCTGCGACGATCAAGTCGGCCGATGGCAAGGAGTTCACCATTCAGCCCGGCATGCTCGTTATCGAGCGCAAGACCTTCAAGACGTCCAGTGTGTACCCAGTCCTCCTGAACATTGCACCCGCTCATTTCCCCTCCGCAGTCCGCGAATTTACGCCCAACGTTATCGAGCCGTCCTTCGGTATTGGGCGAATCCTCTACTGTTTGCTGGAGCATAGCTTCTGGAGCAGAGAAAAGGATGTAGAGCGTGGGGTAAGCTTTTTGTTCCGTTCTTTTTGCGGGGCCCTTGCTTCGCGCTCTCCGGCCTTTCCTCGCGCGGTTTCGCTTTGGGACACGCTTGGCTCTTTTGCATTTACCTACCTAAAGCACCACCGGGGTCTCGGCCTCGGCGGTTGTGCCTTTGGTGTCGTTCTTTGCCTTTGACAGTTATGCCCCGACGACCTTGGCAGGTTGTCCTTCCTGCTGTTTCGCAGCTGCTCCTGCCTTGGCTACGTGGGCCCCTGGTTTGGGATAGCGGGCCTGACGTATTGGACTTAATTTCCGTTGCGCGTCATGTATCTCAAGCTATTACCTGCTGACGATTGCATGCATCCCTTTCGCAGGTCTTATCCCTCCCGGCCGTCGTTGCCCCTACGAAAGTGCTTATCGTGCCCCTCAGCGCGCGGGCGGAGTTCGATCCGCTCGTAAAGGAAGTCTGTACGTGCTGCGCGTCATCTCTGGCTTCCCGAGGCTGACGGATTACTATTTTCTTTCCTCTTCCTCGTCTCGCTTTTCTGCTCCTCGCTCGCCGCGCCGCGTCCCTCTTCTGAACTCGCAGCCCTCCGCCTGCGCAAGGCCGGCGTGCACGCGCGTGTCGACGACTCGAACACCTCGATTGGGAAACGGTACGCCCGGAACGACGAGCTCGGCACGCCCTTTGGCGTCACGCTCGATTTCGCCTGTGCGTCGTCTGTCCCCTCGATTTTTCGCCCGCCCTAACTCACTCTTATTCGTGCACCTTTTCATCTATTCCCTTTATTAACGCACCGACTGCACGCAATCTACTGTATTAATTATCACCGAAATCAGCCGTCCAGAACCGTACGATGACTCTGCGGTGCGTTCCTCGGCCCCCTTTTTGTCGCTGGGTCATTAAGCATTTTTTTTTGCAGGGAACGCGACACGACGGAGCAGCGGATCGGCTCGATTGACGACGTGATTGCGACTGTCACGGATTTGGTGCTTGGGAGCATCGACTGGGCGGAGGCGTGCCAACGGCTACCGGCGTACGATGGCACCCAGGCGGTGGACTAGGTATAGCCCGTCGAGCGGCCTGCCAGGCAAAAGCCTAAGTGTATCCAAGGAAGTGACTGTACACACATACATAGATGATTCCGTCGCCGGTGTACTTGTGCGCTGAAAATAAATGCGCCCTCATCTGAATCCAAGACCTCACCAGACCAGACCAAACGCCTCCCTCACCAGAGTCCGAAAAAATAGTACGGAGAGGCTTTTACTTTCATCACGGGAAATGCCTCGGGGTTATTTTACGCTACGCTACGCAATCGCCATTCTGGGTGGTGGTTATGGCGTATGTGTACGACGGGCATCTCGTACCTGTTCACGTTCGTCGTCGGGACTTGGTATGTTTCGGGAACTTTGGGAACGAGAAACCGTACCTACGTGGTGATAGTTTTCCAAAGGGACGGAACGGGAACACCTCGGTCTCCGAGTCCGCAAACAGAATGTTGGGAACAGCGGCCGCAGTCGTTTCTCGCGGCACTGCTTAGTGAGGTGAGCGGCGATATCCGCGTGTAGAGGCCGGGCTGCGCAAAGTACACAATCCCGGGTAGGTAAGTGATCTGAGTGAGTTGCTGCCCGCCGTCGTTTCACACAGACATTGTTATTGCCATGGCCAAAAGAGGGATTCTATTGCGCGCTATCAAGGTACACCAAAAAAAAAAGCGCACGCGCCGCGGCCCGCATCACGTACGGAAGCGGAAAAAAAAAGGATCCAAGCAGGAAGCACGACGTGCGGCAGCCCCGACAAGCGCGAACAAGAAGTAAGACATGAGGCGTGCGAAGTTTGTTCGAGGTGATGACCAGGACGCGCATCAACGGCCGGGAGGCCTGGGAGCACAGGGCGACATATAGATAGACAGTAGGTTGTCGTAAACGTGCTTGAAGGGGCTTCAAAGGGACGGGGCGCACATGGCCGGTGGGCATGCGCACAAAGTACTGGACTCACTGGTGCTAATACTGGCAGTGGGCGTGGACCTGGGTTGCTATTGCGGTCGGCGCGCGGATCTTTTGTGGGGCTGCTATAGGCAATTGGGGAGAGCGAGAGCGGGAATGTGGCCATGGGTATCGCTGAGACGACCGGATCCAAGGGAATTGCGCAAGCCAGGGCAAAGACAAAGACAGCGGTAGGATTCACACAGAGCAGAGTGAAGCTGGCATGAGAAGAGATGGCAGGAGAGACATGTACAGACTCAGAGAAGGGCCATGCGTTCACGAGTCACGAGTGGGCGGGGACATGTCGAGGCACTTTGTGGGCTGCGAGCTGCGTGAGAGCTGGGGAACTGGGACGACGACAGGCACGATACGGGTTCGTCTCGCGGCGAAAGAAAATGGAAATGCCGGTGCATTGAAAATTGGTTAAGGCTTGTCATTTATAGAGAAGGTTCCCGTCGGCACCTATGTTAGGCGGGACTGTATTGCAAGTTGGAAGAAGCCTGCAATAGCAGTGGAGGGATTAGAAAAATAAGCTTTTTGATGAATATGACGCAGGGAGCGGGGATCTCGACCCGAAAAGGAGGCGCAATTCAACGGCGGCGGCAAGAGACTATGAATATCCAGAGATTTATTTATCGAGTGCCTAACGGGATTGACAGAGAGAGGACTCCCGCGCCGGCACGTGGGGATGAGTCGGACTTGGCGGGGGAAGCGTCAGCTGACAGCGGAGACAAACGTCCTGGAAAGGAGAGAAAATAATGAACGGAGGTAGATGTACAGCAGCGTCGTAAGATGGTCGTAAGGTGATGGTATTGAGGCAGAGGGGACCAGTTTAATTGCCAGAGATATCTGGTTTCTCTGATGATCCTTGGCGTCCGCGTCGGACCCCAAAGCTACGTGTCCTGCGAATCGGGAAATGATGCATCTCAGCCTTATCTTGTAAGCGAAGGCACCTAGTCTCGCACGTTGTGAAGAATCGAGATGAGATCACAAAAATTATTGCGCGCTTCTCAAGATCAGGTAGCCCAGATCGGGCATAAGTCACGCGCATCCCCCATATATATTTCACCCAGAACGAGTTCCCCGTTTTTTCTTTCCATCCCTTTCCGTGCCGTCGCACGCGACCCTACCCTTTGCCTCTTTCTTTCTTTCTTCCTCTTGCTTTCTTTCCACTTCCCAAATGTCTTCGTCCAACAAAAAAGGCCTTGTCGCCTATCCCAGTCTATCCTCGTCCCTCCACTCCTTGCCGCATGCAACGAGTATGTCCAACGTTGCGCTACATCCCAACATGTACAAGCAGCGCGCAACAGAAAGCGAAGCAAAGGTGTGTGTTCTGGGTTTTTTTTTCTTTTTTTCTTAATAACGCTCCTTGTCTCTAGCTTCAGCATGCTTTCACGAAACCGACACTAAATCCGAACTCCCACCAATCTGTGCGTCGTCCTCGTCTTTGTGGTCCCCCGTGCACTGACCCGTCCGTTCTTGCAGTACGCTCCGTCCCAACAGGCCGCAGCGGCACCACTCATGATGCGCACGCCAGTGAGTCTCCGCTTCATCACGACTGGTGGTGATTTACAGCCAGCGCGCTTGCTAACCACCGCCACCCGCGCCCTGCAGCAAAAATCGAAATGAATGCTGCTTTGTGCTGCGCTATTCTCGTTCTCGATCCCCATCCTAGATCTCTTTTTATCTGTCATCAGGGACTTCGTAGATCCATTCCTGCATGGGCATGGCTGGCTACCCGGTTCGGTCCCGCAAAAAACCTCCTCCATCTTGCTTTCGTCGCTGTCGGTTTCTCTGCACCCCACGCACACCCCACTTTCACGTCCACGTCCTCCACACCACCACCACCACAACCATAGACATCATTATTCTGGCATTTATTTCGGGCTTATAATTTGGGGTTTTCCTACATAGATATGATACACTATAGCAATAGCACACTTGTATGTCTGCACATCATTAACATGGGTTTTGAGTGGGTTTGGTCTCTATGCGTTCGTTATTCGCCTTGGTCACCCCCCTGAGTTTGCGTGCAGCGCGTCTTTGTCCCTGAACGCGAAACGAGGGGAGGCTTCGATCCGCGGTTATTTTTACGACGAAGCATTGCAACACGTCGTTTTTTCATGCACTAGTGCCGATCAGGAATATCAAGCCCTAATTGAATCTAATTCGACTACAGGTCGGAAATAGGCCGGCCTGACGCGTTCACTGACGACTTAACAGGAGGAAAATTCAAACACATGGCTGAGTCGGGACCTATCACGGGCACTGTAATTTTTTTTTCTCCCGCCCATCGTGTACTCGCAATCCATGTATCAACGACGTCGGCAATTTCCTTGCCTTGCTTGCGTAGATGACGCCAACTACGCAAAATTCGTATAATTATTTCCGCCGCGCCCCGTCTGCCGTCTCACACATCATCCCACCATCACCCAGCCCTGGTTGTCCGCAACCTAATTTCCCCGCCCGAATAATAAGGAACGCGTTACGCATCACCCGTGTTTTATCTTACACGTACCAACTGCGCCTTTTTCGCGGTCAACAAGGAAAGGAAAAGCACATCTCCGTCCCCCCCCCCACGTCTTCTTTTACGCTCTCAAGTACGCGTCTTTCTTGCGTCTTTTTTTCTTCAAAACGCGTGTTCCTAGCTGGAATCACGCGCTGATCCGAAACTTCGATATCCGGGGTGCTGATCTCGCCGGCAGCGCAGCCGCATGCCATTGCTTGCAAAGGGGCTTGCTCAGGCTCGCGCCCACGCCCACGCTCACGCTGTCGAACGCGACACGGTCGCGCGTAGCCTCCCGCCATGTGCTTTCAATTTGATGCGCCGGGAAGTGCCGTGCGCATGGGAAAAGGATGTCGGTGTCGGCGCGCCCGTCCCGTTAACCGTGGTCAGCGTGGGGTAGATGTTTGAGAGATATCATTCAAGCCGCAAGCCGAGTGTCTCAAGTACATGCGGGCCTCATATTCGTAACCGTAAGCCTCAAGGCAAGCCATTGATCGCGATAAGATGGGATACGGACTTCTCCTGCATCTCCAGCGATAGCTTACAGAGATTTCACAGTCCATGTCAATGAGAATTAAATATTAATGACTCTACCCGGATAGGACTCAGATAGCGTCCCCGTCTTCAATATATCGATAACTTAATAACAGCAGCAGCTCGAGGCTCGAGCTGAGAGATTTCACAGTCCATGTCAATGGAATTAAATCACGTTAGGTTATTACAGGTTACAGGGATGCATTCATTTTCCAGTAATTGGATTGGAAGTGGCCCTATCCTTCTTCTTGCGAGCACTCGATGCAAGGGAGCTTAATGCGGGCGGGGCACACGCACCTTCAGTTTGCCTCTTTGTGAATGGACGGACGAATGTGTCTTGTCACTCTGTCGCGTTTTGCATTACACAAGCAGGCATCGAATCGAACGTCGCCTGTTACAACAAAGTACTAGATATTCCGTCGGCCGTTGGGCCTTTTCGAAGGGCCCCTCGAATCTAATACAATACGGTGGGGTAGCTTCGGGGATTGATACTAGTGAGTCATTGGGAAAGCAACGGAGCTCAATTGCAAAGATACTTGTCTCCGGTGTACGAGCGCATGTGAACGAAACATTAATATTCAGGCTCACCAGTCACCACAGGGACGCGGACATAGACAGACGCACAGGGTCATGTACTTCTGTGCTGGCACGGAAACAGGCTTTAGTTTCAAACTTTGGGGGGATTGCCCTCTACGTCGATGTTACGGCGCGCGGCGGAGATATACGATAGACTGTCTACGACATACCTCGATGAGACGAGACAGGGCTGGCTGGCGTCCGGTCCCACGTCGGTCGAGGAAAGTGTGCACGAATATTGCTCTGCGGGAATAAATTCGGACTAAGTAAATGAGGGGCAGCAGGCAGGCGAGCTGGCAGGCAGCGTAGGAATGATGCATCAGGTCGAAACGGCTGCCGCGGGGCACGCCGCGAAAGTAATTCGAATTTCGACAGCGGAGACATGCCGCACCGAGGCGGGTAAGTATCTATCGCATCTGATATCATTTGTCGTTCTGCCTCGGATACCCTCGCGGCGGGACAGCCTGTGTGGTCGGTCCCTCGCGCATATGTGGTACTGCTTTATTGCTCCCTGGCCAGGAGATTACACAGTACGCGAAATGGCGATCCCCTTTAGTCGCATTGTTGCTATTAGTTCACGGCCGCCTGCAGAGTTCTTCTGTCAAAGAAGAGACGGAGGCAAAAGGAAGGGCAGGCCTGGGAGGCACTCTGGCCGGAAGTGTTGAATCTATACCCAGGCCGGAGCGAACGAGCTGCAGCAACCGAACGCGATGGGATCACGTGCTGAGAAGAACGTAGTGCAAGAACAGGAAAGAACGCACGGAGGACAAATAAAGAAGACTCGGAATCATGGCGGAATCGCGAAGCCTCCGCCGTCGGGGGCCAGTGGTTGATAGGTAGCAGATTTCCTGGGATATCCAGGACGTTGGCGCGCGCATAACGGGATCTATTCGCGACCGCGAGACGCTGCGCGAGACCGTCGAACCCGAACCCAAAACCAAGCCATGACGTTGAGAGTACATATGGATGAGAAGTGCAATGAATGAATGAATGAACGACGTGCTGAAAGGACCCCCGTAGAAAAATCAGAAAGTATGTTGCGAGCCTGATGATTCTCGCAGGGCTATCTATGGCCTGCAGGCAGTACGTTAACACACGGTTAGTACCAAGGAATTCTGCACATTCCGTATTCATGGACCCTGCTGATAGGTACTGATTGACAGAACTTTGAGGTACGGTTATCGCTGTGGCTAGAACGAATTAATTCCCGAAATTCTAACGAGCCACACGACCGCCTGGCCGCCGGTAGTAGCCTTAGCTTTGGCATGGATCGACGAAGATAGTGGTCCGCTTTCTCCGATAGAAAGTCGGGAACTTCTTCTCACATAGACAGCTATTCGCCGTTATGTTAAGTACCAGGTGGGAAGGTGATGCCGCAATCGCCGGGGCGTAGGAAGTTGCGATGTGAGTGTTTGAAGGAAAACATCGGGTGGCGCTCGAAGGTTAATCGACAGCGTAGGCAACGAGAATGAGCCAGAATTGGACGGGAGAGAGTTCCAAACTTGCGCGACATGATGGTTGGAGTTTAGAGCTTTGTTGACACAGGTTGTCCAGCGCGTTCCGTTGAACTCCGCTCGGCATATCCGGGCCGGCTAGTTCCTCTTTCTTCTCTGTTCACCGACCACCTTGAATGTGGGTAGAGTCGCGGCGATCGGCGGGGGCGGTCTTACTCACCAACCTTGCAGCTTTCTCAGTGGCAACTTCAAGTTGGTCGCAACTTGAATTAGTAATGTCGCAAGCTGGAACGAGTCCGACGATGCTAAGGCTCCAACCATTTCGTTTTCGTTTGCGCAAATGGGCAAACCAAACGAAAACGAAAACAAACGTTTTAAAAAACCGTTTAAACCGTTTATAAAGGGTATTTGTTGCGGCGCATAAACAACTGGTCTAGTGATCAAGATACCCCAATCCACATCTTCATCAACATTGCCTTCATGATGGTCTCATCCTTCATTGACTCCCGCGCCTCATGAAAAGAGTGATGCGACTTCGAGAACAGGTGCTCCACTGAGACGCTGGTGCCGGGAATGGCCAAAAAATCTCGCGCCATCAACGAAACAACCGGGAAATGGTGTCTAAATCTTGCAGTAGCGACGTCAGAGCGACGAGAAAGTCCGGTGATTAAGGCCTACCTTCTACTATAATAAGGGCTGATGGCGATCCCCACGGCCATACTAGTAGATCCGAAATGTGGCAAGGAATTGGTCGAGCTCGCTGATTGCGCCGCTCGGCGCAGATTCGTCGGGTCACAGAGGTGTTACCCTTTTTTCAGCCCAGCCAGGATGATTTGAGTGACACGCCGCAATATCGCGCCATTGCAGCCTATGATATTCCGGCCATTGAAGGAACCGAGTGCAGAGATGAGAGCAACCACATCATATCGAACAAATTCGTCGTGATCCGCTGAGTTGCCGTTGATAGAATCACAACTAACTCTCTGATTGTTTTCGCAGCGTTCGCTCGTTACATAAACCTGAGAAAATTTAATCGTTTAACCGTATAAAAACCATTTTCGAACCGTTTACATGGGCCCACAAACTAAACGAAAATAAATACGATTTTAATCGTTTTAAACGTTTGCAAACGAAAACTATTGGAGCCTTAGACGATGCCCTTCGCATTCTTTCCTGCCACGAAACAGAAGTAGCCATTCAATTTATTTAACTGGCTCGGACTCTTAGGTGTTCAACGTGTGCTTTTAATCTGGTCAAGCAGTCAATATTGGTGACGGGGTATGGTTGAAAGTCTTAGCAAAGACCAGCTTCCAAGTTACTGTGTAATTAACCGATGCCCCACGAGGGCGCCATCTTTGCCCTCCGCTTCTTCAGAGATGGTAATTGGCTGCTAACAGCGAGTCTGGACGCCGCTATTTGTGTCTGGGATGTCCACGCAAAGCAACCGAATATGCCATACCGAGCGCACGCTGGTAATCTCGTTTTCGAAGTGTGTTCAGGTTGTTAATGAAGTGCTGTGTTTCTGCACCAGATAGCTGCCTAGACATAGAATGGCTCCGACACTTTGTTCGCCAGTTGCTTGGTGGACCAGCACATTCATATAATGCAAATTAGATGAACCAGTACTGAAAACTCTTTCATGTGCAAGGTCATTCCACGGAAATCTTCTCATCTACAGCGGGCATACGAACGAGATCAGTCAAATCACATGTAATGCTCGGACGACATGAACGCACGCATCTGGAAAGTCGTCAATATCTCTGTCTCCGGCGATTCGGAAGGTCCCGACAACGGTCATGCAGGCACGCGGTGAACAACATCATCTGGTGCCCCCCACCATCCGCAGGGATGAATGAAATTGTCGTGACGTAGGTTCTCGAGAAGGATAGTTCAACTGTGCCTGATGTAAAACGCAGGGCGTCGTTTGACGGGACGGCGCGGTTGTGGGATTCCGTGACCGGAGAATGCCTGTGTGTTTTCCGCGACTACAGCCGGCCAATCCATGCGCTCAAGTTCCACCCAACCGGTCGTTGGCTCGGTGGCGACGGGTGGATGCACCTATATAATGCATGTGGCTGTGTATGCCTCTAAAGGTTATGTTCTACTAGTAATATGTTATCCAGAAACGAAATAAAGAATGGTCGTCGTTTACTGATTCGTTAAACCGAGGGTGTTCGAAATTGACTGGCAGATCGGCGAAAAATGTGGACCGCATTGCTCTGATATTGGAGTGCCGGAACGCTGCTTTTATTGATGTTTTGAAGGTCCCCGCTCTTCATGGATGAGTGGGAGCATAGGCGCTAAGTAATTGCCAATTTGCATGGTCACGGTACAAGCTCGGCATCTACCTCCACATGTAGAGCAAACACAGATAGAACTCAAATGAACCAAGCAGAATCCGCCGTGTCTCGATGACCCTGAATATTATCTGGTAAGCAAGCACCAGACTTCCGCTTCGGTGGAACATACAGAGCTCAAAAGCCCGTGCCATGAATGCGCCTCGTCCCAGAACTTGGAACTTCGCTCGGGCATCTCCGACTCGGATCATTATCATTCGAAGCGCGTTGCCTCTCACTGACACGAAACCTCGACAGGACATTGCACGAATCGCAATTACTCCGCCGGCGAGCCCTGCGATTGTCGGATGAGAAATTTGTCGCCTGGGCGCTAGCAAAGAATGCCATGTAATTTTCCAGCGCCACTCATCTTGCATCAACCGTTCAAAATCACATCCCCCTGGCTATTTTATAATTCCAGCTTGTCTGGATGATGCTCGATGCCCCGAATCCGATTTTCTCTGTCTTCTATCAACTTACCCCAGGACTTGATCGGTTCCCCACGTTCAGCCGTCCAGCCCACTATATCCGCCACGACAACGCTCTTGGCTCTCTGCTCTGCTCCAATTTCCAATGCCATCCGCAGCAGAGTCCAAGACGCCAAGACGCCAAGGTTGCGCAAACAGGCTTATAAGCCGGCCAACTGAGAAATTCCAGCCCAACTCGAATGGTCACGCCCTCCTCGTATACTTCCAATGTCGCTCCAGCACAAAAAGCCCTTGGCATTGACACCGAAGACGCTGACGACCCTCCTATTCGTGATAATACTTCCACCATTCTAAGACACACACCCAGTCCAGCTGCTGTCGATACAGACACTACTCCTGTTCACGCAGGGGAGCATTTGGGGGCCAAGGCGCGCATATCCTCGACGCTTGCGCCGATATTCAAGAAATTCCGTGCGCACTTCGTGCCTGCACACCCTCTGGGTCCGCCGCCGACTTATGCCGCCTCATTACGAGCGGTCCTCCGATACACCCCGCTGAACGTTTGTTTGGTCTTCATCCCTATATCTTGGGCGATGCACTACACGCATCAGAGCGCTACGTTGATCTTCGTATTCTGTTGTCTTGGCATTATTCCGCTCGCCGCCC
Organism: Mycena capillaripes; assembly: GCA_029204075.1. Classification (NCBI taxonomy): domain Eukaryota; kingdom Fungi; phylum Basidiomycota; class Agaricomycetes; order Agaricales; family Mycenaceae; genus Mycena; species Mycena capillaripes. Next base: position 1,906,428 of record JARHKZ010000017.1, read on the forward strand.
TTCTCGGACTTGGCACGGAGCAGATTGCGCTGCGGACGAGCCATAGTGTTGGAGGGCTGTTGAATGCCACACTTGGCAATATCGTTGAAATGATCATTGCGGGTATCGCATTGAAACAAGTAATGTACATGCACATTACCCTATATCTTTCTAATATGCTCCAGTGTAAGCTGGAACTCGTACAGAGCTCATTGCTCGGCGGACTTCTGAGCAACATGTTGCTCGTTCTTGGCATGGCATTCATCGGGGAGTGCATCATCCTCCAACGCTTCCATTTGCAGCTAACATCCAGTACAGTCGGAGGATTTCGCTTCCACTCCCAGGAATTTCAGCCTATGGTAGCACAGCTGAATTCCTCTCTAATGACTGTTTCTGTGATCTCGCTCCTAGTGCCGGCTGCATTTGTTCGCATCTGTGTTTTTTTTTGTTTCCGGCCATTTATGCTGATTGACCCGTAGCATGAATACCTCGGAGATCGTCTCAACGATGGTGAAGAGGTCCCGGTTCTATTGCAGCTGAGCCGCGGAAGCGCGATTGTTCTTATCTTGATGTAAGCCGAAAGCAAACACTTGTTAGCGATGGCTCATCTTGTCTCAACGTCCGCTAGTTACGTCTCATATGCGAGTCTTGTTTTCTTTCTATTGTGTTGCCTCACATTTTCTCTTTGCTCCAGCTTTTCTTTCAATTTTATTCGCACAGTCATCTCTTTCTACCCACCGAAAAATTACCCCGTTCCTCCATTTCTCAGGCAGACCATGCTCCGCTTCCGCTCCACACTAGCCACACTCCGGAATTCGGGAACATCGAGTACCCTAAAATTAATACGCCGGTCGCACTACTTGTCCTCGTCGCAGCCACCGGTCTTGCGTTCCTCACGGCAGAACACCTTGTCGCGTCATTGGAGGGTCTTGTAGCCGCACACCCCAACATTTCCGAAAAGTGGATCACGCTCATTGTGATTCCCGTTATCAGCAACGCTGCGGAACATCTCACCGCTGTAGTAGTTGCAAGCAAAAGGAAGGTAAATATGCGCGCGTTCTTGAGCGCAATTCCGAACCAGCTTGTCTTACCAATAAATTGCAGTTCGATTTGGCCATGAGCGTGGCAATCGGAAGCTGTATCCAGATTTCGCTCTTCGTCATCCCCGTGCTTATTCTCATTGCATGGGGCATGACCAAGCCGCTGACATTGCTGTTTGACCCGCTTGAGACGCTGGTTCGTTGTCCTTTCGGGTTATGATAATCCAACTGTGCGAACAAGTCCCATCAGGTTCTCTTCCTTTCCGTCATCCTGATCAAATTCTCGGTTGAGGACGGCAAAGCGCACTGGATGAGCGGCGTTGTTTTGCTGGGTATGTTGCCTTGTTCAACTGTTGAATTAACTCAATCCCTAATTACGTCGGGCGTAAAGCTGTCTATACGCTCATTGTGTTGTCGTTTTGGAATTTCCCGGACACGGTACGGATGTTGCAGGGCCAAGAGCTTGTGTGCACTTGAATGCACTGACTGAATCTGCTACATCCATTCTCTTTCCACAATATGTAATAAAATTTGCTACGGGCCGACTTGCCAAACCATGCCGTTTGTTTCATACGATCCGAAACATCATTCATTCGTCGAGTCGTACATTGTCAAGTCGTAAGATCCGCTGTCCGTGTTATAGTTCGTATTGTAGTTCGTATGTAACTTGTCCGTGATCATTAAAACATCGTGTTGACGACTCTCACCCGCAGTTGAAGTAGTTTCCTGGGATGACAGCGGGACATCCTTGCGTATCTGAATGCAACATTAGGATTAGTGTTAACATTCCAGGCCGATTATACCGCCACGCACCCTTGTTCGTCGGGCAGTCCGCCGGATCGTCGCAACACCTGATACACGCACGCGGCCCGGCGGGCTCGACGAGCTCGACGTAGTGCTTGTATCTGTGGATATGGATATTATTTCATCAGCTTGCCCTAATCATAGAGTATTATACGGATAAACGAACCCAAGGCACACAGATCCCTGCGGGTTGCCGCGGCCGCCCGCGCCGCCGCTCGAATCATACTGTCCGCCGCCATCCCTGGGGTTCAGGCGGTCGAGGAGCGCGGGGCGGATGCAACCGGTCACTGTCAATTCCCGACCGAATCCGGATCTCGTTAGTGCTAGCTGCATGCGTTGTACAATAGTTACTAGTAGGTGTACGTACGTTGAGCGAATCGCCCGCCGTTCTTGCCGGAGCCGCTCTTGAACGCGACGTTCCTCCAAAATTGGGCGGGCAGCTGGCCCTGCGCCGCGTCGGTGTGGCCTGCCGCCGAACAGTACGTCTTCATTCCGCCAGGGTGCTCGCTGTCGCCGATGTTCGTGTGCGGGTTACTATTACATTACATAGAATCAGGATTTCTTTTTTGGCTTCGTAGATTGAATGGAGTGGAAATACCCACCGCGGCATGATCATGCTACGAAGTCTCATATTCAAAAGTCGGATTCTCATGGGTTGGAAGGACTCACCAGAAATTGTTGGCGTTGGTCACGGAGACGATGTTATCCGCCGCCGCGCGCGACTCGAGCACATTGAGGCCCGTGGGCGACGCCAGGACGGCGGAGAGCGCCATGGAAAGGAGGTAGAAGGAACGCATCGTTAGATTGGTAGGGCAGGATGGAACTGGGGATGTCTGGGCTGGAGGTGCATTTTTACCATCATTTTATACAAATACCACTTGAATGTACTGCCTTATCCGTCTGAAGTGCCCGACGTTTGGGCGGGTGAGAACAGTCATTCAAAGTGGTTTAATGAAAACGCGGCGATTTGCTGCTCCACTCTTCCGCCTCCTACATAGGTGAGCCCGGCTTCAGACAAAAGCGGCGGCTAAGCGCGGGTTCACAATGTCTAAGGGAAGTATTATTGTGAGCGGGAGATTTAGAAGGTGTGAGGGAAGGTGAGGAAGTGAGAAAGGTTGAGAAAGTTCAACTTGGCAATTAGACAATGATCTCCGCTAAATCCCGCTAATCGTGCCAAGCGCCAGGTTGAAACGAAGACTCTGGCTGAGGCTTTACCGACGAGCAGACCTTTGGCTAATAATTACATGTAGCCCGTTGGCTATACTGGATTCAATCCAATGACCGGATGAGTGAAACTTGCGGAAATAGTACGTTCCGCAAATGTTGATAAGTTCTGGTTCGAATCGACGAATTGGCCAGTTTTTCGCGCCCATATTATGGTCAAGATTCGAGCCCTGTGCACTCCGAGTTCAAATATAACAAGTCGTTGGATTTGAACGCATGCCGGCCAGCTATTTCCGAGTTTGTCTGACGTTCTTTGTCGATTCGGATATACATACGAGATTGTTGTAAGCGCCATGCGGGTAGATCGGTATTCGCAAGAACCAGCAGCCGCATTACTACAACTTGAAGTTAGCCAGCAGTACCTTGAACATCAGGAATGAATATCATAACGGAAATGTCAACAGATGAGACTCAACTGGCATGGGACATCGTAACGCCTGTAAGTTACGTCAGAAATAAAAGGGGCGAGCTCGATAACCTCGGTCCTGTCCCTACGCCATGCGGGGAAGATTGTAGGGTCTGGAAAGCGAGCCCGGATTTCGTGATATGAATATGTGGCTCTGGAGGCAGTCTAGAGTCTCCACTGCTGACCCTAAGGGGATATCACTATCTCTCGTTGTTGCCGTCAGCCTGACGCTAGGAATATAGGGTAGTTGTAATGACAGTGCGATCCCACGGTTTTGGACGCACAGCCGTTTCTTGAAGTTCTTGCAATTTACATCTTCCCTCCTGGTGTATGCATTTATGATTTCAATCATTGTAGGCTTCTTGAACCAAAAGGATTACGTAGTAAGCACTCCAAGTAGTTGAACTTGACGGCCTGATCCGACAGTTTTCTCCGAGTTTGCTGGTCTCCGAGTCGTTTAGCATTGTCATATACACCGGCGGCCGCTCCGATAGACCAGCTAGTTGATTATCCATTCCGAGTCTTCAAATCCAGATCGTTCTAAGGTGGGGTGTGATCTTGCGAAATTCGGATTGACCTTAAGCAATGGGGATCTTGGCAGAGAAATATAGAACCGGACTCGCCAGGGAGATATCGCAGCACCTGCACGGAAATGGTTGTGGGGGGCTTGATCAATAACCTTGATCATGCGGGGAAGCTTTGAGGTCTGGACAGAGCTCAGAGTCCTTGATACGGAAGAAACAGTTTTAAAGGGGGGAATTATCAATATCTCACCGCGGAGGTTGCCAGACATCCCCAAACATTGCTACGAGAAGATGGAATAATCCGACTCGGAGGCTTGAAATTTGTCACTCCATGAGACTGGCGGTGTCATACAGGTTACGAGACGTAAAGTCAATTCCCGAAGACGACAATGTTTCGAGCGCGACGGGGTAAAGCGGCTCGGTCTTGTGCTTTGGGAGTGATGCTGTCTCCATATAGCACTGGCACAACTGGCACTCACGTTCCCGCAGAGCTGAAGTGCTTTTAAATTTGTTTGTCAAGTTCGGTCGATGGGGGGAGGGATGCAGATATCAATGAGCGCAAGAAGCATTGGTTGAAAAGGTAAATATGTTCTGCAACTGTCGAGTTCCACATCCGACTTGCATGTATATTTCTGGTCATTTTGTTTCTTGAACCATTCGCTAGTAGTTTAATTTGACGACGTGGTAAATCATCTCGGGTTTGCTTGGTCTCTGAGTCGTTTATTGTGGCGGCCGCTCGAACGAAGCAGATCGGTATGAGCGGCACTCGGTTGGTTTGATCTAGATTTCGGCGGACATGATCTTCGTTCGGAATGAAATTAACTGAGATCTTATATCGAACGAGAGTCACCAGTTGCCGCACACTCCAACATTTCCGAAAAGTGTATCACACTCATCGTGATTCCCATTATCAGGAACGCTGCGGAGCACCTCGCCGCCATCGTAGTTGCAAGCAAAGGGAAGGTAATTATACGTACGTTCTTGAGCGCACACTGCTACTTGACCCGCTTGAGACGCTGGTTCGTTGTCCTTCGGATCATGATAATCCAACCGTGCGAAAAAGTCCCATCAAGTTCTCCTTTCCGCCATCCTGATCAAATTCTCGGTTGAGGACGGCAAGGCGTACTGGATGAGCGGCGTTGTTTTGCTGGCTATGTTTCTTCGTTCAATTATTAAACTAATTTGATCCCTGATTACGTTGGATGTAAAGCTGTCTATGCGCTCATAGCGTTGTCGTTTTGGAATTTCCCGGACACGGTGCGGATGTTGCAGGGCCGAGAGCTTGTGTGTATATGAATGCCCTGACTAAATCTGCTGCATCCATTCTCTTTCCGGGATATGTAATAAAGTCTGCTACGGGTCGACTTGCCAAACCATGCCGTTTGATTCAAACGCCAAAATACAGTATCATTCGTTTGTCGAGTCGTACATTGTCAAGTTGTTGAATCAGGTGTAAAATACAGATCCTCTGTCCGTGTTATAGTTCGGATGTAACTTTTCTGTGATCATTCAAACATCGTTTTGGCGGCTCTCACCCGCAGTTGAAGTAATTTCCTGGGATAACGGCGGGACATCCTTGCGTATCTGAACGGAACATTATGTTGAGTGTTAGCATTTCCAAGGACTGCCACGCACCCTTGTTTGTCGGGCAGTCCGCCGGATCGTCGCAGCACTTGATACACGCACGCGGCCCGGCGGGCTCGACGAGCTCGACGTAGTGCTTATATCTGTAGATACGGATATTATTTCATCAGCTTGCCCTAATCATAAAATATTATCCGGATATACGAACCCAAGACACACAGATCCTTGCGGGTTGCCGCGGCCGCCCGCGCCGCCGCTCGAATCATACTGTCCGCCGGCATCCCTGGGGTTCAAGCGGTCGAGGAGCTCGGGGCGGATGCAGCCGGTCACTGTCAATTCCCGACCGAATCCGGATCTTGTTAGCGCTAACAGCGTACAATCGGTAAGTGCACGTACGTTGAGTGAATCGCCCGCCGTTCTTACCGGCGCCGCTCTTGAACGCGACATTCCTCCAGAATTGAGCGGGCAGCTGGCCCTGCGCTGCATCGTAGTGCCCTGCAGGCGAACAGTACGTCTTCATTCCGCCAGGGTGCTCGCTGTCGCCGATGTTCGTGTGCGGGTTACTATTACATTACATAGAATCAGGATTTTTCTTTGGCCTCGTAGATTGAATGGAGTGGAAATACCCACCGCGGCATGATCATGCTACGAAGTCTCATATTCAAAAGTCGGATTCTCATGAGTTGGAAGGACTCACCAGAACTTGTTTGCGTCGGTCACGTAGACGATGTTGTCCGCCGCCACCGCGCGCGACTCGAGCACATCGAGACCCGCGGGCGACCCTAGGACGGCAGAGAGCGCCATGGAAAGAAGGAAGATGGAACGCATTTGCTAGGTTGGTAGGGCAAGATGGGACGCGGGAGGTCTGGGCTGGAGAGGCATTTTTACCGCCCTTTTATACCAATACTTGAATGTACTGCCTTGCTCATTGGTCTGAGATGCCGACGTTTGGGCGGCGGGTGAGACCGGCACGAGGTCAAACTTCAAAGTAGTTTAATGAAATGCGCCGATTTGCTGGTTCACTCTTCCGCCTCCTACATAGGTGCGCCGAGCCCGGCTTGAGACAAAAGTAGCGGCTGAGGGCGGCTTCACACTTTTAAGGAAAGCATTCCTTTAGTATCGTGAGCGAGAGTGCCAGAAAGTAGGAGGAAGGCTGAGGAAGTGAGGATGGTTGAGACAATTCAACTTGGCAAGGACAATGATCTCCGCTAAATCCCGCTAACCGTGCCAAGCGCTTGGTTGAAACGGATGGCCGACGCTTGACGGACGGGCGGACCTTTGGCTATTAATTAGCTCGTTGAACTTACTGGATTCAATTGGAAATGACCGCATGGGTCCGAATGGGTGAGACTTGCGGAAAATAATACGCTCCGTAAATGTTGATAAGTTCTGGTTCGAATCGACGAATTGGTCAGTTTCTCGCGCCCATATTCTGGTCAAGATTCGAGCCCTGTGCACTCCGAGTTCAAATATAACAAGTTGTTGGATTTGAACGCATGCCGGCCAGTTATTTCCCAGTTTGTCTGACGTTCTTTGTCGACTCGGACATGTACACGAGATTGCTATAGTAAGCGCCATGCGGGTAGATTGTTATTCGCGGTACTCAATAATAACCGGCAGCCGCATTACTGCAAGTTAGCTAGCAGTACCTTGAACATCAGGAATGAACATCATGACGGGAATGTCAACAGCTGAGACTCAACTGACATGGGACATCGTAACGCCCGCAAGTTACGTCAGAAATAAAAGGGGCGAGCTCGATAACCTCGGTCCTGTCCCTCCATCATGCGGGGAAAACTATGGGGTCTGAAAAGCGAGCCCGGATTTCGTGATATGAATATGCGGCTCTGGAGGCAGTCTAGAGTCTCCACTGTTGAAGGGGATACCGGTACCACTATCTCCTGTTGCTGCCGTCAGCCTCCTAACGCTGGGATATAGATGCGATATCATGCCCGAGTATGGTTGCGGGAAGAAGATTCAAGTCCACCGATTGGATGAAATTAAGTACCCCCCGGAAAATTCAAGAAATTAGGGAGTTGAAAATCACACAATCCTATCGGCATATCGGCTGAATCTTTGGTGCCGACCCTTGCAAAAGATGTCCCCTGAACCCAACCCTTCTAATGAGTAGCCAGTCATGCGGAGAAGAATAAAAAGAGAATTTTAAAGAGACTACCGGTGGAAGCCAAAGCTTATTCCTTCGAGCGAAATTTTACAGCTTGATGGCTACCTCGGCACATCTCGGCGTAACATTCATGCCGGCCGTCTTCCGGAGTGTCATTTCATTGAGGTAATCTTATTCCCGAATTATGTCTGCCGGAAAATTCGCCATCGTTTGTGCGGCAGTAAAATTGACGCACTTGTGGTGACTTAAATGGGACACGCGTATTTATTTTCTAGGCTAAATGGCCCGCCACCTTCGTCTCCGACATGCCGAAAATGATGACTTGCTGACCAATCCAACCGATTATACCACCGTCGATTATTATTTACTGACTCAATTAACGAGCAGGAAAAAGTGGCCGGAGACCTGGAGTGCCATTTGGGTTCCGAAAAGCCGCCAGATAATTTTTTTGGACTGGAATGCGTCCTTGAAGGAATTTTGCCTCGTTTTTTTGTTTTTGTAAAATCTTTGTAGTTAGATCGGTGCTGATTGTGTTGACAGTGCAACAGCACGTTTGGCAGCCGTTTCTTAAAGTTCTTGCAATTGGCATCTTCCCTCCTGCTGTAATTCGAGGACTGATTTCCTTTTCCAAGTAAATCCAACAGACGCACCGGACAGCAAGACAGAAAAGGAGGCTGGAGACTATGAATTGTTCAGCCTCTTTTGGCGGTCGCTCAGATCATGGCCGGTGATGAGGGTGGATCCTATGGCGATCAGAATGAGAGGCCGAATTCCCAGAACAGCAGCCAGTTGAGTGCAACGGGGTACAGCGGCTCGGTCTGGGTTGTTGGAAGCCATGCGTGGCCTTAGTTTTGTTTCCAGAATTTCGAGAGAATGACAAGCACGATTATGCCCGATGGAATCTAGACCTTGAGTGCCTGAGAAGAGCTGGTCCAAAACATCGGTGAGCCGACATGCAGAAAATGAATATGTTACCTCGTATTGATTGCCAGTGAAGTTGGACTTCGGACTCATGGATTTCAATGGTTGTAGGTTTTATCAATCAAAGGGGTTATCGAGACTCGAGTAGCAGCAAGCACTCCAATAGAGTAATTGAACTTGACAACCTGGTCAACTCTGTCCGATTTTGCTGGTCTCCGAGTCGTTTATTGTTGTCAGATACACCGGGAGCCGGCTCCGATAGAACAGCTGGGAGTCTTATTACAAGGTTCTTTCCCATGTGATCTTCGAAATGTGGAATGAAATAGAGCAATGGGGATCTTGACAGAGCGATATAGAACCAGAATCGCCATGGAGGTATCGCAGCACCTGCACAGAAATAGTTGTGGGGAGCTCGAATAGTAACGTCTTGCGGGGAAGCTCTAAGGAGAGTCCAAACACTGTTAAAGGGGGGATATCAATTCTCTCCGATTTTGCTGGTCCTCCGAGTCGTTTATTGTCAAATACTGGCACCAGCTAGAGTAGTTGATTATCCTGAGTCTTATCCAGATCGTTATAAGATTCTTTAGATTCGGACCCATGTGATCTTCGAAATTCGGAATAAAATTAAGCCAGGGGGATCTTGACAGAGAGATATAGAACCAGACTCGCCATGGAGATATCGCAGCACCTGCGCGGAAATAGTTGTGGGGTGCTCGTTCAATAACATCATGCGGGGAAGCTCTGAGGCCTGGACAGTGGAAGCGAGCTCAGAGTTAAAGGGAGAATATCAATTCTCCCCGATTTTGCTGGTTCTCCGAGTCGTTTACTGTCAGATACTGGCACCAGCGGCAGCTCTGATAGACCAGCTAGAGTAGTTGATCATCCTGAGTCTTATCCAGATCGTTACAAGCTTCTTTAGATTCGGGCCCATGTGATCTTCGAAATTCGGAATGAAATTAAGCAATGGGGTCAGATCTTGACAGAGAAATACAGAACGAGACTCGCCATGGGGACATCTGCACGGAAGTGGTTGTGGAAAGCTCGATCAATAACCTTAAGTGGTCCTCACCCTAGTCATGCGGGGAAGCTCTGAGGTCTGGATGAGCCCAGGGTCCTTGGTGTGGAAATACTGTTAAAGGGGGGATATTAATATCAATATCTCACCGTCGCGGAGGTCGCCAGGTTGACATCGACATCACGTCCCCAAATTATTGTTGCGAAAATTAGAAGAAGATTCCGACTCGGAGGCTTGAAAATTTGACACTCCAGGATTTCCCATACGATTCTGTGGCGGCCGCAGTCTATCATACTCGAAAGCGCCCGCGAGATGTAAGTCAATTCCCGAAGACGGTAAGGGCTCGAGCGCGACGGTACAGCGACTCAGTCTTTTGCTTTGGGAGTGATGCTGCATCTATGTAGCACACGTTCCCGTAGAGCTGAAGTGCTTTTAATTTTTAATTTTTTTGCAAGCACGGTCGACATGCGGTGGGATGCAGAACTCAAGAAGCATTGGTTGAATATGTTTTGCAACTGTTTGAGTTCCATATCCGACTTCTATGTATGTTTCTGGTCATTTGGTTCTTGAAGCATTCACTAGTAGTTTAATTTGACGGCGTTGTCAGTCATCTCGGTTTTTGCTTGGTCTCCGAGTCGTTTATTATAGCACGAAGCAAATCGTTATGAGCGGCACTCGGTTGGTTTAATTTCGAGGTGGCGGATGTGATCTTCGTTCGGGATGAAATTAACGGAGATCTCATTTCGAACGAGAGTCGCCATGGAGACATCGCAGCACCTGAACGGGATTAGATGTGACGAGCTCGATAACCCCGTTTCCTGCCGTCCTACGTATACGTCATGCGGGGAATGACCGAAGGACTCTTGAAGGCGAGTCCAAAATTGGTATGCGACGGCCGTCGAGGCACCAGTGTAGGAGTTTCACTGTTGAAAGAGAGCAATCCACCCACTCTGTCCAGCAAGTAGGAATATTGCGATGCGGTCCCGAAACAGCCCGCCTTACGATACCGCATCCTGGATACCAAGTATTGCTGCCAGAAATTATCCGGACAGGTCCAGGTTCGATAGTTGAAAAATATTTGACCATGGTGACCAGTCAGATTAATGCAGGTTCGCTGGCCAAGAATTCTGGCTGTCCGCAAATTTGACTCGTTGTGGGAAAGGAAGAAGAGTGATAGCATCAATATGAGGGTGACTGTTACGCGTCTGTGACTCGTATAGCTCTGCACGCCTTCTCCACGTTCCTTTACCTTTCGAATTCCTTTCGTCGATAATTTCTTGTGCTATTGTTATTATAGTATGATGCAAACCAGTGATACGACTGCCTCCGACACGACTGCTTCCACAAGCCCCCTCAGTCCTTTCTCCACTGCCTCTCTCCCCAGCGAACCAACTTCAGACGGTCAGATTCTTATCTCAGTTCTTATGCTTTCTCTAATATTTCCCAGAACTCCCTGACCTGGGAGCATTCACAACTGTTCTGCGTGCATGGACCCACCTCCAGCCCCTCCACGCACCTTCATGCACCACCAGCACTCCACTTCCACCACCTCGTCCATGGAGCCCGAATCCGATGATTTTCGTGACCCATCACTCGTCGGGTCCACAGTCTGGTCCCAGCGTCCAATAGCATCCTATCTCGACAGCATCTTAGCCACTACCGACACCGACGGTCGCTCTCCCAGCCCCGGCTCTCCCAGCCCAGGCTCAGGATCGAACACCGAAGGCGACGCCCGGACGCTCGAACTCGAGCTCGAGCCTGTCGACTATGAGCTTTCCGACCTCGAGGACCTAGACCTTGACCAGCCATCGCTAGGGCTGCTGGACGGCGCCCTCAGCTTCATTGCTGCGGAGCGTGCACGGTGGAATGCCCAGCGCGAGGCTGGTGCCACTGCGAACGAGGGAGCATGGAAGCATGTTGTAGGTATGTGCACCTTTTCATTTCTGCGTTTAGATAGAAGGGATCCGCGGTGATCCTGCGAGTCTTTTTTTTCGGGGATCCCCGAAAAATTACTCCCCGTGTCTTCTGTACGCCCTCGGTCTGCGGATACGTCGCAGTGATCCGGCTCGAGACACCTTCGGTTGGTCCTCCGGGACTATACGAACTCGAGGACCGCACGGCAGAGAGCAACGGCTACGAATTCCCGGCCCCGGCTTGGATTCGTGTCTAGTAACCACGCCGCGTTTCCATGATTTCAATCGTGGAAAATCCTCTTCGTTCAACGTTCTGCGGCACCGCTGGCGCGTGCCGTTGAGATCGATACGATTGGATTATGCTGCTGTGAACGACGTGCCTTTGTTCCGAACATCGCTACCACCTGCCAGTTTTGCCGTACGGCTCACTAGCAGTGCAATGTCGGGCATCGGCCTAGTCTATGCCCCTGCGTCTCGCGCTGCTATCCTAACCCGCTAGGACGCTTAGGGTTGTGTAGTGCAGTATTCGTGGAGATATCACCCATTTGGCAACGCCGAGGCGTCCTTGTAGACCTGTGCGAAGCCCGTGCTCGAGCCTTGACCTCTTGCACTGATACTACCTACCTGTTTACATCCCCGGGCTCTCCGAAAACAAAATATTCTCTATTTCTAACATGTTTAGCAGAGCCTCGCCGCAAACGTCGTCGAAAGCGGACCGCCAGAAACCCCAAGCCTGACGACCCCTCGCGAGACGACCCTATAGAGGAAGGGGAATCCATAGCTGCCGAGGATGCGGACGACTCGTCGTCGTCCTTTGACAACAACACAACAACAACCACTACTACTACTACCACCCATAAATCTGTCCCCACTACCCCCGCGCGCTCGCGCAAAGAACGGCGTCGGCAACAGGCCCTCGCCAACACCTCCCCCGTCGCAAACCGTGTACTCATCCACAGCAGGAGCACGCCGCAATTGCGCGGTATGCTCCCCTTCGGAATTGCAGGACACGACCCGCACCCGCACCCACACTACCCGCGTGTCGTGCAGCTGCGCTCCCTCGCGAACAAGCTCGGCAAGCTCTTCCCTGCGGATAAACCCATGCTGGACGGGCTCATCCCCGCCGACCTCGAGCTCCAGCGGCGGCTCCGCGCAGACGACTTTTTCGTCGACCCGCGCGGGCCACCGCCAGGCGACGGCGACACGCTCATCCACGTCTTCATCGACCACTCCAACATCCTCATCGGGCTCCTCACGTACCTCAAGCGCTACCCGCGCGCACATTTGACCTCTCACAACTCTTCCTCTTCTGTCTCTGGGTCCGGGTCCGGGTCCGCCACGCACACGCACACGCACGCAGCGACGCCCATGCCCTCCAACACCACTTTCTCCTTCCCGGCCAAGCCGCGCACGAAACACCTATCGCACGCGGCGCTCGCGCTCATCCTCGAGCGCGGGCGCCCCATCACGCGGCGCGTGCTTGTCACCTCGAGCCCGCTGTACCAGCCGATGGATACGGCGGAGCGGCTGGGGTACGAGGTGCGCGTGTATGCGAGGGTGCCGGATTTGGGGACGGGCAGGATCGGGTGGGTGGTGGTGCGGGTGGGAATGGGAGAGGGAAAGAAGGGCATGGGGGGAGGCAGGGACATAGTAGGAGTTTGAGCGCGGGAGCGGGGGGGTTGATGACGTTTGGGAATGCGAATGTTAATGGGCAGACGAACGCGAATGTGAATGCAAACGGGAATGGGGCGGGCGGCGGGGTAGCGGGGGAGTTTCCGACGCTAAAGAATCCGCGCTGGGGCGGGAACGGGAACGGGAATGGGAATGGAAACGGGGGCGAGGCGATGAGCGGAAATGGGAATGGAAACGGGGGCACCGGGAGGAAGCGCAAGGGGCACGTACGGCGCGTCTCAGGGAGCACCGGGAGCACGTCGACAGAGAGTGAGCATGGACAGCAGATGAACAGCCTCGCGGCCGCTGGGTTCCCGCAGGCGTTCATACGCAGCCTCGGCGCGGCCAACACCAACGGCGGGTCGGCAGCCATTAACATCCCAACTGCGGCGTCACCGCCGTCGTACGGCTCCCCGCCCATCTCGTCATCGCTGCCCATGAACGGATTCGCTACATCCCCGACGAGCTATGGGGCGAACGCGAACGCGGTGACGGCCCCCGCGAAGATCCGGTACCGCGAGCAGGGCGTGGACGAGCTGCTGCAGCTCAAGCTGCACCAGGCGCTCGCGGCCCTCGACGGGCCGCCGCCGCCCAACGCCACCATCGTGCTCGCCACGGGCGACGGGAACGTGGGGCAGTTTAATGAGGACGGGTTTCTCGGGCCTGTGCGGACGGCGCTGAAGAAGGGGTGGCGGGTCGAGCTGTATGCGTGGGAGGAGGGGCTGAGCCGGGCGTGGATGCGCGAGTTTGGGGAGTGGACAAAGCCTGTGGACGGGGAGGCGACGGGGCGTTTTAGGGTTGTGGGGATGGAACAATTTGCTGGGGAGTTGTTGGAGATTTATTGAGCGGGCGGGCGGCGAGGTTTATCGAGGGGGAAGACATCTAAGTAAGCGTTATTCGATGGTGGTGAGGGAAAGAATTGACAACAAAGGGAGAACAGTTGCATTATATAGAGGAAGTAGGTAACGTATCGTGGCTGCTGTAGCTACAATAAGTGTCGGTGCAGTATGTACGATCCCCATCTGGAGCTTGGCTTGTTGTACTTTAGTAGTCGTCTAAATCTAGTATTGTAAGAGTGTCGATTCCACCTATGCTCAGCAGCGATTCGTTCACTGAATCTAAAATGCGAATAATACAGTCCTCCTCCTAGAATGCTAATATTCCGTGCGCGCGCACCAGTGGGAGGTGCGCCAGGATGGACTCCTCTATGTCTTGTCGCCGGCATTGCTTTAACGGCACCACGACTTGGAGTGTCAAATGCTTCAGGAAGCAGAGTTCGGCATCCAGCTTGTCCCACGAGTAAGTGGCGAATATATCGTCTGTCTCCCAGCTCGCGTGCCGCATGGTGAGTTCGAGCGTTTCCACGCCGCAAAGATGCAGCTGCGGGAGGAGAGTCCAAAGGGAAGAGAGGAGACCGCGGGCGTTCCCCTCGAGCTTGAGATCCCGGAGGCTGGTGTTCTGCGTGAGGTCGGCTTGCGTGGCGAGTTGGCCTGAGTGAAGATAACTAGTGAGCACGTATACTATGACATCGGGAAGGAGACACGCACTTGGTGCATCGTTATCTCGGAATGCAAGCACAAGCGACTTGAGCGCGGGGCCGGCCGTGTGCAGGTACCTGACGACCGCCGAAATCTCCCTGCACACGATGTGATGTAACACCAGATGCTGGATCACGGGCTGGTCGTCCGGTGCGAGGCTCAGGACCCAGGTGAGGAAGTTGGCGAGGTCGCAGGTAAGGGTCAGGGTATGCAACCCCTTGGGGAACTGCGGCGACATCGGCGCCGGGAAATCGGCGCTGCCCGTGCGCTGCCAGCTGCCGCCGACCTCGAGGGACTCGAGCTGCGGGCAGAGGCAGGCGCAGTCGATAACCTGCTGGAGGGCCTCGAAGCGCGAATTGAAGTCGAATTTTAGGTGCACGATAGGGAGGGCAGTGAGGGCGCGCGAGAGGGAGGAAGTGCAAACGGGGCGCGTCACTTCGTCGCGCGCGGGGCGGAGGGTTAGACGTGTCGTCCGTGTTAGGAGGATGAGGATTGGGACGACTTGGAGGTGGAGGAGAGAGTCGCCGGAGAAGCGCAGCTCGACGGTCTGTACCAGCGCCGGTATCGTTTTGGAAAGCGTTAGGATGTCGAGGAAAGCCGGCGCATTTTCTGTGGTTAGGGATATTGAGGAGAAGAGGTGGAATCGGCTGACAGGGAGCCAGTCGCGGCAGACGAGCCCGCAGGATGCGAGGGTGGTATGGTCCTCGTGGCAAAAGTCGACGACCACGTCCTCTAGTTCGGAGGGGAAGCGCCTCATGATGTGTACGGAGACTGTTCCGACGCGCTTAGGTTTCTTTAAGTATCGGAGATACGCGTCGTTACGTTACTGAGCGGAATTTGATTTGGATGGCGGCGCGGGAGAATCGGCGGGTAAGACCGATGTGGATCCCAGCAAGTCGAAAGTCGTCGGAGAACGTTCAGATGCCCTAAGACGTCCCATTTACCATGCGTAGTGGTGCATTAGAACCGATCCGATGAAGCGATATCCAAAGTCACTGGCATCCATGAAAGTCTAAGCTAAGACTCGGAGCCTAGGGTAAGCGCTGGAGTGTTAGGACAGTTGAGGAGCCAAATTGCGCAAAGGTCTTTGGAGATAAGAGGTTGAAGAGGAGCATAGCAGTCTTCTCTAGAGCAAGGTCTCCGGTCAAGCAACATGGGCGCAGTGGAAGAGATCGCGGAGTCGGCTGGGCGGAGCCGGTGGCTGTCCATCTTCCCTTTGCATGGAACTTGTTGACCCAAACTTGACCGGTGTAGGTAACGCACCAACACAGCCGTTTTCCATAACTCGAAGCTACATTCGACTGACCATCCGCTCGAAAACCTAAGAAATAGTGCTCGTCTGCAGCAGCTGAAAAGCACTGTCAGATGCTACTATCGCTTACTATCGGTAAGCTAGTCTCTCTTGACAGACTTCCGTCCGGAAAATTCCCAGATCCAGCCCAACAACCAGCTTCGGTCTGAAAAAGCCATTCTACGACAAGATTGCTTGGTGAAATAATGCGATTCGCCCTTGGGTGCCGGAGCGATCGCGTACTTGGCGTCATTCTATGCTAGCTCGCGATACTGCCGGAAAACGTTCCCCCCGGATGACGTCGTCTTGTCTAAAACACCCACAACAAAGCCATTTGGCTGACAGGACTGGTGATTATTCGCCCTACATTTTTTCGACAAGTAAAACGTTGATTTTCACGACTTGTTTGAACAATCCTCAAGGTCAGGTTCAAATTGTCTTCAACCATCATGATCACCTTGTCATGCCCCGATTTCTTCAGGCGCTGGTAGAATCGTATATCTCTTTCAGTCTCACTAATGGTTATTACTCAACTTCAGTTTAGTGAAGAAACAATTCTGAGTTGCACCGCATAGGCAGGCACAGCGGGTGCGTGGTGCTCCCCTGAGTATCATTCTCGGTTTTCAGGTGAATTTCTCCACTGATTCATAGAACACCGACCTGTGATCAGATAGCTCCTATCATCTCTTTCACCTTTCCCCGCAACTTCAAAAGCTCTCACAGTTCGTATGCCTTGCTGAACGACAATGGGCGTCTTCGATTTTGCATTCGGGTAGGGCATCATCACGCCCTTTTCTATCTTCCATTACTGACCGGGACTCGGAACAGCACAAGCTTAATCGGAACATGGGCGGCCTCCATTCCAGTCTCAGAATTTTATCTGGCAGCTTTTCGGAACCTGAATAGCACTCCCGGTCTCCGGCTCGGAGTCCATTTTTCCGTGCTAGTTAATTTTCCGGGGGGAACTTTCAGCCCGAGTCGGTCGACTTGAATCTTCTTCTCGCAACCATACTCGGGTGTGATATCGTATCTATTTCAGCGTCAGGCCTCCGTCCGCCACGGAAGATATTAGTATCTCCCTTCAACAGTGGAGACTCCAGAGCTTTCGGGCTGCCTCCAGAGCCGCATATTCATATCAAAAAATCTGGGCTCGCTTTCCAGGCCCCACAACTTCGGACCGAGGTTATCGGGCTCGCCCTTTTATTTCTGACCTAACTTACGGGTACAAAATGTGAGGTACGAGTATGTCATTGTAGTGTCTGTTTAGAAGAGGCGCATTCATCCCTGATCAAGGTGCTGCTGGCTAAATCGCAGTAACGCGGCTGCCGGTTCTTATCGAGTGCCGCGAATAACGATCTATCCGCATGCCACTTGTAACAATCTCGATGTATATAGTCGACAAAGATGGCCGGCATACGTTCAGATCCAACAACTAGTCATATTTGAACTCGGAGTGCACATGACTCGAATCTTGACCAGAATATGGGCGCGAGAAACTGACCAATTCGTCGATTCGAACCAGAACTTATCAACATTTGCCGAGCGTCCAAGTCTCACCCCATTCGAACCCATCATTGAATACCAATTGAATCCAGCATAGCTAATTATTAGACAAAGGTAGCCAAAGGTCCGGCCGTCCGTCAAGCCTCGGCCAGACTCTCTGTTTCAACCAAACGCTTGGCATGATTACCGGGCATGATTTAGCGGAGATCATTGTCCTTGCCAAGTTAAACTTTCCCAATCTTCCTGACTTCCTCAGCTTCCTTCTGATTCTCCCGCTCACAGTACCAAAGGAATTTAGATTCCTGCATTATGAAGCCGCGCTTGTGTCTTAAGCCGGGCTCGGTGCACCTAGGAGGCGGAAGAGTGGAGCAAATCTCCGTGTTTCATTGAACCAATTTGAAGTTTGACCTCGTGCCGGTTCTACCCGCCGCCCAAATGTCGGGCATTTCAGGCCGAGAAGCGAGGCAGTACAGTCAAAGTATTGGTATAAAATGGCAGTAAAAATGCCTCTCGGACGTCACCCGTTCCATCGTGCCCTACCAATCTAACGATGCGTTCCGTCTTCCTCCTTTCCATGGCGCTCTCTGCCGTCCTGGCGTCGCCCGCGGGCCTCGATGTGCTCGAGTCGCGTGCGGCAGTGGACAACATCGTCTACGTGACCGACGTGAACAAGTTCTGGTGAGTCCTTTCAACCCTTGAGAATTCAACTTTTGAACATGAGACCTCCCTTCGTAGCATGATCATGCCGCGGTACGTATTCCCACCTCATTCAGCCAAAAAATAAACTCCTGATTTTATATAATACAATAGTGACCCGCACACGAACATCGGCGACAGTGAGCACCCCGGCGGAATGAAGACGTACTGTTCGCCCGCAGGCCGCTATGACACGGCGCAGGGCCAGCTGCCCGACCAATTTTGGAGTAACGTCGCGTTCAAGAGCGGCGCCGGCAAGAACGGCGGGCGATTCGCTCAACGTACGTACACCTACTAGTGACTATTGTACACATGCAGCTGGCGCTAACGAGATCCCGATTCGGTTGGACATTGACAGTGACCGGCTGCATACGGCCCGAGCTCCTCAGCCGCCTGAACCCCAACGATGGCGGCGGACAGTACGACTCGAGCGGCGGCGCGGGCGGCCTCGGCAACCCGCAAGGATCTGTGTGCCTTGGGTTCGTTTATCCCTATAATATTCTATGAATAGGGCAAACTGATGAAATAATATCCATCCACAGATACAAGCACTACGTCGAGCTCGTCGAGCCCGCCGGGCCGCGTGCGTGTATCAAGTGCTGCGACGATCCGGCGGACTGCCCGACGAACAAAGGTGCGTGGCGGTTTAATCGGCCTGGAATGACAACACTCATCCTAATATTGTATTCAGATACGCAAGGCTGTCCCGCCGTCATCCAGGGAAACTACTTCAACTGCGGATGAGAGTGTCGTCAACACGACGTTTGTATAATCACGGACAAGTTACATACGGACTACAACACGGACAGCGGATCTTTATTTTACGCCTAATTCACGACTTCATGATGTACGACTCGACGGACGAATGATATTTTGGACAGTTTGAATCAAACGACACGGTTTGGCAAGTTAGCCCGAAACAGACATCGTGGAAAGAGAATGGGGGTAGCAGATTCAGCCAGTGCACTCTTTGTATGCATACAAGCTCTTGGCGCTGCAACATCCGTACCGAATCCGGGAAATTCCAAACGACAACACAATGAGCGCATAGACAGCTTTACGTCCGACGTAATTAGGGATTAAGTTAATTTAACAGTTGAACGAAAAAACATACCTAGCAAAACTAAGCCGCTCATCCAGTGCGCCTTGCTGTCCTCAACCGAGAATTATGACGAAAAGGAAGAGAACCTGATAGGACTTGTTCGCACGGTTGGATTATCATGATCCGAAGGACAACGAACCAGCGTCTCAAGCGGGTCAAATAGCAGTGTGCGCTCAAGAACGTGCGTATACTCATCTTCCCTTTGCTTGCGACTACGATGGCGGTGAGGTGCTCCGCAGCGTTCCGATAATGGGAATCACGATGAGTGTGATCCGAAATGTTGGAGTATGCGGCAACTGGTGACTCTCGTTCGATATAAGATCTCCGTTGATTTCATTCCGAACGAAGATCATGTCCGCCGAAATCTAGATCAAGCCAACCGAGTACCGCTCATAACGATCTGCTTCGTTCGAGCGGCCGCCAAAATAAAGGACTCAGAGACCAAGCAAACCCGAGATGATTTACCACGCCGTCTACAGGACCGAGGTTATCGAGCTCGCCCCTTTTATTTCTAACGTAACTTACAGGCGTTAAGATGTCCCATGCCAGTTGAGTCTCATCAGTTGACATTCCCGTTATGATGTTCATTCCTGATGTTCAAGGTACTCCTGGCTACAGTAACTTGCAGTAATGCGGCTGCCGGTTCTTGTTGAGTGCCGCGAATAACGATCTACCCGCATGGCGCTTACAACAATCTCGTATGTATATCCGAATCGACAAAGAACGTCAGAAAAAGTCGGAAATAACTGGCCGGCATACGTTCAAATCCAACGATTTGTTACATTTGAACTCGGAGCGCGCAGGGCTTAAATCTTGACCAGAATATGGGCGCGAAAAACTGGCCAATTCGTCGAATCGAACCAGAACTTATCAGCATTTGCGGAACGTACTATTTCCGCAAGTCTCACCTATCCGGTCATTGGATTGAATCCAGTATAGTCAACGAGCTACATGCGATTATTAGCCAAAGTTCCGCCCGTCGGTAAAGCCTCAGCCAGACTCTTCGTTTCAACCTGGCGCTTGGCACGATTGGCGGGATTTAGCGGAGATCATTGTCTAATTGCCAAGTTGAACTTTCTCAACCTTTCTCACTTTCTCACTTTCTCACCTTTCCTCACACCTTCTGAATCTCCCGCTCACAATAATACTTCCCTTAGACATTGTGAACCCGCGCTTAGCCGCCGCTTTTGTCTGAAGCCGGGCTCATCTATGTAGGAGGCGGAAGAGTGGAGCAGCAAATCGCCGCGTTTTCATTAAACCACTTTGAATGACTGTTCTCACCCGCCCAAACGTCGGGCACTTCATACGGATAAGGCAGTACATTCAAGTGATATTTGTATAAAACGGTGGTAAAAATGCATCTCCAGCCCTGACATCCCCAGTTCCATCCTGCCCTACCAATCTAACGATGCGTTCCTTCTTCCTCCTTTCCATGGCGCTCTCCGCCGTCCTGGCGTCGCCCACGGGCCTCAATGTGCTCGAGTCGCGCGCGGCGGCGGATAACATCGTCTCCGTGACCAACGCCAACAATTTCTGGTGAGTCCTTCCAACCCTTGAGAACCCGACTTTTGAATATGAGACTTCGTAGCATGATCATGCCGCGGTGGGTATTTCCACTCCATTCAATCTACGAAGCCAAAAAAAAATCCTGATTCTATGTAATGTAATAGTAACCCGCACACGAACATCGGCGACAGCGAGCACCCTGGCGGAATGAAGACGTACTGTTCGGCGGCAGGCCACTCCAACGCGGCGCAGGGCCAGCTGCCCGCCCAATTCTGGAGGAACGTCGCGTTCAAGAGCGGCGCCGGCAAGAACGGCGGGCGACTTGCTCAACGTACGTACACCTACTAGTAACTATTGTACAACGCATGCAGCTAGCACTAACGAGATCCGAATTCGGTCGGGAATTGACAGTGACCGGTTGCATCCACCCCGAGCTCCTCGACCGCCTGAACCCCAGGGATGGCGGCGGACAGTATGATTCGAGCGGCGGCGCGGGCGGCCGCGGCAACCCGCAGGGATCTGTGTGCCTTGGGTTCGTTTATCCATATAATATTCTATGATTAGGGCAGGCTGATGAAATAATATCTCCACAGATACAAGCACTACGTCGAGCTCGTCGAGCCCGCCGGGCCGCGTGCGTGTATCAGGTGCTGCGACGATCCGGCGGACTGCCCGACGAACAAGGGTGCGTGGCGGTATAATGATAATCGGCCTGGAATGTTAACACTAATCCTAATGTTACATTCAGACACGCAAGGATGTCCCGCTGTCATCCCAGGAAACTACTTCAACTGCGGGTGAGAGTCGTCAACACGATGTTTTAATGATCACGGACAAGTTACATACGAACTACAATACGAACTATAACACGGACAGCGGATCTTACGACTTGACAATGTACGACTCGACGAATGAATGATATTTCGGATCGTATGAAACAAACGGCATGGTTTGGCAAGTCGGCCCGTAGCAAATTTTATTACATATTGTGGAAAGAGAATGGATGTAGCAGATTCAGTCAGTGCATTCAAGTGCACACAAGCTCTTGGCCCTGCAACATCCGTACCGTGTCCGGGAAATTCCAAAACGACAACACAATGAGCGTATAGACAGCTTTACGCCCGACGTAATTAGGGATTGAGTTAATTCAACAGTTGAACAAGGCAACATACCCAGCAAAACAACGCCGCTCATCCAGTGCGCCTTGCCGTCCTCAACCGAGAATTTGATCAGGATGACGGAAAGGAAGAGAACCTGATGGGACTTGTTCGCACAGTTGGATTATCATAATCCGAAAGGACAACGAACCAGCGTCTCAAGCGGGTCAAACAGCAATGTCAGCGGCTTGGTCATGCCCCATGCAATGAGAATAAGCACGGGGATGACGAAGAGCGAAATCTGGATACAGCTTCCGATTGCCACGCTCATGGCCAAATCGAACTGCAATTTATTGGTAAGACAAGTTGGTTCGGAATTGCGCTCAAGAACGCGCGCATATTTACCTTCCCTTTGCTTGCAACTACTACAGCGGTGAGATGTTCCGCAGCGTTGCCGGTAACGGGAATCACAATGAGCGTAAACCACTTTTCGGAAATGTTGGGGTATGCGGCTACAAGACCCTCCAATGACGCGACAAAATGTTCTGCCGTGAGGAACGCAAGACCGGTGGCTGCGACGAGTACAAGTAGTGCGACGGGCGTATTAATTTTAGGGTACTCGATGTTCCCGAATTCCGGAGTGCGGCCAGCGCGGAGCGGAAGCGCAGCATTGTCTGCCTGAGAAATGGAGGAGTGGGGTAAATTTTCGGTGGGTAGAAAGAGATGGCTGTGGGAATAAAATTGAAAGAAAAGCTGGAGCAAAGAGAACATGTGAGGTAACATCATAGAACAAAAACAAGACTTGCATATGAGACGTAACTAGCAGAAGATAAAACAAGATGAGCCATTGCTAACAAGAGTTTGCTTTCGACTTACATCAAGATAAGAACAATCGCGCTTCCACGGCTCAGCTGCAATAGAATCAGAACCTCTTGCCATCGTTGAGACGGTCTCCAAAATATTCAAGAGACCAAAAGAAAATTAACGTCCGACGATGGGAGGATAAAACAAAAAAACAAAAAAACACGGATGCGAGCAAATGCAGCCGGCACCAGGAGCGAGATCACAGAAACGGTCATTAGCGAGGAATTCAGCTGTGCTACCATCGGCTGAAATTCATGGGAGTGGAAGCAAAATCCTCCGACTGTACTGGATGTTAGCTGCAAAAGGAAGCGTTGGAGGATGATGTACTCCCCGATGAATGCCATGCCGAGAATGAGCAACATGTTGCTCAGAAGTCCGCCGAGCAATGAGCTCTCCACGAGTTCCAGCTTGCACTGGAGAATATTAGAAAGATATAGGGTAATGTTCATGTACATTGCTTGTTTCAATGCGATACCCGCAATGATCATTTCAACGATATTGCCAAGTGTGGCATTCAACAGCCCTCCAACGTTGTCCGCAGCGCAATCTGCTCCGTGCCAAGTCCGAGAAGGGCGGCGAGCGGAATAATGCCCAGAAAACAGAATACGAAGATCAACGTAGCGCTCTGATGAGTGTAGCGCATCGCCCAAGATATAGGGATGAAGACCAAACAGATGTTCAACGGGGTGTATCGGAGGACCGCTCGTAATGAGGCGGCATAAGTCGGCGGCGGACCCGGAGGGTGCGCAGGCACGAAGTGCACACGGAATTCATTGAATATCGGCGCAAGCGTCGAGGATATGCGCGCCTTGGCCCCCACTTGCTCCCCCACCGGCGGACCCCATGTGAACAGGAGTAGGAGTGTCTGCATCGACAGCAACTGGACTGGGGGCGGGTCTTAGAATGATGGAAGTATTGGCACGAATAGGAGGGTCGTCAGCGTCTTCAGTGTCAATGTCAAGGGCTTGTTGTGCTGGAGCGACATTGGGAGTATACGATGAAGGCGTGACCATTCGAGTTGGGCTGGAGTTTCTCAGTTAGCCGGCTTATAAGGCTGTTTGCGCGGCCTTGGCATCTTGGCGTGCTGGAGAGAGCAGAGAGCCGAAAGCATTGGTTCGTGGCGGATATACATAAGTAGTCGCGGGCTGAAGACGGCATATCGATGGCATCAATCTGACTCCCTCTCACCACCTGCATGAAGAATCGACAATGCTGTCCGAGTTCCCGACCGAGCTCATACACGAGATTTCTCGCCGTTTGGAAATCAAGGATCTGCTAATTCTGTGTCGGACTAGCCGCCAGATACACGCTATCTGTTTGGAATGGATTTATCGTGCCATATCGTTGAAGAGTCCCGTTCAGGTCCTCAAGTGGTGCGAAACCATTAGATCGCGAAAGGAAGCCGCCGATGCAGTCCGTGAACTCGAAATG
Source organism: Mycena capillaripes (assembly GCA_029204075.1). Taxonomy (NCBI): domain Eukaryota; kingdom Fungi; phylum Basidiomycota; class Agaricomycetes; order Agaricales; family Mycenaceae; genus Mycena; species Mycena capillaripes. The sequence goes on from JARHKZ010000017.1 coordinate 1,930,662, forward strand.
TGCGTTGTATATCTCCTGGCGAATCCAGTAGATGTTGACCGAGAGACAGCCTTTTGTACTCGAAATACCCGAACGTGCTGAAGAGTTTCTGCACCACTTTCGAATCCGCAATTATAAGGATGAAAAACCTCCAGGCTATGAAGGTAACTGCTCGACCGCTCTTCCAGATCTTGTCCCGCATGTCATTTCCGCGACTTCTCCACTGTATCCTTCCCGCCTCGCTGGATATCTTCCCCTTCCTATGCAAAAACCCCTCGATTACCTACATCTCTATTGTCCCTACAGAGGAAGGATCCCTAGAGGCGTTCGACGCATCGCCTCTCCAATCCATATATATGCCCAACATGCAGCGCTTTGACGGTCCTGACATTGCTGCGTGCAGTGTTCTTCCAGACTCACTCGTTTCGTACGTTGGGATCATCTGGTCCAGGAAATTGGACGTAGATTTTTCCAGAGCCTTGGCTGCGGCTGGGTCTGCGAAGACCGGTATCGTTCAACTCAAGAACATGCTTTTCTCATGGAATCCGGCCCTCCCAGCAGCTATTGCGAAACATACACCCCAAATTCGGTTTTTGGAAATTCGAAACATTGCGACCTTTGCGGCAACCCCAGAAAAAGAGGTGAACATAGGTAGATATCGCATTTTCCGCGTGGGCTCATGGTCTACCAGATTTTTTTGTCTGCCCTCGACGACACTCTTCGTTGTCTACCATGTGTTATGGGCATCTGTATAGTGGAAGGAAATCCGAATCCCTCGTATTGTCGTCCCATCGACAGGATTGAAGATGATCTGGAATCGGAGTTCGAAACAGTGCAGAGATGGGGAGGAATATCGCCCACACTCACCAGAATTGTTCTTTCAAACACTGCCTCGTCTTGGGGACGACTCTACGACGATATTTGGTTGCCCGGGGAAATAGGCAAATATTGTCCAGAAACGGTGGAGTGCAGCAAGTGGTTGATCAAAAAAGTCCTCACCTCGCCCAAGTTGCCGCTAGGGTATCGTTGCTGCGCAGACTTTGTCGGGGGAAAGGATGGGATGAAGATTCTGGAAGAAGCGGTGAAGCGGGATGGAGTTGTTCCGGCCTTTGCTATCTTGAACAAGAATGGACAAACAGTAATTTCTTTCGCGTCTGATACTTAGACCCCCCCTGGTCCTTTTTTCTTCACGTCGCATCTTTGTTCCTTCTGTTTAATCCATGAGATTGCTGAAGTACAATCGAAGTAAACACCTATGTTCCGAAATTATCTGAGGAAGTGGTATGACGGACGGTAGGTACTTGTTCAGACTTGTCCGCCCGTCATAGTGATTTTCATTCAGAATGAATATATTACGAGCATTCTCGTAGCACAATCTAATTCCCAGTCACCCCCAAAACTGGGCAACAGGTAACAAAATCGAGAATGGAGCCTAAGACTACCGTGTTCCCATAAGATATTCGCCTGAACTCCGCCAAAAAATTAGCATAATAAAATTCAAGAAAAGAGGGGGTCCAAGCTTTTCGCCACAAATTTGTCCATCTGGTGCTGGAAGTGCGCGCGGTAAGAAAACTTGATCAATTTAGTGTCGAAGGTCCGGGGAAGGTGAGCTTGAATGAACGGAACAAACTCTCCGTATCTGGCTGGCTCGTGGTGGAACCAGTGCAGGGAGAAATGGATCTCGCGCAGATCCGCCATGTCTGAATCCACCCAAATAGAATCGAGATCGGCCCAGACCCACGGCTTTCGGCCCGTCCACTGTTGGGGGTTTGGACGATGGGGGCCACCCGGTCGGTCGAGGACTGCAATGGTCAGAACCTCGAGGTGCGGCACTTTGGCCATCGTCTCGGAAAGTATGGTATGAAGTGTGTCTGGGGTCTTCGTAAGCTCGACGTCGAGCCAGAGTTCCAGCACCGTCAGACCCGGAAGGGTGGGAAGCCAGAGAGGAGGCGCGTCTGGGAAAAAGTTCAGAAAGAAGGAATCGCGGCAGAAGTAAAGACATACCTAGTTCGAGCTCTAAACGTTTAAGCGTGGGGGAGCACCCGAGAAGTAGACTCGCGAAACTCGTCAGGAGCCGCGGGGGGATTGGTGGGATTACGACGGAAAGTCGTCCGAGTTTTTGCAGAAACCCTACTCGTGACGGATGGAGTAGGTACTCAAGAAACTCTCCTTCAACGTCCCCATGGAACCCAAAGTGATAGAGGACTCCCGGAGAGGGGGAATCTCCCCCGTCCAGTCCTTCGTCGTACACAATACGCGGGGAAGACAGCAACACCTCTTCGAATGTCGACAACGCCCGTGAGATCAGGGTATATGGAACGTAGCTGATGCGCTCCAAGGCAAAAGACCTGAGAGTTGGGACCGAGAGAAGATCGATAAGACACGGATTACGCGCCATCTCGTTCGTTTTGGCCTGCAAGTCCCCTCCAATCGACAGACGCTCGATTTCCGAGAACAAAGGCAGTATGACCTTGAGAGGGGCATAATCCTTCGGAATCCCCTGGATGTGGAGGGCCAAATGGCGAACGTATCTCCCCAGATGAGGAGAGGAGGCCAAGGAACGTGCAATGCGTTCGTACGCAGGCATGCCGGAAAGACTGATCCATCGGAAAAGGCGGCGTTGACTGGGCGCAACGAACGCCGTCGCAGTCAATGAGCACGCTACGAGACTCGAGTCGGGGACGTGCTTGATAATGGCATCGATAAGCTCTTGGGGAACATCCGACATGATGATGGTTTTTGTTCAAGCGCGTCACGCGCATGCGCCGATAACGCAAGTCCCACCGACTGATGGCGGGAATTCCCGACATTTCGCCAACAATATTAATGTTCATCTCTTCTATGTACATCCAGGGCCACGGCGGAAATATATATATGTGTGTATCGCTGATATCACCCTCCCTTCCGACTGTATGCACGATTGGACGATAATGAATTGCAACGAAGTTGAATCCATATGTATCTCAGTCAAAACTTCTTGCTGTTCGCTAATCCGGACCAATTGAATTTTTCCTATCTGCCCAAGCCACTGAAGCTGTGTTTTTAAGCCGTTTATTTTTCCAATAAATGACCCAGAGCCTCGAGATCGTCGTCAAACCCTTTATGTAGCTCTCGCCAATATAAAGCTTCTTCTCCCCTCTGGTCCTCTGCACAGGTAGGTCGATTCATTAGGTCGCCTCTGATTATGAACACCAATCTTGACAAACTGTCCGCCAACTGGTTGACCATTTGTTTCATGTGCGGATCCGGGTCAGTTGTTGCTGCTTTCATATTTTCAGAAGCCCCTGAAACTGCGTCCCCAAGGCGGCCCATGATATCCCTCAAGGCAGGGGATGGCGCCATGGTTGGATCCGGCGTCAAATCATCATATTCACCATGTCTCGCTCGAAAGGCCGTTGAGACTGTGCACTGGATGAGTTTGAAAATTTTGGGAAAGTGCTGCATGTTCAAAAACTCGATCTGGCCCCAGACATTTGTCAGTGCTATGAAGGCCATTGCCAGTGGTTTTTCATCCCCCAGTCTATCCCTTTGGCCGGGGTCTGCATCCCAGACACGAGAGAGTACCGCCTGTATCTTTTGACTTTCTACCGTCTCTGTGTTCATGAGCAGTGACAGATTCGAAAGCCATCCAGGTAGATCCTGTGAAATGATGGGCTTCCAGTCCGGTGTTTGGGATAATTTGTCACCCAGGGTAATATAGTCCTTCGGATTGAACAATGAGCATCCACCCATCTGGACCCAGATGGAGGAATTCAACAGCACTGGCTGCAGTTCTTCATCATCAAACCACAGTGATTCCGCAGAGGAGAGGACACGGGAAGCCAGAGTCCGTATCCACCGTTCAGAATCGGCGTCCTGGTTTAGATTCCCCGTATCAACTCGACATGACAAGGCTGACAGGATGACATGCAAGACAGTCGGGTTTGGGTTTCCCTGAATAGGCTTGGAACAAACAAGAACTTGTAGGAGGTCTCCGATTGAGAGGGGATCGACATCGGTAGAGTTGGAAGAGTGAAGCTCTTCTAAGACAGTATAAACCCACGTAACATTATTCGCTGGGTTGGGTTCAGGGTGTATATCATCCAAGTGCCACCATGGTATCCGTACAACTTGAAGTGCCGAGGTTATGGTCGACAGGTCTGGAGCCGAGCTAGTAGGGGTGATAGCGCAAAACTGATAAACAGCATTCCTGCATTGGTTGTCTTCACCAGTTCCAGGTGGGATCCCACAATCAATACTCCGTTTGATAATCTCTTCAGCAAATACTTTAGGCTCCCCACGAGCTGTAAGAAGTTTTTCAAATAGGATTGCGATGAGAAGGATACAATATTCGCTGCAACAAGCATTAGTTGTGAGTTCACATGAAACAACTGCCGCTCACCTCTTGTCCATCAAGGAGATATCATATATATTCGGAGATTTAATGAACGAGATTATACAGAATAAGAAGTCGGCAAGAATAGCGGGGTGGGGATCAAAGAATGTGATGATTGTGGAGAGGAGATAGGTATCCGAAGAATCCGAACTCCTATAATGATGTAGTGCTGGAACGAGACGCAGAGTCCAGGATGTGATAACTGGAGTGCACCAGAACGACTTTATCGGCATAGCATTGAGGCAGCGTACCATGGAATCTAACTCAGGGTCCATGCTCTGGCCATAGAAGTAAAATTGGTCGGTCGGGTACTTGAAGGTCCACATTCCCTCTTGTGCTTCAGTAACGGTCCGGAGTATACCGAAAGCCTTTATACAGCTCTTCGCTCGGTTACCCATGCCATCACAGAAACGGCCATCATTGAGACATCCGTGGTATACGTCTGAAAGCCGTCTCATGGCTGGTTCAAGATCCAGGCCGACAGGCCATTGTATGTCAGGAACCAGTCTAGCAGCAGCCTCCACCATGTCCGCGTCTGTGGATGTCTCCAGAACCCATAGAACGGTGAATATCTCCGGAGATGGCTCTGGAATTTTGTCGAAAATGCGGACGGCCGTGGGAGGCTTCCCGCCTTTAAATTGGGGTAGAAGCGGGGGGTTTGCCTTCATAAAATTCGAATACATTGCGGAGGCGCCCGAGACGAAAAGAGAGCGGAGGGGGTGAGGACTTGTGCTCAAAAGCTCTCGCGTTGCGCGAGAAATTCTATGGATCGGCTCGGGGATTGGGATTATTCTGATCATATCCTTGAGAAGGGCAGTGAGTGATGTCTGGAATGGGGAATCTGGGGACATTAGAGTGGAGATTATCATGAGAATGTACAGAATGACCCCGAACGAGGTTAGCCCCAGAACAACTGCGGCGATGGCATGATTGACTGTCCACAGGTAGACAGACAACGCCGATGCGAACAGCAAGAGCGAGAGCTGGAGGAGGAGGGGCGATATCTGCATGAATAGGTCGAATTTCCAGCGCTCTAAGCCGTCAATTTTGCGTTGCCTATCCAGGCATCGATCTTCCAGTGCCCCCTTTTTTCCTGTTGCAGTATAATAGAAGATCCATTGCTTTCCTAGGACAGCCAACAGTGCCGCAAGGAGGGTGGAGAAGAGGCTGAAATATAACAGACACTGTGAAACCAAGATAGTTTTCGTAGGTCCAGCCAGCGTCTGTATCTGAATGCCCTGAGCGGTCGGAGAACTCCCAGTGACATTCTGAACGAGGGCGACGAGGAGTGCTTGGGTTATTGCATTGGGGTCCGGCTGAAGCCCTGGCTGTATTTGAATGATGAACGCCGAGGTCACGGCGGAAAAAAGACCTGCCTGATCGTTATAAGGACAACAAAGAATAAAACAGAGTTAGATTCACGCACGAATATCAACGATGTGTCCAAGTCGCCCCCGTATTTCGTCCGGAATTCCCAATCGAACTCGTTTGTTAATGTTTTGTACGCCGTCCAAAATGTCGTCTTGTCACTGGACTGGGTTTTCTGCGACATTCTTAGTAGTTCTTTCAAGCTTGAGTGAGTCGTCAGGTCGGAGCGAAATAGATGAGAACCATTTTTTACCTGCTCGACACTTCATTGTTGGCCAGGCGTAATTCATTGCAAGAATCCTTAATCGCATGAATGAGTCTTGAACGACGCCGTCGTTAGCCTCGTCACAGGCAGGGTTGGAGGCAACTCGCCTGTCAATATCCGATTCAGCGCCTCCGGCAAAGTCCTCTGGCGCGATGGTTGGCCCTGCATTATTCTCATCCGCAGCTTCCAAAGAAGGCGACTGTTCCGAAACCTTGCTCGTAGAAGGTTCCATCTTGTGCGTCCGGTGTTGACTTGGACAACGTTGTGTGAAGCAACAAGCTGCGCGAATGCCGTACACTGGTGTGACAGCTGATGCCGGCCCAAATGCGCGGGGATGTTTAATTTTTTTGCACCTCTGCATGCAAAAGCCAGCAAATTGTTGGCGGCCTACAGTATTTAACACGACCCAAGCCCGGGCATCAGTTGATGAATCCAATTCCGCACAATCAACGCCCGATCCCTTTTTGGGAAGTTTGTGCTTGGCCGTTCAAGCGATATCTATCGGGCATCGGCCACGCACGCAACTAATTTATGTGTTTTTCTACTCTATGTTTGGGTTAATAAAAAGTTTCAGAGCGCAGAAAGAGTGAATATCAAGGGGTACAAGCACTGTACTCGAGCTGACCTCCCGTTTCGCCGTCCAATACGATCTATTTCGTGAATACATGTGCAATGTGTATGAAATAATTAGCGGCGGTTATTAAGTTTCTTTTCTGGATCCGTGAGATCACTATCTTTGTAAAATTGTACCATCACTGCGATGGCCCGACGGATTCATGTACCATTCATGTTCAATTTTCCGCCTGGGATCTCAAAAGAAGGATATATAACGCACTTAATTCAGAACTTAATTCAGTAGCTGGCGTGCCTCTGTAATTTCATGTCGTTGAAGATCGCTGAGGCAGTTTCAACCGCGAGAATCTATATTGCGTCGTCCACATTTTTAACGTCGTATGCACAAGCCTAAAGATTAGAGCAAGTGCATAATAAATACCAGCCCCAATTTCACTCTCAGAATTTGCTCATATTGCCGCTTGAGGTACCGCGAATTTCAGGTGAGGAGTGGCCACGAAAACATCCATAAACCCAAGCTAATAGTACAAAAGGTATTTGGTATTTCAATTGATAAATGATCCCGTGTGTAGATCTTGTTTCTGGTTCACACCGTCAGCATGCTGTGATTCCTGAAGAGATAAGAAACAAATCCACGTAGTGGTGGTGGAGCATGCGTACCTTCTTACTGGCCATCTCGATTTCAAGTTCCAACCCCGTTGGGTCGACTTTGACGTTCGTGGGCCATACATCTGCACCTCGAGCCGTCAGTTATCATGACGATCAAGGATAATTTACTCTCGACTCACGGATTCCGTCGATGACGATGCTGGTGTTGGCGGTCTTATTGTTCCGGCTGGACGACCAAGTCCGACTTCCCGATTTGCCGCTTCCTCGCAGGTTAAAGTTGGAAAGGAGTGTGAGAACGTAAAGGCTAAGGAGGAAGAAGAAGCAGGCTGGAACTGAAACGAAAGACGTTTTAGAATGAGTCTGATTTCTTTTGGTTCAGAGACGCACTGTTGCTGTTGATCTTGACAATGACGGCGATCAGGCCAGCAACTGCAGTGAGGCTTGTTGTACAACCATTCTGAAGGGAGATGATCATGACGCGGCGGATAAGTCTGAGAATGAGGTGGTTAATGATGCTCCTCGACAAGGAAGTTGAAGTCACCCACCGATTCGTGTCACTGAAGTTGGTCTTCATCCCCCGCAGGGTCCAGATAAGGGAAGCCGCAATTGTGACATCTATTTTATGGTAGGTAGGTTATTCAGCAGACAACTATGGTACAACATAACACATGTGACAGACGCGATTGCCCAAATGAGCGCCAGCTTTTCTGCTTTTTGGAACTGGTAGGTAGGGTTGTCATGAGAATTCCAGACTCGGGGGTGAGTTCTTACATTTTCGATCCCCGGAAAGATCAGAACGGACACAGGAGCCATGACAAGCTGAGAAACAATGCTATTCAGTCGCGTCAAGATAACATCTGTCTGACATACTGGAAACAGAGCGAGCAAGCATAACATGATTGTGAGGACGATATTTTTGGATCTGCGACGGTTCAGTAAACGCTGTTGCGGACAACCGGGAATTAGCTCAACTCACACGGTATAAAATCGGGATATGAGATACGAATTGACGAGTGCTGCAGTTAATGAGTTGAAAATGGTGTAGGCTGGAACCTGGTTGATAATTAAATGAGTTAACCTGAAAAAAAAAAAAAAAATGAAACATCAGATGCGACGCACACTCCAGGTCTAGAACGAGAGCAATGAGATGGTTTTTTTTTGCTTCTCGGAATGATATGAGACGTACTTCTGTCGTGAAAGCTGGCGGACTTCCTAAAATCTGTCGTCAACGAAAATTGTCTTGCATGAGAACAAGTTGACCGACCCCAGACACTGACGAGTGGCTTCAAGAACAATGTTCAGTATGGAAACAATGGGAACAGAAGAGGAAGAAAATACTCACCACGTAAACGTCTGCATATTGACCCGCCAACCCAGCAAGGGAAAACGCGGGACTCAAAGCCACGAGACCCTCCTCGTCGAGCTGTCGTTAGGGAAGTCGTTATAGTACTGAATGGCCTGGGAAAATGCTAATCCGCAGAGGAACAATGCTGCCCATGTTCCAATCAAGCTTGTCTTAGTGGACAGTCTATGTTAAACCGGGAAAAAAAGAGGTGTGAGCGTACCCGAATGCAGAATCGAAGAGACCCATGTTCGTTAAGAGGATGCATATTCTAAATCGACCCCTACTCTTAAGCAATGTACGAGAGGGATGTAATGGATAGGCACTGTATTGAGCTCACGGGAACAGGAGGACAAGGGCCACAGCTGAGTTAAATTGGCCATTGTAAGTCGACGGACCTGTACCACACAATTTTCAGATTTCAAAAACACCAGTCAAAAACGACTGGATCAAGCCAAGACGCAGTTTCTGATAAGGGTGGGTCTGGGAACGCCGCTCAGGAAATGAATTGCTCGAATTAATCAATAAGTCGAGGTGGTGCGTTCCGATCGCGAAATACGCGAAATGTCACATCAGGCTTGATGTGACTTGACGCGTCATGATCTGATCTCACGTGCCTCTCCAAGTCCCACCATCATCTCAAATCGTGGACCTGGCAAAGGCTCTCTGTCGCTGTCGCTGTAGTGAGCTCGCCGTATCTCACCTCATCTCCCACGTCCATCGCTCGATGGACTATCAGACAGCGCAAGAAGCTTTCGAAGCCCGATGTACGGCAAGGTGCGGCGCCACCTGCCAAATTGGGCCGCCTTCGATTCCTTATCTCTCGCGCGCCTGGATAAGTACTCGACGCGTTTTTCGGGCTTCCGAGGTCCCGATTCCACGCCTTTAACGCCCCCACACGATCCCCAAGTTTGAGTTAGCTTTGTCTTACCCTACATATGTCCTCCGTCTCCACTGTCCTTCCGCAGGGCGCCGGCTACGGCGTCGGTAAGCTCCTGTTCCTTTTTGCGCTCCATCCGGACGTATACTGACCATGGGATCGACTTGTTCCTTCATCAGTCGTCGGTGCGCCTCTCAGTTCAATAATATTGTGCACATCATTGAACCAAATGATTCAGGCATCGGCCTCTTCTTCAGCGCATTTATGATTGGGCTGACTGCGGTGCAAGCGCGCTACACTCCTTTCTCACCCCGCTCGTCGGAGGAGTTCAGCAGCGCGTCACGTAGCGTGAAGCCTGGGCTGATTGCCGCAGGTATTGTCAGCGCGTGGACGTGGGCCGCGACGCTCGTGCGTCTTTTTTTCTCATCCTCGTATTTTTTAAAACCTAATATATGTATGTAGCTGCAAAGTAGTGCGGTGGCTTATAAGTACGGTGGGTATCCTCTTGATTCAAACACCCATTTATTGAGCGATGCAGGAATAAGCGGCCCATGGTGGTACGGTGGTGCGTTGTCTCCGTCCTTATTGCCCACCTCACATGGATTGATGAAGTTTTATTTACAGCTGGAGCGACAATTCAAGTTCTGTTGTTTGCTATGGTATGTCCTTGTCAGAACCATCTCGCCGACTACAGACCAAAAAAATTAGATCGCAGCGAAACTCAAGCTAAATGCGCCTTACGCGCATACTTGGCTGGAAGTCGTCGGCGCGCGTTGGGGAAAGACCGCACATCTGGTCTTCATGTTTTTCGGGTGCGTCTCGTATACAACAACTACCAACCGAATCACCTCGCCCTGATTCCTCTGCGCACACAGGCTCGCGACTAATATCATCGTGAGCTCTATGCTTGTCCTTGGAGGCAGCGCAACGGTCACAGATCTGACCGGAATGAGCACAATCGCTGTGAGTCCCGCCTTGTCTTCCCTGTCGCGCTCGAAATTTCGAGATACGACTTTTAGCTTAACTGTGTTCTCTTTTTCTTCTCGGCAGGCATGCTTCCTCATTCCCCTTGGTGTTTCCATCTACGTCGTCGTGGGCGGGATGCGCTCGACGCTGTTGTGCGACTAGTACGTGCAAGATAGCCCTTATCTGCCCGCCCCTACTTACCCGAATTGTGGCTGCGTAGCACTCATACGACTGTTCTTTTCGCTATCATCCTCGTACGTTTCTCCTCCGGGATCAGCGTATATCGCCCCTTCTATCTTTGATTATTTATGTGGCAGGTCTTCGTCTTCACTGTCTATGCCACGAGTCCCAAGATCGGCAGCCCCTCAAAAATGTACGAGCTCCTCACCGCGGCGGCGGAGGCCGCGCCTGTGGCGGGCAATGCGCACGGCTCGTACATCACCATGCGCTCGAAGAACGGGCTCATTTTTGGCGTGATCAATATTATCGGGAACTTTGGTGAGCGTATTCGTCTGCCGAAAAACCCGGTCGTATCTATTTATTCATTTTCTCCGTGTGCAGCAACGGTGTTCCAAGACCAAGCGTACTTCCAGCGCGCTATCGCAAGCCGGCCTTCGACCACGGTGAAGGCCTACTTGGTCGGCGGGCTTGCCTGGTGCGTTTTTCCGTCTCGTCCTCTACCATCCATTGGGTAGCGCTCACTTGCACATAGGTTCGCGATTCCGTTTACGCTTGCAACGACGCTCGGTTTGGCCGCTGTGGCCCTGCGCGGCGACCCAGCCATGCGCGTCCTTTCGCCCGCAGACGTGTCCGCCGGCCTCCCCGCCGCTGCCGCCGCCAGCGCCCTCCTTGGTAAATCTGGCGCGGCAGCGCTGCTCGTCTTGCTCTTCCTCGCCGTCACGTCCGCCACTTCCGCGGAGCTCATCGCTGTCTCGTCGTTGCTTACCTACGACGTCTACAAGGTATGTTAAGTATTTGCAAGATTTTAAAGTAGAGAATTCACCCGCCTTGCGAAGAGGTACATCAACCCCCAAGCTAATGAGGCGCAGATCCTCCGGATGAGCCATCTCATGGTGTGTTTATCCAGAAATTCAAGCTTCTCTACGGGCAACTCCTTACGATGATATAGGTCGCGTTCTACGCCCTGGTCATTGGTCTTGCGGGCCTTATCTTCTTTTACATCGGCGTGTCCATGGGCTGGCTCTACGTGCGCATTTCCTTCCCACACCAAGTGAATGAATACCCTATTGACCCTTCACCCTGAACAGACCTTCATGGGTGTGATTCTCGGCTCCGGCGTCGCACCGATTGCGCTGTGCATTACGTGGAGCAGGGCGAACAAGGTGGGCTGCATCGTCGGCGCGCTTGCGGGATTTGCGGCAGGGATCATCGCATGGTTGGTCACCACCAGCACGCTGAACGGCGGGGTCATCAACGTCACGGTGCGTTTTACACCCTGTCAGACAAACCCTTAAATTACCGTAACTAACTTGAGCGCAGACCAGCGGCGGTACGCGATTTTGTTCTGCATCTGGATTTGATTCGATTTAAATTTTCTGGCTAGGCGACTTTGAGATGCTAGCGGGCAATCTCGCGTCCATCGGCGTCGGGGGGATTATCGCGACTGTCTCGTCATATATAGTGCCTTGCTTTCTCCCCGATTTCGACATTCCCTGACAAGCATTGCCCTTTTCTTCAGTGGCCGGAAAACTATGACTTTGAGTCGACCCGCGCGATTAACAAACCCACGACGACCCCCACGAAAGTCCAGGAGAATGACGGCATGGAGAAGGAGGAACGACCCAGTGTAGAGAAGAAGGAGAAAACCCCGTCCGTCGCTGATTCGCTCGACGCCGCGGAAATTGAGGACGAGCTCGACCCTGTGGCCTTGAACAAGGCGTTCCGCTTCGCGGCGTGGTCGTCCCTCGGGCTTGTCAGTCCCGTCTCAATCTATATTTGACTATGGACTCACCGATGTTAATATAGCTTGTGGTGCTGATCATCCTGATCCCGCTCCCGCTTTTCTTCGCGTCGACGATCTACGGGAAGGGCGGTCTCACAGCGTGGGTCGTTATTGGGATAATCTGGACCTTCTTGTCGGCGTTTAGCGTTGTGCTGTACCCGCTCTGGGAGAGCCGCGCGGCTATCTCCCTGATTTCGAAGGGCATAATCAAGGTAACTATTTATTTATTTTTGCCCAGGCTCAGATGATTCTCAACTCGATGCGATCAGGATATTTTTGCGCGGGGAAGTGGGAAGTTTGTGGGGCCTTCTCCGGTGCCAGCTTAAAGCTAGGTAGACACAGCGCTAAATGTATATGTATTACGAAGAGTACGAATGCTGGATGACTGTTGTTTCACAGATGCCCTTTGAACGCGTGGTTGAAATACAGTGGATTTGAACTGGCCACAGCAAGGGGAAGGAGAGATATGCCATACTACGAATTTGGGTAGATGTAGCTCCACTGAAAAACGGATACGACGTATTCCCGTGCATGATACATGTTTTCCGTGCCGTAAACAATATTTCCCACTCGCAGAGATCATAATACTCATCCGCCAAAACTTCATCTATGTCTTCGCTCTCTAGACTGAACAAGTTGTCTTGAGAATCGCATTCTAAATCACTTTCTGAATCGTTCTCTGGCAGCTCATTCGCTGTGTCTTGTAACAAATGATCCAGAGAGGGGCCTCGTAACTCGTTCTCTGTGTCGTAGTCAACCGCTGGCTGGATAACGACCGAGTCAGCTGATTGTACTTCCGGGACGTGCTCCGACCGTGTACGGCTTCCAACTCGATGAGGCCAAAGTATGTGTGAGGTCCATAGGTTCGATGGTGATGTCATCGCGCTCTTTTTGGCATATGGAAAGGCGGGGAAATACGACCAGTCCCCGCGCGCGCGTGGATCGAATGTTCGTGGCGCATTGTCTATCACCAACCCGCCCAGTGCGACATCGAGAAACCTGAGAGGGCCATTGATACGCGGATAACACGGACATTTTTTGAGGTGATCGGGCGGTCCGTTTTCTGAGACTGAAGACCAGATGTCCATCCACTTGATACAGGGAAAGAGGCGTAGTATATGGTAGGAAAGGTCAAGGGAGTGTCTGGGAAGGACGGCATGTTCCACGAGAGGACATCTCGTTGAGTAAACGCGTGAAGTTTGCCTCGGATATACCGCATGGGAATGATACATATTTCAGCCTGTGTCCATGTGCCGTTGAGGAGATGATCGAAGGTGGGTATGAGATTTTCTGAAAAGCCGAAGCAGATCGGAACGTTGATCGCCTCAGCTTCGGCATTTCCCATTTTGTACTGAACTTCTGGACATCCCCAGTGTCGTTGCACAGGGTGAGGTACAGTGGGTGAAGGCGCGGGAAAGTCAATTCAAGGGTATCGAACACCATGTCATCTTGCATATTCACAGCAAGTTCTTCCAGGTGCGCGCAACATTGTCGTAAAGACCAGAAAGTTCAACGTGTACGGATAATTTGAGTGATCTGATGGTGGATGGTAAGGCAGGAAAGGGAAATGGCTTCGGCGGCGGGAAAGGAGGGAGATGATTGAGACTTGTTATTGTCGGACAGAATTAAGAATTTTTGTGAGATCGGGTCCGATGGTGGCACGGTGGGTTCGCGGCACAAAACACATGACCGTGATATTGCGGACGAATGTGCCCAGTGTCGGATTATCTGTGAGTCCAGCGAGGAGAACCTGGACAGCAGAAACGCGTCGAATAAAAATGTTCCGGTACAAAAATCGATTCCAACCTGAACAGCCAACGATGAGGGGGAAAACGAGGTAGCATGAGTGTCCCCTACCTCGTACCACGACTTCGACACCAAAACCAGCGACCTTTTGGTTACCATTGAGCTGCACCAAGGATAATACGGCCCGCCGGATAAATCGGCGTCGAGGAGATTATCTGGTAGGATAGTCATATTGGATATCTCATCCAATATTTCAGGCGGAAGGGAGGAGTACGCTATCGTTGTACTTAGTGAGTCTAAACTTTTCTCTACATTATCACTCACTGTCGCTTCCTTCCCACAACAGCAGAACCCAGTCTCGTACCAGTCGGAGCAGACCAAATTATCTTCGATCCATTCCAGCACCAGGGCTTCATCCTTCTCACTGCGCGAAATCTCTGGAGGATCTTTTAAATCTGGGCTCGAAAGATATTGGTTTCGACGCAATATGCGGTCGGCGGGCTCGGGGAACTGATGAGAATGACAACTCGATGTAAGTGATATTTCCAGAGATCCCGAACGCAGGCATATCACGGAAATTAAAGAAGGGGGAGGCATTTTTGCAGATGCCAGCTGCCCCGAAACTGATTCGGAGCGTTTCCGTTTCATCGGTACCGTAAAACTTGACGGAACCATTGCACACTTGATTGAGAGAGCCGGGCCTGGTGTGAATGGGCGTTTTATAATTACGAGACCTGGAAGTCGGTTTGAGAGCGCATTGACCACACGCGGCAAACCATCATGCTCGATTGGGCAACTTGCCTGACCTAAACTTTCTGTATGCCAGTTCAAATCCAAATATTTATATGAATATAGAATGCCCTAGAAAACGAACGGGCTCGGATACTTGAAAGTTCGTTATTAATATGCCCTCGCAACAAACTCCTCGTCCTTTTCCGCGACTTGGTTTGCGTCCAGAGAAATATTTAACATCGTTTCACCGTCGCTCTAGAAGGGCCTGAGTCAGGATATCAATATAAAAGACGTACAAACCTTTGAGGCCGCTAGTGCTGGTTGTGAATCCGACCTCTGCCCCTCTGGGTCATATCCTACTCCACTTCTCCACTGCATCGTACTTTGGATTCGCGACAGATGTATGGATTTGGGCTCGTCCAGATTTTCACGGAGCCCCTTCCGCAAGTTGAGGACAGCGAGGTAGGAGTTGAGGTACACTACAGCGGGTGCCATATTCATATCAAAAGGCCAGGATTAATGCGACACGTACACTTGCTCAAGAGAAGGTAAAAGCCTGTGAAGTATTATCAGAGTGTGTAATGAATTCGATTAGAAGGAGAGCGGACCTAGGAACACGAAATTATTTGGCATGAAAACAAAAGAGAACATGCCGGCAGTTGCATCGAGCCTGTCGGAAGGTATCAGGTGCGAAGTTCTTAATCTTCCTTTTACTTACGCAACAAGTAAGCCCGTGTTCACAGTATACATCATGAGCATTCTGATAAGCGAGTCTGTTCTGGACATAGTGCGGTTCGTAAGTATTATTGGCGGTAAGTTGTGTCAAATCTACAAACCGCTGGAAACCTGTTCTAGATCTACGAAGCAAGTAGCACAGCGCGAGGGCGACACTCAGGTCGCTTGATGTTCCAGCGGCGAAGTTGAGATACATTAAGCTCTGTGATCATCAGCCAATGAGCCATGTAGGACGGTGACTTCACAGACAGATAAGCCCTCAAGCTTCAGGAAGGTTTTCAACTTGAACCTAAATCGCGTCGTTAGCATCATAGATTCGCCGCATCTGATGAGCTTGCATACGCTTTGACAGTGATGACTGGAAAAAAAAAATCTAAGCTTCTGGTCTGCATTATCATGCTGTAACTCACTCAGTCCGCAACCTTGGAAATAGCGTAAATCAGTCCCGTTATTTAGAAGTTTCCAAATGACGGCGTACACAGGTCCAATATTGACAACGAAAGCTAATTAAACCATGCATCATGTCGGACGGCTTGAGAAGAATGCAAACGCACAACCCAAAGGGTCCCAGGTATATTTCCGTTGCTGACTGTTGTTCATAAGCGCGGTGATGTTTCTGACGATAAGTAAGATTGCCGTGGACTTACGCCGATAGATGCGGCGTGTAAATACGCTGTGACATTGGTTAACGGCAAACTTATACGAAAAGAAAGTCTGGACCTTCGCACAATGAAGTTCGAGACGGACTGCCATGGCCGGCTTGTCAGCAGTCTTTTACGGGCATTTGAAGCGGTCTCACTGTTGCGGCGACGTGAACCTAAGCTCACGAAGTTATTAATTCCGCGTGTAATATGTCGTGGATTCTTACAATGATACTCCTGCGATAAGATGAATATGCAAGTGTCACGACACGGCAAGGACCTTTCTCACCAGACAGGGAATATTATGGTTTGTGGCGCGAGGTAATTGGTGACAAGATAAAAGTAAAGAATGTGTCCGTTCAGAACGGTGTCAAACGTGTCTAATACTCTGAGGAAGCGGTCTTAGTTGAAGAGCTGAAATTATCCAAGTTGGACGCACAAAAGGAGCGCGACCTTGGTAGAAGTCAGATCAGCACAGGAAATTTGAGCGAAGGGTACGCACCAGAGCTTTCAGAGATGCACGATCCGCCGTACCGCCCATAAAGAATGTAAATGTCTGCACACAAGTTATCCCCCACAACCTAAAGGCATCGTCATTTCATGCACACGACGCGCCGCAAGTGAACGCACGCAGTAGCAACAAGCCCTCCGACGAGCAGCGCGCCGAGGGTATTATCGAACTTGGGGACGACGGGGAGGTCGGGAACAGGCAGCACGATAGACATGGTCCTGTGTGGGGTTTGTGCTCGTCAGTTGTCACTCCGCAGGCCAACTACATAAAGATCCAAGGATAGCTCAGACTGTCGCGGAGCCTCTATGCCCTTGTGATTCGAATTCCCAGACTCGATAATAGCACCGAGTTCCCGCGCTTTTGAATTGGGTGCCATGTGGTATTGGAGCTGGGCGGCAGGCGTGATTTTTCTAGCTGGAAAAATTGAATACAGTTATACAGATTCGATGGATGACATTACTTGACGTTAAAACAGACGGGATGAAGTACACCGTTAAACACCAGATCTAGAGAGGCCGGGATCCTGTCATTGCGTATTTTCTTTTGGGGGCGCACTTATTAACAACCCGCAAAGAAACAAAGGCGAAATGAGACAGCCGGAGCCAAATGAGAAAGCAGAAGGGTCCGGAACCATTTCCGCCATATTATCGTAGAAACATCTTGAGATGTTGAGGGAATCGGAGCCCGCAGCAAAGCTGCAGACCAATTGCAGCCAACGGGCCTTATGCATAGGTAGTTCTGCAGAGCGACGGAGAAGTCCATAGCCGACTGGTCGCAGACTGGGTAGAAGCAAAGCCGGCCACGGCCGTGGCGTACAGAGAGAGTTTCCATTTCGTCGAATTGCCGAAATGGCACGCGCATAGGCCATGGGACGAACGCGTCGTAATCCCGAAACCAAGCACGACCACACATCACGTTCAATACCGTCACAAGATGCAAGTCAAAAGATCCGATTTCACAAAGTTTATTACTGCTGTGAAGAAAACCTAGACGAAAAAAAAAATCCACGAGAGAATGCGATGTAATCCGACCTATGCGAAGAGAGAGAGAGAGAGATATAACCGAGTAACGAGTGGACGTCTGTAACCTGACAGGATGCTGAGAGTATGTATGCGGGCTAGAAATACATATCGCTCTTTAAATACGCGATAAAAAAACCATATTCAATGCTTATGAGAGAATTATGATCGGGCTGCCTCGGCCTGGCGCAGGACGTTTATGGTCTGCTCAGAGCGCGGGCGGATGTCACATTCGAATTTGTCCGGAATCCTATTCGTTCGCAGTCAGTATACGATCTGATAAATGTAAAGGTAAGCGCGGAAAGCGCACCTGAAGACGGGGTTGTTAAAGTCGACCTTCGGCTCGATTGGGTTGCCGAATTTATCTAGCGCCTTGGAAATGTCCAAGGTTGCGAGGACGGTGGCGATCAGGATCCAGACGGAAGATTCAACCAAGTTGACGCCTGGACACCGCCGACGTCCGAATCCCTAGGGAGTGGGATAAGCTCGTCGAATGAAAGGCACCGAACGGAAAGGACTTACGAAAACGTAGCTGCGGGGATCACGTTTCCTGGCCAGTGCGGGGTCTACTTCCTCCAGGTAGCGCTCCGGTAGGAACGCGGATGCGTTCGTGAAGAGTGTCTCGTCGCGTGTTATGGCCCTGCATGCATATGTCAGAAAAAGATCCTCGGAGGTGGAAGTCCGAGAAGGATGGACATGACGAGGCACACGGATGGAAGAACATACCAAACGTTGCCAAAGACCTATAATGGGATGATGAGCATAAAGCTATGTATCTTTTTTTGGTTAGACGCACCAGTGAGCCCTTAGGGATAAACATGCCGCGATATACGTCATCCTCCATTAATCGGTGGGGAAGACCTGGAATTTAGGGTTAGGACAATTAGGCCTGTTCATACTGGTGGACGTACTGAGCGGGACCGGTACCTGTAAAAGCCCCTGTGTTAACAAAAGCCGCGGTAATTAAAAAAATAATCCTTACACCCCATCGATAGGTCTCACTGAGTACTGCCTCAACTAAAAAAAATAGTGTCAATGACGGCCACGGCAAGGTGTACGAGCTGAAACTACGTACCGAACGGCAGGGAAGCGCGGTCACTGAACGTCGGGAGCCTATCGCGTCCAACCACGGAATCGATTTCCTTCTGGGCCTTTTCAAGGACCTCAGGATGCAGAACCATCGCCAACAAGAAGTGGCTGAACACGGTGATGGTCTGATGGTGCTTCAGTCTTATATTCTTAGCTTCAACTGAGACAACAAACCGTGTCCATGCTGGCGGAGTACATCGAGTTCGCGGTGTTCTTGAGGTCGAACTCGAATTGCGGGGTGCATTTCTTCTCGTCTTCAAGCAGCGTCGAGCAGAAGGACGGCGCATAACTTCCGGATTTCTGTAGGCGAATAAAAAAAGCGGGGATCCGAATCAGAAAGTGGTGCACGAGTGATCCGTTGAAATCGAAACTGACCAAACTCGCTTTGACGAAGTCGTACGGCTGGTCTATGAACCTGACTCAAAGATAAGACTATTAAGCAAGGGTTAGCGAGCAAACTTACTCTTCCATCTTCGCCTTCCACACAGCTGCCTTGCGTAAAAATCCGGAACCGGGCGCCCATGTCGGGAGATGCTTTAATGATGGGATGATGTCGCTGTCAGAAAGAAGCGAGTCTGAGTGAATTGTATACAAAGAGGGCAAGCAACGAACACAGGCCACTGGTAGAAATCGGTTCTGATATCAGAAACCGCTAGAAAAAGAGAAAAAATAGCACCACGTACGATTCCGCCACCAGACGCAATCTTGTTCGACAATAGGTCGACACACTCCTCGCCAAGGTTTAAAAACTTGTCGTTGTTCGGAGCGGCCTCATAACCATATACAACCGAAAGAGTTAGACCGCCTGCGTAACGCCGGGTGTGGTCCACATAATTTGTGGGATCAGCGACCAGGCGTTGGATAAAAGAGTGTGTTTCCGTTTCTATTAACGGATGGTATGCGGGGATTCTTTGGACGCCAAATGCCTGGTTCATGAGCTTGCGCTGGCGCTTAGACTCGTCACCGTATCTGGTGAAGGCAACCTGCACGAAAACGATGTTAAAATCACGCTAGGAAACGAAGATAAACGGGACGCGCCATGCGCTCAAGACCGCAGAGCTCGCCGACCATCACAAGGTGTGGCTTGTCCCCGTAGATCGAGCCTTTCTTGTCCAACAAATCCATTGTTGCTTCGGGGCTGTTTGATGCTAGGATGAGCTTAGAACACGCAAAAAAAGGTTCGCGACGGACCTGTTCAACTGCGATAAGGTCAGTACAGGACTTGAGAGACGAAAGGGCAAGACTCACGAAGACCAGTCCCTGTCCTACGATATGTACATGCACAACGTCCCCTGGATGTACATAAGTATCCAACGAATCGCGTAGAGTCGCGGACGCCGCCTTACCAAACTGCTTTGCCCACTGGGTGGCTCGGAGCCACAGCTCCTTGGCGGTGAGATCCAGCACATTGCCCAGGATTGGGACGGGAGTAGGACCAGGGGGTAGAGGGCCGGCCTGTGCTTTGGATTTGCGGTGCCATATGTACACAAGAGCGAGAAGGGCGGCAACTACCCCGACAGAATTCATCGCAAGAAGTCAAGAAGAGGGGTGAGGGGAAGGTTGGTGACTACAAAAAGTTGCTAGGACTTTTTGTGGCTTCTGTCAAGCGCGCACATCCTTATGAGGATGAGGAAGCCCGATGGTGGGCGTAAGGGACGTGAAACGCCCAACTCGGACAAACGGACCCAGCGAAACGGCTTCCCGAAGCGGACACCGGCTAAATTTTGCTTGCTTCTTCTCCGCTCTCGTGGCTCAAGCGCTCAAGAAGCAGTACCTGGGCGCCGTTCGCCTGGACATTCATGTTCGCTGCATGACAGCTGCCAGAGCTGCTGTCGCTAAAAAGTTTCAGGCTAAGCTTTGGAGCTCATCAGCTCATCACTGCGCTGGATTCGGGACCGCGTCTGGCTTCAGCTATCTCTCTACATAGTTGCGCCGCAAAAAGGCTCTGGGCGGGCTGGACTGGATCGCGTGCAATCTAGCACCCACAAAAAACCACCAGAACGGCGCTACGACTTCTTGCATGAACGAGGCTCATAGTTGCTAGCTTACAAAGTGGGAAGCTACATACTCTTACGGGAAGGGGTCGGTGACTTTCATTCACGGCTGAAGGACCGCAACGCCCGAGTTTGTGTCTACATGATGTCCAGATCGAGCTAGCAACAGTTGAAGCAATGATCAAATGGCAAAAGCAAACTCGGGTGTACGACACTGTGCAGGGTCGAAACGAACAGCACCTAGAGCCTCCGGAAGTGCTAGACTGTTGGTATCGCCCTCAGGTTAGTGTCCATTCCTTCACCCACACCGGTGTTCGTACCGGGCACGGAATACTCGTCTCCCCGCCAAGTTTCACAGCTGGCGCCCACTGGTCGCCAGTTTGGGATCCTTTGGAACGGCGTTTCAATATCCATTTCGCGTCGCGTCCCAAACCCAATCACCGCCGTTCCCCGAAGCCGATTGAGCAAAGAGCCGGTATGCGGTAATTAATACTCAGAAAAAAAATTCACACTGGTGACTGCAACCGGCCAACTCCCTGAAGCTTCCTGATTGTCGAGGCTTCTCTTGATAGTCGGCGACGCCAAAAACTTTCTCGGCTTCATTTGAGAGAAGAAGGACAACTCGTCAGTGATGCGCCTCGTTGTTTATTTACACCATTTGGGTAAATTTCCGGAAATAGGACAGGTCATGGCAACACGCGAGTCGATGGGAAACGACAACAGAAGGATGTGGAGACTGTGGCAAAAAAACATCAATTTATTCACAACATGCAAGAATAGACAAGAATCTTCGAAAATCCCAGGCGCCGCCGCCAGCCCGGGACCGCGCAAAGCTCACCGTGTAGGGCGGAGCAGCTAACTTGATCTGATTGAAGATACATATCTTCCTTGATTGTCGGATGCCAGCTATAAGGGAAGCTGTCACGCTGGCTGACGAGGGCTTGCCGGACTACGTCGAACAGCTACGGCGGATACCTGATGACGCGACTCGGCGGGCTCTAGAATATTCCTATCTCTCGGCTGTCTTTCTATGCCAAGTCCAGCAGACCATGCTCTAGGCCGCTATCCATTCATGATTTCCTCAAAACCGAGCTTTACCTTGCTGGAACGTCGTCGTATATGGCTGAGGCGGTCAAGTCCGAGTGGGACCGACAAGTCTGATGGTCGTGTGATTGGCGCACACAAATCACCGAGCTATGGTACTGACCTTTGTACAAAATACCTCCAGGAGCTCCCAAATTCGAGGCAAACAGACACATAGGCGAGCTGCGTCGAATCATCTTGGCCCATGACACCTCAATTAAAACGTGTACGTGCCCTATAAATTTTGGATCTGTCGGCCGCCGACGTTGAAGGCTGGGAGCACAGGAACGATCTCTCTCCGGAGATCGCACTTAAGGCGCATGTCGTCGGTCTGGATGCTGGATTCCGATAAATTATATTCCATGGATGTCGATTGTCGATTGTAGCGAATCACTCACTGGCTTAGAATTCGTTGAACAATGCGAGATAGAGTAGGTCTATATTCCGACATTACACGACGGCTCCGGGATTCTCGCCTGAATTTCATTCAACATCAAGTCAGATATCGCGCCTCACAGGGTGTGGGCGGAAATCAAGATGGAGCGGTCAGCAGCGCTAAGACTGTTCAAGTTGAACCTACTCGTTCTCTACGCTAGTCCTCGCACATAGAATCGTATCGCCTCGCCGCCGAATTAATCAACATTCGAAGTGTACCTCCCTTCCATCGGCACTTTGGATTCTTCGAGCCCTGACGGCTACCCAATAATTGGCCCTTTGGTCGACGTACGCGGGACCGACCACATTTTCTAGTAGCTTTTAAACCTAGCCGATACCCGCTCTACTCCTCGGTTTGAAGCTTACCTCAAACATTAATAAGTGGAAGGTTGAGCCTTAACGGTATAAATCCTACTTGATATCGGCCAACCTGAGACGAGGCATGCATCTCTTCACCTCCCTTCCCTTGATATTGGTGGTGACCGCAAGTAGCCTTGCGGCCAGTCGTCAATGTGCCATATGCCCCAAAACGATCGGAGAACCGGGAGGAAAATTCTACCGCTTCGTGTCCCGCGAGGTACAGCCCAAGAATGTTGTGTGCGGGTATGTGCATAATTTTTTACCCGCAACTTTGGTTTTGAACTTCTATGTAGATATGAGCAAGTGTCACCAGCAAAGAAAAGAAACGGGTGGGACTATTGCACCTATGATGTACGTTGCCAATTTCCCTACGCTTGAAGGAGTCTTAATCCACCACTAGGATACAGGCAAAAGAACCGAGAACAATATTGATTGTCCCTGCATGGTGGAAATCTCAACGAACTGCACAGAGACGAGAAGTTGAGCAAGACGGATGAAGAATTTTCGTCTTGTTTGGATTACCTGCAAAAGAAGAAAAAAATGAACCAGACCATTTGAATTGCACGACGCACGTTCAACAATTACTTAACGTTCTTCGGCATCGTCATGAAGTCCTGAAAATTCCAGCACTCGGTGATATAGATATAAAATTCTGCCATGTGTATTCGAGATAATCCTAACCCTTGTACGGGGACAGGCACAAAAAATGGGATTGTGGGGATCTTTGTCCAAATGCGGTATATTTCAATTAAGGTCGCGCCACCTCTCCTCCACTTACGTCACACTCTCCGCTAGAATTGTCACACGCTGCACGACGGCACAGCGCCTCAGTCAGCCTTTGATGGACTTCGCTGAAGTCGGACCGCATACGCAGCTCTCCACACCCCACCATGATCCTCTCGTTTTTAACTGCCATTGTTCCTGTGGCAGTTGCAGCACTGCCGGGGCTCTCCCGACACTCACCGATTGTTATCGATTCGACAGAAACCTGCCAATTTCGCATAGGCTCCAAGCAGTACGACTTATGTCCGATCTTTGGCGCTACTGCGGTACAATCGCCGCTGCTTGTTAAGGGTGGACAGGCAGAATACCGGTTTCATTTCGGATTGGACAGCGGAACTTTGGGGTCGTCCCGCGATCTCAGTAGCCAAGTTAGTGCAGGTTCATGCATCTACATACAACTTCTGAATTAAGAACTGCTCAGTGTCCCACCGGAACTCGGATTTGCTTAATTTGTAAGTTATGCTCTGCAAACGTGTTGTGAATCTAAAGTACGACGCACACAAAGCAGCGGGGCAGCACACACCAATCGGCTCCTCTATCATTAACGTCTCTTCAGAGGATTCTGACGGTGAGTCTGAGCGATATTTTTCTCTTCGACACAGCTTATACGCTAATAGAATTCATCACCCTTCAGTTTACTGGAGGCGTTGAGGGCGGCGCTGCATTGCAGCTCGTCTGCGATCCCCAAACTGAGTTTGCCCAGGTGTGCACAGATTGCATGATGAAAAGCTACCATACTAATCTATTGACCCAGCCTTTATTTGCGGGTGTCGAAAATGGGGTCCACTCATTTATTTGGCGCACAAAACATGGGTGTGAAACTGAAGCCTTGACTTCCTCCTTCAATGCGTTTAAATATGGATATGGCGGAGAAGGAGAATCAGGAAAAGACGGGTCCAGTGCACCTCCGTCGGATGATACGTCAGAGCCCCCAGAACCCGAGGAGGATCAGGAGCTCCTGGATGGCGACAGGCAGCGCAAGTCGCGTCGCTCAGCAGCAATTATTCTCGTTGTTATTTCGTGAGTCCCATATTTAGCGGTCTCGCGTCGACTCACTTTCCCCTGTCAGAATCACTATCATATCGCTGTCCATAATTTCCTACAAGCACCCCGACCGGATTAATTTCCTCCTGACGGAGCACGTCAAACCTATCTTCCACCATCTTTCCTTACCGAATTTCCCTCGATTGTCCTTACCACACTCGCTGAAGCCCGCCGGGGAAGGTCGACTAGTGCGATGGGCGCAAGAGGACCTCGAACTGGACGAGGACTTCATGGTCAACGGCGATGATGCCTTTGATGAACCAGACGAAGCCGGCGACGAATACATCCCGTTGCGACCAAGTCCACGAAAAGGCGGGCGGGCGGTGAAGAATTACGGGAGCGCAACGTCGCCGTTTTGGTGAGCGGACTATCATGTAAGCGATATATACGCCAATGTAGACTTCTTGTAATGTTCATGCCATTATGCGAAGAAAGTTGTATCAAGAGCGTAGATGAGCGCTCGCAGTATAGTTGGGCTACTATACGTCCAATGATAAAAGATTCTCCTGGATTCGGAACCAACTATTCGTGTAATGCTACCTACCTACCTACTTACCGTTCCGTTCCCTGCGTTGCAGATCTGGCCTCAGTTCGGTTGTTTTTTGGCACTGGGCATTGACTGACACCTCGGTTAGGTTGGGACGCGAGCGAAAAATAGCGTAAGCCACCATCATCTACATAAGTATCCTCAACTCCCACCAAATAAACGGCATTGTTTAAATTGGATTCATTTTCGCTGGAACAAATTGAGGTGCAACCAAGTCGGCTGCCATCGGATCAGCTCTCGCAGTTAAAACTCAGCCAGCTATCAATAATTCATTCTAACTTGAAGGGAACGACCACTTGGTCAAACGCCCGTCGAGCCAGGCGCGGAGCGGGTCCGGCCGCGGGCGACAGGTCAGCTGAGCCTCAGGTTCAAACTTCCTAGGAAACAGCGGTCTGATCTTCGTTCAAGTTCTCAGGCTAAATCAGCAACAATAGGTACGGTCAGAGTAAAATTTAAATACACGATTCTGACAACGATTCTGGACACGATTCTGGAATTTAATTATCGTGGGAGAATCGCCGTAGTTCAGAATCGTCTCGAGAATCGTTGTAGAATATCCTCCAGAGGCGCTTCTACAACGATTCTGGAGGGCGATTCTGACTGTAATTTAATTAAAAGCCGATTCTGAGCGATTCTTACACGATTCTGATGGGAAAAGAATTCCAGAATCGACATCAGAATCGTCGTCAGAATCGAGGCGAGAATCGTTCAGAATCGTCTACTCTGACTGTAGCTAATGCCGCATCGCCATTGCGCTGACGATACTACGGTTTTTTTCACAGTATCGGCTAGGTCTTCATGCATTTCAGTACACGCTCTTCCAGCTGCGAAGCTCGTATGTTGCTTGCTGAACATACTAATTATACGTATTGACTGACATGGACTACTATTTATGAATGCTCCGCCAACACCGTCACCCGCTACCCCCGCCGGCGAATCCCGTCTTCTCATTCTATAGCGACTCCATTTCTGTTCATTCTAAAAGCTAGACTCTTCCATGCTCTACCCCAGCAACAAACCTCAAGCCACTCAACTCATTTACGACTGCTTCTTCTTATTCACGACTTTTAACGAGCATCATGACCTTCACGACATTATTTTATCTTTCTCTTTCTCCCCTGGCCTTTCGAGTTCCTCGCCCATGTCTCTCAGCCATCTGGTGTGACAGCTGCTGACAAAGAAACCTTTGCTGCAGATCCCTCCATCAACGTCGCAGCCATATATTCTGCCATGCAGCCTGGTGATTTATCCCACCTTCCAGGATCAAGACCACACGCACATCATCTACGACGAATGGCTTATTTTGCCGGGGTCAGGTTCAGAACCAATTCCGAACCTGAACCGAACCTAATGTAATCTCGACGTAGTGCAAGCGTTCCATTATTTCAGACGAGTTTCTGTCCGCAGACCTCCAGCCGAACGCTCTCGGCGCGGTGATCTGCAACGGGAAGATGTTCTGCGTGACATTAGGCGACATCAAGTAAGCGCTCTATGATTAAAATGTTCGTTTTCTTTTGGCAGGGCTGAGCGCATAAAATTTCGGCGGAGACGGCGTGACGGTAGAACTAACTGGAGAAAACTCACTCTTGCTTGGCCAGGCATGCTTCCCCGATGGAATTTCAGAGGACAATAGGCACACGGCTCCGGACGTTGCCTATGAGTGGTTATTTATGGAACGACTTAACTTGCTCTGACAGCACGAAAAGACATTAAATTTGGAAACCAGGCGCAGTCAGGCGTTGACCGGTTGACAATTGACATCGCCGCTCTCAAACCTCTGGGCGACCAACAGGCCACGCTTCTACAGCGGGCTTTAAGTCTCTGAGACGAAACTGTTGAAAAACCAGGCGCTTTCCACTGCCACCACCAAGAGCTCATAATGAACTTTAAATTTAATATCTTAAATCGGAAAGGCAAGAGTGTACGTAGTAAGCGCTGCAAAAGAAACTAGGAACTTCGTAAAGCGAGGCTTTAAGCCGAGTTCGACGGTGAAAATCCCTCCTCGTTTGGAGAGAATCGGGGTTGATTGTAGGGGACACAATAGGACGGGAACGAAATGCAATTGCTGAACTTGAAAGAAGAATTTTCAGTCCGCCTTGATTCTTGGTTCAACTTTGGTTCAGCTTGAAATTGATATATTTTCATATCCTCCTATTGCGGTGCTCCAGCTTCGAATTCCAGGTGTGCCGGATGGACTTTTGTGAGAGAGAGAAAATGGTTTGGTTCTTAAATCGTGTTGAATTGATGTGGAAGTAAAAGGAGATCGCCGGGCCGTCACTGCCGTTGGTTACACTCTAGCCCCATCCGCGGCGAAGAGCCACAGCTCTCGCCTGAACCAACTCCACGGTGGCCTCACAAGTCTACGTAGACCCGAGCGCATCGAGAAGCACTGCAAGCGCGTCTGGAGGATTCTCGCGGACGTTTATCTCGCCGGTGGCGCGACGCGAAGACTGAGGTGGCAAGGATCCCTGTGCGCGCAGCGTCATTGAGACCCGGCAGCGTGCTAGCGAACCCTGGTCATCCTTTCACCGGTATGATTCTACCTGCGGGTTCAAGTGTCCTTGTGGATGGTCGTCTGCCGGTCCACATAGAGGTTCACAACCACCCAAACCGGGTTTGACACGATGAGTATGGTCCTTCTAGAGCATCTGCTCGAGAAACCCGCGATCCATTGCTTGTCAATGGTATCGATGAATCCATGGCCAGAGCGCACAGAAGCCGCCATTTCCGCAGACACTTCGGGAGAGCCTGAAAAGTCCCTCAAAGCCCATGGTGCACGGAGGTTGCCAGGGAGAGGAGGTTCCAGAATCGTTCGTAATGGTAAACTGGCCAGAACACTCGGGATCCAGCGTTCCCCTCAAGTCCGCGCTGCAGACCCCGGACTCCTCGGCAATGCTGGAAGCAAGCCCATGGGCCACGCATTAACAAGTGCCCGGTGACAACATCCGATATCGAACCATTTTAGTACTTGCACGTCAACCAGGCTCGAGCCATGAATTTCCCGAAAATACCTATCCTCTCCGCACCCAATTCTATCTCCCCATCAGAACAATTCCGCGGTCATTTTCTGGGATGGCTTCCCTCTCATCCGAGGCAGCTTGAAGGTACGTTTTTGGGCGACCAGCTGCTTCGGTCCGCATCCCTCGCTCATCCTCTGTGCATGCAGTGGTCACCAGCCAATATGGCACCTGCAAACATTGGGAAATGACAGACACAACTCACATAACAGCGTTATGGCTGAACAGGTGTCGTGGCGAGAAATGGCTTCAAGAACGCTGAATCGAACTGGATCGAACTTTTTATCATTCAGATTGGTCGCACTAATTATAAACCTTTGCAGTACAGTACTGGCAATCCTCTTTCCGGGTCTGGAGCCAGGAATTGTTATCGCAACGTTGTCCGTAATCATCGTGCCGTTGGTCACGGCTATCCAGCTGGTACGCAACTTGTCTACGTATCTCCATCGTTCACTCAGTCGTTGCTTATTAGCTTAGCCTCTGGCTTCGTTCCAAATATTATCTCACCGTGTTGTAAGGGTTTCGCGGAGGCCCTTAATTTCGCAGTTCGTCGCACAGGAAGACGTGAGTGGACTCCTTCTCATATTTATTTCCCTCAATTCCATTCGAATGCCGACTCGGTATTCTCGTCCCAATTTTTGTTCGATTTATGACCTTCTAAATGAACTCACCAGCTGACGACGAAGATCCGTATAGACTCCAGGCACTCATCCTCAAGGGTTCAGGCTTCAGAGCACTGCTTCTCTGCGTCCTAACCCCACGCAAGTCCGGATCACTGTCCCGAGATCCATGTTTTTTCGTTGCGATGGTTATCGGAACCTCGGTCGTATGCACATTCGCTACTCGATTCACTCGTTAGTACGTTCGTCCACCAGTCATCCTCCGAGAAGCATCGGCCCTCACCGTTGCGAGTGCGCAAGTAATGGGATGAAGTAGAAGCACCCGGAAGGCATTTACTATAATCCTGGGTCCCCTCAGCGCTACTTAAACTCGCTGCTCGACAGTGTGTTTGGCCAGTGGTACTCGCACTTCATTCCCCCTTCTCGTTTTTTACTCGACTGGATCATCCCCATATCCAACCACTTCCCACATCTCGGTATCGTGTTGTAACGGGTGTTGCCAACTCAAGAACTATCGGTAGGTTGCAACTATACGTTTTGTAGACTGCACTTATAAAACAACTCCAGGATCGCAGACGCATTCTCAACACCTTACGAGCCTTTTCCCTTTCCACAACATGAAATTCACAGCATCCTGCTCACTCTCTGGTTTCGCGGCCGCTGCCATGCATGTTGCACTAGCGCTTCCCGCCCCCAACCCAATCGGACGCAGCGCGTCGTCGTCGTCGTCTTCGTGGAGCCAGCCGCTCGAGAAAGCACCCACTGTACCCGCCGCGACGACTTTCGCTGCCGACCCGTCCATAAATGTTGCCGCCATTTACGCAGCCGCGCAGGCCTCCAACTCGCATATCCTCGCCAGCTACCCTACCACCCCGGAACGAAAGACCTTCACCAACATTTACAGCGATTGGAACTTCACGGACGTCTCCGCGTTCCATTTCATCGCTGATATGGACACGGACTGTGATGGGCCCAAGGTCAGCAGCATTCATACCTATAGAGTTTTCAGACGCTAATTATATGGTGTATCTTATCCAGTCAAACTGCAAGGTGATTAATGCTCGTCTCCCAAGCCCATCTGCGTGTCAACTGACGTTGCATTATTAGGGCAACAGAGATGGGCAAACAGTGACGTCTTTTGGCGCCCTCGACGCAACCCAAGTTCCGTATTTTGTTCTACCTGAACGGTTCACAGTAGAACACAAGGCAATTCTGAAGGACAACGCTCTCGGAGCCATCATCTGTGGTGGAAAGATGTTCTACGGCATCTACGGCGACCAGGAGTATGTTTTCTCTTTTCCTAAACCGTATTGTAGTTTGATTAACAAAATATCTGCAGCGCTGACAGCCCTCAGGTCATTGGGGAAGCATCCATCCTCATCGGACAGACTTGCTTCCCTGGCGGAATAATCGACGGCGGAAATGGTCATCCAGAGAGCGATGTTGCATGTATGTCTCCTGAGGAGTTATTTATTCCCGATCGCTGACGCTCTGCATCCATAGATATAGTTTTTGGATCACAGGTCCCGGCGGGTATTGAGAAAAACAGCATTGATATCTCTGCACTGAAGGCTTTGGGGGACACACAGATGAAGCTGCTCCAGAAAGCACTCCATCTCTAGTTCTTTGATGTTGGGGACTTCTCCTGCGCTGGGCGTAGCTTGATTGGATTTCTGGCCTGGAAAAAAAATGTAAATGTACGTGTATACATAGACGAATAGAAACAATGTATTCCTTTAAAGTTCAACCACAACTAGAGCTTGAGCCCGATAAGATAAGATAGCAAAGTCCATCACATCATTACGGAAGCGTCAAATTCAGACTCCGACGCGTGACCGTAACGCTTTTTGCTTTTCTCCACCACATTCATGGCCCGCCGCTCAGCTCCGCCCAACTCTGGCCCGCCCTACATCCAACAGGGCCAATCTCAACGCCGTACTCTTGTCGACCCCCACGAGTCTGCTTTCTCCCGCTTCCTCCGCGAGGAGATCTTCGCCCCAGAGAAAATCGGCGGGAATTTGAGTCTGTTGACCGGTGTCGGGATGTTTGTGGGCAGCATTTTGGCGTTCAGGAAATGGGGTCATATGATGGTACCTGCATAAGGTCAGTCTTCTCGCCTTTGTTTCCATGCATTGCTCAGCTTAATGTCGGATTTTAGCTCACCCACACACCCGCATGTGATGACGCGTTCAATGGATTCTGCGCTTTTAAAACACAACCAAATGAACACTCCCACCAATTGTACTGTCCACATGCAATAATACTGCATTCCTGCAGCATGTTTATACATAAATTCGACCCCTTCGCATGAGATTTAACGGACCTCGAGACTTGGTAACATTCGAGTTGCCTCAACACCAAATTACCTATTATTCACTCCGTTTGTTCTCTCCCCCCTTCGGTTCCACCGCAAGCACCGCAGCTGGCGCCTTCCTCCCTCTGTTCTGCTGTTTAAGCCCGTCCACGGCGCCCTGTAGTTTTCCAGCATTCTCCGTCACGCGCCAACGAAACCGCCTCGAGCCCTTCGGGGGAGTTATCGGCTTCGGTGGGGTTGTCGTCGTAGCATCATTGACTATTGTAACCGGCGTCGAGGGCGCCTTGGACGGGATTCCGGTCGCTGCCTTTGCCTTTAGGCCTGCGTCAGGCGAATACGCTTCTGCAGTTGGGGGAGGCGGGAGGGATTCCGTCGTTGCCAGTCTCGATGGGGCACGCGGAATCCGCGAGCCAACGGACTGCGACCGTTTCTGCATGATATTATCATTATTCGCTGCGGGCGGTTGTGCCGCTCGTGCCTTCTCTGTTGGGCGGTTGAATTTAATCGTCACTACCGCCGCATTGGGCTCTGGTTGGAGTTTCTTCAATGGACTGGACTCCCGGGGACGCATAGCAGCTCGTGGCAATGGATCGGAAGCCCGGCTAACCGGGATGGAAGGGATTCGTGGAATTGGTGGGATTACCTGCGGGGGAGGAGGAGCGGCGCCTTTGTTAATATCGGGCGCTGGATTGTTGTTTGAACCTAGTGGCCGGGTGAATGGGCTCGACGGAAAGGCAGTGCCAGACCTTTTGTCCTCTGCTTTTGGAGTAAGTTTTTGGCGCGTCGACGAAGAAAAGGGACTGAGAAGTTGAGAACTTACGCATCCTGGGCCGGCTTCCCTCTGAATTAGAACGCGCGCGACCAACAATTTTCTGCGATGTCGGCGAGGCAACTTGAGCTTTTGCTCTGTCCTGGACGCGTCGTTAACCGAGACATTTGAATAGGAGCTCTCATTAACGTACTTTACTCTCTGCGTGAATTCTAAACGCCCTAGAATTATGGCGCTTCAAGTTAGATCGTGCCGGGACTACAAAAAAAATGTATCCTCACCGGATCTGCAAACTACGGCATCCACAGGAAGCTGCGATTTCATACACTCCATCCGCTGTAGCTTCATTCACTACAAGATGCATCGCGTGTCTCACGAGCGCGCGCAAATGCGGGATCTGGAATTCCGTCGAGATGAGAAGGAGGTAACTCAGCACCGCCGGCGCGCGCTGCAGTGCCGTACCCAGCGCCAGCGAGTAGAAATACTGCAACAGAGCCATGGTGACTGGGTAGGACTGCGCCAATGTCGCGCTCGCCTGCGTAATCGTGATCTCCGTTCGCTTCTGGTGCTTGATGCTAGCGTCGGCGCCGCCCAACCGTGCGTACTGTTCCCGGAACCAGGGCCAGCGATCCAGGATGGTTTTCCGCGAGCACGGGATCTGGCGCCCGTCCTCGCAGAGGAAGTCGTAGTCGGCTTTCTTTTTGCTGTCTGCGAGCAGAGCAAGCCCCAGCCGTTGGCTAGCTACGTCTAATTTGAGGGGCGGCGGTTGGTATATCCCCAGCGTCTCCAAATCCACGACGGCCACGGCGTCCCAGCCGAGAACGAGCCGGTCCGCCGCATCGACGAAGCTCCCACCGCGTTTCCCGAAGGCGAGGAATTTGTTCTCTTCGTGCCACAGATAACCTTTTGCCCAAGACCCGTTCTTGAGTAGGTCGCCGGTTTCGATGGAGAGCCAGACGTTGGTCTCTAGGTCGAGCGTCCAGATCAAGAACGCATTGTGCTCGGTGTCTTCGACGGAAAGGTTGCCTGCGAGGATGAGCGTCTTGCCCAAAATCACGCCGCTGGGAAATCGAAGGAAAGGTAATTGACTCCCGATCGCACCTGGGAGCTGTTTTTTGGTCTGTATTGCACCGTCCGGTAATGGAGAAAGTGTTTCGAGTTTTCGTTGGAGGTGTTCAGCCTATGTATCCGGGCAAATGAGAATCATACGACAGAACGAGGCTCGAGGGACGCACATTATATAGATAAATGTCGCAAGGTGATTTATTTGTTGCCGGGTCGGAATACGACAGTGGCGTTGGCTGTAATATATTATCAGTCTTCTCTGACGGTGAGGGCTCCAGTGGTGGTGTGCGGACATGCCACTGAGAGGTAGCAGCAAAGGAGTGATTCATATCGAGCCTCGGAATAGGAGAAAACTGTCTGTGGATCCATTCCTTCTTTCCGAGGTCATAGACGCAGAGGTCGTCCAATGCCTCGCCAAAGAAGCCTTTCCCACCGATTACAAAGAGTTGGTTGGACGAAACGCACGATATATGCGCATGTCGGGGTCGTGGGACGGGTGTTGAGGAGGACATCGCGGGCACGCGGGGAGGGCGCAACCAGCGTCGGGTTGAGAGATTGAACATGCGGACGTCACTTAGGACTTGCAACTGTTCCGAATCGCCTTGCGTGCCCAAACCCCCGAACACGACCAGATGGTTCCGCCCTATCAATCAACCAACGTGAAATCAGATCCGATGAAGCCGCAACTCGATTTCAACCCACGCACAGATATCAATTGTGTGAAAATAGCGCGCGCCAACTGAATCTTCCGTTGCGGGCAATATTATCTCCCACTTCCAAAGTTCGAGATCGAGGACATATAAGTCGGATAGGGGTTTTGGCTCGGGAGCAGACGCAAGGGAGCCGCCCTAGCAATCATTTAATTTGGTTAAGTCAAGGGAAAAAATTATTACGGACTTACGAACAAGTATAGCTTCGACCCAGCCAACGCTGTTGATGCACCCTGCAAGGCCGATGATTCACAGAGGTGGCTAAGGGCTTTAGTGAGGGCTCACTATTAGTTCTGGTGGTACATCTCCTATCGTTTCCCGGGAGTGGATAAGCATTTCGGATGTTGAACGCATTTACGAATCGGAGGGCAAGGAAGCCCAGGGAAGAGAGAAGTGGACGGAACGAAAGAGTTGTGAACAGAATGAATCTGATACATATAAGCCTCGCGCATCGTGAGAAGTCCGCAGGGAACTGAGTGCTTGAAAATGACATGGCGCAGATATCCATGGGGACGAAGCCCGGGACAAGGAAACGGCATGAGATCGCCTTCCATGGCATCATTAATTTCAATCGATGCTGAATGCATTTCGGGATCTGTGGGTGAAGAAGAAATTGCCAGGCAAAAAAAAAAAAAAACGTGCAGAATATAGTCTGGAACGACGACCGTCTTGGTCCGCAATATGAAGGACCGGAGGTTTGCCTCCAACCGAGATTGGTCTTCGACTCGGCCTTGAAGCTGATGAGACCCACGCATGAAAAGCACAAGGTGGCGTCCAAGTTTAACAAATCTTTTCACTCCACATGGTAACCACCTTTTGATGATGATCTCGCACATAGCATTTATGTGACTTTTGTTTTTCTTAGCTGATTTGCATCACACTGGAGAGCGGGGACTGAGGGCGGGCCAATGCTGAAAAATGAAATTAGTTCTCCTGGCAACATCTTTGCACAGTACTGGAGCCGGTCAGGAGGTGGAGTTAATAGGGTGTTTCACGGTTGAAGATTTGGGCCCAACTTGAGCCCCAACTTGTGCCTCAACTTCACCCCAACTTGGGAAGTTGAGGCGCAAATTGGGGCTCAAGTTGGAGCGTCAATTGTGAAACACCTAGACACACTTTTGTGCCTCAATTTTAACGTTACCGCTTCGCGTATCACGGAAAGATGGGATTCAGGCGTGAGGCCGGCTTTAGCCGAAGTTGGGGCACCGAGTTGGGGATCAAGTTGGGGCACAAGTTGGATGTCGGGTCGTGGTCTTATGCACGACTTGACATCCAACTTCGATTTGGTGCCCCAACTTGTGCCCCAACTTGATATGAAGTTGAGAGTCGAGTTGGGGCTCAAGTTGGGCCTAAATCTTCAACCGTGAAACACCCTAATGAAGAAGGTTCCTATGGCGGTTTGTCTTCGGTTTGCAAAACCGAGTACTGGTGGTGAAGGAACTTGACAGGTCCCGAATCCCTCCGAATCCCGATGTTGTGGTTGAGGACAAGGGGCCGCGATCATGTGAGTGAACGCGTCATGGAGACTGACAAGAATCAATGACGCGGAACCGAAGGTGCATCACTGGACTGATCTTTATCACCCTGGGCGTCTGACTCATCCTCTTTCTATATTAGCAGCGCTTCCAACTGTTTACGATCTAAGAAATGTCTTCCACATATCTTGTTCCCTCTCTTCCCAAAACCGCCCTAATTGTAATCGATGTGCAGCAAGGTTCAAATTGAGCACAAACTCCCTTTCGTCCGCTGATATACTCGCCAGCATTCATCGATCCCTCTTTCCTGCAGCGCGAGAGATCAACGCCAAACCTGCAGCCCAACATAACCGATCTTCTCGCAGGCTTTCGCTCGAAGCATTTGCCTGTGATCCATATCCATCACATCGACACAGAAAAGTTGGATCCCGACGGCACATCGCTCTGGAACGAGAAGACGCACCCTGAGGGCGTTCTTCCCCAGGATTATGTTAAACCACTGGACGGGGAGCTCGTCCTGCGCAAGTACGACAAAAGTTCCGGATTCAACGCTCACCTCGTCACCGACGGCAAAACGAGCCTGAAGGACGTCCTCGATGCGCAGGAAATCAAGACTGTCGTCCTTGTGGGGCAGTCCTCGGCGCACTGTGTCAGCTCGACGGCACGCTCAGGTTTTGATCACGGGTTTTCCGTTGTTGTGGTGGGAGATGCGTGCGCGACGTATGCAGCGGGGGTCCCCGTTTATTCTCTTGCCGCGAAAGGCGATATCAAGGATGGTAAAGCTTGGAGCGCTGAGACAGTGCATGGAGTGGCTATGGCTCACTTGGACGGCGATCTAGCGGAGGTATTGGGCACTTCCGAGGTCTTGAAATTCCTGTAATTTTATCCGCGACTGTATATAAATAAATACGCTGCATCAATTATTCCGTTCCGGTGTCAACCTTTCACCGAGTTCAACATTTTTGTTTTCACCTGCATGAACACACATCTCGGTCGCGTTTTCCAAGTGAACGGCAAGTTCGATATAACAGACTAAATTATGGTTTTGAACCATGACAAGTGATATACTCAGAAAACCAAAGAACGTTCAAACAGTGGACCCATTATCTCAGCTTTACGGAGAATCGGCCCGTTCAGGACTATAGACTTCTGTTCTGATCAACTAGTAGTCAAGAGACACCTCTTGAACTCTCCACGATGTCCGTCCCCAGTGCTACACCGCCAAAGGGCTCACACGCGGCCTCCAGCCGACACGACCATGTGACCAGCACGTAACGCGAAACCTGGGCATCGGCCGAAAACCAGCTGGAAGCCAGCTGAACTCTGCAGCCGACTTTCCAGCTGGCCACAACCTGGCTGACTGCTTGTCCACCACGTGAATTGTCCATGTAAATTCCAGGTGCTAACTGTACTTTTTCCAACTGCTAATCTGAATAATCATCGTCCGAACCTTGATACAAATCGTCATCGAACTCCAGTACTGCTTCATCAGGGTCCTCCTCGTCATCGTCCTCTTGCTCTTCCTCTCTCTCGTTATCCTCCGCCATGCGAGCCCTTGAGCTTTTGACGATTGTTCGTTGAGGCCGCCGGTTTGTTGCTAACTCTGCCACTGGCGTGAGTGCAGCGGACTCTGTACGCCCGGTGCTAGGCTCGGTGGAGGTGGCCGGCAGCTTTTTTTGGCGTTTAGGGGGACAATTATCTTTTGCAGCAGCCTTACGCTTATTCGGTCTCAACGCCGCCGCCGCTTTCAACTTCTCGCGCCTGGTTTCAAGGGTGGCCCGTAAGGTGGTGGCTAGATCGAAGTGCGTTTGCTGTCTGTCTTCGAAGAGAGAAATTGGGGCAATTAGATCTCGAGGGAGTGTTGCACGAAGGAGATGTGCATTGTGAAATGAATGGGAGTTGATGAAATAGCGATCAAGTGGGTTGTGAACGATGTAATTTTCGATTTGATCGGATTCCACCCGTTCTTGCATCTGTAGTCGAATACCGGTGGCCTCGCACTTTGCGGTATGGCAGTCATGTTGAACATTGATCTTGAATCGTATATTCTGCAGGTGTTTTAATGCCAGGAATCTGTGGGTGGAGTACAGAGCTACCTTGGCGGGAAGGATGGAGAAGGTGATCTCGGAATCACGGCGTACAAGGACCGGCATACCCACTCGAGGATCCCGCACTGACAGTACCTGGAAAATTTCTAGAACAACTAAAACCTCAGATCTTTCTCCCAGTAGAATATCTGAGATGCGGCCAATTATTGTACTATTCTATTGTTACCACGGTGTCAGCTACTATTCCCGAGAATTAGCCATCACTCACGGGATCAATTGGCGACACCGCAAAAACCCAGGAGTGAATGAAGCACTCATCGAGAGACTCGCTGATGACCCTTCGACATTTTAACCAATGAGACTCTGCAGAGTGCAGGCCAAAATTAACGGCAAGTGATGCGTTCGTCGCTCGTAGTTCATATTTTACTCTCTCCTTTTGACCTCGAGGCAAAGGAGCGAGCTTGGCCTCACCTTTGAACGAATGATGAAGACAAATATATATACAGGCATGTTTGACGTACCATGAATCAATTTCTGGGGACTACTCCATCCAAGAAGCTTCTGGAGTACCGGGTGTTCAGCCATAAAGTGGCGGACACCGGGACCAGCTCTCCGCCAACCATTGACGCTGTGCTGCCACCATCCCCCTGTTAGGCGATGTTTCATACCCTCCTGATCACCCAGCTGAATCGCAATATCGCGGCTGGGAGCAAGGTGGTTTGAAAGGATTGAACAAAAGCGAAAAATTGCGTTGAAGCACTCGAATATCTCTGTTATGGCACCGATGAGGGGACCAATCTCAACGGCGTCGTCCTCGATATGTACGAGAAGATGATATTTGATCTTTGTGATAATTTTGGAAGGATCGATGGCAGCAAATATGTCGAGAACATTTGCTACGGCAACCTTAAGGTCAGCCTAAGAACGGGTGAGAAATGTATCCGGGGATGTAATGAAGAAAATACCCGATATTCCGGTAGATTTCGGATCTCGGGGACCCATAAGAGAGCAGCAAGCTCACCCGTAGCCCTCCAGGCCTTGAACTTTTCGTCTGTGACGATGCCGTGAACGTGAAAAATGTTTGTTTGAACAATAGTTTTGAATTGGCGGCCAATGAGGGAACCAGCATATTGCATTATGTAGTTGGACCTGATCGCATGAATAGAAAGTCCGTCGGTATTTGTAGATTGAAGACGCAAGGAGTAGGCTCTTTTATTTTCTTCGGACCAAGTCGTGTGGGAGATGTGCCATATGTACTTGACGATTCCGAGCAAAATGGTGTGCAAAATTTCGACAGGGGTGTCCCGGGTTGGATCGAAACCTGTAACGGTTAACCAAGGGCTGAGTCAAGGACAACACCAAAAAATACCTTTCATGGTCAGGAAACCGCTATAAATCTGTTCACTGCTTGCCTGAGTCCACTCAACCAGCTCTCGTTCAATATCTATGTTCAAACGAGCTGGATCGGCTTTCTTCATCTCTTTAAAGCGGCCGATCAACTGGTCGATCCAATATTGAGTGTATGTGTCCTTGACTCCGGTTTCCGTTTGCAAATCCTTGACCGGCTGGGCAACGCCGGAGCATGCGAGTCTCACTTGCTTCTTCAGCTCCTCCAGAACTCCTTCCTTTGTTCGAGGTATACCGGGCTACAAGGCAGATTAGAAGTATTTGGAAATATTGAACCATAAGAAATTGCTTGACGTTGAGGTTCGTACCTCGAACAGTGCATGGTAGCCCTCATTTGTCGCCTTCTCTTTCCCAGTTCCTCCTGCCTCGCACTTGCGACAATACCGGTTTCCTTTCCCACCGATATGTCCCGCAATTTCGCTTTGCATCGGATTGTCCGACGGTCCCGAATTGACATGCAGACAAAACCTTGTTGTCGCTCCTGTCTCGTCGCGTACTTTGACTGGCTCTGTGTGCGTGGCCCTGAAGATTTTCATGGTCAGTTATGAGGAAGCAAAGTTCCAAGATATAAAACTTGCTCCACTCGCGCTTTGAACTCTTTGAACTGCTCCGTAACACTGGCTTTCGGAGACGTTGAAATGAAGTGGGTGTGAAACTCCTGTTGGAGAACCTGCCGAGGGAGGTTCCGGTGCGTCATGTAGGCGTTCCAGTGCTTATTCCAAGACTTGGTACGATTCCCAGACACGTCGTCGCTAAAATAATCAACCATGCTAACATACATTGGGTCGCCTCCTGCAATAGCACGTTTGGGGTTTGGCATTCGAGTGTCATGCCCACCCTGTATCGTTGCATCTGCAAGGCAAGAAAGATTAAGCTTCAACGATGGTTGGTGCACCATGATTTACTTACGTGACCACGCTGGAATCTCACCAGCGTGCTCGAGATCTAAATAATTATCGCGAAACTCGGCGGAAGAGACCAGGGTCGTCTCTTTCGTGATAATCGTAGCTTCCTGCTATGCGTCAGTCAGACTGGGCAGCCTAGATATAAAATGAAGTACTACCTTCTCATCGAGCACTACGGAAAAAACATCGGCATGCACCTTATCATCAAAGACAACCCATCGAATAGGAATAACAAAAATTCCGCTTTTGAGGCGCGCTACCTCGTTCACGTAGTAGTGGGAGCTCCCAGAGTCATACATCGGGCTGAGCATATCGAGGTCCATGCTTGAACGCCATTTCTGTGCGTGCCAGATTTCTCGAATAATCCCGTCCTTTGGGATTTCGGGGTACACATGAATGAGCTTTCTGGTCATTGGGTTTGCCCAGTCCTGAAGGTTTGGAATTAATGTCTGACCGATCCGTTTCAAAGTGCAAGTATATTACCTGAGCAATTATGGCTGCCGGATCGTTCATGAAGAAGACATTGCCTTGTACCGATTTACAGGGAATAGTTGGAACTCCGCAGTCGGACCGAATAGACTTTTGAACACGCCGAAGAAGATCAAAAGATGGAACATCTTTGCAGTGTGCTTGCTTCAGAATCCAGAGAATTACGCGCATCAAGGAACCCGAGATTCGCAAACGAGGCAGGTTGTCAAGAACGTCAAGGAGAAAAATCTGTGAGCCAATCTGAGTTTCCTTGCCGCCTGAAATGAATGGGGACATACCATTTCATTGGGATATGGGAAGAATTTTGATTCTGGAGGCGGGCCTGCGGTGCCAGGGACATTACCCGCTTGAATTTCCTCCTGGTCTGGTGTATCAATACCTAATGTACAGTGTTAGCTATTTATTAAATAACGCGCGACACCGGAAAAGCAGAATGCAGCAATTCCCGGTCCGACCCGGATCGGGTTAAACGCGCCGGGTCATGTGATCGAAACCAAACCACATTTCTTGTCTCGTCTCGTCCACTCTGGCACTCACCTGCGTTGCGCATAATTTCGCTCAAGAAGTCCTCTTCCTCATCCTCTGCAAGCATTTCGTGTGCCACGTCCGCATCCATGAAACCCAAGCCCCTCGCCACGGCCTCCGGGTTCCAGACGCCGAGAGTATGCGCCTCTTTGCTCAACTGCTCATGCCGCATACGAGGGTCATCCACTACATCTCCTGCATCGAAAACGGCCCCATTCTTTGCATAATCATTCCAAATCTTAGCCTCCTGCTCCCTTCTCGCAAGCGAATTTGAGGATGTGCTGGTACTGGGCACATCCAAATGTGGACGCCGCAAGTCTGTTGTCGCCGAAGCTGCCTGGCGCTCTCTCTCGTGTTCCGTCTCAAGTACCTCCTGTACTCTGAGCACATTCTCCGCGATTTCGACGGCCTTTAGATGTCCGGAACTCTCCAAGTGCCTTGCGATGCTACCAACTGCAATTGGTGTGGAGCTAGTCCCGCAAGTTTGACACTTGACCTTCGAACAATCCTCGTTGAACTTGAACTCTGTAGACTGGAATCAGTGTGCCGTGAACACGACAAAACTGGCTCGCTTTACCGTTTTCATCAAATTTTACTTTCGGCGGCATGACGCTGGAAGAGAAAAATCAAGAGGTCCCTGAACTTATTGCTACGCTACACCGAACACGGAACTGTCTCCAGAACGCCTCCTCTGGCCCTGGATACATTGCTTTTAAGCTTTTGATTTGTTGGCGCGCAGACCCGATGCGGATATTCTCAGGGACCATAAAGTCAAAGACCTCCGTTCCTCCCACACCGCTCAATGCCTTCCCAATCCCCCACTCCAGATGACTCTGACGAAGAACTATCTCGGGCCATGGATCACAGCTCTCCGCTTCGCCCACCGCGCATTTCTCGTTCGCGACCTTCCACCTATGCTACTGGTGCGCGCGACGACGAAGGAGAGGAATACCCTCAAGCTGCTGCGACGCCGGGTCACGTCAATCGGAACCTCACAGCTGCGATGCAGCGCGACGCTGCCAAGAAGCGTCTTCGGCCTGATCAGAAAGCGGATCTTGACGTGTTCATGGCGGTGAATAACCACATTCACATTTGTTTTTCGATATTGATATAGCCAACAAGGACTCCCCGGCTCTTCGGGAGGCGAAACTCTACGCCCAGGGCTTTCACCTGGAAAATCTGGTCATGAAGATTGTTGTCGCCACCCCTCCGTGGGAGCTTTCCGACGAGTTGATTGTGAGTCTCAGTGTCTCTCAAGTCATACGCTAATGCCACACAGAAAAATATCTATAGCTATGCGGCAGCCGTTCTCTTATCTCCCAAACTATCGGCGTACAAGGGTAACATCCCGAAGAACGTTCTCTTTGTACGTAGTGCCCTTCGATGTCTTTTCACAACTTGATATATTCAGGCAATCTTGCGACAATACCGCTTCGATCTCCCTCCAGGGGTCGAGCATAACCCCGCCAACTGGGCAAAGGTAAAAAAGGCGATTGAGGCAGCATTCACCCAGCTGCGGTCAAAGTTCAAGAAAGCCGTATGTTAACTGTTCACCCTTTCCTCCGACTCTCACCGGATCCTGTAGATCGCCTCCAGCCTCAAAACAAGTGCAAAAGACAAGAGCCCCGCTCCGAAATCTCAACAGAAGAATATATTCGAACTCACTCAAATTATGGTCGAGGGCACGCAGTGCGAAGTCAACGTACTTCTCTGTGCGCGCGTTGCTGTGATGGTAAGTCTTATTCTTTCTGCCGTTACCCATACTAATATCCCTGCTCACAGCGGAAGAACTATATCAAGGATCCGAGCGTGGAGTTTTGGGATACCGTCGACCGCGACCTTGTCAAGATTCGGAAAAAGGCCGATGGTGACGCCGATAAACTTAGCAGGTAAACAAACATTTGTTTGTGTCCCCTATTTCTCTTACTTATGGTTCACAGAGCATTCCGACACATTCTTAAGAAGGACCGAGCAGCGCATGGGATCGATAACTACCAGATCGACGAGACTGTCGACGCATTGCAGCAAGAAGTCGACAACATCGTCGATGCAACCAGTGCCAACGCCAACGCGGTGACCCCGGAGGATGACGCCGAGGGTGGGGAGGACGAGTTGATTGATACGTAGCCTAGCTGTTCTGCCTGCAATACATTGATTTGATTCATATAATGCTACTGCATGGAAAACATGTATCAGGTGAATACTGAGTTGACTGGCAGCCAGCGTGACGCTCAGCTGGCCGCCACACCGAGGTGGCTCCACTGTGGAGCTATTCGGTAATCGGCTGGCGGCCAGCTTTCAGTCGGATGGTGACCAGCCGACATCAACATGTATTCACCTGAGGACATCTACGTGGACTCTACGTGTCTGCCGTTTGGCGGTGTAAGCAGCTCGAGAACGCCCATGCATTCTTGAAGCATTTGAACGCCCTCGATTGGGACTCTCTGGGAGAGCTCATGTCTCCCGACTTCAAACATCAGTACTTCCCGTCCACTATAAACCCTCCCGACGGCAAGGAGACGAGAGGGAAGGAGGAGTTTATAGAGGTCTTGAGATTCAACCTTTTGACAGTGTTCGACAAGGTCACGGTGCGCGTTCTATTCCGATTCTCCTGGATCTCCACCGGTGTTGACGATTGGCCATATTAGTACTTGACCCCGCTCGATGTGATCCACGGCTCTGACGCCGTCGTATTTCACGTTGGCAGATTTATTGACCAAATGACAACGCACTGATGAAGCTTATTTTTTGTAGCTCAAGTCTGACGGCATTTCGAAGTCCGGAAAGAAGTACAACAATGAGTACATGGTCACCTTCCATTTCGTCGGCGACAAGATCATCAAACTCAACGAGTTCGTGGATTCCAAGTATTCGTCGGCGTATTTTGCGTCTCTCAGAGAAGAGTAGGTGATTTCCTTGTCCATTCAGTTCACGAAACTTACAGCGCAACCAGAGCTTCTTCTTCTTAAGCTCGATTAATTTGCTTTACCAATGTTTCCCGATCCGATTCATGACCTGAGCACCCGTCAAGAACCAATCAAGTCATTGAATGTCTTTTCTCCTTCGCACGACCTGGAATCGAGTAGTGGAATATTTGCTTCCGTATGGACTTTTGAGTATATCAGTCTTTTATGCGAGCACTTTTGGCCTCTCGAGTCGACATGAATCATGAATCCCTCAAGTTCGTCCTATTACTGAGCGGAGGTTACAGCGGCCTCGCGCGGAAGAACTCGTCCACAGCCAGCAGCGCCACGAGCGGGGGCTGAGCGGGGATCAGCGACGACGAGGACGACGAGGCGGAGGAGCGGCAGCCGTCGCCTGGGGGGCTCAACTCGCCTGCACCGGGGTCGAATGAGCATGTGCAGGTCACGCCACCCCCACCGCCGCCGCCGCCCGCTCCAGAGCTGGTCGACGAGCCCGAGTCTACGGTAGCGAAGGGGGCGGAGGAAGAAGAGGAGCTGCGCATACCCGGCTCGTTTGACCTTTCTGACCCGGCGCCTGCGGAGGGGGAGAGCAGCTGGGCGTATATGTTGCGGAAGATGACGATCAGGCAATGACTTTGGTGACTTTGACTGTAACTACATAATGTTGTACTGAGACGGAGGATAGCACTTTATGTATAGTATTTATGTAGGGCTTTGATCTATTGTTACTTTCCGCAGCGCTGAACCAATTCATTCTTGCAACCGATGGAGGGAAGAGCATTTGGGTGTGCTGCGCTGCGCGGGA
Source organism: Mycena capillaripes (assembly GCA_029204075.1). Classification (NCBI taxonomy): domain Eukaryota; kingdom Fungi; phylum Basidiomycota; class Agaricomycetes; order Agaricales; family Mycenaceae; genus Mycena; species Mycena capillaripes. The sequence continues at coordinate 1,974,774 of JARHKZ010000017.1, forward strand.
ACAGCATTTGGGAATCTTCCCGTTATGAACGTCAAATGAACACCGCCGACAACATCAAAACAGCGCCTACATGTACATGTTAACGCAGATTCTGAGATTGACACTCAACAGCAATAAAGATGGTGGGATCTCAGTGAATATGCGGGATGGCGTCTCTGAAGACGTGGGTAGAAAATGATCGGGGCTAGACTCTCGCGGCCAAATCCAAGTTCGCGTACGTTCGCGTAGAAAACTTGTGTGCCGACGAGAACGCAGAATTCCCCGGTAAAAAATTACCCAAGGATTTCCTATGAATGAAGGCACCTCCTTCAATTTCTTCTGAGGATATAAATGAAGCAGTAGGCTAGTTTGTCTGTGGATCAGTATGTGTCGCCGTTTATGAAACCCCGCATCAATTCTACGGGCCCGTCTGTTTTCACCCATCAATTCTACGCACATGTCCTACTCATCAATAGTGAATGACGTCTCTAGAGACACGCTCCGGAGAATTGATCCCAGCGGATTCGACGTCCTCGCCCAAATGGATCGGACATCAAAAGGCGTATGCCAGTCTCCTTATAATGCCCGTCGAAACCACTATTCTGATCAACTAGTAGAGAGACACCTCTTAAACCTCTCTCCACGATGTCCGTCCCCAGCCCTAAGCAGCTCGAGAACGCCCATGCATTTTTGAAGCATTTGAACGCCCTCGATTGGGCCTCTCTGGGAGAGCTCATGTCTCCCGACTTCAAACATCAGGCCTTCCCTTCTAATTTAAGCCCTCCTGACGGCAAGGAGACGCGAGGGAAGGAGGAGTTTATAGAGTTCATGAAATTCATCCTTTTGACGGTGTTCGAGAAGGTCACGGTGCGCGTTCTATTCCGATTTTCCTGGATCTTCACGGGTGTTGACAATTGGTCATATTAGGCCTTGACCCCGCTCGATGTGATCCACGGCTCTGACGCCGTCGTATTTCACGTTGGCAGATTTATTGACCAAATGACAACGTACTGATGAAGCTTATTTTTATTGTAGCTCAAGACTGACGGTATTTCAAAGTCCGGAAAGAAGTACAACAATGAGTACATGTTCACCTTCCATTTCTTCGGCGACAAGATCATCAAACTCAACGAGTTCGTGGACTCCAAGTATACGTCGGCGTATTTCGCGGCTCTCAGTGAAGAGCAAGTGATTTCTTTGTTCATCCAATTCACGAAACTTACAACGCAATCAGAGTTTCTTCTTCTTAAACTCGATTAATTTGCTTTATCAATGTTTCCCGATCCGATTCATGACCTGAGCTATGGCGGTCAAAGTGCACTTTTATTCAAAATAGGAAAAAACACTATTTTCCGAGAAAAAACTGTCCTTAGCGAGAAAAGTTGTAATCGACCTGAACTTACCTTCATTAGTCCAAGAAGTTCAACCGCTGGATCCAAGCTGCACGAAAAACTTTCGTTTGAGAACTTCAAAATGTCCGAAACTTTTTCCAGCTAAAGGCAAAACGATAGACATGTTTCGTTTTTTGAGCAGAGTTCGGCTAATTTTGGCAGAGTTCGGCAAGTGGCTGTGGAACTCTCTACCAATGCTCACCATAAAGACCTCCAATGTCAGTAGCGCTCCAATCCAACATTTGCCTTTCACCTCGACTCGATGGCAGGTAATAGGGAGAAGTCATATTGTAGGTGGTACGTGGTTGTGAGGCTGTTGAGAACATGTTCCTCAGTGTCCACAACACGCAGTGGTGAGCGCATTGGTGTCGCCGTCATAAAGCTTATTTTGTGGAAAGATGACGAGAGTGAGGGGCGAAATTAGCACAGCGCCCCAATAGCACTGACGGCGCGTTGCAACCGTCCAAATTGCAGCCGCTTGCCGAACTCTGCCGAAATTAGCCGAACTTGGCTCGAAAAAAAGAAACATGTCTATCGTTTTGCCCTTAGCTGTCAACTCCTGAGAAACTTTTTCTGACAAAGTTTGCCGAAAGTTGTGTTTCGACAAACATTGTTGCGACCCGAACTTTGACGATGTGGTGGCTGTGCTAGAGTTTAATACTAATTTAAATATTCCCGAAGGAGGTGGAGGCACTGAGCACGTAGCTGCAGCTACCTCTCCTCTGGAGCCTTGATCTTCCAAGAGTGCAGTGATGGGCAAATCTACATAGAACACACCACAGTTGGGCCTTGAAAAATCCAATTGAGGGCAACAGCGGGGATGAAGCCCACTAATTGGGTTAGGGTTAGCACAGCTGCACTGTTCCTCGGCACAGCAGAAGATTTCTTGGCTTCGAGGAAAGAAACTTTCGGATTTTTTTCCCGCCGACTTTCTCGGACAAAGGTGAAAAATACAAAAGTTTTTCAGCAGTTTTCCATTTTATTTTGAGTTTTTCACCTATATTTTTGGTGAAGAACTATGACGTTCCCGATGTTGCATAATTCAAATGCGGAAAAAAACTACAGATTCTAAAAACTTTTCCTTGAGATCTCAGAATACCTTTAGACTACATCTGTATATAGTATATGAGTCTAGTATACCTATTCTCAAAGGAATTTGGCTGTATCTGAGTAGAATGCGGGTAGAATGTGGGTAGAACTCAATTTGGGCCATCGGGCCGGCCATATATTGCCACCATATCAGTGTTTTTCTCGTCCTCTTACCCCCCATTGTTCCCTTTGTCAGCAGAGTATCAGGCCCACTGTCACCTCTCTCTTATCTCGTTCTCTATCATGTTCCAGATGCTGAAAAATTAAAACCAGTACAAAGCCTTCCATGCCAAAAAAAAGGTTAAGGCAAAAATTTCGGGCCGCTGTCCAGTGTCGCAGGGTTTTATTGGATGGTAGACTGTGTCTGAACTTCATATTTTACAGATGCATGGAGCGGTTGTATTGAATTGAACCAAGAGGCAACTCGGCTAATTCCGGGTTTACCGGCAAGTTCGGCGGCTCAAACCTGAACACTACATTTCAAATTTGGGACCGCACATGCAATCCTCCTCCTCCACGTAGCTCAGTAATTATACCTACTGGCTCTTAAAGTCAACAATCCGAGAGGAGGAAATCTCGGCACAATTTCGGCTTCAATTGATCGCATCAATCTGATCACCGATGGCCCGTTCTATACACGTTCTGCTCAGATTTAGCCCTCGTCCTTCGAGAATGGGCATCTTACACTTACATAGTATGCAGGGATGTAATATTAAGGGATTTTAAACTTTGAAGAATAAAAGTTTTCAGAATCCGAAGTTTTTTCTTGGATTTGAATTACGCAACATCGGGAACGTCATAAAGAACTTCTGTAAAATTCAAAACATTTTTCACCAATTTTCTCACTCAGAAACTTGAAATGTTCAACCAGTGTTGGATACTGTGTTTAAACTGCTCAGACCATGGAAGGTAAGTTTGCGCGGACCTCAATTTTTCTCGCCAACAACAGTTTTTTCTCGGAAAACAATGTTTATTCCTACTTTGATTAAAAGTGCACTTTGACCGCCATACTGAGCACTCGACAATAATCAATCAAGTCTTTGAATGTCTTTTCTCCTTCGTACGACCTGGAATCGAGTACTCCAATATTTGCTTCCATTTGGACTTTCGAGATATATACTTATCTGTCATTTATGCCCGAGAACTTTTGGTCTCTCTAGTCGACATGAATCACGAATCTCTGAAGTTCGTCCCGTCAGGAGCGGAGGTTCATTTATCAAGATCATCTACATATACAGCACACTGAAAGGCAAATGGAAGCTGAAGGTGATTGTTAGCGCTCAAACCGCATATGTTTATCGCACACCTGCGAATATAAAATTAGGAAGAAAGCTACAGCCTAATAAGGTAGATATATCTCGCGACGCTCGCGCGTCGTCCCATTCTCTTGACTGTTGATGATGATCTAGCTATCGCTGACGTGGATTGGGACAGCTCCCTCGCTCTTCGTAACGAAAAAAAAAATGAAGCTCCTGGTCCTGAAATACGGATTGACTCGATGTGATTCCTCTCTAAGATCCACACATTGCCGCCCAGCCACACGGTTGCCATTAGTGGAGACTTCTCAAGATGGCCGGCCGTTCCAGATACCGCTCATGCATTAAGATCCCAGCAATCATTTCCAGAAAATTCTCCCTCCAAGCCCCGTCCCATATCCAGCCACCGTATCCTAACATCGAATCTCCGCAACAATCCAATTCAACCAGTCAAGCGTCCCGCTACACTACACTGTCATGCGGAAAAAACTGGGTGATACACAATTGAGTTGTTCTCCGGCAGACTCGGAAGTCGTCCAAGTTAACTCGATCGAGATTCATGTCACTGGGGAAGAAGAATACTGTGCTATTTCGACCAATTGCATCAATTTGGGATTTTCTGATATCGGGATGGGCCGATAAAATTTGATTTCATTTTATTAAAGGCGATTTTTTCACACACATAAAAAAAACTGGGACGTCACCGTCACCTGAACAATTGGCTGAAATAGTACAGTAGGGCTGTTGAGCCACCAGACGAAGTATATTTTGGCTCGAGCCAGGAGATGATCTAATGCAATAAATAATGAGTCACGATATTGACAGCACTAGTTCCTTGAGATCAAAGTTTAACTTACTTCCCGCTCTGATTGTTGTTATTTGGACCATGTCAAGACGCGTCGTGGATCACGTGCAAGTCCTCCGCCTTGAGTCGAGCATTGCTTTTTGCTGTCGCTCGAGGCTATTTAGGATGTCCATTAACCCAATAGATTTGCAAATAGCTAAGACATATAAATAACGAGCGACAACGGTAAATAGCGCAATAGCGAAGGAGAGAGGATACATTCTGGTGCAGCTTACAAGTGTGCAGACTGTAACATACATTATGCAGGAGCAACGACGATATAGCATACATATCCCAGTATACTTGGCGTGTCCAACAGGAATAGCCTGGCGGGCACAAAGGGCAGTATTAGCGCAAGGCTACTACTGCTGCTTCTTCTTCGGGCGATGGGGCCAGACGCTCGTGTATGGCAGGAGCGGTATGACGGCCGCACCGCGGATGCGGTAGCCCTGCTCGATGGACAGGATGCCGCGGCTGTGCGTGCGGGGGAGGTGTGCCTGGAAGAACGCGGCGTAGTCGGGGACGAGGTTGGGCGGGGAGCACTCGGGGACGATTTTGAAGTGCACCTCGCGCAGTTTGGAGAAGCCCGAGTCGTCGTCCACGGACCCGAGCTTGGTGTCCATGAGGCGTAGGAGCCATGAGACGTCCCCAGCCAGGGGGATCTTCTTGCCGGCAACGTTCGGGAGGTTGAAGACGTAGGTGAGGCTCTCGAGGAGGGGATTGGTCTCCCGGAGCTCAGCGAGCGCCTGAGGAACGTACTCGGGGATGGTGACGTTCGCCTGCTCGATGATGATGTGGAGCTGGACCGTGCGCAGTAGCTTGAGACGCGATAAGTCAAACCGCGAGTCGTGAAACTGCTCGAAATGGCCTGCAGGGAGGCGTTAGAGCAGAGGAAGTGCCGGGAGCGAAGCCAACGTACATTCGTGCCATTGGACATCCAAACGCTCGAGGTTGTTCTCGACCGCGCTTAGCACCCTCGCGAAATTTTTCGCGCTATTGCTGCTATTCGGAATGGGGTTGATCGCCAGTCGACGAACATTGGAAAGATGGATTGAGCCCTGAAGACGGTCTAAGATCTTCCCGACCTTGGTGTCTAGGGACAAGTTAAGGTATTCAGGGGAGGGCCGATCTCGAGGGAGGTGGAGTAAGCGAGCTTCGGCGGGATTTGGGCTGACGTGGAATAATGAGACGACCGGCACTGATAGAGCACCTTGCAGTAGTGCGGCTGGCACATTGGCGATAGTAAGAAGGTGGAGGCGGTCCAATATCCCCGACGAGACGAGGCGCACGAGGGCCGCGGAGAGAGATGGAGGAACATCGAGCCAGTCCCCCCAGCAGGCGAATATCGAGAGTCGCTTAACGTGAGGAAGCATCGAAAGAAGCGCCGGGAGGGGGCTGCCAGGTTTCATCCACAATTTTGGGTCGTGAGACCGATAAATGGTCAAGTCGCGGACATACATAGCGAGGTGTGGGGATTGCAGCAGTATCGCGTGTAATTTGTGGGGCATGTCATTTACCATGTCGAGCGCAATGTCTCGGAAGACGTGGTTCCTGCTAGCTGGTACAAATGCCCAGCAAACGAGGGAGCACGCCTTGAAGGTGGCCATATCTTCGATATTGTCCACAATGGTGTCAATGATCTCTTGGGGAAGTTGTGGTACATATCTGTAAGGAGTGTGGCTGTTGGGGGAGACGACCGTTAGACGCGCAGGTCGAGATGCGTCTGCGCACTCACAGACATCTCTGAGGTTTCAGAGGCTGCCTTTTGAGAAAGATAGTGTCAATGGGGTCGACTATGCACCCAAGTTTTGAGGGTCCATGAGTGCACATAGCGAAAAGACACCTATACCAAATTAAAGATCGCATGTAAGACAGGAGAGTGAGTCGCACCTGCGCGGCTCAGGACAAATATGTGAACGCTCCCAATCCTGACGCATCTTAGACAGGTCCTGGGTGCGAGTGGGCATGGACGCAGCAAGGGGAGACATCTTCCCCTGTGACGCCTTTAAAGTACAAGTTAAGCGAATATATTATTTGGCTCTGTTTATTCTGCACGGCAACGAGCTCCGTCGTTCTTTCTAGAGCCTTTAAAGATTATTCCGTTCGCGGACTCTTTGTCTATTCACAACAATCCGTCTGAACTCAAAGGCCTTTTCCCTTGCCGCCTCCGGCACTTTGCGCAAATTTCACCTCGAATTTGCAATTGACAAGGCACCTGGCGCCATTCGGAATTCGGAGACTTTCCAGAACACCTGCGTCTTCCTCCAACTCGTCAAGTTTCAAAATCAAACATCCATGCATTCAAAAACGTATGGACAACATCTCGGCATCAGATCGATTTTCAATTTAACGGAACATAACGGAACCTTTTTTCTTTAACCGAACGAATGATGGCCGGTCGAATATACGTCAAGTCTTGGTTCATTCAAACGCTAGTCAAGCTCAATAGCTAGCTATTCGAATATCGAGGTAGCCTCACAGGCGGCAGAAAGAGAGCACCCGATATCTCTTTCTCACCCATGCGATTTTCCCAAGGCTCGTGCTGATTGAACAAATTTGAAGATTGCGCTTCCCGTTCTTCGGTTCGAAACTATTTCAAATTTTCGGCCCGCACATCCATGCTCGACGCCCTGCACGATAACTTAAATCCGGCGAGCTCATTTCCCCGTCCTCCGAGAGCGCCTCGGACTGAACCCATGGTCGCCTTTCCCTAGCTTTCCCTGCACTCTTGCAACCGTTACGAACAGTGATGAACAGTCTTCACGAATCGCGAATCGTTTGCGTGAGATGGAATGTTCTCATCTTGGTTTAGCCTCGGTATGAATAAAATGCCGGTGGATTGTATCCTTGTCGCTCCGGCTGGGATAATTTGTCCGCGTTCCGCGACATTTGCGTAGGCACAAAGCCCAGACCACCATTCATGCGTGTGTACTAATCTCTCCTACACCGCTTACCTCTTTGGGGAACATTTCGCCTAAGATTTCCTTTACATATTCTTAAGCAGCAGCGGCACATCTTCACCGTCTCCCTGTGATACTCATCCCGCATATTCATTAAGATCCCACCATCTGGCATATTTATTGCTGTAGAGTGCCAATTTCAGAATCTGCCGTTAACATATTTTTAGGCGCTGTCTTGATGTTGTCGACGGCGTTCATTTGGCGTTCATTTGGGTTTCATAATGGGAAGATTCCCAAACGCTGTTCCCGCGCAACGCAGCACACGCTAAATGCTCCTTCCCTCCATCGGTCGCAAGAATGAATTGGTTCAGCGCTGCGGAAAGTCACAATAGATCAAAGCCCTACATAGATACTATACATATATGGTATCAGCCGTCTCAGTACAACATTATGTAGTTACAGTCAAAGTCACCAAAGTCATTGCCTGATCGTCATCTTCCGCAACATATCCGCCCAGCTGCTCTCCCCCTCCGCAGGCGGGCCAGAAAGGTCAAACGAGCCGGGTATGCGCAGCTCCTCTTCCTCCTCCGCCCCCTTCGCCGCTGTCGACTGAGGCTCGTCGACCAGCTCCGGGGCGGGCAGTGGCGGCGGCGGGGGCGGCGTAACCTGCACATGCTCATTCGACCCCGGCGCAGGCGAGTTGAGCCCCCCAGGCGACGGCTGCCGCTCCTCCGCCTCGTCGTCGTCGTCATCGTCGCTGATCCCCGCCCAGCCTCCGCTCGTGGGGCTGCTGGCTGTGGATGAGTTCTTCCGCGCGAGGCCGCTGTTGAGCCGCCCCAGCACGCGCACGCCGGCTATGGCCGTCTTCCACCTTGCCTTGGCGTCAAAGTTCTCGCGCAGCCCGACGGCAAGGTCGTGCTCTGTCGACGGCTCGTGCGTCGTCAGCCACTGTATCATCGGGAGGGAGATGTCAGCTTGAGTAAGATGGAGAGGACAGGAGGGGCACAGACAGGGTCACTGAGCGCAGCTTCTGCAGTTGGCCGCTCCGCGGGGTCGAGGCTAAGTAGGCGCTTTATAAAGTTTTTGGCTGTGCGGCGATAAGAAAGGAATGCAATGGCTGCGGATGCGAACGGGGCGAACCTTCATCAGAGACGTTCTTCCAGTACTTTGTATGGAACTCGATCTTGGCCTCCAACGTCTCCCTAATCAGAGTCTGCTGGTCCTCGGCGCGGAATGGAGAGTAGCCGCATAACAGCACGTATGTGATGATTCTGCGGACGCAGGCGTCAGGGACGAGAACTGGGCAGACGCAGAGCATACCCAGTGCACCACACGTCGACCGCCTTGCCGTGGCCCTGCTTGCGGAGCACCTCGGGTGCGACGTACCCTGGGCTCCCAGCAAGCGACATCAGTTGCTCGTCAGAAGCATGCAGATGCTTTGCGCTATTGGCCAAGTCAGATCAACGCGTAGAAGAAAGGTGAGGTTCCGCACATCCCAAAGTCTGCGATGACGATGTCGCTCTTGGGGTCCTTCGTCCGGTACAGGATATTCTCTGGTCTGCAGATCACACGATCAGCATGATTCGCGGAATGCTGTCACTACGGAGATCCGTTTGCAGACTAAAACAGCCCAGAAAAGGAACTAGAGGTCCACCGTGTTTTACCGCATGTTTTACTGCACGATAAAATACCGTCAAATTTCTCCTTTGTTAAAATGATGTCTTTTTGTTCTGGTAAAACACTTCTCTCACCAAGACGTAGCGAGAGAAGTGTTTTATCAGAACAAAGACTGATGTTTTAACAAAGGAAAATTTTGACCGAATTTTACCATGGCGTAAAATCCTTGGAAAACACACTGAACATCTAGCACCTTTTTTTATGCCGTTTAGTCTCGCTGTTACAAACGGATCTCCGTAGTGAAGGCTGTGGGGATACACACTTGAGATCCCGATGGACGATATCATGGTCGTGCAGGTATTTTACGCCCGACAGTATAGATCTGGGAGACAAATCAGTGAAAGGATGGGGAAGCCCGCTAAGGAACGCACTTTACGACATTGACCGCATCCTTCTCCGTAAATTTACCGATTTCCTGTATCCGGTAAAACAGTTCTCCACCAACGGCTAGTTCAAAGGACAGATAGTACTTTGACCGCGACTCAAACCACTCGTAGAATTTTACCTAGGACGAATCAGTAGGGCCTAGAACGCGTCGAGGGGCCACGTACGATGTTAGGATGATCCAGACCTTTCAATACCTCCATCTCTCCCCAGACACTGGCTTCGTTCCCCTTTACCTTCTTCTTCGGGATCAACTTCAGTGCCACCTCCTTCTTGAGGCCGCTATAAGCAGAGGGCGATGGTGAAGGCGATCGGGGACGTGACTTCTTTGAGCCGCTACGCGATAGGGTCGACGATTCCTCCGGGACGTCCAACGCGGCCCCGTGTTCTGCGAGCGCTGCTTGCTCCAGGGGGACATTCCAAGTAGCGTGCTGATATGTCATGAGACACAAGACCGAGGCGACGTGATTTGGGAGAACTCACCACGACCTTTCCGAAGGTACCATTTCCTAAAACATCGTGGACTTCGTAGTTCTTCTTCTTATGAAAGCTTGGCGGCTGGGGAAGGATAGCATCCTTTATGGAGAGATGTTTCATCATATTGGCGAAGATCCTCTATGAGCCAAGAGCCTCCAAGGAACAGTTCGGGCCAGTAAGATGGAGAGGATTGAGTAGGGAAGCAACAGCCTCGCAATTCCTTCGCGGAGCAGACTGAGAGGGAAGTCGAGGAAACGAAGAAGGTGATGCTCGGGGCCAATGGATTCCGATCACAACAGAGATCAACACATCTGATGTCATGGGTGGCGATGCTATGTGTATGTACTCCCGTTCGAACCAAACAACGTGTTCTGGTTTCAACAACCATGCTGTCTGAGTTGAAGGCAATCTTTCAGCTCAATATGCGCAGGAAATACGAGGCTTGGACCCGCATAAGCGGGCAGCACGGACCAAACTTGAAGTCACCAATTTGAAACAAATATGACTGCAGTGATCACTACTCCCGCTCATTGGCACGCATCTGGCACGTCGAATGAAACTTGGCAGGCAGGTACGACATTGATTGGCGTTTATTGAGGCTATCTGCTATGATTCTGTGTATCTAGGGTGATTTTGGAGCGTACACCGCCAATGGTTCCACACGTGGTCACGGGCTGGACGCGACATGTGTGCCAGATGTCGATGGAGACTGCAGACCAGCCAACATCAGGCTGGTGCCAGTTTCAGTCTCCTATGGGTCCAGCATGGGTCCAGGTCGGGCTGGTAGCCAGCTGTCCAGTCTAGGTGGATTTCAGCATGATCAATTAGCTGGACTTAGCCGTACGCAAGACTGGTCGGTAAAGTAACACAAAATTGACACAAAATCACATGTATTTCAGCAATGTACAGGATGTATCTAGCTTATTCGTCCGCCTGGGGCTGCGCCGGCACCAGCGCCACACAAGTTGCCAAGTCTGCTCCGGCGTCGGTGAAATCTTGTTGCTGGAAATTTTGCTGCTACAAAAAATGATGTGCCGCCAAGGTGCGGCATGCTATCCGCCAGTGGTAGCTACAACGTTGTTGTCGGAGCATGGGGCACCGACAGATTAATGGTGTGCAGGAAAAGATACAAGTATTAACGGTAATGTTAGAAGAGACCCCAGGGAAAACTTGCTCTGGACAAAATGTTGGGAGCTAGACGGTGCAAAGAAAAGTCGTAGAAACGGGAATGGTTGGCCGGAGGACTAGTGGGGGCTTGTGGGTACTTGCAGTGGCTTTCAATGACTTGCGATGGTCTTGGGGTAAGGTTTGCGATGGTCTTGAGGCGGCGCAACTATGAATGATTTGAGAGCAGAGATTGTATCATTGATGGCTTGAGGGCTTGTAGGTTTGAAAACTTGAGTTTGAATATGTGGCCCGCTAGTTAGCAGGCCGCAAAAAACAGAGGAGCAAGGGATCAGAGAGAGCCGAGATGGGAGAAAGAGAGAGAGCCGAGCGACGTGGCATTAACCAAACCTTCACGTGGCTGATTGATGGAATTCTTACTAGCGCGACTTGGCAAAATTCCACAAGTCACCGCTTGCTTTTGTATGTTGCAGGTGGAATGAAGATGCCAGCACCACATCAAAATGGCGCAGGAAGGAGCCGGTTCAATACTCACGAGCGGAACTGTTGCTGAAGACCAGCAGTCTGATTGCTGGTCGACCGAGAACAATTAGGCGTAAAGAAAAGGAAAATTCAGTGGACGATGATGTTGAGGAAGATGAGGAGGTGGGGGACCTTTCGGGCACAGATAGTGATGTGGTGATTTCCTCTGACAATTATTCCGATTAATTATTTTATTTATTTGCCCGGGTGGCTTCCAGGATACGAAGTGACATGGACGCAGCATGGAATTCCACTGGAGGCTAGCTGGATGCCCAGCTGCATAGGCGAGCTGGGCACCAGCCCGCTCCCAGCTGCGCCCAGCACTCGCGACAGCCATGACCCATGTGACCGCGCCAGATGGGGGCAACGTGCGGGTACTTTGGCCGTGTACTACTCTCCGAACTCCGAATTTCAAAGGAAATACCTTTGTGCCAAAGCGGCGTTCTCTGTCTCTCGGGGTCTCTGCCCTGGTCCGGTGGAATTCAGTGGAATTTTGACACTCTCTGTGCCAGCATCATACGTATATACATCATTTACCTGGGTCCCAGAGCTCCCAGCAACTCCCGCTCCTCTTTGCCATGAACTCCTCCATGGCAATGCAACGCATCATATCGACGCACTCTTCTTGAAACTTGACCAGCTCAGCTCCTTTTTGGTTGGCTCTTCATACTCTTACTTCCTCTCGAGTGTTTACGATGAGACCGTCGTCCGCCCAAATTCGATGTCCGACGTGTTGGGTAGCGCGGGCTTCGTGGTTCATTCAGCTGGAGGCCGCGCGAAATGCGAGCTACATACCTCTTATCTGTGGGATAATTATTGACTTTATCGAAGAGGAAAGACTCCAGGAGACACACTGGATCTCACTGGATCGCGCTACCGTATCCAACTTCCTCCCCGAGTAATATAATCCTCGTCCTCTGCAGGTGGCGAGGACGGCGACCAGAGCTCTCATGGGATTGATTTGCAGTTCTTGGTGCAATTTAGTTTACCTGAATTGGATGGACCTAGGCCGTGTGGGTATCTCAACCCAACAGGCGGGTTGACTTCCCCCATGGCTATGTAATCGGTCTCTAGGTATGCACCTATTCAAACGTGTTGTCGGCTCAGCAGCACCGCAGGTGTCTCTGCTTTACTAACCAGAAGCAGTTCTTCAGCAGAAGGTCCTGGTTCGAGCCATAGGTATGTGTCGTGCTTATTTTTAACCGGTTCAACCAAATGTTGTGAAATATGAACCGTTTCAGCGCACCTCTGCTAATTATGTTGGCCCACATCTTATTATTAACACAGCAAAAAACCCAGGGTCTTTGATCTCAACCAAAATTCGAAGCCTGCCTTCGCAATCAGTGTCATTTTGTCGTACAACTTGCAGGAGCGAATAGTACGGAGCCAAGACCCAGTCGCACTTGGTGTGCATCGCTCCAAGTTCAAGGATTTTGCAGCAGAAGGTTCAACTCCAGGCTGGGTCACTAGTTCGGAATATTGGCAATTTTTTGATCAACTTACAAGGAAACTACACTGAGGAAGGGCCTGAGGTTGTTCAGGTGCTCACAGAGTCATGAATGATACCGCGTTAAAGTATATGAAACTGAGAGGTTACATAATTGCTCATTCTTATTAACATCTGCTCATTCTTTTGCACGTATACAAGGCAGACGTACAGAAATCAAACTCTGTAGCACTTTGGTGTGCCTCTGCCTCCCTTTACTCTGATCTGAATTTCAATGCAGAAGAACCTGGTTCAATTCCAGGCAGGGTCATTCGGCGGTCACCAAAATTTTTGGCACGCGCCGAGCATAAGCAGCACAATCCGACCCGGTACCACTCGGCCTTGCATCTGCTTTCAATAGTACATCTATTCTCAGTTGATGCTCAGCTGCAGATTACCGCGGTTCAATGTCGAAGTTTCCAAGGTTTTATTTCTCCCAAATCTGTCCACTCCGGCGTCTGTTACTTGTTGAGCATCTATACAGAAACCATCTAGAAAGAAAGACCCAGCAACGCTTTGGTGTGCGTCTACTTTCGATTTGGTACGCGCATTGATCATTTGCGGTAGAATGACCTGGTTCGACTTCAGGCTCGGTCATATCCGTTTTCTTCAATAATTTTTTTCAAGCGGATGTGTTTGCTTTGGCTGAATCGCCAGCAACGTCAAGTAACAAGTGTTTGCCGAGCCACATAGCATTGACGGAGCCAAATTCCATTTCGGGATTCTCACTCACACACGTAGTCTCTCGTGGACAGATGCTCTATATGATCCAGCTCGTACCTCGCTATATAGATATCACACACGAGTATTCAATCTTCAATACTAATTCAATGCTGAGCTTGCAGCAGCCAGCCCACAAGCCCTGTACTGATCAGAATGTTACGGCGACGAAATGAAGTTATCGGCGCAATCCTCCGTTGACAGGATCCAACGATATAGTTTGCCTCGCTGTCCCAAGGTTCAATTTCAACACTACTGCATTTCGGTTTTAGTTCAAGTTTTCGAGTCTGACCGGCGAGGCATTGAAAGCAGTTGTGGGCATCTTTATTCTCCTACTACCTTGAAGGTCGTCAATGGTCATAAGTAAAACAACCTCGAGTCATAGGTCGGGAGTGGCCCAATTGACGATGCCCTAATGGAAGTGGTGATTCCGAACCACTGCCAAGTATCTGTTGAAAAACAGGGCGCTTTCTTTCCTCACGGATATGTAGATAAGATTGAACAATCGGTTATCAATCATGTATTACCCTTCCCTCTCCCACAAAAACGTGCGCAAGACAGCAGAGTCTCATGACCCAGCCTGGAGTCGAACCAGGTCCTTTCCGCCTCAACTTACTATCATTGCCGACGATTGAACGCAGCTGCACACTACGTACCACTGAGTCTTTTCAACTCCAGTGCACAAGCCCAATATGAGTATGTCGAGACAAAGTCGCAAACCTCGGAGGTAATGGCCATTCGCATGGAATCGAACCAAGTTGTCTGACCTGCCGTACGAGTCTATGAAAATTTGGGAGATAGCAGGGTGATAAGAAAAATTAGAACATTGTTAGTCTGTAATGATCCAGCCTGGAATCGAGTCAGGTTCTTCCGGGAATCTGCACTTCAACATGGAAAGCTGTACACCAAATGTTACGGGGTCCCTTTCCATGTGCTTGCCTGCTGTGAAAAATATTAGTGGAAGATGACTGAATCTGAACAAAAAAGGAATACATTGATGGACTCGGCCTGGAATCGAACCAACTTCCTCTGCTGTAATTGCAGTCAAAAATTCAAAAGTCATTGAAAGCAGATGCACACCTCATGTTACCGAGTCCCTTCCCCTGCGTTTTCCTGTTATTTAAGTCTATGAAAAACTGGTAGATACGCGGGTGTGCACAAGAAAAAAGTGGACGATGATGTATAGACCCGGCCTGGAATCGAACCAGGTCCTTCCGCTTCATAGTCAAGTGGAAGGCCCATCAAAGGTAGCTGCACACTATGTAATGAGTCTCTTGCTATACATTGTGATCCTGTACAAGTGGTTGAAAAGTTATTGGATGACTGGGTGTGAGGAAAAAATTCAATAAGATTGTAGCGCAATAACCCAGCCTGGAATCGAACCAAGTTCGTCCGCTTTATTACTGCATCCCTGAGCAACCTGTATCCGGAGCAGATGCACCCGCGTGCCACCGAGTCCCTTTACGTATAATGTGAAGATCGAACCAGGTTTCGCTTTCCGTGGAAATGGTTTCGCGTCGAAAGTAACGTGTGTTTCCCCCATTTGAGATGAGTGGTTGAAAACTTGCCAGATGACTGAGCGTGTATGGAAAAACAAAACTTCGCAATGCCTTTCGTCTCTCTCCGTGCATTTTGATCTTGTATTCCTGTTCAAAAAACTAGCAGGGCACAAGAAAAAGTTGCAACATCCATTAGCACTTGATCGTTCATTTACTTGGATATCGATGATCAACTACTCCGGGCAGACGAAGACATGGATAATTCTAATTGGCAGCCCCCTTCCAAGCATGTTTTGGGCTGCTAAATAGTAAAGTTCTGTTTGGCAGCCCCCCGTGCAAGATATGATAAGACAAAAAATTAAATAAATGAGCTCGAACCGATTTCGGAAGTCTTTGGAGAGGCTACACCAGCCAAAATGCTTTGGGGTCTCACAGATCATGTCCCCGATTTATTTATTCATTTTTAAATTGGCCTTTCTTTGAGGCATTTTGACCGTTTAATCGATTCATAGCACGAAGTCTTGGCAATTTTCAGTCCATTCAAGCGGCAAATAGCTCGAAAAAAATTGAGTACCTGTGCAGGAATCGATCAAGCACTGAGAGATTTTTTGGGATTTTATTTTGTTTGCTTTTTATCTCTTGCCCATCCCGTCTCCCCGCCATCGCCCACCATCAAAACAAATCTTACAAATCATTGAAGCTCTATTTTGCAGCCCCCCTTGAAAAGCCCTGGGTTGCCAAAGAAGGGGGGCTGCCAAATACAATTATCCTGAAGACATTGAAAAAAACTTTTTACACAGAAAACCTAACTGCAACAAAAGTACGTCTAATCTGTATGCGCTATTCTCTCTTTGCTTATGCACATTTAATAGGATGTCTGATGCTGGAGATGGCATTGCCATTGACACCCCGGTTGAGGAGGTCAAGGTTCCCCAAGAGACCCCCAAGGGCAAGCTTTCTGTTGAGGACACTCTCCAGGTTTGTTTCCCTCTCGTCAAACACATAACGGAACGCTCAACCTCATCAAAGTTGGCACCTGGGCCGGTCTGCACAAGATTGCCGCGAGGGCAACCTGTGCAAAGTGGTCGGGTGCAACAGTGTTGTAGTGACTAGTGAAGGAGTACAGCGTCGAAAGCGGGGGCTTGTACGTCCTTCAAGAACCGCTAAACACTACTAACACATGAAATGTCAGTGTCTGCCTTCTTATAAAGTTCTTTCTTTTCTGGTGCCTTTGGTCGGCACACTCTGTGATGAAAATACAGACTCTCTCAATCGAGGACTCGCAGGTGCTATAGATCCTCGTTTCGATGTTGAACAAAGTTGATATTGTGTTGTCTTCTCATGTTACGAGTCTTAAATTTTATTTTAGACTCGTTTTTATCTCCGTTGGGACAGCGAACTTAAGCACATTTCGTGTAATGACGTATGGGCTTCATGTCGGAACTTTTATTGTTTATACTAAATTATAGGAATTTTTTTGATGATCCGTTGCCTTTTATGGGTTCTGTTAGTAGTTTTTGTGTACGTTGTTGGACCTCTCGATCACAGCAGAGATCAACAGATCTGGTGTCATGAGTGGCAGCACGTTCTGACTTCAACCACCATGCCGTCTAAGTCAAAGGCAGTCTTTCAGCTCAATATGCGCAGAAAATACAAGGCTTGGACACACATGAACGGGCTTGAACAGGCAGCACTTGGGCAGCACCGACTAAACTCGAAGTCACCAACTTGAAACAAATGTAACTGCACTGATCGCTACTCCCGCTTCATTGGCACGCATCTGGCACGTTGAATGCAACTAGGCATGCGCCGTTGGAGGTTGAACCGGTTCCTTGATCTACGGCAGGTACTACTTGAGTCGGCATTTATTGAGTCTATCTGCCATGATTCTAGGTGTACCTGGGGTGATTTGGAGTGTACTACTCTCTGAACTCCGAATTTCAAAGGAAATGTCTTTGGTGTTGTCTCTGTCTTGGGGTCTCTGTCCTCGGGCGTGGGATTTTGGAAAGACTTTTTCGTGCTCTCTATGCCAGCATCATATGTATATTTATCATTTACTGGGTCCCAGAACTTCTAGCAACTCCCACTCCTCTTCTCCGCCATGAACTCCTCCATACAACACATTATAATGCCACATTCTTCTCCAAACTCAGCAGTTCGTTCTCGGTTGGCTCTTCATACCCTTGCATTGTCTGCCCAAGTTCGAAGTGGTCCTTTCAGTTGTAGGCTGCGTGAGATGTGAGCTACATACCACAGGATTATTATTATTTTATTGACAAGGAAAAACTTGAGGAGACACACTGGATCTCACCATTGTATCCAACTTCTTACCCAAACAATATAACCTGTATGTGGCAAGAATGGCGACCAGAGCTCTCATGGGATTGATTTACAGTTCTTGGTGCTGTTTAGTTTCTCTGAATGGGATGGACCTACGCTGTGCAGGTCTCTTAACCCAACAGGCAGGTGGACTTCCCCATGGCCATGCAATCGATCACTCCAGAAATGCACCCATTTGAACATGTTGTTGGCTCAGCAGCACTGCAGGTGTTTCTTGTCAGTAGAAGGTCCTGGTTCGGCTCCAGGCTGAGCCATAAGTGGGCTTTCAATCATTTTTAACTGGCCCATCTATATAAGAATTCAGAGTGGTTTATGTTTGACCATATACTCTGATTGGCTGCTGGAACCTTTTGTCAAGACAAGGAAGCTCTGATTAGATCACTGGCCCCACCACACCACTGCAATGCTCAATTTTCCACCGAAATGTCGGAATTTTATTTATAATTGTCAGGATGGTAAGGTGTACTTCCTTACCACCATAAAGTGCAGGTTAATTCAAGCTGGATGTTGGCTTAACAGAATTAGTTTCATGGCATGCCAACATCTGTGTCTTTTCTGCTGGGTAACTGACCATGCCACAAGTGCCTTGAGGTTCCTGTAGACATCAAAGATGTTGACAGCAAACTGTCTCTGTGAACAGTACTAGAAGATTGTGCAAAGCCACACGCAGCTGCATAAAGCCACATGGAAAAATACCCTAATTCACACTTGCACATTACCAAGATTGTGAGATAGTGTGCCCTACATGACTGGAGCAATGTGATGTCAACTCTGTCTTTGAAGGGTAAATCACCTGAATATTTCAGATGGAGAAAACTGTCAGAGGGTTTTTGTCCTCAGGAGGAAATAATGAATTGTGGAGTTGCCAACAAATTGTTGAGTTTTGAGTTTTGCTAGACTATGTTTACAGCAGTTTGCGGTACATAAGGCGCGGGCCTCTTTTTTTTTTTTTTTTTTTTGGGAAGTTTTGACTAGAACAGTTGCCACAACTTCAATTTTGATCGGAATACCTCGGGAGTAGGCGCGTTGGAGTCGCGCTGAAAGTCCGCAGGGGATGAAGTACCGGCTTTTTTGATGTAATTACATAATTGAATTTTGTCAAAAGATTCATGGTTTTCACTAGAACAGCTGTAGCACACTGAATACTGGGCCGAATAACCTAATTCTTGGATATGTTGTGCATCCAGGTTATTGCTAGGGGACTGCAAGGCTCACAGACAGGTGTTGGACCAAATCCACATAGTGAGCTCTGCTTATGATGGTACACAAATATTATCCTTGATTAAGTGTGTGTTAAATGAGTATAAGTGGTAATATCGCCCGGGCGAATGGACCATCCCCTGGCGGTAGTTACCATACACAACATATCCAAGAACTAGGTTATTTTGCCCAGTATTCAGTGTGCTACAGCTGTTCTAGTGAAAACCATAAATTTTTTGAAAAAATTACATTATGTAATTACATCAAAAAAAGCCGGTACTCCATCCCCTGCGGATTTTCAGCGCGACTCCAACGCGCCTACTCCCGAGGTAATCCGATCAAATTTGAAGTTGTGGCGATTGTTCTAGTCAAAACTGTCCAAAAAAAAAAAAAAAGGCCCGCACCTTATGTACCGCAAACTGCTGTAAACCATGTCCAGCCTTCCTACGAATGCTAGCAAGAATTTGTTCTACACTCCTGCCAAGCAAGTGTTGGAATAGTTGGAGGCTGTGCGAGCATCGGAGCTCGGCAACCGTGGGAATTGGATCAGTAATCAAGGTCGGGATTACTGATGCGCTGCCCGAGGATTACTCAGCTAGCTCACTACTATATAAACTGGTAGAATACTTGTATGTACCTCAGCGTCTTGTACCCATCTGTCCTATTTAATCTTAGAGAAATGACCCCATTTCTTCAGCAAGGTCAGCTTTCCAAATGCGATGCGAAGAGCCTTCGCTATGCAACGTGTGGGTTATTTGATTTGTATTCTTAAAACACTCCTTCCAATGTTCTCTTCCTCTCTTTCTTCAAGGAGTCTGAGCACCAAACAGAGTTTTCAACAAAGTACATTTCCTGCTTCTTTCTTTCCCCTGTAGTGTGTCTCTAATATAACCTCTACAGAGTATTTTCTGCCCTGCCCTTTAACAAATGTTCGTGCCGTGAAAATGAACAGTGCACGCTGCTGCTGAGGCTTCTGGCTGGCTGTTCAAATATGCTTGGTCAAGCTGAATAATACTGCTCCGCTCCTGTAGGTGCAGAGGAGGCATAACCGATTGTTGATTCAAAAAGATTGAGTCAAGGTAGCTGAAATATATTTGTCTTCTGTACAGTAAGCAGAAATAACCAGGCTTGCATGAACCGGTCTGTACGAGTGGGCCTGGTGACCTTTCTTTTCCCCTGTAACTGTTGGGGGCGGGTTGTTCCTGTAGAGAATGGGATAGGAAATTTAGATGGGGGAAAATTAGATAGATTCTCCTGTGTTACAGCCATCATTTTATACTATCCCACTTTGATACCGGTATTCCTTCCTTGCTCCTGCTGTTGATTCACTCCTTGCCTTTCCCCACTTGCACTACTAATTTAATTCCCCTTTTTTTCCCGCTCGCTCCCTGAGTCATCTCACCTCTTGTCCACATTTCCCTGCCCATTCTCACTCCTGTTCCGCATTTCCTCCCTATCTGAGTCATATTGCATTCTCCGCTCTTGGTTCTTTTCTGCCAGTCCTGTTTTTCTCCCTCGTTCCTCATGCCACCTTCTTTCTCTGCCCAGGTTTTTTCCTTGCTGCTTGTATGAGGTGTCTTCATGTCAGATCATAAGCAAGCCCTGATGGTGTCTGATGCATCAACCTGCACTTGGAGACTTTCTTGTGTAGGGTTGCTCGCTCAAACAGGGCCTGGGGCATTGTAATTCATCTTGAATACCTCTGTATTCAAGGTGATTACAATTTTTAGCAACTTCATCTGCTCTATATGTCAATTATAGTGCTCTCTGCATGCTGAGTGTTGGTGCAGTGGGCATAAACATTGGTTTCTTTATCCTACCAATGAACCGGGGCCGAGGCATCTGCACAAATTGTTGCTCTTTTTCCCACACATTACTTTTTCTTTTGCCCACTCGTCCTCTTTCCCACTCCTATTCTCCTCCTATGTTTTTCCACTTATACCTCGTGATGCCAGAAGTCTTCTCTGTCAATCTTGTGTTATTCAGCCAATCCGCTATCTGAATCGAGCCCTGGTAGTGCTACTGGTCTGAATTCATGTGCATTTTCAGATGATCGCTTGTTTGAACCGGGCCAAGGGCAGATTCCTCAACAGATCTTTTTCCTGCTCCTTAGCCCCCCTCTTTGTCTATCTTTCCACTTGTTCATCTGGCAACTAACTTCCCTGCTTGGTTCCCAACTGTTCGATTGAAGCGGTCTTGTATACATTGCCAAAGATTTCTGCCCGGTTGTTTCTGTTCCTGTCACTTAATGGTTTGTTTGTCCACTCCCTTATTCATCTGCTTATTGCGATATTATAATCTTGCCCATTCCTGAGCCGTTGCAAAGTGACAGCTCACAGCAGAAAAAAAAAAAAAAAAAGAAGCCGCATGAAAAGACCTTGTGCACCGTGCGGCTTTTACACAACCTGTCTAGTTGAAGTCAGGTACCTTCAGACTTTGCATAGTTATGTAGTTTATATCTGCTATCCAGGGAAAGAATCAAATCTTGTAATTGCTAGTGAGGCTGCAAGGAGTGGTGTCTTCCAGCATCAACAGAGTTCAAAAATTGAAAACAGAATATACCTCTGTAGCATAGCAGGCACTGTTAGTGAAATAAATAAACTGATGCATTTCAAAACTCCCAACAATACACTACACACAGACACTCCCCTTTGGAACACAAACATGAATACTACAGAATTTCTGGGATATCAGGGGGCAACCAGATCAAGCATTTCATCATCCAAGTTCAAGATTTCAAGGTTTTCTTCAATCTTTGAAAGATCATTGCCTACTTCTTCCAAAGTGCCAACAGGTGTGAGGAGTTTTGCCAGGCTTGTTAAATTGGCTCTGTATTGCTCTCGCACATTTTCGCCAACACTAGCCAACCTTTCATCAATATTTTTCACCTGCTTAGCTTGTGAGGAGCGCACAAATAGTGGTCTTGCTGTTTCCCAAAGCCCCACTGCTGTGATCAGATTACCATGGTTGTTGGAGATATCTCCAAGCCAGAGCATGCATTCTGCTCTGCTCTGATGGACATCCATAGATGTGAATCCTTCCAGAGCAACTGTGTACAATGTGACAGCTGTATCTTCATCACCTTGGGTGTAGAACACATCTCCTAGGAATTGGAGAGCTTTATGGACTCCAAGTTTCTCTTTTGACTTCAGAGAATTTGCAAGAAAAACTGTTGGCCAAGGTGATATACTGTGATGGCCATTCCACCGACTAAGATCTGCAAGTCGCTCCAGGCAATAGGTTACAATGTCAGATTGTTGCCCCCATGCTCCTGTGAGGCTTTTGCAAAATGAAGTGTTTGCACCTGATTTATCTCTTTCTCTTAAATTGAGATCTGCCTGCACACATTCACACCACATAATTAGGGCATGGAACCCAATGGCTGTGAATATTACTTTGGCTGCATCAATATTTTTCTGTATGATCTCTTTTGGACCATTTGTGGTGATATCAATTTCAGCAATATTGAGAGTAGCGAGACCAAAAGGATAGGTATCTTGGCCAGCTGAGTTTTCATGAAGAATTTGAGTCTGGATATCACGAGCCTCAACATACTCAGATTTCAACTTGTGAGCTTCTGCCTGAGAGTTTAACATGGCATGCTTAAAACCTCCATCAGTTATTCCACAAAGACTCAAGAGATGCATTGCCCGATTGGAAAGGGAGATGCTTTGCCTGTAGCTACCCAGTGTAAACCAGCAGATAGCTCCCATGTGTAATGAAAATGCTTCTGAGTGTAAATTTCCTGAAATCCGGGCAAGCCGCTGGGACTCAAATGCATGCAATTGGGCTGCAGAGTAATCACTAAGTCGCCATTTGATCCATGCAAGACTGGTCAATGCTTGGGCATATCTACTGGTGTCCCCAGCAGAAATTGCTAAAGATATTAAACCTTCACAATACTTTATGGCAGTAGGAAAGTCACGTTTGTACTCATTATAATAGTTTATGATGTCGAGGTATAATCTGTCTGCAAAATTTGTGAGTCCCAACAGACAATATTTGTTTGAGAGCATACACTTTACATCTGTGTCATCAAGTAGCTCAAGCTTCTCTGACAATTGGGAAATCTGTGTCTCAGGATGAGACATAGGACCATACTGCCATGAGAATAAAATCTCTGCCATAAAATGAGCCTCCAGTTGATGGTCATGATACAGCGAAAGGAAATGATGGATCTCCTGAAGCAAAGGGATTGTTCCTCGCCCAATGACCATACTAACTCTATTCAGAGTACATGTGCTGTAAATGCTATCTTTCAGGTCTGGATGGCCCAGTTGGAGCCCATTGTGGAGGACATTCTGAATGTTTGCAAAATTTGATGATATTTGAGAAACTGTGCTGGAACTTGACAAAGTTCCATGGTATTTGGCATAAAACTCGAGTAGCTCTTGGAAATGTTTCAGAAGAGGTTGAATAAGGTGATCTCCAGGGGGTCGAATCTTCTGGATGTATTCCCTGATTGGTACAAGTACTTTCAGTCGCTTGTGTTCATCACTGTAAGCCAGAGTGGTACAAATTAATACTGCTTTGCATCCAAGAATATTATCAAGTGGAAGTTTGCTTTGCACCAAGTCCACATCTGAAAGCCCATCAGGGAGCATTGACAAGAGACTCAGAAGATCTTTGGCTGGGGGGAAAGAGTTAAGCCTTGGGCTTGACAGAGACAAGGCAATGGATAAATCAAGATTGGATCTTTTATCAGTTCCATCTGAGATCAGGGATGTCTTCTCCCTCTTCCAACGAGACAGTACACTGGCACAACCTTCAGCATCCACCAAATAGGCAAGGAGACTGATGGCAAGGGGCATGTTGTCAGTCAACACAAGAATGTTGTCAACCTCTGTAGCCTCATGTGTGCCATCTGCAATATCAATGAATGTTCTCCAGGCTGCATCTTGGTCCAGAGGCTCTAAGGGAGGTAGGAATGGTCGAGTCCACTGCACTTTAGCTGGTCTTTCTGCTCCTCGTATGGTGATCTTCTTGGGTGTAAGTAGAGCATAGAATAGAGACAAGTGTGCACATACCATCAGTGCAAGATGTTGCACATCTGTAAGGAGTGACAGAAATTCCTCAATCATATGGCGAGACTGAGCTGGCTCCCAGACTGTCTCAAGATTGTCTAGAATTAAGAGACTTTGTGGGCCATTTGAGAAGTGGCGTACAACTGCTTGAGTAAGATCTTTGCCTGGCTTCAGACCCAGATGGGCTCCAATGAGTGCAGCAAGTTCTACTTTATTTGCTGCAGAGTCGCAAGCAACAAAATGCCGGTACTGTCCATATCTTGACACAACTTCTACATGGTGGATGATTGCTCTTGCTAGGCTGGTTTTACCCATCCCACCAGCACCCAAGATGGCTATCCTTGGAGTTCCTTGGCTAAAAAGTTTAAGAATTTCTGAAAGTTCTGATTCACGACCATGGAATATCTTGGGCTCTGATGGTAGCATTGAGATTGAGGTGGAACTTTAATATATCTTTCAGCCTGGTTACAGAGGGACAAAGGACAAATACATACCTTGCATAGACACTGGAATGGACCCCACTTATCTGTGTCTAGGTTAGTATTTGATTCAACAAATTCACAAATTGCCTGTACAGAAGATGCTCTGTCTGAATTGGATGCCTCAGAGAGAGCTTCAATCATCTTGAGGACTTGTTGTTGTCTCTTGTGTCCATCCTCCTGCATCTCTGTGATAGCTATCATAAGATCAGTTGCCTTGATCTATACATATATCCTTCAATAAGTTGCTGCATTCACAGATAGCCCACCCACCTGAAAGAAATCAAAGCCTTGTTGCAGCCCTGTGTTACAGTCCTTGAGCAGGGTGCTCATTTCACCCTGACGAAAAAACTTCTTGACTTTGTTACCACTTTGTTGGGCTTCAACAAAGGTGTGGATTTTGTGAAGGGTCCTGAATGGTGGTGATCAGTGACAAAAGCTCAAAGCAACAAGTCACATACTGGGTAAATTTCCCAATGTGATTCAATAGTGGCGGTCAGAGTAAAATTTAAAGAGGCGATTCTGATGACGATTCTGGACACGATTCTGGAATTAATTTATTGTGGGAGAATCATCGTAACTCAGAATCGTCTCGAGAATCGTTGTAGAAGCGCCTCTGAAGGAGCTTCTACAACGATTCTCGAACGCGATTCTGACTCTGATTTAATTTAAAGACGATTCTGAGCGATTCTCACCTAAATTTCACGAAAAAGAATTCCAGAATCGTTGTCAGAATCGTTGTCATAATCGACGTGAGAATCGCCCAGAATCGTCTTGTCTGACCGCCACTAATATGCTGGGTGGCAGCTCGCCACTCGTATCTGAGTTGATATGCACAAGAATAATTGCCTCAAGTAATTGACGAGTTCTCTCCATCAACAATGCACATTTGTCCTTGTTTTGCTTCACAGTCTGAATGAAGATGTGAGACTCACAATAGAGACAGATTTGAGATAAAAACTCACCTGAATATTTTTCAAGAGAGATTGAGTTGTACTCGAAATAGCCTCTAAGAACGGGGCCTTGGTACCGCTGGCAAGGATTCCCACAGTTTTGGTGGTCACAGTCAAATATTTCACAATGTTCTGGAGTTGAATTTCAGGGATGGTAGTGTGGGAGGGCATGCTCGCGACAGAGCATTCACTTGCAGGTCAGCTGGACTTTATCCTGTGTTCTCTTGGGAAATTTCACTTTCACTTTCATTTGCTGCGATCAATCTCTTGATTCCCCGTGAATTATTGATGCTGAGAATTCTTCAAATATTTCCCACCACAGGGAAAGATCCTCCTGATACGGGAGATGACCAAAAAGCTCCAATCTGTTACACAGCCAAGTATGGTAGGCAGAAACCACGTTCAAAATCAACACAAGGTAGTACAGCAATGCTCAGCACCACAAAAAGGAATCCGAAGATCAGCTACGATCCAGCCTGGAATAGAACCAGGTTCGCCTGCTCAATCCTCGATTTTAGCGAATTGAAAGCAGATGCATACCTCGAGCTAGCGAATCCCTTTTCATAGATCCAAATCCTGTATAAGTGGTGCAAAAAAAAAACTTGGATTCTGATGAGCCAACCTGGAATCCAAGCGGTTCTCAGGGCCTCAACGAGATATTCCGACATCCGTGAAACATGCTTTTCATACCGACAAAGAATTTCCTGAGTAAGAATATCAAAAATACCGTAAGACTTCTCCCCCATGACCCAACCTGGAATCGAACCAGGTTGTCCTGCTGGATGGCAATGAGCTGGTGTATTGTGCACTTCAAGCGCTACTGGGTCTTATTTCTCCAGGCGTGCTCTGGAACGATTGGCATAGATAGCCGAATTTTAGCACGAAACAGGAGTCAAGTACGAGATTACCGAACTGGTCCTTCAGTTGAAAATTCGAGTTGAATGTATTCAGACGAAAATGCAGTCTCTTGAGTCTTTCTACTGTTCCCACCTTACTTTAGAAGTACAGCTAACTAGCCAAGACCGAAAAAAAATACAATCAAATGACCCGGCCTCGACTTGAACTAGGCAGAACCTTCCATTTGTCAGCATCGAAAGCTCGAACCATACTTAATGAAATCGGATGCAATCCGAGTGCTACCGAGTCTTTCTTGCAAGTCCCTGCTTTGTAATCTCATGTAAGAAATAATAGCTGTGACGTAGATAGAAAAAGAATGGGGTACCCACATGAACGGGCTGGAATCGAACCACATCCTCCCGCTCTTCGAAGATAGAAGCATATACATGGGGCATACTATCAGGTCTGTTCTCTAAGACTTTATTGCCTGTGATAACTCACTGCAGTACAGGTGCGTGGTGCGCTTGCTTGCATGATGCATCCGAGTCGACTTCAGTGTTCGTCCTCAAGGCCTTGGGTGGAGGTCTGGAGAATCCCAAGGCCTTGGCCAAGCCCAAGGCCTTGACCCAAGGGTGCCGTCAAGGCCTTGTTTTAGTTTTCCCACGGATATCAGGCCGCAACAAGATATTGACAAGATAAGAAATTTCCACCCTAGTCTAGGGACAATATTCGTCGTCTGAGTCAATCTCGACAGCGCCCTCGTCGGGATGCGAGTCTTCCCCTGCATCTTCACGCGCCTCTATGTCGGCCAGGGTATCCAAAAGTACGTGGATTTTTTTTTGGCGTCCGCGCGGTGGAAAGCGCCCAAAGCGGGTTCTCCACCATGGTCGGAGAAAGGCGAAGGTTGAAGCTGGAGAAAAAAGATAGAAATAGAAATTACAAATGGCTACACATGATAGCCCGAGGCTTGGCCAAGGGCGGGTCTCCAGGTCAAAAATATCCAAGGCCTTGGGGGTCAAGCCCTTGGGCCTTGGGCGAGCACTGGTCGACTTGCCATTTGTACAACATTTGTACATGCCACAATACTTGCAGGGTGAGATAGTCAAGGCAGCGACAGTGAAGAACCAACGACGACCGAGGTCCGACAGTGAAGCTCTGGATTTCAGCCTCAGATTCTGTCGATTTTCCGAACGAGTTGCGGTTCAAAAGAGAAAATGGCAGAAAATGGCGGTGAGTAGCCGATTTGATTGCCGATCGGGTTTGATCCAAACACGACCACATGCTTCTAATGCTTCTTCAAGTGTGCTCAACCAACGACGGCCATTCACCGCCTTCGGCTCACCCTGGTACTCTTGCATGGACTCCTCGTTCTCTTCCCCGCGGGCCGGGATTTGGATGCAGTTCTTCCGACTTCTGAGCTTCTTTGGCATCTCCTTCCTTGAAGTTCCTTCCCTTTTCCATTCCTTTCCGCTTTACCTTGTTCAGCCTTGTCCAGTACGGTCGCGGGTATCAATTTGCTCGAGTGTTGAGATCTCACAAGGCAACTGAAGGAACCTTGCAAACGTCTGCAACCGTGAAAACCTTGAAGCGCAAAAAATCAAGAGGATCACTCGCGAAACAGATGGGCGTCATAATCCCTGGATCATCTGGTACGCTCACATGAGGGTCGATCAGGGCGCGGCCACTTGCACCGAAGCACGCGCCCAAGGTGGCTGCCATTCACGGCCTTGAAAAACTCTTACAACGGTTGACTCGTCTTCGTTGCGGCCATGTTGTGGTCCTGGGCGCTCACGTTCGTCGTCGCGTCGGCCAGCGCTCAGCTCGTCACCGAACTCACCTCTGGCTGGACACTTCGAAGCCAGAATGGCAGCATCTCTGTCCCCGCTACGATCCCATCCCAGCACTACGTCGACCTCTACAAGGCCGGTGTTATTAGCGACCCGCTCTTCGGGACCAACAACATTGAACAGTCCTGGGTCACCCTTCAAAACTGGACATATACTTCGCGCTCCCTCGTCGATCTTGGGCTCCCAAACCTTCTCACCTCTACTCACCTCGTGTTTCAGGGCCTCGATACGTTCGCCCAAATCACCCTATGCAACCAGGTCGTGGGGGACACAAATAACATGTATTTGCAGTACATCTTCGACGTTACTGCGATCCTGCGCTCTTGCAAGGGGACGCCACAGCTCGCCATCAACTTTGGCTCCGCAGTGAACATCACCCACGCGCTCAGCGCCAGCCTCGACTCGGACCCGGACGACAACTTTGCCGACAGCTGCAGCACCGATAGCAGTGAGTTCAGCTGCAAACCGTACGCGCGCAAGCAGCAGAGCGACTTTGGCTGGGACTGGGCCCCCTCGCTCGTTCCCGCGGGCCCGTGGCAACCCATCTACGCCGTCCAGATGATCGTGGGCGAGGTATACGTGAGCAACACGCTCATCGACATCTACCGAAAGGGCCAGATGAACAACCTCTCCCCGGACCAAACCCAGCCCTGGGTCTTCAATTGCAGCATCGACTTTGTTGGCACGCTCGTTGCTGAGAGCAGCATGATCCTCACCCTCACGGACGCGAACAACAAGCGCGTCTTGCAGCAGTCGCTCTCCGGCATCACCAAGTCCAGCGGTACCATCACGGGAAGCACGACGATCAGCGCGTCCGCCGTCCAGCTGTGGTGGCCCAACGGTATGGGCGCCCAGACGTTGTACACCGCGACTGTGACGATTCAAGGCCTCCTCGGGCTGCCCATCACGTCGGTGCAGAAGAGCGTCGGCTTCCGCACCATCGTGCTCAACCTCGGCAACATCACCGACACGCAGCACGCGCAGGGCATCGCCCCCGGAGCGACCTGGCACTTCGAGGTCAACGGGCACGAGTTCTACGCCAAGGGCGCCAACTTCATACCCCCAGACCCCTTCTGGCCGCGTGTGAACCAGACGAAAATCGAGCAGCTCTTCGAGCTCGCGCAGGCGTCGCACATGAACATGTTCCGCGTCTGGGCGTCAGGGACGTACCTCCCGGACTGGATCTACGACACCGCGGACCGCGCGGGCATCCTCCTCTGGAGCGAGTTCCAGTTCTCCGACGCCGAGTACCCTAACACGACCGCGTACCTAAAGAACTACGAGGCGGAGGCGACGTACAACGTGCGGCGCGTGAACCACCACCCGAGTCTCGCGCTGTGGGCGGGCGGGAACGAGCTCGAGGCGATCATCCTCTTCTTTTTCTTCAGTGCGACGAACCCCGGCGCGATCCAGAAGCAATACGAGCAGATCTTCATGCAGCTGCTTATCAAGATCGTGTACGCTAACTCACGGTCGGTGAGCTACATCCCGTCGTCCACCTACCACGGGTTCCTCGACCTCGACTTCAATTCGGTGATGCCGCAGACGCCGCGTTACCTCAACACCACCGGGCCCGACGCGCTCTACGCGGACACGGACGCGTACAACTACGATGCGCCGACCCTGTTTGATATCACGTCGTACCCCGTGGGCCGGTTCGCAGATGAGTTTGGGTTCCACAGCATGCCGAGCATGCTGACGTGGGCAGGTGCGGCGCCGGCGGACCAGCTTTTCTACCCGTCCGAGACGATCATAAACCACAATCGGCACACGCCCTTTGGAGCGACGGGCGATCAGGACGCGCTATCGCTCGCGGGGATCGCGGAGATGACGGCGGCTGTGAGGATGTATTTGCCTGTGCCGGACAAGAAGGAAAGTTTGGCGAACTTTACGTGCGTGTTCTCTCTGCCTCCCCTACGCCTAGTGCTGATTGGAGGATGGGATTGTAGGGCGTGGTGCTGGTCGACGCAGGTGGTGCAGGCGGATGATATTGCGCACCAGATTGCGTTTTATCGGCGCGGGTCGGGGATGAAGGAGCGTCAGCTTGGGGCGTTGTATTGGATGCTGAATGATCTCTGGTACGTCCGAGTCCTTTGTCCATGTCTCCGTTTCCTTCAGCCTCCCACCTCACCGCTGCTCTTCCCTCCACTGCACACCCTTTCTCTTCCGCCTACCGCGGCCGCTGCGCCTCACCCCCGACTTTCGCTCTTCATCTTCCTTCTTGCTTGTGTGCACCAATCCTCCCGCCTTCTCCATCCATCCGCACCGTCGTCACTTACTAAAATGCCCTTCCTACAGGGCTGCGCCGACGTGGGCCGCCATCGAGTCTAACAACCGACAAAAAGTCCTCTACTACGCCGGCAAAGACATCTTCTCCCCCGTCATCGTGAATGCGTACTACAACACCAGCGCAGGCACCTCAGACCTCCAAGTCTGGGTCACCTCCGACCTCTTCTCCGCCGCCTCCGGCACGGTATCGTACGCGTGGGTCAACTACGCCGGCGCTGCGATCACAGTGGGCGGTCTGGGTACGGGGAGCGTGCCCGTGAACGTGGGCGCGGTGAACGCGACGCAGGTCACGCCGCTCCACTACGCGGATCTGAGCAACGCGCTCGCGAGTAGCGGGGTGGATGCGACGGACGCACTTTTGCAGCTGTCAGTCAGCGTCAAGGCCGGGTCCACAACGTACAGCCACAGCGCGGTGTTCCACCCCGCGACGCTCGCGCAGGCGGCGCTGCGCGACCCAGGGCTCATGCTCGTCAAGCCCAAGAGCGGCAGTGAGGCCACGACGTACGCGTTCACCGTCAGCGCGAGCAAGGCGGTCGCGGCGTGGGTGTGGCTTGACGTTGCGACGACAGCGGTGCAGGGATACTGGGACGCGAATGGGTTTTGGCTGAAGAAGGGGGAGACGAGGACGGTGGTGTTTACGGTGTGGGAGGATTGGAGCAAAGGGAAGTGGCTGGATGGGGTGAGTGTGAGGAGTGTGTGGGATAATACGCTAGCTTGAATGAAACGCGAAGAGTTTACGACCTTGGGACGTATGCAGGCGATGAAAGAGTTTAGTTCTAATAATGTCTTTCGAAAGTACCGTAACAGACCGCAACATTTCACTTGCTTCTTTTCTTTCGGGCCTAATCGACTTGAGTGGACACCGAAAGCGCGGCTTTCTCCGAGCCGGCTGTTGCGACCGAGTGCACAACTAGCCGGATTCCTGAACCTCACGAGGAACTCAAGGAAGTAGGTTTAGCCGAAATGCGACTCCCGAGGGGAGCCCGAGTAGATTGAAGGTACGTATGTATCGTAAGGTACAGAGGACGGAAAGAGGAGGAGGTGAGGGAGCGGAAGTAACGAGACGCGAGGGGAGGGAGGAGCGAGAAACGGGAACCTAACAACAATACTAGGGTAAGAGGTAGATGTAATCAACAAGGGTGGGTAAAGCACGAAACTAGTGACGTGTGAGGCGTTAGTTTCTGAAACAAAACACAGACAGAGTTAAATCTTTCTACCTAGTGACGCGTGAGGACTCGCGAATGAGCGACGGCTCAAGATTCCAAGCGTGAACTAGGAGATTTAGAAACCAACTAGACGGCGGGTCTCAATTAGGCTTAGCGCAAGTTCGTTCTCGAGCGAACGTACTACTTGTGTCGTGCTGCAGCGGAACCGGTCGCGGAAGCTGGCAGACAGTGAGAGGCTGGTTTCAACGAGAAAGAAACTAATCCAGACGAGGAGTCTCAAATCAGCTTCCGAAACTCAGCATCCAGTCTCGAGAAGACTTACCTGGGCGATCGACGAGGAAGCGGGAGGAGAGGAAACTCCTTCTACGTGATCGCCTCAGGTATATAGAAAACCTGGCGAGTCCAAGCACAGGTGAGACACAAGAGTGTTTGGCTCCCTATTGTGCACGCTTGGACTTCCAGTGGCTGCGCGCCATCCTTGCACCGGCAAGGACCAAGCACGATCGCGTCACGGGGTCGTGACCGAGCCGCGAAAGTCGCGGTCCTGCGAACATCCCGACTGAGCTCGGAAATAATCCAGCTGCCAGTGTCGGGATGTTGGACCTTCTCTGCCGTGCAGAGACTCGTTGCGCACAGTCGATTAGACTCGCGTAAACATTCATTTAAACACCATTTATTACGCCAATCGGAGGTTCGGACCGATCATAGATGGCTAACTCTTGGAAGTCCGATAATGCCGATAGTGTTTTGACTCGACCTGGTCTATTGCTTCTTTCTACCCACGAACTGCTTTACACGATGGTCCAGTACTTTGATGAGATCTCCCCAAGCCTTGGCAAGTGGATCGAGCAGCAGCAAGTATTTTGGGTCGCAACGGCGCCGCTCTCCGGCGACGGACATGTTAATGTGTCTCCTAAGGGCGGCGAAGGTATGTACCGACCACTGAATCTGCCAAGAATCTCCTCTCACCCACGGACACAGGAATGTTCCACATCGTCAATCCTCGCCAGGTGTGGTACGAAGACTTGACTGGTAGCGGTGAGTTTTAAACCCACTGCAACATTACATCGTCCAACCTGCCCTTCCAGGTGTTGAGACGATCTCTCATTTGAACGAAAACGGGCGCATCACAGTCATGTTTAACGCCTTTGAAGGGCCACCCCGAATTGCTAGACTGTACGGGCGAGGTAAATTTTCAACTGTTGAACCGCTCCATGCTTGACGGTCAATATAATACAGGGACCGCGTACGAATTCGGTACCCCCGAATATAACAGCTTCATCCCCCCCGAATTGCGTAAACCAGGCTCGCGCTCCGTTATCGTGGTTGACGTCCACAAGGTCGGCACGGTAAGCTCCGAATTAAAAATACGTTCGCTGCACAAGACCATGTTCAAATTTATTAATAGTCCTGCGGCTACGCCGTCCCGTTCTTCGACTTCAAGGCGCACCGCACCCGACTTCTCACTTGGGCGATGAAGAAGGAGGAATTGGATGTGACCAATGGCAACGGCGATGTACAGAAATCCGGTCTCGTAGAAGGGCTGAAGCGGTACTGGAACACAAAGAATCTGAAGAGTCTCGATGGCCTTACCGGCATGAAGGTCGCCCCGTACACCTCCGAGCCATTTCCAGTGAAGAATATCAGTTACAAGCCGGATAACGAATCGGAAAAGAAGGGGCATCTATCTCCAATTATTGGCCTCGGCGGCGTGAATCTCCTGGTTGGATTCTCTTTGGGAGTCATCGTCACTTCTGTTTACGTGCGGATGTCCCGGTGAAGGTTTTCTGTTCATGTAAGTAGTCTCCGAAACTCTACTATACGTAGTCGTGCAATGCAAGACAACAATGATTATGAATTAACATGGTCCTCGACGAGTAACATGGTTGAACTTCAATTTTGATCAATTGAGCACTGTCCGAATGCTCGGTGAAAGATGGATCTTTCCTATCTCTTGTTGACCGTCTTCGACGCCCTCGGGGCTTTTTCAGCTGGGGGATAGCAAACGCAGTTTCCTGAACGAGGACACTTTGATTGAAATGCAAGCTATGGATCAATGTGTATTCGTCCTGAATTAATCCAATTCAGGCAACCACGGACAGCCATCCTCTGCATTTACTTGTCCCACACAAACAGCGTGTCTGTTTTTTGCTCTTGTTCTGCTTAGAACGTGATTTTTCTCTATATCTCTTCAGCTCCCATTCCGTCTGGTGTGCGGGGTTGTAGTCGAAAGTAAGTTCTGTAAATGCGGGAATATTTTCGGTTGCCACGAACGCCAAGTAGGGCATGTTATCCTGAACAAGCAAACAAAAGTATGAGCACTTTGGCAAGTACATGCAATGGAGGAATCACATACCTCCGGCATCGTATCGTACACGACCGAGATTATTTGGAGATTGGGGCTACAGGAATGGCTGGGCAAGTTATTAATAACGAAAAAATGCGAATCAGGAGTTGATCGAATACTTGATAAATCGAGTCCAATTGCCTGAAAAATGCAACTGTTATTATAGGTTCCGCCATGCAAACAAGCAGCTCATACCGCATCCATACGCATCAACGCTATAAGCATTTTCTGGGGGATCTTCATCCGGTTCCTCGTTGACGTCCAGGTCGAAACAATACGACGCTCTGCTACCTGACAATTTGTCGGCCTCATCTCGTCGACTGCGGAGCAAGTGATCAGTTTAGCATGCCGGCGCGAATGAGATAAACCTGCATTAGAAGTCTGCATATGCGCGGGTTAATCAACGTTCGACGCTTCGTGAGTTCAAATAAATACCCAGTATAGAGTCCCACCACCCGTCCTCGGATCAAATCGACAGGAATCCTTGCACCCCACCCACGCTTCTCGGTTTTGAAAATTTGGACTGGAATGCGCCGCGGAAACTGAGCTACACGATTGGTACACTTGGGGGGACATTCACAGCACTGCCGTCGAGTTTAGAAGAAAAAAAATGCATTTAGTGGAAGAGATGTTGACTCACTTTGTTGCATTCGATAATTTCTGAGTCGGTGCTGAAAGTGAAGAGACCCTGGATATGTACGTGAGAAGACCGCAAAATATTTGCATAGAACAGATAGCTCTGAACAACCTGGGAAGTGTACGCCGGACCGTCCTCAAGTGTGGATTGGCACGAACATCGCCGTGCGCTGGCGCAACCCTTTTTGCCATGACATCGGCATCCGACCAAAGCGGTCGGTTCGGCAATCCCAATGTCACTGCAGCATCGCTGCATCAGCGTCCAAACGCGAGTTCGTTCAAAACGGCACTTACAAGAGATAACTCCGCTCGATGTACGGGAAGAGCACGCCAATCCCCGGTGGAACCTCCTCGTCGTCGATCGTGTTGATGAACTCAATCCCAGCTGCACCTGCTTCGCGTGCAATCTTGTTCCATTCGTGCTGGATTATCTCGCGACTATGTTAAGGTACGATTATATAAATTTAGACGTGCATGAGAAAGTGAAAATGAAAACATGAAAACATACCGACTCTGGACAACTTGCGGTGGAAGCGTGTTTGACCGAGTTAGAAATAAAGGTGGACGAGTACCCCCGTTGTTTAGTTCCAACGGTGGTGGGCAATCAGCTGGAGGCGAAGCGGAAGGTTCTTCCTGCCATTTGTTTCCCTTAAGCCTCGCAGATTCTCGTCTTTTCGGTGGTTGTTCTACAGTTATTACAGGTCAAGAGAGGTTGATCGAAGGAAATGACTTCATTCATACCTTCCTCAGTTAAATGTGAGGAAATGCTGCCGATAAAAGTATCTCCTGGATCAAATGAGCAGCATCCTGCAAACTATGAAAAGATACTGCATACCTCCAAGACTAGTTGTATCCATCTTACACGCCTCCAGGATACCGTCGATGGTCTGGTCTTCGTCTGTGAGCGATCGGCACTCCCGCAATATGCGCAAATCCGAATACAGGCCGGGTCCGCTGGATAATAATGCCAGCCCACCCGTTAGGTGAGTCTTCCAGGCTCCGATCAGCAGCCCCAGGATCGAGATTATTCTCGCTTCCCGGAGCATTCTCCTCAAGGCGTTGGCCTGGATTGCCTGCTGAAGAGGGTTAATGGGGGGTTGTTGAGCCGAGTCGTGGGTTTTCCACGCCGTCAGCAACTCGATCCGCCAGTCTTGGTGCAGTATTTCCAGAGAGAGGATGGTGCTCATTTGGCGCGCCATAAAGTTTCCTGAACAAAAGACTCTCAGAATCGGGGGAAAGGGAGGTGAAAAAAACGTGCCGGAAGTTCTTAAAAGTCCAGTCTCGGATTGACGTACTATGTAATCTCTCCAGGTCATAAATTGCCGGGCGAAATTCCAAATAATATCGTCATCGTCTTGTGACGGACAAGGTTCTGGCCACGAACATATCATTGTCCCCAACCACTTTGCCTCAGCGGTATGTAACGCGGTCTTCAGCTTGGGTAGCATCACCTCGGGGGAGAGATCCAGTATTATAGGCGGCACCGGGCTGACCACAAGGTCATTAAGTTTGGGAGATGTTGCATCAGACGTCGAGATAGCGGCAACCCTATGTGGGCCATCGTTTATGGGAGGCTTGGGGTCTACCGGCATGGCTAAAATAACGAAGCCGTTGTCGTTTGGCCACATCTCGCCGACTTTGAGCTATAATTTCAAAACTGATTCTCGGAGTACGTACCTTGTCAACGACCTTGGTTTCGTCCAAAAGTCGTGTTCCGTTGAAGAAGAAGTGAAGAAGAGCTTTGGCGGTTAGAGTGGCTGGCATATGCGGTACCAAGGGAGTTACCTGGATCTGTTTTGACGGCCGCCTGTAAAGAAAGGATTGAAGGTTAGTTTTGGGAAAATGTAATGAGCGCAATACTTACTGCATAGGCACTAAAGAGCGTGGAGAATGGGGTGAATGTGCTGGCTGCATCTCCGGGATCGAGGGTGATAACTTGGTCTGGAGTCGGTTTTTCAATGCGTTGTTTTCAGTGAACTACAACGCGTTGCGTACCACCAATATTTGGATGGAGAACAGTAATCTTTATACTTGCGACGCAGTTGATTATTTCTCCGTCCTTCATTCCAAGCTTTTTCCCCACTAAGCAAGAGTTAATCTTCTGCGGGTCGACATTACCTTGAGAGGTGAGTCGCAGTCAACTAGCCATCTGCTGTTGTAATAAAAAACGAGAGAGTCTGGCATGCAATTATGGGTGGCGTTTACAGTGAACGAAAAATTAAGGGCAATACCTTCATTCTTCCCGAAAAATCCCTGAAGAATAGATGTGCATTAAATAATTGTGAAAGGCTCACGACTTGGAAGTGGAATTTGCCTCTACACGCCGGAACACGGGCCCCAAGTTTTCATCCGTCTTCTGAATGATGGAAGTCTCAGTCGCTTCTGTAGGCGATGATTATGCGATTGAGCGGGATAACATGACGAAACACTCACGCTTTTGGGCGTCTGGATAAGAAAAAATCAGGGTAATTTCATCAGGGAAAGTGGACATGGGGGAGTGACGAATGGTGGCGTGACACATCATCGTCCCACACTTCCGGCGATCGCCGCGTATCAAACCTAACTGTTGAACGTTGATCAGCTGAGGCCACCGTGACCCCCTTTGAAAATTTTCACTGCGTAGACAGCTCCCCTCTCTTATTGAAGTTCGAGTCGAGTAGTCGCGTTTGGGCTTCAGAATGCTCTAATTCCACTCTAACTCCGCCAACACAAGCACTGGGAAGAGCTGGCAGTCTTTGAGCAGAAATTTGGCGAGAACGAATGAGTAATTTGAGCCCAGCCCATCTGTTAACTCGTGTGCAATGAGTGGTAATGGTTTGGGATAATTCTATTCAGAAACCCCGGTTGCAGGCAGAAACCCCCTTCCTTATGCGGAAGCCCTCTCATTATTGAAGTTATTCACCACCACCCAATGCCCCGAGTTCGCCTACGTTTTGGGTTGAGATACCATGACCTTAGTGTCGCAAAAATCGAAATTGGCTTACCTGGGTTTACCTGGCCTTATCAGCTTTAGTCAGCTTGTCAGGATTTCCCTGGCCTGATAGGCGTCAAACCAGGCATTATAGAATCTGATCAGCCTGACTGGGCTGACCACGCTGACAAAGGCTTATATGGGCTTGTAAGGCCATTTAACGCATTTCCGCAAAAGCCTTATCCTTTTTACAAGGGAACCTCCAGTACAAGCTATGGGGTTCCTTATGATTTATTTTTTTAACTACATGTACATTTGTCTATCTATTTGTCTATCATTTATAAGTCTATTAATATCTACAGGTGGAGTCTTGCGCGCTTACATGGAGTGTTCACGTTAGGAAGACATCACTTAAGTTATGTACCTCGTTCGGGCCACGAGTTGTGTCTGGATTTTGCCTCGATCGAGCTCGTTTGACTTGATTATTTTAGTTTTTTCGATCTATTTGAGTACTGTAAACATATTTGGAGGTCATTCTGAGCATCACTGTGTGGTATTTCTCATTCTTCAGAGGGGCCATCTGACAGAGCCTGACCAGCACCTGATAAAACCTGATATGCCACCCTCAAGCAGCCTGATCAGACTCTACCAGACCTGATATGCTCATCAGGTTCTGTCAGTCCCTGATAAGGTAAATTGGATTTTTCCGACAGTCTAGGTCAAATCCCGCAAAGAAGGGATTCCAGGAGACTTGAAAAAATAACTCAAAAGCGTTCGCCTGCGGAGGACTCTGGGGCTCAATTACTGGGACGAAAGTTGGATACGGTGGTGAGATTCAGTGTGCTTTGAATGTTAGAGTGCTTTCCAATAAATTGAATTATCATCCCGTAGTCCAACGTGCGAGAACCGCGTCGCGCAGCGTCCACGACGCGTCCCAATCGAGATATTCAAGACCGCGGCTGGGGCGTGCGTGCACGGGTGGAAGTGGTACAGGGGACCGTCCTCGGCGTGTATACAGGGTGCTTCGACCACCCCCCATCTCTTTCTCTCTCCTATGGCTGACGACGCACAGAAAACACCTGTACGTGGGGCAATCTGCCCTACCCTACATGATAATCCATTTTTGTATTCGGTAGCCCCCGCGCGGAGGTGGAGGCGCTCACGGGCGCGATGCGAAGCAATTCTGCTTCGATCTAGATTCAAGATGAAGTACGAAAGCAGGTTGTGATCTAGTAAGTCACCGTCACTCGTGGGAAATAATAATATTTTACAGCAAAAAATACATCCAGTAACATACATATGCGTCAAGATATACGGGTAGCCTTCTTCTCCTCATATTGAGCCACTATATCTGCTAAAACGTCCAAAGTCTCTTTGTTCTCTTCGAGCCACTTGCCCTCCCGCTTGCGTTCTTCCATGACCTCGTGGCGCGCGCGCATCGCCGGCCATTCCATCTCTCGCAAGGCCACATCCAATGCCATCTGCTCGTCGTCTCGGCGCCGCGGCGTCTTCAAGTCCATCTGCGAAGCGCCTGCCGCAGCATGAATGCTAGCGGACGCAGGTCGTCCTGTGCGTCTGTAGCTAGCGATTGCCAGCTAGGTGGAGTGCCACGATATCTTGTCCTCCCGCTTGCGTTCTTCCATGAGCTTTCTCCGCTCGCGGCGGGCGCGTATCACCGGCCATTCCATCTCTCCCAAGGCCCTATCCATTGCTACCTGCTCGTCACCTCGGCGCCACGTCGTCTTCAAGTCCACCATCCTACGAAGCGCCTGGCGCAGCATGAATGCTAGCGGACGTAGGTCATCCTCCGCGCCCGTAGCCGGCAGCGATTGCTGCGGACTTGCGGACTTGCCCGGCTGCCACTCGCCGTCGAGGATGGATATCCCTCCAAGCAGGTATTGGAGAAGGTGCCGCCGTGACGCGTCGCGCTCCGAGTACATCTGACAAGCAAGGGCACTAAGCACGACGGCCTTGGCCTTCACACGGTAGTAGTTTGACGCAGAGAGTTCTATGAATGCGCGCAGGGTAACGTACGCAGCGGCATAGTCTTCGACGTATGTAAAGGTGCGCAGTGCGGCGGTGAGGACCTTGAACTTGTCGGCACGGTAATTTCCGTCAGTGACGGCACGCATCTCAGCGTACACCTGACGCGGGGTGGAGGACAGAAGCCGCTCCAGAATGGCCGGCGCGGGAGGAGGTCGATACCATCGAGAATGGCGGTTTCCAAACTCCCGGAAGACGGCGATGTAAATGTGGTGACTGCAAGGTCCCGTTACTGGCGAGTCGGGTGCGTATATGGAAGGGGTTGGCGCTGGTGGTACTTGTGCCGACGCAGTGGACTCGCGGGACTCGAGGATGATTCGTTCGAGTTCGTTCTTCTGGAGTATGTCAGTCGAGGATTGGCCTTGGAGAGATGGGAGAAATGGGCTGTGGAAGAAGCGGAGGCCCACTCTGTTGACTGTTAAACGCACAGACGACAATGACATGGTGGTGGGAGGCCAGGCCCGCCATAGTATTATGTAAGAAAATATAGAATATAGTAATATGATACATTCTCCTCTGATCTTCGTGTTGGGATCGCAGGATGGCCACCCATCTTCTCCATAGGCACATGGGTCATCCGTGAAGCTCTCAACGAGCATCTAAAGCTACTTTAGATTGCTACAATTTCCTGCTCGAATCAACTGAAATCGGAAACTTTGACATGCTGCACGACGTTGAAGGGTGCCACATTTGGATCTTCTTTACTCCTTCCGTCTTGCTGCTATTTTCCAAATGAGAAAAACGCCGGGCAGATGACGCCGTGCGTACCTTTCGAGCCATCTCGATTTCCGAGTCGCTCGTAACGACTTCTGTCCGCCGCATATCTACGGTTTAAGCCGTCAATAAGTTGAACCGTCAATTTCCAAGGGAGGAGACGCACGTATTCCCTCAACGAGAATATTTGTATTGGCCAAGTTATTGTTTCTGCTACCAGAAGACCAGTTTCTGCTCCCTGACTCGCTGGTGTTGCGCAGGTTGAAGTTGGAGAGCAACGTGAGGACGTAAAGCGGTCCCAGAAGGAAGAAAAAGGTGGCAGGGACTGAAAACGATTCATCGAATATGTCAAAAAGAGGCTCCATTCATACGCACTGTTACTGTCATTCTTCACTATGGTGGCGATCATGCCAGCAATGGCAACAAGGCTCGTAGCACCGCCGTTCTGAATGGCGCTGCTCATAACGCGGTGCATAAGTCTGACAATTCGGACGTCATGACAAGTTCAACACCTTGCGCAAAATAAATTGGATCACGTACCGCCTTGTGTCTTTGAACGACTTCTTTCCAGCGAGTGTCCATACGAGCGCCGACGCGATCAGTACATCTAATTTATTGAAGGTGAGTTATTCCTCGAATATTTGATATGACATACCAGATACGGCGGAGGCGATAGCCCAGATGAGCGCCAGTTTCTCCGCCTTCTTGAACTGAATGGGAATAGGGTCATTATAATTGTTAAATATCTCGAGGAACTGGTCCTTACATTTTGGATACCCGGAAACAACAGTACGGACAGAATAGCCGTTACAAGCTGATGAGGGCTGAATCAACATTACTCAGATACCATTGGTCATGTTCACTCACCGCCAACAGCACGGTCCCAAGTAAGACGATTGTCACCACGATGTTTTTGGATCTTGCGAGGTTCAGCGACGATGTAGGATAGCAGGAATTTGGGCGTCTCACAGAGTATAGAATCGGGATATCAGATATGAGTTGACGATGGCGGCAACCAATGCGTTGAAAATTGTGTACACTTGGACCTGTAGATGCCGGAATTAAATGATCGGATTTCAAGGAAATCTAGGTTGAGGTACTTACACTCCAAGTCTTCAAGAAACCATGAGGTCACATTTTTTCAACTCAACGAGATGGAACGTACTTTTGTGGTGAATGCCTCTGGGTTTCCTAAGATCGGTCGTCTGTCAGGATCGTTCGTTTGCAGCATCAAAATTTGGCTGACCCCAAAAGGTGACGAGTGGCTACCGAAACAATATTGAGGACGACTTCGAAGGCGAAGGAAGAAGAAACGTACCAGGTAAACGTCTGAATAAGTACCCGCCAACGCAACAAGGGTGAAAAGGAGAGTCGAAATAACGAGGCCCTTCCTGGTCCAGCCGTCGTTCGGGAAGGTACTGAAGTAGTGGAACGCCTGTGTAAAGGATAACCCGAGGAGGAGGGACGCTACCCATGTGCCAATCAAGCTCGCCCTGTTCAAGAGTCAGCATGCGTCGACGAAAAAAAATATTGACGGACCCAGACGCGACATCCAAGACACCCATTTGTTCGTTCGCGAGTGTGCAAGTGGGCTCCATACTTTTAAAACATCTCCGAAATATATATTGCCGACGATCCGGTCGAGTTTCGGGATGACATGGGCTCCAAGAAGGATAGGAGCAAAGTCGGCCGTGACGATCGCGATTCAGACTGTTCCGACTTGATTCCGACGCGCAACGAGCGCTTTTTGGAAAACTTTCCCGCGGTCACCTTGCATTCAAACTGTCCCGACAGGGATCGGACCTAGGCTTAATAAAGGGTCGAAAATAAAAAATTAATATATCACACAATTCTCCAATGTGGGGATATTCAATCTTCAGATACGATGACGAAGGCCAAGAGTCTGGTTCAGGGTACGAAAAGGCATTTCAACCCCGTAACCTCGTTGAGCAAGTCGCAAGTGACTTACAGGTGGAAGTCCAAGGGAGAAAAATGAAGGTAGCACCATTGTTCCTCGTGAGAGAGAGACAAGCCAGGTTCAAGTGGTCCGGGACGTCGGACGACTACAAGAAGAAGGTAGAGGACCAAGAGATATCGGATATAACCGCGCGATCGGCGTGACAAAGACATTCGACCTCGCATGACAACCAACTCGCAAAGTTTTTCAGAGTGCCAGAATGGCGTGTAAAACTTGGAGAAAGCTGCAAGTCAGAGTCGACCATCGTGGCCGAAAACAAACAGATTTTTGATCAAATTGATGCGGTCCGATCTTCCTACCGTGTGAGATTACCAATTTTGGAAAGCGGAAACTCAACGGAAACTGGCCCCTCGAGCAAGAACCCCACGAAGTGATCCCGATTCTCAGAAAATCTAGAAGTCGCAAAATCTGCCAGGCTACTTCCGCGCAGAGCCTGCTGAGGTCCAAAAAATGCATCCCGCCCACTGAGACTCGTCAAGTAAGCTACACAAAAGCTACAAGTGCTGATATACAGTTTTTACCACCGTACGCGTGTTTCACGTCGTTCTTCTCCCGCGCCATCAATTTAGCTCCAACCATTCAATCCGCCTCCTGAAAATCCTCGTTCCCCTTCTCCTCCCACCGCGCCCGCAATGCCCTTTCGGGCACCGCGTCCTCGCGCTCGTCCTCCCACATCTCAAGCGCCATCCCCGCGCGGTTCGTGCTCATTACGCGCATACTCGAGGAACAGCCTGTGAATAGGAGTCAGCCTCCTCCCAACTCTTCTCCCATCCAACAAACAGCGACAACAGAAGATACCCACCGACACATATAGCTCAACAAATCCTACTTCCTCCAATACCGCCGGCTCCGGGTGGTGGCTGGTGCGCGAGCCGCGATGGGTTACATCAGCGTCTCGCACGGGCTCTGCGCGGGCGCGATGTCTATGGATGCGCGGTGGATGTGGATGTGTGCGGGGGATATCGCGTTGGTGGGATGCCTCGTTCCTGCGACCAGAGGCAGATCGGCCTCGTCCTTGACTCGTGCGTTTGCAATGGATGGGCATACTTGCTCTCATCGTCATCAATCTTCGACTTTCCATTTGACTCTCCCTCAACTCCCTCCCTCTCACCCTAAAAATTGTACGCTAACCCGATTCCCCTTCCAGTACCGCCACCATGCACACCACACGCCGAAATCGCAGATGCGGATGGTAAGTCGTGTCTTTTTCTTTCTTTTAACGGGGGCGCCGCTCTTAGTTTTTTAGGGGCTTTTTTCGTCCCGTTCATCTTCATTCCCGCGCGGGGAGGCGACTTGGACTTGCGCGCGCTAAAAAAACGTCGCTGCGCGCTCGGGCTGTTGCTCTCCTCTCTGCCTGCGATCGTGCCCTCGCCAGATCTCCCTTTTCGGGTTTACGGCATACTCTGCGTGCGCGTCGCGAGACTTTGTTTTTTTACGACGCGGACGTTGAGCGAGGGCGTAGGTGGGTGGGGGTGTCGCGCAACTCTCCCTCCCTATGCTTTTGCGATTCAGTTTCTTTGGTGGAGGTGTCGTCCTCCTCGTTCACGCCAACTTCAAAATCTCATTTTCTTGCTACTTTGCTGTATGTCGCGATCCGCTAATGCTTTCTCGTGTACAGGAAGTAAACGAATGGCGTGCCCTCGCGCCCGTACCCCCAGCTCGACGCGCCCGTCCGCACCGCCGTCCTCCACGTGAAGTCGAGGACTTCAAGGTGGGGCAAGCAGAGGACAATGTCTGCGAAAACAACCAGAACGACACCTCGCCCATCTCCTGCCCCGCCTCGCCTGTTACTCTCATCTCGCCGCAAAAACCCGCAACAGCAACAGCGCGCACGTAGCACGAGCACCATCAGCGCACGGGATCTACGACTCTCCCTCGGCGCCCATGCACGTCTCCGCCCATCCTTACATTTATTCATTGCTTTTTTTTCACATTCTCATTCGTGCTGTGCGACGCGTTTGGGCTCGGACTCGTTTCGGCGAAGTCGAGTCGAGAGCTTCGCGCAGACTTGTACTCGATTACTAAGTTTCTCGTTGCTAGCGTAGGAGTTGTACCGTCGAAGTCGTTGGTCGATGGTCGATTTTAGGAGT
This sequence comes from Mycena capillaripes, assembly GCA_029204075.1. Lineage (NCBI taxonomy): Eukaryota > Fungi > Basidiomycota > Agaricomycetes > Agaricales > Mycenaceae > Mycena > Mycena capillaripes. The sequence goes on from JARHKZ010000017.1 coordinate 2,018,977, forward strand.
GCGTTGATAGTATGTAGTGGAAAATGAAAGGTTTACGTTGTCTATGTGCATCGTTCGCCGGGCGGAGGGATGGAGTCATGCCACGCTTCAGCTTGACCCGCCTCAAACTGCCAGTCTCACAGGGACGCGCCGAAAATTCGTGAATGGATTTTCCACTGACCGCAACATTTATTATTGAGGGCCCACGGAGTTCGGGATGTTTGTTATGGAGTCACTCGCTATCTGGGTATCTATCCAGCACCCCTGATACCACCCGAAATAGGCAAATTCAAACTTTCGCGTGGAAGGATCGAAAATTTCAAATGTGTCACCAAAATTATCGCCAGTTTCAAGTCAACCACCAAAAGGCTGAACGGTTCGTGCCACACCCCCACGTTGATGAAATAATACTCTCAAGTACAACAGCAGGGGACCTTCCCGCGCTCCAAATTCAAATTGGCTCGGCGGTGCCTGGATCGGTATCGCTGAATCATGATGGCATTGGATTGAAGATCGCATAAAAGGCGCCTCCCAGCGGATGGACCTCATGTTTCTCCCATCACGATCCCTATGGGTGCACTGCCAAGCAGCTGCGATCCCACGGCTGCCTCAACGTGCTGCAGCGTCCGCCGTAACCGTTCAATTCTTCTCCCCATATAGTCTCTGAATAGAACAATAGTGCCGAACCAGGACAACATTGTTTAACCGCGAGGACCTCGGGACATGGCACAAACCTGGCTTCTGCCTCCCGAAATATTGGTCGTGCGACTGGCCCAACTGGGACAATACCAGGGCCTTCCACAATGGGCACATGTCCACAAAAGTCATGAACGAGGTGAGGTCGAGCCTCTGGCATTCGTTCCCGTGTCGCAAAAATCCTGCCTGGAATTCAACAGCTTGTGTCCGATTACAAGCCCGTATACGGTCGTAAGGTTTTGGTTGGCTTGAAACAGATAGTTTGTACCCATGTAATCCACTAAAAGTCTTATAAGCCATCATAATCCACAGGCCGGACGTCAAGCCATTACAAGCCACTCACGTAGTCTCAAGCCAATTACGGGCTTTCATGTTCCTTTATTATTTACCAGAATCCAGCTCAATCATCACATTAAAGAAAGTAGAATCGGATTTATATTGCGTATGGAATGATATTGTACATTTAGATATTTAGCGCCGCTTACTATTGGCAGACTGCTTCGACTTGATGGGCAACCGCGCTCTGCGAGGACGACCACTCTGCGCGGGAGGTGGTGGGGAGCGCGAGTCATTATCGCGCTCCGATCCGTTCCCATTCCCTGTGTCGGTGGGGGGCGTCTGCTGACGAGTGGCCGAGTCAACAACAGGCAATTGATAAAGCTGGATATAAAATAAGGTAAGATGGCTCACGGCGGCGTGTTCATTGGATTGTTCCTGAGTGGCGTCTTCGGTATCCTATACATCATCAAAACTCAAAAAGAATCAACGCAAAGAAATACGGAAAGCACGTACAACGGACGGAGCATTATCAAAAGTCTCGTCTACAAGGTTCATCTCATCCTCTTCTACTCCGGGAGCGCCAGAGGGATCGGCAGAGTCGTCGTTGTTGGGGAAGAGAATACTATCCCAATACTTGAGTAAATTCACGGCCCAGGCTTTTTTGTTCCGGATTCCGTCGCGCAGCCGTTTGGCATAAGTCGCATGACGTTGGCGGTAATTGATCCCCGTCTGGTCACCACGCTCGGTCAACTTTGTGTCAGCGGACAACATCCAGATCGCCTGACAATGATGAGCATTGGAGCAGAGATGAAGATATTGGCATACCAGGGTAGTGCAAGTGGAGACGGCGCCTGTTGAGGTGCATGTGACGTTGTGTATCTGCTGTACGCACGACGCTTGGGGTAAATGATACTCCCCTTCGAAAAGGCCTTGGGCACCGTAAGGTCCTCGGAGTATGCACGCGTAAATCTAAGAGGGTGAGTGAAGAGATCGAAAAGAAAACAAGATATACCTTGAGCAGGAGGGGGTGGCGAAAGATCTTGTCGACATCGATGGTGCCGTCGTAGTTATCGTACAAGATCTCAGCCTCGAATGCCGAATAATGCGCAGGCGTCGCGTCCTCGGTAGGTTTGTACCCAATGAGTTCCGCGAAGGCATCGAAGCGAGAGTTAGAAGACCGGAAGTGCTTGAGCTGATCGGCTCCCATAAGGACTTGAAGGCTTGCGCGACGTAACCGGTTGCTGATTGTCGAGCGCTGGCCAGACATGCCATCTTCAAACTAGAGTGAAATAAGCACCAGGACTAAAGAGACGTTCGGACACGCACCGCGCCCGCAATCCACGGCTCAGTTCGCAACGGAACGGCGTCGCTCGGAAGCAGTGCTATCACATCGTGAAGCTGGCCCTGAACCTTATTGGCTTTCGAGTCGAACTCCACGGCAAAATCGAAGTCCTCGTTATACTCCACTGTCCAGGTGAGCCGCGGGTCAACTAGGAACAGCGCCTGCACGACAACAAAGTGACGGCCCGCCTCGCGAACCCTTTCTTCGAGCGTGACTGGATTAGGAATTGAATCGTCCGCACCGTCAGCACGATGAAAGCGCTTGCGGCGCTTATGAGCAGGTTTGGTGGGAAGGACTTGGTTGGTGAGATCAGCGATTTGAAGGTTTTTTGCGCTGTCCGCCTCCTCGGCATCGTTTGCACGAGCCTGGATCTCAGCACGAAGCTAGAAAGTGTCAGTACAAAACAGATTGAACAATAATGGGCGTACGCACCTGGCGTAGGCGACGCGGAGACTTGCTTGGAGTCAGCTGCTGGGACAGATTGAGAATATCTGCCAGAGCCCCCTCGGTACGCTCCGGAGTGCTTGGTTCGCTGTCGATTCGTCGACGTGGGGGCATGGGAAAAGAAGAGAAGTTGACGCGAGATACTCACCGGTCTGCATTTGATATAGCTGCTGCGGGCAGTGCTGCCCCACTCCGCCCCACACCTAGCCCCACTCCGCCCCACAGGTGCCGGCAAGTGCGAACATTTTGAAAGAGGGCGAGTGGGCGTACGCAGCGCCATAAGAATATTGTAATAGGTACATGATGGGTGGACTGAGAGATTGGCCTTGCGACTTGAGCAATCGCGAAGTAAGAGAGAGGACGGGAGACGGAGCTTGGATAAAGTAACTGAATTATGTCACACTTTGATCCGTTATCACTGTTCTCTTTCTCTCTCGTTATCTTATTCTCGACGCTGCGGCAACTCTGCGAAGTACATGCTGTCTGCAATATACTATGGGATATCAAAGAACTATTTGGAACCCAACAACTGTTCTGTGCGCTCAAGAGCTTCTTCCAAACCGTCTATTGACTCCGATAAACGTCCCAATCCATTCCCTACACCTTCAATGACGCTACTTGGCACGAGCGGGGAGTCTAAACTGCCAAATGGGATGTCCCCGCCAACACATTTGTCGGCCATGCGTCGGCGTCGGCGGCTTCGAGGAGAAGGTGAACTATCAGATTGAGGAAAACGTCGCTCTAGTGAATATAATAAGCACAATCCAATCTCAAATTAATTGATTTACGCACTTCTCCCTACATCGGTTTTGCGCAGCTCTTGCTGTAGGCCAGCCAACCCCTTTTCAATATTCTTGAGATGCATCTTTGCGCGGTTGCGATGGATTTCAGACCTCTCTGTCGAAGACCTGCTGGTATGCGTGCAATTTGAATGGTCTCGGAGGGGTACACATGGACTCGGCGGACTGAGGTGCGGGTCTGGCTTGTTCTGGGGTGAGGTTTCTTGTATTTCGGGCTCGGAATCAGAAACATGGGTGGTCTCTGAGCCGTTGCGACGAAATTTTGGTAAGGGCATGTCCAAGGCGTTGAGATTGACGTTGTTGCCAAATGATGTCACTGACTGTTAGCTCCACTAAACACAACGTTGACTATCACCCATTCTTCATCGATGGCGAGGCGCAAGCGACAAGCGCCTCCACCCGTCGACCCAGACGCACTTGAACTTGACCTGAAGAAATGTCAACACTGCAGCCACTTCATTGAGCGGAACTTGGCTCAGCATGAAAGAGTATGCAAAATTCGCACCGCCAATCAGCGCCAGGCCCTGGCAGCCCTCCTGAAGCAGCAAAAAATGTCTCAAGGAGCCGCTGTGAGAAAAGTTTTTTTTTTGTCTCTTGAGGAGGTTTGACAAAATTCTCAGCCGTGGAGATGTGCAGAGAATGGCGGTTCATCTCCTTCAACCTCTGTTGCAGCTGCGGTTTCCAGCTTGGAAATGGAGGTGGATGGAGGTCTGGACTTTAGTCCAGATCCAGAACCGCCCTCATCTGAGCTCATGGACGTTGACGATGAACCTCCAACTGTTTCTTTACCCCCCCGCTTCATTTTTGTTAAACACCATCCCCATGCGCAAAGGTTGCCTGATATCATCCCACTCGAAAGCTCGCCGTCCCCCCCACATGTCTCTTCGAGCCCCACCATGCCCGATGCGGCTCGTGACGACCGTCCATATGCCCCTTTTCGAACGTTTGCGGACTATAAATTTGCGAGATATGCACAGTGGGGTGTATTCTAACGATTGCTTTGTCACTTTCCACAATCACCGCGATCTTCAAAAGTCGCTCGAAGCGGCGCGTATAAGCAACGTACCTGTGAGTTTCGGTTTGAATACCCGTATCAACACTCAATTTGGTTTAGTTCTGCTCAAAAACCCTCTTCATTGATTTCGACGGTCCAAACTTTGGAAAGCGGTATGAAATCAAGGTTGAATTTCGCGATCCCTGGAAGATTATGAAGCGATGGGCTTGCGACCCCACTCTGGCACATGTCAGTACTTGGTTCTCGCAAGAGAAGTATCTCTGTTTGAATGGCGTCATTGACCTCTCAAACCCTCTATATGACGAGCCTTGTAGTGGGGAATCGTGGCGTGAGGTTGATGTACGTCGGGTGGGTGTCCTGCGTTGAAATTGATATAATGCTTTGTACAGGACGATTTCCCTAGGCCGGATGAAACGAAGTATCCGTCCTGCTACCTTGGTCTGCATGTGTGGCTGGATAAGGGTCTTGTTTCCACCAAGGTAAAAATACATCCCATTCTCTTTCGAGGTGGCTGGATCGATTCCGCAACTCGAAATGGCTCCGGTAACGGGGGATGCACGCTGGCTGGATTTGTTATAATGGTACGTTTTCACCGCAGCACACAGCCCTAGATTCATACTGTTCTTTAGCCAGCTGAATTGCGCCATATTGATCCCAAAACTTTGAGCAGCACCAAGCGCACAGAGTACGATCGACTCAAACGCCAGATATATCACGGCGTGTGCCGTGTTGTAATGGAGCCCTTGCGTGAGCGGTCACATCACGGGGAGGCAATTCGATTTGGCGATGGTTTCACTCGCGTTGCCCACCCAGGGATTTTGATTGAGTCTATGGATTTTGAAGAGCTTGCTGCCTGGCTTGCAATCCGCAACTCTAGATCATTACATCCCTGTCCCCAATGTCTTGTCCACAGGGACGACCTCCACCGATTATCCTGTTCTTTTCCATGCCGCACAGTGGAAAAAATGTCCGAGGCACTTGTTCGGGCCCCCCTGAATCCCAAAACGGCTCGAGACGATTTTTTGAAAGCCTATGGGTTGCATGATTTCAAGGTGAGGGCGGTATTACCTTTCTTATTGCCTTTTGACAACTTGTCTTCTACCAGCACTACCTATGGGAGTTCGCACACTCCGATCCGTACAAAGCGGCAGCCTACGACTGCTTGCACTTCTTTGACGGCGGAATTTGGGGGCGCCACATGTGGGTGCTGCTGAAAGAATATCTGCAGCATAATGAACTTGCATCCGCTTTCAATGACCGGTAGGTCCTTCTTTCTTGTCATAAATTACCTCGTTCACTCGTGCCATAGCATGAATCAATTTCCGCGCTGGCGTAATCTAAAGCATCTGCCATCCCCAACCACTATCGACTATTCCGATGGTCAAACATTCCTGGACATTCTCAAGGTATGCAGCCGGCTTCGTCCAGCGGCCGTAACTTAATTTATCTTTTCCAGTCTGCGCTTCCATGTATAGTGCAACTTTTACCTCCCAAATCCAGCCTGGTACGACTGGTCCGTGTAATGCAGAAAATTCGAGTCATGCTCGGCCTTGATGTAACCACGAGAACTCGGCTCGAGTATTTGCAGAAGGTGATCTATGATGAGTATGAGAAAATTTCGCAAGTAAGAGATCCCTCGCTCAGCGCGAGGACACTAATTTACATTAGGAAATATCCGATGAACACGGCAAGTCGTTGGATTTTCTTAAACAGCACTTCCTCTCCCACGCTATACGGAACTTTAAGCTCAAAGGGACAAGCCGAAACATGAACACTCGCCAAGGAGAAGGGTTCCAACAAGAGGTTAGTGCGATGTACAAGAAGACTAACGGAAGAAATGCCGAGCACCAGGTATTTTCATGAACGAGGGCGAGTTTAATTCTGATGTTAAAAATCCGCATTTTTTTGCAGATCGCTGTTTTGGACGAGAGCGAAGAAACAATGGCTCGCTTGGATATGCAGGTCGAGACATGGCGTCGCAGTCAAGCAGAGAATGAAAACGATAAGTTGGACCTTATATCACCTGCCGACTCAAACCTCTCTGCACACTGGACACTGGGCTCACCCAACTCTCGTGTGTCCCCACGCCAACTGGAATGGACTGAGGAACACAATCCACTGTTTCGCAACTTCAGTCAGCGCCTTCGAGAATACCTTGCGCTTCATCACCCTTCACAGATGGTTCATCCGGATGAGGATATTGAAGTACGTGAATCTATTGCAATTCTTTGAACCCAACTGAACTTGTCAAGATAATGCCGTGCAAGGTTCTATACGTCGAATACCAATCAGTCGTCGATTGGAGGAGCGCAAATGACATATTGCGCTGCAATCCAAAATTCAACAACTCCCCCCGATACGACTCAATCATCTATACCGCCGAGGATGATCCTATCGCAATGGGGCAACTCATCCTGGTATTCCGCTGTTTTCTTCCCCATAATGCTACTCTGGATCTCGCAATGATCAGACCATACCGCAACTCTTCCTGGCATCCTAAAACGCGCACGGACTGCCCAATACGAGAACAGAGCGCCGGCGGGGTCTTCATCGCACTTGAACATGTCGTACGTGGTGTATTGCTGTGTCCTATCTTTGGTGCATCACGAGAGGTTTTCTACGTCGTAGATTGTATTGATGAGGACATGTTTCTACGTATAAATGGTATAGTTTAATATAATATGCTATATGTGTCCCAAGAGCCACGAAAAGCCCTCACGAGCCACTCTCTCCCTTGAAGGTAATTGAAACGGCTTACAGTGGAGTGTAAGCCTCTCAGTGTGCGGCTTGTAATCCCCTTCAGGTCGCTTCAAGGTCTTAAGCCGCATCAATCCCTTGCAAGCTGAACGGGGTTTTTGCGACACGAGGTCTTTGGGCCCGAGTCGCTTTTCGTGTTCTTCGCTAACGGAGTGTATTACTGGTACTCGTACGCTGAACTCAAACGGTTTGAGGGACCGTTCGCGGGCCACGACGATTTTTTACGCCGTCTTGGCGACAAGGAGCTTTGGGAAGGAGGTGTGGCGGTCAAACCTCTGCATGGGTACTTTGAAGCAACGTTCGTGCCTCCAAATCCCGGCCTCCAGGTTTCTGATATTCCCGGCGCAGCAACACATGAGGGAGGAGAAATTGTTCCAGCGTCTGTTGAGAACACTAGGGCCCATTTAGAGGCCACAACTATTTTTCTGCCTCACCATCATTACGGGGAGACTTCAATCATATAGTTCAAACCGTCAGAAGGTCTCACAGTGACAAAAGTGGTGGCAGCTATCAAAAACAGTGTTTAGTTTTCCGAATTTATATGACCGCTGGATCCACGGCAACTGGCAATTTTGGGCATAAAATGAGCAATAGAAACAGGGGGAAAGACACAAATTTGGAGAACTAGACAGCATTCACCCCAAGTTACACTAGAATTAAATTTTCCATGAAGGGATTTGGTACAGTGGAAAATAAAGAGACTCTTGCAGCAATTTCACAGTAGTTTGTGGGCGGCAAGGCCAGGCCAGCCACATGTCGTCACTTGCTCTCCCATTGACGCATCTGTGTGACTCATTGTACGTGTCTTTTACCTCACACCCCACATATATATACTCTCAATCCATGTCACAGTGTAAGACCTACAACCTATCATCTACCTGTTGTTGTGTCCATCCAATCCTTTGCCATCAGCATCTACAGTACCCTCACTCCAATTTTGGCCTTGCTCAAATCAAGGTATTTCTTGCGGGGGTTATCCTCCTTCCACTCATCCTCATAATTATGATTGTAACCAGGGATTTCTCTTTGCTTCTTCAGATAACCTTCTTTGCGGCTGATTAATTCCTGCGGAGGTTCAGGGAATGTCTGGGAAACTTGAATAAATAAATCTCTGGCTCCAAATTTCAAAATTTCACCTTCAACCATTGGATGATGTTGTGGTGGTCAGAATCAAAAATCACTTCACTGTAAGTACTGGTCAAGATAGACTCTATCTCATGCAGATCCTGCAACAGCTTTGGGGATGGTGGACACAATCTCAGATAATGACTCCATCCCATGAGTGAGTGCCTAAATTACAATTATGGTGGCTGTAAATCAACTGCATATATAAAGACTCACAGTATCCATTTGTCCATCTCACCCCGGACTGTTTGCCTCATAGCATGGAGAGCACTGCAAGCCAAGTCCCACATCATTGAGTCAAAACTCCACGGTGAGAGGGCACAATCCCATGTGACAATCAACACCTTCATCATAATAAACCCCTCTCTCCTGTCCTGCTCTTCAAGTGAGCGCAGGAAACAGAGTGCTGTTCTCAGCTCATCCCAAGAGACATTCAACTGGATGCGAACTGAAAATAGGCGGAAGGTGCGTGAGGTTTGGCCATGAACAAATGGAATAGCTCGAAGAATCCTAATGAGTGATGGGGAAGCCTGCGACAACATCTGGCAATAGTGGTCCCAATCTTTCTCAGTAACTTGGATGCCATTGAATTCCTGTTTGCGCAATATGGATTCACAGTGAGTCATGAAGCAGTAGTCCTCCCAGAGGTGTACTAAATCCTCAGGTAGTGATTGACTTCTCTAAAACAAAATTAGTGATACTAACAAATTGAACTATACAACCAACTTTTAACCAGTCCAAGATCATAACGGCAATTCTGGAGTGATCACCCTCATCTACCCAATTAAACAAGAAATCTGGATTAAAGGAGTAGAGGAGGGGCACAATCTCTGAGGAAGGTTCAGAGGAAACAATGTATTCAAATGCACATCTGCCAAGCTGCCTAGGAAGCAAACTGTAAAATTTAATCTATTCAATTGGAGTAAATCCTACCAAGCAACATGACTGCTTCGGTTCCGGGATGCATTATGCTTATATGAAAATGCCTTGAGAATATGGTGGGCCAAATCTGTCTGGTGCTGACCACTGCTGACATAGAATTCTCCTGCCCGTTTTGAGTCTTGCAGAAAATCAGAGAAGGAAGCATGATGTATGGATAGCCCAGTGTAGAAATCCTCCTCCTGCTCTGGAACATTGACCACAGAATGTAGGCCACGCAATGCCAATCGTACATCTCCTGCCTCCAATTCAAGGAATTGATCAATGTGACTGACTGGCAGAGAAAGTTTGGGTGCTATTACAATAACAGCCAGAATCTTGAGAACTCGGGCATGAGCAGGAGTTTCAGAAAGAATTTGAGTGTACAGCTGGTCGAGGGCTGCAAAAGGTGATTCAAAGTCAGATTCCTTGACACCCAGAATCACTTCAAGACGTTCTGCTGGGCGGAAATTTTTATCATCAATGAACTTGATCACCGTGGATACATAGATAAAATATCCAGAAGATGTCTTGACAAGATGGTTGATGATGTCTGGGGATGGCCAGGGGGCAGGAACACTGGACATGGTTGCCCGGTGTTCACGATGAATTCGTGCAAATTCATCCAACAAATATTTGCGGATGTCCTCAAACGATTGTTTGATGTTCACAGGACAATGAATCCCGTTTAGCGTATCCGCAAAGACCTCACGGATTTGAGGCTCGGGTCTACTGGTGACTAGAAATTGAAGAGGAAGCCACTGTTCATTAAATACACGGCCAATAGAACACAGTATTTCTTGCTGGATATTTTGGCCTTCACATTCATCTAGCCCATCAATGACGATGACCAGAGGATGAGTCAAAGTGGAAGTGAACTGTTGAAATGGTTCGACAATCAACTTCTGCAGTTGTATCGAAATAGATTTGTCAACAAGTGATGGATCGTTTTCCATGCTCTGTGAGATGTGGTGATTTACCTCAGGTAAATGAAGGGCAAGCTGGTATGCAATCGTTGTAAAGAGTCGTTTGGCATGTCCACGAGATGAATGTGCTCGTTTGAAGAAGAAACTGGCCCCGAGGGTGCCTTTCTCCTTCAATTTCTGGCAAAGCGACTGTGCAACGGCAGATTTTCCAGCACCAGCAGGACCGTAGAGCCAAAGGATGGAACTTGAAGTGTTGGATGAGCTATGGTCGTCGTATACATTGTGCTGGAAAAATGAGGTTCCCGATGGTTCGATTCCGCAGGTCCAATTCCAGAGAACATCGAGCATTTTTATTCGAGTCTCCGGATGACATCTGGGCTGTGGGAATCTATCTTCTGAATCATGGGTCGCGTCGCCTGCCACGGCACGATACAAGATATGTAGGCCTTGAAAATTGCAGTTATGTATTGATTATGCGCTTATCGCTTTAAAACTTACCTGGCTCACCGTGACACTGAATATGATTCACATTTCCCCCAATTTGAATAAATGTACCCCCGTTGGTGCTTGTTTGATGCTCTTGAGGATGATTCCATGGAAAGGCATCCGGGTGTGGTCGTGAGAATGTGGATGCGAGGAAATCCGAAAAGGATGGTAAAGAAGCTGAAGCGGCCATGGATGATGGCAGTCTATCGGAGGAGTGTGAACCACCCGAAGCCTGTGGGCGACGAGAAGTATCTTTCGATATGTCAGAAGCATACTGATTTCAAGGACTGGAAATTTACCGTAAGGTAACATTCTCGCGATTTGCACCTGGCGTCCCACTTTGTCCACTCCCGGTAACTGGCGGCTTGGACTCGTGACGAATTTAAGTGCCGGAAGTGGATCGCAATCTCGCTCCCTCAGTTGCGTAGTACGGAGATTCCCCAACAACCGATAACTCGGTCTTTCTGTCGATACGAATCCAAGTGCGCTCAGCGGATCGCTATCCGCTCCAGTCCGACGCTGCACTGTAGTGTGGATATTGATGTCTCCGGCATTGTCAATAAAGCTCCCTCCATTGATTTGGAGTCCAGAGGCAGAGGTGAAGAGAGGCATGGAGGAGCAAAAGAGTGGGAGTTGGCGATAGAGCACGATGTGAGAACCTGTATTGCGGCAGTGTCGTATGATACTGCTCCCACGTCCAGATAACTGTGTACTGTTTAAAAATACCAGCGTCTAGTTCGCTCTCAGCAATACGGCAATACCGGCCCAAAAGCAAATAGAATATTGGTTGAAGAGGAAGTTACAGGAGCCACCGAGGAGATGGAAATTTTACTAGGAGAAAGCTAGATTAGCCGGCTTCCAGCTGCAACCCACTCGGAACCCGCTTTTGCTGTAATTAAAACTTCCAGATCTGATGGATGCAGCCAAGGAAATTGAGGGCACATTACGGATTCACAAGAAAAGAGCACCGAAGACTTTTGATGAATTAAGTGCAAAACTGGTCGAACATCGTGGTCGAGTTGTGGTCGAGAACAAACAGACTCTGATCACCAAGATCAAACTGATGCCGTTCGATGGCGTGAGATTCCCTTTTTTGAAAAGCGGCAACTTGCCTTAAGACCCTCAAGCAAAAGCTACAACCCCACGAAGTTTCGATCCCGATTCTCAGAAAATCTGCAAGTCGTCGTCAGGCTACTTTGGCACAGAGGCTACTGAGGTCCAAAAAATACATCCCGTCCACTGGGACTCGTCAAGTAAGCTGCAAGCGCTGATCTACAATTTGTATCAATTCAGTTTACCGTTTCTTCTGCATCGCGTTGTTTCCCTCCCCGCGCCATCAAGTTGGCTCCAGCTCCCTCCAATCAATCAATCCGCCTCCTGGGAATCCCCGTTCCCCTTCCCCTTCCACCGCGCCCTCAATGCCCTTTCGTGCACCGCGTCCTCGCGCTCGTCCTCCCACATCTCAAACGCCATCCCCGCGCGGTCCGTGCTCATTACGCGCGCATATTCGAGGAACAGCCTGTGCATACGCGTCAGCCTCCTCCCAACTCTTCTCCCACAAAAGTAATCCCGACACCCACCGATACATATAGCTCACCAAATCCTCCTTCCTCCAATACCGCCGGCTCCACTCCCGGCCGGCCGCAGCGATGCGCGCGCCCGCCGCGTCGTGCGCACGGAAGAATACGAGCGCGTCGAACAGGTCGCTGTACGAGTTTTGGATCGGGACGTAGTGCACCCAGGGCGCGAGGCGGTCGGTGAACCTGGGTGAGCAAGTGAGTGGACGAGTGAATAGAGAAGTATGGTTAAAGGGAGGGGCCGAGGTCTACGTAGCCGGAAGCCAGGAGGAGAAGAAGGGGAAGAGAGGGGGACGAGACACGCACCACTCCGGATACCCCGTCGCCTTGAATATGAGCGAGCCAGAGTTCATCAGGCGCTTAAACCGGCTCGACCACCCGTTCCCGTCGACCTGTGCATGCGTCAGCGTGCGTTATTATAACGGAAAACGGAAGCGCATGAAGCGAGGGGATAAAGAGAGAAAAGAGACCCACTAACATCAAACACATACTTGTACCTCCCCGCCCTCCTCAAATCATGCTCCCTCCGCCACTCAAACATCCCCTCCAGCACCTTACACTCCTCCGGCGCGCAATTCATCGGGCGCCCCACGAATGCGACGTCCAGCAGCGCGGGCACGAGTCGCGCGCGCGGGACAGCGTGCGGGGTGCCGACGGGTGTGTGGCGCGGGTCCTTCGGCTGTCTCTCATCTTGACCCGACACTTCCTCGACCCAACCCTCGCCCCCGAATCCGAGCACATACTCATCTCCCGGCGCCCCGCTCCCCGGATCCAGCACGCTCGCGTTCTCCCCGCCCGCTCCCGCACCGAGCGCAGCGAGCCTGACGCGGTGCGCCGCACGCCAGCGCCCGTCGGGGGCGTGCCAGATGCCTGTGTTGCTCCCGCGCCACTGGGGAGGCAAGGTGCGTTAGCCAAACTGCTATGAGAAGAAAAGGCCGCGTACCTGCAATCGCACATCAACACGCTCCGCCCAAGAGAGCCCAAGCGGCGGCGGGCGGCCCTCATTCGGCATGTCGTCCGAGACCTGAGGCGGAGGAATTAACGTGTCAGAATAGAATGCCGTTGCAGTGAATGAACACACATAACTCACCCAATTAACAGGCAACGCAACCCGCACATCCGCATGCAGCGGCGTCACGCTGTAGCTGAATTGCGGGATCAGCACGCGGTGCGGCGCGGGGCCTGCGCCGTGCGCGAGGTAGGCGCCATGTGTGATGAGGTGGGAGGGGTGCAGGCAGGGCGAGGTGGCGGGGAGGGAGGCGTGTATGAAGGTTTTGGGGCTGGGGATGGGGGTTAGCGTGAGGAAGAGAAGGATAGTAGGAAGGAGGGGAGAGGACGGGGAGAGGGGGGAGGGAAGAAAGCGGGGATGCACGTCCTCGTGTCAACCTCCCTTTACGCGTCAGCCTCCCTCGCTTTGCATCCGGCTGCGGCTGACGCGACCCTCTCGTGAACAATTCACCCGCGAGTCAATCTCCCTCTCCGAATCTCTCTTTTCGTGTCAACATCCCCTCGCATCGCATCCAGCTGCGGATGACGTGGAAAAAAAGACACATACTCCTCATTTTCTCACAACGAGACGAGGAGCCCGGTTTAGGGCGCGAGGGCGTATGTATCGTATTGGAGGAGTGTCCCGTCGCGGCGAAGAGACTTCTCGCCGCGGGGTATGTGTGGCACGAAGAACGAAAACACTCACCCCACCTCTTCCTCTTCCTCCTCCAGCTCCAAATCTCTGTCCTGCACTTTCGGCACCCCCGAGTCGTCGAACGGCGGCGCGCGGTGCGCAGGCGAGAGCGGCGGGCAGGCCGCGAGCCAGCCGTGTTTGGCGGGCGGGGGATGGTTGGAATCGATGTCTATTGCGAAGGGAAAGAAAAAAGGGGTTAGTCGGAATTGGAAGTAGGGTGAGGGAAGTGGGGAAGGGAGAAAAAGTCTCGATCCAAATCGTCGACCAGCACGAGATGACCGAGACGAAATTGGAGACACAGATACAGAAAATGAATAGTGTTAACTGAGTACAGGGCACGTTCCCGAAGGCGAATTCTTGGGAAGCACGGAGTGTGAGATGCAGGTCGCCCACCAACCAACGCAACTCGTCTCAAAGAAGAAGAAAAACTCCGCCGCTCCGGAGTCCGTGCAATGAGAAACGGACCGCTTCTGTCCCCGCAGGATGCGCATCTCATCTCCACTTGGACAAGAGACCCAACGAATCGGACCAAGCATGGTGTGCAGGCAGGCAACGAGGGCAGACCAGACGGTCATGGCCAGTGCGAGGATCAAGACCCGCACCGCACCAGCATCCACCCCCAAAGCCAAACCGAAACGCGGAAACTCCACAAAGTAAAATTCCGGACAACCGAAGCCCACAAAAAGATGAAAAATCGACATGAAAAAAAGAAAGAGAAAGGAGAACGCACACGTTCCCTTCCTAGCCGCGTCGAGCGCCTGCTGGCGCAGTTCGTACTATGTCACAAAATGAAAAGCAGGAGTCAGTATGAGAAAGAGGGAATGCGAAAAGAGGAGGGGAGGGGGAAGCGTGGGGGAGAGGGAAGGGCGAGGAGACGAAGACGAATGGACGGGGTGCAGACATGCAGCGGGGAGGAAAGCAGAGGGAAAATGAGGAAAGGACGGGGTGGTGGAAGGGCGAGATGAAAGTGACACGCAGAGGAAGGTAGAGAGGAAACGGAAGGGGATAGGAATAGGGAAGTAAGAGGGCGGTGACGGACGTGCCAGTGAAGTAAGAGTAAAAGTAAATTGGAGCAGATGCGGTTGGAACTTGACGCAAGGGAGTAGGGTGTCACGGTGCGAAGAGCGGCAGACCGCGCAGAGCGCGTCTGGTTTTTTGGAAACCGTGGCTGACGCGCAGGGGGAGAAAGGAAGGTGAAAGGGAGGGTGAAGAGAAGAGGGGGAAGGACGTAGATGGCCGGAGGAAGGTAGCAGGAGGGAAAGCGAGGGATGAGGAGGGAGTTTGAAGGACGATACGGAGTAAATAGAGGGGGGTTAACGAGAATGGAGGTGAAGGAGACGCGGGAGGCTGACGCCAAAAGCAAGAAAGAGGCACTCACGTCCATAACCAAATTCGGGCTATCATGCGGGCTGAAAACCGCCCTGAACGGCGGCAACTCCGCCTCTACCTCCCTCAGCAGCTCAATAATCTGAAACCCGCCCGACGCGAGCTCGCGCCTCACTCCCTCCTCCTCCGGTAGCGTGAAGTTCAGCATCTCCAGGCCATCTTCCCACTTGTCCTTCCCGATAGTGTACGAATGCATATGAGCCTCCCAAGCGCGCTGCGTCTCCTGCAGTTCCACCGGATCGACACCATAGAACGGCGCCAAATCGCGGTCGATCTGGTCGTACTCGTCGGGGAGGGGCACGTCGTGCGCGGCCGCATAGGCCCACCACAAATCGAAACCGCGGGGAGGGGGGCGCCTGTAGCGCCGGGTGTACTCGGCGACAGCCTGGCGCAGGGAGGTGCTCGCGCGGGCGAGCTTGGCGGCCCAGACGGCCTCGGCGCGCTCGATGAGCTCGAAGATGGGGTGTGGGCCGAGGGGATTGACTTCAAGGAGGCCGTCGGGGCGGTAGGTGTGCTGGCCTAGCGGCATTTCCTTTGCCCTGACTTTGGGTTTTGGCTTGATTTTAGGCTTGTGCGCGGCAGGTTCTGTGGGGATGGGACTGCGGGTGACGGTGTAGGTTGCCCAGAGGGTGTGGGTAACGTTAGCGGCGGCGCGGCCAGCAGCGTACTTGAAGGCAATACGGGTCGAGTGCTGCGCGTCAAACACAACGTCGCGCATGAACCGCGCCATAAACGCGACTACGCAAAACACAACCAGGATACTCGCTGGTCGGCGCAACGAGCGGCGGCGGAGGACAGCGTACACCGGGGACGACATCCAGGACGCGAGTAGTAGCAAGATTGGATTGAAAAAATTGGCTGGTTGACAGGTCCTTTAAACGCGTCCGCCACCCTTACTCTAGAAGCTAATTAGTGACTTGGTTGGCAGACAGGCCCGCGTTCGTTTCGCGTACCTGCCGTTGGTCGTTTCATCCAATTAACCACGTCTGCGTTCCTACGGTCCCTAGTTCAAGCCAGGTCAGTAACGGAGATGAAGAGCACTGTATTCCTGCTCACTTGGAGCCAACTACAGCCGCTATCCAGCTTCACTTGTAACAGGATCCATTTCCGCGGGTACCTGTCCGTTACGCTCTTATCGCGCGCGCTGGGTGCGATTTAGGCCGTCGCGGTTTGGTGGCTAGCGACTCCAAATTGGGACTCCTCCCAACCGAATTTCGCACGCTCGGCTCTCTTCACACCCCCATCTTCAGCTGGTTCGTACATACGACCTCGCAGCACACGGCGTGCATCTGGGTTCAAATTCAATGTCCAATGACTTGGAGGAAGATAATTGACGCCGGTCGCCCTGTTTCGATTCCAGGCTGGGTCATTACGCAATTGCGTCGAAGTTTCATTTTTCTTCTTCCTTTTTTTATTCCCGCAAATGTATCTAGTGTGGATACACACGCTCTGGATCCTGGGGATCAGGACTTGGTAGCACTCGCCGTGCATCTGCTCTCAAGGTCGTTAATTTGAAGCAGAGGGCCCTGGTTCGACTCCAAGTTGGGTCATTCCGCAGTCGTCATAATTTTTTTTTGGTTTCTTTCGTTTTTTATATACTCTCGCATATGTATCCGGTGTCCATACAGATGCTCTAGATTTAAATGAGAAGCAAGACTTGGTAGCACTCGGTGTGCATCTCAATGGATTGACGCACATCGAAGCAGAAGGACCTGGTTCGACTCCAGGTTGGGTCATGACGTCGACCCGTTCGCCACGACTTTTTGCCTCTGTTTTTGCAACCCCAATTCCCACAAATGTGTCCGTGCACTTGTGCCAGTCAGCAGCACTTGATTAAATCTGCCTCGGTTGAGCACGGTTTTCCATCGGCCACGTTGAATTGATAATAGCGGAAAGGTTTTCTTAGGTTGATTCATGGTCCATCGTCAGTTTCATTTTTCCTGGCATTTCTTTGGACACCTACACTGGAGTAGACTGTATTACATAGACAGAGGCCCAGCAGCACTCGGTGTGCATCTCCTTCAATTGATTACGGACTGAATCACCGTGTTCAGAAGATGGTCCTGGTTCAATTCCGGCCTGGGTCATGCTAGATTTCTGGCTGAACTTTTTTGTTTCTACCTTGAATATTTTGGGGGATTGCACTTGGTGTGCATCTCCTTCAAATATATAATATATATTCAGAAGGTCTTGCAGAAAACTATATCCTGGTTCAAATTCCAGGTCATACGTAGAACAGTGTCAAAGCCAATTTTTTCCTGGGCATTTTTGAGTGCCTGTATGGGAACATAAATACACAGAGAAAGACCTGGTAGCTCTTGGTTGCCTCAGTCAAGCGTGGTTCCCTCACCAGAAGGAATATCCTGGCCGGATTCCAGGCTACGTCATCACCCAAAGCAAACCCTTTTTTTTCTTTTTCTTTCCTGGGCAGTCTTTGGAACGCCTAAGCCAGTGCAGAATTTATGGAAAAAGACCCAGTGACACTTGGTGCGCATCTGTTTCAGTTGACCAACCTCGTGCTAAGATGTTTCAGGGGAAGGTCCTGGTTCTGAGTGAGGTCATGATTGGAATTTGAACCCTTTTGGTTTTTCCGGAGCTTTGAGCACCTTCATAGGAGCAGAATTAGAAGCAGAAAGACCCGGTAGCACTTGATGTGCATCTGCTTTAATTAAACACTGGGACTCTGTCATAAATTTGGGGAAGGTCCTGGTTCAATTCCAGGCCGGGTCATAATTGAGTAGATGCCGGCTTTTTTTTCACTTTTAATATGCAATTTTTTGAACCCCTGTACTGGAACTTAGCAGGGGAAGAACGACCCATTAGCACTCGGTCTGGCTCTGCCTTTCTTAACATGTTTCTGGATCAGAGCTCAGCAGAAGATCCTGGTTCAACTCCAGGCTGGGTCATACATGGAACAGTGTCAAAGCTGTTGTTTCCTGGACATTTTTTGAGTTCCTATACCGGAACATAAATACACAGAGAAAGACCTGGTAGCACTCACGCATACATCTGTCTCATTCAAGCATGATTGCATCACCGAAAGGAATATCCTGGCTCGATTCCAGGCTAGGTTCTGGCCCTCCAACGTGCACCCAATTTTTTTTATCTTGTTTCCTGGGAAGTCTTTGAAACACCTAACCAACAGCAGAATTTATAGGAAAAAACCAAGTGGCACTTGGTGTGTGTCTGCTTCAGTCGACCGACCTCACATGTTGATATGTTTCAGCGGAAGGCTCTTTTGGGTTAGGTCATGGTTGGATTTCAAACCGCCCTCTTCTGTCCCCCTTTTTTTTCTCCCCTGAGCATTTTTTTGGTGCACATACTCGCTGTGTCAAAAAGTGACCGGAAATTTGCTTATTTAAGCAGAATCCTGTGGAATATTTTGGGTTTGGCTACCTATTCATGTTCATAAGGATATATTCTGCTCCTTCATATTGAATTTACTTCCAAGAATCATGTGTAGATCTTATAGAACTCAATTGTTTTGGTAAACATCATTTTTGCTATATGCGGCTCAAGTTGAGGTGTACGACTTGGTCTGTGGGGATTTATGGTGTTTTCTGTTGCCATAACTGCTCTTGAGGATATATTTCACATATCCCGTGACTTGAATCCAGAAGAAACCTGATCATTTCTCATAGAGAAGGGATTCTCCATGGCTGTCAGGGGAACCCCCGTTTCCAACCCCCGATCCTCCGATCCGACCCCCGGATCCTCCGATCCGACCTCCGGTCAGACCTCCGCTATCCTCCGACGTTCCCCCCGCCGAGCCAAACCCCATCTGGACGGATCCCCGCACTCTGCATGGCACTCCGCATGTGATCGTGCCCAGGATCACTGCCGTTCACTACGCCATCAACAAACCATGCGCAACCCGTAGTTAGCCCTAGCTGGTATATAGGCACGCACCTGGCCGGGGAATCCTTAGACTTTCTCCTCTTCGGATCCCCCCTGCCAGGTGCACTTCTTCCTGTAGTAGTGTACTTCAATTGACTTCGGATCCCCCCTGCCAGGACTCTTGAGATATTTCGGGCCGCCAGGGTTGCCCTTACAGCAGGAGAAAGTCTCTAAGGGATTAACCGGTCAAGATTGCGAAGTTCGGCTTGGATAGCGACGATTCGGAAGACGATCTTCCGCAACCTCCGGATCCTCCGCAACCTCCGAATTCGAATCTTGCCCCCTCCTCCCCGTCCTCCGAAGCTGACATGGCCGATCCTACTTCCGCGACTTCCGCCGACATGGACCGCCTGTCCCGCATCGAAGAGACCGTCGCGCGCCTCGCAGCGCTAATTGAAAATACCGCACAATCTTCCTTTCCTGCCCCGGCCCCTTCCGATCCGGATCCGGTCGGAGGTCCAGGTCTTTTCGCAAACCTCAGCCCAGCCTCAAAATCGGTCCTCCGACCGAATCCTCCGTTTGTCTTCGACGGCGATCGCACGCAAGGTCGGGCCTTCCTACACGCTGTCAAGACTTACGTCCGGCTCATCCCGGAGGCCTTCCTCGAGAACGGGGAAACCTCCGAGGAGAAGGCCGTGAGATTCGCTATGTCCTTTATGGCGAAGGACTCGGCGCAGCGCTGGGCAGAGCGCATGGCCGGGAAACATCCGTTCCCACTCTCCACCTGGGATGCATTTGTCCGGGAATTCCGTCTCCGCTTCATCGAGGAGAACGAGCAGGACCATGCTCTCGCCAAGCTCAAGTCCCGGGGGTACTACATGGGTGCCCGGGACGTCTTCCGCTACACCGACGACTTCGAGGACCTCGTCGAGCTCGCCGGTTTCGAGGACCAGCTGGTGAAGGTCACCAAATACCGGACCGGCCTCACCCCCGCCATCAACCATGCGATCACCACGTCGAGCGATCCTCCGAGCCTCACGGATTATCCGGGCTGGCGCTCCCGTGCCTACCGCCAATACGAGGCACTGATCCGCGCACGAGCCGCCAGAGGATCATCGCAACCTCCGACGGGGGTTGTTCCCCGCCCCCGCCCGACCACAGTCGCCCCCGTCTCGGCAGTCGCTCAACCTCCGAGGTCGGCGGCTCCTCCGCTCCCACCTCCGGTCCCGATGGAGGTTGATCGGACCCGTGCCCGCGTGGTCCCACGCCGCACCTGCTTCCGCTGTGGCGATCCGGGACACCTCGCCCGAGACTGCACCACCCCGGTGGACATCCGCTCGGTGGACGTCCTCGATGAGGTGATCCGGCAGCTCAGCGGAGAATTGTTGGAAGAGCTTGCCGCCCGACTCGTGACCCCCGAGCCGGCGATGGCAAACCCCGAAGTGGAAGTGCCGGAGGATTTTCCCCCCCGCGACGAGTGAGCGGTGCGCCCTCGTTCGCGTCCTCCAATCGTTTTGCCTGTTTGTATCACGAGTCCGATAATAAAGTTGATTCAACAGTTGAAACGAGAGACGCACCCCCTGCTTCGAAAGGATTTCCGGAACCTCCGGAACTTCCGAGACCTCCGACGATCCCCCGAGTCCGCCGACCCGGCTGGGAACGTAGACTTCCGAAACGCTACACGGTGGCGGCCACTCCTGGCTCTAACTCCCTCCATCTTCCGGTGGAGATTGAGTCGGTCGATAACGCTGTCAAACTCTCGCTCAAGGGTTTGGTCGACTGCGGCGCCACCTCGGAGTTTATTGACAAGGAGTATGCCATCTCCACCCAAATTCCGCTTCGTAGACTCTCGCAACCCATTCCCGTTTTCAATGTGGACGGGTCTCCGAACGAAGCTGGAGCGATCTCGGAAGTTGCGGATGTAGTCCTCCGGTACAAGGGGCATTCCGAACGGGTCCAGTTCGCAGTCACGCGCCTTGGTAAGCAGAAGCTCATCCTTGGGTATTCGTGGCTTCGGAAACATAACCCGGAGATTGACTGGGAGACGCGGGATGTCAAAATGACCCGCTGCCCCGCCTCCTGCGCTACCTGCCGCGACGAAGTCCGAAAGGAACGCCGCGAGGCGAAGGTCGTAGCTCAGATCCTCCGCTCCGTCCGCGCCGGCCCCTTCCCATCCATCTGTGTCGTCGACGCGGATGACCGAGAAGGTGAGGACGACGACGACGACGATCCGGATCTTCCGGAGTTAACCCCCGACTCGGAGGATACCTCGGACGATGAGGACGACCCGATCGAAGATGGCGACCGCATCTTCTATACGCGGTTCGGACCTTCGGAGGATATCCGGGCGACCTCCACCGTTTCCCAGAGGCTTGCGGAGGCTCACGCTAAAAACTCCGGACCTCCTCCGACGGAAGTTCCCGACTGGATTCGGGAGTTTGAGGATGTCTTCAATCGGGAATCCTTTGACTCTCTTCCGGAACGTCGGACGTGGGACCATGCCATCGAACTCGTTCCCGATTCGAAGCCGGCAAACTGCAAGGTCTACCCGATCTCCCCCCTCGAACAGAAGGAGCTCGATGCCTTCATAGAGGAAGGGTTAGCCACCGGCCGAATCCGTCCGTCCAAGTCACCCATGGCCTCGCCGGTCTTCTTTGTGAAGAAGAAGGACGGCGCTCTCCGGTTCGTCCAGGACTACCGGGCGTTGAATGCCATGACCGTGAAAAACCGGTACCCGCTCCCTTTGATCAATGACCTCATTAACCGGTTGAAAGGAGCTCGGTACTTCACGAAACTTGACGTCCGGTGGGGGTTTAACAACGTCCGGATCCGCGAGGGTGATGAATGGAAGGCGGCCTTCCGGACTAACCGGGGATTGTTCGAACCCCTGGTGATGTACTTTGGCCTGACCAACTCCCCAGCAACCTTCCAGACCATGATGAACGACATCTTCCGAGACCTCATCTTGTCCGGAGATGTCATGGTCTACCTCGACGACATCCTCGTCGCCCACTCGGACCTCGCGCGCCACCGGAAGATCGTCTCGGAGGTTCTTCGGAGGTTGCGTGCGCACAAACTCTACCTCCGACCGGAAAAGTGCGAGTTCGAGAAGGCCTCGATCGAGTATCTCGGCGTGATCATCTCCCACAACCACGTCGAGATGGACCCCGTCAAGGTTGCGGGAGTTGCCGCCTGGCCGACCCCAGCGAACAAGAAGGACATGCAGCAGTTCCTCGGCTTCACAAACTTCTACCGGAGGTTTGTTCGGGGGTTCTCGGATATTGCCCGGCCCCTCTTCGATCTCACAAAAAAGGGCATGCGGTGGTCCTGGGGAAGCTCGGAGGATGCGGCCTTCCGAGCTCTCAAGGACGCCGTAACCTCCGACCCGGTTCTTATCCTTCCGGACCCGTCCAAGCCGTACCGGCTTGAAGCAGACAGCTCCGACTTTGCCACCGGGGCTGTCCTGTCTCAGCCCGATGCCGACGGTAAGTGGCATCCGGTCGCGTTCTTCTCCAAGAGCTTGAACGAGGTCCAACGTAACTACGAAATCCACGACAAGGAGATGCTCGCAATCATCCGAGCCCTAGAGGAGTGGCGACACTTCCTCGAAGGCACGGAGCATCCGGTGGAGATCTGGACCGACCACAAGAACTTGGAGTACTTCCGTGAAGCGCGAACCCTCAACCGCCGGCAGGCTCGGTGATCCCTCTACCTGTCTCGGTTCGACTTCGCCCTTCACCACAAACCCGGAAGTTCCATGGGTCGCCCGGACGCCCTCTCCCGTCGTCCGGATCACGGAGGTTCGGAGGATAATCGCGACGTCACCCTTCTCCGTCCCGAACTCTTCCATGTCCGTGCAATGGAAGGTCTCATCGTCGCCGGCCCGGAGGTTCCGATCCTCCGAGACATCCGGAACGCGCTCTCTGGAGAGGCCGACCTCGAAGACCCCGTTGCCCGCGCCGCACGGGAGGTCCTCAAGGTCCGCGGCACCCGGTCCACCCGATCCTCCGAGTGGAATGTCGAGGGCGGGCTGCTCTACTTCCGAGGGAAGATAGTGGTCCCCCGAGATACTGACCTCCGGCGTCGGATAATGGAGCAGCACCATGATACGCGGATTGCCGGGCACGCTGGCCGTTTCAAGACGTTGGAGCTTGTCTCCCGGAACTACTGGTGGCCCCAGATGTCCCGACACGTCGGCCGTTACGTCGCCACTTGTGACCTGTGTTGCCGTACCAAGGCCCTCCGGAAACTTCCGATCGGAGAACTTCATCCGACGGAGGTTCCCCCTGAGCGCTGGCATACGGTCTCCGTCGACTTCATCGTCGAACTTCCGGAGGCCCACAGGTATAATGCGATCATGGTCGCGGCGGATGTTCTCGGTAAGCGGGCGCACTTCATGGAATGCCACACGCAGATCGATGCCGTGGGCTCCGCGCGCCTTTACTACCGGAACGTCTGGAGGCACCACGGAACTCCCGTCCGCTACATCTTCGACCGAGGTCCGCAGTTCGTCGCGGAGTTCACTCGGGAGTTGTTCCGTCTCATCGGGATTCAACCGGCGACCTCCACCGCTTACCACCCGCAGACCGACGGGCAGACCGAGCGCATTAACCAGGAACTCGACCAATTCATCCGGCTTTTCACAAACTACAAGCAGGACGATTGGGACGAGCTCCTGCCAGCCGCGGAGTTTGCGTACAACAACCACATCCACTCGTCGACACAGCAGGTTCCGTTCATGACGGACACCGGTCGGCTCCCTCGGATGGGGTTCGAGCCGAACGGTCCACGCTCGCGACTGGAGGACGTGAACGACTTCCGAGATCGGATTGCCTCGGGGGTTTCGGAGGCCCAAGCCGCACTTGTCAAGGCCAAAGACGAGTACAAGCGGTACTACGACCGCCGACGAACCCCCGCACCGGAGATTAAGGTCGGAGATCGCGTGTGGCTTGACGCATCAGATATCCATACCACACGCCCATCCCCGGGGCTTTCACATCGCCGGCTCGGACCCTTCCGTGTCTCGGAGGTTATCGGACGTGGCGCGTTCAAACTGGACCTCCCCCCACGCCTCTCCCGATTACATCCGGTGTTTCCCGTGGTGAAATTGGAGTTGGCGGAGGTTGACCCCTTCGGAGGTCATCCGGGGTACGAGGAACCCCCGCCTGTACTTGCTGACGGAGCGGACAGCGAGTGGGAAGTGGAGGAAGTCCTGGACGCGAAAATGCGCTACCGAAGCCTCTGGTACTTTGTCCGGTTCAAAGGATATGACAACTCGCATGATCAATGGGTAAAACATTCGGACGTCTTCGCCCCTGATGCTATCGCGGAATTCTACCGCAAATACCCTGGGAAGCCTCGAGCCATCGCCGCTGCCACTTTCGACGCCCTTCCCTTCCAGGACCCCGCCACATCCTCCGCCCACATCCGAGCTATGCGTCGAGGCGCCGCATTCCAAGGGGGGGGTGATGTCAGGGGAACCCCCGTTTCCAACCCCCGATCCTCCGATCCGACCCCCGGATCCTCCGATCCGACCTCCGGTCAGACCTCCGCTATCCTCCGACGTTCCCCCCGCCGAGCCAAACCCCATCTGGACGGATCCCCGCACTCTGCATGGCACTCCGCATGTGATCGTGCCCGGGATCACTGCCGTTCACTACGCCATCAACAAACCATGCGCAACCCGTAGTTAGCCCTAGCTGGTATATAGGCACGCACCTGGCCGGGGAATCCTTAGACTTTCTCCTCTTCGGATCCCCCCTGCCAGGTGCGCTTCTTCCTGTAGTAGTGTACTTCAATTGACTTCGGATCCCCCCTGCCAGGACTCTTGAGATATTTCGGGCCGCCAGGGTTGCCCTTACAATGGCAGGTCACACTGGCTAAAGCTGTGCTCAAATTGCTCTTCAATGCAGCCAGCAAAGTCAAGCCTGAAACAGCTCTGACTTTAATAAAAGGTAAGTCAAGAATTGCCTGATCATGATTGCATGCATCCATGGTGTCATATCCACCAAAACACAGCATTAAACACTTGTTCAACAAGGAATTTTGAAATTCTGCGCTCAATGTTCCAGTCCAATTTATCTGGGCAATCCAAGGCCTAGGTAGAGAGTTGATAAAGCTAAGATATATCGAGGAGCTTCTTTTACTTATTCCGGAAAGATTCATTGTGAATTTAGGCTTTAGCAACTTTTCTTGTAAGGTTTCATATGAGCAGTGTCTAAAATGAGTGAGTTCAAATATGTGTCCCTGATCTTTTTTGGTCTGGAGAGAGTAATACTCCGCCGATTCAGCTCAAACAAAGTGCTAGATTTGCTAATAATATCCGTAGGTATATGGTGATCAGGTGTGGAAGCCTTCAAATTACGTGATCGCATATGGCAGATCAATTTCCGGTTACTTTTTGACACAGCGAGTATATGGGAGCGGAATTAGAGGTAGAAAGTCCCAGTAGCACTTGGTGTTGCTTTAACCTGGTTCAATTCCAGGCTGGGTTATAACTATTCCTCGGATTTTCTTTTCTTTTCAGGGCAACTTTTTGGAACACCTAAGCAGGAGCAGAATGGAGGGCAGAAACACTTAAGCAGGACTCGGTATGCATCTACTTCCGTTGATGAAAAATTCCGTCCGAAAGTTCAGCAGTTTGGTTTCAGCCTCATCTTTATGTTTTTCATCCTGAAAATCCTCAATATTTTGGAATGGAGGCAAGTGCTACAGTGTGGAGAAAGACCTGGTAGCGCATGGTGTGCATCTGCTTTCAATTGCCGATCTATCTCTACCAAAATTGAAGCAGAAGGCCCTGGTTCAACTCCAGGCTGGGTCATTCTACAACCAAGTGCTCACTTTATTTTTGTAAGGTCCTGGTTCGACTCAAGGTTGGGCCATGACATATTCAGGGCCAGAAAACATTTTTCCCGTTTTTTGCACTCCAATTCCTATGTCGTGCCAGACTCAGCAGCGCTTGGCTTAGTTGAGCACGATTTCCATCGCTCATCAAGCGGGGGGAAAAGTCTGTTGTTTCCATATGCAATTCATTGTCGATCCGAATCACTGGTTTAAATCAATTCCAGCCTGGGTCATTCGGCACTCCCCGTCGAACTTTTTTTTTCTAGCTCGAGTATTCTTTGGAGATAGCACATGGTGTGCATCTGCCTCAATTATATAATCTAGACAATCTGAAGGTCTTGCAGAAAACTATATTCTGGTTCAATCCCACTTGAAACAGTGTACAAAGTCATTTCTTTCCTGGGCCTTTTTCAGTGCCTATACCTATGTAGGAACATAAAAACATGGAGAAAGGAAGACCTGGTAGCACTCAATGTACGCATCTGCATCAGTCAAGCATTATTCTGTCGGTGGAAGGTCCTGGTTCGATTCCAGGCTGGTCTAATGCCTTGCCGAAGATTTCGGTTTTTCCTAGCTTTTTTTTGGACACCTACACTGGATAGAATGTATGGTCAGACGCTCAGTAGCACTCGGTGTGCATCTGCTTCAGCTATCTAGTAACTTACAGACCATCAGTTGCAGAAAACTATATCCTGGTTCGACTCCAGTCTAGGTCATTCCCAGGCCATAAAGTGGCCACTTTCTTTTTATAGTCCCGCAAATGTATCCAGTGTCCAAGCACATGCTCCGGATTTTGAATGGGAAGCAGTACTCGGTAGCACTCGGCGTGCATCTGCTCTCAATGGCTGCGCGGGCACGTTAAGTTGAAGCAGAAGGCCCTGGTTCGACTCCAGGCCGGGTCATTACGCAATTGCGTCGGAGTTGCATTTTGGTTTTGGTTTGGGCGCGTCTATGTCAAGGGAGAAGCACAACAAAAAGCAGAATCCGGTCTTACGGACGGAAATACACTCACTCAACCCTCAACGCGCTCGAACTATTTCGGAGCCTGAGCACTGAAGCCTTGGTCTACTTGACGACTCCAGTCCAAACTTCGTATTATTTTACTGAGAAGCTAAGAGTACAGTATTATTCATGATGCGATAAGTAAAGTCCAATTCGTCCATGTGGGTCGTTTTCGCCGTGTCAGTAAAGGCCATCCATCTCCGAGAAAGGGTACGTCGTTCTTCAAACGCCAATAGGCATGCGGAACGTGTCCAGTGGGTCCACCTTCGCCTTGATCGACTGGAGACGAGCCAGATGTGAACCATAGTAGAGCGCCGGGGCATTCGTGAGCCTATCATCCGCATAGTTCAGGTACGCGCCGTAAGCCCAGTTCGCAGGGCTGTTCGAGACAATGCTAGCCGCCATCCCATCCATGAACGCGAACCCATCCGCGGGGTAGGGCGGCGCGCTGTTCGAGGACGACGCATAGAGCTGGATCGTGAACAGCGTGTCTCTCTTCGCGAACGCAGTCGAGTCGAGCGGGACCGCGTTGATCGCAGAGTTGCTGCCGCCGTAGAGTTCAACCTCCACGAACCACGCCGTGTCGGACGAGAAGCCCTGGTTGGCCATGTACGTCACGAACGCCGTGATGGCGGCGGTCGACATTGGCGACCCGGAAGGCGTCATGATCGACTTGGTGTAGAAGGTGTCTGGACCCTCTGGGGCAGTGCTAGTGTTCAATGGCTGACCAGCGAGGACAGAGACGCTGTTGATGTAGCTGCCGGGGGAGATCGTCGTCCCCGACGGGGCGGGGAGGGTCTTCAGGTATGGCGCGAGGGTGGCGTTGAGTTTGCTAGCGTCACCATACCATGCACCTGTCCAGCCGACGGAGACGTGCGACTTGGAAGGGCCAGCGCCGAACACGAGCTCGGCACCGAACTCGGGAGCGATGTTGGACGCGGCGAACGTCTGGAAGGACGCGATGGCGTTGGAGGCAGTTGCAATGTCCATGCTGTCCCAGCTATACTGGAAGACGATGGCTGAAGCTGGTGCGGGGAATGTCTGAACCTCAATGGAGGCGACGATACCAAACGAGGGGGATGCTCCGCGGATTGCCTGAAAGGTACGAATTAATACATGAAATGAAAGCAGCACTCTATTAATGCTCACCCAGAAGAGATCCGTATTAACTGTCGACGAAGCGGTGACGATGGTGCCGTTTGCGAGGACCACAGTTGCAGACTTGATCACGTCGAGCGTTAAACCCCACGCGCGACTGGTGAAGCCAAATCCACCTAAATCACGTCAATCACCGAGTTGAAGACAATTCATTTTGCGTCAAGCTAACCGTATCCGGAATGGCCACCAATGCCGACATAACTGCATGTGCCGTGGGGAATCGCGCGCCCAGCGGCATTGAGGGCAAGCGCTATATCTCCCAGCCTGTTTCCCGTCTGAATAACGGCGGTGTTATTCGACGAGCGCACGGTTATCGCTTTCATTTTGCTCATATCGATAACCAATGCCCCGCTATTCCCGCCGAGGCCATTAGCAATATAGGAGTGCTGTAAATTAACAGTACGTCAATGCGGCGGCGTGATAATAATCGGATGGACGTACGCCTCCACTGCGGGCGACAACTTGCATGCCCTGCGCCGTGCCGGCGAGAACGGCCTCGGCAACCTGCTGGACAGTGGTAGGGAACGCAACGGCGGCAGGGGAGATCGTGAACCGTCTGTTGACTAAATTCCGTGTTAAAAAGTGAACAACATCCAGCCGTCTAATCACCACACTTACAAGCTAGGGCGGCAGAAGAGTAACCTGAGTCTCCAGGGAAAAACGCGGTGATGCCATTTGCAGTCAGATTTTGGTGCAGGCCAGTGGGGGGAGTCGAGGTCGACGTCGTTTGCGACCACTGCTGATTGGGTCCGCCGGTGCAAGTCCAAATTTGAACCTACAAGTATTTGAGGACACAATGCTTCGAGGAAGAGGAGATACGCACAAGGTTGCCGTTCGCTACGCTGCCGTCGGTAAGATCCAAGCAACTCGATTGCCCGCTCCATTGGATCGTGCTCCCTGAAACCGTCCATTTCTGGTTCGGCCCCCCAGAGCAAGTCCAGATTTGCATCTTATTGCCGTTGGTTGCAGCACCATTGGTGACATCCAAGCACTTGGTGCCGAAGATTTGCAGGGTCGACCCAGAGATGGTCCAGGTCTGCGTAGTGGCGCCCCCAGAGACGCAGTCCTCGATCTCGACAACCGCGCCGTCGGCATTAGATGCAGCGGAGAGGCATTTCGCGGAGTTGGCACTGGGGTGGATGAACGTGGCGGCGGCGGCGCCCAACAGAACTGTAAGGAAGGAAAGTGAAGTGAGCATCTTGGGGGGAGAGTCTGAGACTCAGAGGCGGATGAAAAATGAGAGACGCGGATCCCCTTTATATAGCAGGTAACCGCCTGGACCGGAGCAGTGAGCCCGCAGATGTGTAACATTTACATACAGTCGGGACTTCGGGTGTTTCAAGGGCGTGTGGAGAGTCGCCGCGGCTAGCATCGCCAAGCCGCCGCTGGGTTGTGTCGTAACCAGCTAAAAGCAACCACATCGAAACCAAGAATTGCTACTTTCGCGTCGATACGAGTGGATGGGATGCCTGAGTCTTCGCAAGAGTGGTCGCCGACATCAGATCAGGCCGACGTCAGATCCGCACTGCCCGCTCGTCGGAGGATTTTAACTGATTGGCATCTGGAATGAACTGAGTAAATGAAAGGGGCTCGGCTCATGGAGTGCATGAACCCGGAAGGTGGTGGACTCCACCAAAAATGTAGATCCCATCAAAGGGCTTCGTGACACCGGCACTCTTATTATAAGTACGGCCTTGCCAGCCCCGGCCACAACTTGACAAGGCTTTAAGATCCTGGCGCCCAACTGTCAAGCCTCTATCCATGCCCTGCGAATAGCACTTTAAAATGCGAAAGGGCCGTGCAAGATACCGTTTGGACACACTTCTTGTCCGCGACCCCCACCACCACGACCATCTTTGGAACTGCTGGGACTTCCACCTCCACCTCCTCTCCACCTCCTAGTGGTGCTCTTGTGCCTGTTCCACCCGCAACGGCTTGCACCCTCGTCGCGGCTCTAGCCTCTCTGAGGTGACGCTGAAATGGGAAAAGTGCAAAAAGAGACACTGGCATGTGAGGCTTACACAGTTTGAAGTTTCTTCTAGTTGATACCCCCCGTCCATGGACATGAAGTCCTCTCGGGAAGCTGTTGTCGATGGCCAAGTCCTTCCCCGGAGTGTCGTGACTATCCGTTTTATGATATCGGGCTCGTTATGTACGTCGGCTCGCAGTCTTGCCACTATCCCCTGATCCCAGTGACACCGTTGTTGTCCCCACTGCGGGCATTCTCTTGATTCTTTCACTTCTCAGCTCACATTTTGTACTTAGCGAGCTTTTTTTTTAAAAAAAAAGAGCCAGAAGCGGTGCAATGACGCGTTCGACAAGCTAGTCACTGTATCTCCCGAGTCCGTTGAAGTTCTGCGCAAAGCGTACAAGGAGGACACACACTAGAAGGCTTGATTCACAAGGTACGTCTACACTACAGGCAACAACGCCTCAAGGACTACTTGCTCGCTGCTCTCGGCTTTCATGTTGCCTCCAGTGATGTGGCCGCACCTGTTCCGCCGCTTGTCCGCCGCTCTATTCGCAAACCGATGCGAATTTGGGT
Source organism: Mycena capillaripes (assembly GCA_029204075.1). Taxonomy (NCBI): domain Eukaryota; kingdom Fungi; phylum Basidiomycota; class Agaricomycetes; order Agaricales; family Mycenaceae; genus Mycena; species Mycena capillaripes. Next base: position 2,049,773 of record JARHKZ010000017.1, read on the forward strand.
GGAGAAAGCATCCAATGTCGCCAGCTACGACAGTAGGGTGGCATGTCCCGCAAATCTACACCTGTAGACAGCTCCGCGGCGCTGACTCGGTTTATCCAACCCACTACTTCGCAAAAATCTGTATCGCGCCGGGTCTCCGACTCTTCATCTCCTCCAACGCGTCCTTTGAAGCTTGTTCAGTCCTCTTGCAAGCGCCTTTTTGCGCCTCCCGTGTCGAATCCATGCCAGTATGTCTCTTTTTCTCTTTTCTTTCCTTTCCGTCCTCTGGGCTCCCGACTGGCTTGTCGCGAATTTGGGGTTCGGACGTCGTCCTGTGGGCGCGAGTGACGGCCGGGTCCGAGAATCCGCGTGCACAATCCAATGCGCGAGTGCCCCCGGTGCTCTTGCAGATGGCAGAGAGCGCCGAGCGGACGAGGATCCGATTTTCTCTCGCGTGTCATTTCTTTTTGTGCGCTCGGCCAGGGTTTGCGCGTACAGTACGTGACCGCAGCATGTTCAGATAAGGCTGGCCTTTCACCGCATGCGGCACGTCTCGGGTTGTGTAGGGAGCGCATTGGGCAACAATCGTCGCCAGGAGCGAGACAGTTTTACGCAGCCTCCGCTGGAAACGGTTCTGGTTTAACATTATCGAAAGCTAGATCGATGCCTGAGGGATCAATGACGCGTCTCTCTGGATGTATCGCGGTTGCTGACTGTGCTTGTTGCGTACACCATCATTCTGTAGATTCAATGCCTGTCGCCGGCGCGCCACGACGTGCAGGCAGTGTTCGCGAACAACTCGCGGTTGTGCGGGTCGTGCCTCCCGGTCGTGGGCGTCAGACTCCTTGTGTCTCATAAACCACGAATCTCGTCTAGATTCAAGAGTACAATAGACCTTATTTTTCTTACATACATATATAAATTTTATAAGGTATTCGTAGGCCATAATAAATGCGACTTCGCCAATGCAGAGAAGGCAGCTTCATCAACGTTGTTCATTTTGTTGAGTATCTGGAGATTGTCGGCGCAGCGGGTCCCGCTCACCTCCCCTAACACAGATGTAACATTATTGAATCGTGCCTGCGCGCCTTCATACGCAGCTCGTGCTCCCGAAATATCCAACTTGGCGGCGCAGTTATAGGCGAGCAGCTCTAAAGTCTGAGCAATGCCAAGGGGGGAACCCAGGGATTGGGTTGTTGAAAGAGCGCGCGCTGTGAACCCCAGAGCTTCGTCATGCGATCCCAGACATATCAGGTTGGCCGCGACGATCTGCAGGGTTTCGCCGATTCTGAATTCATCCCCAGCCCGTTCAGCGTGGGCCAGTGCATGTTTTGCGATGGGAAGCGCTTGTGCATAGTCGTTGCGCCGGGTGTATATCCGGGCCATGAGATAAAGACATTCGGAGGTGCTGGCTGGACATTCCATATCCTCGAATATCTCTTTCGCAGGATCAAGCGCCTCGAGAACCTCCGAGTCTTTATGGTCAAACCAAAAAAGGAAAGCCCCGAGTCCGAGCAAACCACGAGCGACGTGATATCTATCGCTCTCATCGTAGGAGAGGTCGGCCTTCGCCTCGAGAACAATATCGCGAATGTCGCTTGGGTTTCTGGACATGAGCATCCAAGTTTCCGCTAGATCCATTGAACATTCGCCTACACGGAGACGGTCTGGTCCATCGGGTAAGCTTTTGAAGCCGCGACACGCCTTTTGAAAATGTCGACAAGCCTCTTCATAATCATCCAAGCGCAAGAATATCTTTCCCAGACATCGGTGAGCTTCTGCAACCTGGAGCATGTTTTGGGTAGCGCGCGCCACCTTCAGTGCATGTAGGCCGACCACCGTGCTGGGCTTAGTCCTGCTTTGGTAGAGGCTAAAGGCAATGAGAGCCTCGAGCGCATGTGGGCGTAAAGTCTGAGCGTCGACCTGCATGAGAAGACTTTGTATATTCGTCTGCTCTCTCCCCAGGGCAAGCACATCGCCCATGAATTTGGCGTCATCGGGACTAGATTTGTACACAAGGACATATTGATAGCAGATGTCCTCTACCTGTTGTCGGATTTTCATCGGGATGCGCTGTTGCTGCCCCATATACGATTGAATGGTGGGACGAACAAAGATGCGGGAAGTCTCGAAAACCTCGCCACTTTGTTCAATCAATGCTGCGGTCAGGAGAATATCGATAGCGGCGATGTGTGAAGCCAAGGTCGGTGTCCACCACGCCAGGTTACTGCCAGTTGTCCCCGCCGGAAGCATGGAGAGGACGGCGAGAAGTGTGGATGCCTCGGGATTTGAGGCTACGAATTCGCGATTCACCGACATGGCGATTGTACGGTCCATATTTGATATCATTCCTGTGCCCGTTTTCTTCCACTGGTCCAGCAAATATTCTGGGGAGAGTCGCAAATGCTTTCCGGCATTGGCCATGAGAACTATGGCCAAAGGGATCCGGTCAATGGCATCCAAGAGTTCATCGAGCTTCGGCCCATCATCAGCTACACCCGGATATATTTTTTTGAAAGCGGCGATGGCCGCAATTCGATCTAATGAGGGCAGTTTTTGGTGGTACCATTCGATATCGTCAGAGGGAGGGAAGGCCGAGGTCATGGTGACCAGGAGAGTGATATGCGGAAGCTTGGCAAGTCGAAAAAGGATATCGCGGACTTTGTCCTGATCACGAGAGAGCCACGGGGTTTCGAAATTGTCGAGGAGCAATACCCTTCGATCCTTCGAGGCGTCGAGCTCCATGATGAGAGGTTCGAGAGTATCATATGAATCTGCCGTGATGCGAAGCTGAGCGTAAAGGATGCGGCGGAGAAGATCGGCCGACTTGGCTTCTACGCAAGGAACCCAGAACTGGTGCTACTTCCGAAATATGTCTTTCACGACGGCACTCTCCATGACGGCTAGTCCTAGACTAGTTTTTCCCATTCCTCCCGGCCCGGTTATGCACACTCGGGAAGTAGCTTCGGCGGCGAGAAGGGAAGCAATTTCGCGGACAGCAGACTGGCGCCCAACGAATATTTCCCGCCTTGGAGGGATATCTTGCAATGTTGTCGGTGCGGTATGAGGCTTCTTGATATCGTCGACCTTTTTCTCGATTTGAACAAGAGCCTCGGTCACATTGACAAGCTGCTCCGCTGCTGCAGAGCCGTTCAATTTGATCGTAGAAAGAATTTCCTCGGTGCGATTCTCGGCGCGAATCGCGTGCGAAAACTATGGAGAAATCGGTACGCACACCAACAGAGTAGGAGAAACGTACCTGGAACTCTTGCAAAGCCACATCCAAAAGGGTGACACAGTTGCTGACTTTTCCTTTATTTAGGTCACCGAAAACGATTAAAAGCCATCGCTTCTGCTGTTTGATTTTGTCCAGATTTTTTCTGATCTCGTCGAGAATACTGGGGGCAGAATTCAACATAGGTAGACCAGAGATTAAAGATGAACGGACGATTGAAGATGCTTGATGCTAGCCTGCAGATCCTTCGAGGCGCTACCACCTACTGGGATAGCATCCCTAATTCTGAGCATAAGCCGATGGACACGCCTTTGAACGACCTTGACACTTTCTTCGATGGCAGTTGCAGTCTGTTCTACGTGAGCTTTCGGGTAAAGTGGATTCGGAAGGTGATACATGCCTCACAAGCTTCGATGACCTTGATTGCGACCATCACAAACTCCGATAGGCCTGGCACCGGCAAGATACCGGCCACACTTCCTAGTGCTGCGGCCGCTTCCTTGCTCGCCCTGATCGTGTACTCTGTGGTGGTCGGCGAGCCTTTCTCGTCCTCATATGAAGTTCGCTAGAAAATAGTCAGAGAACTGTACGATGGCAAGAAGAACACATCATACGCTGGTGGTGTTACTCAGCGGAAGGGGTCCGGAGACAATTTTTGCGCTCCGAGGAAAACATGAAAAACACCCGGCCATATTCTGAGTTTACCTAGACGGAGTAGGCCTTTCAATTTCAGCACTGGCTCAGGGAAAGGACTGGGAGCACTTCGACGTAGAGGCGATCTTACTTATGTTGAGCACTAGCGGGTCCGATGCGTCAAAGAAACGCGCGCTTGTACCTTGATTCGCCATACGGCAGCGCAGTGAATTATTGCCCGATAATGACATATAATACCGAAGGAAAAGGATCAAGAGTGTGTGTCGACCGCGAAATGGAGAAGAACTCCGGAGGAAACCGTGAAAGACGTGATTTTGACCACGGACCGCAGAACGAGTAAGGCTGATGTAGGGTGGCCTTTTCATATGCCAGGCTGGAATCCGCTAGAATCATTAGGCATGACATGTGGGGTGGAAATAGACTGTCAGGCGGAGACAGATAGTGCTAGCGCTGGAGGGAGAGAACATGGCAGCTGCCAGCATCGGCCCAATCGTGAATCCGCGACTGACAACTAGCAAACCGGTTGACAAGATAAGGGGGTTGTGCTGAAGTTCTACAGAGGACTGCAAGGTTTCGGCGCCACAAAACCGGACAAAATTTGAAAAGTTTCGGCTAGATTCCTCCCGGATCAACACTAGCGCCTCTTGGGCGTCTTACCCTGGATAGTAAGGAACACAAGTAACCACTCTTCAGATTGAGCGTCGTACCTTTTTGAGGAGAATCCTGTGAACCAGTAAAATAAAAGATCCATAGTTCCGGATTCGCCCACAGTGCCATGAATGTAACCGAAGACTTGGCGAGTGGTCTAATTGACAAGGAGGCCGAGTACCAATTGGGTGGATTAACAATGCAGCTATGAAAGTGAGGCACGGGTCAAGACTGAACCGATGAAACAAATTCGCCTATTCTCAATTGTCATCGAGTGAGTTGAGGTGTCAGTATAGGCGTGTCGAATTTATGCTGGATCGCTGTTGAATCACCTTAAGTTGAAGGAGGGAATGACGAATAAAACCTTCGCATCATGTCCCGAAAGAGGTTGAGTCAAATTGCGATACGAGATGACGCCAGGGGTCGGAAATCGTTCCGTTCCGCATTGGACGTGAATCCAAGTATATCGACCGTATTTTGGGAGATGGACCGTATTTTTCTTTTGCTATCGCGCAGCGAAGAACTCTCGCAGGCACTGACAAGTCAAACTTGAAGCTCAAATGTCAGGCATTCTGGTCGAAGTAAGTTTGTCGACCAGGAGATAAGGAAGAGAGACGCGGCCCCACCGACGTCGAGAATGACCTTGAGAATAGCTTGAACGACGAACGTATCGGATCGGAAAACCTCTGATAATACGGAGCCGGGTTGGGTAACGTCGAGAGTGAATGAGCAGAAGCAGCGAAAGTTTCGGGTGGCTGGCCGTTTGAAGTCCCTGGCAGTAACGTCCTCCGGCTGGCTGGTGCGCATGTTCGAAGGCCACGAAAATTGAAGGAAGGAAATCGGAAGTTTTGGGCTTCGGCCAAGATCCGTGTTCTGAGCCTTTGATGACGGCATAGCAGCGAGGATGGGCACATTTTACGTCCATGGACCATGGCGAGCTCGGAGTGCATGAAGCCGGAACTTGAAGGTGGCACTCGACCAAAAATGTCGATCCCATCAAACGGCCTCGTGACACCAGCAAAGGTCCAGACTTGGACGCGTCGCCTACGCGTCGTGCAAGGCCTTAACAGGCGTTCCCAGCCCCGGCCGCAACTTGAGTCTTTGTGATCCTGGCGCCCAACTGTCAAGCCCCTATCCATGCCCTGCGAATAGCACTTTAAAATGCGAAAGGGCCGTGCAAGATACCGTTTAGACCAAGTTTAGACACACTTCTTGTCCGCGACCCCCACTACCACGACCACTGCATGTTTGGAACTGTTGGGACTTCCACCTCCACCTCCTAGTGATGTTCTTGTGGTATGTGCTTGTTCCACCCCACACCGCTGCCAAGCGCAAGAACGGCTCGCACCCTCGTCGCAGCTCTAGTCTCTCTGAGGTGGAGCTGAAATGAGAAAAGAGCAAAAAGAGACACAATGTGAGGCTTACACAGTTTGAAATTTCTCCCTAGTCGATACCCTGACAGTCCATGGGTCCTCTCGAAAAGCTGTTGTCGATGGCCAGTGTCCATCCGTTTTATGATATCGGGCTCGTTATATACGTCGGCTCACAGTCGCGCTGGACCATGTCAGTATCCCCTGATCCCAGTGATACCGTTGTTGTCCCTCTGCGTGCGCTCTCTTGATTCTTTCATTTCTCAGCTTACATTTTGTCCTTAGCGAGCCAGAATCAGTACAATGACGCGTCCAACAAGCTGGTCGCTGTATCTCCCGAGTCCGTTGAAGTTCTGCGCGAAGCGTACAAGGAGGACGCGCACTAGAAGGCTTGACTCACAAGGTACGTCTACATTCGCGCGCTCAAACCTTTCTTCCCTCTCTTGGCTCATTCTGTTCCAGTTTCTCAAGGCAGCTGGGGATGCTCGCCAGCCAGACACGAGCGGACTGGAGCACAAGACGAAATACATCCCTTCTGACCTAACGAAGAGCCTCTCCCCTGCTCTCAGCGAATCAAAATCGGACAGAGGTGTGAACCGTGACCCCATCATTCCTTGGTCTGTGTCTCGAAATACAGGCACACGCCGCCGTGGAGGATGGTGACGACGCGTCCGAGGCGCCACTTACACCCAAAGCCACCGCGTGCCTCCAAAAGCCGAATATACGCGCGTATATTGACCTATCTTCAATCCAGCGTCCTCAATGCTCTTCTAATGGGTGAATGTGAACACACCAAGAACAAAACAGACTCTCGCTGAAGTACTACACAGTGAAGCTGACCATTGCAACTCTAATCTCGTTCATCACCATCGCACTTGCTATGGTGCATAGTTTCTTTTCCGTTTTTTTCTTTCTTCTCGCGCACCATGCAGCGAGTCACGCACAAGCCCACCGAGTTTTCCGGGCAGAAAGGAATATTCGAAAGACGCTGCATGGCGACCTGCGTAAGTTGTTTAGTACCCATAACTTGGGCTCGTCTTGATTCACGGCTTGCAGAACTGCGGAGGATTTCAAGATCCAAATTGTATGCTTAGGGAGTTATTCCCAGTTGTAGGAATGAAGGGTACCAATTTCTTTGTTGGCCAGAATTATGATGAATGTGTCTGTTACTTCCTCCTCCTTTTTGTGTCCCACCTGCTACTAGTCCACAAATTTTTCAAGCACCGAAACAAAGGCGAGAAGCGAGAGACCCCTTTGTACTCGATGTGCATTCACGATGGATAGTACATATGTGTATGCGTCAAACGGTGTTTAGCAGAAGGACCTTGGTCCGATTCCGTGCCAGGTTATGGTCCAGATCATGTTCTTTCATCTCCTTCTTTTTCTACTTATTACGTATGCAGCCAGCAAAGGGAATGAGATAGGCCCAATAGCAGTAGTTTGATTCTGAAAACGGACGTAGGGAGAGAGACGATTAGAACCTCCTGTTAATCACGCTTGGGGATATCTGTTTAAAAGTAAATCATATGAGATACAATTCAGCGGCTAGCGTACTATCTCAAACATACTTTGAATACCAAGGTGTTATCAGGAGCGACCGTGACCACCATTGCTCAAAGGCTACATAACAGCAATTGCAGGTGAGCACGCTTTTGGCGACAAGGATGAGATGCACGTACTCCAACGCAGAGAGATCCGTGGGTTCAGTAGTGGAAAATGTCCGACATCCTTGATCAGCATAGGCGTTGGTATGTCAACGACGAAATGCACGAGTTTTAAGCAAGAGAATGCCGATATTTCTCTGTCGAGTGCGGAGAAAACCGATTGAACATCCTCAACTATCACATTCTGTAAACAGAATCGGATAGCTCGGATGCGACCACGATTTTCGGGACGGATTGTGCTGAGGATGGCTAAATCCAGTTCAGAATCGAAGCCATAAAGCTCTATTTCCAGTTGGTTCAGTCGTCCAAAGACTGAGAGATCGATCCGGGTGCCTGCGCCCATCTAACACGCCCAATATTAGTGACCACATCGTTCGATGGAATGATGATAGATAACTCACATTGGTCATCTGTAATGAGACCATCTCTATGGCGTCGAATGCAGGAGCTAAGACATCCTCCAACTCGTGAGTGCTGCTGCAAAGTCGCAAAGCTTTCAGACCACGGAGATCGAATGGGAACTGGACATCATCCAGCCACCATTGGATTTTTTCAGGATAATTATGCCGAATGATTTCGAGTGAGTCCAGCCTTATCCGATCACAGACGAAGTCCTCGCACGGAGAACCTGTTGATCGGCAATCGTCAAAATGGCAGTCGATTGTGAGGTGCCTGAGATTCGGAGAACATTGTCGCCAGATGAACTGAAAGTCATCCTGGCTTTCAAAGCCAGACTCCGCCCCCAACCCGAACGATACAAGGGAGGGTAGGCTGATCAGCCGTTGGAAAAGAATCACCTCCTGTGGATGCGGTTGGCGGTGGAGAGCGAGATCAAGTGTTGTCAACCGCGGCCAAGGAAGATCGGTGAAATGCGCGAGAAATTCTGGATGATGAAACTCCAGGTATATATCCAGCTTCGATATATACCCTACGAGATGCGGCGAAGTGTCCAGAATGGCCAACAATCGAGAGACGTCAGAAGAGGAGTCACTAGGATCGGGGACATCGATGCAGATCGAGGAGAAAAGGCGAGATTGAGCAGGATAAACCCAGCAGGAGTTGACCATGGCGCATGCCCGCAAGTCCTCTGCATCATGGACAAAATTTAACGTATAGTTCAGTAGCTCTGGAAGGTCAAGTGGATGTCCCTGTTGTTCCATTGACTCCTGGGCGGCGGTTATCCTTCGGATTGGAGCTCTCAAAGATAAATCGTACCTGGCGCGCAATTCCAATCAAACGGAAAAGTTTGAGCAGATGATCGGGGCATTCTCTCAGAATATAAATGCGAAGAGTTCGGGCGGGGAGCGCCACTGACACCGGCGATATCGCCACGTCGGACCGCCGAACCAGGGGGTACGCCGCGAAGTTCAGACGAACTCACCGCGTTTCGCCGCGTCGGAGGACGTTTGTACCATGCTCATATATTGTAGATACAGTACTACCCCGACAACGCGCATACAGAGGTGGCAGATTTTGATGGTCTAGGATTTCTTCAAGGTTTTTGCGGTGTTGATCGGGTAGTCGGCGTGGGCGTGGACGTGTAACAATTTGCCGGGCCTTGGCGTAACCAATTAGTCGATCAAACTTAGACGAAAGACGGGAAGCTCACAAACTACGTCGGGTGTCCTTTCGAGTGGCTCTTTCGTCTCCAAAGAACATCAAACTACTATATATATATACAAGCTATGTACATAAATGCGTCGATTACATCTACATGAAATACAATCACGAAGCAACAAAACGGTCGGCCCACCAAATCCACCAGAAATCCCGATAAATGTAAAAGATCGCCCTACGTCCGCACCCAGCCGCGGCACTTGTCTACGCCTGCGCCACACTCGCAGTCGTTTGCACCCGGTGGGCGGCTGGTCCGTTTGGCCCCCATTCTTCTAGCGGTCTCGAACGCATACTGCGCCTCGGGATCGTAGTCGAAGGTGAGCTCCGTCCCCGCAGGGATGCGCTGGATTGCGATGAACGCGAGAAAGGCGATGTATTGCTGTGGGCAGAGCGCATCAGCCTCACACGACGGAAGGAGGGAAATACGGGGAGGAAAGGGAGAGAAAGGGGAAGGCGAACCTGCGGAAGGGTATCATGGACGACGGGCTGCACGCGCAGATTCGGAGCGCACGAGTGGCTGCAAACAAATTCAGTCAGCCATCCGGCAAGCTTTGCGAGGGGGAGGGGGGCACGCACTTGATGAACCGCGTCCAGTTTCCTGAAAACGCCGTCAGCTTTCAATTCAGTGTCCAGGTTCCAGGTAGTGGGAGGCGTACCATAATCCATGGAGTCGACGCTGTACCTTTCATCCGATGGTGCGTCATCCTCTTCTGAGTAGTCCAGGTCGAAGCAATACTGCTTCGCCTCGCCCGTGAGCGCCTCCGCATCCCTGCGCGTACTGCGTCAAAAGGAAGGGCCAATCAGAATATAGAGCGCGGCAAAGTGGACATGTACACGAACATGAGTTTCCTGCACATCGTCAGTCGAGGTACTAAGGAAAGATGTGGACGAACGACGCACCCAGTGTACACGCCGAGTACCGTCCCACTCATGATGTCCTCCGGCACGCGCACCCCCCACCCGTAGCGCGCCGTCTTGAAAATCTCGACCGGAAAGCGCCGTGGGCGCTGCGCGACGCGGTTCCTACACGTCTCCGGGCAGGTACAATACTACATATCCCAATCAGATCATTCGCTCTTCCTTCACATGCAGAGTGAGGAGACGCACGGGATTGCACTCGACGACGACGTCGTTTGGCCTGTATGTGAAGTTGAAGAGACCCTGCGTGTGGATGAGCGCATGGGCGAACAGGGAGAGAAGAGACGCACTTCGGTGTAGGCGAACCCTTGCTCGCTGTCCTGGCAGGACGTCTCGCGGTTGCTATCATCGCATTCCTCCCCTTCGTGCTTGTGCTGGCAGAAAGGGAAGCATTCCTGCTCGGTGAATGGCGTCGCGGCATCACTGCGTACAGCACGACTCTCGTCAGAAAGAAGGCAAGGGAGAAAAAAGAAAGGAAGGGACGTACGGATCGGGATTGATCTTGAAGGGGACCTTCCCCGGGTGGTACTTGTCCTCCAGGTACACAAACTCGCCGCCGTGCAGCGACGCGGGGATCTCCTCGTCGTCGATGTCGTTGACAAACGTGATTCCAGCGGCGCCGTCACAGCTGAGCGCGAGCGCAGACCACGTAGTTTCTGTCTGTAGACGCCTGCGCAACAATCAGTCTCCGGAAGCGCGATTCAGAAGCAAAGAAGACAAGAAAAGGATGAATGAGTGGTATTAAATGGGAATTGATAGGACATTGTACGTAGTCCGCGAGTGTCGACACTCACAAACTCTTCACCGTCTCGCGCGCCTTGCCCTTCCGCAATGAGCCCACGGGGAGCGACGGTGGGCGTGGGACGATCGCCGTCGACGCTGACGCCGCTGTCTTCCCGACAGCCTCGGTCCGACTGCTGCTGCTGATAGTGCTGATAATGCTGTTGCTCCGCGTCATACGACCACCAGAGCTCTGCGTACGGGGACGTTCGCCACTGCTCGGAGTCGTCCACCCAGGGATATCATTATTGCTATCTTTAGTCTGAGGCTCGACCTTGTACCGCGGAGAGTCGTCGTCGTAGTCGTCGTCGTCGGGGGCTCTGCGCTTCAGCAGGCGCCGCGGCAGTGGATGGCTCATGGATGGCGCTGGGGTCGCTGAGGCGGAGGCGCGCGTCGAGGGTCCAGCACTGGGGGTGGTGGGCTTGCGGAGAGGGGAAAATCCGGCCTCAAACGATTTCTCCGACGGGATCTTCTGCGGCCTAGTGGACGGGGCCGACCCGAGAAACGCTGGTCGTGCGGTGGTAGTGGATTGTGGCTTAGGAGACGCATTTGGTCGCGTTTTATCGGCCGCTGAAGTGGAGGTGCGCGTCGAGGACCCAGCGCTGCGGGTGGTGTCTTTGGGGAGATCCTCGAGCGTAATCGTCCGCGAGAAGGCCTTCTGCGCCAAAGTGGACCTGGACGACCCGAGCGGCCCTGGCGGTTTGTCGGCGGTGGTAGCAGATGGCGGCCTGGGAGGCGGCCGTGCGGGCGAGGCGTTCGGTCCTGGCCTATCCTTATCGGTCCGTGAGGTGCTTGTGGGGTTGTTGGGCAGCGAGGCGGATCCGGATCTGCCCGTCGAGAGCGGATCGCGGGGGACGGGGATGGGAAGGGCGCGTCGCTTGGGCGGAGGGGGTGGGGCGGCATTGACCGGCGAGGTAGCCTTGCGTTTGACTCCGCTGGGTTTGGGCAAGGGTTTGGTCTGCGGGGATGCGTTGGTGCCGAGAAATTCGATGGAGTCCGCCGAAGAAGAGACGGAAATAGCAGGGGAGCCGCGGCGGGGAGGAATTGGGATGGAAGGCTTCGGTGTGCTGATAGCGCGAAGACGCGATGGAGAAGCTATCGGAGCGACTGGAGTGCGAGGCTTGGGGATGACGGGTGCGGGCCCACCTGAAGGGGGGAGACGCGAGGAGGAAGTTGCTGTTGGCGGAGGGACTGGAGTACGAGACGTTGGAACGGTCGTTGGAGGCACGTCCCGTGGACGAAGCCGCGACGGCCCTGCTTCTGCATTGAGGGGAAGGCGCGAGGGTCCGGCCTGTGCGTTTACTATTTGGCTGCGGCGCGGAAGACGGGCTGGCGCCGGTATTCCAGTACGACCTTCAGGATCTTGCGGCCATAGATGAGGATACAACGTTTTCTTTTCCACCATGAGCTTCTCCATACGGCTCATCATCTTGGCGCACTCTTCTTGAAACTCGGCGAGCTCGTTTGGGGTTGGCTCTTCGTACCCTTGTTTCAGCTCGCGCGTGCGAGTGTTCACGATGTCCGTCGTCCCCCAGAGTTGGATGTCCGGTGGAGGCGTGTTAGGTAGGGCGGCAAGTCGCTTGGCAGTCCATTCAAGCGTGGGCAAGTGGTGACTGGTGGTGCTCGGTCCCTCCCAGGTCGTACTCGTTCCGTCGCTTCGCTTCCAGCCCTCCCAATGTACCTACCAAAAGGGTGAAATGCCGAATCCGTGAGATGCAAGCTATATACCTCGTATCTGTGATACCATCATTAATGTTAGCTAGGAGTATTGGAGCTTGGACGCACTTCATGTTTCCGTTGTAGCCCACTTCCTCCCCAACAATCTCCATGCGAAAATCTCGGTCGCCATCAGAACCCCAATCCTCTGTCGGAGACGGAGAAGGCGACCACAGCTGTCTTGCATCGTCTTTTTCTTTGCGCTTGGCGCGCCTTGCCGGAGTGGGCCTATGCCTTTGTTTAATACCTCAAAGGAATGAAATGGCCGAAGTCGCGTACATGGAATATTGGCCACGCGGAGTCCACTCGTTTGGAGTAAGAGGGTGAGGATGGTTCTGTGTGTTCAAGAAGATGCAGAGAAACCTCGACAAACATGTTGAATTTCAACTTTGAACTCCCTTGTCATATTTTACATGGAAATTTTGCCCCCTAGGCTCGCCATCCTCACATGGAGAGGAGAGGTGGCTCGGACAGAGGATCAACTTGAGCGGGAAAAACGGCTTGGACTCTATGCGCAGTGGCCAGAATTCTGGATATATGATACTGACAACATTATCGACGATGCCCTTTCGAAGTTTATGGAATGGAGAATGCGGGTGCACTTGCGGACCGATCTCATGGAGAAGACCGAGTCAGTAACTTCCATGGCAATTCTGCCACGTTGAATGCTGATTTCGATAGGCAGCGTTTTCAAAGTCACGGTCTTTGGCTAGCAGCCCTCGACCAGGAAATTGAGGACGTGGCTGCGCTCGAAGCCGGATTGGCCGGGTGGAGGGGCGACTTGATCTCCCAGTGCGAACAGCCGCCTGTAACGCTGTCCCTGATACCACAGACAGAGAGGCGTCATCGCGAATCGAAAATTGTTTCCCTCCTGACGGTGTTAACCACGCTATGGAAATCTCAGATCTCGCGCCATCGACAAGACAACTGGGTCCAGGACGATGAATACCTGGAAAGGGAGATTACCTGCACTTTGACACAGGAACGAAAGCTCGTCGACAAACTGTCGCTTTGGACGATCATACGAAGATGGAAGGAAGAGCGGAAGCCAAGTGCGTAGTATTTGTTCTTTAGTTTGCTATTCAATGCCTTTAGAAGCTTTTTCCGCAGCATTAGACTCATCTCATCAGGCAGAGACGAAGGCTTCGGCGGCCACTGCTAGGACGACAACACCGTAACCCATAGTTTCCTTTCTGTTTCACTCTCTCTTAGCCTGCGATCCCCAACAGCGGCGAAGAAGTTCAGAACCGAATCACATCAAAATCATCCAAGTCTCATCGCAACGCACGTCCCAACGTTCTCCTCATTAATACCGCAACAACACCGTACTTAATGCAGTTTTCTTTCATTCTCGCTCTTTCTTAGCCTGTGATCCTCAATAGCCGCCAAGAAATCCAGAATAGGTGGAATCGCATTGCCCGTGAGGCAGGGTCTGCGAAAATTGCGTTCATCAACGAGATTGACGATGAAGAATTACCGCCCAATATCGGCGTCTTATTTCAATATTTGGAGAGAAGCTACCTTTTGTGCGTTCAACCTGTTGATGCCAAATATTCAATTAATTAAATCTGACGAACGTCTTAGCGAGGCAGGTCTGAATCCTAAAATATCTCCTCTGGTTGGATGTCGCTGTAAAGGTGCCTGTGCGGCATCCTCGTGCCACGGTCAATCGAGTGTTCCAGCATACAATCAGGTTCAATTCCGTATCTCCAAAGTTTTTGAAATGTTCATTTTTGCGCGACCAGGCTGGACGTGTGAACAGTAATGTTTCTGCGATCTTCGAGTGCAACGATGTGAGTCGATGCATGTCCTACTCGTGTCGTGTGATTGAATTTGAACATAGAAATGCTCCTGTCCACCCAAATGCACCAACCGCATCGCCCAAGGTCCCAGGCAGTTCGGAATCCAGATTTTCAAGACAGAAAAATGCGGATGGGGGGTGCGTGTCAAGTTCGACGTTAGAAAGGGAACTGTGATGGGGATCTACACTGGGTAATTATCGCCAACCTTCTGCATGAAACAATCATTGATCGTCCGGGTTGGATTTCAACAGACTTCTTATGTCGGTCCTGTTGGCCGTTGTAATTCTTCAACCTCTGACCAAAAACGAACACAGACGGCGGGAAGACGCTGAAAACCTGAGGCACAACGACCCGAGATGGTCCTACTGCTTTTCGCTGGATGCAATGGAGACCACTGACGACGAAAACGAAGAACCACCGGAAAATTCGTACAGCGTTGATGCTTTTGGCTGCGGTACGTGGATTCAAATATTTTTTGACAAAGAGCGTAGAAGAGCTAATCTTCCGGTTTGGTCGCAGGAAACTGGACCAGGTTTATCAAGTGAGTCATAACGGTTCGAAATGTGGGAAGACCATGTTCGAACTGACATTGTTTGCTTTTAGCCATTCTTGCAATCCCAACCTCAGAGTCATCCCAGTGGTGTACGACACCATGCCAGAAGTAAGAAACAAAAAAGTTTCATCCATGTGGTGCCTCTTATAATTCCTCAGGACAATCTCCCATACTTGGCCTTTGTTGCTCAAAGAGACATCGACGCCTATTCCGAGCTATCCTTTGATTACAGTCCCACTCGCCAGCTCGAGTTTGAAGAGAAGAAGTTTAGAGAAAAGGGCAAGGCGAAGAGAAATCGAGCCAAGAAAGAAACACGTTGTATATGTGGTGCCCCAAACTGCCGCGGATGGCTATAAACGTCATATATACTTACTGGTGGAGAAATTCTAGTGCGCTCAACTTGGGGTCTGGCATTAGTGGTAGGTAGGGTAGGTAGTAGAATTACACAGCCGGTCCCGCTTAGGAACGCCGGGGTCCCTGGACTCGAATTAAAGTGATACTCTTGAATTATTGTACACATCATATCGCCGGAAATATGACCCACCAAGAAAGAACTCAATAAAGAATAAGAAATACACCCTACATATTGTACACCACCAGAAACAAAAACAACGCCCAAAGATTCCAAGGCCACAGCTCTCCAAGTTTGAGCCCGACCGCCGCACTCGGTGAGCCGACTGACGACCCCGTACTCTGCGGTCCGCCCGCGGGCGGCGGTGCCGTGGCAGTCGCAATGAACGCGTCCCATGCCGCCCGCGTCGCGCTTGGCGCCACCGCCGACGCGATATCCCCTCCCGCTTTGCTGGCCCAATGGTAGATTGCCGTGTTACCAGGCAGCACATCCTGCCTCAGCTTGGGGTCCTCCCCACCCGCAACTGTCGCCGCGTTGTTGTCCACGAGGCCCGTGGTTTTAGAGCCGAGGACGAAGTCGCGCACGAACCCGAAGGCCTGCACAAGAATGAGAAAACGGAAAGAAGAGAAAAATATGAAGGTTGACGCACCGCGCCGGGGACAGATTGCGGAACCAGGTGTCCGGCGTTTTGGAAGAGCGCGTAGGTGAGCCCGCGCTCTTGATGTATGATCCCTGCAAAATTCCCCAGGTCGTCTTGGAAAGCAGTAGAAGGCTTGCGCGTGAACCCTTGTATACCGCCCCACGTCATATTCTAGCAATGCATGTTTAATTCTACACCCTCATTTCGTCGTACGTTACCATACCTGGATAATGACTTTCGACTGTTAATAAATGATAAACAAGAGCACGGCAAAAGCGTACCTTCCGTCCCACGGTGAGCAACGATAGAATCATCATTCCCGGAATAAAACACGATCCCAACACCGTGCGTACTCGCATTGGCAGCGAGCTCAGAAAGGAAGACCATCGGCCTGCTCTTTTAAGTGCAGAGTCGCCGAATGAGATGGTAAACTTACTCTGGACCTACAACAACATCAGTGACAGTTCCGGAATCATGAAGAGTTGAACATACTGGGGTCGCCGAAGGCATTTCCTCCATTTGAATCTGTGAGTAAACCATAAGCAACCTCTATGTGAGCTCGCATGATGTTGCATACCGAACGGATAGTCAAAATTTTCTGCCCAATTTTTCGAGGTCGGCGCGTGTATCGCTGCCTTCGTTGCCTTATCTGAAGTTCATAATTCAAATCAGCCCGAAGGTAGCAAAAAACGCCTTACCATTCAAGAAAGTCGTCGGATCGCTGGGGATTTCAGGGTTGAGCGCATCGGGAATATTGTAAACATCGATCCCGCCCTCCGTCCATGGAGCAGAGAAGTTTCCCGCGTAGTCCCACCTAAAGATGATATTTAAAAAACGCCGAAATAATTCAATGACAAAACGCACATCTCTTCAAACAAGAAACATCCGTAGAAAGGATCCAGCGTCCCATTAGGCCTGCCCGCAATATTGCGCTTCCATTCCTGGCGTCGCTCCTCGCGGCGGACAGCCTCTCGTCTGTTCAGAGGCAACAGCTTGGATTTACCCTTCGCCTGAACGGCGTTGAACAGCGTCGCCGCTGAGCTCTTCAACCGGTTCTTGGCAGCGAAAAGCGCAGGTGCGCCTTGACGTTCGAAGGGATCCCGTAGTGTGGGGAAATGCCCGTTCTGCGGGTAGGTCAGCTCTAGATCATATCCACACAGATGCTCCCTGTCGTATGTAAGATTGTTGAGCTGCGGACTCGTGCGCGACGCACTGGGTTTTGAAGTAATTATAAACTTCGGGATCATAGTTGATGAGTTGGGGATACGTCTCGATGGTGGTAAGCTGTTCGTGTGTTAGCGCCGAAACGTGGGAGCAGCGTAAATCTGACCGTTGGGAGTTCCTCAAAGGCCGCAATAGATCCAAGGGACCCATCGCCGATGGAGATCTTCTTGAGTGTGACCGGAGGATTGGGACTCGAGAAAATCGTCTTGGTGATGTATGGCTTATGCTTCGGGTGAAAAGTGTGACGGAGAAAATAAGAAGAGGCATTCGCACAATGTATGTCCCAGCGTATGATTCTCCCATGAGGTACAATGGGCGCGTGGCCAGGCCGGGAAATATCTTTACGATGTTGGAGAGAAATCCAACCTTTAGCATGGTTACAAAGGCGTATGCGGAAAATAAAAATAGAGAACGATCTCACAAAGTCTTCGCCCACTTGATCCTCATCCGGGACTACAGCGAAAATTAGATTCAAAAAGAGTTCGAGGCAATAAAAGTGCACACCGTAACCGGTCGTGTCCGATGTCGAGTACCCCGTTCCAACTGAAGATCCGGTCAGAAAATAGCGACGGATATACGTCATACACACCAGGTTGATCAACCCAAAACATATCTGCAAGCTGATGCCAGCTGTAATTATTGTTGACGATTTCGTAGTCTTTAGTGACGCGAAGGGGGCCATTCTGAAAGGAAAAAATTAAACGCTAACAGGGAATTCTGCAGGAAAATGGACCTCAGTCATCAAACCCAGAAGACTGGAAGCGCCAGGGCCACCTAAAGCCGAGTCAGGTCGCTCGAGTCTTTCGTTCAGATTCCCAGTCAGAATTTAGCTCACCATTGAGCCAGATAATCCAGGGATCTGTACTTGCAGCAGAGCCCGTCAACGACCCATTGGCCTTTTCAAACGCCCAGAAGAAAAGTGTCGCGTTGGGATGGTTAGCACGGTTTACACCGACGTTTCCGGCGAAACTACGGGTGGTTGTCTTGGTGAGGTTAGGAAGTAGACCATCCACCTCGAAATCTGACGACCAACTTGAGCAGAAACATAGAAACGACAATATAAATATACATTTCTGCCAGTCAGGACCAAAGGTCGTGGTAGGCATTCCCGGATAAGCGTGAGGGAACGTGCTTGGGAGACCATTTTGAGCGAGACACCCGATCAAGAGAGAAGCGGTAAAAAGAGCCACAGGAATCATGAAAAAAAAAAACCTCCAGGGTATGAGAGTAAGAGGAAAGAAGTGGACATCAGTGATCTACGCCAACTCGAAACTCCGTCGTGGCCGCTGATAGCACATGTGGGCGCTGCCGCCGAAAGGCGCACGGCAATCTGTGCATCAGCATATTGACACCCGATCAACGCCGCCTTCAAGCCGCCTCACCTCGGTTCAGCATCAGTATCCTTGCCTGGTTCAGTATCTGTTGCTTAGATTGATTGACAGGAGCTTGAGGTTCAACTGAAGTTAGATACGTGAACTTGGTTCAAACCCAGATTTGCAAAAGAAACCTCCTCGGCTTCGGAACGCATAAGTCGCATTTTTTTTTTATGGAGTACAAGAGCGTGGCCCACCACTTCGGTCGAGTTATTAACGCCACAATTAGCGCCGTTCTCAAGCCGTTCGCGAAGTTTAAGGCTGATATTCCAAAGATTTGCTGAAAGCGGAGTTTCAAATGGCTCAGGCGTAATTTTATAAAGAGGGTAGAGCTTCTTTTTGAATTCGGAATTATCCTCAGCGACCGAGAATTGCTTCACCTTGCCGCTCCTCCACTGTCAATACTCGAAACCCAACTATACATGCAGCGAAACTGTAACTACCCTTGAGATGTAACGAGGCGTTAGGAACCCTTAGTCTATTGTGCGAGGTAAATAAGAATAAGGTGACAACCGATATCACAAATGCAACATGTTTTAAAACAGCACCACCCTTCCCCGACGTGCGGACACGACACCAACCACCTTACTCTCCATATCAAAAATTTCTCCTCCGCGATATGCGACGAGCTCATCCATGCCGGGTGTCGCCGGATCCAGTCCCAATGCGAGCTCAATATTTGTTGAACCCATAGCAAGCGCCTGCGCATGGTTGATATCGCCATCAGAGTTTAATGAAACCTACAAGGTGAATTATCTTCAGCTGCGGCGTATAGTTCACTCAAAATTGCATACCATTGACATATCGAACCGCGCGTTGCGTGCATCGTATTCATTTATGATCCCAATGCCTACATTGACATTGTTTTTAAGTAGCACGGTGAACGATGTCTCAGAGGTCAGTGGTGGTCCCGGAAGACTGGAGATCATGCGGCCGTGAATTCTATGTACAGAGAAAAGGATGGGAATGGCACACCTGCGGCGCATCTCCCAGGTCCCAGGGAAGGGACGTCCTGGTGCTACGATAACGCTCACGTTCGCCTTGCCGATCTCTGGGGCAAGCAAATGGGCCTCTAGGGCACCGGTAAATGTCAGGCGAAGGGGAAGGGCCGCCCCGGCGTCGTATTCGGCTTTGAGCTTCAGAAGGGTCGCCATTATATCGGCGCTGTGGACTTCGACAACAAGCGGGATCTCGGCCTGGCAAATGATTTTTCATCAGTGCGTTCAACCAAGCGCAAGAAACGACTTACACGCCGTACACGCAGCCAGGGCCCGTCCTCGCGGAAGAGCAGAGTACGTAGAGCTGCAATCTGGGTACTTACACTCGCCGGTAATGTGGAACTTATTGCGATGTGAAGGGCCGTTTCTGTCTGTAGGATCGCACCGCGAGCAAGGGCGCCACTAACGCCGAGGTCAAACGCTGCGGACACACCGTGCGTGAATCCTCTGCCCATCGGAGCGGTTATCCCTGTAGTGACAACAGAATGATATGCGAGTCTGTGGGGATAAGCTGTCGCTCTGCGAGCACTGTATTGCACGTACAAAGCATGCCTTCCTCCAAACTGCAGCCCATCCACAGCCCGGATGACCGCGTGTCCCAAGATACTCGGTATCTGACTGGTCAATATGTCAAACACCGGTCCGTCCATCGTCGAAGGTTCTATAGCTATCTCACTCAAGCCGAGGTTAGATCCAAAAGAGATCAACCCCGGACCGAGCGAACCGCCCTGCAAATCAACGACCTCCTCCCCATAGCTATCGAATCCAGGACAAGATTCCGCTGTTGAAAAGCACAAGACTTTTCCGCCCCGGATGACAACTGTCCCGGTAGCGTTCGCCACATCATCAAATCGCTGCTCTAGCCCATATCCGTTGCGAGTCCACATACTTTTTACGTTCACAAATCGTACTGCACCTGCCATGCTCCTCCCCTCTAGCGGCGGGATTCCGTCGAACTGGAGCGTCACGTTGATCTCCTTCTCCCAGTCTGGTGTTCTCGGGGCGCGCTGGAAGGCCTCGGATTTTCGAGAGATAGCCGGTGCCTCTATTTGGGCGATACCGTCAATATACACTTGAACGGGCGTGGATCCAAGTGCAAGAGGGTGCGAGTCCCATATGACCAGATCTGTAAAGAAAATCCGTTGATATACGAGTGTCGAAGGTGTGCGATTACGCGCCTGCATCGTAGCCTTACCAAAAAAAAAAAAGTTGAATCAAGGTCTATGTATCTTCAAGGCCAAAACTAACCTTCAGCTATTTTCCCAACCCTCCATCCGACACCCAGCGCCGCGGCAGCGTTTGTTGTCACAGATGAAAGCGCCACCGCCGGGTCAAGACTGTGATAATGAGCCTGCTGCGCTTCGAACATTAGGAATCTGGAGTTGGTGACAGCGTGGTCGCTCTGAGATGAAAATTGACCATTATTCATTGACGGATGAAGCAGGAGGAACCTTGATGACCACGGAGAGTCCATGGTCGGCCAAAATTCGGGCAGCGAACTCTGACGTTCTGTAGGTCTCTCGTTTGGGCCTGATACCAGGCATCCGTCAGCATCCAATGCGATACAGAAGCTAAACAAACCTGTAGTCCGACGCGAACAACGCAATGGCTGGCGGAGCGCCCTGAAGGCGGAGGTTTAAATATTATACTTTGAGTGCGGAGAAGGCGCACTTACCCATGCCTGTTTGATGAGGTCCGGAACTAGATAGGTGCTGGTAGCGTGGTGTATCGATGCTATAGGGAACTTGAATTCGTTGGAAAGCTTTCCAAGATTGAGAAATGTTTAGGCCATGAATCAAAACACTCTTACGCGAATCAAAGAGTCCAAGTCGACCGGCTGCAATTAGAGTTCGAGTGTCAAAGATCATCTGACAGAGAAAATATGTATGTATTTCATACCTCATAGCAGTGGACGGAAACCTAAATGAACTCAGTCTCGCATTCGAGACAATACGCGGGAGGAGTACCTTGACATGACCCCGCAAAACTTCGACAAGTGCTTCCCACTGGAGGCTCTCAGGATAGGGTGTTTTACCGTCCCATAGGCCGTTCTCTGCTGCCGCACAAAAGGTGTCCTGTGCATCCTTGATTTTGCGAGCTTCATTATACGCTTGGCGAAATTGCCAAGCGGCGTCCATACGCGTTTGCGAATGCACCCGTAATGTGTTCTCGCCTCAATAACCCGTCAGCTCTTCCAAGACGCAAATCAACTTGGTCGTAGTTACCACACGCGTGTCTGTTTAAATCAGCAGTGGGATCGCTGGGCAACTCGGGAGACTGACTTCATATGACGCCATCTGGGCCGACCGTCGGATCCATTAAGAAAAAGGGTGTGGGGGGGCTCGAGAAGCATGGAAGAGGTCGAGCGCTCCGCCGTTGGACGCAGTTTTATGAGGAAAGATTGGCCACCTGTTGGCCCCAGTGCGAGTCAGCGGAGAAATGGACGTGCCAAAAGAATCTTGCCAATATTATTTGCGCTGCCGGGAACAATTTGGGCTGTTGTGACCCCTCCCGAAATCGAGAAACGATACGCCAAATCATGCGTGTTAAGACCATCAATGCTCCGCAACCACGGAAGAATGGGGGCCTTGTGAGAATTTGAGTCCATCGCGCCTTGAATGATGTGAGATTGAAATCGAAGTAGCATGGGAACAAGATATCCATAAGTACCTGAAAGGCGCGGAGAACTTCCAACCCCAAGATGCGAATGCGCGTCAACTATGCCTGGTGACACCCAGTTTCCGTGGAGATCCACAATATCGAGGTTTTTGAGACGTTCCAGTTGGGGTGGAATGCTCCCCAGGGCAACGATGAGACCCTTATCAAGTAGGACGTCGCTGCCATAGACGATATCCGTTCCTTTATTTGCTCCGGTCCAGAGTGTCGCGTTTCGGAGAAGAACCGGACGTGTCCCAGGCACATATCGGTCAGATTCATCCCGAGAATGGAGACCCGCAAGTCGTTGTTCCAGAGAGTCACGGATAAATTGACATTGTGCGGGAACGTTTCGGGGACGCGAAGGCAGCCATGAGAACGGAAGCAAAAAAAAGAAGATTATCAGTAGGAGTGCAACTGAGATTCTTTTCCAAGTAGCGGAATGTTGAAGCTGCATCCGGGACGAGAAGGTCAAGGTTTGAGAGAGATATTTGATTACACTTGTTTGCAGTCCACGCGTCCCGGGCCGACACAGACCTGCCAAAGTCATGAAATGGGGGGTACGCCATCGTTTTCGCCAAGTTTTTGCTGAGAGTTTCGGAGAGCATCGGACCGAGTTCAAAACTTTGCGACATCATCGTGTTTTCGTGCCGATCGAACTTATCGCAAAATGAATGTAAAATGCATAGTGTTCGTCGCTACAAGAAATAAAATATTCTGAGTACGTAGAGAGATGTATTATATGCGAGAATAGAGCTGTTTTGCAACAGCCCAAAAATGAAAAAGTCTTAAAAAACTAAGCGAGAGTTGAGCAAAACGAAGCGCTCCACAATGCAAAACGTCATCGGGAAATACGGTCAAGTGATTATTCTCAACGCGCTCCTCCGGCCATGTATGCAGCACACGCACCTTTTATCCTGCGCGCTTACGGAGTGGGTTAGCGCGAAGACGCAAACCCATTCTGGCCCAACGTCAACTGGTTGAGCAGGGCACTACACCTGCAAAAAATCTCAGCTGCTCCGTCGTTCGGGAGGCCCCGTAGACGCGACGGTCGTTGAGCCCCAAGAACATTGGTCGCCGATATCGTTCCGTGTTAGGCAACTTCGGCCGGGCATGTGTGTCTCGGAGTGACTTCCTTTCTCAGCAACCAAAAAACGGTACTCCACTTAATGTGAAACACTTGACGAGTTAATCGTCAAAAACTCAGTTTTGGGCTGTTGCAAAACAGCTAAACGATGGAATCCGCACGGCGTTGGTCGGATATCGATAATATTCGTGCAAAGCAGACAGGCTAAATGACAAACTCCTCGCCTACGATCTCCTCCGTCACCTTCCAAAGCTTCTCCGCCTTAGCCTGCCAGTGTCAATAACCATGAGT
This sequence comes from Mycena capillaripes, assembly GCA_029204075.1. Classification (NCBI taxonomy): domain Eukaryota; kingdom Fungi; phylum Basidiomycota; class Agaricomycetes; order Agaricales; family Mycenaceae; genus Mycena; species Mycena capillaripes. Next base: position 2,073,329 of record JARHKZ010000017.1, read on the forward strand.
TGCGATACCCCGGTGAGAGCTAGGTAGGACGTACAGGATCAGAGTTCATCGCGTGCCGTTTCTCATTGGCCTCGACACAATCCTCGAGGAAGGAGCCGGATTTGTCTGTGAATTTCGAGTCAGTGGAGACTCGGACAAGAGCTTGAAGGAAGGAGGATCCAACTAACCATTGAGACGGGGGTCGAACGCAGCGACGACGGTGCTAATAGGGCTTGAGCTGGATAATGTGGAGCCAAGATCGTATTAGTACATACGTCGCAGCGCCTTGAGGGATCGTTTTCCATTTAAAGGCACTCTCGAGGTTCGGCTGACCGTCTTCCTTGAGGACTCCTGCGAATTACGCGATTAGCCACCTCATCGGACGCAATTCAAGATATGTGGGTAGGTGAACTCACCAATCGCTTGTAAAACAGGAACCACTGCCTCCTTGGTTTGGACGTTCGTGAAAATGGCTAGCCGCACGGTTGAGTTTTCTTTCATGAATCAAAATAACGCAGACGCACTACCGGGATGCAGACTGTACGCCTGCAACTTGCCGGCCCCGCGCTTGGCGAGTCCCAGCGCCGTGAGCAAGCCCGCAGACTTGGCCTCGTGGTAGCGCAAGAGGATATCCGTCTCTTGCGCCGAGCCGGGCGCAGGCTTGCGTACCGCGGAAAGATCAATACCGGGACCCATGCCTTGGATCTCGGAGGACACGACGACGACGCGCGGGAGCCAGGTCGGCGAGTTGGAAGCGAGCAGTTTGGGAAGGAGGAGTTTCGTGAGGAGGAACGGGCTGACGTGGTTGACGGCCATTTGGCTTTCGATGTCGTCGACGGTGATGGAGTAGACAAGGCTGGTGTGGGCCGCATTGTGGATCAGCACCTGTGTGGGTTGAAATAAACATCGCAGAGAGAAGAACCCCAAAAAAACATACGTGAAGCGGTTCGGAGTAAGTGTTGATTTCCTCGGCGGCTTTGCGAACGGCAGCGAGCGACGAGAGGTCGAGCACAACGGTGCGGACGTTAGCCGTTGGAACTTCCTTGCGAATGGCGTCTGCGGAGAGCTGAAGTCTCTCCACGTTGTATCCGGTGATGATCACGAGCCCAGCGTATTTTGCAATCGCGCGAGCAGTGTCGAAGCCGATCCCGTTCTGCGATGTTCCAGTGACCAAAACTGTAAAGAATTCAGCACGGCAAGCACAAATATAACGCGTTCCACTCGCCGTTCTTGCCGGCAATCTCGCTGGAGAGCGCCTCGGCCACTTCGTCCGACGTGGTGGAAAAGCCAAAGGTGGGGAGAGACATTTCGATTCGATTTTGGTGAAACGGTGAGAGTTGGGTTGGTGTCCACTGGCAGCGACTTCCCTGTACTTGTACTCGTCGTGGCCCCCTGAGTCGGCCTCTTCGAGCTGATTCAGCGAACCTTTGGCTGATTCAGGGCTCTCTGAGCTGATTCAGCGAACCCTTTACAATTTGGCTGATTCAGGCCGCCTTCGTTACTTACCAGATCGCGGAAGACCGCTCCCGCGACTGTATACGAGTTGATACGATCAGCGCTCTGCTTTGTATACGTGCACTTGCGTGAACAAGCTCAATTCTAACAGGCTGAGAATTTATTTTGAACATATTTTGTATGTTGAGGCCTCCAACATGCGAACGTTATTGTAAATCCACTGTTTTCGATGCATCTTTCAAATGTTTTACCACAAGTTTATCTGATTGTCCTCCATGTGTATGCAGGCAACGGACTCCGAGACAAGATCCCCTAATTCCGGCGTACTCACGAAGAGCAAGGAAATAACGAGACGGCAACTCCCGGCTCAGAGCCGAGAGCCTCAGACAAAGATGTGTATAGGAACAGAACGGCTACGCTAATACCCTTTTTTTAAAATAGTATGTACAGTAAAGAAGCCAAAGAAAGGATGCGGGTGGGTGGGCAACAGAAAAGGCGAGCAAAGGGCGAAGCGAGAAGAGCGAGGGAGCTCTGCACTCCTGAGAGTTCAGTCGCCTTATGAACCCCTCGATACGATCGAGGGAAGAGAAAGGGATGTCTCGTGCAGCCCAGCTGCAGAGGAGACAGCGCCGGCCAGGAGTGACACTGGGCGCGCTCGATTCCCGTGTTTTGCGAAGACGCCCCGGGCGCCAACGTCAGGAGGAGCAGGAAAAAATAATGCTAATATTCACGTCCGTGCGCAATCAGACTACTATAAACAAGTTCTAAGCTCGAAAAAACAGGACCCAATGTTCTAGAAGAAGAAAAAAATTAATGTTGCAGAATAATGACGATATAGCAAGTAGGGAATCAATTAAATAGAACTCAGTGTTCAACCACTTTTCTCATCATCTACCTCTAACTTCGACTCCATCCTGCGGTTTTTCGACGCCTTCTGCGAGCGCAAGCGTATACGGTATCCATAGACATAAAACACAAAGGGAATAGGCGCGATGGCAACCGAAACCAGTGCCAGTAGCAGGCCCGCCCACTGGAAACCCATGTTTGCGAACATCTGGTTGACGTACAGCGGCACGGCAGCACCTACAAGTGAGCGCATGACCGTTTTCGCTGCAATGGCAGAGGCAGCGTAATCGCTATAGGAGTCAATGATGTACGAATTTGCCGAGACATAGATAAGAATCATGGAGAACCCAAAGAGGGCACCAGCAACGCAAGGGCCTAAAGAATTTCATTATTTGACGGTCTTTGCTAGAAAAAAAAAAAAGTTTACCCATGAAGTTTACCCAGGAGTATCCTCCTGTAAACGTGAAGATGAAAAGAGCAACTGGGAGGGCCCTGGAATATATCGAGTCAAGGCAAAGTTTACAAGGAGGCAGGAACGACTGACAATGAACCAAGAAGCATGGGGAACAGGCGGGCTTCAGGGAAGCTGCCATGTGCAGTGGCCTTGCTGTATATTTTCTCCTGGTACGGCATCAAGGCAAGAGCGACGACAATCCCGATCTACGTGAATCAGCTCAGAGATGCATGTGGCACTGGCAGAAGGGTGTCGACATACGATGATGCTAATAAAGGTCACGCCAGTCAGCCCACCACTGAACCCTCGAATTTCTGCAAGGGCGATGGGAAACGCGAAGAAGAGTAGGTCTATTGTAGATCCACGGTTAATACGGACAGGCCACCAGGGTTGTGATACACTCACACAATAAACTGTACACGAATGATAAATCTGCGCGTCTGCCCTAAGCACAAACCAACTTAATTCAGAATTCAACTCACAAAATGACATAAACAGCACGACCGGTTCTGCGAAGAGCATCACGATTGGCCGCAATAAGGCGATTCTGAGTGTTTCGGCGAACGGGATATGGTCTAACTCAGCCAGTGACCGGTATTTTCCGTCCCCGGTTGCTTTACGCAGTGCCGCAGCTTTGCGCCGAAGTAGGACGGGCGCCAATGTCTCCGGAGTGAATAAGGTGAGGCCAAAACAGAATCCAGTAAATATGAAGAGGACCCAGTCTGAGACAGATGAGATGGCTTACACAAAGTTGGTATGTACTCACAAATCCACCGCCAGCCAGCGTACTGTCCGATCCATCCGCCTATCAAAGGGCCTAATGGGAAGTTAGCTTCTGCCACACTAATTCATGTCGTGAACGTCGACGAACCTAAGCAAGGGCCAAGACTTGTGAAGTCAGCGGCGGCCGTTAATGGCGAATTCTAAAACGTACAATATTGTAGCGGAAAACATAGCCATAGGGATGCCTCGCTCCTCGATACTCCATTAGTCTCTTGCAAACAGACACTACAACAATTCTCACTCGTACCTCGTGTGTTGTAGTCTGTCATTTTCCCGCGATCATTGATCGCTGGTCCCTCTTATTACAAATCACCAAAATTTCGAGTCTCAAATGACATTTCAGAGCGCGTCATTCGGCACTTTGAGTGCATAGAAATACTTTTGGACCCGAAATGCGCCATTTTCGCGAGGATCTTACAGCGGGGAAGTCAAGAACAAGGATGCCGAGTTTTGATGGCTCGGCAGATGATCAAGCCAGTGTTATTGATTTGGGTGGAAGAAAAAGCAGAAAAACAGGTGTTTAGGCTACAGTTAAGCTTGGACAGTCAAAAAAATATCTTCCTATGCTTGAATTTTGTCGTTGGGATGGCTGAATAGTGACGAAGGGTCGTGGGAATAAATTCAAACTCCGATGATTAGTAATAAGTGGGACCAGCGATCACCGGTGGCGCGGTAAACTACAGACTAATACTCCATACGTCTGCAACACTAGGAGAATTAGGGTCAGATAAGGTACTAACCACTGCGTTCCGGTAACACCTAGACTTAGTCTGGCGACATCAGTAAAACAACACATTTTGCTTTGGCTTCTTTGTCTTTGGGAACACTCTTTCCGAGTCTTTGTCTTGGGAAAGAGCGTCTTTGATCTTTGAGAGGCTGTCTTTGGACATCTTAGTCTTGGCAGCAACGGCATAAGTCTTTCGAAGAACATTTTCCTCATTGTGAGATTTTTTGGGGTTTAATAAGTTGATTTGAGCAAAGGGCGCCCGGGAGACCAACGGGGGTGACTCAACGACAGAAAATACGGAGGGAAGTGTGAGTTGGCATTCGCAGCAAGATTCTTCCAAGTCTTTCAAACTCCGCTCCATCAGTGATGGTCGCCGTGACTGCAATTGCGTGATTCGCATCAAATGGTTGGTCGCTCCTTTGCCTCTGACGCCCATCTTCTCGCTTTCCCCCCACTTTCTCCTCGCGCCCACCTTCTCCATTTCACCCCTCCATCAAGTTTTGAGCTCCCTGGCCTCTCCTAATACCACTCAAGACTTGATCCTCATACCGGTGCCTTCGTCTTCGGCTGCGTCTCAAGTTTCCGCCGCTGTCCTATGCTCTTCGTTCCTTGCAAGTTGCTGGTCAAGATCTAGATCCTCAAGCTGCTGTTCTACCACAAGCAAGTGCTCAAGATGGATCCACCGGCAATGCTAGCATCCCGTTTGACTTTTGTGCTCCAGGCACGCCATCTGGTTGCCCTATGTGGCCCTCCCCTCCCTCATGCATGTTCGCATTTGCCGCTGGTTGTGGCAACACTCCAGCCTCTTTTTATCCGAACCTTCATCTGTTTTTTTTTCGCAACCGAGCGCGCAGGTCACGGGTGACGGGTAAGCATTGTCTGCATACACATACCCGTCAATCTGATATCCTTCTCATGACATCAGCTTCAAGATGCGATCTGAGCAGTCGCCATCGTGCCTGATGTACCCAGGTCCGATACATGTGCCGCCAAATACGCGCGGAACAAGGTGTGCGTTTGCTCTCATTGCCGACTCCGGCTGACGCGATCCTCCAGCGCGTCGTTCGCAGGGGTCGCACCGGTAGAACCACATCAAGCAGCACTTGCTCGTTGGCGTCAAGAAGGTCGTCGCCCCGGCTTGCGCCCTCGTGCCCCCCGTACACCGACTGGATCCTTTTCGAGGTGCACCTGACAAACACGCCGCAAGTAGATAGGGATTTATTTGTATTCATACTAGTCACCCAATACACATCTTTGTGCCCTATATTGTGTCTTTAAGCGACTCTAGGATGTCTTTGAGAAGGTCTTGCTCAAGACGGCTCGCGTCTTAGAAGTCTTTCCCAAGACATATGTCCTGGACTAAGACTTCGTACCTAGCTTAGCCAAAGACTCGAGTCTTGGGGAAAATTGAGTCTTTGGAATCTTTGGAGTCTTGCCAAAGACGCCAAAGACTCCAAAGCAAAACATGTTGTTTTACTGATGGAGCTGATCGGGGGTCTGTGTAGGTCTTCGTAGCCGACTACACAGCCCCTTCCTAATCGGCTACGGTTAATCTATTTCCAGCTGATCGGGGGTCTGCGTAGCTGAGTGTAGCCGCCTAAACTCACTTAACGTAGCTGATCGTAGGTCAGCGTAGGTCGCCTATGCTGAACTCTGCATAGTCCCAACGTCAGGACTGCAAATTTGAAGGCCTGAAGATGCAATAAGCTCTTGAGACCTTGAATGCGCCCTGCCACGCGCCCGTGCATCAAATCGAAGCTATTTTAGACATCGATGATTAGGTTTAAGCTCAATGTTTCGCCGCATTCGCACTTACGATTACCCAATGTTTTCCTATGGATACAGGGACGTTCTGTCGTGCGAGTTCTTCACACGCCATCTCCCGGCTTTGCACTCGGCGCCGACTTCTCCTTCTCTCTTCAATCCTCGTCTCCCGATCAAGGCGGCAACCACCGCAGTCGGTCATACCGTTACCCAAATATTACAGACAAATATGGACCTTCTCAGCGCACCTAGGACCATGACACAGACACTGGGTACGGCTGATGATCTGACGACAATGTCTCCGTGCTAACTGGCCGCCAGCTTTGCCCAATTTGAGGGCAGTCACAGAGACGCAGGTGGAGGACGCGCCATCCCGGGTGTGCCTACGTATGTCCGGCAAACTGTGGCAAATTTTTCTGATCTTCATTAGCCCCAGCTACATGACTCGCACGAGGTCTAATTTGCACAACGCCGGTGCCGCCTTTCCCCATAACTCTCCAGAACTGGAGATCAGGTACGTTGTGGCCTACCTACCACTCTTCCTCCTAATTTAAGCTGGAACAGAGAAAATGTCTGAAAGCAGGGAGAAGGTGTCTGGACACATGAAATAGGGGCACACTTCATTCTATTGGGCTAGCATGACATCTGCCTACCTCTGCGTAGGCGACTAAGCACACCTACGGTGACCTACACTGACCTACAAATAGCTAGGCAGAGCTAGCCTGAGCTACACTCAACTGGACAGACTCTGCCTAGCCGGCTAGGCTTAGAAATCTGGCAAGCTCTGGGTAGATGACCTAGGCTCAGGTCAAGTCTAGGTGGGAGCGGAACGCAGTGAACTTGCACCAATGAGATTGTCCGACCTTCCACCAACGTTGCACATAGGAGCAGAGGCAGCCAGACCCGCGAGCTGGCGTGCGACTACCAGCGTTGCGGGATTTTTTGCGAGTGCGCTTGGCAGTGTGAATATGAAGTAGAAGAACATGCTAATGGCGTAAATTGGTCTTCGTCCTACTACTTCAGATAGTGGGGCGAAAAAGTGGGGCCTAGAGAAGAATAATCAAACGGGAGAGACGATCGTGAAATACAGGCACACACCCGAGGCCAAATCCAATGACAAAACACGTCACGGTAAGATTTACGATTTCTTGGGTCGTGTTGAGATCTGCTACCGGTCCCTGAAGGCTGCAGACGCGTTAAGTATGCATCAAATGGCCGAGTACATTCACTCACTCCCCCGTGATCATGGAACTACCTAGAGCAACGGCCATGCAGACTGAAACAAGGTGAGAACGCGAAACATGTACAACTCTGAGAGAACGAACGGAAAGCTGTCGTTATGGTTATGTACCTGAGCGAAGAAATATTAGCAGTGGCAAAACCAGATACAGTTATCTGAACCATTTTCGGGCGCGTCCCCATTCGCGTGGATCTTCTCCCGTTCCCGGCTCAAAGGTAACCATGTGTGCTCCAGGCGCGAACGCTGCTTCAGGATCTTGCAAGCTGGCGGAGCCGATTTTCGTTGCGGTTTGGGTCCCATGAAGAACTCCTTCCCGTTCAAGCTGACGAAGATCCTCTTCTTGGAACTCAGACAAAGCCGGCGGATGTACGAATTCTGCTTCCAAAGGTTCAGAGGGCATCGTAGTGGGGAAGCGGTGGGAATGATTGCTGCAGTCCCTGGCCTTATATGCGCCGTCGAAGGATCCGTGCGACAGGAGCGGCTGAACACGTCCTCAGAATATCACAAAGCCCGCTTTCAAGTTGACGCCAATTCATCGTTTACGCGCGCCGGCATCTCTTGATGTTTAGGTTTACCCGAGCGAATATTTGCAAAATGCGGTGGTAAATGCACAAAGGGCCATTATTCGACGGGGAGAGAAAGCTTTGCGCAAGGGTTATCGTCCCGTGTCTTCAGGTGAGTAATATGGAATAGATTTTGAGACGACCATGAAAGTGAGAAGGAAAGGGCGTCGGCATCTCGGCATCGCGGATGATGTCGGCGCGACAGTGCTGTCACGTGGAGCCCGTTTTCATCGGGTCGACCGACTCGATGCGCTTTGGGCCAGGCCCGCCGCTGAGGAAACTTGGAGCACATATTTTACAGTGGGATCTTGCAGCAATACAAACTAAAATTACAACGTGTAAGCGCGTATTCCAAACCCGGATCGAGACCAGTCTCGATTCAATCATCGCAACCCAAAACTATTGCAAGGTGCTCGAATGAGTCGACAACAAGGTCGAATTCCCCTCCCTCCATCTTGCTGAGGACTTCCGCCTCGACATCCCGATCTTCAGAAGGCCTGCGGACGTATATCGTCCGCATGCCGGCACTCCCCGCAATGCGTAGTTCATCCAGATGGGCCGAAACGATGGCGCATTTTGAAGCAGGAAGAGTCATGCTTCGGGCAGCTTCCAGGTACACTTCGAGATCTCTGGACCATATTTTAATACAGACTTTCACAAGAAAGGACGGCCGTACGGTTTAAAGGACCCAAGGAGGGAACCGGACAGACAAACGTCCCAGGATAAGCCAGCGTGTCTACTCTGCAACGCCGTATTTCATTAGCTCATACTGACCGAAAGAGCAGTCCATTATTACCATTTGAGTTTGCGCGCGCAACGACAGATTTGAGAGGGTCGCGATAGTTTTAATGCTCTTCATCGCTTGCAATCCGTCCTTGGTGTCCGGCCACGCTAACAATACCGTTATTCAGAAATTCAAGATGGAATGTTAACATACGTTTGGCGCGATCCCAGACTTCAGCCAACTGGTTGCGCACTGTCGGTGTCCAGCGAGTCACAAATTTCGGAGCCTCTTTACCCAAAAGCTGATCAAGTGTCTTCAAGAGGGTGTAAGTACAACGGTTTGCCGGATACGGGGACAACCCACAGTGCGATAAATGGTGCTGGCAGAGACTGAGTCCCCGTGCTCCGCCAGAGTACGACTGAAGCCGACTTAGCGGCATGCCCCTACTAGCAGAAAGAGACGCACATTTTCTGAAGATACAGGTCTCGCCATCTCAACGCAAATCGGTCCCAGTCTATCCCTTTAACTGCAGGCGCGTGAGTGATAAAGCGTAGATGTTAGGGAAAGCCTTACGGTCTGGAACATTATTTCCTTGACGCCGGAGTTCCTCCGCCACAGTTCCTTGCCAATTTAAAACGGTCCCATCGAGATCGAAGAACAGGACCTCGATCTTGGTGAGGCTGGAATCATCGTCGTATGGAACTCTTCTGCGGGAATATCTGAATAGAGCAACAGCGAACTGAAATCATCCTTACGTGTCGTCCGGTTCATTAAGCGGGAAGCGGCTGAACAGTGACGGTGTAGTCCCTCCGCTTCGGCGTCCGACAGTAGGGACATATGGTGCAGGCGCTGGTTTACTCCGGTGCGTCTGTGCGTTCTGGCCAAGGCGCGAATTACTGCCGTCTGTAGAGCCAACGCATGAGTGCCAGGAGAGCAATAGCCATAAAATCAAAAACTCACTTCGAGAATCCTGCGAATGTTGGTTCTGTGCCCGCAGTTGCTGTTCTGCAAAAGCAGCCAAACGGGCAGAGTCTGTCGAGCCGGTTGAGCCCGTTGGGGTATGGACGGCTCTTGAACGAGCTTCACTACGTAGAGTATCTTCATGGTAGGTGAATATCACAAGCAGTCAATCCTGACAAGGAAAACAGACCAGGAGAGTGCGCTCTGTTCAGACGGGCCTGTTCCTCAGCAAACTTGGACTGGGAGTCGTTGCGAGGGAGTTCTGTCGGTCATAGTAAGTCTCGATGAAAAAATGGCATTGAAAGAAGTATAGGCACCGGGAGAACGCGCTCTGTGAAGTCGAGCTTGCTCCTCTGCGAATTTCAGATGGGTATCATTTCGGGGAATTTCTGACGGTTTCTTATTAAAATACTATCACACATAGAAGTGGAAGATTTCAGTACATACCTGGGGAATGCGCTCTATGAAGGCGGGCCTGCTCTTCTGCAAACTTTCGAATTGCTGGGTCGCCGATGGGAGTCACTGAGGAGAGTATGAGTCCGAGGGAGTGTAACGATTACGATATTTATGTACCAGGGGAATGAGCTCTTTCCAATCTCGCCTGCTCCTCCGCAAATTTACGGATTCTGGCTTCGTCAACGCCGATGACTTTGGCGGCAGACTGGACAGTGTCCTCAGCGGCAAAGGGATGGTTCCTGGGACAAGCATGTTATAAATAGAATTGAGCGGAAGAGCAGCTCTTACGGACGCGTTCCAGACCTAGTGCGGTTGAGAATGTGAGGAAAAGAACAGAAACAGGTGACTTACGGAGAGGGTCGGGTTCCATTGGCGTACATGGCTTATAAAAGGTCAACTTGTGTGGCGGGGAGGAGACGGAGACCCACTGGATGACCCCGGCCTTGTATTGGTAAGAAGTGAAGCGTTGTTCCCTATGTATGCGATTGAGATGAGCCTGCAAGAACTAAGTTATGGTACGACAGAACTCACCCAATGAAGACTTGGATCGGGTATGGCCCAGCGTGGGGGTCGGCCTCTGCTGCGCCAGCCCGTCCAAATTCCACTCGGATGAATCTGACTGGCCGAAGAACTCCCCCGCAAAGCCACCAATGCGCGACTGCGATCTATCCGCGGACAGGTCGCCCCAGCCCCCGTCTGCGCTCCTACGTATCTTCTCGCGAAGAACTTCGTCCTTGAACTGCTCCATCCCGGCTTGGTCGATGGCCCGTATAGCGTCATTGTACTCCTGTACAAATTGCTGCTGCTTGGCCTTATCATCGCGAGCCTGCTTCATCTTATCGAGAAGCTCCTGTTTCGCGCGTCGAACATTGGGTTCTAGGTCGGCTTTGATTTGGATATGGAGCCTTTGCTTGAAGGACTTCATGTCCTCGTTCTCTTGGGCAGTCATTGGCATCCTGGTGCGATACGGTAAGAGGAAGGTCGCTTCGTGTATTCGACTCTCATCATACCTCGAGGCGACGCCTCGAGGCCGCTTGAACTCGGAAGCCGGTTGAAGCCGGAGGAATCAAAGAACGATCAGGTGATGACAGGTACAGCCGAAGAGGTGGCGATAAGCGGCGCTTGCTCGACGTGTACGGAAAGAAATCAACAAAAACTAGTTTCCTGCTGCAAAAAATGCTGCAAGCTCGACAAACGACTCGAAAACCAGATCTACTTCACCACCCTCTGACTTGGTTCTGATTTCCTCTTGATCAAAGGGTTCCTCCGCTTCTCTTTTCACATAAATGGTCCTCATTCCAGCATTCGAGGCCCCACGAAGATCCCACAAGTGCGCGGCAACCATCGCACAGTTTTTGGGCTCCAAGGAAAGATGCTTCATCGCGCCTTGATAAACCTTGGGGTCACTGCATTCGCAAAATCAAATGTGAACGTTAACGGGGAATAGAGTTCAAGATAAACTAACGGCTTGAAGGAACCAAACAGTTCCGAGGAGAAGATGACGTCCCACGGGAGGTCGGTGAACTTCGCCATGTCAATCAGGAGCCTGATGTTTCCATTTGATAGCGCGCAAACGATCTTCTGCTTCTTCAAGACGTAAAGCCCCGCAGTTGCGTCAGGCCACCCTTTGGATTCAGAAATAAGCTTCTTATATCATTCACGGCGAAAATAAACAGACCGCGTAAACGGTGCCAGGCGTTGTTCAAATTTTCCCGCTCTTCCTCATTGACTACGGCGCCAAAATGCTTCCACTCGGGGGACTGGAGCATTTTCTCCAAAATCTAATGTTAGGAAAGTGAAATTCGAATTTGAGAATGAGAGAAAGAGTGTCGAACGCCACGGTGTAATTCATCGACGTTCAAGGTGCCTGTTCCACCTTGAGCAATTGCGTGCCTGATGGAGGATAAATATGTGAATCTTAGCCTATTTATCAAGCTTCAAACTGACATATAGTCAATGTAACCGCGTCTCCACGTTTTGGAAAAATCGCTCCAATTGCCATCTCCGATTCAGAGTGAGGAAGTGTGCACACCCCATTGTAAGTACTGAGAACCCACCAACCCCATATTTACGGCCAAGAGTTGCAAGCTCTTCGCCGAGGGAGCCGTGCCAATCCACGGTGGTGCCAAACACGTCGAATAAAAGAGCTTGAACATCGTGCAGGCTGGAGTCCATGTTGGCAAGTTGCAGGTTACCAGGAGCGCAGGAGCAGGGTGTGTGGGTTACCAGAGGGTGTGGAAGAAGCGGTCATCGAGTCACAGGTGCGACCTTGATTATGTACCTCCGGCCCGGCAAACTACAAACTCACCATGATTCTTCTTCGTTGAGTTAGTTCGGGAAATTTCGGCCGATGGCGTTTAGTGACAGGCTGTGAAGGTAAGTTGTTGCCTGTTGTCCATCAGCCTCCGTTAACTCTGACCTTTCTTTCATCTCGTGCGATGATTACGCCGCGTTTTGATTGCAGTCAGACAACAGAATCGGTAATCATCAAAATTTACTGCCCGTCCGTTCGCGTACGATCATCCTCCTTCTCCCCCGGCGCCACAAACCTGATCTTTTTTTTTTTTTTTTTTTTCCCTGATGGCTCCTGATGGTCAAGTAGGCAGCAGATGTCGAAATACACATCGACGACACGCTTTTCACGATTCATATCAACCCATATTTCCTTCGCCTCAACTTTTCCCACCCAATTGTTGAGGATGACGAATCTACGGCCAAATATGACCCAAGCTCTGGCTACTTGACAGTCACTTTAACCAAGGAGTCGAAAGGCCAGGCGTTCGCTGATCTGGATCTTCTGTCGAAGCTATTGGCACCGCGTCCATCTCGTTCGGCTCCGTTGATTGAAGTCATTGGCCAAGACGACGCTGAGGACACGGATGTCACGGATGATCTCGTTGCCCGAACAAATGCATTGTCTCTGGAACAAGAAGAAATTCTACTCGGTACAGTTTGTCACACAAACGATGTAACCCTTCTGACCAGTTTTTTAGCGGCCGAGAACGACTGGCAAATACCCCAAGAAGTGCCGAGCGCAGACCCGCGAATAATGACGACAATTACCCAGGCGTACGGATTTTTAAATCTTTACTCTGGATACTTCAAGCACGTCTCCCACACTGAGAACGAAGTAAACGAGCTCGGACCTGATACCGAGTCATGCCCTGTTCCGGAAAGACGCCGGAGGCGGTGGAAACACGAAGATGAAAAATGGGACGAGGAGCACTACATGTCTGGCTTGGCTCTCTTTCTTGCAGGCGCATTTGACATGTTCTCCCAGGGCCGATTTCGCAGATGACGAATATATTCAAGAACTCGTTTTTTGGAAAAATCCGCGTATCGTCGACAGCGGTCCCTTCCAATTCACCGAAGAGGAAAACCTTGCACTGCTGAACCTCCCGCGCAAAGAGTGTACGTCGCTGGGAACCCAAAATACCCGATTGGGTTCTGAAACTTCTCAGATCTAACGGATACGCGACAGAAGAGAAATTTGTACCTGACTCTCGTGACGATCCTATTTGGTTATGCGTACGAGACACGTACCACGCAGGGCGATCCCACTCCCGAAAGCGCCTGGACCCTATGCTCCTTAGTTCCCGCATTTTCTGCCCTTGACCCACCCCCATACAGCGCTCCGACGACCTCCTCAGAAACTCCTTCTCCCTCGGAGCTCACTGCCTCCTTGTCCCAATCTTATCGCCGGTCCCTGTGCTTCCCTCTCTATCGCTCGTTCCTATTGGCGGAAGCATGCCGTGAAGACGTCGCCGCGTTCTTTTCACTCGGGAAGCGGGCCATCGTGCGCTGCCTCCTAGAGACCAAGTTTATCCTCGATCACCATGAGGTTTATTACGTCTACAGCAAGATCTGGCTAGAGGATTTCTGCGTCTGGGTGCAGGCGTCTGCGAGGTGGATACAGACCTGGCACTTTATTGACCGGTATAACTGATCCTTTGGAATAGCGATGATACTCTCCGTGAGATCGGCGCTGCGCTAAAAAGTCTGGCGATACCCAAACGTTCAATTGGATGGGATCTCGAGCTACTCGAGGCTGCGACTCAGGAGGTCCGGGCGCGAGAAGTCGACAGCGACGATGAGTCTGATGAAGAAGCTGAGGTTGCACGACAGTTGTGATTTCCGTGGTACTCCAACACCATATTTCACGACTTTAATCCACTGACTGGAATGCAGATATGACTGTTTGCGAACTGTACAGACATCGTTCTTGAGTTTTCCCTTTCAAACTACTTCTTCCACCATCGTTCCGTTGTACGTCCCCGAACTTGCCGGTTTATATTTCGGTCCGTGGGACCGTGAACGGACTAGGGATCCGGAGATTTGGATATTTCCACGTCGAAACTTAATACCTCTGACGGCTGTTTTTTGAAGGATGAACATGGGTGGAACCCATGCTATGGCCGCGGCACATTCAACAGGTGCCGTCGTCTCGACGCGAGGTGTGCCCTAGGCTGGATCCTCCATGGTCCGACCGCGACTGTTTCTTTCGGACGGAACCAACCGCATGATAGTTCAGACGCCGACCAAAACATATGTTATAAACCGTATGTGTCAGCTCTAGCCGTATTGCAATCACCGGACCTCCCCGACGGCTTCACGCTTCTTTCGCCGAACATAGTGCGGGACGAAGATCGCGGTCGGGGCGGAAGCTGGCGAGTTTATGAAAGCCCTGAATTCCGGCGTCAAAAATTACCGTGGGCTCGCTGCACGTAACGGTAGTGCGTGACTTTGGTTCCACCGTGTTTTACAGAACAACTCGTTGTAAGAAAGAGACCAAAAGGAATTCCTCTTCTCGGTCCATGCGCCCAGAGGAAGCTCCACGCATTGTATCGCACATCATTTACGCTGCGCAAACGGTCAGGCCGAGGCGAGAGATTATTTGACGACACAGGTTTTAATCGTTAACGTTGGGATAATTTAAGGCTCAGAATCAACCTCCTATTCTTGCCCACCGCATGGTATTTTCCTTGTCCCCCAATGCCGAATAAGCTCTCATGAGCCTCGTATAATGGAACATCCTCAAACGAGTTCCCCCAACAAGCTCTTGATACATTAGGCGGATGATTTCTTTGCTGTGTTTGACGATATGATCATCTGGGAGTGACCGATCATTCAACCAGGCGGAATACTCGGACGCGAAGTCCCAGCTGCTTGACCAACGTTTTTTGAGCTCCTTGTGCAATAGATATCGATTGAGATCGCTCTGCAATGACTTGTTGAGAGGAAGAGAGCATGAAGGACAAGAGTACTCGAAATCGCTGATATCTGCCAGCCTTACTGTGCGCTTTGGGCGTGGAGTAATGGTTGGCTCGAGGTAATAGCGGGGCTAGTAGTTCTTCGCCTTTGTGGATGTGTGATAATGCTCGAACAGATAGGGTCAGGGAGCCGGGGTACCAGCGTTGAATTACATTTGGTTCGCAGCTGTAAACAATTGTTACGAGATTGTTCGAGCTGGTGCGAATCTCCCACCTGTGATTTATGCGCGAGATGTTTCGGCAAATAACACCATATCCTCCTTCGGAAAGGGGTCCGTCACCCAACTCGTGTTCCGCTGGAACTCCGCAGATTGAGAGCTGCGATCTAAAAGGTCGAAAAACTCGGGTCGCTCGGGGAGATAATGTCTTCCCCAATCTCGATGTCTCGACTTGCGAAAGCACCAATCCCAGAAATTGCGCTGGGCCTCATCGTGTACATACTTATTGGGGTCGGATGGAGTGGGTATAAGTTCCGACAGGAAGGCGCTGACGTCTAGAGCATTTTTAGTCTCTTCATATAGGATGCACTTGCACTCAGTGTTCTCCGCGGTCGGTCGGTGCTCTCGGAAGGGAGACAAGCCTCAGAATGGAAATAGACTCACCATGGGGGAGCGAGACGCGACCAACCACATCATCATCTCGTGCATGCCAGTGCTGCTCACAGCGTAAGTACAACGGGCCCATCAGACTCACGGAATATTTCGCTGTAGCCATTCAACTGCCATCCAACCGGTGGAAAAGGATGAAAGTTATCATAGTTGAAAAACTCAACTTGTATGTCTCTGAATTCAAATTTTAATTGGGATTTGCTTACCCAAATCAAGTGGAGGAATATATGCAGTTCCGATTGGGCTCAAGCCCGGGTCGCGGGCCCTACAAAATTCTGAGCCCGACCCTGAGCTCTGACCCACGACAACACTACTAACTGGCCTATCATATCTTGAATTTCGTCTCTACCTCTTCTTCCACTGGCGGCAAGTACACTGCAACTTGGTGTGGGTTCAATTCGACCACATCGGGTTTCAAGCGTTTGCTCCTTGACCCCGTGGCCGGCGTCACGAGCTTGAACTTTGTCGTGGATGGCGTCCTGGAGGACCAGGGCGGCCTCGGGTTCGCGATTCAGGACGGGGGTTGTTTTAGCGAGCGTGATGCGAGCTGTAAGCCCGAGTTGGAAAATACCTCATGTATCAAGTACATGGGCTTGCCATCAAAATGGCTCCAGTATTCAGAACCCTCGAAATCTCGACTCGGTCTGAGTATGTGATTCGTAGTATGTAAAATGACAATGACGCCTGCGGCTGGACATGTGCAAATGGTGATTTGCTGAAGCGAATGTTCTCGCCTTGATCAAATACCGTATCACTCCCAAGTTCGGAGCAGGACGGTTAGGGTAAACAAGCCCGTTCAAAATTGAACAAACATAGCGCAGAGGTCCGACTAATTAGCTTGGTGTAACGACAAGGTTCAACCCAAATTGGGATGTTTTGGCGGCCTAGCACTGAGACTAATGCAGGGACTCCGGAGTCGGAGACCCACATTCAACATTGAATTCTCCAAGCAGAGTAAATAAATGTCGCCACTCGAAATCTTATCCGAAATTCAAGAACCGTGGAGATCGCACCCAGCGTGCAAGCCAACGAGATAACTAAAGCGATAGCTGGCAAGCGCAAGGCTATCACGCACTAATTCCTCGCTTCAGCTGGTCCGTGGGGCGGGATCGATGCCGCTTTTTACAAATTTCACCGGACTAGTTCAAGCTTTTGGGTGTAGGTATTCTGGAATCGCGAATGTGAATGGGAGAACAGACGGCGTTCGGCTCCGCGGGAGGCTTTATTCCACAGAGAACGTTCTGCGTCGCGGCCACACGGGCGCGCCGACGGCGTGTTGTGTGGCAAAGATTATGTTTCTATGATGCTGTGGCGGACCTTGTTGTATTGGCGAGGATACGGCGAGTGGAATTCTTTCAATTTACATGCAGGTGTTGGGCCCGCCACCGGGTGCGATTCGCGCGTGGGAGCGTCAAGATCTGAGGGGGTGAATCTAGCCACTCGCACACAAAGCCATGTAAGAAGTGAGTAAGTATTTGCAAAAGATATGCGCAATATATGCATGTACCCGGAGATGCATTCCAAAAACGTAAATGAGAATGCAGAGAAACAATCGATTGGTTAGGATGAATAGATTTTTAGAGACGATGAACCTTGATAGACTAAGATGATCGAAACAGGAAAGCTAAACGCCGGCGCGTAAAAGACAGTTTCTGTGGTGTACGCTGTTAGACGCTGTTGCAACGAGTCCATGAGTGCCGTTATCCAGAATCAAGCATCAGCGTCCAGAAGAGAATACAGGAACTAGGAACGTACTTTAAACCATAAAGTCGTAAAATGCAGAGCTTAACTGCCTAGTTCCAGGTTCCAGAGCCGCGTGGTGAGAAGGAGAAACGGAGAGAATTTGAGTCCGACTCCAAGCCCAAGACTGAGCCCGTGGGTAATTTAGAAAGTAGGTGAGATACAGAAATCGAGTACGAGGTTCATTGACAGGAGCGAGAGCAGTCCAGAATATTTTGAGGGATACACACGCACACTGGGGGTGCCTCCAGTTCGAGGGTAATGTTGCGAGGTACGCCACCGTTGTGTGGTGGGCAAATTACATCAGGTACCAGTGTCGCTTGAGGTGCATTTGTATTTTAGGTGTCAGCGGGCTATCGTCGTGAGGCAGTACTAAGACTCGGGTCCAGCACGGGGTCGATTGGATGGAGGGACCATTACGAGGACCTGAGAGACGAAGTTGAAAGACGTCAGTGGCAGTAGATATCGAAATGCACTGCGGAGAATGCAGGTAAGTTATGCGTCGGGTTGGCATCTTCGCCTGCACTGCCCCGAAGTATCCGACGTTCCAGAATCCTTGCAACTGTAATGAATGCGAATGCAATCGGTCAACGGCCGACTCGGGCGAGCTGTGGGGCGATGATGAAATAATGAGCGTAGAACTTCATGCAGGCCACGATCTGGAGCGCCCTTTTTGAATATGACCGCATTCACTTGAGAAAAACGAATCCATAATTCATTTTCGAGCAGGAAGATGAGCGTGAACTAACGGCAAGGATCCCCGTACGGCACACGGCGACCTATCGTTTCGCCGGGGATCTCCCGCGAAGTCGAAAGTGAAGCCAAAAGCCAAGTTTTCTTTCGTCACCTTGCCCTGGGATTATGGCACGAGAATGAAAATAAGGGTTTAAGCTCGCCGGTGCACTAGTGAAGTTTTCGAGACGCCAAGAAGAGATACACCCGTGCAAAGAACGAAATTCTTTACAGACAAGGTTCGGCCGGGAAGGGAAAGAAGGGGAAGCTTCAAGCGCCGCTGCTCGGTTCACGGAGAGGCCACACACGGTGACTTGATTACGCGCTGGGTCGCCGGGGGATGTTGGGTGGCCGTTTCGTTGCTTACCCCCGTATTGAGCTGAGTTGAATGCAGTGGCGGCGTCGCGGTTGCATTGCAGCCAGGGCTTGGTACGTCTGGTAGTTAGACGCAAATCAGATTTTGACAATACTAGTCCGCGGATCAGAAATAGATTTTTTGCCTTCGCCCGATTTGGGATCTAGAAAAAGCTGCGAGTAAACTAATTAGCACTCGTTTTTGTACTCCCACAACAAAAATGAACCTGCACACTGATATGGACCAGTATCCATACACAAACCTGGGTCCGTTGTCGCCCTGGCCATTCGACGAGCTTTCGCCGCCCACGCCGCGAATCACCCTCGCGGGCAACCTCGACCCCACCACCGGAATATTCTATCGTACGCCAGAGCACCCGCGCCTGCGCACCGCACAGGCGTGTGAAAAGTGCAGAAGCAGAAAGGCGAAGGTGGGTTGAGTTTCTCGCTGTCCTCCTTTGTCCCTCATTCGTTTGCAGTGCTCCGGCGACCATCCGTCCTGCACACGCTGCTTGTCGCGAGGCCTCGCATGCGAGTATGCAAAGGAAGGGAGAGTGCTTGGGCCTAACAGGCCCACGTCGCGCGCCGGGTCCATCGGCAGCACCCCGTCCCACAAATTGCACTCATCCGCGCCGTTGTTGTGCCCGACTCCCGCCAACGCCAAGCGACGGAGGCACAGCACGACGCTCGCGACTGGCAACAGAGCCGGCGTGAAGTTCGAGCCGTTCTCAAGTTGTGTTCCGCTCGCCCTGCCATCGAGCAACAGCAACAGCCAATTGAACGACCAGCTGCACATCCTAATGCCACTCAGCGCAAGGCTGCTGCCCACTGGCGCTGCGCTGCGCTCCTCCTCGCCCAAGTCGACGTCCTCCCTCCACCTCGATTCCTCCTCCCCAGTTCATCCTCGGTCGTCATCACACGGCCTACAAACCCTCTCCTCGCCGTACACGCCGCACCCCAATTCTGGGTATGCCGACTCCGCCAACGTGAGCGAGTATCTCGATTCTGCGGGACGGTGGAAACCGTCGCAGGGGTACGGGTACGCCCACCACGAGGCGCCCCTCGACCCGCTCGATCCTCGGAAGACCATAATGCACTACGCGCCTGACGGCACACCGCTTCTATGTGATGCCGAAAACACACGGGGGCCAGACTGTTTCGCTGCTGGTACACAACCGGGCGGCGTCTCCACCAATGTTGGCTTCGTCTCCGGTCTTCCGATGAGGAGAGCCAAGAGTGCTATAAGTTTGAGCATACACAGCCAGAGCGGAAGTACGAGTAGCGGCACTAGGAGCCTGGACGGAGAACCGAGTCCGTGAGTATCTTATTCTCCCAATTTCTCCCAAGTCGAAAACTCTGGCCTGACCTATTTTGACGCAGACCCATGAGCGCTGTCTCGGGTTCCGTCCCGCTCTTCCGCGCGTGGTGGCCGTATTCCTCGCAGTCGCATTCTTCCAACTCCCACCTGTATTCACCGCAGCCATACCCTCCCCGCAGCTACTCCCCCCATCTCACCCATTCCATAAACGTGTATTCGCCCCATTTGTACTCCGCACACCAGCAGCCGCAGCCGCAGGCCTATCCTTCCTATTCGCAAGGATGAAGGACGGCGCGCGCGGTCCTGACGCAGGATATGAAGTCTTTGCAGCTGCGACGCGCACTGAAACCGAGTGGAGCATAAAGACAGTACAGTGGGGAGGACACTCGGGACGTGCATTCGGGAGGCCGCTTGCGGCGGGAGCCGGAAGCGGATAAGATGGTACAGAAGGAAGTAATGTTTGTAAGCTTTATGGGCGGCTGGAAGTGCGCCGGCGCGCTCAAGGGCTAAATCACAGAGCTGTTAACTGTTGCGTCAATTGGTCATTGATTCCGTAGTGTAGAAACTGTATCGTACATGCTGGGAGCAAAGGCCAAGGAAAAAAGGATTGTCCGGAAAATAAACGCGCTCTGATATGCGTAAGAAGATTCCCAGCCTCGTAGAACTTCAAGGCGAAATAAGTACTGCGCAGTGCGAAGTTCTTCGCGAAGGTAACTAGGTGCAGCAAAGTGGAAATTCGTGCGCTCCTTGAGATGCATGCTTGAACTTGGTGTGTCCTAGCTGTACATGGCAGAGGCTGCCACCGAAACCGCCAGATAGCTGTTGAGGGCACGGGAGTATTTGAAAGGAAGTTGCGGTCGGCCCCGATTTCCGGGCCACGTGTGGCGATACACCGCCACCCCCTTTGTTTCCTCAGTTCCTGATTCATGATTGCCAGTGCCGGGTCGACAGTAAAGATGAATGCACCTTATAAAATCTGCGCGGTCTTGTTGCCATCAAGTAAAATTTCCTCGATTCGACTGACAATTTGAGCATTCAAGTTCCACCTTTAACGATACGACAAAGACTTTGAGAATCTGTTCAACTAGGCAGAGCGAAGCGGAAGTCTTTCAGCTTCGAAATTGACAAAGAGCAACAAAACGAAAAAAAAAAAAATCAACTCGTCAACCGAGGCCTCTCGCAGGATTCGAATATAAATCATACAGTCCAACACCGTCCAACCTCCTGCAGGAGTGATGTCGGACATCGAATTGGATCCACCGGACTAGAAATTGGGAGTTGAGAATTCATGAAGCAGCCGGTAGTATACAATTGCAAACTGACAATTTTCAGGGTTCCGGACACCGTTGTATCTGGGATATCGTATGAAGATTCGCCCTTGCAAGCAACCGCCCAGTCATTAGCCGCATGCACTCCAGAGAGGAAGGCAATTGAAAGGACAGTAGCGGTAACGAGCATCAAGCGTAGGAAAAAACCAGGGAGGGGATGGGACTACCAAAGACATGTGGTTTGAGGTAGAATACTTATACTGTGCTGGATACCAGATAGCGAGTAGTAGTAACATCGCAGCAACTTCGGAGACATCTTGCGTCGAGATGGTACACACGAGCTGGGATGGGCGTCAAAAGCAGGTCAAAAGGGAGTAGAGAAGCGCGGTCACGTCCGACTTCAAGTACCCGGGTCACTTCACACGTTACTACGAATCTGTTGATGGCCATCTGTCGCAGATCATGTACAATCTCGACAAAGGTATCTGGATCACGATAGGTCACAATAGTCATGTCGAAGCCCGATAGTGTCGATCGTGCATGCGGGGTCCGCGCTGGATCGGAAGCGAACGTGAAAGTCGTGGAGGAAAGGAGATGCCGGTTGATGTAAATGCGATCCGAAGCTCTGTCACCGATGCGCCATCAACGATCGTCGCTTTTGGTTCAACCAGCCTTGTTGAACGTCCGCACAGCACCGCGATTTCTATCCCAAAAGATACAGGCAGAAAAAAAAATACAGAAACATGCGGAGTCGGAGAGGAACCGCGTCGACTGCGATCAACTAACGGTATCGCAGGCGCACTGTAGGCTCCGGTCACTTCCTATGAGGTCGGTCGGTTGTAGAATAAATTAAGGGTGCGTAAATCGCACACGTGTGACGCGCAAACTAAGAAAACACCTTCTCACATTCACATTGTCATCGTTTGCACTTGGTTTGCATCACGTATTAGTTCAAGTTCAGTCAACTAAGGAGGGGCGAAATCGACGCCGCTTTCCGAAAAATTTCCAGGCGCTTTGAACGAATTGCAAGGAAATTTTTAATGGTGTGGAGTGGCTATGCGGAGGGAGTCGAACCCCGTCAACTGCCTCACTTCATTGGACGACATCGGATCATCATGGATCACAGCTGTGCACCATAGGTGCACCATACATTCCCCTCTTTTCATTACCTGTTGTAAGTGGGGAAAATAGTATTTGACCTGTGGGAAAAGCTTCGGATACCCAACACGCTGTGCGGACGTGGGGAGTCGAACCCCTGGGAGCTGCTGTAACATGCAAATGCACGGAGTACGGACCGAAAAATCCGACACTCCGAGGGCTTTATGTTGTCGGAAATGGCCCCATATTGCCGAGGGTTTTACCCTCGTCGTCCTGAGGCAGCGCTCGTGCCAGCCCGGAAATGCATTGTGCATTTATCATCTTGCTTTCAAGTTATTTGGTTCCCTCTGAGATACCCTTCTGCAGATATGTAACTGCTATTCCCTCAGTGCGAGGAGAACATTGCCTCGTCATCGCCTGTAAACCGGTGCATCGCCGAGCCTCTAGTCCTGCGGGGTAGTTCTCAACCCTCGGGGTTGCCGTGCAAAGACAAGGTTGAGTTCACTCTGTGGGTTTCTGGCTTCGCAAGCCTAGCTTCGAGTACGGCAGTCACTCGCTTCCAACGCGAGGCTCGTTGCAGTGCGCGGAGTATGATATGGGATGTAACAACATATATGATTCACTGACACTCTCATTGGAATACTGAACTATTGGCAGTCTACTGCATACCACAGACATTGGCGTTGTCGTTAGGATGACTCATTTTAGACACAAACGGGCAGAACAATTGGGTAAAGCAGGCTGGGGACGCAAACCTGCGTGTAGAGCGTGATTGAGTTCTCGACCGAGATGTCCAAACCATTCTTGTCGTTGGTCACAGAACCAGCTCCACACGGAATCAGGTCGATCATCGCAAACACGAAGGACTGCATGGGCGAACCGTGAACAAATCTCATACACGGCATGAACAGGTGCAGACATACATCGATAATCGCCTCGAGGGTCCGCAGAACAGCCGCAATGGGAGCAGTGACTCCAAACTGCGCGAATATTGCGTGTTTGCCGATGACAGTGGCCAGGAGAGCCTGATGGACCTCCACGAACTACAGAACGATGCATCAGTATAATCTCGCAGCAGAAATAGCAGAACTAACACTATCCAAGGCAACAACAATTGCGTCACAGTCAGCCTGAGCGGTGTATGGCGGGGTTGCCTGCATTGCGGTGATGTCGGCGCCTAGATTGTTGATGATGACAGTGAACTGGCCAACGAGAGTCTGGAGGTGTTGGGTATAATAATGAACACCAGGTTTCAAGTCAGTCAGGTCACCTACCTCGCTCAAGCTCACGACGTCGGGACCGGTGGTTGAAGTGCTGAGCGGAGTGAGAACATTGTTGATGTTCACAGAGACATTGGTCACTATCCCGACGTTTGTGACAACATCGTTGACCGTCAAGGCAGCCAAAGCCACTGGGTGAAGGATTGAAGTAGTGAGGATGGCAGCAATGGAAAGCTTCATGGTTGGAAGGTGAAGGGACTGGTTGGTCTGCAGGGACTGGTTGGTCTGAAAGGACTGGCTGGTCCGAGGGTCTTTATAGATTTCGAGCATCAGTAAGAATTCGAAACAAAGCTTCTCCGGGGGCGGCCACATTTTTCGACACCTGAGGTCAGCTTGCTGCCAGCTGTACTTTACAGCTGGAATTCCAGCCTGCTACCAGCTGTAAATCACATGGTCATAACGGCACCTGTAAAGATGCTTCCGGGACTCTTACGGTACGGTACATTTACGAACATTACAACCGTATACGGCCGTAAATAATGAAATAAAATAAAACAGAGATAGAGAATACACATTTACACCTCCTGCATGGCCTGGAGAAGGCCCTCGAGGACCTTGCGTTTCAAACGAAGGTGATGCTTCAGCAACATCAAAGTCCAAATTGCTTCTGGACTTCAACCGGGCGCGCCGCACAGAGATGGAAGCTCTACCACCGGAGAAAACACGTTCCACAGCGACTGCAGAGCCTGGCAAAATTCATGAGCCTCGATTTGCACATACAGAGATGATAAAATTGCGTGGGCTGAGCAAGGGCTGAGCGAGCCGACGTCAGCCGACGTTATGTCGCAAACCCAGCGACCTCTGGTCATATCTCCTCGGCGAGCCTTGGCACCGTATTCCCAGCTCATTACAGCTTGGACCGTGCCAAGGTTTGATCAGGTTACATCGGCAACCTTGACAGACCCCTTGCACGCAGTGATTGACATGATATCGCGCGAACCCTCTTGATCAACAAGGGGCACTTTACGGTCGTAAAACACCGCAACTCCAAAAGCTCCTCGCAAAACATACTACCGCAGGAAATCCGGCGGTCCCTCAAGTCCAGGTAGTCCCGGAAGCATCTTTACAGGTGCCGTTATGACCATGTGATTTACAGCTGGTAGCAGGCTGGAATTCCAGCTGTAAAGTACAGCTGGCAGCAAGCTGACCTCAGGTGTCGAAAAATGTGGCCGCCCCCGGAGAAGCTTTGTTTCGAATTCTTACTGATGCTCGAAATCTATAAAGACCCTCGGACCAGCCAGTCCTTTCAGACCAACCAGTCCCTGCAGACCAACCAGTCCCTTCACCTTCCAACCATGAAGCTTTCCATTGCTGCCATCCTCACTACTTCAATCCTTCACCCAGTGGCTTTGGCTGCCTTGACGGTCAACGATGTTGTCACAAACGTCGGGATAGTGACCAATGTCTCTGTGAACATCAACAATGTTCTCACTCCGCTCAGCACTTCAACCACCGGTCCCGACGTCGTGAGCTTGAGCGAGGTAGGTGACCTGACTGACTTGAAACCTGGTGTTCATTATTATACCCAACACCTCCAGACTCTCGTTGGCCAGTTCACTGTCATCATCAACAATCTAGGCGCCGACATCACCGCAATGCAGGCAACCCCGCCATACACCGCTCAGGCTGACTGTGACGCAATTGTTGTTGCCTTGGATAGTGTTAGTTCTGCTATTTCTGCTGCGAGATTATACTGATGCATCGTTCTGTAGTTCGTGGAGGTCCATCAGGCTCTCCTGGCCACTGTCATCGGCAAACACGCAATATTCGCGCAGTTTGGAGTCACTGCTCCCATTGCGGCTGTTCTGCGGACCCTCGAGGCGATTATCGATGTATGTCTGCACCTGTTCATGCCGTGTATGAGATTTGTTCACGGTTCGCCCATGCAGTCCTTCGTGTTTGCGATGATCGACCTGATTCCGTGTGGAGCTGGTTCTGTGACCAACGACAAGAATGGTTTGGACATCTCGGTCGAGAACTCAATCACGCTCTACACGCAGGTTTGCGTCCCCAGCCTGCTTTACCCAATTGTTCTGCCCGTTTGTGTCTAAAATGAGTCATCCTAACGACAACGCCAATGTCTGTGGTATGCAGTAGACTGCCAATAGTTCAGTATTCCAATGAGAGTGTCAGTGAATCATATATGTTGTTACATCCCATATCATACTCCGCGCACTGCAACGAGCCTCGCGTTGGAAGCGAGTGACTGCCGTACTCGAAGCTAGGCTTGCGAAGCCAGAAACCCACAGAGTGAACTCAACCTTGTCTTTGCACGGCAACCCCGAGGGTTGAGAACTACCCCGCAGGACTAGAGGCTCGGCGATGCACCGGTTTACAGGCGATGACGAGGCAATGTTCTCCTCGCACTGAGGGAATAGCAGTTACATATCTGCAGAAGGGTATCTCAGAGGGAACCAAATAACTTGAAAGCAAGATGATAAATGCACAATGCATTTCCGGGCTGGCACGAGCGCTGCCTCAGGACGACGAGGGTAAAACCCTCGGCAATATGGGGCCATTTCCGACAACATAAAGCCCTCGGAGTGTCGGATTTTTCGGTCCGTACTCCGTGCATTTGCATGTTACAGCAGCTCCCAGGGGTTCGACTCCCCACGTCCGCACAGCGTGTTGGGTATCCGAAGCTTTTCCCACAGGTCAAATATTATTTTCCCCACTTACAACAGGTAATGATAGCTGGGAGTATTTTTGTGCTTGTAATTCGCCAAGAGGCGTTTGCCAAAGTCTACAGCGCTGCTTCAACCTCAGGAGATTTCAACCGTGGAATAAAATGATTCGAACTGTGTAATAAAAAACACGGCGAACTTAGCTACATGCGGAAGCGAGGAGTCGAACCCAGCAGCTGCTTCAACTTCGAGATTAACCTTTCGTTTGCAAAATGCACTCATCGCGTCCGCCTTTCCGTCTCACTTTTTTGGGCGTGTAAACGGCTGATATGGAGCCCGGAAACAAAAAAGCAAGACACATTGCCAGTGCGAAAGTCTATCACGCATTTGCTCAAGTTCGGTCAACTGGGGATGGCGGGATGGACGCCGCTTTGTAAAAATCTCGGTGGGCGTTTTGAAAGTTTCGGTTCCGCGGGAAGGCGGAAGAATTCTAGAAAGAACCTTGATAATAAAGGAATCCAGAGAGAATGTTCCCCATCACGGCCATCTGTTTTGTATGAACACATACTGTTCTATTCTCTTACTTTCGCATGTGTGGCGCGTCCTTGTACTCGGGCTGAGATGGTGAGTGCGTGTACTTTGCGTGTGAGAACTTGTTTGAATGAGCAACTTGAATAAGTGGCGCGGCGGCTTGCGATTCGCGCGTGGGAGCACTGGACCAAAGAATCAGCAGTTGGATCTGTACAGACCAAAGACATAATATTTAGGCGAATCCAAGTCGTTCATGGATTGAATCTCGAAGGCGGCAAGAAATCGTTGCACGCGTTTTTGATTCTGCGCCAACAGAGTTTTAGAGACGAGGACCGCGGTTAAAGCAAAGCCAGACGCCGCAGAACAGAAGACTTGGTGCCATGTGGCATTATACGGAATCCACGACGGTGAGCAAGAGAGGCTAATACTTTAAACCGTGAATCGTGAACTGTAAAATTCAAAATTTAACTTGGCATACGTCCTGAGCAGTAATCAGAAGAATCAACGGGGACAGAGCCCGAAACAGTGCTCGTGGAGAAGAAATAGATATTGTATTGCATCTGTTGCTGCACTGACGGAGGGCGAATGTGATAGATTGGTGACTATTGCGCAACTTCAACCCAAACCGTTGTGGCATACGCCATGGGCTGGCCACTTGAATGCCGACGTAAACTCCAACTTTCATGTGGTTCGGTGAGGAGAAGACCCGGAGGAAGACTGGGTCCGAGCCCGAGACGGTGCCCGAGGGTCCTTAGAAAGCAGACAATAGCTGATAGCAGCAGCTTCGAATTGGATGGTAGATATCAGTAATCAATAGCGAGTAGCGCAAACCCGAGCTAGTTTGAAGTTGAACACGAGGTTATGAGTCAAATCAGGTACCAATGAAACAAGAATTAATGATCTCACTGACCAATAGCCAGGAGGGCAAAATGCAGTCAGCATAATACCAGTTTGAAGTTAAACGCGACAAGGTACGAGGTACATCCTGTCCAGCACTAGTGGTGTCTGGTGGCCAAGTCAAATCAGGCACCAAGGAAACAACGATTAATTGATGTCGACTCCACTCCCTGTACAAGCTGCGACGTGGACGGGCTGTCGCCTTCAAGCAGTTATTGTTGACAGATCGGGTCCGAAGGTCTCTAGGTCGAGACCGGATTGGACTCGAAGACTGAAGGAGACAGGACTGACGGACAGAGGGCGATCACTGAAAGAGTCATAGTACAATCGCCCGAGACAATCGAGGGACTTGTGGCGCTGCCGGGCTGACCGACGAAGAATGCTGTGTGAAGTCGCAGGTTGCAATGGTGCTGAGTGAGCGAATTAATCAGACAGTGCATTGAATTGCATTGAATCTCGAATCATCCATCGGGTACGACTTCCTGTCACTGGAGCGAATGGGAGGATCCACGTACGGCACACGGCGACTTGTCCTTTCGCCGGGGTCTCCCGCGAAGTTGAAGTCAAGTCAAAAGCATCTGGGTTTCGTCACTTTGGACGAGGATTATGGCACGAGAATCAAAAAAAAGAGTTTTTAAGCTCGCCGGCGCACCAGGGGTCCAGAAGGTGAGCGTAAGGCGCTAAGAAGACTGAGTAAACGCCACAAGAAGGGATTAGTGAATGCAAAAGAATTACCACAGATTTGGGCAGGAAGGTACAGAAGGAAGGTCGAAGCGCCGCTGCTCGGCTCGGGAGTCGATACCACCGCGGCGACTTGATTACTTACACGCGTTGGATGGCCGGGCGTCGTTTGAGGGGCTGCGATGAGAGCGCGGTTGGCTGTGTAAATGGTGGGCATGGTGGTTGGATTGCAACCTGCAGACGGTGGCTGACAGGGCTGAGTTAAGATTAGGTTTTTGGGACCAAGATTTGTCCGCGGATCAGAAATTGTTGATTTAGACGCTTCGCCCGATTTGGGATCTAGAAAACGGAGTGAGTACAAAAAATAACTGAGGGACGTTCAACCTCATCTTCTCCCCCAACAATGGACCCATACGACCAATACATGAATCCATTCTGGCCCTTCGACGCCCCGCACTCCTCCCTCGTAGACCCGCCTGCACCGCGCATAGCCCTTGCAGGCAGCCTCGACCCCACCACAGGAATTTTCTACCGAACGCCGGAACACCCAAGGCTGCGGACTGCACAGGCGTGCGAAAAGTGTAGGTCGAGGAAGGCAAAGGTTTGTGTCTCGTTTTCTCTTAATTTTTGCCTTGCCTGAGACATCGACAGTGTTCGGGCGACCATCCGTCCTGCGCACGCTGTATTTCTCGCGGCCTTGACTGCGAGTACGCACAAGAGGGGCGGGTTCGCGGACCCAACAGGCCAAAGCCGTGCGCTGGGTCCATCGCAAGCACCTCGTCCCATGACTTGCACTCGCCCGCACCGCCGCTGCTGTACTCGAGCCCCGTCAACACCAAGAGACGTAGACGCACCACGCAGGGGACGACGGGACCGGGCGGCGTGAAGCTCGAGCCGCTGTCCAGCTGCATGCCTCTCACACTTCCATCGAGTAGCAGCAGTAGTCAATTGACCGGCCAGCTGCATTCTCCAATCCCGCTGAACGCGAAATTGCTACCCACTGGCGCCGCGAAGCGCTTCTCCTTGCCCACCTCGATGTCGTCCGTTCACTCTGATTCCCCCTCCCTTACCATCCCGCGGGCGTCGTCGTCTGTACACGGCCTGGCGACCCTTTCCTCCACATACGCACCGTATCCACCCAGCACCGACTCATACAGCGAGTACCCCGCCTCACCATACCCAGACACGAGTTCGTACCGAAGGAGTTTCGACTTGCCGTTTCCGTTCAAGAGGCCGCAGGCTGTAAAAGGCGACGAGTACGACCGCCCGCTCGACCACCGCGCGGCGTTGCCGCACTACACGCTCGACGGCTCGCTGTTGTCGTATAGCGAGGACACGCTGGGGTCGCAGGATTTTTCCGGTGCTCCTGACGCCTCCACCGCCTACGATCTTGCACGGCGCAGCCTCGAAGTCCCCGGCGGCAGGCGGGGCCTCGGCCTCTCCCTCAACATGGGGCTCGTGTCTGGGCTTGCGGCGAGGAGGGCCAGAAGTCGCGGTAGCGTGCGTAGCCTGGGCGGAAGTATAAGTAGTGGTAGTGGGAGCGTGACTGGCGAGCTGAGTCCGTGAGTATTGCGTCTTGCCATCCTATTCATTTCCTCCGTTATTCTCCTTCTCAGATCGCAAACTCGTGACTGACCTGTTTCTCTCCGACATAGACCCACAAGTGCCATATCAGGCTCATTCCCCCTCCTCCGAGCGCAGTGGCAGTACTCCCCGCAAGAGTACTCGCCGACCTCCGACGCATACTCGCAGCACTACTCTCCTTGCGGTTCCGTCTCTGCGTACTCGCCGCACCTCGAAACCCATTCCCAAAACGTGTATCCGTCCCAGTACTCCGTGCAACAGCACCGCTATTCCCCCTACCCGCAGCCGCAGTTGCAGGAAGGTGTGCGTCGAGCGCACAGCATGTAGTACCCCGTAATGTTGCAACATGGGGAATCTCTAGGTCCTGGCACGCCAATCGGAGAATACGCATGCCGCGGATTGGAGTGCCTCAACGCGAGGGCCGACCCGGAGGGTCACTTGCGCTGGACAGAACGATCGTCGCGTAGCGCCAAATTGGAATTGGTGTAGGGCGGGTCCGTTATGTAGCATACATAAAGATGTATATACTGAAAATTGGTCAACGAGAAACAAACATTTGAACGGTAAACCATACATACCGTCGTCCCGCATCGTATCAATGTTGTTTGCTGCACTCCGTCGCTCCGGTGGCTTGGTTATATTTCGGCTCCGTGAGTTTTATGTTGATTTCTAAGTGGATTTGTGGAAATAAAAAGTCGGCAAGCTGTTCACCGCGCAAAATATATAGAAGCTGGAGACCGCCAGTGGCAGGAGATGGAGAGAGATGGTAAGCGCCCTTTATGGCAGTCGATCCGAAGCACTGCCGTTGATGCGCCATCAAAGATCGCCGCTTCCTCAACGTTCAGCCCGCAACTCGCCGTGTTATATAATACCCTCATTTTCTCTTTCTCGTTTTCTGAGAAAGAGAAGACGAAGACTTAGGTGAATGCGGACGCGAAGAGTCGAACCTCGGCGACTGGTCAAATTGCAACAGTGCAACTGCGGACTGCAGCGATGCACTCATGCACCACATCCGCTTGTCACTTCCCATTTTCATGTTCACCAAGTATCCAAGAAAAAGCCAGAGCCCGGGCATTTTCAGTGCACAAAATCTGTCTTTGCCGCATTCGTAAATTGTCGCTTCATGAATCACTAAAGAATTAGGAAGAACTCGGTATAAAACCATCAACTGAAGAATTAAAATGCCAGACTGGCACTAGCGTAAAATTCTATCACCCGCTAGCCCAGTAGTTAACCGATAAATCCCTCTTGGGATTGGGCGGGGTAGGATCGCCGCCGCTGTTTAGAAAATTCCCGGGTCGGCGTCGGCTGAGTCATTCTCTAGAGAAGATTCTGGCGCTTGGCCATGTTCGCCGTCGTTGTTCACAGTGCCAAGATTCTGTCAGCGAAGGCAGCGAAGACGGCGAGTTTTGCGGTTTAACAGAGGGAGAGAAGCCTTATACGGACGAGGAGGGGTCTGATGCTGTAACGAAGAGTCGTGTCATATATTCTGTGATGTTTCGTTCTATCACAACGTGGTGTACTTCTTTGTCTTTCTGTGATTTCGCAGAATCACATTGTTTCTGCCCACGCTTGGGAATTGTCGGCGCACATTGCCCAAAATGCAACACCAATGGTAAAGACTTGTGCGAGACGCGGATCGTGCACGTTCTGGAAGAACGTGGAGAGTTTGGGTTTAATGATAAATTCTGATAATTGTTTCGTTGTCTTGCTCCCGGATGCCGTTGATCAAGTCGCTCGTCTGCGTCTCGAATGCATTCTGCAGCACCAAGTTCAGAGTTGTAGCAGTTCGCCAAATATTGGCCGGCAACTATCTGATTCTTCAAGTCGAGTCGTTCAAAGTTGTTCACAAAAATCACAATACAGTTGCGGTTGTAATTTTACAATTCATAAGAGACAAAGCTTATTTCCGCTTGATGATTTTTCATTGCTCACTCGGCCATGTTGGTTTTCACGATCGAGAGTCCAGAAATTCCAACTAAAGACGTGAGCACACCCATCATCAAATCAACATAGTGGACATAGTACTTTGAGGGCTTCCGGCAGTCTCGAAACGTTAACAGGTTCTGACCTAGGTCCAAGCCAAGCCAAGCCAAGCCCTGACGATGGCCTAATAAGGCTTGCAAAGTTAGAGATCTGGATGACAACGGGTTTGGTTTGGAACATGCTGAAGATCAAATCTGTTGCTGCTGTCGACTGAAAGAAACGAGCCTCTTTATACCTGAGGTGTGCGAACCTGGAACGTTTTAGGCCGATTCAGAAGGTGGTGGAAATCCTCCTCAATGCCATAGGATCTTCGAGAATTGCAGTGGTATCCTTGTCCAGACAGATTCCTTGACAGCGAGACAAGTTCAATGGACCCGGAAACAGTTATATGGAGGGCATGTGAGGTCTTTCATGGAGTATTTATAGTGATGCCCAGGGCCTGGCTTGACCTGAAAGCCCGGGCTTGGGCTTAAGATTCTTCAAGCCCAAGCCTTAGGCCATCGTCAGAGCTTGGCTTGGCTTGGCTTGGACCTAGGTCAGAACCTGTTAACGTTTCGAGAATGCCGGAAGCCCTCAAAGTACTATGTCCACCATGTTGATTTGATGATGGGTGTGCTCATTTCCGACGTCTTTAGTTGGAATTTCTGGACTCTCGATCGTGAAAAAAAAAACATGGCCGAATGAGCATTGAAATCACCATCAAGTAGAAATAAGCGTTATCTCTTATAAATTGTAAACTTAAAACCGCGACTGTATTGTGATTTTTGTGAACAACTTTGAACGACTCGACTTGAAGAATCAGATAGTTGCCGGCCAATATTTGGCGAACTGCTACAACTCTGAACTTGGTGCTGCCGCTGCTTACTTCTCTGCACTGGATCATTCTCAAGTGTGGTGAGACTGTCGAACTGTTCCAGGCTCATGATAGAAACTCCATCCCGGTCCAGAGTCGAAGAAGCGACAGAGTGGCGTCAGCACCGCATAAAAACCACAGTGGGCTTAAGATGGCTCAGAAGTATATTATCTAGGGGCACGAGCGAGCGGACATCGCACTTGGAGTGCGGGTACCATGACATCCAACAGAAGACAGAGGACAGATACAAGTGGTGTTGAATTAGAGTATAGTGTCCGGAAAACAAATTGTGGGAGCTTCACGATATCAGATGCGAGAGAGGAATACACTGGCAGAGTCAAAGGGACGAACGAAAACGCTGGCGGGAATGATACGTGCAGGAGATGAGAATGCATTCGAGACGCAGACGAGCGACTTGGTCAACGGCATCCGGGAGCAGGATGACGAAACAATTATCAGAACTTATCATTATAGCAATTTGCAGTACATAAGGCGCGGGCTGTTTTTATTTTTATTTTTTATTTTTTATTTTTTATTTTTTACGGTTTTGGCTAGAACAGTCACCACGGTCTCAGTTTTGATCTGGTTAACTCGGGAGTAGGCGCGTTGGAATCGCATTAGAAATCCGCAGGGGATGGAGTACCGGATTTTTTTGATGGGATCAAAAGATAAACTTTTTCCATTTTCATCATGTTTCCACATAGAACAGCTGTAACTTCGATTCTTGATACTCGATTAACCTAAATTTTTGATGCTGTATCTTCTTACATGCCCTCTAGGGGATGAAATACTCCAATAAGGAATGTGACCAAAATTGACTCCCCATCGCTCCCTTTGTGGGGGTATAAATTTTCTGTCCTTGAATGTGAAGCACTCTATACAGGTAATGCTCTTCATGACTTCCCATCAAGAGTTCCATCCCTTATATATCATACATGTATATAACATATCCAAGATTTAGGTCAATCTGGGATCTTTGCCCCGAGTTACAGCTGTCCTATGCAGAAACATGATCAAAACAGCAAAAAGTTTATTTCTTGATCCCATCAAAAAATGTAAGGAACCATCCCCTGTGGACTCGCAGTGCCATTCGAACGCACCTGTTCTTGAGAGATTCTAACAAAATTGAGCTCGTAGCGAGTGTTCTAAGTAAAATATCACAGAAGAAAAAAAAAACAGCCCGCGCCTTATGTACCGCAAAGTGCTGTAAACCCAAACTCTCCACGTTCTTCCAGAACGACTGCACAAGTTGCGTCTTGAAGTCTATACCATTGGTGTTGCATTTGGGCAATATGCGCCGACGATTCCCAAGCGTGTGGGCAAAAACAATGTAACTCTGCGAAATCACAGAATAGGCTCGTGACCAGCCTGCCAAGGAACGGCAATACTTAGTGCAACATAGTGCTTGCGCTAAGTATTGCCGTATCTTGGCAGACTGGTTACGAGTCTAATCACAGAAAGACAATGAAGCATACCACATTGTGATAAAGCGAAACCTCAGAGGATATATATGGCACGACTCTCCGTTGCAGCATTAGACCTCCTCATCTTTATACGGCTTCTCTCCCTCTGTTAACACCGCAACACTCGCTGCCAGAATCTTGGCGCGGCGAGCAGCCACGAGCTAGAATATTCTCCAGAGAATGAAGTACGAGAGGCGACCGCCGAGCCGACGCCGACCCGGGGATTTTTTAAACAGCGGCGTCGATCCTACCCACAATCCCAAGAGGAATTTATGGGTTTACATACCACTGGGCTACTGGGTGATAGAATTTTGCGCTAGTGTCAATCTCGGAATTTAATTCTTTAGCTGATGGTCTTGTACGGAGCTCTTCCTAATTGTCACCGGGAGCCACGGGCCGTATCGAGCGAAGAATTGATAAAGAAGTGGGAGAGGCTAATATACATGTGAACTGGGAAGTAAACGAAAACGAAGAGCGTGGAGAGACTCAGGCTGGTGGAGCAAAATTCAAATATTTGTGACATCAAAATTCGAGCCCAGGAGAGTCCTAGGTCAGCTCAGTACACCGGCTTGGACGTGAGTATCTCGCGGACAGACCCTCTAAACTGAAGCTCGTACCTCGCGAGTGAGAGCCGCTTGACTCTTGAGAGCCACCGTCTTTGAAAGCTTTCGGGTCTTTTTATCGCCGTATGTTCGAGCAAGAAACAGAGAGCCATCTAAGTTGCGAGTGGTTGGACGTACCAGGCAAAAGATTCGGTAGAGTGCGAGGAAATTTTTCATGTTGTGTCCAAGAGCAAAAAGCAATCAGCCGTGAACGGCCATCACGAGGCTGTGCAGGCAGGTGGTTTCATGTTGACCATCAGCCTCCGTTAACTCTGACCTTTCCTTTATCTCGTGCGATAATTACGCCGCGTTTCGGGTGTGGTCAGACAACAGAATCGGTAATCATCAAAATTTACTGCCCGTCCGTTCGCGCACGACCATCATCTTTCTCTCCCGCCGCCACAAACCTGATCAGATTTCTTTTCCATACAGTGCTCCGACGACCTCCTCAGAAACTACCTCTCCCTCGGAGCTTACTGCCTCCTTGTCCCAATCTTATCGCCAGTCCCTGTGCTTCCCTCTCTATCGCTCGTTCCTATTGGCGGAAGCATGCCGTGAAGCCGTCGCCGCGTTATTTCCACTCCGGAAGCGGGCCATCGTGCGCTGCCTCCTAGAGACCAAGTTTATTCTCGACCACCATGAGGTTTATTACGTCTACAGCAAGATCTGGCTGGCGGATTTTTGCGTCTGGGTGCAGGCGCCTGCGAGGTGATAGGACCCTGGCTCTTGATTGACCAGTATAACTGATCCTCTCGAATAGCGATGATACTCTCCGTGAGATCGGCGCAGCGGTAAAAATTCTGCCGATACCCAAGCGGCCAATTGGATGGGTTCTCGAGCTACTTGAGGCTGCGACTCAAGAGGTTCAGGCGCGACAAGTCGACAGTGACGACGAGTCGGACGAGGAAAATGAGGTTGCGCGACAGTTGTAATTCCTATGGTATCTTCACGTCATTTACTTCACGAATATACTACGCTGATTGTGAACACAGATACATATTTCCTTCATGATCTATAAACACAACGTTCCGGATTTATTTGGCTTCGGACTCCCTCTGCCCCAACATTAACTCGCTAAGACCCCAATCTGACACGCATCCGAGCTTCTCGGCCTGCATTCCGGTCCGTGTAGCCCCTGAACAGAATCCAGAGCACGGTCCTCGACGAGCCTTCCCTTCGCTTACGGTGAGAGAGGCAGTAGAGTTCCTTTCATACGATGTCGCCGATACCTTGGGGCAGGCGTAAGGTTTGCTCGGCGAATGCGGTACCTGGCATTCAATATCGGAAAATGTGTTTTCGTACTGGGTACCCCATCTACCGACCCCTAGTCCTAGCGCACATAAACCTCTCAACTTTTCGCCGATACTGGCTGTAATCGGCGGGTATATGATCTACACTCACGATCGTCCGCCGTGGTCTATTTTTGAGGGTGCGTATTTCCTTGCGTATGGATCTTGCGGTGCCCATCAAAGGATTACGCCCCCGTTTAAAATGAACTACTAGCGTCCTTTCATGCCCAGTCATAACATCATTACATCGCAATCAAGCCTTCGGCGACCGCACTCGTGAAGATTAACAGGATTGGGTCTTGATTAACGGTCCGTAAAGTGCGGCAGGGCGACCAAACAGGCACCTGCATCCCATTTCGAGATATCAGGCGGCAATTTTTATTACCTCGTATCGCCAGATAGCGATTAAACTAGCCTGTTGAGCTCCGGTGTCTCAACCTGCGACGGCACAGCAGGTAGGCACATATACATACCTTATGAAGTGCTGGCGTCTTATAATTATTGTTCCAGGATTCTGACGTCTAGTGGCGGTCCAATGTGTTAAGCTATGGATGGAGCCACTTGCTCCTCTGTGTGCCGAACAGCATGTCGCGGCACTGACCCAGGCAGAATCGAGAGCGCGTAATGAGTTGAAAAATCATGTCTTCACTCAGGGCAAGTGCGAACCTCCTCGCTATGAATTTCCTAGCGAAGCTGTGACCGTTGCCTGATCAAAAATTTGAGAGAGCAGCACCCCGTCCCGATACTTGAGCGGGTTTGCAACGTACAAAAACTTTGATAGAGACCACCTATGCGGATGCAGGGAGTTGAACCCAGTTGACCTGCTGACACTCACAACTCAACATTTTATTGGTCACAGCCGTGTACCGTTCACCACGTCCGCGGTGTGGTTTCTGGTCGGCATTAGGTCACTTTTGGGCGTCCAAGCATAACTTATTTACGGGAATCTGATGGTCACAGTCTCCCGTGCGATTGGTGGCGCATATCTGACCATGAAGCTGACTCGATTGGTCAATTTATCAAAAATGAACGAGAGGAGAAAGCTGAGAAAGGGGCTGAAAGTCTATCAGACTTCACGGAAGGAATCAACCTATCGTTGGTGTTGTTGGCCATCCTACATCGCCGGGCAAGGAGTCTGAAGGTTATGGCATCACACAAGATGAACAATCATCATTGTGTTGGTTACCAACCGTTGTACAGTATTGGATGCGTTTCGACTTACGATCCTAGAACAACACCGGGCTCGGTTCCTCGGTCTAGCGACTGCACTCCGTGAAACATTCCACGCATCACCTCACGCTACTTCGTGCCGCACGCCACGATGAAGTTCTCTACTAAGAACAGTACTCCCACAGTGCCCGACGGTGTATTGCACACTTTGTGGTGTCCAGAATTGAAGTGCGATAGTTCCCAAATCCCACGCATAAATCACGCGCCCGGGGCCCGGGGGGCCCGTCATGACGCGGGAGGATCTTCCGCCGAGGATTCGAGATGGAAGTTAACAATCTAATAAAAAGGACATTTGCGCGGGATGATTTGAAATTTCACGCCGCCGCGGAAGCAACCGGCGTTGGGCTCTAAGATGAGTATCCTTCCAGACTCCATCCAGGCTAGACCTTTTAGTCAAGAGTTGTAACATCTACCCCCCGGCTATCTTGAACATCTCAGTGCGATGAGAGTATAAAATGATGGGTTCCACATGCGGCACGTAATACCATCCGTAACCCTGCCAAGAGAATCATTTCATAAGGCTCCAAGTCTCGTCATCAAATATGTATCTACCAATTACCCGGTGTTACAATAGTAAGCCAAAGGCCCACCTAAACCCGGGTCTTTGAGCCCGACCCAGGCCCGACCGGAGGTAGGGCTCAGGTACTTATGTAGTGCCCAAGGCTGGGCTCAGAATTTTGGACGACCCGCGACCCGGGCTGCAAGGTATACCCTACCCACCTGAATTTTGACGAACAAACTTGCTTCTGGTGTGCTTCTGGATGATATCCAAATTTAATTTAATTTGCCCTCTCTACTGATTCGAGAGTTAATGAGTATTTTGTGTGCATAACAGAAGTTCGGCATCATGAATTGCTTGACGCAATTTCAACTCCTTCGTGTTTTTATGACTCTCGCAGTGAGGCAGATCTGAACTGATATACTAGTATTCATAATCGAAAGACACATCTCGATGCAGCTGGGAGAAAAAATTACTCAAGCCCGGGTTTTCGCGCCCATCACTACCAGCAGTGTACTGGGAAAACACGGCTCTAAGTGTGGCCACTAATATGTACGCCCCAATTACCCTGCGTACGGGAAGGGAATGATACCCGAACTGATACTTAACAGGCAATGTAAAATGGGGAACAGGATGGTTCCTTGGCGTTCGAGTTTGCTCAGGAGAATGACATTCAACGAGGAATCCCTGTGAGTCTGTGAGATTTTTTAGCTCATGGCGCATCCGAACCACCGAGGCGAAACAATCATCCCCATCTCTGACTGAGGGCTGGCCAAAATGTGTTCCGCTCTTCGCGGCCTTGAGGGCTGGTACATTGTCTCTGAGCGCCGTCTTGGCAGTGTTAAACATCCACCATTTTGATTTACTCCGCCCGCTGAATAATTTAATTTCGCAGTATAAATACCTTCATCGTGAAATCTTCCCTCTCTATTCGCTCTCTTTGGCATTTATTTGTTGAGAGGTATGATTTCGCGCCTGTTGCTTTCTTTTATGCTCTCCCGGCCAAGGCCTCTCGCTAACGCTCCTCCTCCGTAGAACGTCCCTGAGCCCAATATGCGTTTCACAACCGTTGTTTCTTTCCTCGTCGCCATCACCGCTGCCTATGCTGGTACCATCGAAATTCGTCAAGGTTGTCCTGGTACCAAAGTATGCCCTACCAACACCGTTTTGCAATGTTGCAAGGGGGTCAACGTGAGTGCTTCATTGTTCGTTTGAATCCTTCACCAATAGTCGATGACTTGTATAGGGCCCTATTGATGCTTGTTTCCCTCCGGGCGCAATCTGCTGAAAGATATGCGGTGGGGGACGCTAAGATAGATGAACACGGAAGATAGATGTTGCAGATGGACTGATGGACTGATGGAACGAAACGCACTGGGACGGATTCGATTGCTTTGCGGAAATATTGTGTAGTGTATAGTTGGATTCGACGTGCGGGTTTTCAATAGTCACTGGTCCGCATGAAAAGCCGTCTTGTAAGACACTTGTGAGCCCCGCCATATAGGGTGCCCACACGATATTG
The DNA here is from genome assembly GCA_029204075.1 of Mycena capillaripes. Lineage (NCBI taxonomy): Eukaryota > Fungi > Basidiomycota > Agaricomycetes > Agaricales > Mycenaceae > Mycena > Mycena capillaripes. The sequence continues at coordinate 2,112,709 of JARHKZ010000017.1, forward strand.
CACCAGGTCACTGCGAGCTCGCAGTAATTTTTCACATTCAATTCCGAGCGAGGATAGTTCAGTTCATCCTACCTTTACTTGCTCCAAGACTCGGAGTGGATCTGCTGTTCGCTTCCTCTCCATTCGGCGTCCTGGATCCGCGGATATTGTTACTTCTCCCTGCACCAGCGCGTTGTTAGACTCGTTTCGTCCACGCGTTTGAGTAGGCTGTTGCGCTGTATAAACGGCACTGGGAGGCAGTAGATACCTATTATCGCTCCACCTATGCATAGCCCATCGACGGGTCCACAGAAGTGCTTACTCCACATTCTCAATGTCCCACGAAGGTGGTTGTTGGGCTGTCGTCGCCCAAATCTTGGGCAAAAGTATAGACGCTACATCCCCGTACTCGCTTATAAACAGACGCTGCAACGGGAAGCTCGTGCCTCGCTTATTGTAACATCCCCGAGTCGCTGGTCAACAACTGTGTCTACCGTCCCTGTCCTCATGCCCCACACCACCACAAAACCCTCAAAGACGATCGCTCTAGATCCGAGTCCAGAGACGAAGCTGTGCAGTATGGGTGGGTGGGTTCGGCCGTCCCGTCCGATTTTGTCTTTTCGAGGCTGCAGGATGGGCAGCAGGGAAAGGCGGATCGGAGGGAAGCGGAGCGCAGAGAGAGCCATGTACACAAGGGCCACCGAGGGTCTGGAAGAACGAGATCCAAAGCAGGCCAAGTGTGAGCAAAAAGAAGAGGAAATGGGAGGCTGGGGCGAAAGAGAGAGGCTGTGAGGACGAGGAAAACGCGTGAAGAGAGTTTTCGAGAACGCGACGTGTGGCAGAGGGAGAGAAGCGATGTGGCAGTGTAGATTAGATGCATCCTATCTACAAGAATCAGACACGGATCTGACTACGCTCTACGCTCCCACTCACAACCTCTCCTTCTCCTCTTCTGAGTACCTTCAACTTGAAGCCAATGATCACACTGATTACGTTTCGAACCCTCAGAAAGATGAAATTGCCCGTTACCCTCGAGTCCCGAGTGTTGTGTTTCAGCCACACCTGCCGTTGGCTTTTTATTGCGTTCCGCAATGCACGGGCCCCGTCGGAGTTCATTTCAAGTCTCCAAGCTCCGACGGCACGTTCTTGGCACGTCCGTTCGCACTCGGCGAGGTTATTATTGAACCATTCTAATTCCACCTACCTACCTGCCGACTGACTGACAAGATGCCCGGTCCCGTGGATCTACCCAAGCCAAAGATTTATCGGCTGCATTGGCGAGCCTCTTTCCAATGAATTCTTTGTGCCAAGATCTTACTAAGTATCAATGCAGATTTCGTGATCTCGAGGGGCGGGGAGTACTTCTTCGCGCCGTCGTTGCCGGCCATTGCCAACACCCTTTCCGTTTGAGGAATACTACATCCTACAACAATTGCTCTCAGCCCTAGGACTACACTTGTCAATTAATTAGACTCTCCACGTAATTTCACCCGAATTGCATAGTTTGTCCGGAACTTCTGGCACCCAGCTCTAGACCATTAGTCGCACCGTTGAATGGTCAGTTGCAAGGTTTATCGTGCCGCTTCTGCCGCGATGATCCGACTCTAATCTTTGAGACTCATATCATCGCCTTGCTCGTCGAGGTCTCCACACTCATGATTGGCCGCACTTTTTATCACCCAAATCCTGAATTCTCCGACATGAGAATTTACGCAAAATTTACGTCTTCTCCAGTGTAAGTACCGGCGGCGGAGTTGCTTCGGCATCTTAATCGGTGTCGGCAAAGCACTGCCGATGCTCTCTCCGTAAAGCCGCAGGTATCGGCAAGGCTCCTCGCTCTTTCGAATTCTCGGCACTACTTCAAACCATTTTCGCTGATCTCTGAGCGAAGCTTGAGGCCAAATAAAATGGTTTAAGCAAGGTGTCTTCTAACACAGTCGGAGCTCTCTAGCCGAAATTAATAAATTAAGTGATGTTTTCAGCAGGGCTGAAATACAAAGATATGGAGGAATTAATTAGCTGAGCTCGTCCAGTGTCTCTATCCGTTTGTCTGCATACTATCCTGTATTCCCTAGGCCAATTCTAGTCCTCGTGTTGCTCTCTTGTGCCTCTCAAGCCAGCTCTTAGTTCAACACAAACAGATCAAACCCAGAGTCCACATCCTCTGTTCTCTGGTGGGGTATTCAAAATTCATCGCAAGCCTTCGTGCTCCCTATACTGATTGGCTTCCTAAAATGGAAGCTCATTGAAGCAGATATTGCCGAGGTCGTCTTCTGGGACACGTTGTCCCTGATGGAGTCGTTGAAATTGAAGCCGGTAAAGGCGTGGATGAGGAAGCAGAAGCTGGTGAAGGCAAAAATTACCCCGTATGTTACCAAATCTCAACTCCCCATCTCTGCATCAGCGAGAACCCCCGCATCGTTTAGAACGAACTAAAACGAGTCCGCAGTGCTACCGGATTCATTAGCCTCTGAATCCTCACCATGCGCCGCGGCTTCTTCGTACTGTGACTGCAGAAATGCGACGACCAGAGCATCATTGGAGGTCCGCAACTCTGCTTACAAGCAGGCTGGCTACACGCTCAAGGATGTCAACAAAGTCCTTGCGCTCACGCATGACCCGAAGTTGCCAGCGGGTGGGCAAAAAACCGTCAAAACCTGTGAGAAATCTTTCTTTTTGGCCAATTAGTGTGAGTGTTTATAAACCGGTTTATAAACACCCTGTTTATAATGTGCTCTGGAATTATAGACAGGGCTCTACGGGAGACTTGTCCCGTCCCGTCGCGTCACGATGCCTCGGAATTGAATCAGACGGAGCGGTGACGGGCGGCAAATTTGCCGTACGTACCTACATACCCGCCCCCGGGCTATGTTGAACATGTCAGCACGATGAGAGTACAGAATGATAGTCTGTACCGTCCGTACGTATCCGGAGCCCTGCCAAGGGAATCATTTCATAAGGCTCTAAGTCTCGTCATGAATATGTACATAATTACCCCGTATATAGCGATGCGTCCCAAGCCCGACCGAAGCCCGGGTCTTTGAGCCCGACCCTGAGCTCTACCTGTTTGAGCCCCTGACCCAGGCCCAGGGCTCAGGTAGAGCCCAGGATCGAGCTCAGAATTTTGGACGACCCGCGACCCGGGCTGCAAGGTATACCCTACCCACCTGAATTTTGATGAATAAACTTGCTTCTGGATGATGTCCAAATTCAAATTTATTTGCCCCATATTTATTTTCGGGCCGTGCCGTGGATTGTCTGACGCAACTTTAACTCCTTCGAAGACGGTGTATTTCGCTGCTGAAAAATGTTTCATGACTTCTCGCAGTGAGCCAGATCTGAACTGATACATTCATAATCGAAGGACACAACTCGATGCAGCTGGAGGGAAAATTTACTCAAGCCCGGGCTTGAGCCGAAGCCCTCCCAAGCCCGGGTTTTCAAGCCCGAACCGACCCCAACATCACTGCCGGCGGGGAAGGAAATAATTCAATGGGAAAATAAGGCTCTAAGTCTGGCCACTAAAGTGCCACTAATATGTATGCTCCAATTACCCAATGGCGGGAAGGGAGTGATACCCGAACTGATACTTAACAGGCAATGCAAAATGGGGAACAGGATGGTTCCTTAGCGTTCGAGTTTGCTCAGGAGAATGGCATTCAACGAGGAATCAGTGTGAGTCTGTGAGATTTTTCAACTGATGACGCATCACCACGGCTCTAAGTGTGGCCACTAATATGTACGCCCCAATTACCCTGCGTACGGGAAGGGAATGATACCCGAACTGATACTTAACAGGCAATGCAAAATGGGGAACAGGATGGTTCCTTGGCGTTCGAGTTTGCTCAGAAGAATGGCATTCAACGAGGAATCCCTGTGAGTCTGTGAGATTTTTCAACTGATGACGCATCACCACCCAGGCGAAACGATCATCCCCAGCTCTGACTGGCCAAAATGTGTTCCGCTCTTCGCGGCCTCGAGGGCTTTTACGTTGTCTCTGGGCGCCGTCTTGGCAGTGTTAAACATCCACCATTTTGATTTACTCCGCCCGGTGAATAATTCAATTTCGGAGTATAAAACCTTCGTCGTGAAATCTTCCCTCTCTATCCTCTCTCCTTCGCATTTATTTGTTGAGAGGTATGTTTTCGCGCCTTTTTCTTTCCTTCATGGTCAAGGCCTCTCGCTAACGCTCCTCCTCCATAGAACGTCCCTGAGCCCAATATGCGTTTCACCACCGTTGTCTCTTTCCTCGTCGCCATCACTGCTGCCTATGCTGGTACCATCGAAACCCGTCAAGGTTGTCCTGGTACTAAAGTATGCCCTACCAACACCGTTTTGCAATGCTGCAAGGGGGTCAACGTGAGTGCTTCATTGTCCGTTTGAATCTTTCACCAATAGTCGGTGATCCGTATAGGGCCCCATTGATGCCTGTCTGTCTGTGGGCGCAATCTGCTGAAAGATATGCGGTGGCGGACTCTAAGATCGATGAACACAGAAGATAGATGTCGCAGATGGACTGATGGAACGAAACGCACTGGGACGGATTCGATTGATTTGCGGAAAGATTGTGTAGTGTATAGTTGGATTCCACGTGCGCCTTTCAATGACGACTGGTCCGCATGCAAAGCCGTCTTGTAAGCCACTTGTGAGCCCCGCCATATAGGGTGCCCACACGACATCTCGCCAGGTCGCTGCGAGCTCGCAGTAATTTTTCACATTCACACCTGCGGTGAAGTGGTAGTAAGTTAATTAATCTTTGAGACTCATATCATCGCCTTGCTTGTCGAGGTGTCCACACTCATGATTGCCCGCACTTTGTGTCCGGAATGCTCCGACATGAGAATTTACGCAAAATTTACGTCTTCTCCAGTGTAAGTACCGGCGGCGGAATTGTCTCGGCATCTTATTCGGTGTCGGCAAAGCACTGCCGATGCTCTCTCACAGGTATCGGCAAGGCTTTCGAATTCTAGCGGCACTGCTTCTGAGTGAAGCTTGAGGCCAAATCAAAAGTCGTGGTTCAACACAGTCAGAGCTCTCTAGGTGAAATCACTAAATTAAGTGATGTTTTCAGCAGGGCTGAAATACAAAGATGTGGAGGAATTAGCTGAGGCCGGACTCTGGCACATGTACTCCGTAGGCCAATTGTCGTCGCTTATAAGTTTAACGGCATTGTCCGATCAAACTGGCCACGGAAATTCTGTCTTGTGCTGACGTCACGCGGTTCGGCGTTTGCCGTACCTCCTTCTCTTCTCCTTTCCCCATTTTCTGATGAATGCCGACTTTCTCGCTGGAGCGACCGATGTAATTGACTGTTTCGTGCGCGAGCTCGGATTTCTGCAGGTACACCTCAAGGCCGAGGTTCGTTTGTTTCTTTGTCGAGTCCGAGTCGCGAAGAGATGTCGAGACCAGTCCTGTGCAGGAGGCGCGCGCGGCAGAGATCGCCGAGGCCACTCGGAACGAATGTATCTCGGAGACAGGACTCTCAGTCCTGTGGGTCACGAAGACTGCGTTAGAAGTAACGCGCCAGCGGCTCGCGCATGAGCGAAGCGCCAAGAAGAACTTGCAACGCGTATGTTCTGTGTTCTGCGTCTATACTGCGCTTCTGGACTAAATGGGCAGTGCTTTAGGAGCTAGCCACGCTCAAAACGTCCATCCTGCAGGAGCAGGAACGACACAAGGCGAGAGAGGCGCATTTGGAGGAGGTATGTTCAATGCAGCACTTTATGCACATTCTTGACCGGTCGTCCGATATCCAGAAAGTAGCACAATTACAAGGGAACCTGGAGGAACGGGAGGAAGCGTTTTGCGTTGTACCCTCATTTTCCTGCCCTATGTGATCTCATCCGGGACTCTTTTCAGATAAAGAACGACCTGTGCACGGCGTGCCAAGATTCCGCGACCGCCCAGTCCGTGCGTGTGCGTCTCCTCTGTGATATATCCCACTCATAATTGGCATGGCAGGAGCTCATACAGATGAAATCACGCCTCGCCGCCTGCGACAGTATGAATATGGTGTGTTATGTCATCTCCATTCACTTCCGCCTCGGGCTTAGGGCACGCTGCTCAGCATCTGTACCGCACGCACCTTCAGTTTGAGGCAGCGGCGGATGAACAACTGGCACACATATATAGCCGGCTGGCGGTTCGAGATCGGGATCTCAACGCGGTACGCACAAATCTTGGTATACACTCAGCGGAAGGCAAAAGACTCATCACATATAGACCCGCAAGCAATTGGTCTTCCTCCGGCATGCGACTGCAGTCGTGCGTTCGGTGAGTCGACGGTTTCCCGTATTTTCTATCTCTGAAGCGTTAGTATCTTTGAAGAATGCGATAATGGCTAGGGCGAGATACAAAAAAGTCAATAAAAACCGCAAGGCAGCGATGGAGAAACTGAGGCTTGAGCAAGCGGCACACGAGGAGTTGAAATTTGTGAGCCATTTTTTGTCCTTTACATACAAGCTGCGGGCTGAATGCGCGCCTAGACGTGCCGCCAGCTGATTGAGATCGTCGAAACGCTGGAGGCGGTAGCCAATATGAACAAGGTGGGTGGTCCAATCCACATTTGCACCCGTAATGATTTGGCTTTGGCGCTATCAAGTTCGAGAACGGTCAGTCGCACACAGCCTCGGGATGCAAATATCAGAAAAAGCACGAGAAGGCAACGGCCAAAAATCAAGCATTGAAAACGGTATGTTTACAATATGATTTGCAATATCTGCATTATAGAAACAGTACTAATGCGGTGATACAGAAACTCTTTGAATTGAGCGCAGATCAGGAGGCACGTAGAACGGGGAAAGTGTCCACGAAGCGCAAGGCAGAGGGCGAGCTTGTTCAACGAGATAACAAACGTCGTGTCAGGGATTCAACCTGACGTAAGGAAAGTGTTCGTTGCTTATCATCCAGAAAGTGACCATCTTGTACTACCCGAGTTGCACCAAAGAAAAATGCTGCAATATCCATGACACTCAAGCTTCACCGTTTCACGGAAGTATCGATACATGTAACCAATTCCCCTCATACGAGATTTTCGCCGCCAGGACATTCCCACCAAGTTGACTCTTTCACCGTCTTGCTTCGTACCAATGCGCATGGGCCAGTGGTGCGTAGAAATAATTGAAGTCCTGTCGTGTGCTTGCAGGCATTTTCCGCCCAAATTCAACTCGAGTTCAACATGGTGGTGATTAATATTTGTATTCGCTCCCACGGTTCGAAACTTATCGAATGCGTCTATCAAGACCTGGTGCGTCTTTTCTCTCATTTCAGTACAAAGTCCGGAACCGGAAAGAATGCATCCATAGGAAAATTATCTATAAATCATTCCGCAACCATCCCGCAGTAGACAAATACACATGAAGAAAATAGTGTCCCACATTCAGGAAGAGTAGTAATAAGAGCGAAACACATATCATTCGCCATTCGCCAGCATTAGCCTTCATGCCAATGAGCGTCCACATAACCCTGGTATAAAATAGGACTCACATCTGAGTTTCTTCACCGGCACTCCCTCCACGTTCGCATCGGCCGTCCTCTTGCCTTTCAACCGCCCTTAAATGCGCGGGTCAGTCAATACGCCGCGCGGGCATGACGAACAAAAGGCAAGAAGGTAAACATACCAAGAGCACCTAAGTCCTCCCCCATAGGTTCAACACCCCCGCCTCCATCGCGCTCATCACTGTCGCCGTGCGCTCCAGAGAGTGGGTCTTGCTGTACATTTCCCACGCGCGGTCAACGCTGATTATCGACTGGTGACAGAGTTCGGAGAGCTGTTCGTGGTCGGCGGCGGCATTAGAGGGCGCGGAATCGGTGGTTTATGTTGTTGGCATGAACTGTGAGATGGCTTATCAGTCGCACTCGGCAAATGGATGGAAAAAATTGAGCCGAACTCGATGATTATCCCGGACGTTTGGCGAGCGTCTGAAGGGGGCTGCAGAATCTACAGGTGATCGTCTCAGAAGAAGGAAATAAAGAAATACGATCCTCATTGAATCGAAGCCAACTTCGATGGGATGTGGTTGATTTCCCTGGTCGATTGAACTTATAATAGCAAGCAGGATAGAAGGGGGTGCGTTCACAAAACATATCCACGACTTCGAGAACCCCGCTTGGAATCGGCATGTTGGAAGGCCTTGTAAAATGGGCCACTTCAGGATGGCTCCGTGGTAAATCTTCATAGACCGTATTCCCGATAATGAGTTGCACTGTGTGAATACAAAAGAGAGTTTGGGATTCCTATGTTCGAGAAATCCATACTTGTATTGTTATCGGTGATCAATAGTGAAAGCAACCAAGATACATCCTCGACAGCCGAAACATAAGCGTACGCGGCCATCGTTTTCTTCGCCGCCTCGGGGATGGGAAGCTCGGATTCGAGCTCAGGGGCACAGTGAAGCAGAGAGTTAGAGAGCACAAATTCCCGACATAATGGCGGCGAATATTATCGGGCAGGAAGCATCCGGCAGTTTTTAGCCTCCTTGAGCAGCCCCCGTACAATCTGGAAGGTAAGATTAGGTCTATCAGTGCTAAATTGAGACCCACCCGCAACCATTGCAACATCATTCAGAGATGCCTGTTTACTGTCGGACAGCCGAACTGCTACGGACTCTATGGAGGTCTGGTCGCCCAACAATTGACGCCCTTCGCAATCCTGGCCAGTAGAGTAATGTTAGTCGCAGTCGAATTTTTCATGAGAAACCTATGGAGCACTGTTTGTGCCGTGGATCGCCCGATGACCAAGGTATCAGGAAGTGGCCTGGAGGGTAATCACCGTATGGAGTCGGTAGCGGCAGACCAGCATAGTGTATTTGAGTGTCGACTGGGGCAGTCCTATGGATATCTGGTGTCCAATATACCGATTCGACGAGACATATTTTAGCCTACCGCCCACCAGCGGCTTTGAGTTCAGCATCAAAGTTAGGCCAGAATCGTCTAGCACCGTAGACGAAAAGGGTGAGAAAAGCTATGAGACGGGCTTCAGATTTGAAGTGCTGGTGAATGAGCTTAGAATGCTCACTGCGACGCGTTATACTGCAGTTTGTCTGGATCTTGTATCTCGGGATCGTTTAGAAGTACTCGCTGGAAGTGATCAGCGCATACTCTGGCCGTCACAATTCCCGCGATCCTTTTAAACCACGATTTCAGATGTGCGGAAAACAAGTATTGGAGGGCCACATGAGGGGCACACCTTCCGCCACAAATTATTGCGGTGTCTGGAAACTTGTGTTTCCTGGGTCGGCCCAGGTGACTCAATTCCTTGAGCCAAGTAGGCTTGGATTTGTAGGGCTTCTGCCAGAAGACGCCAACGGCAAGCAAGAGACAAGCGACTGAGACAAGAGAAACAGAGGAGGGAAGAACTGACATGGGTGGGTGTGCAAAGAAGGACATGTGGCCGACGTGACAATTCACTTAATCATAACCAGACTAACCAAAATAGAATACACGGACGGTCCACGGCCAAGACTCGACTGTAGCTCCCATTTTGTTTGTGGACTCCAACTGATCAGAAGAGTTCTGGCACGCTATCCCAGGCCGCAGAAGAACTTGGATACGGGGTTTGGGCCTGCCCACTCTTGAGGTTCACGATATGGTAGGAAAAGTCAGGAAATTGAGCTATTATCATCTCCTGAAGTCTTCTGAGCAGTCAGAATGTTTTGCAGATGCCCTGAGAGTGTTTGCTCATAGAACCAGCGGGCGAGACATGGTTTGCTCATTTTTTGTATGAGCCGCGTGGCTGGCAGGTGGGCATACGACGGCGACTTGACCTGATTGCCACGGTGGGAGACTGTGGTGCGGTGAGAGACTGTGGTAAGAGCAAAATCCGAACACTTACGTACATTAGGAAACGAATTTTGGATCAAGTCGGCTGGCTCTTTGGACCGTGACGTGACTCATGATGTCAAGATCCCTTTCCAACATTAGGGGAAGCCAAAGCGGTCAGAGGGGCTGGCATCGATTCTGGGACGAGAATCGATCAAAACCGAGAATTGATATGAATCGGTGTTCTTCCTCTGGAGGAGGAACAACATCAGAATCGCCGATTCTCGCGTCGATTCTTATGACACACCGCTCAAATCGCCCACCAGAATCGATGCCAGAATCGGCAGCTGGATCGATTCGGAAACGGGTCGGTCAAAGTTGATTTCGATTCTTGAACAATTCTGTTTGGAGAATCGGACGAGAATCGAACGAGAATCCGCTCGCGAATTTTTGTCTTCCGAGCGCTTTGACTCCCCCTATTGAACAAGGTGTTCGTTTTTGGTGGCCCAGGCCCGTTCAATATTCTCTAGCGGCCAGTGGTGCACTATACTCGAGCGCCAGCGTGGGCGCTCATGAGCGCTGAAGTGTGGGCACAGCCCGGTCCAAGAAGCGAACCCAATTTTGGGGCTAGGCGGTGTTTCGAGGAAACTCAGGAGAGGGTGCCATCCAAGTCTCCTCGTATTTGCCAAGGACGGCGTGATTCACGCGGGCGCTTTACCCTGGACCACGCGCGCTCAAAATTCATCGCGTGTCGGCGCTGATCTCTCGCCTACAGATATAAAACCCACAATGACCTGTATGTGCCCCAGTCCCAGCTGAGCTGACCCTTTTCTCAAGTCTCCTTTTTAACTTTGCCCACGAAAACCTCGAAACGACAACTCAAAAATGCCCTACCTCAACGCCCGCTGGATTGGCCTCTTCGCTGCCTCGGCCGCCGTTCTCCTCGCACTCGTCTCCATCGTCGGCTACGAGAGCTTCAAAGAGGGGACGAAAAGCAGGGATAAATCCAGTGAGTTTACTCGCCACTTGGCACTCACATATATTGATAAAACAAAACTAACTTGCCAGACGCCTATGGCGTGGATGTGAACTCGGTGGACGGCGACAATTTTGGCACTAATTGGACGTCTGCGGATTTGGCGCTCGCAATGGTCCTGACGGTAGACTCATTCGATCCAAACAAGCAGGGGACTGCTGTGCGTCGTTGGATCTCTTGACCTACACTCTGACGGCCCCTGATTCCGTTTCTTTCAGCTTGGGTTCCACCTCGAGTATTTCCCAATTAACGATTTGGTTACCGAAAACGGGACGTTGCTGGCTCCGGGTGTTCCTGGTGTGTGGTGTTTAACTCTGACTTATGCTACTGGCAGTCGCTAATGTCTCGCGTAGTCCGCCTCCTCCTCCAATCTGTCACCTCCAATTTTGCCGCAAACACCATCATGCCCCAGCAGACCGTCTCCCAAATTCTGGTGCATACATCTCCGTTAATACCATCCTTCCCAGCTGACGCGGACACTCGCGTAGGACGGCGACGTCAACCGCTACCCCTTCGACATCTTCGAGGTTGATTACCAGATCTTCGCGTTCAGCTCTCCGACCAACGGCACCTACGGCACCCCTCTTCCTATGACCATCTACGCAGAGGGCACGGTGCAGGGGTGGAAGATTGACACGGACTTCTCGGGGATCAACGACGACGGTTCGGGAGTCAATATTCACATCCGTGTGAGCCGCAGCCCAATCACCAAGGCCTTCTCCATGATCATCATCGTCGGTGCGTGAAGTCTGTATCATTCATGGTCTCTCGACGATCTGACCCAATCTCTAGTGATGTGGTGCCTCAGCAGTGGGATCTTCATAGCTGCGATGTCCGTGTGGTTCCGCGAGAAGAAGGTTGAGCCCCCCCTCATCGCCATCTCCACTGCGCTGCTCTTCGCGCTGCCCAACGTGCGCAACAGCCAGCCCGGTATTCCCTCGGTCCCTGGTACCACCTCCGACATGGTCGGGTTCTTCTGGAATCTGCTTCTCGTCGCCGTCAGGTGCGATCCTTGGCATCGCTTTCTCGACCAAGACATACTGACTTGATTATTCTTTCTTTCTTCCAGCGCAATCTCCCTGATCGTCAACTACATAATCAAGAACGGCCGGGTACGTGGGTTCTGTGTGTTGACTGCAATCCAGCTAATGAACCATCCATCCGCAGGGTCCTCAGGCGAAAAGCATGGTCTAAGGCCTCCTCGACGTCGCCGCGCGAGGCCTGCTTGCAGTATATGTTCTCTTTTAAATTATTTTAGCAAGGCCACTTAGCACAAATATTATTATGAGTGCGGGAAGGAGGAAAGTGGGACGCTCCCTGCGCCGCCGAATGATCACGATGGGCATGAGCGCGGGATCTCCAGCGAGAATCATTCACGTTGATATCACTTACTTGAAGTTAAACCAGATTTTCTGGTGTGACAATTTTTGCTTTCTGCCCTTCTGACAGGAATAGAACAGGTGCGGAGGAAAGAAGTGCGGAGGCAATTAGATTTTTATTCCGACAAAAATCGCCGCGAAATGAGGGGTTACACCACCTTCCCGAAGCCGTTGCGAACCTTTGAGAAGCTTTGATGAACTTAAGATCCATGATCTAGAGGAAAGAACATTATGCCTGACAACATTGGAAGGGCATGCCGACTACCTGTCATTTCCGAAAGTGTTTTAGTGTGAGTGCTATTTTGTTCGTGAAGAATTTACTAAATGACTTGTAATCAATTTGTCTCAATTTTCAACCAGAAAAATCGAACATATCCGCCTCCACAATAGTAATTCTCTCTTTTATCCTATTTCAATTCAACATTAGCTATAAATTTGACATATTCGACTAAGCCTTTGCGCTTGCCAACACATCCGCTCAGACCATTAATTTACGCTCAGGCACAGCTGCAAGAAATTCTACCAGTGTAAAAAAGAAAAGAAAAAACGGCGCTCGAGATCTATCATGCGGACGCGTGGAGTCGAACCCCTTCAGCTGCGTAATTTCCAAAGCCAGAAAGAAGGCTACATTAATATTTGCAGCGGTGCGTCATGCACAACGTCCACTTCCTTTGTGTCCTCAACGGCTTCAATAAATGCACCATGACCACGTCTGTTTCCTCTATACCTTGGTCTCAACTAAGACTCACATCATAAAGACATCATAAAGCACAGAAGCTTAAGAGATTGCACGCTGTACTTCTCAAAATGGTTCAACTCTTGCTCGACGTTGAAGGCAAACCTCAACCAAAAAACACACCTGCGACGTTGGGTGTTTATTCCCGAGCTTGGCGTCCCTCACAGTCACTATCCTATTAAACCGACCTCGCCCTTCCGGCAAGTTGCCTCCGCTTCTCGGAGAGTATCAGCACGTCCACATTGTCTCGTGGAGTCGTGTGGTTCTTGATCGACTAAAATCCGGCACAGATGGTGCCATACAAGCACTTGCTCGGTGGCCGAGGCTTGTCCTTCTAGAGATTAGTCACTGCGCCTTGAACGCGATTGATTTCCACGCCATTTCGAGTTTGACTATGCTACGAACCCTCACATTGAGTGGTCAGTTCAAAGCCGACATCCCCCTCGATTCCGTCTCGGTCCTAACCCCTCTAACCGAGTTGGAGACGCTCAAATTAGACCTGACGGATCGCAGGACTCGACTCCCTATTATACACCGGTCATTGGCGCACGTCTCTGCTCTTGCTCAAGCCTGCAAGCAACTTGCATCGATCCATGTCGCTCTTTGGGATCTCGCCTCCCCTATATTTTGCCCTCCTGTTCGTCACGTCCGTGACCTTTCCCTAAAGTCCCCCAGCGATCTCGTCGACGTCACCGTCGTTGCCGCCACGTTACGTCGACAGTTCCCTCTCTTATCCAATTTCTGCGTCGAAGGAGGGAGAGCCGATCTTCGACAACAGTGGGACGAAATGCGGAGCCAGGTGTTGATACAGAATATTGCAGTCGTGGTATCGATGACCTCAAGGCCTGTATCATCTCGACCAATCCGAGATCTCTCATGATCGGGCAAAATTTTCAGGCAGTGATCCATACGATCTGAGTAAATCAGGGGATAATACGTTCCTGACGAGGTATATATTCCTGGCGGCCGCTCCCTTGCGTGATTTGGCGGTCCATCGCTTTATCATGGCTGACTTGGCTCAAGAGCTCATTGACAAGATTGTCGAGTACGTCTCTACGAACGACGACGAACACGAGCCCTATTGCTCAGGTACATGGTGGCGGGATACGGACCGTCGCAATCTCAAGGCGTCCGCCCTGGTTTCCCCCGCATTCCTGACATCTAGTCAGCGCTGTCTTTTCCGCTCCTTCATGGTACGGTTGAACTCCGGCGCAATCAGGGGCTTTGCACAAAAGCCTCACTTGGCCGCTTACGTTCGGGATCTGCGTATCAATGCCACCCATGGGATAAATCCGATGTTGGTTCTCATCCTACCGCTATTCGGCGGAGTTACGCGGCTGGTGATAGATCCGGGTCAGGATTCTCCATTCCGTACTTATTTTCAGACCGTCTTCCCTCCCCTCCTTAGGCTTCCCAATCTGCGATGCCTGGGCTTGTTCAATTGCAGTCAAGTCCCTACTTCCTTCATCCACAGTGCACTTTCATCGTTCAGAGAAGTGGCCTTGATAAATGTCGACCTTCGCGATGACAATTCCCTTGCCGCGTATTCCGATACCTTCCGACCCCATACAACACCCAACCGCCTAATTATTGATTGCTCGGCAAAACATGACACTGTCCCGGGTGCCCTTATACGTTGCAAAGATTCTTTGCCGGATATAGAGCACCTGGAATTATTCGTCCAGAAGCAGGAGTCGCTCGGCGGTCGCGAGTTAACACACCTGTACAGCAATTCCCTCACGACCTTGGTCATTCATTTTCTTGGTTTGTGACCGATTCTTATGGTCCCGGGCCCTACTCACATTTACGTAGACGGCCACAACTGCGATCCAATCGCTCTCCCGAATCTCCCCAGGGTTCGGTTCTTGACTCTCCGCACTTCCGATAGCGTACGACACTCACTGCATTCAAGGGGCTCCTAGACTGAGACCTACACAGACCTACACAGACCTACACTCAGTCTGCCAAGGATTGCGTAGGTCCTGGCAAGGTGAGTGTAGGTGGCTACACACACTCTGTGTAGCTGAGTCTAGGCATGTCTAGGTGTGTCTAGGAGCCTAGACATGCCTAGACTCAGCTACACAGAGTGTGTGTAGCCGTCCACACTCACCTTGCCAGGACCTACGCAATCCTTGGCAGACTGAGTGTAGGTCTGTGTAGGTCTGTGTAGGTCTCAGTCTAGGAGCTCCTTGAATGCAGTGACTCCTACGCACTTTGGGCAACTATTACCGACCTTCCAACGCGCATGCCGAACATTGAGAAGCTTACCGTCGTCCTAGGCGCGCTAATCGAGCAAAGCTTCTGCTCTTATCTCCATGGCAAAGTGGACGAAGCGCTGAAACAACTGCCGCATTTGCGCGAGATGCATATCAGGGGTTCCGTCCGGCCTCACGATAAGGACGAAAATGATTATGGATTGCTCTTCGATGCGTATGTACGGGGATCCCTCCCGATGGCCCAAAAATTGGGGCTCCTGACATTTTCGAAAAGGTGTTGGTGCCGACAGTTTCACCCTATGGCTCTTTTCTCGAACCAGTACTAAATATACATCCGTAGTATATATATGACCCCCATGTACAGTATGTAGTACCGCCACTTGCTGTTTCAGCTTTGGGACCGCGCAGGGAATCTCCTGCTCTTCCTTCAGCGCGGTGTCCAGATGCCAGTGCTCCAGGAGAAAGTGCCAGCCCACACTATCACGACGGGCTTCAAAAATTGGGATGTCGTGGCAGGCTGACACTGAGATTACATTGGTATATGGATGACTCGAGCGTGTTTTCCCCGTAGTTCAATTATCATGATTAAATGAGGAATGAGAATCTAAAAGAAAAAAAGTGGATGTAGAGCACTGATTTCTCCTAGTCAAAATGGTTGTACTCTTGCTCGACGTTGAAGTCAAACCTCAACCAAAAAAACAAACAGCACTTATTAACTGTACATAAACTCTTTCACAAAAGCCATTCTACGGGTTTTATCCCATTTCAACATTCGCTACCAATTTGAGGTTGATATGTTCGATGCAGTAGGTCAACGTGCAGCACTCCGCTTATCCATCTCATCTACGCCCAACCGCCACCGAGAAACTCCACGCAAGAAAAAAAAGGTGTCGTCACCGTCGTCGATCATGCGGCCGTGGGGTTTCGAACCCCTTCAGGTATAACCTTTCAAACTCTTCAACATGCACCACGTCCGCTCCCTGTATACTTTCAATAGCGTTGATAAGTACCCACATAGTCAGGGCTACGACTTCAAGTCGAACTATATCTGACCTTGCGCTTTTTGAATTCCTTTCCCCACCTCGCGCCTCAGAACACTCAATTATCAATAGATTCCACCCAGGTACATACCTGAGAGTCGTTCAAATCTCGCTGGAGGTTGAACTCCCAAGCTCAACCAAAAAAATCGAACATCTCCGTCTTCACAACAGGCATTCTAGCGGCTCATCTAATTTCAACATTCGCCGCGAGGTTGCGATTGGCATATTCGAGGCAGGGGCGCGGTGTACAACACTGCGTTTAAATTGCAGTTTACAGTCAAGCCCGCGAGACACTCCACGGAACATGAAAAAGAAGAAGAAAAAAGAGTACGAAGTCCTCCGCATGCGGACGGGGGAGTCGAACCCCTTTAGCTGCACAATTTTCAAAGCCAGAAGGCTACATCGATATTTGCAGCGGTACCATGTTCACTTCCTTTGTGCTCTCAACGGCGCCAATAAATGCTCAAAGAAAAGAGCAAATGAGTGTACGGCTCAGGGGATGCAACATCAACTCCTGTACTTCTTGGGATAGCTGAACTCTCGTTCGGCGTTCAAATCGAACTTCAGCCGAAAAAAATGAACAAAGACGTTTACACTCTGCCTTTACAAAGAGTAATTCCATCCGCTTTATCCCAGTTAAACATTCACCCTGATTTGAGCTTAGCGTATATTATTCGACAACGCTGAATCATTCACCACGCCCGCCAACACAGTCGTCGAAACCCTTCAAGTATAGATTTGCTCTCCCCAAAAAATGGAGCATCCCCTACTTCAATATGCGAACGCGGGGAGTCGAACCCCTTCAGCTGCGTAATCGCTTGCGACCCCTCAATTAAAAGCAACAGTGCACCATGCACCACGTCCACCTCCTGTATACCTACAATGGCGTCGATAGATACGCAAATAACGACGCCTCAGCAGGAGCGACGCACAAGTTCAAGTTTGAACCCCCCGCTGAGCCAGTGTCATTGTGCTTTTTTTCCTTTTGATAATGTTACCCGAGTGTAACAGCACGGTAAAGATATTCCGCATTTCCTCCCGAACTCCTCCAACCCTCGCCCGACGTCCAACTCAAAAAATTCAACCACCAAACTGAACATGACGTCACACCATCGTGAAAGTATGGGTTATGGGATTACCGGGGAATGGACCGGGATCAAAACCGGCGGCAGCATCGGCATTATGTGAATTTTGATGATATACACTTTTAGATATCATACGCTCGCTCTCCCTCTAGCTCCGCCCACACGTCATGCGGCCGCAAGATTGCACAAGTTGGCTCGCGAACAGGCATTGAGACTGGGCAAAACGCCCGGTGGAGTTTTGGACGGCATGGACAAGGGGCTTTCCCTTGCGAAGATAAAGTGAGTAGTCCTATTTTATTGGACTAGTACTTCAGCCCCGGGCCCTAGATTTATTACTACCTGTATTCGTATCCTTGGAATGAAGCACCTTGTTTGCTCTTTTGGTCTTTGTTCCAGTCCCGTCGACGCGTCCAGTCACGTCACATCAGGAGCTCGATGCGACATGTCACAGATTCTTCCACATCCTACAACGCGTGCAAGACCAAATGCAACCCAGACTATGTAACACTTTGATCTTCTGCAGATGTGCTGATTTATTAGCTAAAGTACGGCCAGCGGCGCCATGAGAGTAGAAAGTGAGGAGCATGATGCCGTGATTGCCGATCAAATCAATCTGATCCCGGTGCTGATCCCGGTATTGATCCCGGTTTCATTCCCCGGTAATCCCATTTCCCATATGTTCTCACACCATCTGGCTTTCACAAAAAGTCACAATCAATTCACACGCTTCGGGAATCACTGATACAATCATCGCCCTTTCGTCTCTTCTTGCCGCCCTTTGCCCAAAATGCCTTTCTTTCACTCGTCGTTCATTTTCTTTCACCACAAAAAGCTGCTCATATTATAATAATCGTCTATTCTCTTCTCTTCTGCTCGTCGAATGGAATCTGAATTCTGGATGCCTATACTACAAGTGGATGATGTGCGACGCAAGAATACAAAACAATGCCAATGCCAATGTAAAAAAAAGGAATAGTGGAAGACACGCCGATGCCTCTGCAAAAAGAAAGACCGAGTCCGCCCGACATCTGCGACACTTCTGCTAGGTTCGCTCGATGCCTTACCCTCGCGACGCGACGCGCTCCGGCCGCGTTTATTTGTCGCTCGTGGCGCCGCCGCTTTTCGCTGCCGTGGTGCCTCTCTCTGCCTTCCACCATCCTCGCCGCCCGACCCCGCTTCAATGCCCGTCGCGCCACGCCTCGACCGGTGCACCCTCAATCCGAATCGCATTCGCAATCCACTCGTCCATCGTCGTCTGGACCGCTCAGTTTTCGGCCAGTCAAGCCCAATCTAAGGACCTCCTCGCTTGCCCACCACGGCATCCGCTAGCCGGCCCCCTCCTTCGCCCAGCCTCTGCCTCTGCCCGTCGCCTGCGTCTTCCATTGACGCATCCCAGCCTCAATTGATCCCTGCCGCCATACTCGATACGACGTGCGGGTTCTCGGCCTAGAACCGCCTAACCCAGCCTCTTCTTTCGACTTAGCTCCATCGTCGCACGATCTGCGACGCGCAGTGCAATACCATCGCCCACGGGCCTCTTTTGGAGCTTGATCAAGGTGCGTCTGCGTTCCCTGGATTTTTGTCTTGTATTGATAAAATTTGTGTTTCTAGGTACAGACTAACGTCTACACCGCGCGCGAGCTCTTCTCTGGCATTCTCTCCTGCAGATTTCGTGCTTGGAAAGCCGGTGAGGGATGGAGATGCGTGTCCAGCGTACGTTATCGTACCTCATCTACTTCCGTATCCTCATCCTCGCCAGTCGTGACCGCGTCCGAAGTCGGGGCTCCTGGCGCAGCGCCGCTTCGGGTTGTACATCGTCACCTTCCGCGCTCGTAACTCGACGACCCCGTTTTCCGGCACCTTAGCCGCTATTGTTCTGCGCAGACGCGAATCCCCACCCCGCCGCAAGTACGACTTGGAACCTGGGCTACAAGTGCTCCCACCCAATCTGCCACTCAGGGTCGTCCTGAGTCGAACGGGCTAGACCACAATCGTATCAGAGCCTCTTTTGCATCGCGGCATTTGCGAATTCGAAGCTTGCGAGCAGGATATGGGTGCGTTTCTCCTCCACCCCCTTTCCTTCTCCTTCTCCTCCCTTTCCTCATCCTTCTTCTCTCCACGCACTCCCTACTCTCCTGTTCTCGCTCGTGGCGTATACTGACGTCGTCTTCAGCCATCCGTACGCCTCTCGCTCCTTCCCGCCTCGCCGGAGCGTCGTGTACGTCATCCACAGTGACTACCAGCACTGCCTGCTGCCCGCGCCGGCCTTCTGCAGCACGACACTGAAACGTGTTGCGCTCCCCGCCTGCTCGATGCGCTCCGCGCCTACGACCTCACCACACGCGAGGTACATCGTCCCCGACGCCGTACCACGTCGGCACCCTCAACACCAGGCCCCCGTGCAGGCGAGATACGACACGCAACAGGCGCTGCCGTTCCTCGACCCGCGCGCCGCCCTCGTTGACCCTGCGGGCGCAACGACGAGCTTCAGCCGAGTCAGCGATGACCCATCTCCGGCGCAGCCCCACTCTCTCCCTCGACGCCTGCCCCTCTCGCGCAGCCCTAACTACCATCTGCACCACCACCCGCGCGCGTAGCGCTCGCGGTGCTGTTCTTTATCGCCGGCGCCGCGCTCTTCTTCTGCCCGCGCACTGTCACCATCGATGCGTCGCCCCTCCGTCTCCCCGATCTACCATCGATGCAGGAGCACCCCCACATGCCCGACGCCCTTCCTGCGCACACTGGGAGCCAGACGCGCTCGACGCCATCGCCATCGAAGGCGCCATCCCGTTCGTTGTTGGATCCCCGTCTTGATCGTGCACCTGGAGTACTACGAGCAGTACCTCCCTCTTGGTCGCGCGCGCCGCGCTTTCTTCATCCTTGGTGCTATGGCTATCCTACTCCGCCGTACCACGCCTCCGCCCGTCGTGCATCACCCATCTGGCGCACACCACTGTGGCAGCTGTCTGTTTCCCATCGCCCCTGGCCGTCTTCACGCCTTCCTGGCCTTCTCTACGCGCCCCCACCATCTTCAGGCACGGTCCGCGGTTGGCACTACCACCCACCTGCGGGCAGAGCATAGATGATGTGCCAACGCAACGCATGCACGCGGGATCCCGGGCTTACAGATCGCTTTTCGGGGACGCACACCCACCGCGAGCGCGGATCCAGCTGGGGACTGGGAGGAACAATCGTTATGATATTGAAGTAATGAGCTAAATACCACATCTTGTTCATCTAACAGAACGCAGATTCCTGGCTCGCACTCGGCTCAACGCCGATTGTATGTTGGTTCGTCTATGGGAACGAACCTAAGTAGGCCCGAGTTGAACCGTCAGTAGTATTAGGGTATTTCGATTTCCGATGATCTGAAAATATATCTCAATCTCGACATACAGTGGAAACGAAAAATGATACATACCTAAATCTGCACCTCACATGTAAATGTGATAAAGGCCCGAGGCCTAATGACTCCATTGTATCAGTCCAAGTAACACGTCGACCGCGGTACGTGAAGTACAAGTCCGAGTTCCCAGTGGGAACAAAATGAAGAGACTTCAACTGATCGTAAATGTCGTTGATTGTCATATCGTCCGTAACAGCTACAAGGAGGTGAACAACGTTTAAAGAATCCAGCTGGACTAGACTTACGGATAGGAATGGCACGAGACTCTAAACCCATTACAAATAATGTGTACTGACGCCCAGCGCTCACTGGTTTTACGTCCATTCCGAGATTGAGGGACGACTGAAACCCGGAATTCTGCGTCTTGGCTTTGCTGGCAGGAAGATGTTGGGCGAGAAGACGTGCAGTCTCATCATGTCCATTTGGGATAGTTGCATAGAGTGCGGTACCACGATGAAGATTGAGAGACGACTGAAACCCGGAATTCTGCGTCTTAGCGTTGCCGGCAGGAAGATGTTGGGCGAGAAGACGTGCAGTCTCATGATGTCCATTTGAGATAGCTGCATAGCGTGCGGTACCACGATGGATAGTTTCGTCTCCGGACCAATCAACCATATCGGTGTACTGCTCCACTTCTAACAGCCGGACAAGCCCGTCGTAGCCCTCGAATTTGGATGTGTTGGCGTCAAAGGTGCGTCCGGATCTTCTGACTGTAGCATTGATATCGGCGCCATGGTCAAGGAGGAGACCAACTATCTTGATGTGGCCTTGGGATGCCGCCGCGTGAAGCGCGGTGTAGTCCTGTCCTCGCATTGGCTGCCGCTCCCTTCTCAATGAGAAGACAGGTGACATCATAGTGCCCGTGCCATGAAGCGACATATAAGGCATTCCCATAATATTTGGTATCCGCATTCACATCAGCACCGTGTTGAATGAGGAGATTGACAATCGTGTAGTGGTTCTGGGAAGCGGCCGCGTACAGGGCAGTGTAGCCCTGTTCTTCTATCACCAGGTCCACCTTGGCACAGTTCTCGAGAAGAAGCCAAGCGAGCGCATAGTCACCTTGCACTGAAGCGGTGCACAGAGCGGTTCCAAATTTCCCCACCTTCCCATTGACGTCGGCTCCGTGCCGGGTGAGTAGCCTGGCAATTGATTTATGCCCTCCTCGTATGGCCCCCCAGAGCGCAAGCACATAATTCTCGTGTCGTGAATCGATGTTCAATCCGAACATCAGTGATGTTCGGATTGTACTGGAGGAGTAATTCAACATTCGCCGCATTCCCTTCCCGTACTTCTGTCGGTAGCACGCTGTCAACATCGGCGCCATACTTGATCAGCAGCTCAACAATTTCTGAAGACCACCCTTCGTGAAGTCCTTCCGATAGTGCAGCCGTGTATTGCGCCGATCGCGCATCATTGTCTCTGTTGTACCGCAGGAGTCGTCGGACATTCGCTTCATTCCTTGCCCGTGCTTCTATCCGTAGCGCGTTGTTGATGTCGGCACCGTGCTTGATCAGCAGTTGGCCGAATACTGTATTCCACGCTTCTTGCGATGATTCCGACAGCATAATTGCGTACTGCTCCGCTCGCATATCGCTGTCCCTATTATGCTCGAGGAGTAGTCGGAAATTTGCTTGATTTCCTCCCCGTGCTGCTGTCCGTAGGGCGCCGTTAATGCCCGCACTGCACTGGATGAGCACCAAGGCTATTGCTCTCTCCCCTTGCTCTAAGAGTTCAGGGAGACCCAACCCAGTCCTGGTGTCCGCACCATTATCAATGAGTAATCGAAAAATGCCATAGGCAAGTTTGGATGCAGCTGCGTACAACGCAGTGCCATAATAGCCTCCCTCCGCGTTGACATTAGCTCCGCCAGCAATGAGCATTCGAACAGATTCCTCATGGCCGAAGTAGGTGGCGACCTGGAGCGCAGTGCCATACTGCCCTCGAAAATCAATATCAACGCCATGGTCGATCAGTATGGAGATAATTTTTTCGTGTCCACGGACGGATGCAGCGTGTAAGACGCTGTCATATTCTCCTTCCTTTGTGTTGACATCGGCACCGTTTCGAATCAGAATCTCCACCATGTCAGTGAGCCCTTCCAATGCAGCCTCCTGGAGGACATTGCCGGCCCCATCTTCCTGTATGAGGTACCGACAAATCTCTTCCAAGCGGAAGAAAGCAGCAAGCCACAGTCTCTCCGGTGACCTGGGGATTTCATGGCCATGTTCCCAATTCCATAATTCCCGCCATGCGAAGCAGTTCGCGAGGAACGGCAGGATGATATGTCTGCTAGTCGATTCGGGCTCCCCACGTGCATGAATGAGAGAATATTCCACCGCATAATCCAGGAATTCATACTGGCGGAGGAGATGCAGCGGATCATGCATATTGTCTGCGAGGACCTCAAAAGAGAGATATGTGATGCATGTGGTGGTAATAACGGACTGTGAACTGGGGAATACCCTGGCTTGTATCTGCTCCAAGTAAGTTTGCATGGTGTAATGGATAATGCGGATTGTGTCGTCCTCCGCGGTGATTACGACCAAGCCCGCGCAGCTGGCTAGAATGATGTCTGCGTCCAGGAGATTATCAGAGTCGAAGTCTGTAGCACCTGGCTCGATAGAAAGAGCCTCTCTGAGTTCGGGTACCCGAAGTGGTCGCTTGGCATTTGTAATCCACAAGAGGGTGCGCAATGCAAGCTTCCTGTCATCCTCGCTCTGCCGATTGATACGTTCCATAACCTCGTCGTATGTGTGTTCCAAGTCAATTGGCATATTCTTCAAGGTATCGCGAACTGCCTTAACGGTGTGCTTGGTTGTAAGGGAGTCGATATGGAGTTTGGCCAGCAGAAACCTAAGACATACTTCATTAGTTGAAGCTCGATGACACCTGGATAGATACCAACATTCCACCGCTACGCTCAACTATTTGTTCTTCGATTTCATCCCGCAAGCCGGGAGAGTTTTTAATGTGCTTCGAAAGCCGGGAGGAACTGAGGATCTGACCATCCAGATAGCAGCAAATGTCCTCGTCCTTTGCCCGGATTTCAAGGGTTTCGAGATCCAACCCATCCGAGATAGAATGGCTGATGTTTATGTGAGGCCGTGACATTAACATCAGATTGACGGTAGGCCCCAGGGACGAAAGCCGGCGGAGGAGGCTATCCCGTTGCCCTTCGGGATATTCGTCGAGTGCATCCACGATAATGAACACTGCTAAATGTTCAGACACCACGGAGCGGAGTACGGCCAGAGCCTCGTCGAGCGATGGCCTGGTACGTCGTTCCCAGTGTGTTTCGTATAGCCGCTGAACATCCTCCGATATTGGTTTACGGAAGATGAGTTGTCGCCAGAGGGCACAGAGGAGATGTGATGGGGTTTGGGTTTCAGTCTCCTTGTGATTCAGGTAGATTGCGCCAACGCCAATGTTCTGGCTTTCTAATTCTGTCCGAAGGTTATCGATGACAATTGATCTGTGGGTCGTAAATTAGGTCACATAGCCGAAGAAAAGGTACATGTATGCGCACGCCAGTACGGTTTTTCCAGCGCCGGCTGCGACTTTTTTTCAGAGTCGAGAAATCAAACGTAGCAATGCACTCACGCATTCCGCGACACCACAGTGTTTTTCCTCCGCCCAATCTCCATCCTTTGAATGTGGCATTCTCGAGCAGCCATTCCCCGGTTCCAGGCTCCCGAATGCTGAAAATATCGGCTTGACGAAGGAAGAAATTGAGCGGTGAATACCACTCTATTACTGTGTCGCGGTCTACAGCTGTTAGAAAATAAGTACCGGTCTATCGGGCGAACGGTTTTGCACCTCGTACCATCCTGACTGCGTTCAACTGTAGCAAGCGATTTTGAGAGACCTATCGCGGCGTCCTGAGCTCGAGATTATGAAAAAATAAAACACATGTCTGTCTCACCGCTATGACCTATTCGTTGTTCCTCTGCGACATCTTTCACAGTGGAAATGATATCTGTTGGAGACATTCAGCAAATAGTTATCGATATACAGAGAGGAACTCGCCATCGCGGTATTTTTTTTGGTTCCGATGAAGTGCCTCGACAAATCGTACTGTATCTGATTTTGGAAGGCATCAGCCTTGGTGGAAGCTGTTGTTGAATCGGGCACGTTACATTTATGGTTTATTTGCTGGTTTTTAGTTACTTCCTGGAAAGTAGATGCAATGCCTAGTGAAAGACATAGTCAATATCAATACCCTCCTCAAGACGGTAGATCTGCCTTGAGTAGAGTTCCTGGTAAGATAATGAGCAAACGATGGGGCCAAATGCGGAGGTGAGATTGACCAGATATCCATCGCCAGCCAGATACTGAGTAAGTTCTTGGAGCGCTCAACGGTATTCAATCCTTCATGTACCTCGTCCCTTCCCCACATGGACCATGTCAACCGATTGGAAACCTTGCGAGTGGTACCGGTCGACGGTTCCAGCTTCTTCGCTAATCGTTCCATGGTCCCCTTCAACTGGTTCAACGGTTCCTTAAATTTCTGGATAGTGCTAGTTGACCCGGCGGTCTGACTGTCCTTGATTCGCTGCTGGAACTCTACAATCAGTGGCTCAAGGTTTTGGATTTCCTGGAGCAACTTCTTCTGATCTTTCCGCGCATTGCGGAAATCGTGGATGTAGTCGCGGGCCTTGGCGACGGTCTCGACGAGTTGCACGATGCTGGCGACGAGGCCGACGATTTCAGCCATGGAGGAAAGAGGATAAGGTTTTAGACACTGATGCTGTATCATTTGATCGCGCGCGCGTCAATCAAACGCCAAGCGGAGACAACCACGGCAGGGAATATGCTCGTTTGATGCTTGTCTGGAACAGCTATTGCTGTTGCACTGCAATACGTAGACGAGAAGGAAGATTGCTGGTCGCGCACGCTTGATAGTCTACTGTAGAATTACATTCAATTCCGCAGTCACGCGTCACGGAGGGGGTTGACGGCGCCGAACCACTCTTGGAATTCCGCCGCAGGTGTCAAACCCAAATCGAGTAATTTGATGGCGGCAGATTTCGGCTGACCTGCGACGAGAGCCCTGCCAAACAAACAACGCGTCTTTCCTCCCGCCAGCACCCACCAAACCACCACCAGCTCAAATTCAATGCTTCCACATATCAATGATCCCACGTTCACCTGCCCGAAGCCGGATTGTCAGCGTATACTTCAACTCAAACGAGCATGGTCGGGCCAGAATGCCAAACGGTATTATGTTGCGGTGCGTAATCACGACTTTTCATGGGCTCGCCATGTCTGAATCTTTCCCATACAGTGCCTGATTGGCGAGCATGTCGATTGCAAAAACTATTGGCACTTTTTCCCGCTTGGCGTGGCCCCGGGCCCCGCAACGACTGCAACACCCTCCTTGCGACTCTCCACCTCGTCCTCGTCCTCATCCTTGTCCTCGACATCTGCCATCTGCGTGCGCCGCAGCTGCAATAAGCGCTTTAATAAGCTCTGCAACAACCAAATGTGTCGCCTACACTGTCTGGATCATCCCGCTGCCTGTCGCAAGCACCGCCCGGACCCGAACCCCGCCGCTGAGCAACCGCTCCCTCCACCCTTAAGCGACAACTTCCTTCAATTTCTTAACACCTTGTGCATGCAGTTTGATAACACACCCTCCTCGACCCAATCTCCTAACCGTCCCTCTTCCCTGCACGTCTCGTCCCAGGAGGATGCTGATTTCCAGTATGCGCTGTCGCTCTCCTTGGAATCATCGCCCCCCACCGCACCACACCTATCTTCGCCCAAAGCAGGCCCGTCCTCATCCCAGACCGCTCGTGCTACACTCCCTTTCGACACCACCCACCGATTCGATCTGGTCTACTCGCCTACCAATGGCGCTGCCGACATAATAGCAATAGACTCCTACCCCACTTGGCCTCGCCACTGGCCGCAGTTTCGTCTCAGCGATATCCCTGAGCTCCTCATCACCACCACCAAATCCTCTTGCGACGACATCTACGAATGCTATTCCACCAAGTACGGCTCGTGGATGAAAATCCCAATCAATTACGTCCATCGAGTCGCCACGGACCAATCCCTTCTCGTTCGGCGCGTGGGCATAGTCGGCGTCGACGAGGAACACCACATCCGCCGCTTAAAGCGCTCTTCTAGCCCCAGTGCCACTATCCCGCTTCCGAGCAAGAAGCGCCGCCGCTCACACGACACCGGAAAGGGCAAATCTCGAGTTATTGAGATTGATTCTTCTGAAGACGACGACATCGAGTTCGTCAGGTTCGGCCCTCAGATCAAGATAGAACCCCAAACCCCCCGTGCAACCAAGCGCCTTCGTCCTACTATCACTATTCCCTCTACCCCCACGACCTCGATGCCCTCCTCATCATCGTTCTCTGATACCCCGCCCCCTACTACTCCCGACGATGATTTTCCCTTTACGTTCCCGCTCGCCAAATACGCGTAGTTATATCTTAGATATATGCAATTGATCGTAGTTTATGTATAGTTTTGTAACGTCCAATGCCACAATTCTTGCGAACAATATATTCTCTCTGCAAAATTGTTTTGGGCGTGTTTTGTCACAGCGTGACACCTTTCCGTCCTCCCACCACTCTGCCTTGTCTTGCTGGCCAAAGACGCCCCCGCCTAGGAGCAAAACACGTATGCGATGTCTACTGGGCGATTCCAGCTGAATGCGCAATTTTCTGGGCACGGAACGGCTTTTCCTGAACCTCAGACAGTCAATGTCAGCTCGCCTTTTACCTCACCGACAAGCGGCGGCGGTTTCATCAACTTCCGTGCGTACGACGACCCGACACCTAGCAAGCCCACACGAGGGACATTCGAATACGACTCATCTTCTCCGAAGTCAAAATACACTCGGCGATGGGAGTCTTGGCGAGAATTTGAAGAGTGGCGGTCGCAGGAGCAAAATACGAACGGGATCCAGCTCAAGCGCGTTAAGACGTATGATGGAATCACAAACGGCGAGCGTCAACTCCGTTTTGTATGCTCCAGAAAGGGCACGGGAGGCGTCAAGACCTACACGAAGCTGCACGAGGACTGGAATCGAAAACGGGAGACTATGCGGACTGACTGTCAATGTGCACTCGTAGTCAAGACCTACCCCAATGTTCCAACTGTTCTCGGAAACTACACCGAAGAGCACAACCACCCGCTAGGCAACGCCAATCTCAAATATACTCAAATATCCAAGGAGACCCGTGAATACATTGCCGGACTGCTTCGACTGAAAGTCTCGCCAAGTCACATAGTATGATTGCTACATCTGTTTCATAGTTCTTCGCTAATTGTCTCCCAGCTCCAACTCGTGCACCAGGGCGTGTACAGTCAAGACGATCTTTTCAATGATGATGATGATAGGCCTGCGGGGCGAAACGAGTTCATCCAACTGCAGGATATTCGACGAATTGAGAAGGCAATCGAAGCTGAAGCTGTTCGCTTGCACCCAGACGATGGTCAATCGACGTTGCGATGGGTCGAAAAGCTCCGTCTCAACGGCCAGCTACTTGGTTTCAAAGCAAAGTCCGACCCACCTCCACCAGGCTCTGGTCTACGTCCCGATGTTTTCACTCTAATGCTCCAAAGTAAATGGCAGCGCAAGAAGTTCCAAAAATATGGCGAACACATCCTCTGTATTGACGCCACACACAATACAACCATATACGAGCAACTAAATCTGACGACTCTGGTGGTAAGGGATAAGCATGCGCATGGTGTGTTCGAACACGCCTCCACTCATTTATGTACCGTGACTCATCTGAGGTTTACAGGCATTCCGGTCGCCTTTATGCTGGCCTCAAATGGCACACAAGAAACCATCGCCTATTTTCTACGTTTAAACCGACTCAACTCCCCCCTCACTATCCCGCGCAACATCATGTCCGATTTCGACTACCCCCAACTCAATGCTTGCCTTGCCGAGTACTTCACCGCATTTTTATTGCTCTGCTGGTGGCACGTCTTGCATGCCTGGCAACAACACCTGCACATTCCCACTTATCCTGCTGTTTGGGTGTTATTGAAGAAATGGATCCGGATGACTGATATCACCGAATTCAACACCACATGGGTCAAAATCCAGGCTCTGGCACCACTCGATTTCGTCAAATATCTGAGCCAGTACTGGATGATTGACCGTGTCGTCCGTATGTGGTCTGCGGTCTATCGGAAGGAGCGGAGTATCTTTGAGGCCTGCGATACCAACATGTTGATTGAAGCATGGGTTTTCCTCGATTTCTCTCGTTTTGTATTTACTGATGACTGCGGAAATCGTCAGATGGCATCATGTGCTGAAAGGGAAGTTTCTTCAAGGAAAACGGAATAGACGCATGGATCACCTCCTCAATACCCTCATCAGCGATGTCCTACCGTATTACGCCCTCAAGCAGCGTCGCCAGGACCTCGGTTTCGAAGGGATTGACATCGAGGTGAAGAAGCGGCAGGATATTGTTAAACGAAGCGAAGTGTACACCAAGGACGACATTGTGGTATGGGGCGGCTTCCTTTTCGAATGATGCTTGCGTATTGATGAATTATCCATTACAGCACGTCGAAGATGGGAAATACCTCGTAGCCTCCAAATCCACTCCATCCCGTACTTACGAGGTCGACATCACGACGTACACCTGTCCCTGCCTTGACTTCCCCCTCATTTCTTTTTGCAAGCATATCTGTGCCGTGCAAACCCTCTTTGAGGACACTACGCCCGCTGTCCCGCTCCCCGGATCCAAAGTCCTTGCTGATGAGCACCGTTCCCGTGGCGACGACGAAGATGACGACGTATCTGTGATATCGAATGAAAGTATATCGAGTGCTAATTCGACATTGTCTCCTTTAATCGCGCCCAAACACCGAATTCTTACGGTGATGGCGGAAAAGCTAGAGACTTTGGCGGCTCGCCTGCGTCGCCCTCGGAAGAAGGAATATGATCCACCGATGCTGCCAAGCTTCCACACGGCTCTCGACGAAATGCTGGGGATCACGGATACCGGCTCTGTTCTGCCCTCAGCCCAATACATCAAGCCGAATGCCAAAGGGTGGCGCGAAACACAGAACGCCATGGGGGTAATGCCCAAGATTAAAACGAAGGCCCCGAAATGGGTGATAGGCGACCTCGCATACTCCGGTGGGACGAGTAGCGGATCGAAGGTGAAAAAAATGAAGCCAATGTGCGTAAATGTTCCCTGGAGAAGCAGCATCCACTTACCCCCTTTGTTGCAGGCCCCCGGCTCCTCCTGCTCAGCCTCGTCCACAATCTCAGCCCGTGGTCCCCGCTCCACCACAGCAACAATTTACCTATCCCGTCGCGCAGACATCTTATCCCATCTATCCTCCCGGTCTGTATCCGTATCCAGCATATTATTATCCCTACACATATCCTGCACATCCTACTCCTGCATCTAATCCCTAATGTATCATGTATTTTGAATTTACTTGTTTCCTGTATACTGCCAATAACTCGATGGCGCCACCTGACTTAGCGTTTTCTAATCAGCTTGTGCCGATAGATGCCATCATCACACTCGTCGATCCGGCCGCGATCAAAATTTCCCGATCGGGTTTGACACCTGCGGCGGAAAATGCGGAAGTGCGCCGAACTTTGATCGGTGTCACGGGTCACAGCAGCAGTTGACGAATATCCCGGGGTGTCACGGTATTTTCAAATTCTCATCCAGGGGCCATACCTCTCAATTCTTCTCTGCCACAGGCCCCTTCTGGTGCAGTTTATTCCCATTTTTGCAGATTTCTGTTATGCAATGCAGAATTCTGCTGTCCAGGACTGAAATATCATCTGGAAAACTGGAGCAAGCTGTATAGCACTTTATAGCACTTTATAGCACTGCATAGCTCCATAGTGCCCATAGCTACATCCTCCCTATGCAGCACTATGGAGCTGGCCTGCCAACACTATGCAGCACTATGCAGTGCTATGGAGCCGGCCCACCATCACTATGAAGCACTATGCAGTGCTATGCAGCAGGCTCATTACCACATATCAATTGGCACGGTACCCATGCCTCATTGAAATTTATTTATTTTTCGTGTTCATAGAGAGATCACGGATTGCAATTATATTCAAAATATCTAGGAATAGCGAGTCGTAATTCAAATAGAGGGTGCCTACGAAAGGTTGAGCTTGATGCCCAAAGTAGACGAGCCCGTGGACGCAGATAAAACACTAGCGGGAGTCAGCACTTCAGGTCAAAATGAAATGCAACTGGGTAGGAAAACCTTTGTCACAATTTGACCCTAATCTAATCGTTCCAACGCCTATCTCTGATAAGATAACGGCGCCTATCATATTAGCGCCCAGAGACAATGATAATCTTTTATCTATGGAAGATTGGGAGAATGCAGCATAAACGCATGGAATGACATCATGACGCCAGGACAGCGCATGTTGAGTGTATGGAATACACAAGGCTTTCATAACACATGGTTACAAGACGCTTCACAGGAAGAAGCCAGGAGGTTTTAATTACAGATTGACATATGATCGGACGTTTGACAGTCTTCGATCGCTATACGCTCGCGATCCTCATGTTAGTTATATTTATGTAGTTAGTTCACACGACAAGTAGAACAGTATAAAGTCGAGTAGCTAGTCGCCTGTATTATTTAGTCTTTTATTCCATCATCTTCGAGACCTCTACGAGCACTACCCAATCCCTATCCTCTAGTGATAGTGGACGCTTAAGTCTTGACTGTGACATAATAAAAGACTACCCTTCATACCCTCGTACCGCCACCCCTCGACATCCTTTCCCTTTCTCCCCCACTTCGCGCACTACTTGCGTGTCTTTACCCTCTACTTGGATTCTCGTAATTGAAGATCCATTCATACCTACCACCACACTACCTCGTCCACACCGAGTATAAACAATTGCAGCGCCATTTAGTGGAGTTCCATTATAGTGAACGACGTCACACGCTACGGGAAACGTTGAGTCCGTCCCCGCGTAAGACAGTCAAAGGAGCACTAGCCTGACCTTCGGGGAGGACTATCTCGCTATCACCAGGAGGGTCGTAGAAGGCCTGGGATAGTTTC
Organism: Mycena capillaripes; assembly: GCA_029204075.1. Lineage (NCBI taxonomy): Eukaryota > Fungi > Basidiomycota > Agaricomycetes > Agaricales > Mycenaceae > Mycena > Mycena capillaripes. The sequence goes on from JARHKZ010000017.1 coordinate 2,144,395, forward strand.
ACTCGCAAAAGAACGCCCTAAACCCCACCAACCGCTTCGTGCGGATTTTCTACCATAACCTTTCGCGCCCCCGACACCTCAGATTCAGACTCAGACATCGAATCTTCCCTTTACTATTCCTTTCCCACCCTCTCCGATTACTCGCGCGCTTCTCGCGCATATTCCCCATTCGTCCTACCCCCGCCATCACCCATTCCAAATATGTCTCGACCAAGCAGCCCCATGCAGTCAACTCCTACCCACACATCCTCCTCCAAAATCATACTCGCCGCTCTACCATCAACGTTTGATGGTGAAAACAAAGCCAAATATTATAATTGGGTTGATGAAGTCAACAATTATATGTGGGCATATGACTCGGAATTCAATTCCGAAAAGAAAAAGATATCTTTCGTGATCTCACTTCTAAAGAGATCCGATGGAGCGCCATGCTCGGCGGCAAACTGGGTTCGCAACTGGAGAAAAAGGACACTGAGCGGAGGACAGTTTGTCGACACCGGTTATACCTTTGAAGAGCTGCTACAAGAGCTCGATCACACGTTCGAAGACCAGAACGTGCAGGAAATGGCACACGATCTCCTTGTCTCCACAAGGCAAGGGAAGTCCAAGTTAACGGACTTCATCCAGGCATTCGAGTTGAATGCCGAACAAGCGGGCTATAGCCCAAACGAAAGAATGGCAGTAGACCGCCACCACGACAAGTTTTTAGTAAAAACTTTAGAAGCCCTCATCAATGAGGATGTTCGAGACTTCCTCTACGCCGGAGGAAGAGTCCCTAAAGATTACCAGGGACTAAGGGACAGGCTGATGGAAATCAGCGGAACGATGGAGCGAAAGAAGCTCTATCAGACTCGCACGAGTCAAATGTTCTGGACAGCAAACCAGAACAAGGGAACGGGTCAAGGACCCAACAAGAACACACAGACGCGGGGCGGAGCCCCTAATCTATCGCAACCGGTTACCCCAGGAAACCCGGTGCCGATGGACGTCGACCGGACGAAGGCGCCAGGCGGCGCTTTCAAATGTTACAATTGTGGCAAGGAAGGCCACATGGCACGCGAGTGCCCGGAACCGAGGCGAGAGAAGCCTCGTGGGAAAGTAAACGTTCGCGCCCTGCGAACCGATGAAATGTCTAAGGAAGACTTTAAATTCCTATTCGAACAAGCGCGGGCCAAGTTTGGCCAGGATTTTTAAAGAGGGTCCCGATCAAGGCCGCATCGGCACCCCCTCCCCCATGCAATAAATATACTCTTCTTGAAGAAGAGTCGACTAACGATATGATCCGAACGGATTCGATAAATTATATAAAAGAACGCACCAATCTACGTACACCGGACAATATAGTAGTAGATATTGTAGAAAAACCCATAAAAATACTACCGCTATTCCCATTCGTATTTTAAAGAAAAAGGCCCCTGGAACCCAAACCAGTGGGAAAAATAGTGAGAAGAAACAGGGCGACGATGTCGCGGAGGCTCAATCCTTATCTAAGGAGGAAGCGCCAAAAGAAAGCAACAAGTCTAGGGTATTTATACCTATGACACCGCCGGCAGGCCTTACAGGCATGAAAGCAGCAAAGTGGCTCGCTAGACGAGCACTGGAGATGTGCGGATGGGATCATTCGAAGCTAAAGAAAGAGCTTCAAGATCTACAGAAGGAGAGAAAGCATCAAGAGATGCTGGTGCCTGTCACGTTGACAGCGTTAGACACGGGAAAGACGCGCACGGTTAAGGCGCTTCTTGATAACGGATGCACGTCCACATGCATCGATCGAGATTACGCCAAAGCCGAAAGTTTCGAGCTTAAAAAGCTTGATGTGCCTATCGTCGCCCATAACGCGGACGGGACGGAGAACACCGGAGGACGGATTACCCACTATGTGGAATTATCCATGACAATCGGACCACATACCGAACGTCAAAAGTTCCTCGTCACAGGCCTAGGGAAGGCCAGAATATTCATCGGATATGATTGGCTATTTAAACACAATCCGAGTATCGACTGGCGAGCCCAGAAGATCATATTTAATAGATGTCCGGAAGAATGCCGGATGAACGGAACGGAGACAGCCTCTGGGAAAAAGAAGGACGAATTCCTAGAGGTAAGGTTCACCAGGGGTAAAGGTAGAGGTACAGAAGGGCCAACCTCTACCCCTACCTCCCTTGACCCTACCTCTTGACCTTGGGAGGTAATTTAAGAGGTATTCATGTTTAGAGAGCCTGTGAACCTCCAGGGTCTAGGTTGACGTGTTAAACAGTCATATCTAGGGCAGTTCTATCCCAGGGAATGGGTATTGACCTCAGAAACTTGATTTTCAAAACCGGAGGTATAACTTTGCCTCAACCTCTACCCCTACCTCCCTTGACCTTACCTCTGACCTTTGGAGGTTTACCTCTACCCCTGGTGATCCTTACCTAGAGGAGGGTGAATCGATCTTGATGGCTGATTTTGCCGAAGAGATCGATCTACGACTTAAAGAAACTAGTGCGCAGAAGTTCGCAGAAGAAGCAAACAGAGAAAAAGAGAAAATGACAGAAGAGAAAATCCCGGAACAATACCGGGAATATGTAAAAGTATTCGCGAAGGAATCTTTCGATTCGTTACCAGAAAAACGACCGTGGGATCATGCAATCGAACTTAAGCCAGGATCAAAGGCTGTAGATTGCAAGATCTACCCGTTATCTATAACGGAGCAGGAGAAGCTCAATGAGTTTCTAGAAGAGAACCTTAAAAGCGGCAGGATACGCCCATCGAAATCGCCGATGGCATCGGCATTCTTTTTTATTAAAAAGAAAGACGGAAGTTTGAGACCCGTCCAAGACTATCGTAAATTAAACGAGATGACGATCAAGAACAAATATCCACTTCCGTTGATATCGGAATTGGTTAACAAGCTTAGAGGAGCTAAGATATTTACGAAGCTGGATATTCGATGGGGCTATAATAATGTTCGCATCAAAGAAGGAGATGAGTGGAAAGCGGCTTTCCGAACCAATCGAGGATTGTTCGAACCGCTGGTGATGTTCTTCGGACTTACGAATTCGCCGGCCACATTCCAAACAATGATGAACGATATCCTACGAGATTTAATTAATGAAGGAAAAGTGATCGTATATCTTGATGATATATTAATCTTCACGAATAACTTAACGGAACATCGGGCTATTGTAAAACGGGTGTTGGACACCCTCGAGAAGAATAAATTATTCTTGAAACCGGAGAAATGTGATTTCGAACGAACAGAGATAGAGTATTTGGGTGTGATCATATCCCACAACTCGGTTCAGATGGATCCCGCAAAGATCAAAGGAATCATGGAATGGCCGGAGCCAAAGAACTTGAAACAAACGCAGGCGTTTCTTGGATTCGTTAACTTTTATCGACGATTCGTGAGAGGATTCAGCGAGATCGCCAAGCCGTTAACACGATTAACCGGAAAGGAAGGCTTTTCCTGGGGAAAAGAACAAACGGATGCATTTCAGAAACTTAAAGATCGCATCGCAGAAGACGTAATATTGGCATTACCAACGGATCACGGGAAGTTCCGAGTAGAAGCAGATGCATCGGATGGAGCGACGGGAGCAGTGCTTAGTCAGGAACAGGAAGGAAAATGGCGACCAGTCGCCTTTATGTCTCACGGACTTAACGAGACTGAGCGGAATTACGAGATCTACGACAAAGAGATGCTCGCGATAATGCTCGCATTAGATGAATGGCGATTGCTGCTTAAAGGAGCGAGGCAGACATTTGATATCTTGACGGATCATCAAAACCTGCAGTATTTTAAAGTCCCACAGAAAGTCAATCGGCGCCAGGCGCGATGGATCCAAGAATTAGCGGACTTCGATTTTACATTATCACATAGGCCAGGAGCCTTAAATAAGCAAGCTGATTTATTATCCCGCCGGGCGGATCATGACCAAGGAAAAGGCGATAATGAAAATGTCGTCCTCTTAAAACCCGAATATTTCCGATCGCAGGATCTTACGATCGAAGGATCAGAAGCCGAGATCATGTCACAAATCAAAACTGAGAAGAAGATAGACGGAAGCGTGAAAGAGGCGCTTAAGAAGGAACTCCCTGGATGGGAAAAGAAAGAAGATGTTATTTATTATAACAATCTTATCTATGTACCAAGAAACGAAGAACTCCGTGACAAGATCATTGGACTTCACCATGATAATCCTCTTGCGGGACACCCGGGCGAGAACCGAACCCAAGAGATGATTGGACGTAATTATTGGTGGCCCAGGATAGGCAACCAAGTATCGAAATATATAAAAGCATGCGAGGCATGTCAAAGAACCAGGGTACACAGATATACCCAAGGAAAACTCAACCCGCATAAGATCGCCGAAGGACCTTGGCAGATCATATCGGAAGATCTTATCGGACCGTTGCCTTTAAGCAACGGCTTCAATGCTATTTATGTATGGGTGGATACCTTCTCGAAGATGATCCACTGCGAACCAACAAATATGGAATTGACTTCCGAAGGAGCGGCGCGATTGATCAGGGATCGAGTGATTAGATATCACGGAATACCTCGTAAAATTATATCGGATCGGGATCCAAGATTCGTCAGTAAATATATGACGGAGCTTAATAAGCTTCTGGGAATCGAGATGAATCCAAGCACGGCCCATCACCCAATCACTGATGGACAGACAGAACGGATGAATCAAGAGATCGAGAAGTATCTCCGTATATTTGTAAATTATCGACAATCGGATTGGGCGGAGTGGCTCGCTTTAGCCGAGTTCACACACAACGACAAAGCCAGCTCATCAACGAGCATGTCGCCGTTCTTTACGAACCAAGGATACCACCCCTGGAAGGGGATAGAAAATGCAGTTGAAACGCGCAATGAGGCAGCGGAAGAATTTGCGAAGAAAATGAAAAAGATAAGAGATGAAGCTGCAGCCGCATTGGGAAAACCAAGAAAACGATGAAAAAATATTATGATGCTAAGCATCGAGTTGCGCCCGTATTTAAAGTTGGAGATAAAGTATGGTTGGATGCCAAGGACATCGCAACAGATCGACCAACAAAGAAGCTTGATGACACGGGACTAGGCCCTTACGAAATCCTAGAAAAAGTCGGTGCTTCATCATGGAAGCTAAGGTTGCCTGAAACGGACAAGTCACATCTGGTTTTCAACGAGGCAAAGCTTCATCCATATATAGAACCACCGGAGAACAGGAGAGAGAAGCGGCCCGGACCGCAGATTATCAACAACGAGGAGAGATACGAAGTAGACGAAATATTGAAACATCGGAAAAAAGGAGGAGGATATCAATATTTAATCAAGTGGAAGGATTATCCACTTGGCGAACGAACATGGGAACCAGCACGTCATTTATTGCCAGGAGCAAAGAAAACTTTACAAAATTACAAAAAAGAACACAATCTACGGAGATTGCCGGTCCTTCCGAAAGGACATTGGGATTATTTAATTAAAAGATATAAACCAAAGGAGGAATCCTTAGAATATTCGACGAAGAAATTATTTATTCCAGAAACAAACACGTTCATTCCAGTCGTCGGGGACGACGACCCTGAGAGGGGGTAATGTCACAATTTGACCCTAATCTAATCGTTCCAACGCCTATCTCTGATAAGATAACGGCGCCTATCATATTAGCGCCCAGAGACAATGATAATCTTTTATCTATGGAAGATTGGGAGAATGCAGCATAAACGCATGGAATGACATCATGACGCCAGGACAGCGCATGTTGAGTGTATGGAATACACAAGGCTTTCATAACACATGGTTACAAGACGCTTCACAGGAAGAAGCCAGGAGGTTTTAATTACAGATTGACATATGATCGGACGTTTGACAGTCTTCGATCGCTATACGCTCGCGATCCTCATGTTAGTTATATTTATGTAGTTAGTTCACACGACAAGTAGAACAGTATAAAGTCGAGTAGCTAGTCGCCTGTATTATTTAGTCTTTTATTCCATCATCTTCGAGACCTCTACGAGCACTACCCAATCCCTATCCTCTAGTGATAGTGGACGCTTAAGTCTTGACTGTGACACCCTTGCTCGTGGGGCGTCAATATATCGCGTCACAACTCGGGGCCGAGTTTGCCGGACACTTGTATGTCATGTCGGAGTTTGTGGCTACTCTCCAAGCTTTTTTCTTCAAAAGAAAATAAAATCAAGAATGCCCGACATCCCGCTCGCGGGGACGGCAATACGTCTCTGGGCGGAGTTCGCCGGACGTCGATATCGTCTCAAACTTTGTGGACTGGGACAAATAAGTTGCCAAAGGTTAGCTTTAAGGTTCCCCAGGGGTAGAGGTAGAGGTATTTTAGGCCCTACCTCTACCCCTACCTCCAAAAACCCCTACCTGTCAGAGGTATACCTCTACCCTACCTCTAAAACCTCAGAGGTAGACCCCCCTAACCTCTACCTCTACCTTTGGAGGTAAACCTCCGAAAGATTCTCAATTATTTCTCATGTTGGCAGTCCAGCTGTGCATATACAAACACAATTGATATATTGCAAGGTCTGCAGATACTTCTTTGATGCTTTCTCCTGTCCTTTTCCCATGTTGTGCCTAACTGCCAACTGAAACTCCTTGTCACCAATAAGGTCATGTTGACTCCATGACCCAAGACAAAGAAAAATGTGAACAGACTTCACAGACAGGCGATTGCATGTGAAATGTAAGAGTTGCCGGCCTTTAGAGAAAACACATTCAACACCAGTTGAAGTCGCTATCAACTCAATGTCAGAGAGATTGTTGAAAGTTGTGCATGTACATGGGATGCTCAAATAATCCAACGCCATCTGAGGCAAAATTGGATATTAGATTGTTTGCACAACAGCCATTGGAGCCATTCAATGGCTGTTTGGCATTGCACAGAAATGCCAGGTGAATCAAAGGTGAATGGCTGCACGAAGCCATTGACATCATTTTTTGGCGGTGGAGCCATCAGTTTGTGCAACGTCAAAAAGCCATTGAATGGCTCCAATGGCTGTTGTGCAAACAATCTATTGGTGCCATTTCTTCCACCACCACTGCAAAGGATCAGTGGTTGCCTCAGGTGCATCTGCAAGGTACACATCAAGTTCATCTTTGACTGTTTGTGAGCCAGAGGATAATACCCCCAATACCTCTCTACCTCTGGAGGTAGGGCAGAGGTTTTGGGAGGTTTGAGAATGTCCCTACCTCTACCTCTACCTCCAGCTACCCTACCTCTGACCTCTGGAGGTTTACCTCTACCCCTGGGGAACCTTAGTTAGCTTTTTTGGATGGGATTTGAACACACACCGAATACCTTGCTCGGCGGACGTCAATACATTGTCTTGGAGCTCTTGGGGCTGTGATACATGGCCTTGGAGGTCTGCGACCAATGCAACGTGAAACACGTTTAGCACGAAGGGCTGTGCAGCAGTCTAAATTGACGTGCAACTTCTGCGTATGTTGGGTGGAAGCTCTGGGTGAAGGAGTAAGTAAGTAAAGAAAACAAAAACGAGGGAGGTATGCCAGAAGTTGACGTACCAAGTGGTGTAAGCCCGCTTGTGGGACATCCAAAAATTCAATCAATTTTTTCAGGGGGGGGGGGGGGGGTGTGGGGGTGGTACACCTTGTGGCAGGGTGGCAGTTTGCAGGAACCCGAGAATCTTTGTGAGTGGCAGGAGTGGTGGCAAAGTTGAAAATATGGAGGGCAGCGCTATGCGTGCAGCCACCACAGATGGAGGTTATCTGCTCTCGAAGTTAAAAGGTGTACAAAAAAATAAATAGCAGATCACATATGTCGGTGCCGCACAGTGGAAGAAAAAAAAAACCCCCAAACCGTTGCTCACGGAATGTCCACATGTCACGTCAGGGATGATGCCGTGCAGCGAAGATAAATTTGTGCAACTTCATGTCAAGATCAGAATCTCGCAACAGATGGGCAGTAGGGCACGCACCTTCACAGCGCCGCACAGTGCAAGAAGAAAAAAACATGCACAGCATCCCGCTTACGGGATGTTGATATATAGTGTCGAGGTTGGGCACCCTCATTAGTGGGGGCTTGGGTTGCATCCAGCCCAGCGTCGCCCTTGGGGACGGAGGGGAGCGATGAATGAGCAGTAGGCGCAGGCATGGTAGGGGAGGCTGGGGCTGGGGCACTTGCAGAGCAACTGGACGCACTCCTGCGGGGGGGTGATCTGCTGCAATGAAGGTGGTGGACATGCACTCGAAGACACGGATGATTAGGGGGACAAGCAGTAGGAGAGAGAGGATGGTGGCGGAAAGAAAGAAACAAAGGACAGGCCATGTGCATGCCTCATGTTGGATATGCGACGGCAAACAGATTGGTAATTGCCGATACGGACTGACAGACAGTACATAATGCACAGCCGAGGCTGCATAGCGCTCCATAGTGCTCCATAGTGTCTGCTGTGCTGCTGCATAGTGCTATGCAGTGCTATGGGATGGTATAGACACTATGGCACTATGGCCGAACTATGGCTCAGCTACAGTTTTCCAGATGATGTGAAAGAAAGTGCTAAATTTTGTTCTGTAATGCAGATCTTGTTCAGCCTTTGAATGCTCACTTCCTAGGCCTTCCTAAAGTTGAGTTTTTGTGCATGTTGAATTTTGTTTGAAATATCTGTGCCTGACGAATTTTTGCGCTTGTCACGGTCAACCTCCAGGGTTGATGAATTGACGAATATGTTCAAATTGTCACGTGTCACACCCCCTGCCGAATTGAATGTAATTGTACAGTAATCTGATCGCATGCCAAATTGATCTTTCTGTACTCAGGACCAGGTGTGGTGCAACTGAAGGCCGAACTCAATAGTCCGAGGCTTCGACTGCTTGTTTAACAGCAGATGTCGGCAGCCTTGTGGTCTTCAAAGTCACCAAAGCGATGTTTGACCATTACTTGGATAATCAGTGTTCTTTCCATTTCCTCAGCCAGGTAATAATCATTTGGAGTCCGCTCTGAGCAACTAATCATAAAAAAGGGATAAAATCGACTAAATTGGGTGTGAACTTCAACAAGCAAGGCACAAGCTCAGTTTTGTTGAAGTGTCTGTCTACGAGAGACTAGGCTTGAAGCACCTGTGGATTAATTTGCCGGACCTTTGCTGGTTCAAACGCTGCACAGGCTATGAAATATACAAGAATGTGCCGACGACCTAAGGAAAGGGGGACAGGGAGTTATTGATGATGCTTTGAATTCCTTTGCACACATCGTGTCGGAAAAATCATTTTCGGCAAATAGGCAGACTCTCATGTAATAATGAGCTTATCATGAAAAATGGCCTGATAACCAGATATATGGCAAATTTTCACCGGTTATCAGGCCATATAAGGACCTTATAAGGCAATTTTTCATGATAACCCCATTATTATGTGAGAGTTGCCTATTTGGCTAAAAATATTTTTCCGACACGGACCTCAAAACAATCACTCGTCAAGTGACTCCACCCAAGACCCCTGAAGTTCTCGGAGTCGTTCAATTTTCGCCCGAAATTCAACATTCAGCTCCCAAGATCATCTCAGTGGTCAACCAGAAAAATTGAATATATCCGCCTCCACAACATTAATTCCATCTTTTATCCCATCTCAATTCAACATTCGCGACAAATTTGACATATCCGATGCAGCCCTTGCGCTCGCCAACACCTCTGCTCAGGCCATTAATTTACGCCCAAGTTCAAAGGCACACCTGCGAGAAATTCTGCCAGTGTAAAAAAAAACCCCCCATTAAACTCGCCGAGACTCCATACGGACGCGGGGAGTCGAACCCCTTCAGCTGCGTAATTACTTCAGAAAACTACTCAATGCAATGCAACAGTGCACCATGCACCACGTCCGCTTCCTGTTATGGCGTCCATAGATACCCGAATAACGACGCCTCGGCACTGCTGGGAGCGACGTACAATTTCGAGTGCCAACATGCTTTTTTTTTGATAATGACACCCGAATCCAACAGCACCGTAATGATACTCCCCGAACTCCTCCACCCCTCGCCCGATGTCCAACTCACCACCAAATCGAACATAACATCACACCCTTTGGCTTTTCACAAAAAAGTCACAATCAATTCAAACCCTCCGCGAAATCATTGATCCAATCATCACCCTTTCGTCTGTTTGTCGGGCAACTCTCGCTGGCGCCAATTGCCTTGTTTCTTTCGCTCGTCCTCCATTTTCTCGACGTTCACCACAAAGCCGCTGCTCACATCGTAATACGCTATCGTAAAAAAAACCCCTCGTCTCTTCTGCTCGTCGAATGAATTCTGGATTCTGGATGGATGCCTATACTACAAGTCCAATGTGGACGATGATGTGCGACACAAGAATAAAGAAACGATGACAATGCCAATGCAAAAGAAAAGGGATACAGGTAATGGAGGCCGCGCCGCGCCGATGCAGATGCAAAGAAAGAAATAGTAATGGTGGTGGCCCCGCGACCAGGTCGATAGTTTGATAAATCAAACTCGGGTTAGAGTTTGGATTGGGATTGGGCTTGGATTGGGGGATAGGATGGATGGATGGATGGATGGATAGGATGGCCCAAGGAAAGGATGCCCGCACTCGCACTCGCGCTTCACCCACCCCACCGTGCGCTTCACCCACCCTTCGCCTTCACCTTCAAAGCTTGCTCTCGGGGCCGCTCAACTCAACCCGTCCATCCTACACCTCCGGAAATCGTCGCCGCTCTAGCCCGTGTCCTCCCTGCCCTACTCGGACTTGGACTTGGACCCGCCCCATCTCCATCTCCATCCCCATCCCCACTCCCACCCGCCGCGGCCGCCGGACTCTCCGACATCCTCCTCCCCATCCCCACTCCCATCCCGGGCCCCAACAACCCCAACCCGCCTCCGAGTCTTACAGCACTTCCCATCGCGTCGTCCTCATCGTCATGCACATCCCCCGCCTCTGACTCCTGCGGCGACGGCGGCACGACCTCCCCATCCACGTCCGTTGACGCCGAGAGCGGGGACCCATCCCCATCATCCGACCGCGTCCTCACCCTCCCGTCCGGGATCTGCAACGACAGCACCGGCACCGGTCCATGGGCGTGATATGCTTGTGCTTGTGCTCGTGCATGGTCGTGCGCGCCGGGGCTGGGGGACGACATCGCCGCAGTGGTGGGGGTGGGGACCATGCTTCCGTTTGCGTTCGCGGGACTCGGGACCGCGCTTCCGTTGGCGTTTGCGGGTGCCGAGGAGAGCCGGGGTGACACCGACGCATTCGCATTCGTCCCTGGGGAGCCGCCGACTCCGACGCCGAACGACCCCGACCCTTCGCGCCCACGCACAAGCGGCATGGGCATACTAGGCGGCTCGACCCACCCCCTCAGCGCGCTGATATTCATATTCAGCCCGCGTATCTCCATCCCCATCCCCGCGCCCGCACCGTCGTCCTCGTCATCCTGAATCCCAAACCCATCGACGCCCATCCCCTCCCCCATCCTCCCAAGCCCGTCGCGCCCGCCGCCATATCCCGCCAGCGGCGACATCATCATCATCGCGTCTTCCCCCTCGCCCTCCTGCGCGCGCCCAGATCCAGGTCGAGGTCCAAGGCCCAGTGCGCGCGGCGTCGAAGCAGAGTACGACCGCCCATGCCCGTGCCCATGCTGCGTCCTCGGCGTGAGTGACCCACCCTCCGTGTCGTACTGCCCCGGCGTAACGAGCGGCATCCCACCCTGTACCGCCCCGCTCTGCCTATACGGCGATTCTCTTTGGGTCTGGGTTTGTCTATACGGCGAGGCGGGCGCATGGCCATGGCTATACGGGGACGCGGGCTGCGAGTGCGAGTGCGAGTAGTCATGTGGATGTTGGTGGTGAGGCGCGTTATGCCGATACGGAGACCCCGGGGTCGGCGCAGGTGCAGGCGAGGGAGAGTATGGATGTGTGTGTGCATGCGGGGATCCGGAATACTGCAAGGCGCGGAAGAGCGGGAAGGAGCCCGAGACGGCGCTTGCGGGTCTGTAAGTATGTAGGGAAATAACATGGTCAGTGAATGCTATCGACTCTGAGGAAAATTGAAGAGAGGCTGATAAGGATAAAGATATAGATCCGAAAGTAAGGAACGCGACCTGCAAGTGGGCCACGTCGCACGTCCTCTCCCCGATGTACAAGAAAATACACTCACGCACTCTCCCCATCCACACTCCCACCGGCACTCCCACTCTCGCTCGAAAAGCTGCTCGCGCGGCGTGCCGCCGTGTTGATCGAGAGCCCCAGGCCCGCGCGCCCGTCAAAGAATGGCGAAGGCGCGAGTAACGAGTCGTCGCCGTTAAGAGCGCTGAGCGCGTAACCCGCCTCGAGCGGGAAGGGCGAGCAGTGGTCGATGCGGTCGTGCTCGTACCCTCCGTGCGATTCGTAGTCGGCGCCTTTCAAGCGCGGCTCGAGCGGGAAGGAGCGCGGGTCGGGGTCGAAGCTCCCGCGGCGCGAGCTTGGGGTGGAGTCGGTGTTGTACGAGTCATCTGTGAGGTACGCGGACGAGTGCAGCGGGGAGGGCATTATCCCCTGGTGGCGAGAAGGATGAGGGGGGAAAGGAAAAGATGGCAAGGAAGCGGGGAGGGAGAGACGCTTGGTGGAGCCGCTGGGGGTTAGGTGTGGGTTGAGGGGGATAGGTGCGTGGATGTGCGTGCGATGCGCAGGACTAGGCAAGTGCAGACGGTGCTGGTGCGAGTTGTGGCTGGGCGAGTCCTCCTCCGTCCTCATGCTGCTCATGGGAGGCGTCGCCATCGCGAGCGTCGTGTTGCGTCTGCGTCTCTTTGCGCTAGCGGAGTCGTGGTCGTTCTGGGCGTGTGGCGAGTGCAATTGCAAGGACTGGGATGAGGAGGAGGAGGCGAGGCTCGCGGTGGAGTTTGCGCGCAATCTGGGCTTCTTATTGGGCCCGCGCACGCGTCCTTCCGGTCCGTATTCGCATGTCAGCCGCCGCGCGAGACAGCGCTCGCAGGAGGGGCGGTCGCCGGTGCACTTCACGCTCGTTATCAACGTGTCTGAGACTCGCTAAAGAAGAAGAGAAGTCAAACCTTCGCCTTTCTCTCGCGACACTTCAAACACGCCTGGGTTGCACGCGTTCGCGGGGGTTTGGGCGAGTGGGTGAAGATGCCTGTGGTGGGATCGAGGCTGCCTGGGAGGGCGATGCGCGGCGGCGGATCGTCTAGCGGGGCGTCGAACTGCCAGGGCGGGAAGGGATTCGTATAGGCTGCTGCAAAGTCGTCTATGGAGTTGAATAGGTCCATAGTCGAGAGTAAAGTTTGTACAGTCTCCTAATCGGGCAAGCGAAGAGTCTAAAATCCAAATCACTCGCTTTTGATCCGCGGATGAATCTCTTTGATCGCCGGGCTTGACCAGTTTTCAACTCAATATGTCCTTTACTTACGAGGAGGCAGAAAGAGTGGGAGAAAGCGGACGTAGTGCACGGTGCACACCTGCGATAAATATAAACCATTGAACGCCTCTGAAGCAGTCAGCCGGGGTTCGACTCCTCGTGTCCGCATGTCGGCTGATTTCTCCCTTTTTTTCTCTCTCTCTTCACAGCTCTACTCGATTTTTGTCCGGTTTACAACAGGGAAGGAATCGGCCGAAAAAGCGGTGGTCTACCGCTGCCATGAATTGCAATTCTTTGTTCGTCGACATTGAAGCAGCTATTGAGGTTTGACTCCCTTTCAATCAACTTTTTCAGTTGAAATTAAATTTGGCTCATCTACAAAAGGAAAAGACGGAAGAAAAAGCGGATCTGGTGCGCGGTGGACTGCTGCAGTACATATGTCCCAGTTTCTGGGGTTCAACTCCTTGCTTCCACATATTTGCATATGAATCGAATCCATTTTTATTTGTCGTAGTTTGAAAGCTTTTCTGTAATCTACGAGAACGAAGGCACACGGGAAAGCGGACGTGGTGCACGGTGCACTGCGTCTCTTTGGAAGCAGCCACCCGGGGTTCGACTCCCTGCGTCCGCATTCTGCCCCTGAACTGATCTTTTTTTTCCATAGTCCGACATCAACCTGACACCTCGGCTCGGCGGTCGGCGGTCCAAGACCTGCGCTGCGTCGATTTCAGATGACGAAGCCCGGGTCCAAATCGGGATATCACCACACAGAAGGAAAGAAAATAAAAGTAAGTCCAGATTCATTATAGAAGAACGATGACAAAGAGGAGGATCGGACACTAAAGGTGAGGCACATGCAGCGCTATGAGCGACAGGAGTCACCGAGTACATACAGTAAAGTAGGGGGTAGTGGTACCAAGGCGAGCCTCAATACTTGCCCGACAAATGAGCGATTCCCGACCTACCGCGAAGAAGTATGACGCGGGCGGAGGAGGAGGGAGCGGAGCGACCGACGACGACGATGGAGAGGGCGTGTTGAGCTTCACAAGTTGGGAGAAGTATGACGCGGACTCCCGGAGCTCCTCCCGCTCCCGCTCCAGAAACACATCTCGGGTTCCAATTTATGATGGTCGAAGACCGTCCGTCGCGAGAGCAGGCACGTCGACGCCACCTAAAGCTGCGAGGGCACGAACCCCCGTCTCGAGCTTGCGGGCATCGGCGCCTCGCTTCTCGCTCCTGCCGCGCCACTCCACGCCCATACAGCCGCCATCTCCGAGCCAGCGTCGGCGTACGCCCACTCCAGAGAACGCGAGCGATCGACCCCCACACGCACTCTCAGCGTCGGTTCGGGAGGTGTGCTGAGGGTATTCGGCGCTAGTCCTTCTCTCCCGTCGTCCTAACGTACAGCTCGTGTAGATTTTTGAAGATCGCGTCTTCTGCGCTGATGCGAGAAAGCGAGAGTGGAGGTGGAGAACATGACATCGTGTCGCGAGGGCGTCGAGGCGAAAGGCGTGGCGAAGGAGGAAGCGAGGTGCAACTAGTATCTGGTCTCGGGCCCGCTGATATCACTGCCCTGCGCTTTCTGCGCCAATCTTCGCCCGCACAGCTGAGAAGTATGCGGGCGCTGTCACAAACGCAGACTGAGCGTGTCGCATCTTCAGCTCGGATGGTATCCGGGCGTGCGGTCCTCCCCTCCCCCTATCGTACAACATATTCCGTCTTGACTGAATCTCCGGTCGT
This sequence comes from Mycena capillaripes, assembly GCA_029204075.1. NCBI lineage: Eukaryota > Fungi > Basidiomycota > Agaricomycetes > Agaricales > Mycenaceae > Mycena > Mycena capillaripes. The sequence continues at coordinate 2,159,446 of JARHKZ010000017.1, forward strand.
CGTTGATGAGGGGGATCGAGCCCGGGAGAACGACGCGTACGAACGATTTGACGGGCGGCGCCAAAAAGTTACAGGGACCTCGGGGGGTGGAAGAAGCGGAAGTGGTCGAGCTCGAGAAGATGTAGAAGAACGACGTGACGGGCAGCGCCGAAGAGTCGCAGGGACCTCGAGGAGTGAAAGAAGCGGGGCAGCACCATGATGTGAACGGCGTGTGCTCGCTGAGGAGATGGTCGGCGAGAGAGCCTAAGAGTAGCAAGACTGGGGGTTACCATGTCGTCTAGCTAGTGCAGCAGGCATTGCAGACCGGTTCCTCGAATATCGCCCAAGACCTTCCACCACGATAACATGCATGCACGCCGACGCCGCCAGCTGGCTCGAACTCCTCCAAAGCGCTGATCTTCGCGCTGGGACCCCATCGACGTCGCACCCCGAGAAAACGGGCTGCTGTCCCAAACGCCGACATCCGCGTGCAGGAGGCGCGTGTCATGGTATACAGGTGGCAGTTCTCCGCCTTCCTCCTGCTGACATACAGCTCGTCCTGAATCTCGAGGCTCGGTCGCCGTCGTTAATATGGGGAAGAGAAGAACTGATCCACCGCAGTAAAGGGAGGCGGCGAGGGAGAGAGTCAGATGCCGCGGTACAATGGTGGGGTGGGGTGGGTCGACGAGGATCGCGATCTTCCGGAGTAGCGTGTCTGCATTTCGTCGCTGTCAGTTAGGATTTAGGGTAAAAAAGCAGGGATGGGCGAGCAGGCGAACTTACAGACATTCAAGCACTAGGCGTCGCTAAAGCAGTGCTTGCGATCCCAGCCGGCACTCGCTTCTCCGCCTCCCGCTGTACACCATGTCCCGTCTTGAGCTCGGTTGTCCGCTCGCGGGACACGTTGACGTGAATTGAGTCGAGAAGAGGACATGTAAGGCAGACGCAGATGCAAGGTGGAAGCAGCGGACACGGGGAGGTCAAGAGGATGCACGTCGGGGAACGGTGGTCATTGGTCGTCGACATGGAGCGGGACGTGGCACCTTCACGCGTGGCTCCCACACGATGAACTGCTTCGTCCGCCGTAGCGTGGCGTTATCTGCATCCAATCACGATCAGAACTGAAGAAAGAAGCAAGAACTTGAAGAAGGGGCGGGTTGCGCACTCACGGATATTCAAGCGCCCGGTATCACGACTCAAGTCTCTGCCGTCGTAGCCGCCAAGGACAATCATGAGGCGTAGCGGGGTACAGCTCGTGGTCTGCAGCTCTTCCCGTGACGTCTTGGGCGGGGTTAGAGACGATGAGCGCGGTGGCTCAACCAGCAGCGGGCGAAGGTCGCGATCGGTATGCATGCGGTCAGCATCGGCGGTGTGCACATCCTGAATCTGTGCAATCTTGCGCCACGTGGAAAGCTATGCATCGAAGATGCGGGCGCCACGACGCACATGATCACCGCGTCAGGCCGCTGGATGAACACGAGCGCGACGACGAGGCAGCCTTACAGCCAACGGCGTCAGTATGGTGCGCAGGGAGGTAAGGGCAGGGGATGTGACGGAAGGAAGACGCACATATGTCGACAGAGAAGGGCCTGCCGGCAAGGTATGTGGTCAGGGCTGAGTAGAGAAGTAGAGAGGCACACTTACCTTGGGATCCTGCCTCGAGGTAAAGACAGCTTGTCATCAGCTTGCACCTGGAGGTAGGAGAATCCGCCAGACAGAGTAGCTATAGCGAGCCCCTGGTCGAGTGTCCGTCTACATGCACGCTCCGCTAGTGCGTGCAGACAAGTCTCTGGATGGTCTCTGCGTGGCGTCGGGATATGCCTACGCAGGACGACGAGCTGGATTAGGAATGGGAAAGAGAATCCAAAAAGATACCAACGCACTCTCTTCCTCCACAAACAGCCGCTGACGGGAACGAACTTTGCGCGTGCGATTCTATCCCGAGTGTTGTGTTGGCGGAGGGCTGGGTGGGCAGACGCGTCGCGAAGTGCAGCACGACAAGCTCGAGGAGCTCTGCGGGGAGCGAGAGCAGGGGCGGCCAGGGCGCGTTGCGTCGCCAAAAATCTTGGGGAGTGTGGAGAGAGAGCATGCATGGTCGCTGTGGGCATCGAGGTCGCTATATCGTGCACACTGCAGCATAGCGCTGTTGCGGCGGAGCAGCATTGGCTTTGTATAGATCTGACGTGGGTAATCGATCGGTTAGGGCTGTATCTTACTATGACAGATCGATCACACTCTTCGAGTACACCGGTTGCGCCTTTATACAATTGCAAAAAAGGGCCACGCAGAACACAACCTTGTGCGTGAATATGAGATGCCTCTGCGAGTTCGAAAATTCGTCTAGACTCCACGAAATGCGATCAAAGTATTAATTATAATAATGGTTGATATCAATAGCGCTCGTCCGAGCTGTCAAGGAACTGGTTCCGATATCGGATATCATGCCAGCATGCAGCATGGCTTACGGCTGGCACTGCCTTGCCTTCCACTTCATTTCGCTACTACCATCTACGCCCGCACCCTTAGTGTTCCACACTCGACAGACTACAATGAACATCCTCGACAACATTCTACCCGTGCTCAGGATTGCTCAAGCAGCTGCCGCAGGCAATCCTGTTCCAGGACTCGAGGGTGCAATCACCGGTGTTGTCGCACTAGCCGAAATGGTTTCGGTGCGTACATAGATGTCAGCGAGAACATCAGTATTGTCTAAAGACATTCTTGATAGACGATGAAGGGAAACAAGGCTGACCTGCCGGAGCTGGACAAAAGGCTCAAGCGATTGGCAGATATTGATACAGTGGGATGTAGTGACAATTTGAAACAACGTTTGGACAAGCTGAAAGAGTGCGTGATATTTAGTAGACTTCAGCCTTCAATTGATGCATTTCTATCTATTTCATAGGAATCTCAAGCCAATTACTACCAGACTCACATCGCTTGAACAGAAATCAAAAATCAAGCAATTTTTCAACAGCAAGAAGTATGAGAAGGAGATCCAGGACATCAAGGCTTCCATTGCATCTCATATTCAAGATTTTACAGTAAGATTTCCTTCCTTTAGTATATGTTATGTCTGTCTAATTTGTTCTGTTTCCAGTTCCATAATAGTATTTCCATCAAAATTTTGGTGGATCAAATGTCCACAAAAGGTACGAAGAATCATTTCCTTGTAAACTTGTTGTAGAACTTTTTTGCAGTTGATCGAGTGGATACATCTGTCCAAAGAATGGAACCACAAGGTATGGATTGTCATCCCTCCTTGAGCTGCATGTAATTTTGTTTCAGTGGAGCAGACTCACAGATCAGTCCAAGAAATAGCACCAGAAGGTAACAATAGTGTCTTCTTTCCAAAAAAAAAAAAACTAATTGACATTTGCATAGTCCGGAATGTCAACAAGACTGGTAAATATCAATATTGCTTCTCGTAGACCTTCTGCAGTTCCTCATGTCTGTTTAGTGAAAAGTGACCATATTGAACAAACCCTAGCAAAGATCAAATATGTTTCAGCTCGCTACAATGCTCCAAACACCCCAGACAAATGCATGGAGGGTACTCGAGTGGACATTATCCAGGACATTATAGCACGGTTGACAGCACCATCTGATCCATCTCAGCGCATAGTGATGCTTAGTGGCTCTGCAGGCACTGGGAAGTCAACAATTGCCAAGACTGTTGCATCTATTCTTGCAGAAGAGAGACACATCCTGGCAGCTTCCTTTTTCTTCTCCCGGAACTATACAGAGCGTCGCGAACTCAAGGGCCTGCCTCTTACTCTTGCCTATCAATTGGCAGACTATAATGCAGACTTCAAGAATATTCTTGTGAAATTCTTGGATGAAGACCATACTGGGATTCTTGATGCAGACCCAAAACTGCAGTTTCAAAGACTAGTTGTAGATCTACTTGCTCAAGTTTCAACTAGTGAGAAGCTCTGGGTTATTTGTCTGGATGCACTAGATGAATGTGGACAAGATAGGGGGCAGATATTTCTCCGGTGGCTCTCAGACAATATCATGAGGATACCAGCTTATGTTTGCTTTTTTCTGACTGGCAGGCCAGATGTACCATCTTATCTCAAGCATGATTCCCTGTGCTTATCAATGCACAAAACCATTCTTGACAAGACTGACAGAGACATTGTTGGGAAGGATATCAGAAAATATGTTGAACAATCATTGGATGGCAGTTCTTGGACAGTACGATCTCCTTGGAAACCTCAGGTGTATGAGGTGGATGAGATTACAAGACGTGCAGATGGGCTCTTTGTGTTTGCTGCTACAGCTGTTCGCTACATTTGTGCAGGTTTACCAAAAGTCAATCCACAGAAATCTCTGGACTACCTGCTCAAAGGTATAGCACTGGTGGATTTAGATAAGCTATACTTCCATATTGTCAGTGATGCTATTCCAAACCCATCAGAGATGGATCCTCGTGCTCAAGATTCATATAATGTTTCTATGAGAATCCTCAGTACAATTTTGGAGTTGTTAGAACCAATGAACCCCAAGGACCTAGCAGTGTTGCTTGACTTGGATGAGGATTCTGTCAGAGAAACACTTACTCCTCTGAGTGCAGTTATTCATGCACCAGAGACTGGAGCAGTGCAGATCTTACATCTGTCATTTAGAGAGTTTATGACATCTCAAAAGTCCAAGCTATGTAAGGAGCGTGCAGACCTCTTGTGTGGGACAGAGAAACAGAAGCAGGACTTTGCATCCAAGGTGCTTCAGACAATGCAGACTGAACTCAAGTTCAATATCTGTGACCTACCAACATCACATCTGAAGAACAACGAAATGCCAGGTCTTCAAGAGAAATTGGACACCTGTACACCAAAGTATATAAGATACTGCTGCTGTTTCTGGGCAGATCATCTAGCAGCAGTGCCAATCAATGCAGAAAATTCAGGAATGGCTAATAGATTCCTTGAAACCAAATGTCTTTTCTGGCTGGAAGTCCTAAGCTTGCTGGGAATGATATCCACTGCATCACCGACTCTATCAAAATTTATAGAATGGAGTAATGTATAAAGAGTATTTTGATGAAAGCTATGAAGAGACTAATTGTTCATTAGGATCCAATGTTAAGACAGTTTGCTGCAGATGTAAAACGATTTATCAGTTTCTTCTGGGCTGCAATCACTCAAAGTACACCACATCTCTATGTGACAGCCTTAGCATTTGCACCAGTGCAGTCAGAAGTCAATATAAGATTCCGATCAAAGTTTCCAGGACTTCTGTCAATTTTAACAGGACAGATGGAGAAATGGCCAGTAACACTTGGAGTACTTGAAGGCCACACTAGTTCAGTCGGATCAGTAGCCTTCTCTCCAGATGGGAAGCATATTGTCTCTGGCTCTTATGACAGCACTGTGCGCTTGTGGGATGCAGAGAGTGGAGCACCACTGGGTGAGCCATTAGAAGGCCACACTGGTTGGGTCACATCAGTAGCCTTCTCTCCAGATGGGAAGCATATTGTCTCTGGCTCTTATGACAGCACTGTGCGCTTGTGGGATGCAGAGAGTGGAGCACCACTGGGTGAGCCATTAGAAGGCCACACTGGTTCGGTCACATCAGTAGCCTTCTCTCCAGATGGGAAGCATATTGTCTCTGGCTCTTATGACAGCACTGTGTGCTTGTGGGATGCAGAGAGTGGAGCACCACTGGGTGAGCCATTAGAAGGCCACACTGGTTTGGTCACATCAGTAGCCTTCTCTCCAGATGGGAAGCATATTGTCTCTGGCTCTTATGACAGCACTGTGCGCTTGTGGGATGCAGAGAGTGGAGCACCACTGGGTGAGCCATTAGAAGGCCACACTGGTTGGGTCACATCAGTAGCCTTCTCTCCAGATGGGAAGCATATTGTCTCTGGCTCCCATGACAGCACTGTGCGCTTGTGGGATGCAGAGAGTGGAGCACCACTGGGTGAGCCATTAGAAGGCCACACTGGTTCGGTCACATCAGTAGCCTTCTCTCCAGATGGGAAGCATATTGTCTCTGGCTCTTATGACAGCACTGTGCGCTTGTGGGATGCAGAGAGTGGAGCACCACTGGGTGAGCCATTAGAAGGCCACACTGGTTGGGTCACATCAGTAGCCTTCTCTCCAGATGGGAAGCATATTGTCTCTGGCTCCCATGACAGGACTGTGCGCTTGTGGGATGCAGAGAGTGGAGCACCACTGGGTGAGCCATTAGAAGGCCACACTGGTTTGGTCACATCAGTAGCCTTCTCTCCAGATGGGAAGCATATTGTCTCTGGCTCTTATGACAGCACTGTGCGCTTGTGGGATGCAGAGAGTGGAGCACCACTGGGTGAGCCATTAGAAGGCCACACTGATTGGGTCACATCAGTAGCCTTCTCTCCAGATGGGAAGCATATTGTCTCTGGCTCTTATGACAGCACTGTGCGCTTGTGGGATGCAGAGAGTGGAGCACCACTGGGTGAGCCATTAGAAGGCCACACTGGTCGGGTCACATCAGTAGCCTTCTCTCCAGATGGGAAGCATATTGTCTCTGGCTCTTATGACAGCACTGTGCGCTTGTGGGATGCAGAGAGTGGAGCACCACTGGGTGAGCCATTAGAAGGCCACACTGGTTTGGTCACATCAGTAGCCTTCTCTCCAGATGGGAAGCATATTGTCTCTGGCTCTTATGACAGCACTGTGCGCTTGTGGGATGCAGAGAGTGGAGCACCACTGGGTGAGCCATTAGAAGGCCACACTGATTGGGTCACATCAGTAGCCTTCTCTCCAGATGGGAAGCATATTGTCTCTGGCTCTTATGACAGCACTGTGCGCTTGTGGGATGCAGAGAGTGGAGCACCACTGGGTGAGCCATTAGAAGGCCACACTGGTCGGGTCACATCAGTAGCCTTCTCTCCAGATGGGAAGCATATTGTCTCTGGCTCTTATGACAGCACTGTGCGCTTGTGGGATGCAGAGAGTGGAGCACCACTGGGTGAGCCATTAGAAGGCCACACTGGTTTGGTCACATCAGTAGCCTTCTCTCCAGATGGGAAGCATATTGTCTCTGGCTCTTATGACAGCACTGTGCGCTTGTGGGATGCAGAGAGTGGAGCACCACTGGGTGAGCCATTAGAAGGCCACACTGGTTCGGTCACATCAGTAGCCTTCTCTCCAGATGGGAAGCATATTGTCTCTGGCGCCTCTGACAGCACTGTGCACTTGTGGGATGCAGAGAGTGGAGCACCACTGGGTAAGCCATTAGAAGGCCACACTGGTCGGGTCAGATCAGTAGCCTTCTCTCCAGATGGGAAGCATATTGTCTCTGGCTCTTATGACAGGACTGTGCACTTGTGGGATGCAGAGAGTGGAGCACCACTGGGTGAGCCATTAGAAGGCCACACTGGTCGGGTCAGATCAGTAGCCTTCTCTCCAGATGGGAAGCATAGTGCCCTCCAAGTTACCCACTCCAACATACCACCCTCTCAATCAGGCTCTACAATCTCCTATTGCAGCAATTCTATCAAAGTAAGTTCCAATTTCCTTTATAGGTTCCCAGTGTTTACTCTCTTCTATTCCAGCCTGAACTCCCTCGTGTCTCTCCTTTTTGGACTATTCAGGAAGGCTGGGTCTTGTCTAACACCAGTGAATTGCTCTTCTGGTTGCCCCATGAACATAGAGTTGGATTCTGGATGCCTCTTAACAAACTCATAATTGGCAGACAGCAAACTTTGCTTTCATATAACAAATTTGCACATGGTACTTGTTGGGCAAAGTGCTATTTACCACCACTGGCAGAGCACCCTTAATAGGACTGTGATAGTGTTTACCTTGCATATTTATATGTCCATAGTTCAGTACTTGTCAATTGAATTGTCTTTGTTCTAACACATCTCTGTTGACATGGTAGTACAGTTTTAGAGTGCTCTGTGACCCAGGGACGTTCCTTGAGCCAAATGAGGAAACTTCCCATTTTTTGGTTCTTTGCCATTACTGGGGCATTCAGTCCCTCCTCATGACAGTGCACCCGCCTTGAGTAGAGTTCCTAATAATTTAATAAGCAAACAATGAGGCCAAATCTAGAGGTGAGCTTGACCAGATATCCATTGCTAGCCAGACACCAAGCAGGTCCTTGGAGCACTCCATGGTATCCAATCCTTCATTTACCTCGTTTTTTTTCCACATAGACCACGTATAATCAGTGTTCCATCCATTTTGTCAGCCAGGTAGTAATTGTCTGGAGTCTGTTCTGAACAATTCTCTTGTCTTTATAAAATTATGCCCTTTTCAGAACTCTGCCTCCGCAATGATCTGATGAGCTTCCATCTACATTTGTGTGGAGCAACCTTATTCCTGATTTACACCTTCAGCTCCTAGAACTTAGTTCCTCACTCTGAGTCTGGGATGCTAAAACGGTAACACAGATGTAAGGTAGTGGACAGACAAGTACGGTTACCCCACAAGATGTGATGGTCACATAACCTTTTTGGGATGGAATATGCTTTGACCCTTCTTTACAGCACTTTTGGGTGAGTTATGAAAAATTTGCCACACCACTTTTGTGTAGATATAGTGGGTGACTTCCCATAAGACAAATGTGTGTAAAATCAGATATTTTTGCTCTTTTGCCGGGATGCCGGGGCTCCTATCAGGACCCCATGGGCTTTGGATCTTGCTTATACTCCCTCAGACCCTCTTATACTTGAGTATCTGTTTGGGAGGTAGGGACCCCCCCTACAGACATAAATCTGCTTGAACAAGCCCAAAGTGAACTAACAGATCAAGCGAAAAACCAGTCTCAATGACACAGTGCTGCTAAGTTGAAGAACTTAGCAGCACTGCGTCATCCTTAGCAGCACTGCGTCATCGGCTGGCTTGAACATCACATCACATGGGCTTCGAATTCTCTCAAGTTCTCTTTCGTCTTTGTCCCAACCCACTCGCAGCTGGCTACGCAGGCAGTCCTGCACATCGCTCCTCTCCAATCATGATCAGCAATCCAGCGCCCACTACCCTCCACCACGTGACAAGGATTCACATGCTGGTGTTGCGCTGTCGCATACCTGCACATTGGTGTCTTGGTGAGTTTTTGTCGCCCTCATTGAGAGCCACTCCAACCAAGGCCGACCTGCAACACTGCAGGATGTAATCCAATAAGCTCAACCTTATTTTTTTGGGCGCTGTTTCTTCACTAGCAAAATTTTCCCTGAGACAAGGCCAAATGTCACCAAATGCACTCGGATTTTAGGCTATAAAGGTGTGTCCCCACTCTCTTTCTGCTCATTCCAGCTTCATGGCCCACCCAGGAGATCTCCCTCCTCCGTGTTTCAGCGTTTTAACTGTCCTCAATACCCCCACCATCCACCCAGACCCCCAAAATGGACCTCCGCCACATTGGCATGGACATCCATACCCTACCATGGTGATTTTGTGGGTTTAAGGTGCACAGCAGGTTATTTACCTTGTCGTAGGTAGCAGGCCGCAGCACATTTCCAGATGTCCGGCATGAATACAAGTTATCCTGATCAAGGGTACCGTGGGCGCGATGGACGTGGACCTGATGGCCCTGTTCATCAAGAGGTGTGTTCACCCTTTGTGTTACCCTTCCATACTGACCTTCCATTAGGAGCAATACCAGTTTTCCCATTGGCTCGTCATGAACTCCGCTGCACAGATCAATCTGACTCTACTTCACAACAATCGCAAGCGTGGTCTGTTTGTTCATCCCAAGCACCGTGTTGAGCACAAACACTGGCCTCATTCTAAGAAGGAGGTTTGCGCGAAGCCCTCACATAAGCCCAAGAAGAACAAGGGTAAGGGTAAAGGCCGCACTGGCTCTTCTGATTTGGAATCTGACATCGACAATGCCTGTGGAAAGACTCGCACCGGTTGTGGTGGTGTCCAGAACTACAACAAAGTTGACAAGGACCTCCTATTTGACACAGTTGAGGAAGTACTGCCAACTGGCAAGAAGGGATGGAAGTTGGTAGAGGCGGTGTATAATGCAAAAACAATGTCGGTGGGGCGTCCAGAACAGGCTGCAGGGTCTCTCAAGACTAAGTACCAGCCAGTGCATTGCTGTATTCATTTTGGCGTGCATTTACTAACTCTTTTACATAGTATACAAAGCAGAAAAAGCCCACTGGTGCGGGCGAATGTCCTCCGGAAGTCAAGTGGGCACACGAGATCAAGGATTTCATCAACACCAAGGCTGGTACACACAACCTCGACAATGACAGCGAGCTTGACAACAACAATGACAATGTCAGTAACAACTCAGATGTCCCCAAGATCGTTGAGCCCGTGCGCTCTGCTGTTGCTCATCGTGCAACCAGCCCACCTTTTCGCTGCTCTCGCACCTCCACTACTGATGCTGTCAGCAAAATTGTACAGTCTTGACCCGGCGACATCACAGGTGCGCGATGAAGCGTGGGCCCACCATTCATTTGAGAGAACATGGCTCATGATGCTGTCTGCCCAAGTTGATGGCCTTTGCAGCCAGCTCTCTGCTGTCCTGCAGGAGAACCACGACCTCAAGCACAAGCGGGATCGTGCCATCATGGAGCGTCCCTGGGCTGCGCGCCTTGACAAAGTGACACACAGGCGATCTCATGATTGCTTGTATGGGCGGTCTCACAGCCCCTCCCACCATTGCTGGGGTCGCACCACATTTGCCGAGCGTGATGGCATACAGCATGTTGGTGGGAAGGTCCATGTTGAGCACCTGTTTTCTGACGGTGGTGTTGCGACTGTCCCTCAAGGCTTCCTTTCACCTCCAACACAACCTCTGACACCCTTGTCTCCAGCAATGCTGTAGAGCTTATTGTAACCCCCCGATGTGGTGGCGCCCCGCTCGGGTTTATCATTAGCCCAACCACGCAGCAAGACTAATCTTGTTTACATGTCTCTATACAAGTTGTATACCCTCCACACCTTGTCTCTCGCATGATACCTTGGGCTATTGATACTTTCATTGATGTTTCTTTCCTACTCCTGTCTAACTCATGTCGCTCCTTAATTTGAAATCAAAACATTTGTTTTCCTACAATTAATCATATACAGCAAAATTGTGGAATCATGCAACACGGTCCTTGCGGTGTTGCTCAGAGAACAGCATGGTTTCAAATCCATCCCACACTTGCTCATCCAGATTATGCCCCATCCTACGTGTTCAGAAATTGTGAAGTCTGAAGCAGGTTTTGAGCAAGTTTGCTCGCCATTCTGCATTGTCAATGTCCAAAGGTAATTGAAGCCTCCCAAATGCGCCCTGCACACCACACATCTCCCATTCTGCTGTTTGACAATATGACAACAACTGGCGATTGAAAGCGAGCTTCTTCTCAATCTTCGCAGTCGTACCTCGAATGGTCTGCCCCAGTTTGATAGGGGCACAAATCTTACCTTCGATCTGAGCCGTTCCACGAGGGAATGCAGTGTCAGCAACAAGGTAAAAACCATCAGGTGTTTGTGATTGTAGCTTCTCATATATAGGCCCTGCAACTCTCGGGTCATGCCAACTTCCAGGTGCATTCAGCTTTGCTGCAATTATAGTCCCTGGTACGAAATCAGACTCAGGATTCAGCACACATGAAATACAGTACAGATACAGTACTGACAGTCTGTGCAATTGACCCAGCAGGTTTTCACAGTCACGTGCTCTGCCGGCGGCTTCCTTAATCGGGATGAATTGAATAGTTTGTGCTCCTTGGAGCTCATAAGTGTTAGAATCAGATATTTTATGTTTTCATATACATTGCTCTTGCTTATAGGAACAGAAATGTATATCAGCGACCCTTGTAAGAGCATACAGAAGTGAAAAGGTATTTGAGAAGAGCGACTACTAATCTCATAACCTACACCTCACCCAATATTGGTGCTTCTCCTAGGTGTATAGATCTCTGTTATTTAAAATCTGTGTCATCTCGAGGTCGGCGGTTTGATCCCCATCATTGTCCTCTGCTTTGTAATATTTTTGGCCACTTTTCATTAATTTTTGCCGCAATACCCTGTAAGTCTCCGTTTTATTCTCATGACGCGCAACGGTACAACCTAAATTCAATCATTGTGTCACAGTAAAAGAAATAGTATAATCTAGTCTATTTCAAGGGGGATTTGATATTGTTGCGAACATATTCCATGACATCCGTGGGAACATCGATGGACCAATAAGGGATGTGATCATCCAAACGGGATATTTTCACGAAGGCAATAGCGTTCGAATCACCGACGGTGATGTGAAGCCATCCATGACACTTGAATGTGTCCATGGATATTTTATCTCGGTGCTTCACTCCTTCACGTTGAGATTTCTTTGGAGCATTCTGCCGTGCCTGATTTTGCACACAGTGGTACATAAATCTCGTCAAGTCCTTGCGCCAATGAGGGTAACTGCTGTGATACCTGTAAAGTGTGAATTGAATCATAATGCATAAAAAATGTAACAACATACGTGAAACGATACTTCATTCGTCCCCAAATTAGGGCCACAATGGCATCAGATTTTGCTTTACGCGTGCCTGAGACCGAGGTGATGTCGACACGAGCTTCTAAGCGTAGATTATCATCTTGACGTGTTAGGGCATCAAGAAATTCCGTGAGGCCGAGAACACCCAGGTCACTGTCATCTTCCTCTTCATCATCTGCGCCAACATCAATTTCCTCGTTTTCCTTGTTGTCTCGCTTTGCGTTCCGTGATCGAGATTGGCATGGGATACACGTTCTTGCACGACCAGTAGCCTTCATCTTGAACTGGTCACCAGGCTTCGTCTTCCCGCAGCCGGAGCACGGAAATAGCTCAGGTTCTGGCATATCAAAGCTGATGGGGACGACGTGAGAGTGTACGTGGGGACGCAAAGACGTGTTATGTGGTCTTATTAGCCTACACGTTCTAAATGCTACTATATTGGGATATCATCAGCACATGACTGTGAAAATGTGCTGGGTCAATAGCGGTTTGTACAGTACTGACCTTTGGGGGAAAATACAAGCACAGAGCTCACAAAATGCTCACAGAGCCATCCATCACTCTCTTTATAAAATTATGTGTGTCTGTCCGAAGCCACTCTGCTTTAAACTCTGCCAACTCAAGCCAAGCTGCCGCTTAATCTTCACTGATGCCGTGCCCAGTACCCGAGTGCTCGTTTGCCCATCGAGTTTCGGCATTGTCGGCACTTGACGTCACCCTTCTAACAAACTTTGACAGACACTGCCCTACACTGCCCTGGCGCTAACATTGACAGATGGCTCTCACTGACACTGAAACAAAGGCAGCCACAGCAAACATAATTTGGTAGGTTGCAATGTAGGTATTCCCAAGGTACTGTATTCATTCTGTCCAGTTTTTTGTCTGCATAAATTAATAGATGCCCCACAGATAAGTTTAATTTGGACAGTTGGTACACTTGAAAGGCAACCAGAAATACATCGGAATATTGCACCCAGAGGGGGAATGAGCTAGTATGGCTTTGTTCTCCGTTTGAGGCCACCATTCACCGGGGGCAAAAGACGACACATGTGGTTTCTGCATGCGTTAGACGCATGTGGTGCACATGTGAGGGGGCCTCTGGAACAAAGCTGATTTTTAACTTTGTTCCAGAAACCACTTGCATGCGCAGCACATGCGTTTAACACATGCGCAACCCGCATGCGTCGGTCTTTGCCCCCGGTGATTCCAGCGGAGAAGGTTGTCTCCCTGTGTATAAAATAAAGCCTCTGGGGCAAGAAGAAAATTTAAGATTCAGCACTGAGATCCCAGAGTGTGAGAGCAAAACATCTGAGCTGCTTCTGTGTCCAGACAATTTGCCTCGCTCTTCATACTGAATTATTATATGAGGTGGAATGAAGAGGAATAAAGTGTTGTCCTTCTATGTTATTTATTAACAAGTTCAGATAATCTATCTCGCTCAGAACCGACTTTTTCTCAATTTTTTCATTGACCAATTATGATTCTTTGTAGAGTCTATCCAGCTCAACTCAGTGTAACTCAACCAGGTAGAGCAGAATGTTGAATGGTGTGCTCCCGTCACCCCGTCCCTATCTATGACTTTTTAAAATTGTTAACCGCAGATAAGTCCCATATATAAACAAATCAGCAAGTGGGAGTGCCGTCAACCGCTTGCTATACATAGAATTCTCCACCTCAGGATCATCTGCAGTTTGAACGGGCAGATTGAGCCCATCAATGCTTGCGAATGCTCCCTCTAAGAGTGGATGACGTGATGATCAAGCCGTTTAATGTCTGGAACTCCTCGACGTTGGATGGCCATTGCATACGAGCATCAGGAATTTGGCAGAGTACAGCAAGTAGGATGTCGAGGCTGAAGTGGATGTACCGCGAGACAGTGGATGGAACTAACTGAATATCTTCTGAAGACTGATATCCTGCATTGTGGAATTGAGGAAGTGTAGAGTGAGGCCTAGCGCGCTGGCTGCATCCAAAGAACGTGCCCCAGGTCATGGGTTACCGGCGGTGGCAGTATTCCCCCTGCGGAATTGGTGTCATATCCCAAGTGCCACTGAAGCTGGCTGCGAGAATTTCCTCAAAAGTCTGTGTGTCAAATCCCATTGTTGTAATGAAGGTGCGGTCGCTCTTGCTCATGCACAACACCTGCCATGGTGTGTCATGTTGCAGTCCAGCAGAAGCTGAGCTCGCATCAAGTAGAGCCGACGCTTGAGCCACCATTCTGTGCACTACTGACACGCTACCAAAACCTCTGCCACAATTGTGGCTACTGCAGTGGCAGTAAGCTCCCAGTCCATCTCGTCCTCTTCCTCCTCGTCAGCCAGGTCCATCTGGTGCATCAACATGTCGGGATTCATGCAGAGGTCGATGTTGTGCGTTGAGGACATGTTATTTGATGGTATTGATTTACCGGGCCTTCAGTGACTGCTTATTTAGATCCGGTGAAACGGTGTGCTTGAGGTAGGCCTGAGAAACCTGCTAACACACACACACACACACACACACACACAGTACCCTCAACTATAATGCGCTCCTCAGTTGAATTCAGGTCCGGTCCATAGTATGCGGACAGCTGGAATGGAACTTTCACTTTCTTAACACTGAGCAATCTCTCTGCGGAAGCCTCAATAGAGCCTTATATGAACTTCAGTAGTCGAAACTGGCTGAAATACGTCTCCGAGGACCTAGCGAACTAGGGTTTTTGGGTTTTATAGACATAGATTGGAGGTTTTAAGGACCGGACACTAGCCTCAGAAATGACACAATGCCTGGTGCTCAGATTGTTACTGTAGGACAGATGGATGGCCGCAAACTCACTCAGCTACTCCAAGGAGCACTAGCAATGAAAGCACCTTCGTCAAATGCCTAAAGCAAACCACCCTTCCGGTGCCAAAGACAGATGTATTGCTTAGGTCTAATAGACAAATGAACCAATTGTCCAAAAGCTAATAGCACTTTCAACACCAAATGTTAGGGCCAACATTTAACACTTGGATTTTATACGTGAACGCCTGCCTCTGCAGACGAACAAGTCGAAACTTAATTCCTTATTTCTCGCACTTGAGCTTTCTAGAACCAGCTTCTTTATATATTGAGTTACAGAACAATCACAAACAGAGAGCATAAGTTTTTATATCTCCGTGAGACTGACCCAAACACACCAACACCAAACAGAAATTAGCTGTGAGGCTGAATCCGTGGGGATGCGATGAGCTGGGGCATTGTGGGATTTTCCTACACCTTTTATACTACTTGAACAAAACTGATGATGTAAAACTGATAGAATAAATAGTCCGATATCTGAGTCATTACCTGCCAAGGTGTTTGTCATGATGGATTGCCGTGACAGTCAGCTTGTATGACCTTCAAGAACCCTTATTTGGGTATAATGATGTCAGTTTCGAATGCCGTCTGCATCTGATGATCTGAGGTCGACGAAACCCGCCGGCCTGGTTGATAATCCAGTCCTTTCAGGTAATTCTGCTCTCATATGTCCGTTCTTGGGCCAACATGCCGTGTCAACACCTATGCACCGGCATGTCCCAAACCAGTCCCAACCAATCATGATCGGTGTTTGCTTGTCTCTGTTATGCTCTTCGGAATCTCCCGTAGACTTTCACATGTCAGTCTACTTTGCGTGGGTTCAATCCCCATGGCGTACACTTCCTCATTTGACTCTGTGAGCAACCCCATCGTATTAGTCTAGCCCCGAGGACCGTCTGAGTCCACTGAGACCTGCCTTATATGCTAGAGAGTCCTCCTCGGACCTTGTAGTCCAATTCGTACTATGTCTCCATACAGAATAGAAGCCATGACAATCCTCGGTGCATCTATCTGTCAATAAACAAGTCCCTAGACAAGACTAGTTCACTCCTCGGACCTCTCCTGTGCAGTCTTTGGTACCTTTAGTACAGACTCTACCTCCTCGGTGATAGGGTGTGTGCGAGAGCACACATAAAAGCCCCAGTTTTTATTCATTTTAAAAGCTTATCATTGGGGGAATGTGAAGCTTAGCAACGAGGCATACACCCTGTGGCTGTGCTAGAAACCACATTCGGATGTTTTTACATAGTTATCACACCTTTACTTCCTGCTTTTTCCATCGTCTGGTCCATTCCGAGGCCCAGAACTCCGTGGAGGACTCGAATAGCCCATATTGGCTCTTTCCAGCTCTCAGAGATCCCAAGAGATCTCCATTTGGTGATAAGAGTGGGACTCGCACACCCGCGAGCTTGACGGCGTGCACTGGCTTCAGGCAACAACTTGCATCTCAGCAGAGAGGAACGGGACCGTAGATACCGTCGAGACGAAGACGTGTTCGGACCGAGCCAGACTCAAAATCCCCCGAGCAGAACCAGCACAGAGCAAATTACGCGTCACATTGCTTCCCCGACGCCAAACAGAGCGAATTTTCAGAATCCGACCAGCGCATCACAGCAATCGACCAGCGTGTCGTTCCCCAGCACACCTACCATTTCTACGCCCTCCGACCTCACCCCATCCCCGGAGAGCCTGGCAAAGTTACTACCAGCTTTTTTCTCCCCGCAAAAACTCGCCCAGCGCACGTCAGCGCCAAACTCCCCCCCATCCCCAAAAGGCGACCTCTCGGACAACGATATGGCGCCTATAAAATCCACGGAGCTTTTCCGTGGCAACGGCACAGTGGAGAAAGCGCACACATGGCTTTGCACCCTCAAGGGGACATGGAAATTTGATGCAGAAGACCGGGAGCGGCTGTACAAGTTTGAGAACGCCTTGCACCCGGGCGGGGAGGCAGAGGAGTGGTGGGATAGTCTGAAGGAGGCAGAGAGGAAGGACTGGATGTTACTCATGGCCGCGTTCGAGGTCAAGTGGCCGAAGCCCAGAGTCACGGGGAGGACGCAGGATGTGGTTCTTGCGGAGCTCCAGGCCAACATCTTGGCGTGCGAATCCCTTGGGAAGTACGTCGAGGACGAGGATGGAGCGAACATTCTTTCGCATGTGGCTTGGACAGAGGTGGTTCGCAAGCTCCTGGGCGAGCTTCCAGGCAATGACGCAGCTATGCTGCTCAGGTCAATCATCCGGGGAACTCTCCCCGTGGAGTTTAGGACTCTCATCCACGAGACGGGCCTTGACACCTGGGAGAAGTGGCTCTCCGCCGTCGCAGCTATCAGTGTCGACCGCATTAACGATGCCATGGAGACGCGCAGGACGACCGACGAGCAGATCATGACTCGCATCATGGCACGCCCAAATGCGACTCCAGCCCAGCGTGCTGCGGACGAGCAGGATTTTGCGGCGCAGCTGATGGAACAGCTCGGAATCTCTCACCTATTTGCCAGCCCTGCTCGCACGTCGAGCCTGCGCAGCCAATACATCCCACCAGCTGCACGGCAGTCGCAACCCGCCCCAGCGACCAGGGACACTATGATGTACCGGCCGACACCAGCACCAAGCCCTCGCTCTTACCAGACGCCCACCACGGCTGTCGACCAACGGGTCCCGTGGGCCAACCGTTTGTCCGGAAGCCCTGGCTGCACAGCGTACGGGCGATCCACAACTACGAGAGTGATGAGATCCAGATCTGTGCGAAAGATGTGGAAGCCGTCTTACGCAATGAACCAGCCGGGGCAAAAGAACACGAGGACGTGGGCAAGCCGGGTGAAGGAAGAGAATTCGCTGAAAAGGTGGACGTCGAGGAGACGCAAGCGGAAGAGGGGGAGACAGACATTGGCATAGCAGCGGAGGAGCAATGGGATCGAGAGGAGCGCGACCGCATCGCAAGGAAGAGCGTGAAGGAGCGCGCTCGGAAGGCAGCACAGCTGAATAGATGAGCTGAGCAACCTTTGCCGTTCCCAGGACTTGGGTACTCACCTCCCCCACAGACAGATCCAAAGCCTCGCGATCCCCGGCCGTTCCCTGGCGTAGCATCAGCACCAGTCGCCAAGGCATCAGAAGCACCTGTGGAAGCCATCATGCGTTGCTTGCCGAAGCGTTCCCGAGCACTGGAGGAAGAAGACCGTCAACTCGAGGAGGAATATACGTGGATACACGCGGTACATGCGTACGCACCGTGGGCGGAGACAGAATTCGCTAAGTACCTTACTATCGACCCACTCCACGACGCTGACACACTGTTCGAGGTTGACGAAGCTTCCGACCCCGAGTACGACGAGAAGCCGTTACACTTGGAGCAGCGCATAAAGCAGCTACGTCGAGCCGCGGACCAGCTCTGGGACGACACCATCGCAGCGGCGCAGCAGGCCAAGGGCACAGGAGGCTCGGATACGAGAGAACTCGTGGTGCCAGCAGCGGACATCCGGAGGCAGCGAGACAAAGATGACGCCGAGAAGTGGGCGCTTGATCAGCGCCTAAAAGCCATAAGCGAAGCCCTGCACATCGGGGACGGTACGGTGAAGACAGAAGAGCAGCTATGGTCGCTTGTGACCTCCGAGGTGTGGCTGAAGCGCTTGAGGAACAAGCTAGATGAGATGCGCGAGATGGCGAGAGAATGCATGGACACCGCAGCCGATAGCTCCGATACAGCCGACGTTAACGTGATCGGTGATGTCAGCACGACCCAATTCACACTCGATTGCGGCACGAACACTACGATGCGCGCGATGGATCCATTCAACGAGGCTCGCGTCCAAGACATCCTCAGCAAAATCCAATTTGGCACAGACATCACCGTGGAACAACGAGCTAAGCTTACATCTCTAATACGCGAATACGCTGATGTATTTGCACTGTCAATGTCAGAAGTCTTCTACGTGGACTGGTGGAAGCACCATCTCAATATCGACCCGACAATCACGCTGCCCACTCGAATGTCTCAGCGCCCGCTTACCAAGAAGCAGAAGGACTGGTTTTACGACATTCTGGACGTGATGGAGGAAGCACTTGTAATTCAACGGGTCCCAGGCAAGTTTTTAAAATGCTTGCACAGTACAAATCTCGCACTGAAAGAGGCTGGGAAAACAGGAATAACTCGGACCGAGGTCCTGCGGAAAGTCAACGCCGAATGCATCAAAAATGGCTTACCTCCATTCTGGGAAGAAGTTCGCGAACCGGGTGAAACAGACAAGGCTCTTCTGGAAGCCGTCGAAAGCGTCCCCGGGACAGCACCAATTGCGACCAAGTGGCGTGTCTGCCACGCGTTTACGGCAGTGAACAAGGCTACCCAAGTTCCACCATTCCCACATGGCGATTTGAAATCCAAACACGAATTCGCAGCAGGACATAGGTGGGCGAGCGTGATTGATTTTGCCGCGTACGCTGTTCCTTTAGACGATGAATCTGTGCCTTATACGGCATTCTACGTCGAAGGCCGCAGGTATTTTGTCTACCTCTGTATGCCCTTTGGGTTGACAGGTGCACCGGCAACATTCTGCGAAATGGTCGCAATCGCGCTGGACGACATGATCGGAAGGGAACTTGTCAATTGGATGGACGACATCTGCTTACCAGGTGATGTATTCGAAACGAAGCTGGCCAACTTGACCAAATTCTTCCAGCGCTGTAGGGATAAAGGATTGTCGCTATCCCCGTCAAAAACCAAACTCTTCTTCACGGATGTCTTATTTGCCGGCGCAATGGTGGGACCGAGCGGCCTCAAACCGAACCTTGACAAGGTTGGCGCCGTTGCGAACTGGCCGGTTCCCGAGAACGTTTCGGACCTCATGGGATTCCTCGGTCTGACGAATTATTTTCGCCGCATGATCGCTGACTACGCCAGAATTGCAGCTCCCTTGACGGATTTAACCCGTAACGTGGAAGTGACATCCCCGGGAACGAAATGGAGAGTCCGTAAAGGCGCATACAAGCGTGCCCTGAAAACCACGTCAATCAAGCACAAATGGGGCGAGAATCAACAAAAGCCTTCATCACGCTGAAATGTCTACTTTCTCAGGAACCTCTGCTCAAAACACCTCAATATGACAGCCGCGTATTTCGGGTTACTACAGACGGTTCTGGCGAAGGATTTGCCGGATTCTTATCGCAACAATTTCCCTTCATCAACAAGGAAGGGAAAGAGGTTTGGCAGTGGCATCCCATTGCTTACTGTTCGAAGCGCACATCCACTAGCGAAGCTAAGTACGAACCGTTTCTCCTGGAATTTGCTGCACTGAAATATTCCCTCGACGAATTCAAACCATATACCTACGGCTCACCCATTGAGATCGAAACCGACTGCCAAGCACTCCGGGACTGTCTAGCCCGTGAACGACTCAACACGCACCATAGCCGTTGGAAGGAATCAATCTTGTCAAGAAATGTCATTGATATTCGGCACCGACCTGGCGTTGAGAACCCTGTTGCCGACGGCTTAAGCCGGATGTGGTCTTCTCGTAAACGGACATCCACTGATGGCTCTAGTTGGTCGTCCTCGCAGACTGGGAGGCGAGGAAAGGGATCGCACGGGATATATTTACAGTTTCCGATTCCAGCGCGATGAGTGACCCACTTCAAGTCCAATTTGCTGATGATCCCTTCTTTGCGCCGATAGTGGAACATCTACTGGGCCACACTGCTGGTGCAACCATCAGCGAGCAGAAGCGGGCGATCCACCGGGCCGCAGGATTCATAATTGAAGATGGTAAACTTTGGCGCATCGCTGACTCGGCAGCGCGACGTGTAGCCAAGACGGAATGTGTTCCAGCAGCACAAGGGTTCAACATTGCACTCGAAGTCCACGCCGCCAACGGGCATTTCAACGTCGACAGCACTAAACTCAAGCTGTCCGACCGGTACTTCTGGCCGGGTATGGACACAGATTGCTGCCAGGTGATGCTAGAATGTCCGCGGTGCAAAAGTTTCGGGCCTATGACCTTGAACTCGCTTCTCCAGCCAATCCGTCGCACCCAGCCGTTCTCACTGATCGCAGGCGACTATCTATCGTTACCTCTTGGGAAAGGCGGCTTCAAGAATGTTGGCCTCTATATTGACGTATTTTCACATTTTGTTTGGGGTGATAAGCTGAAGCATGCTGGCACTGCTAAAACAACTATAGATTCCCTCAACTGAATTTGTCAGGGCTTCGCAGTACCGGACTCGTTCATCGCCGATGGTGGCAGCCATTTCAAAAACAAGCAAGTGGACGAATACTGCGCGGCCAACAATGTTCAACATCTGACGACGCCGTCATATTCCCCTTGGGTGAACGGGCTCATCGAGGGGAGTAATAAAATTCTTTTGGGCATACTCCAACGTCTATGCGCCCCAGATCACGATTTTGACGAAGGAAATGTGAAACCCGAAGATATCCCCACCAATTGGCCCAATTATTTCGACGAGGCGATACGTCTCATGAACGACCGATTCTTGCCCTCAAGGCTAAACCCCGCGAGGTCCTTTTTGGCAGATCATTCACACCGGAAAACAGCATTCCATCCGACCTTCAACCGACCACGCCTTCGGACACCGACATCCACTTCACTCTGGCCGACTCTCTTAGATGGAAGGCCCACCTTCTCTCGCTTCACCGAGCTGAGCGCCAAAAATCGAGTTTTGATGCTAATGCTAAAATTGTTCAATTTCGTATAGGTGACATCGTCCAATGGTACGACTCGCCGGCGGATGGGAATCGCAAATCCATCAACAAACTCGCTCCACGCTGGTCAAAACCTGTGCAGATTTACGCACACTTCCTTAATTCTTTTTCTCTCTGTGATATGAACAGTGTCCCAATTAAAAATCTTGATTTTGTACATTCTAGGAGATTGCGACACTTCATCCCATTACGGGGCTCAACCCTCGACCAAAAATACCCCCGCGACGAAGGGGAGTATATACCTTCAGCACAGGACTTGGAACTCGCCGAAGCTGAGGAACGGATGGCAGAAGCCCTCAACTCTAAAGAGGCGACGCCGTGGGACACCTTCTAAACTGGCTGGCCGTCGGAGTTCCACTGGGCAAGTAGGGCGGCTACAGAGGCTGACCCAGTGCGTGGTGGTTCGATTAGGTGGTGCTCACGAGGAGCATTTGGACGCAGGAGTTGTGGTTCGATGTCCGGGTCGGACATCAGTTGGAGGGGGGTGCCTGTGGCTGTGCTAGAAACCACATTCGGATGTTTGTACATAGTTATCACACCTTTACTTCCTGCTTTTTCCATCGTCTGGTCCATTCCGAGGCCCAGAACTCCGTGGAGGACTCGAATAGCCCATATCAGCTCTTTCCAGCTCTCAGAGATCCCGAGAGATCTCCAACCCATCTCAGGGTGGTATGCTACACTGCTGATGGCTGAAAGCCAGCGGGCAAACATAAGTTAGTGGTTCAACATTAACTCTGACGAGTTAAATGTTCTACTAGTTGACCTTACCATTGGGCCCCGGGGGTCAGTAGATAGCTGAGTCCTTGGGTGCCGGAGGTGAACAAGAGGAACAAAATAATCTTAGAGCTGGCCGCTAACTGTGCGGAGCCCCATTGAAGTCAAGAGAGTCTTATACACAACTGTAGTTCGACCAACGGAAGAGTAATCTTGCCCCTGGGGAACATTATGATGGTTATTATATTTAGATGAGATACCAGCGGCCAGACAATCCAGCTGTTGATACATCAGTGGCCAAGAAACCTAGCCACTGAAATAGATGAAGTTAAGATACAATTGTAATTCCACCAGCGGGGGAGTAATTGGAAGGCTGCCGTATTGTGGAGGCAGTCAACACTAGAGCGGTCGGCCAGACATAACTAAGAGGAGCCCAGAATGACAGAACAATAGTGTGGTCATTCAAGAGCAACCACTAGCAAAGGTACATGGTGGTCAAGACCAAGAAGAGAAGATACTGTAAGTAATCTACGTCACAATCAATGTGCGATCAGATATGTAACAGAACAGATGTAAAATAAGATATAAATCAGAATGTAAGATAAGAACTCAACAACGGCAATACAAAAGGTAGGATATTGAAGAGTGATATAGGTGATCATTGAGGAGGGATATAGGCGAGTCAATGATAAGGAATATCTGAAGGTCAATTGAGGATCAGTCAAAAGACAATGAGATCGAGGCCAATGATTATCAGTCAATGGTAGCGGTGAAGGTACAATGCAGGATTGCAAGGAGCAATGAGGACTGAGGCACTGGTGTGCTAAATCAGGGCTGAAGGGAATAATGCAGACAGCAAAGGCTGGACCAGTCCTGGAAGGGAGAGGATGGACAGTGCAGAGAAAAGTAGTAAGGTTGGAGCAGCAGCCTTACAGTAATCTACCCCCGGTAGAACAGGAAATTGATTATAGAAATTTAGATGAGACATATTAGCTTCCTCCTGTCAAGTTTTTTGGATCCCTGGGAAAGACTATTAATTTAGAAATAGAGACAACTTGACCACTGATCACACCGCATTGTGATGCATCATGTCCAGTCATATCGTTCATTCCGGTCATCTGAGCCCAGATGACTCTTATATGCTATGCTATGCTATGTGTTGACTTAGATACCCATGTGCTCTCGTCGCAAAGTTGGAACACCGGTTTCGCCAATGTGACTATTACCTTAGTATAAATAGCACGCTGTATCTTCAGTAGAATTCAGTTTAAATATCGACTAAGATTTGTACCTTCCTCTGTTCTCATATCTCAACTAGCCTCTGGCTCCCAACCGGCCTCCCGATCGGTCAGCCGATCGGTTCCCGATCGGGCAGTGTCTTTTTGATCCCATCAATCACTCGGAGATCCTTCGGCCTTTGTCGCTGGAGCTCCACCAGGCTTTTCATCAAGTCTGTATCTCCTGTGTGGAACATTGCGAGGACTTTTTCACGATTTCTTAGGGACTCCTTCACAGCTCAATAGGAGTGTCATCGTATCTTCAGTCGGACCCCCGGCCGGACCTCTGGCAGGGCCTTGGTCCTTTGGAAACCCTCTGGGACTTCATTCAGATCTGTTCTCGAAATTGGGCTTTGGACATAGAGAAGGGTGTAGTGCACGAGCTGAAGCCAAGCCCACTCCAGATCCTCCGGCTATCCATACCATCGGTCATCCGTACGGCCCCGAGGATACACGATCCTTGACAGGCAACAAGCATGCAATAATGATGCAAGATGATGAATCATATGGTTTACCTCTGCTGGGAGACTATTATACCCACTGCTGCAAATACATCTGATATTATTGGATGTTGAGCTCCCGCCGCTCAATCAGATGTTCCCCTGCTGACTGTTTTATCTCCGTTTGTATGCCCCTTAAAATGTATACAAGTTGTATAGTAGTTAAGATTTGGGAGTCAATCCTCTCCCACCTCCTGGTGACTGTAGGTAGTACTCGTAGACAGAATAAGAAAGAGATTTTGACGTGAACGGTTAAGATAGATGTTGAGATTTTGAAGAGCACTTGATGAGAACCAAGCCGCCATCGGTGTAAGTGCCCCTTTTAAGTGGCCAGCCATCTGCCTGCCGTTCTAATCCGACCTCCCGGAGGTCTGGGTCTGAGTCAAGGTCGCCCGAAAGAGTCTTCCCGCTAGTCCTCTAAGCCCTGGCAAAGATCAGATCCCACCAGCAGGGCTGTTTGGCATTCAGTCTTCAGTATTGTTCAGCTGGACCAGATAGATTTTGATATATGAGAAGACAAGGAAATTGAGAAGCAGCTGATGCGAACCACACCACGGACAGCATAAGAGCTCGGCCGGCCAGCCTTGTAGCCAGCTGCTCCTGCCAGCAGTTCGACCCACCCCGCTGGCTCTAGGAAAAGTCCCCCGGGAGGTTTTGGAGTTGAAGACACCTCGTCCTGTCGGTCTGGCCACTGCTTGGGAAGCCGCCAGCCTCGTACTTCCTCATTGTCTGGAAGGTTTAGCTCCCGGTCTACGAGATACTTACCTGCAGCCCAGTCTGCTGGGTCAGACAGATATAAAAAGACTAAAGACTTCCCCGGTGGTCCCGCTGAAAGCCATATTTAGCTCCCCCGGTGCTACCTTTGAATTGTATACAACAATCTTGGATGGGTGATATGTATCTCCCCCAAACAAAACATACGAGAGCATCTTGCGACTTGCAGTTTTGTGACTGAGATTTGGGGTTGTGTTTGGTGTTGGTGTTGAGCTGAGTTTAGGCTTGCTCCTCCGGCTGGATCCAGTCCACTTTGATTTCCCGGCTGCACCCGAGTGCACCGTATCATCGGAACCTCTGGGCCTTTGTATATATCTTCTTATTGTGTGTATCCAGCTAACACTGAGTGTTTAACTTGTGTAGCTTGTAATACTACAGTCAGCAGCTCGAAGCTCGCTCTGACTCTCCTTTGTACCACCGAACAGGGTTCCTAGCTCTGTTGTTCAGGAGCCGAGATGCTTTTATAGGCTCCTCAGACCATGTAAATAATCACAAAAAGTCGCAAAATGCAAGATATTGACCCTAGTTTTCCTCAGGCCGTCTCATCGGGCCCGCAAAAGTATATATACACATATGTTAAGTGTCTTACGGGTCCCAAACCACCTATACAATACTCCTTCTACTCATACTTGCCATCACTGGCACCATGAAGTATCTGAAAAACATAGATTTATGTTACGGGAAGTCACCCAGTCTAAGTGTACTTACAATTTTTTTCACTTATTTTGGGGCAAAATTGAAGAAAAAATTCTAATTATACTGTATAAATGTTACAAACCAGCATTTGGGTTCCCACCTTGCAGAATTCCAGCTGCCTGCATCTCCACCAACCATCCTGGAGGAAGGACATAATGTCCCTTGTACTTCCATGCTGCCCAAGCAGCCTGTGCACCATCAAGTCCATGGTGATATGCATCAGCAACACCTACTAATCCCAAGTAACCCCTCTAACTAGAGGTGGAGATATGGTGTGGGTGCCACCTCTAGTTAGAAGACTTTCCCGTAATTCCCCCATGCTGCAGAATATGCTATAAAACATGCTGCATTATGCTGCAAGACATGCTGCAGGGACTTAGAGCTATCTATTTGAGTGTGTCCGCCATCATAGGCGAGTGCACCTGTCCCAAAAAGGAAATTGTCCAAGAAAAAAATTGAAGAAAATCTAAATAGAATACAAGGGTGTGGCGGCATGTGTCGCACCCAAAATAGATTAATATAGGGCCCCGTTTGCAACATAATTAGTGTGTGTATACAGCCACAAACCTGTGCTGCTGCCTTTCAACAACTGATGGCATCTCAGCAGGCTCCCACAGGCTTAAAAAACCCATAATTAAATACCAATTTAACCCTATCAGTATTTTAATTGAATTTCCTGGCAGGTTGTAATAGAATTGATGAGCACAGCCATTACTGCGGATTTGATGGCTATCCATATTAGGTTGAAATTGATGGATCCTGGCTTTTACCTTGGAATTGATGGCTGGCCACATTGTGATGCTATAGCTGCCTGTATCAGGTTGCAATCAATGCCTAGGTGCTTTGAATACTGATATTTGTTCAACAAGAGTTGGCTCTCAGAAAGTATTTTGCATTTTGCCGGCTGATGGAACCACCAATTGTAAAATGGTCTGACAACTCTTATAGCCCTTGATGAGCTCCACAGTTTGGGTATAGGGATCAGAGGTTTGGCTGATGACCTTCCTTTTTGGGACACTAACACCATTTCTGCAAATTTGATGGCTGTTTGTATTGGGGTCCCCTATAATGATGGCTGGCTGTATTGGGATGCAATTGGTGATGGGTTGCTTTAAATACCAATATTTGTTCCAAAAGTGCCGGCTCTGCGAAAGTATTTTGTGTTTTGGTGGCCAATGGGTCCACCAATTGCAAAATGGTATAGATGACTCTTGTAGCCCTGGATGAGCTCTACAGATTGGGTATAGGGATCAAAGGTTTAGCCGATGTTTTTCCTTTTTGGACCACTAACATTTTCAGCCCAAAAAGGAAATTCTCGCTTCCCTGGCTCATAATTCAACCATTTTCGATAATCTAACCTGGTAGGCATGTTGTTTTATGCCCTTTGAAGCCATCTGGGATACCGCAGAGCCTATTACAGTGCAATAATAGGGTGAAAAATGCGAAAATTCAATAATTTGTGTCCTGATCATTATATCTTAGAGGTATACCTATGAAAATCGCTCCTGAATGTATTACTTTGTTCCCCTATGCTATAAAGACACTCTCCAAGTGATGTATCATATTCTGGTGATGAAAAACATCGCAATTTGGCCATACAAGGAAATCGCACTTTGGCCATAATATGTGCTCTTCCATGATGTGAGATATTCCAAAACACATCCTTTGGAGTTGGCTCATCTATTTGTATTACAAAAGTGGACAATTAATACCCTGGGCACCCCATACCTCATGATCTAAGGTGATCTTGTTTGATATTCTTGTTCACCATATTCAGCATGCAACAGGGTGATAGCTAATGTTCTGAAGGCTCTTAGTGACTTTATTAAGCTATATGAACAGTTTTGACCCAAAAGGCAGGCCACTATATGGTGATAACTCCCAGAAGTGTCAAGTGACACCTTTTGCTTATTTTATGAATAGGGCACCAAGCTGAAAATGTTAGTGGTCCAAAAAGGAAAAACATCGGCTAAACCTTTGATCCCTATACCCAATCTGTAGAGCTCATCCAGGGCTACAAGAGTCATCTATACCATTTTGCAATTGGTGGACCCATTGGCCACCAAAACACAAAATACTTTCGCAGAGCCGGCACTTTTGGAACAAATATTGGTATTTAAAGCAACCCATCACCAATTGCATCCCAATACAGCCAGCCATCATTATAGGGGACCCCAATACAAACAGCCATCAAATTTGCAGAAATGGTGTTAGTGTCCCAAAAAGGAAGGTCATCAGCCAAACCTCTGATCCCTATACCCAAACTGTGGAGCTCATCAAGGGCTATAAGAGTTGTCAGACCATTTTACAATTGGTGGTTCCATCAGCCGGCAAAATGCAAAATACTTTCTGAGAGCCAACTCTTGTTGAACAAATATCAGTATTCAAAGCACCTAGGCATTGATTGCAACCTGATACAGGCAGCTATAGCATCACAATGTGGCCAGCCATCAATTCCAAGGTAAAAGCCAGGATCCATCAATTTCAACCTAATATGGATAGCCATCAAATCCGCAGTAATGGCTGTGCTCATCAATTCTATTACAACCTGCCAGGAAATTCAATTAAAATACTGATAGGGTTAAATTGGTATTTAATTATGGGTTTTTTAAGCCTGTGGGAGCCTGCTGAGATGCCATCAGTTGTTGAAAGGCAGCAGCACAGGTTTGTGGCTGTATACACACACTAATTATGTTGCAAACGGGGCCCTATATTAATCTATTTTGGGTGCGACACATGCCGCCACACCCTTGTATTCTATTTAGATTTTCTTCAATTTTTTTCTTGGACAATTTCCTTTTTGGGACAGGTGCACTCGCCTATGATGGCGGACACACTCAAATAGATAGCTCTAAGTCCCTGCAGCATGTCTTGCAGCATAATGCAGCATGTTTTATAGCGTATTCTGCAGCATGGGGGAATTACGGGAAAGTCTTCTAACTAGAGGTGGCACCCACACCATATCTCCACCTCTAGTTAGAGGGGTTACTTGGGATTAGTAGGTGATCAGCAAAATGGTGAGCCCAGAGAACAAATTGGTGCATGAATTTGAGTGGAACCTGCTCTAGTGCAATGAGTGTGTTCTGCACAAGGGCATCTTTCTGCAATGACTTGGGATTTAGCTGATAGATCCGCTTGGCGTATCCCCAGACCATCTCGATGAGATTATGTTCACAGTGGAACTTCAGCAGAAAAAGAACAGTGCAGTTGTATTCAACACAGGTATCCTCGAGACATGACTTGACTGCCACAAAGTCCAGCTGATTAAACAGCATACATCACATACAACAAGATGTCAAATGTGGGTCAGCACATTTGAAACTCTTGCACTAAGTGTTCTTATTTTTGAGGACATCTGCAGAGATATCACCAAGATCACCTTTTTGCCGTCGTTCCTCAAGCAGCAACTCCATGCCCTTGAATTTCCCTGCGTGCTTGGGAGCATCAGAGGGGAAGTAAAGCTCCTGCATGGTCTCATCAGCAAAGGATGTGCCCGTCATCTGAATATTCTCCTTCAACAGGGTGCCGTGTACATCATACATCAGCAAGCCATCATTGTTTCACTTGTTGACAGGAACAAGAAAGCTGGGGTCCGGATTATTTTTCTTCCCACCCTTTCGTGTTCCAGAGATTGATTTGGCATAGCTCTTGCTGAGAGCACTCCTGGACTGCATTTACAGTGTGTTGTGGTGTTGTCATAGACAAAGACATAATCGTACTCTGGCCACCTCTTGTTGATAGTGGTGCAAGTGTCAATGGCCTGCTCCTCTATGTTTGCTGCTAAGAAGTACCCATCACAGTTTTTTCCAGGTTGCATGGAGTGCTGGGCAATGCCACAGCTGTCCCGATGTGATAAGGACTGCGGTGCCACTATTGGAATTTTATGTTATCCCAATAGGCAGCACGTTCGTCCTCTAGAGTGATTGATAGAGCTGGAAGATGGCATGGAGAGAGGAGAGGTGGACAATCACATGTACAGTGTGAAGGGAGTGTGTGTGTGGTTACTCGGAGTTATTCTCTGACAGGTGTTCTTGGTGTGATGGGTAAACCTAGTGTTTAGTAGAAACATTCAAGGAGTGTGGATATACTATGTACGGGATTTAACAGGTGTGTAAAGATTATCTGTTTCCCAAAAACCTCTGCCCTCCACTGTTATCCTTCCGATGCTGCTTCCCCATTGTCCCAACAAAGGATGACAACTGGTACAACCATTTAAGATGGTATTGCACCCGATGCCAATGTCGCTGGTCGTTGTCAAGATGGTCAGAGAGATCCTCCAACGTTGGTGCTAAACTGGACGGCAATTTGCCCAACAAGGCTCTACTCTGGGCCAAACATCTACAAGGAATGTGTCCTGTAACAGTGGTAATCCAATATTGAGAGAGTCGGGATAGAAGGTGGAGATGATGTGGGGTCTGCACCTGAGGAGAGAGGTAGGGAGTAAAATGCTTTGACAAGAGGTGAGTTCAGAGAGTGTGGTCAAAGATGATAATGGGTCTTGGTTGTTCTGATGTGGATACAAGAGGTGGGGAAGAAACTTTGCCCTGTAATTGACTGACCACTATAGCCCAAATCCCTCTTCCTTTTATACCATCCTCCTTTGTCATGTGATTCACACCTTCTCCTCATGAGTCTGTTGTGACTTCATGTTTCAGGGGCCTCTAAACATTGCAGAGAAAGTCTGCGGTGTTTTGAGGGTGCATTTCTGAAGGTGAGAAAAAATCTCCCGCTGCACAGGAGAATCTCATCGGTGTGAATATTTGTTGGGTTGGAGACATGCATGGGTATTGTTTGCTCAGAGGAACATGTGGTGAGGGTCCCTTGAGGTGGCTACCGGAGTTTGTGCAGTCGTGGAATGTGGCCAGTGTGGGTGAGTAAGGCGACACAAGTGCTGACTGAGTGTCTGGGGGATCGCACGCTGGGTGAGCGCTGAGCATGGTCAGGTCAGGGGTGATGTGCAGAGGAATGGTGCAAACAAGGAGATGTGCAGGGGAATCCTGCAGGACGGTTGGGGCCAAATTGGGTAATGTTGATTCGTGATTAGGACACATGGGCGAGTCGGAGGAAAGTAGCCAGTGAGAAACCAGGACAAAGAGGCCTGAGGCAGTGTGGAGTGCATAACACAAACACCAGCCTCACACCATAATGGCTGTTTGTTGTTCCTGTAACACAGGGGGCAAGAATAGTGGCACTTGCAATAAGGGCAACCTGCACGCACTTGCAGCGTCCTTGCTGTGGACTTGCTGCATACTCGCTGATTCCTTATGTAATCTGGTCAAGCATCAGTGAGTGGGTTCAATTCCGGGCAATGTCATCTTTTTTATTTCAGTCCCATTGGCTGTAATAATTGGAATCCCTTGCACTCTGACTACTGACTGAAGGTAGTTACAGCCCTTTGCGGAACTTAGGGCGCAGTTGAATTATTATTATTTTTTCCTTTTTGGGCTTTTTAGTCAAAAAATTTCCTTTTCGCTATTGTGAGCTCAATACCTGTCGTATCTCCCTCCTCCCCCCCATGGCCTAAATGATGTACTTTAATTATGTGATGGATTTGATCACTTTTTTGAATCACAGGGAGGTTTAGAAACCAATTCTGGCTCCGAGATGCCCTCTGGAATGGTCCTTTGGTCACCCCTAGCGTAACAAGAGGCATCCAGGACCTCATTTCATTGCATAACCAGTGATTTCTGTACAAATAGCCTAATGTTGAATTATATTCAATATATTCAATATATGTGTGATATAAAAAATCAGAGGATGTCATGCCCTCCGGATTTGCATTCCCGTTCTGTCCATATAGTTTTCAGAGAGATACGACAAGTAATGGGCCCACAATAGCGAAAAGGAATTTTTTGACCAAAAAGCCCAAAAAGGAAAAAAAAAAAAAAAAAAAAAAAAAAACTGCGCCCTAAGTTCCGCAAAGAGCTGTAAATCCTAGATGGGATATGTGTTTTTATTCAGCTATTCTGAGCATCTGAGAAATATTTATTGCTAATTTAAGCCTTTTTTCTGCTCTGATATTATCCACAGTGACTACACACCACTCTTTGGCAGTCAGGCCTGAGCCTGTATCCTCCATACCTTGTCCAGAGGTAAAACACTTGATCTGTCCTTGTTTACCAGTATAAGAGTCAGGCTCAGCCTGGGACTGGCTCAGTGGCTGTGAGGGCAAGGAAATTGTAAGCACCAGTGCCAGTGCATTGCAGGGACCTGTAACCCACACCTGGCACAGCTTCCCAGCATGTGCACATTAAGTTGCTTCCCAATGAACCCAAAATCTTAATGAATTGCTTGAGGAGGGAAGGTCACAAGTTTAACAACTGATTATCTGGACCACAGGCAAATTTTGTTCTGTGCACTGGATTAAACACAACACCCACACACCCAGGAATAAGATAAGATCTGGGAACACATTTGTTGACTCACCCCGTGACACCCAAGGGTGAAAGACAAAGAATAACATGTTTATGAGTACTTGAATCTCAAGCAATGAGCAATTCAAGGCACATTCTAATCCAAAATGAACTGGAGGGAAAATTACAATTGCTTTATTGTGGTCATATACACTGTGCATAAGAAGAGATGTTGTAAAAAAAGAGTGGCAATGCTCGGGATCGAACTTGTGTACTGATGGATGTTGCATTACCTAAGCCAACAGCAAGTCCTGAGCAAGTCCGTGTGGGATGCCCCAGCAAGTGCCCGCAGGTTGCCACTACGACAAGTGCCATTATGTTTGCCCCCTGTGTAACGAGCATTGTATGGAGAGTCTGTATTGGCCACGTTCTTGGAGTTTGTATTGGCCGCATTCTTGATCATATGTATTGTCCATTTTTTGTCCATTCCTGAGCCGTTGCAAAGTGATGACTTACAGTGTTTAATTGTGGTTGAACAGTGGGGAGCAACCTCGAAGCAGGTAGACCAGTTCCAGATGACCTAGGCAACATTATTGACAATCCTGAGCAGGTTTTATGCTGCCTGAAATGCCTGATTTGTTCACAGTTTGAACACGTCCAAACGTGAACTGAACTGGAACATCCGTTCAGGTTCAAGGTTTAGCACGTAGCTGAACCAAACACTGGGTTCAGGTTTGGTGTTCAGAGAGAACTTGAACCAAACCAAACCTTCCCAGCACTATCTCTGAGGTGTTTTTGGGCTACTGCCAAATGGGCTTTCCAAATAAGGAAATTTCCCATCACATGAGGGTGGTCCGAGCTCGCTGAAAATAATAATAATAATTAGGGTCCAGGTAGATTTTTTGAGTAACCCTTATTGCTATCAGTAGAAACTCAATTGTTTTAGATCATCTCCATATACTTATCAGGTGCCTTCCTATATCCATCTGGTGCTTCCGTGTCGAAGCAGGCCAAAGGGGAGACTCGATTGACACTGGTTGAACATTTCCAGTTTCTGAGTGAAAAAATTGGTGAAAAATGTTTTGAATTTTACAGAAGTTTTTCACCAAAAATATAGGTGAAAAACTTGAATCATTTTCAAAGGTTTTTGAACATCAGGTGAAAAACTCAAAATAAAATGGAAAACTGCTGAAAAACTTTTGTATTTTTCACCTGCACTTTACATGAAAAACTTCTATAAATTTCAAAACATTTTTCACCAATTTTTTCACTCAAAAATTTGAAATGTTCAACCAGTGTGAGCAGCCGAATAACTCGCGGTCATATTCTTCTGACAGCATTTTCGGAGTTACGAGTCCTAAAATTTATTTTAGACTTGTTTTTATCTCCATTTGATGCGCTACCTGAGGCGAAAATTGTGTCGTGACATATGCGCTTCGTGTTGGTTTTCTTACCCTAAAAGACTATTTCTGTGGGTTTTTTATGCCTTAAAAGGAAACATTGTCATATTGATTATGTGTTTACTCTGTATTTCTCATGCTGTCTGTTGCCTCGTCGCTCGCTTTCTCTTGTTCTTTACCGCACTTTCTTATTTCTTTCCTCTACATCGGCCAGTGACTCTCTTGTCTTATTGATTTATGTTTTGATTTCTGATCCGTGTTGCTGGCTAATTGTTTTTCTGGTGTCTTGGACTAGACACTCTTACTATTGGATGAACACTTCTCCGGTTGCAGTTCGTACCCTGCTTCAACCTGCGATGGCTTTGATCTGCATGAATCGGATATTATTCTGGTTGTTACTGTTTGATCGTTCAATTCACAAATGCTCTCTACTCTACGCTGTTTCGGGGTAATATGCTATAAATTTATCGGCTCCATACCAGGTGCAGTTGCTAGCATGGTGCAAGTAGGCTTCCAGAGCCTCATGTTGAACATGAAATATCCCTCCGGTATGTCCGCTTTAATCTGTTTGTGTTTCTGTCCAAGGCGGTCTTTAGCTCATTGTAGAGCTTCAGCGAAGCTACTGCGTCCAACAACGCATTTGAAGTGAGTGCGGCTGCATGGTCTGTTGTATGGATGCTCACACTGTAGACCACGTAGGTGCTGCTATGAATGTGCTCAACAGTTTGCGCAAGGGAGACTGGGCCCTCAAGTCTGATTTCTTGCATGGTTGATTCGAAGGCGGTGGATGCGCTAGAGAGAAATGTGTACCGGTCATTTTTTTGGGTGATGATCGTATCTGGTTTAGGCTCTGTCCTTTGGGTTCAATTGTTGGACGGTCAGATTGGGCTGTGCCTTGCACTGCCTCGTTTTGATGGACCATTGTTCTTCGGCTAGTTTCCCATTGTTTCTTCATTGGGTTCGGGAAGTGTTTCGGCCTTCGCACACCTAATAAAGCAATCTTTCAGCCTGGTTAAATGGGAGGTAAAAAGGTGAGCTTTCAGGCGGACTTTCAGAAACGGCTGAAAGTGTTACTTTCCATGCGCCGAGATTTTTCCTATTGGCGCCGCATTTCCCGGACCAGTAGGAAAAATCTCGGCCTGCGGAATGTAGTTCTTTCATCTCTTTCTGAAAGCGACGCAAACAGTTTCATTTTAAACCTCCCATTTAATAAGGCTGAAAGATTGCTGTTTTAGGTGTGTCGGTTAGCCGTCTAACACGCGCTTTGTAGGTCAGAAAATGAATGACAACGTGCTCAGAAATCCAATGGGGGGGTCCACGCGAGCGGTTGATCGGTCCGAAGGTCTGCGGACCGTTCTCCGCACTGTGGCGAGGCAGGGCGAGGCTGGCGAGGGAGGAGTGATGACGTAGTGTTGCGTAGTGCAGTTCGGACCGAAATCGGCGGCAAAGAACAAGAGATCAATTCACTTAAAGAACTTTTTGAAGCGAGATGGGCATGAAGGTGAGCCAATAGTCTTATTCAGTGGACCTGCTCATGGGGGGGTCCACTTTTTCTACTTAGCGATTCATCAAGAACTGTGGGAGCTATACTGAAATCGAGCGAACAGACCTCAAGAAATCGAAAATGAGTCTGACCGGCCTCCGGTGGAGCTACAAAGCAGTGCATGATATTGCGGCTCTTTCGGCCGACCACCTCTTGCTTTGTAGCGGTACAATTATCACAGCTGCTGATCTTTACACTCGGAGTTATAGTCTTGTGATACTAAAAGGCGCCTGAGGATTTTCAGCTTTGTGCGTCACAGACTACTTACATCGGAATTTTGCTACCTGACTTATGTTCCGAGCCGGTCTACTCGCTGTGGCCGTCCGCCTCCTCCTCGACGCTCTTCGTTAGCTCCCCCGCTCCCCTACTTCTCGTCGTTCCAGGTTCTTTGGGGATAACCTTGCCAAAAATGATAATACACTCACTGTGCAAAATGCGATGTCCTCTCTCATTGACAATTCTGTCCCTCCTGTCTCCTCGTCGGGGGGTGTTTGGTTGCTCGGTATTGATATAATATAAACGAGCTTTAACTATGTTGTCTCTGTTTCTCAGGCCTCTTCTAAGCATAACAGTCTTGTTCAATGCTCTCGCTCTGGTCGAGCATTCGTTGGCCCGTTTGCGAGCCTCCTTCGAACTTTGTACCAAAAATCCCGTCGTCTTCCACCGCGTACATACCCAATGTGCTACCCTTCAAGCTCATCGTCTTGCTTCGCTGGATCTCGCCTATATGTATATGCCAGGCTACTCCACACACCTCTGAGCATCGGAACTGTACAACTTACCGTTGCGTAAAACGCCCTGGTTCAAGGGCCCTCTTCCTCATCTTACCAGTATAGAACTGTTCTGCGTTCCGTTCGAGTGGGCCACTCCTGGCTTGTTCGATGATCGGGTGGTCATAGAACTGTCCGATGTTATGTCTTCAACGGCCCTTGGACCGGACTTGCTCTTCAACCTATTTTCGAACACTCGTAGGTTCGCCGTACTTCGGATCGGGCCTATGCGCCCCTTCGACATCCCACCTTCTTTTGAGCTATTCTCTCCCTCCTTGGAGTCTCTCGATATAGAGTTATTCAGGTCCACGATCGTGCAATAATTTTTAATACGGAGACAATGCGACAATTCGCGGCTTCTGTGTTTCGATCCTGGCTGACGTCGTGCTTCAGTGGGCTGGCCCGTTTTATGCTCACGGTCATTAAATTGGAGGAGGAAACCGGGCAGCAGCTCTATTTGATGTTCACGATGGTAATAGTAGCTTGGGACAACGCTGCTGCGAACGAACTGTTCCCTAAAGGGTTAACATTCAGAGGGAGATGGTACGCGGTAGTAAGAGAATAAACAGTCCGACTGATAAAGACGTCTAATAAGGTTTAATCTACGAGTGTTATACAGTATGTTAACTGGCCTCAGGCATTATCTGGTTCCGAAATAATGATATTATTGGAGATAAGTGCATATGAACTTATATCTGAGTGTAATATATAAGCCCGAACAACAACAACAACAACCAAAAGAATTAAATAAAAAGGCAAATATTATACCACGGCCACGCAGCGGGCCCAGGACTCGTTCTGCCATGCGCACTCAGTGGCCCTCAATCCCAAGTTGAAGATGCAGGAAGGGCTGATTAGTCATTGAATGCTTACCACATCGCAACCATCAGAAAACGGATTGTTGTAGTAGGAGAATGACGAGACCGGTTGTGTGTTGTTTAATTTGTCAAATGCTTCAGCAATCGTGTACTTGAAGACAGAATTGTTGAGCTGGACAGTATCTCCCACTCTCAGGATCTGTGGCGCAAACCCATCTGTTGGGTTCTGGAGCATTGCGGGTATCATGTTGCTCAGCGGCGGGAGCGGAAGTGTGTCATTTGGGCGGTACGTGGTTTCTTGTACAATATTGTATGCGGTCAGCGGAACTGCGGATGGCTAAGTGCATTTCTGTCCTCCACAGGGTGTAATATATGTGCCGTTCAAAGCTGCCAGAAAACCGTACACAAGGATGGAAGTGCAAAGCACAATCGGGGTGGTCCAGCGCCATGGGTAAGCTGCCTCGATGTCAGCTAAAAGCACAGGGGAAGACTCCTGGACGTTTACGACGCTGGGGACTGTAGCCCAGTCGGTAGGAGGAACATTTTCTGTACAGGCGATGGAACATGGCCATGGGGGAGAGGCAGGCGGCAGTAAAACCTGATATTACAAGCCTGGTCATTATCAGACGTCAGGGAATCTTCACTTCCCGAAATATAACGGATGTAACGTCAAAGGCACGTCTGGGAGAAGCAGATCTCCAGGTAAACGCGTGAGGTTTGAAAGAAGTGCCAGCCCACAATTGGAGCAATCACGATGCTTGCCAATGGCCAATAGCTATTGGATATGTCCCTGACTGCGGTGGGATCTTGGTGCGCCAAGTTTTTGTCCTATTCTTGTCGCGCGGTTTAACGTCTGGATAATCATCAGCGGGTGTGGTGCGGCTGGCACCTGTTAGGGATCCCTGTAAGCTTGATATCTTAGATGTAGCTAATGAATCATCTGGCGTGAACATCATCATCCGTTCTCTTACCGAGATGGATGGATTTCGTTTACATGCCTGTGGTTACATCTCCATCCAGGTTATCCCCATCCTCGTACCTCCCCTCCCTCCTCCGTCCCGGATCGCAACTGACGCACAATCCGCGCAAAATCCTGTTCAACGACACGCACACCCTCGCAATTTATCCTCATATGAGGATATTGTTCACACTGTGCCTAGATGAGTAGTAAGCCGAGGTTTGGAATACTAGACGACGGTATAAAAGCTTTATACTATCCATTTTCATTTTCATGTTCGAAAGTATTAATTGAGAAACAATATTATCTGAATGGCTGAATTTTCGCGGTGGAGGTCGTGCCAATTCCGAAGCGGAGCGAAGGCATGTCCTGTGTTTGATTCAGACCTTGCGTGGCCGAATTTCCGCCTGCCATTTCCGACTTGGGCAAATTTCTCCAAGGCCATTTCTCAGCTCAGATACCGGCACCCCCGAGTCACGAAAAAAAAAATGCAACGGGAACCGCCGGGTGACAATGGTGGATCTAACCTCAACCAAAAGAATTTTAATGGGAAAGTGGTTATTTTACGTGGGTATCAAGGAATTATACCGGATTTATTGGAGTCTCTGAGAGGTGCGCATGCCTTATTCTATGCCTTATCCTCCAGTCTCGTTCTAGTTTGTGGCATCTCCTATTGTAGAGCGAACCCGCCTACAATTAGCGCTGCCGCTGCCATTGGTGCTCCGATTCCGACACGTATTGCGTGTACGGCACCAGCCTCTGCGCTGGGAGCTCTGAATGCTGTGGCGGATGAAGTGAAGCTGTCCGCGGCGGAATTGGCAGGGAGGAATGGCGCTGGGGTACTTGTGGGTGCTGCGGCACTAGAGTGAGAGGTTTCCAGAAGAGATTTGCCGGAAGAGAAAGAGTCCTGGGTATTCGCCAAGGTATTCGCAGAGCTGGATGGGGAAATATAAGTGGTGGTCGATGGCCCGTAGGTATGGTTGTCGGTTGTGAGAGATTTGTGGGGGGTACTACTAGAAGGGAGTGGTATCTCGTGGGTGAATGAGGCGGGGGCTGATGTAGACGCTGCTTGGGGTAGGGGGTCAGTGTGATGAACTCAAAGCGCACAATTAGGAGAAAGTGGGAAGGTGGAGAGACAAAAAACACGAGAGCGAAATAACCCATGCGACGTACAGATACCACACTGGGAAACTAGTAGACCGAGGGCTGCCCCCGTTTCTGACGCCTGACATTTGCTCTGGAGACAGGATGCGACATTGGCCTGAAGGTCCATATCTGTACATATACACGTCACGTTCGTCCTATGTAGCTTTCAGCTGGAGAGAGTGCGCGAAGGAGATGGATCGCCCACGAGACGAGGCAGGGGGAGCTGGCGGAGACGGCGGTTAAACACCCGAGCGCGCAGGGAGACAATCACTGCATTCAGACCCCCCCGTAGGCACAGATGTGCCCACCCTCGCCGATCTCCGCCTATGGGTTGCCCACTCAAGCCGACGTTGGTTGATGTTAATAGGTGTTGGCTGACGTTGTTCTAGCATCCCTACCAAGGCAAAGTTTGCCCACGTTGGTCGATCTTCACTAACGGTGGTGTGCCTATCTTCGCCAACCTGGGTCTAGGTTGGTGTCGGTTGAAATGGCTGGATGGATACAAATCATGTCGGATTTTGAATTTGGCTAACTAGGCATAGCTAGGCCCATTGGCCTACATCAGTCTATGTGTGCCTATTCTGCTCGGAATATCTAGACCAACCACGGCTGGGGTGGGCAGACAGATTGGCAGGGGTGGGCACACTGGTCTGCCTACGCATCTGCCTATTGGGATCCGGTAGACCTGTGCCTACAGGGGGGTCTGAACGCAGTGAATCCAACATCCTCGCCTCGCCTCGCGAGGGCGTCACGCGTGCTTGGACGGTGGCCGTGGGTGTGCCTGAATGTGGGACGAGGAACGAGAACTGTGCGACGACAACATATGCGGGGATGACGACGGTGAATAACAGGACACACGGAATGCCCTTGCGCATCGTGGCTGACAGAGGTGGAACCGGGCTGGAAACCAGATTAGCTAGCAGAAGGTATATGTATCCATTGACTTACTTCAACAACCGTAGTAGGAACCGCGCTGTGGGCTGGAGCTCATGTGATGTGATTCAATTTATCTGTTGAATCGTAACTTGATACGTCCTGCAAACAGGTGTTAATGAGCATTGCGTGTGGTATGAAACAAGCATAGCTATCAACAGATTTGATGGTGACAAGCAATGTGCGGGAGAAGCAGATCTAGGAGCGTCGGATGCAAGTAGGGCTATATATATGTGAAAATTTTTGTACCGCATCAGGATTCTTGCCACAAAGCATGAAGGGAGAACGGAGAATGAACCTATGAGATTACACACTGACGCGAGGTGGGGTTCCCGAGGATAACAATTCACATTTAGCGCTTGTGCTAATCCTGGAGTCGATGCTTGTCAACCCTACGCCGTAAACACAGCGGGTAAAACTGACCTTGAACGTGCAGAGATCAGTAGGGTCACCACCCCATCGTATAATTTCTGCGTCCACCTCAAGCCGTCTTTGTTCGGGTTCTGGGAGCCCAATTCTGTCAAAGTTCTGCCCAATCCTTGCAGCAAAATTTGGAGTGATCGTCAGCTCCAAAGGTGCAGGGGAATAGGGTTAGCTCTGAGGCGTGCACATGGGGTTCAATAACAAGTGTCGGCTACGCCATGAACCCATGCCCATGGCACTTGCCCCAGTAAAAACCATGGTTTCCGAATTTCCACAATTGGTACCCCACGCCGTGGGATGACGCCCGATTAATGTCTGCTAAGGCTCTCGCGCCAGGCCACAAGTGCGGCGGGAGTTATATGGTCTGCATAGCAAGATGTGGAGGCCCAAAATTCACCCGCTGATGTGCAGCGACTCACGCTGCGTACGGAAACAGAGCGGGAACGGAGAACGCTTACCACATAACACACGCAATACGGGAGCGGGCCCGAGCACAGGCGAGTATTCCGCTCGTTCCCACGGTTGACATTTCTCCGCTCCTCCTCTGCACGGGTTCTCCGCTCCTAGTATGACTCTCCCCGATTCTTTTATGACTCTACACGGCCCCGTCTACGGCTCCGCCTTCTCTGACTCCCGACTTTGAGTCACAGCCATACCTAGTTTACTATAAAAACCCCACTTTGTACCATGTATGATAGAGAGTCGTACCCCCCATTCAATACATCTCCATTCTTCTCTTCATCTCGTATCGCCCTCTGCAGCCCATCTGTCATCGCACTCGTCCTCGCCCTCACATTAGCTTCGTCCTCGATCACAGTCGTTCCCGTTCTCAGCAGTCCAAGTCCAGCATAGTCCAAGTCCAGCGTTGTCCAAGTCAAGCGTAGTCCCAAAGCAGAGTAGTTAGTAGTTTATACAGCGTCTAGTTATATATCGTTCTTCCACACGTACCTGATTGGGTTCTGGGACGAAATTGGACCAACTCGCACACCACGTCACTTCTCCGCTCTTAGAGTCGGAGCCGGCGTATCACCGCGCATGAAATATGAACATGAACAGTCTTGTGAGATGCCGGCCCGTCATAAAAAGCAGTAGCAAAAAATTTTGGGAAGGATGGAGTGTAGTAAGGAATGTAAACGACAGTCACTAGTCCAGTCCTCTCCCCGATTCACGTGCATCCGCCTTCGGATGGACTTCTCCGGAGTCCACATCCACAAAGAAAAAGAAAATGGGGGGCCCCCAGCCCTATACTACACGCCATGTTGAAGAAATCGACCATCTACAAACGGACGGGTGGACCCCACCATGTTGACGAGACTACGCGCGCGAGTCCACTCGATACTGCCGTACGTGCACCGACACCAAATCGCGCACCTCACCTCAGCGGTCGACGACCTGACAAGACCAGCGCACTTCCGGTATGGCTTCTACATGATTCCGGCGCATTTGCCCGCATGCAGACTGGAGCCACACAGAAAGCAAAAAAAGGAAATGCGCCATGAATGCATAAACACAAGCCAACGAGGAAAGAGTTGGAAAAACGACTAGCACCCGTGCGTGAGAGAGAAAAAGAAGGGCGCTTGCCACACTCGCATTCCCGCCGAATCACGATATGCGTGTTCGCGGTGCGAAGGAGCTGAGAGGAATAAAATCTCAACCACTTCCTCTTCCTGCAGTCTACTCGCATACGGCAGACGTACCAATCACGAACGCAACCACGCGCCGTACTCTCCCCACCACAATGCCGGTGGTGTCCGCAAAGAGACAAAAGGGTGTGCTCGCTTCACGGCGCCGTTTTACACGCTATACCGCAATCCACAGTGGACACCGACGAGATGAAATGAAAGATGAAAAAACACCACTCACGCAATCTCCCCATCCACACTCCCACCGCCGCTCCCACTCTTGCTCAAAGAGCCGCTTGCGCGACGCGCGGTGTTGATCGGGAGCCCCAGGCCCGCGAACGGCGAAGGCGCGAGTAACGAGTCACTGTTAAGAGCGCCGAGCGCGTAGCCCGCCTCAAGCGGGAAGGCCGCGCCGTGGTCGAGCGATTCTCTCCCGATGCTGTCGTGCTCGTACCCTTTGTGCGTGTGCGATTCGTAATTGTCGCCTTTCAAGCGCGGGTCGAGCGGGAAAGAACGCGGGTCCGGATCGAAACTCCCGCGTGAACTCGGGTTGGAAGAGTCGGTGTACGAGTCGTCTGTGAGGCACGCGGACGAGTGCAGCGGGGAGGGCATTATCCCCTGGTGCCGAGAAGGATGAGGATGAGGAGGAAAAGGAAAATATGGCAAGGAAGGGGGGAGGGATAGACGCTTGGTGGAGCCGCTGGGGGTTAGGTGTGGGTTGAGGGGGATGGGTGCGTGGATGTGCGTGCAATGCGCAGGACTAGGCAAGTGCAGATGGTGCTGGTGCGAATTGTGGCTGGGCGACTCGACCTCTGGCCTCATGCTGCTCATGGGAGGCGTCGACATCGCGAGCGTCGTATTGCTTCTGCGTCACTTTGCGCTTGCGGGGTCGTGATCGGCGTGTGGCGATTGCACTTGCAAGGACTGCGATGAGGAGGAGGATGAGGCGAGGCTCGCGGTGGAGTTTGCGGGCAATTTGGGCTTCTTGTTGGCCCACGCATGCGTTCTTCCGGGCCGTACTCGCATGTCAGTCGCCGCGCTAGACAGCGCTCGCAGGAGGGGCGCTCGCCGGTGCACTACCCGTTTGTTATTAGCGTGTCTGAGACTCGCTAAAGACAA
This sequence comes from Mycena capillaripes, assembly GCA_029204075.1. Taxonomy (NCBI): domain Eukaryota; kingdom Fungi; phylum Basidiomycota; class Agaricomycetes; order Agaricales; family Mycenaceae; genus Mycena; species Mycena capillaripes. Next base: position 2,202,429 of record JARHKZ010000017.1, read on the forward strand.
AAAAAAAAAAACCTTTGCCTTTCTCTCGCGACACTTTAAACACGCCTGGGTCGCACGCGTACCTGGGGGTTTGGACGAGTGGGTGGAGATGCCTGTCGTGGGGTCGAGGCTGCCTGGGAGGGCGATGCGCGGCGGCGGGGGATCGTCTAGTGGGGCCTAGTGGGGCATCAAATGGCCAGGGCGGGAAGGAGTTCGTATAGGCTGCGGCAAAGTCGTCTATGAAATTGAATAGGTCCATAGTCCAGAGTAAAGTTTGTCGAGTCTCCTCATCGGGCAAAGTTGCCTTTGATCCGCGGATGAATCGCTTTGATCGCCGTGCCTGTTAAGTGGGATTAAATTACCCCACAGATCAAGTCAAATTTTCCTAAGTTACACGGAGGTAGCAGGGGTGACGGAACGTGGACGTAGTGCACGGTGCACACCTGCGATAAATGGGATCGGGTCGTATATGTGAAGCGACAGCCATCCGCGCATACGAACTTGGGTCGTCCATCACTTTTTTCCCCCACCAATTGAATCAAATTTGCTCGCTCACAAAAAGGAAGGGAAAGCGAACGTGATGCACGTTGCACTGCTGCGATGAATCAAGGTGCCGGTGTGTACCGTTGGAGCAGCTATCCCGGGTTCGACTCCCCGCCTCCGCATGGTAGGTCAACTGCATTTTTTTTTGCACAGTTTGAATCAGAATTGCTCCCTCACAAAAGGAAAAGAATAAGAAGGAAAAGCGGGCATGGTGCACGGTGCACCGCTGCGATGAACTAAGGTGCCAGTGTGTACCGTTGGAGCAGCTATGTCGGGTTCGATTCTTGGTTTTCCTTTTCCCACTTACCACAAGGGTCCGAGAAGGAGAAGCGGACGTATTGCACGATACGCAGCAGGATTCTAGGAGCTTGAAGCAGTTGTTGCGGTTTGACTCCCAGTCTTGAGTAATATATCTTTCCCCAGTTGAGTCCAAATATTTTCGACTTACAACGGGACTTAAGGAAAGCAGAAGAGAAATGCGGACGTAGTGCACGGTGCACCACTGCAATGCATAGATCGGTGTATCTGTCGGAAGCAGCCACCCGGGGTTCGACTCCCCGCGTCCACATTCCACATCTCATTCCCTGTTTTTCCCACTATTTAATTAAAAATTTGCCCGCATACAAAACGCCAACACGGAGAGGTGAAAGTGCACGTAGTAGTACATGATTCACTGCTGCATTGGCTGGCCACTGTCGAGTGCCAAGTGATGTGGCAACTACTGGGGTTCGATTTCCTACGTCCGCATGCACGGTCTCCGCTTTTTGACACGAAATCCAAAATTTCCCACTTGTAAGGGCAAGAAATAGAAATACCTGCCTTAGCCTCTTGCAACCATCCTGTACTCCCCACATCTACATGATGGCTATTCCACCGCTTTTTCCTCCCGCAGTTCAAATACATTCTTTCTGTAATCTACTAGGGGGAAGGAATAAGCAAGGAAAGTAGGCGTGGTGTGGCACGATGCACTGCTGCACCGAGTACTTATAACGAGGTAGAGCAAATTCAGAGCAGCTATCTGTGGTTCGACTCCCCACGTCCGCATGAACTCTTTATCATTTTTTTTTCTCATCATCAATTTATGCTCGATGTACTGTACCATTTCGACCGAAGGTTCAGGTGACGGTGACACCCGAGATTTTTTGATGTGTGCAAAAATCACCTTTAATCGAAAGAAAATTTATCGGCCATCCCGGACATCCAAAAATCCAAAATTTATGAACCTTCGGTCGAAATGGTACAGTACCTGCACAAAATTGTGCCATTCGCGACGAGGAAGAAATGAGAAGGATAATGCGGACATGGTGCATGTTGCACCACTTGGGTAATTTTATGAGGTTGGTTCCGACTTCCATTCACTTCTTCCCACAGCTCAGCTCATTTTTCTTTCACTTAAAAGAAATTGGGAGCCACAGGAAGAAGCGGGTGTAGTGCACGGTGCACAGCTGCACTGAATCAAGTGTATGTGTAGGGAATCTGAAGCAGCCATCAGGGTTCGACGGACCAGTTATTACAATTGAAATCTATTTGAGTCACTTACAAAAGGGGAGCAATGAGAAGGGAAGGCGGACATGGTAAATGATGTACCGCTGCTATGGATTGTAATTTTTGGATTTTGTTCTTCAACCATTGAAACAGCTGCTGAGTTCGACTCCCCCACACTCACATTAGGGTGTTTCACATATGAAGATTTGGGCCCAACTTGAGCCCCAACTTGAGCCTCAACTTCGCATCAAGTTGGGGCTCAAGTTGGGGCTCGAAATCCAAGTTGGATGTCAAATCGTGCATAAGACCACGACCCGACATCCAACTTGTGCCCCAACTTGATCCCCAACTCGGTGCCCCAACTTCGGCTAAAGCCGGCCTCGCGCCTGAATCCCCATCTTTCCGTAATACGCGAAGCAGTGACGTCCGAACTGAGGCATAAAGTCTGTCTAGGTGTTTCACGATTGAGGCTCCAACTTGAGCCCCAACTTGTGCCTCAACTTCCCAAGTTGGGGTCGAAGTTGAGGCACAAGTTGGGGCTCAAGTTGGGCCCAAATCTTCATATGTGAAACACCCTATTGGATCGACATGCGAAGTTTTTTGCCCCGGTTGGAACGAAGGTTTTGCTCACTTGCAAGGGAGGGCGGATGTAGTGCACAGTTCACCGCTTCACCTCATAAATGTGTGATTTGTACGTTAACGCAGCTCCTGGGGTTCGATTCCTCACGTCCGCATGGTCCAACATCTGATGCCAATCATTTTTATCTATAGAAAGAATGCTAATAAAACGCGGATATAGTGCATAGTGCATCACTGCATGCAATAAGTAGAGCCGTTGGATTAAACCGTTGAAGCAGTTGACAGGGTTTACTGTTTGATTCCCCGCACCGTCATATTTGGGGTTCCTCTGCATTTTTGTCACGACTCCAATCAAAATTTGCCAACTTATTCAGGGGGAAGGAATAAGAGAAAGAGCGGATGTAGTGCACGGTGGACACCTGCGATAAATAAGACGAAACACTTCTGAACCAGCCATCCGGGCGGGCTTCGACTCCCTACGTTCGCATAAACTCATTGTTTTCGTCTTTTTTGGCTCATCATCATTTTTATCCTCGATGTATGTACCTGCACAAAATTGTACCACGGGAAGAAGTAAAAGGATAATGCGGACGTGGTGCACGGTGCACCGTTTCACATAATAACAGGGTAATGCAAAGGGAAAGGAAAGCGGACGCGGTACGTGGTGTACAGCTGCATTTCATATATGAAAATCCAGCGAGGTTCGACATCATTCCCTTGTTTTCTCATAGGCCAGAAGTTTCTTCGCGCAGGTACTGAATGGAATTAGATGCCAGCTGAACTTGATTGTGCTGAAGAGATAGTGAAAGTTGATAGAACAAGGTGCCTGCATCAAGTACGAATCCATTTACAATGCAACAGTCTGATCCAACTTGATCACCCCAACCGACGACAACGCTTCCCGGAAGAAACGGGACTCGTTCAGTGCTGCATTTGTTACGGAAAGCTCCTCCAGCTCACAGTGTGACCGCCCAACAAAGGCCGTGAGGGATTCGATTGTGACGCATGGCCCGGGGACCTGGAGCGTACGGAGTGCCGGGAGCGTCAGACAGTCGAGCACCATCCACAGCCGTACATTGGAATCATCCACGAGCAACTTTAGGTCACGAAGATTTGTATGCGCCGGCACTGCGGGTCCGATGACTACGTCGTCGTCCGAGCAGCAGACGCTGGCGGTACAGGAAATGAGACATCGTGCGTCACGTAGAATATCGGTGCATTCGTGCTCGTAGAGGCAGTGCGCGTCGATGTGGGTGAGCTGGGCCCACGGCAGACGGATGGTGGAGGTGAGGAAGCACGGAAGGAGAACGACACTCCGCAACCGCGGAGCACGCTCGAATAGCGTCGGCGGCGACGTGAACTCGGGGTCTCGTAAATCTACCGGGCCAAATGTTAAACTGTGAAGTAGTGGCATTTCGCCTTCGATTAGGTGCAGATAATCGAATGGAATGCATATGTCGAGGTATTCTCAGCGCTCGCAGTGGGACACAACAGTTTCAATAAACTTTGGAAAAGCCAAGGAAGTTGATAGCGGGCCGGTGAGACTGAGGAAAAGGGGGCAGTTCCTGGCACGTTCTATCCAAGTTTTGAACGACTCGAGCTTTTCAGCTTCGTGGTTTTCGTCCTCGGTGAGAGCGATGGCGACGGCATTCCACAGCGCGGGTGTGGAGATTGCAATTTCGCGCCAACGTTGACAGATTTGGCATAGGACGAGCGGCGAGAGGATGCCGGATTGTGGGGGGAATCCAGGATAGTTGGGAAGGAAATTGCCGAAAATTTCCGCGATGATTTCTGGGGGCATGAAATCAAAAAAAACAGTTGTCCGAGTTCCCGAGGCGAAGGCAAGATGTTTGAACACTGAGATCGTCCTGTGAAGAAACCGTAGGCTCCATCTAAGAATCGATTCATCGTCTGGAAGGAAAAAGGGAGATCTGTACTACACACTCGATTTTTTGGGGAAGAATTTGAATGGGCTGAGAACTTAGAAGTGGTTCGAGTCAAGCCGGATGACGGCAGTGCTATGGCAGTGTCTGTCGGATGCAGTCGCACGTGGCACGGAGAGTCGCGGGCCGACCACCAAACTTCTTTCAAACCATGTCGCACTTTTACATTCTGCCTCCGGGATCGGGTCTTCAAATGTAGTGTACTATAATTAGTGAGGACTCGAAGTTCAGGCGCGTATCCCTAGGAGTGCCCGAAGATAGCTTGTTCCCTCTAGCTTGTCCGAAATAATGATTTTCTCGAGAACGGTGGGATCTTGCTAGGTGCGTTTAGTTCGAGGCAATTTTTCTTGCCGACATTAACTCGGTCTCATTATGTATACAGCTCTACGCTACGGACACAATGCCAACTTGGCCCAAAACAGTGAAAACTCCGCATGCCTGTGCCACCTAGCAACGCGAGCGGTTCAATCCCTCATATGGATCTGTATTGGACGCCTTCTCGCCGGTGCGAAAGCGAAAGCAAGCCACGGATTCGCATCTTGCGCCTGGTGTACGCTTGCCGCCGTGTAGTGCGCGTGCCACGGTGCCCTCTCCTTTGCCTCACGAACGGGGAAAGTAGGGCTGTTGCTGCGGATTTTGGGGGTACAAGTGTGGCGAATATGCGTTTTGAGGTGGGGAGAGAGATGGGGAGTACCCGGAGGCGGAGCTGTGGGGAGAGGATCTTAGGTGTGAATCCGGTGAATATGCGTGCACGCTGAACGGGTGCTGTGGCCACTGCGCACGGAAGAGCGGAAACGAGTCTGAGACAGCACTTGCGAAATCAAAACAGGTCAGTAACTAGTTTTTGACATCCGACAAGAAGGTACTCACGGAATCAATTCTTCATCTAAGTTCCCACCTCCTCCACGTTCGCGTATAACAACGGCGCGAACGAATGCAGATCGTGGGACGGGGTACTGGCGTTGGACCCGGCGCGCGACTTGGACATGTTAGGCCCACGCATTCTCCCTTCCTTGGCGTACTCACATGCGAGGCCCCGCGACAAGCAGCGTGCGCAGGACGGATGTTCGCCGGAGCACTGCGCACAAAAAGAATGAGACAAAGGATGCGGTGCGCATGCGCGGATGCTCTGGCGTGCGGTAGAAGATTCCGGTGGTGGGGTCAAGGTTGCCTGCGAGGGTGATGTGCGGCGCGGGCGACGGCGACGGCTCGTCGAATGGCCAACGGTTTGTGTATGGATACTCGTCCGCGTCGGTACACAGGTTCATCCTTCGTTGTGGCGGAAGTGGATGAATTGCTAATTATTTTGTATTCGCCGCTTTTTCTAGATCCCAAACCGGGCGAACGTATCTAATCCCATCGACTCCGCGGACAACGAACCTTGACTAAATCTAATCTGCCCTGTGCTTTGCTGCAATGCAACTGCTACGCCGCTGCTGGATCCAACCCTTTCAACACGCAATGTACCCAACGACCCTCCAACCTCCCCGGCAACCCAGCGCGTAATCAAGTCGCCGCTGGTGGTCTCAAATCACCATCCTCGTGGACCGAGTGGCGGCGCTTCCCTTCTGTTCTTCACGCCTAAACCTTGTCTCTACGCATTCTTTGCACTCGCTTGTCCCTTCTCGGCGACCTGCACACTCATCTTCGTGGCCACTAGCGCGCCAGCGAGCTCAAAACCCTTTTTTTTCATTCTCGTGCCATAATCTCAAGGCGAAGAGACGAAATTAAACTTGACTTGGCTTTACTTTCGATTTCGCGGGAGGCCCCGGCGAAAGGATAGGTCGCCGTGTGCCGCACGTGGATCCTCGCCCTTCGCTCACGCTTATGTTGTTCGGACTCGGAAATGAAACGAAATCATTCTCTAGATGAACGCCCCAAAGCTCGCCCGAGCCAGCCGTTGACTAAGTGTATTCGCTGCAATTGCGGTACTTGACGAAGATTCTGGAACGTCACAAGCGCGCGTCGGCAGTACACGATACCTACCCCTTTTTCGCACAACGCCACCGATCCATCGATCGTCTGTGCAGTGAACCATAACAGTTCGATCTTGCTCTGGTACTAATTTCCCGCAAGACCTTCAGTTGTCCTGCTATATCCTCATCAATATTCCATCCAGCCGAATACCGACCCCGTGCCGGACCCGAGTCTAATGGTTTTCGGACTGCCTCACGACGACAGTCTGTGCGCATCTATACTGCATAAAGTACACCTCAACTTTCAAGCGATATTCTTGGATAGTTGGTACCTGATTTAATTTGGCCGCCACACGACAGTGGCGTACCTCGCAAGATCACCCTCGAATTAGAGGCATCCTCCTAGTGTGCGTACATATCCCTCAAATTATTCTGGACTGCTCTAGCTCCTGTCCATGAGCTTCGTACTCGATTACTATCTCAACTGCTTTCTAGATTACCTTCGGGCTCGATCTCGGGCTTGGAGTCGGCCTCAATTTCTCTACGTTTCTTCTCCCCACGCGGCTCTGGAACCTGGAACAGCGCAGTTAAGCTTTGCATTTTAGGATTTCATGGTTCAAAGTACGTTCCTAGTTCCGCTGTTCCTTTCGAGACGCTACATGCTCCATTCTGGATAACCACACTCCTTCACTTGTGGCAACAGCTTACAGTAAAGAAACCTCCTGTTCTGCGGCGTCTGACTTGGCTTTTTGGATTATTTTAGTCTATCTGTGTTCCTTGTCTTTAAAACTTTATTCATCCCAACAACCGGTTGTTTTCTGCGTTCTCATCTTTCGAACCGTATTGCCTGCTGCCTGCCTTGTTCAATATCCTGTAATTGTAAATACTTGCTAACGTCTTACGTTGCTTTAGATTGACCTCAACGTTCCCCCGCGCGAATCACACCTAGCGTCCCCAGCAGCTTCAAATTAAAGGAATTGCATGTGACCGCCGCATCCTCGCTAATACAACAACGCTGCCACAGCATCAGGAAAGTCAGAAAACCTGATGCGGTTGCACAACACTCCGTCAGCGCGCATGGCCGCGACGTAGAACGTCCTCTGTGGAGTTCATTCTTCCGCGGAGCCGAGCGCGGTAACCTATTCCGACTTCCCGTCCACATTCACAGAATACTTACATCGCAGAAGCTTGAGCTGGCCCGGCGAAATTTTTAAAAAGCGGCGTCGATCCCGTCCCACTCTCGAGCAACTAGTGCGTAATAGACTTCAGCTACTCGCCCAGTCGTTTCTAGCTTATTCCGCCCGCAGTCTGCGCAGGTGTCGAAATTTGGTCAAAGATTTAGACCCCGAGTAGAGCGATATTTGGCGACTCTAGCATTCGGAAGAATGTGGAGAAAGGCGGACATGGTGGATAGCGCATCGCTGTGTTGAATGGACTGGTTATGGTTGAATTCGAAGCCGTCGATCCCATTCCCACGTAAATGGTGCGAAAGAAATTCCAAGTTCTTGATTTCTTCTCAATGCTGAGAATGATAACTTAATTTACAGGAGTTAAAACGCAGGTGGCCTTGAGATCTATTCTCAAGAAATTCATTCGAATGCGTTGCGAATGAGAAAAGTACACTTACCCAACAATCAAGTGACGGTTTGCCGTAAGATCGGCGGAGTCAATGTCATGGTCGGCGTCCCGATGTCGTCTCGTTCCCATTCCTTTTCATACTTCACGGATGTCAATGAGCGTTGGAGGGTTGCGACCTCCTGCGATACTGAAGATGGTGAGGGTCTTTCTCATTTGGTCCAAACAAACGTTAACGCCGACCGTGTCATCGACGATGTAGTCATCAAGGCTGTCTTTGAGCCTTCTACGGCGTGCAGTCATTCCAGCCAAATCTGTTCCCCTGGCAAAATTTGGGTGTCCGTTCGCAAGCTCCAGCTCCGATGCACGCATATATAAACTTTCAAACCGCCCATTTCAGCTTTTAGATCCTCCAGATGATGATGTGCTTGGTCACGTCTCGCTCCCCCATGGTGAAACTGTTTCCACCCTCAGGCTTGTCTCCCTTCCGACATCACCGACCGCGGAGAACACTGAGTGCAAGTGCATCCTATATGAAGAGACCAAAAATGCTCTAGACGTCAGCGCCTTCCCGTCGGAACTTATACCCACTCCATCCGACCCCAACATGTACACGATGCGGCCTAGCGCCATCTCTGGGATTGGTGCTTTCGCCAGTCGAGACATCAAGATTGGGGAAGACATTATCGCTGAACGCCCTTTTCTCATGTTTCCCGCCGAGACACCCAGAAGTATACCGGCTGAAGACTACCAAAAGATGGCTCAGTTCATTTATTTTGCCGTCGGAAACGTCATCCGGGAATATCTACCACTGCCCGAGCGACCCGAGTTTTTCGACCTTTTAGATCGCAGCTCTCAATCTGCGGTGTTCCAGCGGAACACGAGTTGGGTGACGGACCCCTTGCCCGGCGGTTACGAGGGAGGATATGGTGTTATTTGCCGAAACATCTCGCGCATAAATCACAGGTGGGAGATTTGCACCAGCTAGAACAATCTCGTAACAATTGTTTACAGCTGCGAACCAAATGTAATTCAACGCTGGGACCCCGGCTCCCTGATCCTGTCTGTTCGAGCATTATCACACATCCACAAAGGCGAAGAACTACTCCGCTATTACCTCGACCCAACTATTGCTCCTCGCCCAAAGCGCATAGAAAGGCTGGCCGATATCTACGATTTCGAGTGCTCTTGCCCTTCATGCTCTCTTCCTCCCGACAAATCATTGCAGAGCGATCTCAATCGATATCTATTGCACAAGGAGCTCGAAAAACGTTGGGCAAGCAGCTGGGACTTCGAGTCCGAGTATTCCGCGTGGTTGAATGATCAGTCACTCCCAGATGATCATATCGTCAAACATAGCACAGAAATCATCCGTCTAATGGATCAAGAGCGTGTTGGGGAAACTCGTTTGAGGATGTTCCATTACACGAGACTCATGAGAGCTTATTCGGCATTGGGCGACAAGGAAAATACCCGGCGGTGGGCAAGGAGAATAGTCCCGATTATGGAACCTGGGTTGTCTGAATTGCGACAATGGGCAGTTCGCTGGGCTGTAGATCCCGAGATCTACGAAGAAAGACGGGTGGGACCCAATGCTGGGGAGGTGGATTCCGGGTCCTGAATTATACCGACACGACGTTAAAACAGTCTTATACTAAACAATCCCGCGTCTCAGTCTCCGCAGCGTAGATCATGTGTGAACTTGATTGAGTGCAGTACCTTCCCCTAGCTAACAGAAATTCAAGTTATCATTTGCGCACTGGAAACATGGATTTTGTTCAAAATCTCTCCGATAAGCTACTTCCACTTCCAGACGTAATATAACACTAAGCCTCCAAGCTGTAGCCTATTCAACCAACCGAGCCGACGTGTAAGACGAAACCCTATCGGGAGGATGAAGAGACTGAAAAGAATCTTTGAATTCAGCAATTCGGCAAGAAAAATTCTGGAGATCTGTATGACAGGGAAGCGCAGATTCAGCGCGAAATTTCGGGCTTTCGATGACTGCAGAAATATCACTAAGTTTGAGAATAACAAAATCAACTGGCCCTTCAAACCCATTTCTTCAACGCTGAAGGTTCCAGGCCTGGAAATGGCACACCGTATTGTTGGAGGCGCCATTTCGCTTCGTCCGCCAGTTCTTGATGGCCATGCTTCTCCGCATATTGCCACACATCCATCGGATGAGTTGGAATACACTCTCTGTGGAGCAGCCAATAATCTGAAACGAAACAAGACTATCGGACAACGGAACACACCTCATCCTGGTCCTCACCGCAGGCAGCGCGGAATACACCTCATATTTCTCTACAGTTTCCGCGAGTGCCGCGAGCAGGCGGAAATTCACGCGCTGGAGATCCGGCTGCGGCTGTGGGTACATGTACTGAAACAAGAGATCAAGCACAGCAGCTGTCTCGGGGTCCTGCAGCTGGATTTCATCTTTGTCGGCGTCGCTGGGCTGCGTCGTCTCCGCCGCTGCAGCAAAGGCGCCGGAATGGGCCGCCAGATTCTTGCGATGGACCTTGAAGGCCACATTATCCGACGACCTGAATGTGAGATCCCCGGTAGGGTCATTAACTATCGAGGCCACGTCAGTGAGTCCATTACCAGCGGAAGTAACGAATGTAGCTCACAGCGCTGTGATGTGGTCGGCATTAGCGATCGGACTCCCAAAGGGTGGGTGAGCGAATAATGAGTAGGTGCAAGATCCACAAATTTCTTCGCTGGTTGCTGTTGTCGGAGACTCGGAGTACAAGGCGAGTACCAGCGCCTAAGTGCGAGTAACCTGGGAACGGCGAGGCGTGACAGACTGCCGTACTAAGCGCTGAGCGCTGAGGAGTTGGCGTCTTCCCGAAAATAAGTACTTATACTACTTATCGCACAACGCGACTCTCTTGGAGAGGAAGCCCGCATCTCGTGGAGGTTGTTTGGCGGGGCTGGTGAAAGGAAATGAGAGACTGACCAGGTCAAGATTGAGGTGAAGCTACCGTGAAATTTTGGAAGTCTATGGAAAGCCAGAGCACCACGCTTTGAAACAACTGATTGTATCAACTGCCGAGTGATGGCCGACTGTTCCCGAAAGCGGACGTAAGGTTAAACTGCACATATTGTGTGTTTTTCCAGTCAAAATGACGTGTTAACTCTCCCTAAAATGAACTTGGAGCTTCTCGGCTCGCCCTCCCCTTCTTATAAGTGACAGGCACGTTGTAGCAGGACCTTCTCCCAGATTTTTCAAGAGCGGTGTGTAATGGGAGTTAGAAGGAGCCCGGGGAACCGGCGGGATGTCTACGATATCTCTCACATGCACGCACCAGATTTCGCAAATGTGAAGATGATCAATTTACCTTGTCTTTGAAGATGCCCAAGATGCCCGAAATGCCCGAGCATCCTAGAGCAACGTTGTAGACCACAAAACTACAATCAGTAAACATATAAAAATCAGATTCACTGATCTTCTGCATGTATCAGGAGGTTTCAATCTCAAAATTGGTGGTTCTTTCCCTCTGTCTCCCAGAAATATTTTCTGGGCTTGGCGGCGTGGTGTCAAGATACCTATATACAGTATACTGAAATAACGCCCCCAGAACGCACATTTCTTTGAAGCCTTTCCCTCCGAGATCACTACAGTATGTAGCACATTTAAATATGGAGTTTTGGCTTCCAAGCAGTGGCTTAGAACTTGAAAGCTTTGAACGTTCAACATTGACACAATTGACATGAAGTCGTAATGTTCTGGTTCCAGCTTCAAAGCTTCAATTGGGAATCACAGATGTAAATCTATATACCAAATCCTCTTCAAACAGCAAACTTTACAGAGGCTCCTATTCCTTGCGAAGTTCCATTTCAGACCTCCCACAGCCGTCGCAAACTCAAGGACTGCTGCAGAGGGTAAGTTTGTTCCCGCTCTTGGACTTGCCGGTATTTGGTAGTGGTGTTACAAAACGGTTTTTATGCTCCGCAATGGCTGAGCATGCATCAATAGTGTTGAGAGTGAAAGAATCACCTCCCACTTTCACCGCATAATGGCGGCGATCATGCCGGAACTGATAACATCAATTGTTTCAAAGCGTGGTGCTCTGGCTTTCCATAGAAGTCTGATGGTCACGGCGTAAAGAATATTCGGGAGTTTCCGCCGATGGCTTTGCTAAACTCTGTCCATTATGATTCAACTCCATTTTCCAGGCTAGCCCTGGACCCGCGAACTCGAAGAATCTAGCTCGGACGAGAGCTTGTCCTGACCCTCTACGTTCTCCGCGCAGATTCAACACGCACTGTGAGTCAGGAATCGGGCCAAATTCGGGCCATGGGGAAGATAGTCGCCTATCCCCTCTCTGCATGCCTTTTCGATCCCGGCTGTTCAATTAGCGAGTAACCTATCATGAATACATTATATAAAGTCACCCCATGATTTTTGTGGTCCAGTTTCATCAGAGTTTAATCGACGGCGAACCTCGCCTACACCGGCTTTTCCGACATCCGCACTATTGTAAGATATAAAAAGATTTACGCAGCATCCCATTGCTCGATGCTGTCTATAGAAAGCTGTGGGTGACCGAGATGACTACCATCTTTGCACCCAGCCCAGTTATCGAGAACCAATCACTCCCGATGCATTAGTACCTGTCGAGATCTCCTACTATTCTGGCGACTCTTCCATCTCCTCGTCGAAATTTTTCTCCGTACCTTCTTGGCTGAAAAATCTGAGGATTTTGGGTGCACAGAAGACCTAGGCGTTGACTGACGCTCAAATCGTGGCAACTAGGATTGATATCGGCTCTCAGGCGTAGATGACAAAAATTTCACAGGCCACTGTCATGCGGGTGCGTACATGAGAACCAATGTTTGCATCCGGATTCCGGGGCGCCTAGATTGGAAGTTTTGAAAGGTTAATGTAGGTTAATGATGCAACTGTTCCCCAACCTTCGCCTCGTCTTTTCTTTCATTCGAATCCTGAGCTGGACGCTATCAGGTGGAACACAATCTATTCGGACCCGTTATAATGTTGATTGTTTCATTAAAACGTTAACCCGATGCAGTCGTATTAGTCCGTTTACACGATTCGTGGGACGTGCAGATTTACGAAAATGAAACTGGTAAAAATAACCCAGTATTCATGCGCTATTCATAGGATCTACCGATTTTCTCATCGTTGGTTCTTTTCCCTGCCTGCCGTGCGAAGGACATTCAGGTATATCGAATCCCGACCGGCCATTCACGAATTACCTCTCAATGTTAGAGAGTTCGTGTAGACTTGGCACGTCATTTAAACGTCATCTACCCTTGATTTCTTTCAGAGAATCTTCTTGGCCAAGCACTGTTTCGGTTCCGATCTACTACTAAAACCATGCCCACGCCTGTTGGAGCGTCAAGCCACCAACTCGGCGGTATGCGAGATACGATGGCTCTGTGTATACCCCGTCGGCAGTACCGGTAAATATACTCTTCCGGTTTTCAGTCAACAAAAAAAGTAAATATATGCCATTGTCTTGGCTGTACCCACGGCATGCATGGGGTACATTTTAGGACGCGGAAATAGAGAGCTTCAACGCTCTCATCCTCACACAATACATTAATACTATCTCGCGCGTATCCGGGCTACTTCTCTAAACCATTAAGCTTCCCCCTTTGGGCTTCATACACCCAGGACGTCAGAGTTTTCGCATGTTGCCGGCGTCCAAAGACACATTCCAAATTATTGGGATGTCGGTGTCTTTGATGTTATCGAATCGCATGCTGTAGGAAGAGTTCAAAGCTCTTCTTTAACAACCGGGAGGTAAGACCCGGAGCGGAGGTCTCATCTCAGACAACGGATCTTATCCTTTTATGCGCCGTCGGGTTTGGCAATGCCACTGCTCGGTAAGATCTGTATTATCTCGCTCTCGCTGCCGGATGCTGAGAATTGGGCTGGTTGGGAAGATATAAAAGGGCTCGCGCAATCGGTCAAGACCAGTAGACAATCGAGTCTCTCCTGTGTCTAGTCATGTTCCTGAAGCATCTCTTCGCCGCCCTCGTCTCTCTTGCAACGATCCGCGGTGTTTGTGGTCAGAATTGGCTCGAATCATGACCCCCCTCCTCGTATACTCAACTTTGAACAGGTGCTTCCGCCCCGAAGCGAAGAGCGACATGTGCAGGCGGGCAGACCGTGAAAAATGCGGCCTGTTGTGCATGGTTCCCTGTGCTTGACGACATCATTGAAAACTTTTTCGACAACGAATGCGGCGATGACGTGCGCTATGGTTCCATTGAACAGACTGAATTTGATTTGTATTTACCAGGCCCATGCTGCCCTACGCCTAAGTTTCCACGATGCAATCGGTTTCTCTCCTTCGAAAGGTGGAGGAGGCGCGGACGGGTCCATTATTGTTTTCAATAACACTGAGCTTGCATTCCACGCCAATACGGGTCTCGATGATCCAGTGCGTTCAGTTTCGGATTTTCAACATTGATCACTCAATTCAAATTTGATAGGTCACTACTGAGCTCCAATTCATTAAGGCGCACAACGTGACACCAGGTACAGTGCTTGGTTTTTCCTCGTAACGGCTTCCACACTGAATGCATCCCCCTCGTCCTGCAGGAGACTTTATTCAGTTCGCGGCAGGTAACTCGAACGATTTTCGCCTGTGCTTCTCAATTAACTACAAGCACGTCAGCGGTCTCTATTAGCTTGTGTGCTGGTGCGTTTGATATCTTCTATGCAGACGCTGCAACAGTCCTCACTAGTACCTCGTGTGTTGTAGGTGCTCCTCGGGTCGGATTCATGATGGGACGTCCGATGCCGACCGCTCCTGCTCCGGGTCCTGACGGTTTGGTGCCTGAACCGTTCGGTACGTCCTTTTTATTTGTTATGGCGAGTTGAACTGATAATTTATCTAGACAACGTCGACGTTATACTCGCTCGCTTTGCCGATGTCGGCTTCTCCCCCGCCGAGGTTGTCGCTCTCTTGGCCAGTCATTCCATTGCCGGAGCGGATGACGTAGATCCAACCGTGGGCAATTATCGATCAGAAACCTTAATTTCGCAAACAAACCCTTAACAGATCCCTGGGACGCCGTTCGATTCAACGCCTGCCATATTCGATACTCAGCTGTTCATCGAAGTTCAACTGAGAGGCACCCAGTTCCCTGGGTGAGTCTTCGAGTTCCATTCACCAATTGTTATTGTTCACGGCCGAATATACAGCCACCAACCCGGCCAAGGAGAAGTAATGTCTGCTGTGGCAGGTGAGCTGCGACTGCAGTCCGATCACTTGGTCTGTATTGCTTTAGTTATATTTCTTAAACTCTCAGCTGATGTATACAACAGCTCGCCCGCGACTCTGCAACGTCGTGTGACTGGCAGTCCTTGGCCGGTAAGACCGTGTGCACCGAACCTAAGACTTGATTGGCACTAATACTTCGATAGGGAATCAGGCCGCTATGGGTTCGGCGTTCGCAAAGGCTTTCAACAAGATGGGACTTATTGGGCACAATCCGGCGAATCTCATCGATTGCTCCGATGTCATTCCCGTTCCGCCTCCCCTCCCAGCCAATTCTGGTCCCCACCTGCCCGCCGGACAGAGTATGAACGACATAGAGCAAGCTGTGGGTATTTGGGGCTACGGTCGGCAATTTATTGACAGGAATATATTTGATAGTGCGCTACCTCTCCGTTCCCGACTTTCACAGCTCAGCCGGGACCCGCGACTACTGTTCCTGCGATGTAGGTCCCTCCCACTGGTTAAACCGACCGTAGCTCTTACTCTTTCTCAGTCCGCAGGCCTAACTTATCTCTTTCTCTGGTGTTCGAGTTCAACGTCTCTGCTTGTATGTATCCTCTGTGTGTTGTGTCAGAAATGCGAAATTTCTCAGCGAGAATCGCTATCAATAACACGTTCTGCTAAACGTCGAATACTCGTAAGCCGACTCGCGCGCGGTGAATAGCGTGGGATCAAGAAATAACCTCCGACAAGGTAACTCAGGATTCGGGCTGAGCGGAGAGCTGACAGGCGCGGGCTCCCAAGCTCGACTTGACCCGGTTATGCGAGCCAACATCAGAATGCAACTCATGCAAAGAGTCCTGAATGAAAACACTGAAAGTTCTGAGCCCACGCGCATCAACCGTGTACTTGGAAGTGAGGATGGGAGAACCGAATGGGGTCTTCTTCACCACAACCAAAATCGCTGAGGATGGACTCGCATGTGCGACTATGTTAAATGCAAGAAAGGCACTAATTGCTCGTTTTTTGGTTCTGAAAAGGGAGGATGGTCATTATCAAAAAAAGACCGTGAGCGATACCCACAAGGAAAAATAAAGATAACACAGAAATAACTGCTCAAGCGATGCGGTACCGTATGCCGCAAACAGAATCGCGGCAAGGATGTCTAGGGAGGAAGCCACGAAGAGATGGTCCGGCGTACAAGCAAACTCTAGAAGCAGCACATATAACCTGGCGCAGATCGCGAAGTTGGCTACCGCGTCGAACACAAACATGGTCTCAACACCGAGATGATGAAACCGGGCCGAGAAGACTGACGAAAATATGCAACGAGTAAGAAAACTTCCAGCATAAAAAGCATGCAGCTGAATTCACAACGCAACCAGGAGGTAGCTAGAATGTTTGGTCAGATGCACTATGCACTCGATCTCAGTGATAACAAATACGCACAGGTCGCCCACATCCACCGCCATGGCTGACTGCACTTTGAGCTGGTCAATACAGCAGCGAAAGGGGTAGAAGATTGTAGATATAGAACTTGAAGGCGTTGCACAATTTAAAGCACTACTGTACCAAGTTGTAGGGGAGCAACCGTCACGGTCACGGGCTGCTGGTTGCGTTGCCTTTTTCCCCAGGGTCAAAAAGTTCTCAGGGCCAAATTTTTAGCTAACATTGTAGAGAAACCATGAAAACGGACCTGTGGACCTGCATTCCAATCCCGTGAAGTTAACTTCGATCCTTCACAAGGTTAGAAAAAATGTTGTGGTTGCCTGCTCAGGCAACGGTCACGCTCACGGTCGAGTCTGTTGCTTGAAAAAAAAGGCAACGGCCTTGTCACGGTGCTCTGGCCGTTGCTCCCCTACAACTTGATACAGTAGTGCGTTTGGCTGCCGTGAACTCTTGCCGCGCCACAACTGCTAGAGATCCACATTGATGGAGCCCGCCAATCAGCGCTAATCATAACCCTCATAATATGTCAAAACTGCCATAAGTGCAAACCATGATTTTTGGTTTCAGCTCAAAAGAAGGAAACCCGTGCCACAGTAGCGAAGACTTCTGACCGAAGGATGAAAGAAGCCCTTAGAAGAGGACGTCTTGGCTGCGAGCCCAAAGTAGCCTCCAATCAAACGTATAAATCCAAATTCTTGAAAAGGAAACATCATGATGTCAGTAACCTTCTTTTTCAACCTTCTTCCAAGTACACCTGCTGCGTCGGTTCCAGCTCGTTTGAGCACTG
The DNA here is from genome assembly GCA_029204075.1 of Mycena capillaripes. NCBI lineage: Eukaryota > Fungi > Basidiomycota > Agaricomycetes > Agaricales > Mycenaceae > Mycena > Mycena capillaripes. Next base: position 2,219,884 of record JARHKZ010000017.1, read on the forward strand.
CTGCGATCTGAGGTCAGAGTTGCAAGCGCTTACGTTGTCAAGATAGTCTATTAGACAGGTTGTGCAAAGCCGCACAGAGCCGCATGCGGCTTTTGGTCAGTGTGCAAAGCTGCGCAGGAAAATTTTAATTGGGTGTTCAAACAGCATAGATTTCAATAGAATGCATTGCATTCAAGTGTATGAAACCCTCTGAGCCAGATCAGCTATCTGGAGTCCACTGAACCTGGCCAAAATGCAGCCTAAGTGCAACCATCAACCTCTAGTGTCACGTCAAAATACGGCATTCTTGTGCTTTTCTCAGGGTGAAATTGAACTATACCGTAGATGCAGAAATGTTGGGTACAGAAGACTAGTTTGAGGAATTAATAATGGCATTTAACTCGCACGGAACATAAATCCCGTGCGGCTTTGCCCAACCTGTCTATTAGCCAGGACGTCCGGATGGTCAGGACAGGGGAGGAAGATAAATTAAACAGTTGGAACGGCCAGATTACTGTGGGCAAACATAGACATTCATTAGCAGCAGCCGCATTAAGGATTAAGGCCTTAAATTAAGGCTTAAAAATTCTCGCGCAACTTTTCAACCATCAGGCCTTTCTGTCGGCCGAGATGCCCGACGTACCGGGAAAATCAAGACGACAAAGGCGAGATGAGTGGCCGAGAGGGAAAGTTGCAAATAGCTCCTTTACGTGTTCCTGCGATTTGGGTGGACAATATCTAGTACAATACATGGAGTGCAGATGGCTGGGAATCAAGCTCGCTAACCGTGGGAATCTAAGCCCTCCTTAACCCTAGATCAGCCTTAACGATTTTCAAAAGTGCAGTTAATAAGAGCGAACACTGACTGGAGGAGTCAATCCACTGTATGGCGGTAGAAGTGGGCATTCATACATCAACTTCAATGCTGAATGTTGGAAAGATATTGCCCACCGCAGTCCAAGTTGGCGGGGACGGAGAATGACTCGGAAGCCACCAGGCATGTCGTGTGATTGTTATTAGAGCAGAGAGATGACAACCGTAGTGAGTGGGAAATGTCATCGAATCGAACCAAACCGACACGGGACCAATCATGCAAAACCTATACAATGATACATACAGTGGAGCGGCCGTTCAACACAGCACGGCGGCCGCTCAACTCAATTTTACATGACTACACCCAAAGTTTCGGATGATAGTATTATTGCAAAGAAGGACTCAAGAGATTTAAACTCGCTTTTCCAACTCTAGTAATACATCGGAGCAAGAAGTGAGTTGATGAGTATCGAGGGGAACGTTCAAATTAATATTATTTTCAATATAGTAAATCTACGGGCCCATGGCCAGTTCAGGTACACCTGGGTCGGGGCCCAGTTCGGTTTCGACAACCACAGCTCCCTTTGGTCTGTGGATAACCAACACGGCGAGGAAGCAGCAAAACCCCATCACTGCCATCACCTGTCATGATCATCAGGCCGTTGAGCAGTCAGAAGGGTTAACCGCGAAGAAACGTACCCCACTAAACACTGCTGGCCGCCACCAGATGAAGTCGCCCGTAAGAAGCAGACCATCGATTGGAGGTCCTATCGAGCCGACCCGGCAGCTTAGCAACGCGATTCAGCAAAATAAACATGACACGTACCAATAAGAATGCCGACGCCTGTTTATGATATCAGACACGCGGACGGCGGGAAGAGCAGCAAGGCAGACTTACCGCTGACGGCGATCGCGACACCCAGGCGAGTTCTAAAAGATAATTTCGACTCAGGTCTAGCCAAAAAAAAAAAAAAAAAAGAAGTTGGCCCACCCTAGCTCAGACATATCGTCTGTGAGGGAGGCGAAAAGCGGCCCCATCAAAGTAGCAACTACACCCAGTAAGGTCGATGGAGCAGAAGCCAGGAGGATGAATATGCACTCACTGGTACCCGCGCAAAAACCATACAGTACGCCAATTGTTAATACACTCGCGACATTGTGGATAGCAACCATTGCGAAGATGAGGACGGAACCGACGCCCGATCCAAGAGTGAGCATCAGTTTGACTCCCACACGATGCGAGAGAAATCCGGGCACGAGGCGACCGAAAAAACTCGAGGCGTTCATGATACACAGCTGGTTAATCAGGAAGTTCATTTAGCATTAGCTATGCGGAGAAAATACTACGCACAGCAGAAAATGCCACTGTTGGCTCAATGCCGTGTTCAATGGCATCAAGCTGGAGGTAGAACAAAGAGTAATAGAAGCCGGTCGTGAATATTGTTACCCTGAAGCGTGTGAGGGAGTCTCACAAGTACAGCAAGGAAACTTACCCTAACGTAGCGATTACATATACTTTATCGCGCGCGCATTTCCGGAGAGCTTGAGAGAAATGCAACGGCTGCTTTGAGGGGGCAAGCCGGGTGCGCAACAGTAAGCACGCAATGACCAACAGCCCACTGACGAGTCCTGCACTCGCTCGAACAGAGTCACCGAATCCAAGGCGGTCGTTGTTAAGGAGATGGTTTAACATCACAGGCCACTGAAAACAAAGAATCGAATTAGAGATGAAAACAATAGGATGTATGGCAAGATAGCTCACAATGACCGCTCCCAGAGATGAGCCGGATGCTACAATTGTCATAGCAAGCGCCCTTCTCTTCACGAAGTGGTGTGATACTACAGCCACACACGGAACGTAGGTCATCCCAGCGCCAATTCCGTGGGCAACTCCTTGGGCGAGGAAGACCTATTGACATAAATCAAGGAGACAATTCACTGGGATGTTGGTCACCTGATAGTATCCATTGGGCCGTGCGAGCGATAGCATGAAGAGGGATAGCGAGATGAGGAACGATCCGCCGTATACCAAGTAGTAGCTGAAAGAGATGAGGCAAGACGAGGCGACGACAAATATCTTCTTACAAATATCCACGGTCGTGAAGTCGCCCAGAGATAAATCCACCCGACAGGACAATGAATATGTTGAGGCTCCCAATCCAGCTATGAGACAAGACCGTCATCACGAGGGAGATATTGGATCGATCTTAGATAACATACGAAATCGCGGAGGGTGAAGAGTGAGGAAGAAATGTGCGGACATAAAAGTCTGACTTGCTCATGAGCTGGTTCTATCGAAATTTGAAGGAAAGGTACCTTGATATACCCCAAACGAGCTGGCGTATCTATGGCAAATTTCTAGCCCATCTTTTCTGCAAGTTTGGGAAGCTGACGCACCCAAATCCGCAGAACATAATCAGAAACCTCGAGACGGCGTCAGCAAATGCAAAGAAAAGGAGGAGACAAAGCCATACGAGCCAGCAACGGTGGCCCAGGCCTGAACGCCACCATCTGGGATGACAACCACGGAAGTGGCGGGAGCATTGGCGGGCGTAACCGATTCCTTAGATCGCTTCTCTCCAGGACTTTCTGCGGTGGGGTAGCCCGCAGACGACATTAGTGAGGGGAGGAGGAGGAGGAGGAAAGGAGAGGGAAACAGGGATGCAATCTCATAGTTTCTCGCGCTCCGAGGGTGTAAAAGGAAGAACAGATTGAAGCCGCGGAGATGTCGAGAGTTGCCGCATGCAGCCATATGTCGTTGATGATGTTCCCACGTGTACACCTCCCTGCCCTTTGGGCATAGCGCTCATAGATCTGCACTAGATCCATCGACCATTCTCGGGCCCACTCGAATAAAGTAATAAAGAGGTGAAAGTCAAAGTCCGACTCGAAGAATAACTTGTGCACGTGCACCCCTAATAGGACTTCATCGGCACCGGTTGAACATTATCCAACTGACATCTCTGACAATGACATCTGCGCGACCCTTTTGCAACCCGTCTGCACGCCTTCTGTCTTTCGAGCCTGAGTCGCCATCTCGTTGGTCTCAAACCGTAATTTGATTGACCTCTCGTGGGCCGGACGGCTTGACATTTTTCTCTTTTTTTTTTGACTCCTCAAAACTTGATGAATAATCCATGTGGCTATACGCAATCCGGCTCATCGTGAAGCGCACTAGGTCCGACACACACGTTTCATTGCAATTTCCACGTGTTCGAAATACCGGTCGCCGACTCTCATTTCTCATTTTTGAACCTACCCTATCTGCCACTGGTCTTCAACGTCGCATTCACTTGATCCGATTTGAGAGCGGCCGCCCATACTCACAGGGAAAAACGCTAATCGTTTCGGAGCCTTTCGGTTAAACCTCTATGATTAGATAAGGTTCATTTACAAATAAGCGAACGGCGCCCTATATCCGCGGCACATATACCGTTACCCTGAAGAAGAAGAATGAATTCCTCTGCTTTCCGCACACGGTGCTGCAACATTCTGGATTTTTCTTTTCAAGTACTGGTACAGTCCGCCTTTGAACTCATGGAATGAACCGTGTCTCTATGTGAATCTAAATTTTCAACGTGACGCTCTCCTTAACGTGAACTCTACGGCGCGAAAAATTACAGCGGGGATATCGGTGACCTTAAAATCATCTGCGACACTGTGCATCCCGGTCTGAATCGACTGCCGAAATTATGGAGCGCCCATACCTCCTAGAAGAAACATTGGAAGCGATCCCTCGTGCCCTTTTTCATCAACTGGATGCTCTTTGCCTCTGGGCCGGGGAATCTGAATGGGTAACCTTAAATTCGAGACTGTACTTTCGACTTTATGTTGAAAGGGGGGAGGGGGTGGAGAAGGAAACAGTCCTCGGTTGACTTTCCACCCCGTCCGTCCTTCCTGTTTATCGAGCAACATCATTCGCATGGAGCTCATCGAGTTGAACTAAATTCTTTTCCGAACAGAAAACCAAACAGTTACAGCCGTTAGGTTATCCACCTTGTCGAGTTATTCTTGTCGACCGAGGACATCAATCTCGCGAAATATGGTGGATTTTGCTGTCCAGTCTAGGCACCAGATCCTGACCGCTATCTAATCGCCCGGAAATACTGAACGATAGTCGATTGTTCAACCTCTTTTTGTTCCGTATGGCGCTGTTTTCAACGTGACGTTCAAAAATTGCGAAAGAAATGTCGGTCGCTTTCAACTCATCCAAAATTCCTTCCCCGATATTGACCTGGCTCTGTGACTCAGTGTGAGGATGGTCGACGTTTAAATTGCCAAATGGAGACAATTCCGAGGCGGTTCCGAGCCAAGAAAATGACAAGAGATGGGTAGAGTTATACATAGTTTCTTTCCCGGCATCATCCTCTCCTCCGCGGCCCATCCGCGGCCCAAAACCTCGTACCTTGAAATTTCTTCTTCCGCGAAAAATGCAACGCATCCCCATGTGAATTCACTTGGCAAGTGAATTGTTAAACTCTATTGGCCAGAAATACTGAAACCCGCAACGTATTACTTCCTTCAAGTTTCGAGTCTACAGCGAGAAAATTAAAAATTCTACCTCCGGGGTCTCCATGCGACGGATCGGCCGGCCAGCAAAACACATCCTTTGCCCAGAGAGCTTAGATGATTAGGTAGCCAATACAAATACCTCCCTTTAGGTGTTCAACGTTCAACTCTCCCAGCTTTTTTTTTTTGCTCCCTCCCTTGCAAATTGAGCCATCAGCGAGGGCTGGCGGTAGCCAAGAATTATGTCGGTGTGTTGGATATTAATGATGCAGCTCGGCCTTCGGGCATCTGATTAGTAAGATTAGTAATATGGACAGTTCAAGTAGATACACGTAGAATATTCTAGATACATATATTGTAGTATATAAGCTAGCATTACAATCCTGCTAGAGCATCTGTTTTGCTCTAAAGCAGTCTTCTCACCAACAGTGCTATTGCAAACTTACTCTACCTCTACCTCTAATATTGCCCTCCCCTCTTTTACTCCAACACGGTGCCCTTGAAATGTTCCTCTTCTTCCGCGAGACGGCACATCTCCATGTGGAGGATTCACGCTCAATTTAAAGTGCTAAACAAGTTAATTGAACGTAATGATGTCGTATCTGTCACGTACAAACTCGTTTCACTTTCTTCACTCTACCACCACAACCTCCCCTACCATCACGAACGTCTTCGAGATCCTGTTTTATGCAATTGAGGGGCTTGACTGGCCATTCAAGCCTTTGACTTGTCCTCAGGATGATGGAATATGGGTTTTAATACTTCTAAAAATCTTGAGGCTATATTTTTAGGCTCCTATGGATACCAGCGTATCTCCAGCTTCAGCTGGATGCATGACCTATCCTACGAAGCCTCGCAGCAATAGCTGAGCTTGAGCAAAGGCTAATATTGGGCTAATCGATTGGCACCGGTGGTACAAACGTCAAGGAAGAATTGGGAAAGAATTTCTGGCGTTCGCTGGGCGGGGGTCCGGGAGGGCTCTTTTGAGGACTTGCGATATCCCAACAATGCAGAATGCATCGTTGTGCAGGGGGTTTGCCAGGCCCCATTCAGATTCAGGCCGTGTTCCGTCGGCTCTTCTGAGAGACTGCCAATCCGTGAGTATTAAACTTGACTGAGTGGCCTCATGTCTGACATCATTGCAATCTTTTTTCTTCTTGTCCACCATGTCCTTCGCCTCTCTCACAGTTCACTATCGTCAGTCAATTCATTCCCTTCACTGTAATCACTCACCGCCATAATTCAACTCACATATTTCATTCAGGTCTGGCCTATGGACTCTGCCTTATCCTTTTTATCAGGGTAGTCACGCTCACCAACCTTATCCAATTTGTATACAGCGGCTTGGATGGCCGAGGTATGACTCCGTTCAAGATGCCACAGGATTTGAGGTCATTAGTTTTCGCCGTTCAGTAACCTTCAAGATAATCCATATCTTGGCTACCTGGCTACGCCTTGTTTACGGCGGGGACAATGCACGGCATGTGGGTCTCTCATGTTGCCGTTGCGTTACCCCTTTGAAATAAATCAATTCAGGCTCTCATACACCGGCCGCACGAACCCCAACGAATCCTCTCGCGTGTGAAGGGACAGTACTACTACTACCACACCCTCATGCTCCACATCGGCATATGGATCATGCTTCGTGCGTACAGTACAGTGTTCCACCGGTCAATGAAACAGTAAAACGGCGGGCCTGATATCTACAATTTCCTTCTTTTTCTGGAAACTCTGAAGAATCCAAACATGTTTTATACCATGTAACTAGGTCCACTCAAATTTTCAGATTAATTGAGCCAGACATGAGTCAGTACCAGCCGAAATTCACTGTTTCAGTGACTAGTGGATCAAATTCTCTGCCAAATAAAGATTTGATCTCAAGCCATTTCTCCTCTCCTGGACCAGTTATCAAGTACTGGAATTGGCAGAAGGTGTTTTTATGTATTGTACTCAAGTATTATCCACAATTGAGCCAGGCACCATCAGGGAACAGCTCACAATGGAGTGTTTCATTGACTAGTGGTGTTTCATTGACCGGTGGAACACTGTAGCTTGGTTTATTTTCCGCGGGCAAGATTAACTGGCCGGAAATTTTCAGTACTCTCGTGGATCAAGACCATTACTAACTACCCCGCGCGTCTCGTCTGCGCTCCTTCAATGTTCTTCACCGAAATTAGATGCATCCTAGTTGGGATGGACACAGTCCTAACTATTGCCATTACCATCGCCTGTGCGTCTTTTTGTCGCACCCATCTTCACAGCTCGTGCATATAGGTTAAATCATTTCATGCAGTATACTGCCTGATGCGCGCCTTCCGTCGTCGCCGTGGAGCTTCACGAGGGCGATATGGTAAAAAACCCCGTGACCGGGCATACCGCTGGAGCTCCCTATGTGGTGGACCTTGCCAGGGACGTGGGCTCAGAGAAATCTACCAGTATTCACGGGTCACCGTAATCAACGGAAATCCCAACCATGTAATTTTCAAGGTTCGGAGAAATTTAATCTTGGGCTTGGTCCAAAAGATAGGTGCGCGCAATTCTCATGAACGAGATAGGCTCGTTTGAGTTTGAAAGAGGTCAGTTGTTCTGATTACGCTCTGCTGTGATTTTCAACGGACTTGTGGTCTTTTCGCCGAGATTAATCCAATAATATTTCAAACAGACTGTACAAGTAGCTACGAGGCTGCCATCATCTTACTACTTATCTTATGTTCTGTACCATTTCGACCAATTGTTCATCCCACCTTTAATGAAAGAAAAATTATCAGCCATCCGGGACATCGAAAAATCCCAAATTGATGAACAATTGGTCGAAATAGTTACAGTAGTGGGTTATCTTGGGGTTATCGGTCGAGCCTCTCTGTATGCATGTGTGGTCTTAGTAAGCACCCGACCTTTGTGCTATTGGATTCATTGCGCAGCAACATCGCCGGATCTTAGGTTCTTTGGGCTCACTTTACTGTCCGATCGGCCTGATCCCGTTTATTCTCCATGCGGCTCTGGGGCGTGAAAGGAACCGTTTACCTTACCCGATCTCCCGAACGATGTGACCCCAGAGATGAAAGCAGTTAAACAGGCCTCCACAGCGGATATATCGAGTGCTGCTGTGCTTGTCGATATTGTTGGGACCTCCAGCGTTCGCTCAAGGGTCCCAGTCAAGGATTTCTCGTGCTAATTCTTTCCCCTGCTCCAAGGAGATGCTTGTTCCTCCCGTTTGGCGAAAGTCGCCAGTTGTACGTACTGTGGCTCCCTACTTCAAAGAAATCCTGAACTGGATTTAATTAAGTACGAATCCTCCTTTGGAGCTCTTGCTCCAGGGTCGTCTCTTTCAGTCTTCCCAGCACGCTCGGGCAGTCGGTGTTGATGGTATTTTTTTCCCACCCGGTAACCAGCTATTGTTGTCATATGACTTCGGTATTGTCCTGAAAATCCCTCGTCAACGCCTGATGCTATCCTTTTGTTGCTAGAGGAGAGGGCTCTAGCGACGTCTCGTTCATTCAGGCCAGTTGCGGTGCTTTCTTTTGTTCTCTTGGCGGCCAAATTCCATTGTTCGGCGTCGATTTCCATATATGGAAGGCGCTGTCAGCTGCCACGAGGTTTGTGCACGAGCACAATGCGGACAAGGACGACGAAAAGAACAATGCGTTGGCCACTCTGACCCTTCTTCCCGTCCTATATAACGAGTACAAAGGATCAAGCTTGTCCCCTCATCCCTGCGTAAAGCCGCTGCCGTTTGTTTCGCTGCGCGATCCACTCACCTCTCTTTTTTTCAAGTTCTCTTTATCGTCCACGCCTCTTACGACCAACGACCGCGATGATGCGCTTCAGCACAGTCCTTCTCCTCCCCCTCCTCGCGATTCCGTATGTCTCCGCCCATGGCTTCGTCCACAAGGTCTGGATCGGCACCGAGACGTTCCTCGGCAACACGCCTAACGCGGAGCCCACCGCGAGCATCGTTCGCCAGATAAACAATGTAGACCCCGTCAAGGGCGCCACCAATCCCGCGGTGAACTGTGGCAATGACGCCCAGCTGGCCGGTGACATCGCCGACGCAAACCCCGGGGACAACATTTCCTTCCTGTGGACGGGCGGGGACCTCAGCTCTGTGCGCCACCACCTCCTTTGCCATGAGACTGGTACTGACCCTTCCTCCAGTGGCCCCATAACACCGGGCCCATGTTGACGTACATGGCGTCTTGTGGCTCGACGGACTGCACGACCTTCGATTCGACGCAAGCCAAATGGTTCAAGATCGCCCAGGTCGGACGCATCCCAGGGGACTCTGACGGATCCTGGTTCCAGAGCCTTATCTGTGCGTGCATGCCGTTTCTCTCAGTCTTTTAGACTCACTCCTCGCAGTCGACACCAACGCCCCCGCCAATGTCACCCTCCCCGCCAACATCGCCCCAGGCGCATACCTCATCCGCCACGAGATCATCGCGCTGCACCTCGCCACCGTCAAAGGTGGTGCCGAGTTCTACCCGTCGTGCTCCCAGATCCGCGTCGGCGGCAGTGGAACGGGCGTCCCGAAGGACAGCGAGCTCGTGAGCCTCCCCGGCGCATACAGTGATACCGACCCGGGCATCCTCGTTCCTGACGTGCGTCTTCTCTCCCTCAATTCTCCTTCTCTCTGCTCACCCGCTTTTTCGTTTGCTGCAGGTCTTCGACTCCCCACCGGCGCCGTACACCTTCCCCGGACCCCCCATCGCCGCGTTTGTCGCCGGCTCTTCCGGCTCAAACTCGGGCTCCAGCTCGACCGCCACGCCCACCGCATCCGCCACCGCGCCCGCTTCCTCCTCCAAGCCCAAGGGCAAGTCCTGCAAGCTCAAACGCGCCCCGACCGCCACGCCTTCCAAGCGTGAGGTCGCGCGCCCGCGGCATATCAGTCGCATCATGCGCGAGCTCGCGCTTTCCCTCGGCGGGAGCGCGCACTGAGTGCATTTTCGTTGGGCAGTTCCCGCGCCGTTATGCACAACTCACGATTCTTACGACTGGCTTTATGTACTGACTGCGTCCCTGGGCGGACGGCTTGTACATGTACCGTGTATTACTTAGCGTACATATTCACGTATTATTAGCTTAGCTGTAGTTGGTGTATCTCTATTTTACTTCGGTACTGGGCATGGACGTTGAATAGAAACGAGTTTTTAATTTTTCCTTCTGTCGTTGTGGACGACTTGACTTTGGATCAAGCAACTGCGGCGGCCCACCCATTCTTTTTACAAAAACTCAACGCATTCCCGCCCCTTCCGCAGGTTTCTCAAACCTTTCCGTATTTTTTCGCCTTATGCACAGCGTTGAGCACAGCTTTGATGGAGATTCTCTCACACCCGGCTGCTATGTCATTTTTCACTGTCATACCTTCACCAAGATGCTGACCCTCTGTTGGCCTTCCGCAGGCTTCCGGTCGGAAGTTGAGGGTAGGACTGCGGACGCAGGCACTTGGCAGGCACTATCATCTACAGCCTCAAATGCAATTGATTGAAACAGAAACGTTTTAACGCCATCTTGAAATATAAATTCAGACTCGGAATCCAGAACCGGAGTCATTCACCTTCCCCTTCTTTACCCTTCTTCGACTCCTCCCCTCTTTCATTCTACGAAATCATGTCCAATAGCACGACGACTTCGGGCTCGGTCGGCGACGACAACCAGTATGGCTATAATCCGAGCGAAGCCATTGGGATACTCTTCGTTGTTCTATTCGCATTGAGCACTAGTAGGTCTTTTCTTTGAGTTTGTTCTCGCAGCACTGACGAATAATAATAATTCCAGTCATCCACGCATGCCAAGCTACCTATTACAAAATGTGGTGGCTGTTTCCGACCGCGTGCCTCTGCGGTGTCGGCGAGCTCCTCGGGTGGAGCGGCCGTCTGTGGTCCAGCTTCAACCCCGCTTTGAGCGACCCATACATGATGCAGTGCGTCGTCCCTGGACTGAATACCGCTCCCATACTCACAAGACAACTCCCAGGATTTGCGCGACGATCATCTCGCCCACGCCGCTCATCGCGGTGAACTTCATCCTTCTGTCCCGGATCGTGCAACGCCTCGGGGTCTGTTACTCGTGGATATCCGCGCGTTGGTGTGCGTTGTTCCTTTCCTCGTTAAAGCATTCAGGATATTGACGAGGTGCATTGCAGATACGATCATCTTCCTGTCTTGCGTGAGCACCAATTTCTTTGAGATGTATTGTAAAGCTGAGCAGGCCCTTATATCTCAGGACATCCTCGCGCTCGTTATACAGGGGGCGGGGGGCGGCATCGCAGCCAGCGCCAACGACAGTACAGGCACACAGCTCGTGAGCAACCTCCCCATCACCCTCTCAGAGTTCTAATTCTATCCCAGGGCGCAAACATCATGCTCGCCGGCATCGCCTTTCAATTCGGTATGTCCTCACGTACACTTCTGCTTGACCGAATTCTAACACCTACTTAACGCAGTTGCGATTGTGATGTACACCCTCTGTGCGGGCGAGTTCCTCCGGCGGTACGCGCGCGATCTGCCCGTGCGCGGGCAACGGCCGCTAGGAAGTGGCAAAGCCGTGCTCACGCCCAGGAACCGCCTCATGATATACGCGCTCGCATTCTCGACGCTTGTGCTCTTCATCCGGTGCGTCCTGCCATTCATCCTCCCTCTGAATCGTGTTCTAAATTCGTAATCGCAGATCGATCTACCGCATCATCGAGCTCTCGGGCGGGTGGAACGGTCCCGTCATCCAGACGCAGGTCTACTTCAACGTGCTCGACGGGGGAATGGTCACTCTCGCTATATACACCATCAATATCGCGCACCCCGGGCACCTGCTAGGGCCGGCTTCGACGGACGAGCCTTCCGAAAAATCTATTGAGAGTGCGGCGAGCAGCAGGGTGTCGGTTTGATGCATACCGTGCATGATGGAGCACAGAGGACTCTAGAACTCTTGGACTCTTAGATAGAATAACGTATAAAGTAAATTTCTGTAGTGGCTGTGTTTGTATTTCTTTCATATTTCTGCATTGTTGGTTCGATTCAAGTTCTAGGGAGAACTTGAAGAAAGTCGGTTCTGAGCTCATGGGTCAGTTATGATTCTCGGATTCTCGATGTCGGACATGTACAGTCACGGTCATCCTAGGGCACTTGCTATTGTCTCGTCAAGTATGGCTACATGAATGTAAGGTCATATTGCAATACGATAGGAAAATTCGCAACTTGAACCCGAGAACCCGAGTCCCCAAACGGAACTTTAGGTACAGAAGTTGAAGATCGACAGAATGCCACAATGCCGCTCAATATATATATCACGGCATGCAACTGAATTGCATTTGAGAACGACCCCCCTCTATTGTTAGATTCTCTTTCTATAGAACGTACTCCCACTTGGGAGAAAAGACTCGTTTCCCACGGAAACGGAACAATGAAATGATCGTCCACCTTCTTCGCGTAACGTAACGCGTCGCGTTGAACGCGCAAAATTCAACCAGTCACATGACCGCGGCAGATGTGCTGGATGTAAACACCTGTGACTCCGCCACTTATCATTCACTCTCAACCGCCATCTCCAACTCCTGGACAACGGTTCATCGCGTCCTTATCCCGAATCGCAAGAATGGAGTGGGAAAACACAGACCTGCCAGTGGAGCAACTGGCGACCGACATCAAACTCTAATTTCATTGAACCTGGAACCTTTTCGATTTACCAGACAAGCCAATTCCCTTATCCGGAAGCTTATCTTTGAGCTCTCTATACCCGCATCATGCCTCATGGATGTATAACTCAAACGTTGGGCAACCGAAGAACGTCCAATTTTCCACGTACGTACAGCCCCCTTCGTCCATTTTTTCTTTGCACACCACGGCAAGGGAGAGTTGTCTTTTGACCCTCCATGCCGCCCAATATCTTTGTCTGGCGACCATTCCCATACGCGTACTTCCTCCTCTACTACACCTTAATCATCACCTCTCTAATACTCCCGCCATCTCCCCACCGCCGTCTGCTCTTTGCACCGATCCTCGTGCTAACCTGGCGTCTCTTATATGACGCTCAGGCCGGGTACTTCACGAGCACTCTCTGGTTCACCAGCCTGATAATAGCCTCCGACTACATCCTGCTCACGGACGTACAACGGGAACTCCGCCAGCTCCCTGACTCCGTCGACACTCGCTCGCCAGGAATAACAATACGGAATATCGACAAGGCTCCCCTGAAGCTGCGCGTAAAATGGGCATTCCAACTATTTTTTAACGCGCGCGGCATAGGCTGGGCGCATGAGCCGCGAGCTGCGATCCCTTCACGCGCACCGCCCAACACACTACGAATAAACTTCATCATGCGACAGCTTGGGTGCCTGTTTATCACTTTTCTGCTCTTCGATCTCGCAAACCTGCACGCAGGATGGAATCCCGCCTTTTATATGCGCACTGGGATGGTGTCCGCAGGATGGAGGTGGCGTGTTAGCGGCACGGCGACGTGGGCCGTCGCGGCCTGCTCGGGAATGTCTATGGCTCATTACACAGCCAGCATTCTGTGCGTTGCATTCGGTGTTTCACGTCCGCAGGACTGGCCCCCGCTGTTTGGCGATCTCGCGGATGCGGCAAGCGTGCGGACATTCTGGGCGTTAGTACGCCTTTTGTTCTTCCTCTTCCTTTATTGACGATTCTCACAGACGCGGTTGGCATCAGATTCTGCGGCGTGTAAGCGGATGTGATTTCGGTCGTTTTATCGCTCCACTCATATTGTCTCAACCAGTCTCTCTGTGCGCACGCGAAATTCATTTCTGACACTATCCTGCGACTCCCACCCAGGTCCCCCGCGTCGGTCTCGGTGAAAATGTGTTGTGCATTCGCGCTATCCGGCCTAGTTCACTACCTCGGTGAGACCGTGCCAATGGGACACGGGCGCAGCGGCTCCTTGATTTTCTTCGGCATCCAACCCGCAGCCATCGCGCTTGAGACGCTTATCAAGGCGCTCTCACAACGTGTTGGAGTAGCGTTGCCAGGCCTTGCGCGCAAAGCGGTGGGATGGGCGTGGGTGCTAGGATGGTTTGCGCTGACGCTCCCTATTATGCAGGATCCCCTGCTTCAGACGGGACAGATGGACTCCCGCATGGATGCAAGCGTGATAATGGGGCTGTGGCGAGGGACTTGGATTTTGCCTCCCGGTCCGAGTAGTATCACAGCGAACGCTTAAAAAAAACTAAGATAGTATTGCAATGAAGAAATATCCTGCGCTACAAAAATCGAATGCAAGTAAGTATGCACATAAATATAATGCAAATTTGGTTGGTATGGATCCATGTCCAGCATCTGGGTTCTGGGTTCAAGGCCTCGTAGTAATGGCTGGATCCATGGAGTAGCTAAGGTACGTCCGTCCGTTTGTCAGAGTGAAACCGGTGGGGATAGTCAAGATGAACGGTCGAAAGGAGGAAGCTCTTTGTAATTCAGGCGTATGGAACGTCGAAGGGTCGAACTTAAAAGGGTTAGACAGGCTGGGCTAATACTCAACTTCGGGATCCCATGTTGAACTCACAAAGGGCTTCGTCGTCCTTTTGGAATGGATTGTTCCCTCCGCACGTCCTAATCCAAATCCTCAAATTCCAGGACTCGCGAACTAGGGTTGGGAAGTTTCGTAGGATGCAGTGTAAGTTTGAAAATGGGACCGTTGAACTGTAACGCAATATTAGTCTCGGGCATATATATGGTACCACAAGACTCGCCTTTTTCGAGCCCAGGTGGTTAAATGGCAGTCCAGATCCACATCTACAAAATCCTTGGACCAACCGTCGATACAAACTATTTGTGGATCAGAGCAGTGAGTAACGTCGTTTTCGTTGTGCTTTCCAGGTCTTTTTTATACTATGCAGTGAATGGACTCTCAAGCCGTTTGATTTGCTTGATTTGGGTCGGGCTTGGCGGGGTGCGGGCCGACCGCCGGGCGAGTAGAGGGGTCCGCTAAATTGGGATCGAAGCCATCCGCACCGAAAGGACTGTCAGCCGAACAGTTCGGCCTGTGGAGGTTTAATCGCTGAACCGGGTGTCACGATAGTCAAATTCTTATGGTGGAGGCGGGGGGAAGGCTCATATCAGCAGGCTCCCTTATGACCTTGGCCTGAATCGAACAGGCACCTCATACAGCGCTTTTGCAATCAGATGGCTGATACATTGTGGATGTGGACCATCCGTCAGTCGGTATCCTGTTCGAATGCGAGGGGTTGAATAACTGTGAATCAGCCGAGAGAGAATGGAGACAAAGAAAATTCCCCCACATATGCACGACTGGGCCTGAATTCAGGCCGAGGTTATGCAGAACCGACGAGCGCGCGTTCATCACAGTAGACATGTTCGTTAAATAAGCCTCGAGGCCCATACTCAATCTAACACGGCGGCTGCATACAAAGGCTTGCCAGCCATCGACTGATGAACAGTTTGATTGTTGAGCCTATGGACATGTGTATGAGAAAGCGAAGTTGAACTATGAGATATATGAGAGCCAAATTCTCACAGTCCAAAGAGAGAGAAAAAGATACCGAACACGCACCTCTATGACCCGGGCCTGAATCGAACAGGCACTTCCACACATCACTGTTCCCAGCGATTTTGCGATACATGGTGGATGCGGACCATCCGCCACCGAGTACCTGCTCGAATATACGCGTAAATCAACTGAGAGGCAATTCGTCTACTTGCAACCCGGTCTGAATTCAGTTGACTTGCATGGTCGGCATTGTAGATTATGTATTTGTTGTGAATGTGCATACGGACCACTCGCCACGAAATCTTAAACCCATTGGATTGAATATGGGAATGAAGTGAGAGAAAAGAAAAGGCTGTTTCCCCATGACTGTACTAGGACCGAATCAAACAAGCGCGATGAGTATACAAGGACGGTGGATGTGGACCATCCGCTAAAGAGAAATTTATGAGAGCCAAAACTTATATAAAGGATTGAACTCACTACGGCTTCGTTTTGGTTTTAAAGAACCGGTTGGACCGGAAATCAAAGCAGCAAAAACAAAAATAGAACCTTCAGTCGAGTGTCGAGCTGCTGAACCCGTTAATGCTCGGCATACGCGCTGTAAATGGCCAGAGAGCTTCAATCCTACCTACATAACCCCAATAACTCGCAAGGCGTAGTTTATATAGATTAATAAAACAGATGAATTTTAGACGGTGCGTTCGGAGGCTCACACTGCTTCAAAGCACATGACCGCGGCAGATGTGCTCCAAGAAAGTGGATGTAAACACCTGTGACACCGCCACTTATTATCATTCACTCTCAACCGCCATCTCCAACTCCTGAACAACGGTTCGTCGCGTCCTTATCCCGAATCGCAAGAATGGAGTGGGAAAACACAGACCTGCCAGTGGAGCAACTGGCGACCGACATCAAACTCTAATTTCATTGAACCTGGAACCTTTTCGATTTACCAGACCAGCCAATTCCCTTATCCGGAAGCTTATCTTTGAGCTCTCTATACCCGCATCATGCCTCATGGATGTATAACTCAAACGTTGGGAACCGAAGAACGTCCAACTTTCCACGTACGTACGTACGTACAGCTCCCTTCGTCCATTTTTTTCTTTGCACACCGCTGGCAAGGGGGACTCGTCTTTTGACCCTCCATGCCGCCCAATATCTTTGTCTGGCGACCATTCCCTTACGCGTACTTCCTCCTCTACTTCACCTTAATCATCTCCTCTCTAATAATCCCGCCATCTCCCCACCGCCGTCTACTCTTTGCACCGATCCTCGTGCTGACATTGCGACTCTTATACGACGCTCAGGCCGGGTACCTCACGAGCACGCTCTGGTTCACCTGTCTGATAATGGCCTCCGACTACATCCTGCTCACGGACGTCCAGCGGGAACTCCACCAGCTCCCTGACTCCGTCGACACTCGCTCGCCAGGAATAACAATACGGAATATCGACAAGGCTCCCCTGAAGCTGCGCGTAAAATGGGCATTCCAACTATTTTTTAACGCGCGCGGCATAGGCTGGGCGCATGAGCCGCGAGCTGCGATCCCTTCACGCGCACCACCCAACACACTACGAATAAACTTCATCGTGCGACAGCTTGGGTGCCTGTGTATCACCTTTCTGCTCTTCGATCTCGCAAACCTGCACGCACGATGGAACCCCGCCTTTTATATGCGCACTGGGATGGTGTCCGCAGGATGGAGGTGGCGTGTTACCGGAACGGCGGCATGGGCCGTCGCGGCCTGCTCTGGAATGTCTATGGCTCATTACACCGCCAGCATTCTGTGCGTTGCACTCGGTGTTTCACGTCCGCAGGACTGGCCCCCGCTGTTTGGCGATCTCGCGGATGCGGCAAGCGTGCGGACATTCTGGGCGTTAGTACGCCTTTTGTTCTTCCTCTTCTTTTATTGACGATTCTCACAGACGCGGTTGGCATCAGATTATGCGGCGTGTAAGCGGATGTGGTTTCGTTCGTTTTATTGCTCCACTCATATTGTCTCAACCAGTCCCTCTGTGCGCATGCGAAATTCATTTCTGACACTCTCAGACTCCCACCCAGGTCCCCCGCGTCGGTCTCGGTGAAAATATGTTGCGCATTCGCGCTATCCGGCCTAGTTCACTACCTCGGCGAGGCCGTGCCAATGGGATACGGACGCAGTGGCTCTTTAATTTTCTTCGGCATCCAACCCGTAGCCATCGCGCTCGAGACGCTTGTCACGGTGCTCTCACAACGTGTTGGAGTAGCATTGCCAGGCCTTGCACGCAAAGCGGTGGGATGGGCGTGGGTGCTAGGATGGTTTGTGCTGACGCTCCCTATTATGCAGGATCCCCTGCTTCAGACGGGTGAGATGGACTCCCGCATGGATGCAAGCGTGATAATGGGGCTGTGGCGAGGGACTTGGATTTTGCCTCCCGGTCCGAGTAGTATCACAGCGAACGCTTAAAAAAAAACTAAGATAGTATTACAATGAAGAGATATCCTGTGCTACAAAAAATCGAATGCAAGTAAGTATGTACATAAATATGGTGCAAGGTTGGTTGGTATGGATTTATGTCCAGCATCTGGGTTCTGGGTTCAAGGTCTGGTAGTAATGGCTGAAGTAGCTAAGGTACGTCCGTCCGTTTGTCTTGCCCGGTATTATGAAGTCGTCGCCGGGATTCAGGCAGTTAGCTCGACAGGGACGGAAGGAGGGCGACAATGAGGGAGACGAGGGCCGCGGATTAAGTTAGGCGGTCGCGAAGGGACAGAGTCGAGAGCCAAATATAAGTTAGCCAGTTGCGAAGGGTCGGAGGGAGGGTGGGGCGCGGTCGAGAGCCAGGAAAAGTTAGGCGGTCGGCCGGGTTAGGTTAAAGGCCGGCATTGGGCAATAAAAGTTTATTGCCCACTGGTTCACATCTAGAGTCTAATGTTGGCTTTCTATACTATACCGTCAGCTTCTCCTTAGGCGTGCCCGTCTCCTCCTCGCCGGAAATATTTGCCGACTTCATCTCCATCTCTTCGGCGATGAGCTTTGCGATCTTCAGATCCGAACACGGTGCAAACTTGCTGTGCTCGCGGATGCGCGCGCCGTACTTGTAGAAGAGGAATGGAGAGGGTAAGAGGAGGAGACCCACCGCGCCGAGAATGGTTGAGGCCCAGTTGACACCCAACTGCGCACATAATAGGTAAGCATCCAACAACAAATATACCCACAACGGGAGCGTACGTTGGTGAAGAACTGAACCGTGAAGAGGGGGAACGCGGCTGCGACCAGCGACCGAATGAAAGTATTCGCCGCGTAGGCCGAGGCGCTGTACATTCTGAAACATTTTGGTTGAGTTACATACTGTGGATGCGATGGAACACAACGCACAGATAGGTCTCCACTAGATAGCTTAGGAAGCTGGTGAAGATCATGTCCACACTCATCCCCACCAGGATCGTGCTCATCGCGGGCACGTACCACGGGATGCTAGGATACTGGCCGGTCCACCCCATCCAGAAGATGCCGATGACGAAGGCGCAACCGCCAACCATGCCGCCGAGGAGGCGCTCCTCGGGCGGCGGGAAGCCCCGCCAGGCTTTGATAAGCGGCGGATAGTTGCGCCCCAACCAGATATTGAGAAGAGCACCCAGAACCGTGCCGATACCGACCCCGATGAATGCGAGCCCGTTCTGAGCGATGGTGAAGCCACGCTTTTCGATAAAGATGATCGGGAATGCCTCGAATACTGGCCGACGTCAGCTGGGTTTCATTATAAGACGAGGTGCAAAGGGAGACGCACAGCCGTAGAGGACGCCATAGACAAGCGAGAGATAGGCGGTGACAAGCACGAGGATGGGTTCACCCGCCAGCATCTGGAACGGACGAAGGACCGTGCGGTTGACAACACCCATTATAGACCAGTCCTGCTTCTCATGCGCCGCAAAGAGGTTCTGCGACCCGACGGGGTCAGCCTTGCGCGCTGCCTTGACCTGAACTGCGTTTCAGTAAAGTTTTAAGTTTCGAAGAGAAGAGAACAAGCCTTCTTGAGGAGGATAACCGGCGCATACGTCTCCGGAAGAGTGAGCACCATGACGATGAAGCACGCTCCCGCAAAAATCATCATGACCCAGAATATCCAGCGCCAACTTAGCGAGCTTTCAAGAATGCTGACAGCTGGACGTCAGCGAAAACAGGATATCGGAGCGGGTCAATGACGCACAAGCCAGCGACAATGGGACCCATGACTGTTAACATTGTTCAAACTTCAGGTCCAAGACAAGCAAGATCGGCGGACAACTTACCAGGGCCGATGAAACAGCTAGCGGCAAACAAGCTCATGACGACCCCGCGATCCTCAACCGCCCAAATATCAGCAACGACACCTGGATGACTCGATAAAAATTGGGGCAAAGGGCAGGTGCACACAATTACCTCCAGAAGTGACGAGAGGAGCGACGCCAAAGAAACCCGTGAGGAACCGGGTGATAAGCATGGTCTCGATGTTCTTTGCGAGTGCTTGGCCTAGATGAAGGATAACATATGTTGCCATACTTCCGATGAAGATGGGCTGCCGTCCGAGCAACTCGCTCCCCGGGCCCCATGCTATTGGCTGATTCAACAACATGAGCACGTGTTGAAACTGAACAGGAATAAGACGTACCCCAAAGACATATCCTAAAAGGAAAAAGCTCGTTACCAGATCCGCGACCTCCGTCGAGATGCCAAATTCTGCTTGGATGACGCGCGTCGCAGAGCTTGGTGCCGACGATGCAAATGTTCTAGCGATGGACATTGTCAGAAATAGCGACGAGATTAGCAAACAGGACGTACACCTCCATGGTCATCACGATCACAATCATGGTAATCGTCCACTTCTTCAACTTGCTCCAATTTTGCGGGTTCGTTGGGTCGTCGGGGCCATCCCAGGTCATTTCTTCAGGATGGATGAGCGCAGGCGTTGACACCCGGCGGGAAGCTCGTGTTGCCACCGAGGACCGCCGAGGTAGGGGGTCTCGAGGGTCGTTACCGCCATAGCGAGAGAAGCGCTCAAGGTCATCGGCAAGCTCCTGGTCGAGCTCCTCGATAGTTTCGGGGGGTAAGCGAACGGCAAAGCTGATCGAGGAGCGGCGGTTTCCGGCGCGAGGACTCGCGGGGGTCTGGATAACTTGGTGATGGGTATCGAGGAGCCATGAAAGATGTTTGCTGCGTGTCTGGATAACGTGGGGAGTATCCATTGCGAAAAAGAACCACGTAAGAACTCGAAGGACGTAGAGGAAAAGAAAAGAAGGGCAAGGAATGAGGACGCCCGGGGAGAAAACCACTACATTTTCGCGCGGTGAGCTTATATCATATATGCACGTCCGAGTCGGAGACCGGTGATTGCTGTAGTCAGAGTGAAACCGGTGGGGATAGTCAAGATGAACGGTGGTGATCGTTGACCGAGGTGGCTGTCCCAACCTTGCCCCTTTCGGACCACATGCGTCAGCTTCTTTTATACGGAGCGTCCGACTCGCACCGTTTTGTCAACGAATCCTACACGAAGAAGCTGTTTCCTCTCTAATACCGTCCGCTTGGGGTGGCTTAATAAGGTGGTTAATAAGGTGGATAACGTCCATTCTTGGAAACTACTCATTCTAGCGCCCAGATACGCACTTTGGATGCACGATATTTATCCCATTGTAACACCTCCCGACGCCAAGTCGACCCACAGGTAAATTCCTAGGTCAGAGCTAGCAACTGCATCTATCTGCAGCTCTTTACGTCCTAGAAACACAGTAAAAGGAATATAAATCACAACTCCTCCTCCTCTGTCGACGGAGAGAGCGAGGTAGGATGACACTGATCCGCCCACTGGCGTCCACGAGGTAACCAGACGCTAATAATAAATTATCCGCTCCGGCACGCATCTTGCACCCCATCTGACACTGGCACTTTGTAGGCGCCACCGACCCACCTCTTGGTCCGAAGGCGTTGCCCTACGTTGCTTCCATTGCTTCTGCTGATCTCCCAACCCGGAACAACATTCGTAACGAAGACAAGTACACTTACGACGACCGCCGCGACTCTATGGTTTCAGCCTTCTCAGCTCGCGCTATTCAGACAGTCTATTCCTTGAATAAAGAAAATAATTCCTCCTGGTCCAAGCAACCTGGTCGAACAGCCGAAGTACATGCCGGCAATTACATACTCCACAGCTCGGGCAAGTGATCGTGCGTGGGCGGCCACGCTACAAAAGTGAGAGCAGCGGGTAGAGAGCGTTAACGGCGGTCATGCATACGATTTTTGTTGATAATGGAACTTCATTCAGGTCAGCCTGCTTCCAATTTTCGTCGTCTAAATCCAACTTAGGTACCAAACGTCTGAACTTGCATCAGTGCGGCCGTAGAGGTTTCAACTGCGCTCGATGTATCCTCAAGGCTGTTCCTTTTCACAACTGATTTGCTTGAAACAGCTAGTCTCTGTCATTCACAAGCCTGACGAAGAAATTAATCAAAGAGTGCAGCCTCCTAGCATTGGCCAGAATCCCCAAGCCTCGTCACAAATCGAGGCTTCAATTTTATCGTCTTCTAGGTGGTCGAAGCTTCAGCCCCGATCAAAAGTCCACGCGCTCACTTCCGGATCGACAAGACGTTTGTCACACGAGCCGGTACCAGATTCTCATCCGGTGGCGTCGTCTTCCTCCATTTAATCGCCTCAAAGAACCTTCTTTTCAACCAATCGGGTACTATCCATTTTTCTTCCCAGCCGATCATAGTTGTGTGCGTTTGTTTCCACTTCGGGGACAGTACTCAACTGCTAATCAGTCATTACTTGAATTTAGGCTCAACTTAAGCCATTACAGAACTGAGGACAGGATGTTTAACTTAAAGGGAATACAGCCCTAGGAAAATATTCGCCATCTCTGTAACATCGTAGAGAGGATCTTCCGACCTCAGATCCGAGATTTATGCTCCCGAACCCTATGACACTAACGCCTCCACTTCCGACACGGCCAGGCACTGAGCGACGTGGAGAAACGAAATCTCTGGATGTCTCGATGTCAAAATATATACAGTTCGATAATGGATGATCATGAAGTCGTCCCTGGTTGCTTTATGGTCTTACTTGGGAGTTCCTTTACTTTCTCCAGACGCGGTGCGGGGGCTGTGGTGGTAGTTCTTGGGCGTTATATCCTCGACGACCGGGTTTCTGACAAAAACGTGCGAGAAACCGGCCAAACTAGAAATCTCCCGCAAAAAAAAACATGAGCAACGCTAAACGTGACTGGTCCTCTGGATCTGGATCTGCTGCCAGGGCAAAAGTCCGCATTTTCGCCACCCGCATACTCGTCGCCGGCTAGAAGAAAACGTTTTCGCACCTGATTAACGCATCCTTGGGCTACGGGTCGCGGATGTATGCCCGCCGGACACCTTTTCCAGGTTGCCTCTCGCACAATCCCGGTTTCCGACGCAGCCTGTCTTCAGGAACTGTCCAGATATCGCTCCCACTTCGGCCTCGATCAAAACAACCACTCAGTGTTGCTTGCTTACTCTAAGCTCATGACGTCCTTTCCCGGAAATATGTACTTCGATTTCTACGTCATGGGCGTACAAATTGGTTCGGCTCGACAAAACAGGTTCTTGGACCGAAAATCTCCAAAACCCCCTTGCGGTTTATCCTTCACGCTTTATCATGTGCTTCGAGTTGCGATACTCGCAGCCGCGTTGTTTATAAGCCCCAAATGAAGTGCTGCTACAGTGCTGCACAATCCGCATTCCGGGTTCTCTCATTCGGGCAATAACCAACAACCGAGGCTGTCAGTTGATTCTATCAGCTGTACCACTCGTCCCGGGCCCGGAGGCACGCCCCCTGACCTTTTCCCGAGCGTCCGCTGCCAAGAACAAAATGGGTTAATCTCCTTCGAGTGCGACCTGACGAGCGACCTAGCGCGTTTCAGTGGTTACAGAAGAGGCCCGGTCCTTTGACCGGCCTCCTCCATTTTTTTTCGGCTCATTGATACCTCCCGGATATCATTCATAATGCGTGTGGCTTAACGGCGTCCAGAATCGAGGGGGTCGTAGCCGTCGGAATTGAGTGTTCAGCGCGGAGCCTCTCTTCTCGCGAGCGTTGCGATAAAACCAATCTCCTGGTTTGGGGTTTGCATCTCTATGTTATGGACGTGGAGTCTAAATTCGTCGTGCGTCCACTGCGGCACTGTCTCGTCTATCTAGACCCATGCAGCGTCAGTGACGTTTGATTCACTTTCGGGAAATGGTTAATCTTCTCGGGTGCTAAGTACCCAGATCGGGTTTATACGCCCGTTCTGGGGCCGGTACGTCTTCTTCGAGGGTGTCGTGCCAAGTCACAATACCCTATTAAATCCGCTCCGGTAGAAAAGCTGCTTTCTAGAGAATTTTCTCACAGAAGAGGCAGAAGTTGACGCTCTGTCCACGACCGTCGGATCTCCCCGGCCATGCATCTCGATCCGCACAAGAGAAGGCACTGATCTAATACTTGCCCCGCTCGCAGTCCGAATCCGCGTTTAACGGCTCCGAAACTGAGAAAGAGTCTGGTCGGTTATGCATGCGCCTGTTTGTCCTACTCTGCTGCGACTGTGCAGAATTCAACATTGGAACTGAAAAGACATGATGTCCATTTTACAGTATACTGGAGATCTGCACTCCTAGGGAAGAGCGAGATAAACGGCAACAGATATTTCCTCGGAAGGACGACGAATCTAAATATCGGATCTGCCTTCCGCTACGGAACCTTTTGCAATTTTCAATTCTCATACGAAGGATAGTTTGCTGCTACTGGTTTGTCTCAAAAGGAGGAAGCTCTTTGTAATTCTGGGCTGTATGCAATGTCGAAGACTCGAACTTGAAAGGGTCGGACGGGTTGAGCTAATACCAGCTTCGGGATCTCAAGTTGGACCTCACAAAGGGCTTCGTCGTCCCTTTGGAAAGATTATTCCCTCTGCACGTCCTACTCCAAATCCTGAAATTCCAGGACTCGCGAACTGTATAATCTTGGCTCAAGATATTGATGAGGTCTGTATGTAGATCCAACACCCAATATGGTTATAGTCGAAGTTTCGTAGGATGCAGTATAAGTTTGAAAATGGGACCGTTGAACTGTAACCACAATATTAATCTTGGGGATACACGAGACTCGCCTTCAAGTGGTTAGTAAAGTGGGATCGAAGCCATGCAACAATTCCACCGCACCGAAAGAACTGTCAGCCAAACAGTTCGGCCTGTGGAGGATTGAATCGCTGAACGGGGTTTCACGAGAGTCAAATTCTCACAGTCGAGGGGGGAAAAGCTCATATCGGCAGCGCTCCCTTATGACTCTGGCCTGAATCGAACAGGCACCTCATGCAGCACTTTTGTAATCAGATGGCTGATACATTGTGGATACGGACCATCCGTGAGTCGGTATCCTGTTCGAATTGGATGGGTTGAATAACTGTGAATCAGCCGAGAGAGAATGGAGACAAAGAAATTTCTCCAACATATGCACGACTGGGCCTGAATTCAGGCCGAGGTTATGCAGAACCGACGAGCACGCGTTCATCACAGTAGATATGTTCGTTAAATAAGCCTCGAGGCCCATAATCAATCCAACACGGCGGCTGCATGCAAAGGCTTGCCAGCCATCGATTGGTAACGGTTTGATTGTTGAACCTATGGACATTTGTATGAGAAAGCGAAGTTGAACTATGAGATATATGAGAGCCAAATTCTCACACTTCAAAGAGAGAGAGAAAAAGATACCGAACACGCACCTCTATGACCCGGGCCTGAATCGAACAGGCACTTCCACGCATCACTGTTCCCTGCAATTTTGCGATACATCGTGGATGGTCCGCCACCGAGTACCTGCTCGAATGTGAGGTTGTATACGCGTAAATCAACCGAGAGGCAATGTGTCTACTTGCAACCCAATCTGAATTCAGTTGACTTGCATGGTCGGCATTGTAGATTATGCATTTGTTGTGAATGTGCATACGGGCCACTCGCCACGAAATCTTAAACCCATTGGATTGAATATGGGAGTAAAGTGAGAGAAAAGAAAAGGCTGTTTCCCCGTGACTGTACTAGGACAGAATCAAACAAGCGC
This sequence comes from Mycena capillaripes, assembly GCA_029204075.1. Lineage (NCBI taxonomy): Eukaryota > Fungi > Basidiomycota > Agaricomycetes > Agaricales > Mycenaceae > Mycena > Mycena capillaripes. The sequence continues at coordinate 2,245,709 of JARHKZ010000017.1, forward strand.
GATCAGTATACAAGGAGTGTGGATGTCGACCATCCGCTAAAGAGAAATTTATGAGAGCCAAAACTTATATAAAGGATTGAACTCACTACGGCTTCGTTTTGGTTTTAAAGAACCGGTTGGGCGGGAAATCAAAGCAGCAAAAATAAAAATAGAACCTTCAGTCGAGTGTCGAGCTGCTGAACCCGTTAATGCTCGGCATACGCGCTGTAAACGGCCAGAGAGCTTCAATTCTACCTACATAACCCCAATAACTCGCAAGGCGTAGTTTATATAGATTAATAAAACAGATGAATTTTAGACCGTGCGTTCGGAGGCTCACACTGCGTCAAAGCCTCCCTCCACTTCCTCGCGAGTTCCCCAACTCAAAGCTTCCCTTTGATCATGTGCTGCACCTTCTCGGGCTCGAGCACACTGAGGGGGTATGGCACAACCAGCGTGCGCAGATGTTCCTGGCCGCCGTCGACGAGGAGGATCTGCCCCGTGACGTACGCCGCCGCGTCGCTGAAGAGGAACACGGTGGCGTTGCCGACGTCGCCAATCGCGCCCATGCGGCCGAGCGGGAAGTGCATCTCACGTGGATTGGGACCCTTGCCCTGGGGATAAGGGGTTAGCATGAGAATGGAGGAATGGGCGACGGAGAAGGAACGCACCCCGAGGCGGTCCATGCCCTCGGTGCCGTCGATCGCGCCAGGCGCGATGACGTTGGAGCGCACACCGTGTGGGCCCTCCTCGACGGCGACCACCGCGGAGAGCGCGTCGACTGCCGCCTTGGCGGCGGAGACATGCGCCTGGTACGGCGTCCCTGAATTATATATTAACGGGTTTATTCGCAGGTAAATAGAGTAAATGGGAGGATGGAGCGTACCCTTGTAGTGCAGCGTCGCGCTGACATGGATGTACGCGCCCTTGCTTGCGCGGAGGTGGGGTATGGTCGCTTTGATGGTGTGGTACGTACCAAGCGTATCTATAGACATGACCGTGCTGAAAGCGTTCTCGGAGAGACCCGAGATGGGGACGAGGAAGTTACCCGCAGCGCCTGGACGGGTGTACATTAGGATACTTCTTACCCCCCTAGGCGCGAGGGTCAAATAGACAAAGACTTACCGCAGATGACAAAGTCAATACGGCCAAATGTCTCAATCGTTTTGGCCACCGCGTCTTGAAGGGCCTTTGGTTGCCGCACATCAGCCTGGCATGGAAGACATTTCTGTCCCGTCGCTTCGGAAAGTTCCTTCGCAGCCTGCGTGAGACGGTCCAGTCTGCGAACAAAAATGAGAATTTTGATCTTCGCGAAGTCGCCACAACGCACTTGCGACCGACGATGGTTGCGCTGCCGCCGTGGCGCATCTAAGATGAACATTTGGACCGGGTCCTTTGGAGAAAAAAGGATTCTGGGACACACGACGGCTTCTGTCATTCCACGGCATATGCCCGAGCCACCGCCGGTGCAGAAAAGGACCTTGCCCTTGAAGATGTCGTCCTTGAAAACGGACGTGGAGAGTACATGGGGTGCGACGAATGCTGTGGGCGCCATGGAGTTCAGAGTCGAGAAGGCGCAAGACGGGCGTCGCACTAAGTTGGTCGTGGCCGATCACCGACCTTCGGCCACAGACCGGCTATTGGTGTGCCGATATACCCGTGCTTGCGAAAAGCACAACTTGCTCTGTAGCTCAACTGTACCTTGATCTTACATGCTTTGAACTTGGTGGACATTCTGTTTTTATTCCATCACAGTTCGTCGACGTCCGACTTCTGAAGACTTGATAGGCGTACCGTATCGCTGTGAAAGATGCGAAAATCTCTGCCACTGCTGTAGTACGATGTACGCGCCCTCGTCGCGAATGGCCCGCTCGTTGTAATGGACTCTGGCCGTGATGGTTATCCTCGGTTCACATCACCAACCACAGTCTCGGATTTTCTTCCGCGGAGCTGACCACGCAGTCCATACCTCTCCCGCCCGTCAATCTCAGATGCGATTTTCAAAGATATTCCCGCACCATGTGCCACTCGGACCTGGCCGCACCCGCTCAACCACAACGTACGCTTACTTGCAAGTAGCAGCAATATTCGCGCGGAAAGAGAGGCGTCCATAATTTTGCACGCCGCGTGCAGTGTCTGTCTCTAGGTCTGTGCACGGTCAATCACGTATCTGGAGATTTTTGAGGTGTCGCTATCGCTATCCTGCTGGACCGCCAAAGCATGGAACCCCGCCAACCTCAGCTTCGAAATCCAACCGCTCCACGTCAACAGTCGGACACTGCCGCGTCAAGCATACCCGTGACCGTTCCATGCACACCTTTGAACCTTGCTGTTTCTCGTACTGCCGTTGCGCCGCACTTGGAACCCTAAACGCGTCATGCGTGGCCGCCGTCGGGCATCGGCCGTCTTCGTCTTCCAAAGTCAGCCAACGTCTCCCTGTGAATCGAATCTGAAACTGTCACTGGTTTCCTTTCTGAGGGCGATTAACACCCTTTTATCTCTTGATTGACTCCGCGCCTTCTTCTATCGGCGAATCTAGGAATCAGCTGGTCTTCCCAGACTCATGTTCCGTGATGTGCTGTATTTATCTTCCTCTCGCGTGCGGCTTCTTCCTCTACTCCGGCTTGTCTTGCCTGGCGTATCTTCTGTCTTCTCTCCTACTTTTCGCACGGCCCGTTGCCAGGCATTCCGGAAAAATTCCCCACACAAATTATGATTTTTCAGCGCCGTGGTGCACGATGTCTGTCTCTCTGTCTCGCAAAGCGCAGCTTTACAGCCACACGTGGGAGCGCCTCACATCTCGTGCCCGTTCACCTTGTCTGAGCCTCTATCTCGTGCGGCCGCCGTGTCGCCCGCATTCGCACATCTGTCCATTCTACTATATCCTTCCGGGCCAAAACCAACCGCAAGCGTACATTCTGTGTCCAAAACAGACGACATAGTCGGCTTTTATGCACCGCACAATCTCCCGCAACGTGGTTTACTTGCGGTTGGGGCGCTAGGCACCAAACGACCAAGAAAGCCGGCCTCTTGCTCTCACCCGTCCTTGGCGTCATTCTCGCCTGGTCTGATCCCCTACCTTCCTCTTGTGGCATTTTATGAGATCCGCATTAAGCGTGGTTATCAGCGAAACCTACTCACTTCCGTTTCGGTGTGTCTCTGTGCTGCGGACGGCTCTTTTTGCTCCCTGTCTAGATGCAGCAGCTTCTCCCGCAACTCGCTACATTTGCGATACTTGTTCCATCGCCACGAAATCGACCCCACATTTTTTGCAAATTCCTCCCGCACGCCGCACAATCTCCCGCAGCCCAGCTTGCTGGCGCTCCCAAGGCGCACCCCCAACCGTTTTCCTGAGTTTTGGATCCGGGGTCCAAGGCACACAAACGCCTGCCTCCGAGTCGTCGCAGCCCACTTCCGCCCGCTTTCGGTGCGAATTTCCGAGATGCGATCGAGCTCCGAATCGATCCCTATCCTCGTCCCACACCCACCCCACGGGCCCGGCGCGCTCACGCTCACGAGTGACTGGACGACGCGCTTGCCGCCCAGCGCGACTGCCGCTCCGGCACAACGTCATGCGTCTGCAGCCCGCCTCCCGCGAAGCCCCCTCCGCGTCTGATACGCGACGAAATGCATTTTTAGGTTCGCCGCGGCCGTTGTGATGCGACTGCGTCCCATCGCCGCGTCGTTTGGTGGTGGGAGACGCCTGAACCAAAAGGTCCACGCCTGTACGGCATTCTCCTCAAACGGGTACGGCACGTCAGTGACAGCTTTGCTTCTTCCTATTTCGTATATGTGGGTGCGTGCGGTGCCGTGTTCCGCGCCACGAAGCCCAGGACCCGCGTTCATCTTGTCGTCCGTTTTCTTCTTAGGTTTTCTGTCGTCCTTATCCCTGTCGTACTTATGTCTAGTCGTCTAGCGAGCGTTCCACCTGCCCACGCGGCGCCCGCCCACTAAAGCCTACTTACGCCTAACCAATCTAATCCAATTCACCGCCAGCCGCGGCCTGACTCACGCCCGTCAGCCGTTAATTAACCCCTGCGGCATCCACAAGCAGCCTCTAAAAATTGTTGCGCATCCAGCATCAAAGCTCAAGGTGAGATTTGCTTCCGTTAGACCCGTAAGGACAAGTCAGGATCATAGACGGCATCGAAGGGTTAATGTCCGTCTCCGCGAAATTGCCAATTCGCCAAACGGACAGGCGCGCATCTGCATCTGGCTGGCAGGCCCGCGGGCGCGACGCGCAGCTGGCTGTGCTTGTCCTTGCCCCGCGTGGGTCGCCGCGCGTAAACTTTACTTCCTGCACCCGAGCTGCCTGTGCCTTCCGCATGGGGGCATGGGCATGTCCCGGTGTGGATACGGGCAACGGGCACGCACGGGCCAGGTTCTGGATAAGAACAAAGACAAGGACAAGGACGGGTTTGTAACATCTGTTGGCCTGTGGGTTGGTTGGGTGCACAGGCACCCGCACAGCCTAGCTGACTTACAGGCGCGGGTGTATCCATCTTTCTATCTGATGAGCCACCCCGGTGGAGACGCGACGTGTTTCGTCCTGTTTCGCTCGTCGTGACTCGCTTTGCTGGCAAAGCAAAACCTAAAATTCCTAAACGCATAGTGGGGCTGGTGGTGGCGCGAGACAAGGCAAGGTCACCAACCCCCTTTCCAATTTTGCAGAAAAAATCCGCCGTTGCTGCTCCCACTCCCGCGCTGCGTCCATACGCGATCAGCAGCATCAGATTCGCGTTCTGCTGATGGATGGGACGGGCGAGTGCTGCCGGGGCGTGCCGTTACCAAACCCAGAACCTAAAAAACCTACCATATGCCGTCGCTGAACCTTCGGACTTCTTGTCGTGGTCGCGAAAGGAGCAAATATTTTTTACGACTCGATTTTGATCGGGTTCTTTTGCCTTCCCTCGGCGTTGTGTTCCCCTTCAAGTAATCCACCGTTGCATATCATCCGCGCGTGATTCCTACAACTGATCTTTGTTCTGAGGTCCCAGCTGCGCAAGCCAAATGATTTTGTGCTTCTTGCACAATCTTACCGTCGAGATCGTGCCGCTTTGATGAAAAGGCACGTCCGTCAGCTCCGTCGTGCGCGTCTGTGATTGATTTATCTTCTCTGACTGTGAGTGATGCTGGCAGCTGCACCCTTTTTTTTTTGCTTCTTGTCCTCAACGGCGACCTTCGCTCGCTCGCTTAACCAATAAAACATGGGAATTTTTAAGTCTCATGAACGCCGCGGGCTCGAAACACCCGGCAAGTCCCGTCGCGACACGCGACGCGAACGCGTCCCTGCATCTCTTCTCTCCATTCTCCATCTTTTTTCATCTCTCGAGAGAAGCGAAGACACATCATGAATGACGTCATATCCACAATGCCGAACCTTATTGCATCCCGCGAACCAAGAACCAAGAGTACGGATCGTGGGAGCGCGCCTTTCTGTCTTTTTCGCTCGCTGTCTGTTCTAAAAATTCCTCAAGTTCGAGCCCACCCGCCCCCCGCTCCAGATGAAGCCCCGCCCCCACCGACCAAAACGCCACCACCGTCGATCCGCGCCGCCACCACCCTTTGTTATCTACGCGAGCCGATATCGACACCCCGATTATCGGCAATTGCCAATTACCCCGCAAATCTCTGCATACATTGTAATCTAATTCCCGTTGTGGCAGGGACGAACGAAAATCCAATTCAAACTCTACTTCCCTGGAATGAATTGGAAATCCCAGAAATCACGGGGAACTCGACGGAGGGGGACGGGGTTTACTCGATGCGGAGTAGGGGCAGGGCTGGGCGCCGGGCGCGTGATTCTTTTGGTGGTGGCTGTTGAGTTCGCGGGGCGGGAGGGGTGATTGACGTTCAATTCAATTCTAAGTGAAATTTGAGTCGCCGTCTTTGAATGAGGAGTAAGGCTCAATATATTTTGTCTATATCCGTACAACTTCCAACTTGATATCGAGGAAAGTAAATTTCCGTCGTTCGATTTTTATGAATTTCAACATTGCAAGAACCCTGCAACGCGTGGAAATTTACATACGTCGACCTGTCAGTCCCCGAATCCTCGGTTGGACCCTGAATTTCTCTCGCAGACTTGGTTGGAGCCTAAGGGAACGCTCCTGCCGGTGCCAATGCCAAAATGTTTTTTTGCTTCCCCGTGGAAATCGGGAAATGTTACGCGTAGGTTTTCGACCTGAATTATCAGAGCCGAGGGCCCAGAACCCTCCTGCCAGTACCCGCGCTAGCCACTTGGAAACCCCGGGCGCCGCAGGGCGCCGCCTTCCTTCACATCCGGATTGGGCAAATCCCGCCCCGGGGTTGGCGCGTGATTGTTTGGTGTCGCGGCCGGGAGGAGATGATTGGCATGCTGTTCAATTCAATTCAAAGTTGAATCGCCGTGAATGAATTGAGACGCTTTGAAATAAATAGAGAGGGGAAGAGCGGGGAAGGTACAATATATTTTGCCTATATCCGTCTGAGGTCGACCTGCGACTTCCAACTACAAGATAAACGCATCCGCGTTCGATTTTTAGATTTCAACCAAGGCCAACGTGTCCTCACAACGCGCCCGCAACGTCCTTGAACGGCAGTCGAGTCCCGCGAATCCTCTATCTCGGGCGGACCCTAAAATCTAATCTAAACTCTAAACTCGACTCTCTCACTCGGCGTAAAGGCGCCGTGAACTGAACCTTGGAGGGAAACCTCTTCCCAGCGGCAATTTCTTTTTTTGCCGTGAAAATCAGGAAATGCCGTCTTTGAATGTTAATTGAGTGAGGAGAAGAAGAAGGTTCAGGTCAATATAGTTTGCCTATATCCGTTCGAGAGTTCAACTCGCGTTGGAGGAAGGAGGTAAATTCAAAATTCAACTTTTTTCAGTAAAACGTCTCTCACAACTTGCGCGTCTGTCCCCCCGGCTGGCGCAGACCCTAAACTCCCCAAAAGCGGCCCCGACTCGAACCTGGTCCTACCTTACAAGTGCCAAGCCCAAACATATATCCCTCACAAATCGGGAAATGTTTCAAACTTGCGCTCTTGTCTGGCGACTCTGGCGCTCTAAAAAAAAAAACATTCGCAGCCGCTCTGTGGCCTTGCTCGACTCGGAACTCCGCTCGGGAAATAAAACATCTGCCAGCGCTGGCGTTTTCTGGTCTGCATTGGTAAAAATCCAGGCAGGCACGCAGGCACGTAGGCTCCTCTTTTCCTTTCCTTTCGGGTCCGTCTCTGATTTTTTCGGTAACTCGTTCATTCCATTCCTGCCTTCAGGAGCCACAAAAACGAGGACAGGAGACGCCCAAGAAACGTTTTCTAGAATAGAACGCATTTCTCGTTTCTAGAATAGAACGACACACCTCTTTCCAGAAAAAAAAAAGTCCAAAACTGGAACGGGAAAACTTGAAACATGGAATGGAAATGGAAATGATCATGGGATGGGCGCCGGCGGGACGTCCCGTACCTTACCTCCCTTGTCTTCAGTCTCACACTAATCTAGCAAGGCCTTAGCTAGCTCCTTTCAAGCACTCCACTCATTCCTCCTCTCAACTCCCGGCAGCGCCTCACGACCAATCAATCATCCCATATATGCTTCCCCTTCACAAACAAAAAAAGAAGAAGAAAAAAAGTGATAACAGAGCGAGGTAGACCATATAGGTCCATTTGAGGGTGGTGGGTGAGGTGAGGTGAGGCGAGGTAGAGTCCACCATTGCGTATGCTACATAATTCGGCAAAGTCCATTTATGGCGGGTCGTACCTTTACTTTGTACTCCTCTCATTCCCAGACCCAAGTAAATCACGGTCGGCGTCAAGTCTTTGCGATATATCAATCCCCATATATTCATCCCCCTTCACAAAAAAAAAAACCGCGCGATCACAGAGCGAGGTAGACGATATATAGTTATTGTAGGTCCATGTGTAGGGTGGTGAGGTGAGGTGAGGTAGAGTACAGATGCTGGTTTGGAAGTCCATTTATGCAGAGTCGAGATAAAAGTCGGGGCGAGACGGGCGGGGCGGAGCGGTGATGGGTAAGGTAGGAGTAGGGTAGGAGGATTGGAGGAGCGGGTAGAGTAGGGTAGGGGGAGGGGATGGGCAGAAGGTGCAAGCGCAAACGCGCTGAGAGGAGCTAACATACAGTATACGTTGCGTAGCGTAGGGTAGGGTATTTAACATAAAATACAGCGTGTTCTTTTCTTTGTTCGTTCGTTCGTTGAAAGCTTTTGGCGCCATGTAGGTAAGGGGAGGTTTTTGGGTCGAAGGTCGAAGGCGGGCGGTATGTAGACGATACAGTGTGTCGGTGCAAAGGCAAGACAGGGAGACGATTCGAGGAAGAAGCGAAGTCGGAGGGAGGACGGCGGACAGAAAAGCTAATCAAAGCTTATCCGCCCTCCAATAATAGTCCCCCCCACCATGCCCGCCCCCGCCCAGCCCAACGCTCAACCCCAGCGCGCCCCCTCCCACTCCCAGCCCACCCATCCCGCCAAGCCCACCCCCGCCCCCGAGCCCACCTAAGCTCGAGGCCAAGGCGCGCGGCGAGCCGGAAGAGTAGTACCCCGCCGGCGGCGACGTCGCGCTCGTATACGCCGTCTGCGCGTGCCCCGTCGGCGGGGACGCCGTCGTGCCGTACGGCGAGTGCGGGTGCGCAGAGGGCGAGGCGCTGTACGCCGGCGCCGGGCTCGCCGAGTTCGAGTGCGAGTTGTTGGTGGAGTGGCCGCCGCCGCCGCCGAAGCCGGGGGAGTAGGCGGGGACGGGCGAGGCGCTGGCGTTGGAGGAGGAGGTGGTCGAGGCGGAGTGCGGGGCGGAGGAGTAGGGGGAGTAGCGCGTGGGCGGGGAGTAGGTTGCTGGGTGGGCGTAGTACGAGTTGGAGGAGGAGTTGTTGGCGGACGAAGAGGAGGCGGAGGCGGATGGGGGCGTGGTGGAGGAGTGCGAGGAGGTGGAGGAGGCGGAGTGGGAGTGGGTGTGGTGTGCGTGGCCGTTCGAGTGCGGGTGCGAGTGCGAGGACGAGGACGGGTGCGCCAGCCAGCTTGGGGGCGGGGACAGGCCGAGGGCGCTCGGCATCGAGGGGATGGACTGCGCTTTGCGGAGCCCGGCGCTTCCATGGGAGGACGAGGACGACTGGTTGGTGTCGTAAGGCGGGTAGTACGCGCTGCTCAGCAGGTTCCTAGGCGCTTGGGCGTCGTAGCGGTACGCGCTGCTGTCGCTGCTCGTCGGGGGGTAGGGGTAGGACTGCGTCCTGACGTGCCCGTTTGCGTGCCCGTGGCCGTGGGCGCCGTACGCCCCGCCTCCCCCGTACGGCCCCGCGCCGTAGCCGTAGGGCGATGTCGAGGCGGACGAGGCGGAGGAGGCGTAGCGCGAGTCGGCGTGAGTGGGCGCGTAGGGCGGGGCTGCGGCGTAGCGGTGGTCTGGCAGGGGCGGGGGCTCCTCGCCGTCGGGGCTGCTCTCTGGGTCGGTGTCGCCGCGCGAGCCGGGGGCGCCGTCTGGCTTGGGGCGGCGCTTGCGGGTGTTGTTGGGGCGGCGGCGGTAGACGTACTCGGGGTACTTTTTGTTGAACGACTCTTTGAGCTGCTTGGCCTGGGTGAGGTAGAATTGCTTGTCGGACTGCGCGCGGGGTGAGTAATTGGCAAAGAAAGGGCGAAGACGCGGAGACACACGGGCTGCATGGCCTTCCATTCTTGGGACAGGATCTTGGAGATGTCGCCTGTGCGCATGGACTGGTTCTCCTGCGAGACCTGCGGGCGGCGGCGGCGGGCAAAGATCATGAACGCGTTCATGGGGCGCTTGGGGGTGCCGTCTGCGTTGAGGGTCTGGGAGGTGAGGGCGGAGTGGTCCTCCTGGTCGTCGTCCATTGCGGCAAAGTCGAGGTGCTCTGGGCTGCTTGTGTGGTAGTTGTGCATTGGTGGTGCATCTCCCCTGTTCCAAGCATCGGGATCTTAAGAGGGCAAGCGTGACGTCTGCCCGGATCGGGACTAGGCTGTTCTCGTGCGAGATCAGTGTTGTTTTCTCCGTGCTTCTTCGAGAAGCCATCGGCAAACCCCCTTTGCCCCTGACCAGGCATGGCAACAAAACAAGAGAGGCCATCAAAGATCCTCGTCCAATCGAGATCTGGCGGCGGTGCAGCACCAGCCTCCGCCCCAGTCGCATGCCGATCTCTCGTAAAATGAACACCGGTTTTACCACTGTCCAGTTGCTGCCTACCACCCACCAAATCATCGTGGCCGTGGGCCAACCAACTTTTGCTGCACGCACCGCCAGTCGTCGTCGGTCGTCACTTTCACAGCAGCTTCCAAGAATCGAACCACCCTCTCTTCTCTTCCACGGGCGCGAATAGGCTTTGCTGCGCAGGCATTTTTTTAAAAAGGTTAATAATATTTAATATTAATTGTTAGCATCTCTCCCGCCCCCCCCAGTCACGTCGCCTCTCATCGCTCGGCCCCGACACGACCGACGGCTCCACAAACACCCCAACGGCCCCGAGTCTAGGCCCAGCAGCTAGCTGGCAGTTAATGTCCCTTGCCGCTGTCGACTCGCTGTCCGTCTCCATCACTAAATAACAATAATAATAATAATAAATCCTTAATCCTTTTCTTTTTCGAAATTCCATCCTCGCGCCCTTCCTTCGCCACCTTCGTTTCGGCCGATCGCGAAGCCACCGACGTCGACTAGCAATTATTACATCCTCTTCGTCTCCCCGTTGCTGTTTCATCGAAGCGCAAAGCCACGAAGCAAACCATTGCCACGCGAGCCAAGTTACTACTACCGACAACGTAAAAACGTAATAAACAACAGCAATAATGCCTCGCGTCAATTTTTCGAATTTCACTACCCGCCCGCCCATGTCCCGCGCGAGTCCGCACGTTCCTTTCCCGTTTGGCCTGTCTTTCTTTTTCCTTTCCTTTCCATTCGGTATAACCCACTCCCAACTGTGTCGTCGCCCGGGACGCCCACTGGCGCGCACGAACCCCACGTTTTCCATCCTCCGCGCTCTCCTCACACGTTATCCCGAGTCCCCAAGTCCGCGTCGCGTTGTCATTCCCCATTCTCTACATACTTTCGGGGTGTACCCTACTCAGCACTGTCCTGCCCTCTACTGTTTCCGTTTCCGTTTTTTACTGCATCCCATCCCATCCCTTCCTTTTTGCATGCGCGCGTTGCGCCCGCGTTTCGTTTCGTTTCGCCGGCTCTATGTACCCCATCCCCAAATCGACTCTGTCCTCCGAACAACGGCGCTCGTGTCACCGCGCGCCTATTTAGGCGGCCACTTTCGACCGGAATTGGTGGAATTGGGCGGTCCGCAGCAGCGTCTGTATGATCGCGTCTGGGTTGGTTGGTTGAAGAGGTGTTGTGTTAGAGTGCGTTGGAGGTTGGGTAGGAGACCCGTCGTCCGTCCATCCATCACGGTGGTGGACTTTGAGGCAGCGTCGATTTACCCAGCCACTCACCCACGCACCCTCCTTCCTCGCGTCGTCGCCCGCGTTGCCCAAAAAGCGAGTCGCGTCCATCGCGGCGGGTGTTGGGTCAGAAGTCGACTGAGTCAGGATTTGCAGCATCGCTTTCACTGGATATTGATTATATTGATTGGCGGTTCGTTCGTCGCGTCTGCCTACTGCCCAATGTCCATCCATCCATCGCGTGCATCCTCAAGCAAAGCAACGCGACCTTGACGAGCGAAGAGGGAGGGGACGACGCCCGCGGTGTGTGTGGCTCGTAATGACTTCATCCATGGCTGGGCCAGTTGTCGACGCGACGCCGAGAAGACCAACCAATCCAATCCAATAAATCGTGATGCTGGGTTCCACTTTTTTTTTTCCTGCACGTCCGCAGCAGCACCCACATTTGTTTAATTTGTTGTGCGACTAGACTCCTGGATCCATGACCGGCCAGTTGTCGACGCGACGCGACGCGAGCACCAATCCCATCCAACTTGTAAACGGCGATCATGATGCTGGGTTACACTTTTCTTCGTGCACGGGTGCGCCTCGCCGTCCGCAGCAGCACCCACATTTGTTTTGTTGTCGGACTAGACTAGGATAGACTAGGAAAATTCGGGTTCGGATTCGAATGGGTGGTGGAATTATGCGTGCGTTCCGCAGCCCGGCGTGTCGTGTCCGTATGCAGGTTGTTGGGTTGAAGTTTTGTGTGAACGGACACAGGTTGCAATTGGTTTAGCGTTAGCGGGAACACGGAAGACCTTCAAGTCAACACCATCGCGTTTTGCGAGAACAGAACCGACCAACCAGATTGGGTTGAGGAGTGCGTCTGATCAACTCGTTCTCGTCCCGTCTCATCACAGCAAGTCGCGTCAGATCGGTGAGCAGGTCAACAACTTTCTTTCAAGTCACCCAACGGGCGTCGCAGTGTCCATCGCGTTTTGTGAGAACAGAACCGGTGAGCCTTTTCCAAGTTGAGGAGCCGTCCCGCTCATTATCACAGCGAGTCGCGTCAGATCGGTGAGCGGGTCGACAACTTTCTTTCAAGTCAACCAACGGACGTCGCAGCGTCCATCGCGTTTTGCGAGAACAGAACCGGCGAGCCTTTTCCAAGTTGAGTGCATTCGGTTACAGAGTCGACTGACGTTCCCGTCCTGTCTCATCGATATCACAGCAGGCGTGCGGGAACACGGCCAACCTTAAGTCAACCAACGGACGCCGCGGCGTCCATCGCGTTTTTTTTAGAACAGAACCGGTGAGCCTTTTCCAAGCTGAGGAGTCGGTCACAGAGTTGATCAACTCGTTCCTTCCCGTCCTGTCTCATCGATATCACAGCAGGCGCGGGAACACGATCAAACTTTAAGTCAACCAACGGGCGCCGCAGCGTCCATCGCGTTTTACGAGAACCGGTTCAACCCTTTTCAAGTTGCGGAGTGCGTACTGCACATTCGGTTGCAGAGTCGACGTCTATCATTCATTTCCGTCCCGTCTCGCTCATCACAGCGAGTCGTGTCAGATCGGTGGCGTCCACCCATCACCCAAAAAACAACAGGCGGCCCGGACTCCCAGCATCACAGAAGTTGAAATTTCATTGGAGACAAAATGGAGAGACCGCGGCGTCGACAATGAAACATTATTACCAACCAGTTATTCGTCATTGGCGAGCGGGTGTTGGGTCAGAAACTGTGGAGTCTGGCCTGGCACCGTCGGTGAATGTTAGTGGTTGGTTAGTCGCGTCGGTCGCGTCGGATGAGTCGTTGCGTCCACTGGCAATGTCGAAGGTCCATCCATCGCGTGAATCTTAAAGCAAAGCAAAGACCTGCAACGCGACGACAATGAGGGAGGGGACGACACCCGCGGAGCGGTGATGAACAATTGGCTCGTAATGACTCATCCTTCATCCACGGCCAGTTGTCGACCCAATCCAATCCAATAAACCGTGATGCTGGGGCGTCGTGTCCGTAGGCCGTTTAGGCTGTTTCGGACATCTCCTTTTTCATTCCAACTTGGGTCGCAACTTCGTTCCCAACTCAGGACTCAACTTGATATTTTTTTGTCCCGGAATGCAGAATGGCCGCCCCAAATAGGTTTGGTGAAGTTGGGACTTGAACTTGGGGTCGAAGTTGGATGTCAAGTCGTGGTCCATCCAACTTCGTTCCCAAACTCTTTCAAGGTCCAACTTCGGGCGAAGTTGGGGCTAAGTTGGGACCCCAGTTGGACCTCAAATCGGAATGTCTGAAACACCCTAATGGAGTTGTGTTGACAAAGGTTGCGATTGGAAAGAGTTTCCGTCCATCACCGTACTTAGAAGTTGCAGAGTTGACATCATTTCATCACTCGTTCCCGTCCCGTCTCATCACACCGAGAGCTCGCGTCAGTCGCGTCAGATTCATCGGTGGCGTCCATCCATCTATCCCGTTCGTGAGAGGGTCAACAACTTTTTTTCAAGTCCGTAACGGATGCATTACCAAAAAGACGAAAGACCGGTCCCAGCATCACGGAAGCTGAATTTTGTCAGTGGAGTGGAAAGCGGCGATGACAATGAAAGCATGAGTCATGATTACCAGCCAGTTGTTGTTCGTCATCATCGTCATCACCGCGGGCGTTCCCTCCTTCCGTTCGTCGCTCGTCCCCGTCGAGGTCGCGTTGCCAGAAAACCAGGTACCAGGTCGATGCCTGAGCGCCGAAAACGCCGGCCACTGCACCGCACGACGATCACTACCAACCAGATTCACCGCCGCGGCTGCTCGTCGCCGTCCGGAAAATCATCATTCACCGCCTCCGCCTCCGTCTCAGAGTCGTGGTTTTGGCGCCGCGGAAGTATATTATTATCGCCGTATGCGGTGCAGCGATGGATAGATCTATGTCGATATTTGATCTGGCTCTTGCCAACGCGTCGGCGGCCATGACAGAGGTGGGCGGGCGGATGTCGGGCGGCGGGGCTGCCAGTGGATCCTATCTTTACGCGAATGGATACTTGACGATACCCGATGCCCTCAACCGACCGACGTCCCAAGCTCAGACGCGCGCCTCAGCCAAGGGGGATAGGTAGTTCTTGGATGACAGAGAAGCAGTAGTCTGGTTCAGGATCCATTCCTTCCTTCCTTTCTTCCACAATTTGTCCTTTTACCAGAAGAGGCGCAGCCATTCCAGCTCATTTTAAAATTTGAACTTCCCGATTGGGAACTTGAGCTGTATTACGGTAATAACATTGGTTTTGGGAGTCTTATTCGACTTACTTGGTCTGACTCACACCGTTTTTTTGCGTCTCGAAAGACAGAGTTAAGTTTGTTTCAGCAGAGTCGCAGAGTCATAGTCGGAGTTAGCAGCTCAGTTCGAAGTATTTCCAACTTGATATACCGGCTCTCCCGATCATCGTGACTCAAAAAACTTCTGCTAAGCTGTAATGCTTCGGGCCAAGAGTCAAGAACGGTTTTTTTGTCCCAGCAGAGAGTCAGAGGGCGGCGCCCGCCCGGCCACCTCAGTTCGAATAAATCCAACATTTCATGCTCCTTCCGATCACGCGCGTGAGCTGTAAGTCAATCATATTTGGGGTCTGGGAAAAAGGCAACAGCTCCATGACCACTTCACTCGATTCGACCTAGTCTGACCCATATCTCATCCTCGAAGCTAGCGCTCAAAATTAGACATTTATTCTGGAGAGCGGGAGTAACCCTCCGAGTCGCAAAATGCCGAAACAAAAGATGAGACCGTGCTACTAGCGAGCGCAAAAATATCTTCTTTCCCCCGGTATCCGTGGAAGCACTAGTATTTTCCCTACACCAAACCAAGTTCGAGTTCTGGACCCCCGATCCAGTACCAAGCCAGACCCAAAACAAAAACAAGAACAACATACCGCACCCGCGTCCAAAATCTGCATCCGCACCCGCTCCCCTCAGCCTCAACTAATTCTGCCTCAAACCTGCTGGCGATGGGTCAAATTGAATGCGATCTGCAGGCGGTGAGTGATGGTGGTGGCGTAATTATGCGGATGTTGGATGTTCTTAAGCGCCCTGATTTTCCAACAAAGACCGCGCGCGGAAGTAACCCTCCTTGGGTATAGCTTGGATTTTGAGCCTCTGCCACGGAGGCTAGGCTAGTTGTAACCTTGACCATCGTTGGATTTTGAGTCATCCTGGCTCTCGCATACCCGTATTAGAGGGGAGTTGAATAGGATTTGCAGGGGGTGGTGATGATGGTGGTGGCGCGGGACGGTCACCTAAAACCATAGCCTTCGAGAGTTGAATCAAAGTCCGGATGTTGCCCGGTTCTACGTGGCAGACTGGTTGAGACTTCTTGCTGTCCTCCTTTTTGTCCTTCGGTTTAATTCGAAACCCCTCGGAAGTAACGTTGTGGATATCGAGTAAATATCACATCAGGAGAATTCCCTATAGCGTCTATGACCTGTTTTATAAACACCCATAGACGTCATAGACTGTTGCTATGGTGTCTATGGTGTTTATGTGGGTCTATGTGGGTCTATGCAGGCCTATGCAATAGCTTGTAGCAATCTGGGATTTTCTTGATGCAAAGCTCCGCAGAAGTACACTAACCTCCTAGCCATGGAATTATTGCTGAACTTTGAACCGGGTTCCACGCGGCAGACTCGGTTGAAGCTTTTTTTTTCTGCTCTCATACACTTAGGTGGAGGTTGAATGAGATCTGCAGGGGCGGTGATCGCGGTGATAGTGTTGCAGGACCGTAACCTTTTGAGCGGATGTTCAAGACGCTCCTTGGATGTCGAATAAGTCCAAGACAATTTCGCTGTAAAAACTCCGCGGAAGTAACCTCCTTGGCTATGGATGTCGAACTTTTGAACTTCTTTGATTCGCATTTCACGTGGCAGTCTTCATTGAGCCTTTTGAGTCTTCCTTGTTCCGCCCCCTGGGAATTGATCTGCTTGGCCATGGATATTGAACTTCTTGGATTCGTGTTCCAGTCTCAGTTGAATCAATATGGTCCTTCACAGAGTGATCCTAGGGCATTTCCTTTTTTTTTTTTTTTTTTTTCAAGGCAACTCGAAAGGCCCATGGATGGTCTTCTCCAAGTCTTCGCACAATTACGAAATCCCATTTTGAGTAGTATTAATCGTTTTGGCAACAGCTCCAGCTCCACTCGAGTCTAGTCCTCGTTGCCTCAGCCCAGAAACCTCATGGCTTTCCGGCTCTTCCAGAACTGAGTTTGGCTTAGTTTTCTCCGGCAGCTCATCTTGATCTTGATTCCCTTCGGGACTAACACTGAATAATTCTGGACCTATCTATCCCACGTTTACGTCGCGCGACTCTCAGAGTCGCTGGTTTCACTAGTTTTTGTTCCCCTCCCATCTCATTTACGCCTTCTTCCACCCCCCCTCACCATCTTATCTCAAGATCAAGGTCGAAGTCGACGGAAGTAACGTTAACTTAAGAACGAACCGCACCCGCATCTGCACCCGGTCCTCTTCCATTGACTTCGGTCAATTAAGGGCGGCCGAGAAGTTAGATAACGTTGAATAACACCGGGGGCAAATAGCGACGCATTTGATTTGACATGCGGCGGACGCATTCAGTCCGCATTTGTTGTCCCGGTACAATTGCTCTTTGTGACCACAAAGTCAGGCTTTGTGCTGGCTTTGTGTACATGCTGGGTTCCCTCAGACAGGGTGAACAAAGCATGCACAAAGACTGCACAAAGCCTGGCTTTGTGGTAAAAGAGATCTATTGTGACTCGTCACAAAAAATGCAAACCAGATGCGTCCGCCGCATATCAAATCAAATGCGTCGATCTTTGCTCCCGGTGTAAGATCTACGGTGGTGGTGGCGCGCAATTCAATTAATTAATGCAGCACGCGATCTTGAATGTTGTTGAAGTTGAACTTGCGAGTTCAGTGAACTGGATTTGGATCGAGGCGGTGATCCAAGTGGGCGCGAAGCTGTCTATGGCGGCTTTCAATATTCGTCAGATTTACAATCATATCACACTTCAACCCCAACTAACCCCAGTACGAACCTCATCTGCACCCGGTTCGGTTCCGCTTTTCCGCTCCGCCTCTCTGTTAAATAATTACTCAACGTTCAGTTGTTGAGGTGAGTCGGAGATGAGTTCCAAAGATCCGTCGCGTCGGCCGTGTTAGAGGTTCAACAGGATCTGCAAGCAACAGCTAACTGTTTGATGTACGGTGGATGGTCCTTGGATGTGGTTCTTCGATTACTTATTGCACCATCCCGGGGCCCTAGTGGAGCGGAACAGATTCAGACTGTGTGTTTTTGTGCGATGAAGAAATAGGCTGGTGCTTGTAGAGCAGTCCTGCAACTGTTGCCAAAACAAATTTACGTATGCTGAAAATCTTGCCAGATATCAGAAAGAAAAAATTAGCGGTTGTAGGAAGAACGGGGTTTAGTCAGCGATGGATCTACCGAAGGCCTGGACTCGGCCCCTGAAAGAATGTCAACGTCAGCATAAATTTCGAGCATAGGCGAAGCTCCAAGCTACGAGGCCCGCGGATGTAATTCGACTTCAAGTTCAACGCACCTTTACCGCATTTGGAACAAGGTTGCAATTTTGATTTTGATCTACGCGCCGTGGCGTATTCACTTCTGAGTAATTCGGATTGCCCGCCCACTGACGCCCATCGCACACCGCCGAGTGCAATGAGCTGGCATCGTTATCAAGTTCCAAGATACAATGCATGCCGTCGGACCCGAACTAGGCTCCGCAGCATCTCCGCCTGATGTCATGGTGCTCTGCCATAATTTGCCATGATCCTGTCAGTGGCGGTCGGAAATTAAGAACCCACTCCAAGTTAATTAAGGTCCTTGCTTGGAATAAGATTGACTTGGTTCTTTGGCAGGTTGAATGATGACGACAATGTCCATCCGTATTTGGGACAAGGTTGAGTTTTGGCGTAGTGAATGATGAGTCACGACTCCGCCCAGCGGTGACGCAAAGGCGCGCGAATTTTGTACCGTATCGGACTAGTATGGGGGACCACTTCCGTGGAAATATGTACGTGGATCGTCCGCGTAAAAAGAACCCAAAAATTAGTTCTTTGTCACACTTCGACCCGAAAAAAATTCAACTGAGATAAATCGTATCCATCCAAAATGCAAATGGGATCTACACGCTCGCCGCGCGAGACACTCCATTCGTAGATATTCGGAACCATTGTTCGAGTATTTGAGTAAGTCCAGAGAATGCATACCCACGACTCACCTCGTGTTTACCTTTCGAGCCTGACTTTCTTCAATATTCGACCCGTCACAGCGTGAGCTGCACGAGGTCCTCCGCGTAAATCCAAAAAATGGGTACGCGCGACTCTCGCCATGTTTTGTGTTTATCTTTCGGTTGCCTTCAAGTTTCGAACTTGTTAAGACGTTGGACACATCACAGCGTGAGCGGCGCGAGGTCCTCCGCGTGAAACATGCGCAACCGTTACACAACCGCACAATGTTCGCCTCCTCGAACTTCGAACGTCCCACAGCGAGGTCATCCATGTGAAAAGCGCGTGCATCAGAGCATCAGAGATTCCGACCGGAGCGCGGATCGCCACCCTGCTGATTACTTCCGGGACTTGCCGCACAACGGGATCTGCGGCGCGTGATGGCGCGTGAAAAAACGTAAATCGCTGTGTCGTGTTTCAAAGTGTAAATCATCTGTGTGCGTTCCGCGAAAATATAACGTGCCAGTTCTGCAATATCCTTTTCTTCTGGCTATTTTACTGTTCAGTCGCTTTGCCTCGCTTGATCACCCAAATCTGGGGCGGCGTGATGCGAGCAGAAGTTGCGGGTATTGACCTGTTGGAAAACGTCAGTGATCAGCTGCAGGCTTACCAGTCAGACAACGAGTGGTTCGAAGCTCCAAGAGTTCCAGCAAGTTGACGCCGCCCGGCGAGTATATATTTCACGCCAACAACAGATCGAGCGTGTATCGAGTAAATCATGCTCTCCTTCCTTGCGATCTGTCTAGTATCAAACTGAGGTAAAATGTGGCTATTTTCTAACTGGTTTAATTGGGTTGACTTATCCTCTATTGAACACTCGCTACTGTATCTTTCTCGCATAGCGCAAAATACTCGGTTATATCCAGACGTATCCCTACTTTTCTCTACCCTTACGAGCCCAATTTGTCTTTTGGTCTATAGGTATTAAAGCGATATTGAGCGGCCAGCCCGGGCAGCTACCTCGAAATATAATGGAAATCACTCCCTAATTACCTTGTCTTCCGAGGTACATTCACTGTCATTGGTGCCATCCTTGAAGATGATTCGATCGAGTGATTGAATTCACCACCGTCGTTGTCGTTACTTGAGACGAAGCGCGGCCCTCTCAGAATTGAAACCGCAAATTCTAGTTTAAGTTCAGGTCGACCTTCCACTCCCGACAAACGCACTGCTTTCAAGTTTCAACAGCTTTTGGGGCGAGGAATCAACACCGGCGAGGCACGGCCAAATTGGCAGTTGGCGGTGTGATCAGACTTTGTACCTTGTTCGAAGGCGAAATCCATATTCGAGAGTACCGCTTTCAGCTAGCTGCGTGGATGTGCCTCAAGCAACACGGGCAAAGCACGGCCAAATGACCAAATGACAGTTCGCGATGTGATGGAAAATGAATATTGTACCCTAAAAGTTGGAAGTTAAAGCTGAAGTTGGAATCGAGGTACCTGTTACAATAGCAATGGCTTTGCCAGTGGTCGAACCCCAATCAGCGTGGGCGAGCCGCGGTCACGGCCAGCTCGGGATGCCATGTGGCGACCGTAGTTTCAGATGATCACAGCAGTTCTAAGCGGAAGTAAAAAGTCTGGTGTCGTTGCGATTTGTAACATTTGTTACTGGTAGTAGATTGGAGGAAGAAAAGTACTACGGGAAGACGGCCACTTCGGCCGGGGCTACCGCGTGTACTGCACTCGACGGAAGAAAATCAACGCATCAAATCCCAATCACCGAATAATGTTTGAACTCGGGATACTAGCGAATCAAAATCGAGCCGGCGGAACCATCTGTTGGAGTAATGCATTTATGGGTCTATCATACGCGGGCGCGGGACGTCTGGCTTCAAAAGGCGATGCGAACTGACATCTCCAACATATTGACTGTTGGTAGCTGTCTGTAACTGTTGGTGTTTGCGTTGGGTGATGTAAGTTCAACACCAGTCAAACATCAGCAACCAAATCGGGCAGGTTCGGCACGCCGCTAGCTACGGTGCGCGTAAACAGGCTGGATGACCGTGGTCTCGCGAAGCATCTCCAAGGTCATAATATCCCAGAGTTTTCATGGATTGGAGGCTGAGCAGCGCTATGGAGAGATCGCCGGATATGGTATGCGTGGATGGACAAGGGGGGCTTAATCAAACATTGTTGAACATCGCTTGCACAGGGTTTGTCTGGGCACCCAGGACCGAGCATATGCTCTGAATATCGAGCAGAAAGCCTGAGCGTGCGTGGCACATAGTACGCGAGGTGGCGGCGCGTGATTGTGCGGAGCTAGAGATACTCTCCCGTAAATAGTTGAGCGCGGGAGCGACAGGTGTTGGATTTTTTTCTGGCGTACTTGGCATTCATGAGTGATTTTTGGTTCCACCGAGGAGAGATAAGTATACGGTGTAGGAAATCAATCACAGAATCAGGGTGTTTATTCGAATGCGGATGCCTTTGTTGTGTCACCAGATCATACAGCTTAAGTTACGATTTTGGGCGTGTGGTGCGAGGTAATTAGCTTATATTTTCCGCGGTTTCAACAGTTTGCGGTTCTTATATCTGTTATATGCCATACAGTGGGAACCAGCCGCACCTAAAATGTGCATGGCTGAGGCAGTAACCCAAGTATCACGGCAGATTATTTCTCGGGGCCAGCAATGCTCATCTTCAACTGGATGGTGGTTAATCACATAGCTTAACGATGCACATGAGGGCCGAAGAAACCGATTACAGCATCCAAGAATATCAGAGCAGAGTACCCAACGGTGGCCGGTCTTTCCGAACATACCCCAACACTGTACTTGTGCCGAAGTAATGTAGACTAGTTACGAGTCTAGAAGCATTGTATGCTGGTTCTATTCAGTGGACAACTCACATTACCGAGCGCTTTGAGGACAACTATAAGTAAAGGTAATCCGGCAATTCAAGTCGAGCATAAGTGGGCCGCACGCAAACACCCAGTTAAGCACTCCTGGATTATCAAAGTTCAGGCACAAGAGATATGGTCAAGTCCGGAATCAACGACCATATAAGGATATAGGAGAATTCGGACGGAGATAATCGTAAGATTAGAACTGTGGGGCTCTTGCTTCAAGGCACGGCGGGCGAGGTGGGATGCCTTTCACGGATTTGTGCGAAGGTAAATTTGGAGGTGACGCAGAGGCATAGATGGACATCAGTAGTGCGCAGGGGCTCAGTAATTTATAGAGCCGGAAACACCCTAGTATCAGATTTAATTATCACGCATCAACGGAGGCATCACAAAAACGCCAGGCACTGAGAAACTAAAGAGTCCACCACAACGCTGTTAAGGAGACACCAGTAAGCAGGGATCCAGAATGGAAACCGGGGTACCAAACAGACACCGAGAAACAGGTATCGGCCAGAACTCATTTGGCACTCGTGACGCAGATCAAGTATCAAGAATAAGACCGAAGAGGGCAATTTGGATTGGCCAGACATATTCGCATCCGCAGCATCAAGAACACGAGCATGAATAGAGTGCGAACATCGTCGAATATGCTAATCCGAGAGCATCAAATACGCTCAACGTACCGCATCACCGGAGAGAAATGTGACAGAACACAAAGAGGTGGCCGTCGTGAGTGGGAATCGAAGCGAGTATCATTACGAGCATCACGAACCTCACGTAGAACATCATTAGGCAAGACATCATCTAAGGCTGAGTCGCGTCGCATCAGAGGGAGGTCGTTCACGTCGCCAGTTGCTCGAAACAAGCTTTTCGACAAAGAATCAAATGGACAGAGAAGAACAGTTACTTGGCCGGCGTCCCCGAAAGTCAGCTCCAGGGGAATTAGAACAGTACAGCCAGGAGATGTTGAAGAAAGATGGTCGAGCTGAATCGGAACCCTCGACGAGACATGGCCAAAGGAACTGACAGGAAAAAGGGTCGAATACGAATCACATCACTGACTCAGCCAACATTCAGGGGTTAAGGGCGGGAAGCAACGGACGGGAAACAATGAAGAGTACCCGAAAAAGCTGATACTCGGTAAGACAATGATGGACGCAGCAGGGAGCATCAAAGCATCTTCGAACTGGGTCCTAGTATCCCAGCAAGGAAAGTTTTGGAGGCCATTAGAAGCCGAGGGTAACATCAGTTTCACCAGACCAACTGAGGTTGTCTTTGCGTCGGTGGCGACGTGGATTCATCCGTATAACCATTCACGGCCCCCTCAACCCGAACGTCCCCGCCAGCAGAGGGCGGTGCATGATGAGTGATATGCATAAATAGAAGAATCTGATTCCGCTGAGATGTCGAGACTTTACTGATGGGATGATGATCATAGCGTGGATCACCGACTCTGACAAAGAGGTGGGGGTATCCGGCCACTGATGCGCTTGGCGAATACTATAGTGACCATTGAAGACGTAGAAGCCAGGAAGGTTGTATCAGCTGGCACTCCTCCTTCGTCTCCTCATCCGGAGTATCGGCGGTTCAAGGTTCAAAGCCACCCAATCCCAGTTGGAGATCGTTAACTACACCAGCGATGTTTTTTGATTGACGTGTCTCCATTAACGGCAGAGAGCATCCAAGCGGATTCCTTCAAGGCCAAGGGTCTCGCCTAAGAGGTGTTCCGAGTGAGTCGCGTCTATCCAGAAATTCGAGCAGAATCCGAATAGGCGTCCGAGCTCCAGGTGGGACACGCTGATGTGTATCTGTTGGCGTTCCTGTGTTAGCTTATAATAGCATGGACGCCGTCTCCGTTGCGGGGCCGGTGCGGGAGTTTCCCAGGTACAATTTGGATTAGCATCCGGTGTAGGGCGCGCGGAACAAGGTAATGTGACCAAACGGTGTGCCCTGACCGGTAGTGCTTGAAATAACCTGGTCCGTGCGCGTGGTACGCGCATGATAAATTCATTCTCGCGACGCTGTGTGCTTGCGCGCCGTCCTACAGATGAGGGTTATCAATACTTAATCGGGTATCTGGGACATGCAGGGCGAACCATCTCCCTGAAACGCCTCCCAGTCAGAGCGTGGTAACGATTTGTCCATTCGTGCATAGTTTTTCAGCTGTGGGTAAAGGCAACGGATTGACGTGAATTGAGCCGCGGAATTTCATGAGGCTTTGAACCCGAGGAATTGTTCTTTGGCGCCTGGCAACATCCCTGATGGATGCCAATGGCCGCGGCCAGTTACATTGTTCAACCATGCAAACAGCTCAAACACTGCCAGGGTATGATCAACCTCCGCATTATGATTTTCCAATAAAGGATTGATTTTCCGCGGGAAGGAGATGTTGACAAGTGGCTGAGTACATGCGAGACCTCGGGGCGGCAGGCAGTGCATCGAGTGCGATTTCGACGGCCATTTCCCGGACTAGATTATCCTTGCGGTAGCAATCTTCCAAACAGATGGTGAATATCTTTGAAGGAGCATGAGGATATGAATACGACGGCATCTCTGAGGCTGGAGGAATATTACCATCACCACTTTAAGCACCATTAGTAGATAGTGCACCGAGTCCCAGAAACTCGGAATTAACGGACGAAAAATTGCAGAGGGATTGGAAGACGACCGTAACCCCCCCCCAAAATAAATAAAAATAAAAAATAACAGAATCTGAGAAAAATTCGTCAGTTGGGGTCAGACGTATTTTCGAGACGGTACCGAGACTGTTTCACAGCCTTTTTCACAGCAAAATTGTGCCAGACCAGCTATCGTTGGGGCCGTGAACAACCATTGAAAAATGGATTATGTGCCGAGAAAATGACCGAGTTGAAATTCAAACTCGTGTTTGAATGACTGTACGAGAGTCGTTTATCCGCAACAGACATCGACGTCGGAGTTGTGCGCGAAGCAAGAGAGAGTCGGGTTGCCGTTCGGTCGTAGAAAGTAGGCATGCTGCTATTAGCTCCGTGCATCCAGATCACGAGGTATGAGTCATAAATATCGTGGGCGCGCTTTAGGCTCCAGGGATTTCGGTGCTTCGAACTTGGGCCTATTGACGGCAAAAATATTAAACCTTACAAAACGTGCGGATATGAACGGTAGCTGTAAAACAGCCGTCTTCAGACACATTGGCATTCGAAGTGAGATGACCCCGCACGAACCTAGCATCCGCAGTAGGTAAAGAGATCATACCGAAACACGCAGACGTCACAATCATTCCCAAGTGATCGCGAGTGACGACAAGGAAGGGGGTCAGTGGGAAAAGAAGCAGAACAGACGCTGGTGGACGGCATTTCCGGTGCGATTTTCCTGTCAGATTTGGTTCCGGAGATCGCGATTGGTAATGTTGAGAGACCGAGCCTCGCAGCTACCTCGAGGATAGAAAAACAGATGAAAATACGTTGCTCCACAAAAATGTGTAGTTTTCTGGACGAAATGCAGGAAGAAGAGTATAAACGGCTGTGTTGGTTGAGATCTAGAGGCCGTGACGCGTGACAGCGTGATACATCCCAATCAATCAATCCCGTAATCCCGCCACGTTTACACCGATTTAGCAACTCGAAGCGAAAGTTGACGCCAACCATGAAGCAGACCCTGACGGACGCTAGTATGTCCTCTTCTTTCTCCGCCGTTGGCCCGAGAAAAACTCTGTCGAATCTTTTTCCCAGATTTCCCCCGCACAGACGATCTACGTGTTTATCACCTGGGCTTGCGCCCCGGGGAGGTGGCGAACAGAATCGTGCGCTAACGAACTGGATAACCTTATTATCATTTGTTTATTTGCGCGTCACCGCATAGGTTACCGTGGGCTCCCCGTCCCGTGCACACACGGTTGCATCGCACTTCGACGCAGCGCCGAAGCCCTTCGAGCTCGCCTCCGAGCGTGGATTTCTCACCATCACAGGTCGCTACAAGGGAGTCCCGGTCTCGGTCGTCAGTATTGGGATGGGTCATCCTAACGTGGACTTCTTCGTTCGCGAGGTACGTGAATGCCTCAGTGGCGACATGCTCATTGTTCGGTCAGTACCTTTTTCTGCTTGCCCTGGGTTAGGACCCGTCGCCGCCGAGCATTGCATATTAATCTTCCCAATTTGTATATTGATGCCCTATTAAAGCTTAGGCTCATGCGGGAGCCTCATCGATGTACCAGTAGGCTCTGTCGTGGTCCCCAAATCGTCTGTGGCGGTAGAACGCAATCTTGACTTTGACTTTGTGAGTCCTCAAGGATGCGCGGAGCAGCCGTATAGAATCAGTAAACCCGCAAGTCGTTTTTCTTTGAAGACACTTCTGGCTTCCGTCTTACTTACGTTTTGTCGCTTTTTTTTTCCTTCTCGAAGGTGTTGGCGGATCCTGAGTTTCACAGCAAAGTGAGTTGCTGAGCATCTCACTCCCCGGTGGTTTCTCATCTTTGGGCCAGGTCCATAACTGCCTTGCCGCCGCGAAACCTCAGGACTGGAAGGCAGTCATCGTCGCTGGTAGCACCAACGCGTCTGCTGACAGGCAAGTCCCGATTCTGTCGACGACTTTCCGCTCTAAATGCGTATCCTCCTGAAACGCAGCTTCTATTCTTCTCAAGGGAGACAGACATCCTTCCCCGATCAGAACGAAACCCTCATCGAATATCTGCAAGCGTCGGTGAAGGATCTAGCCACACTAGAGGTACGGCCCTTCTTGCTGGAACAAAGTATCGCGCCTCACTTCCTTGGCTTTCCCTTTTCGTTTATTTATGCTCTGCGACCAAACTAGATGGAGACCTTCTGGTTGTATCACCTGGCAGCCTGCTGGAGCGGGCGTAAGGAAACCCCCGATGGTGCACATGCGCCACCTCTCGCAACCGGCCCTGTTCAGCCGACGACATCTCAGCCATCACCCGCCAAAGCCATCCCGAACGCACTTGCGGGCCATGACACCGTCATCCGTGCCGCTGCTGCGCACTTGGTCTTCGCCTCACGTACGTCGCAAGATTTTATTACCCCAGAAAAGGTCGCCGTCTTGGAAGGCTGGACCGCGAAGGTTTGCTTGTCCTGTCTTCTCGGTGCGTCTCCGGCCGCTGACAAGATGGCGTGGTTAGGGCGTCCTTGACGCGCTTGTGGAGATGGTCATTGCATCCGACGTACGTTCCCTCTCCTTCTTAGGCACCCCACACGTTGACTTCGTTCTAAATACAGCACCTTCATTCAGAGGACGGTAGCGTGTGGGCGTTGTAATATTCCTACTTACGTCACGATAATTGTTAATGTCTGATCAAGTTGTCTTCATTTTGGTCTGTCAGTTCATGCCCCAATCCTTTCTGGGGAATTTGTCCACTATCGGCTGTTTAGCAGGTGTTATCTGACGCGCCAAACTATCGCTTGGTCCGCCCCGGTCGAACGATGAAACTCGTCACACGGCCTGCCCAGGTCTGTCATACTGCCGGGTACTGCCGCACTGAAGAACGAACCGAGGCTGTCTGTGACCCCTACTTCGAATGATCTACGGGGAATCGGAGATATTATTCCTATCGCTTTGCCACGTCAGTAATCTCGAACCTAATCTAGAATGCACGGGTTACAACGGTGGTGGGCTTGTAAGCGAAGGGAGAAATGGAGAGTCAGGACCTAATCCAGGTCGCCACTCCACACCACATCGGCCACCCCCAGCGCTTTCAACGACATGGCCTGCTCCTCGCTAATTAACGCACAATCCTCAATTTGTACGTAGCGTATGCGCGCCGGCCGAATGGCCTCCTCCATCGCAATCATGCTTGGTAAAATATTCGTCGACCGCACGCGGAGCGAGAGGCCCTCCCCGACACCTTGACCCTGGCGGCGAAGCTTCTTCATCGGCCGGATAGCCCTCGCTGCCCCCTTGATTCCTGTCCCGCCGTTATCAGACGCCGCCAACGCCAGATCGCCCGTCTCGCCGCTGCTTCCATTCCGTGCAATCACGACGCCTACAAGCGGATTGATCGCGACGTCGGAGCAGCGCCAGAGTGCAAGCGCCTCGAGGCGCGGACAAACACGCACCGCAGGCCCGCCAAATGACACCGCGGAGCGCTGCTGCAACCCGTCTAGGAGCTTCCATACGCCCCCACACTCATCGAGCGTCAGTGAAACGAGCGCGGGCATGTAGCCGAGCATCGCTTCCGCCTTCCCAAGCTCAGCGGAGATCTCGAAGCGGCAGATTGTGAGATGGGTGAGGACGGGGAGACGCGGGTCGCGGAACATCGACTCCAGACGCGGGAAGGTCGGGAGCCCATCTCTGTTCGCGCTGCGCCCACCACCCCCCACATGCGTCAACTCGAGCTTCTCGAGGACCGGGAACGCGAACTTGCGCAGTACGGAACCGATGGTGTCTTCTTGTCGACATTGCAGGCTTAGATCGCGGAGGGCCCCGAGGTCGATGACGCGGTGACCCGCGAAGAGCTGCGAGGCGGCGGTGGCGGGGTACCCCCGGAGCAGAAGGACGTTGTTGTGCAGGTGGGGAAGCTCTTCGACCCCTACATCGATCTTCTCCAGCGCTGGGACAGTGAGGAGAGAAAGAAAATGACGAATGTCTGCTGCGAAAGGATACGTCCAGTCGAGGGTTCGGAGATGAGTGAGCTCGACAGGGAGGACCTGCTGAACACCGTCCGAAAGCTGCCCAGCATCCTCGACATTCAAGTAAACATCCATATAGGGAACTGTATTCGATAGGACGAGTTCCTGTAGTTTGGGAGTGCAATTCAGGAATTGGATAAGTTGCGACATGCGCAGCATGTAAGAGTTAGGTCCTTCGGCGGTAGATTTCTTGGGAGGAAAGCCGAGTTCGAGGGTCGTCAGATTAGGAAGGAAGTGTTTGGCCATATTGAAGAGAGGGAGTCTCTCCAGACGCAGATATGTCAGGTTCAAACTCGTACCGGATCCCTGAAACTGAACAGGGATCAGAGATCGCGAGGACAACGAGTACGGCTCCAGAGGCACTACGGAGAGGTTGAGAATCCGCAATGACGAAAACACATTGTCTGGAAGTGTAAGAACGTCGACGAGTTTCTGCATTGCGTCTGTTCCGCGCGATTGGAATGCAATGCTGCGAATCCGCCGTATATCATGGGAAATATGAGTTAGCAGTCGATCTGCTCGATTATATTGGTCCCGCGAGGTCATGTTCTTCGGCGGGATGAATACGATGTCCAACGGCGTCTTGCCTGAACGCGCCAAGAACGCGACAATGGGACGGGCATTCCAGATGGCACTCTGGATGGAGATTCTAGACCACATCTGAGATGTCCCGAGAGAGATGCTCCGCCATCGGGAGGACACGTGTGAGATGATAACTGGGGCACGATGATAGACTTCGGTGGGGTCGTGTCGATCGAAGTCGGCTTCGGTGAAGGTTACGAAGATATTGATGAGCAGCTCGGGAGGAAGCCAGTTTATAGGCTGTCGTTCGCTGTGAAGCTCCTTCTTCTTCGCCTCCAGTTCCTGCCTCTCCAAAGAGACCGAATCTTTCAGCCGCTGCATGTCGTCCAGGATTCGCTGAAAATCCGCCTCTCTCGCTCGGAGAATGTCAAGCTTAGCATCCACGACACCAGCTTCTTTGTCGATAGAACTATTCTTCCGCCTGGGCATTGGAAGAGGGAGAAAAGAGAAGGCGGGATGAGGCCGTTGTGGTGGGAACAATGATGCTGTCACGTTGTGTGACCTGACGCGTTGTGTGGCTGTAATGTGGCTGTGGCATGTGATAGTGATCGTGATAGTAATATAATCATGGCCACTCAACTTCAACAGGCAGGGTCCCAAAAATCAACATCAATAAAGTGCTGAGTTTCTTCGCCTTAAATAGGTCAATTTCAGCTCAAACCCCGGATGTATGACATCCTCAGTGCCTTCTCAACACCGATTCTCCCGGAACTTTCACGTCTCTGAACGCACGGGAAGAAATCTTCCGGGCCATACTTTCCACGATCTTGCTCTGACCCTTTTGTGTAAATTTCCTTCCCCGCTATCAGCCTGCACCGCACCATAGCGACATACGACCATATCCGAGGCAGCAGCACAGATTTTTCTGTCACAGTCCCGCCCGAGAGTGACCTGGGAAGTCGAAACTCCACCTATCATTCATTGTATAACTAACCCCAAACCCTTTAGCATCAAGAAAATTTGGCAACGTAAAATTTTCGGTTTAAGAGGCAGATTTGAAGTTCGTGGCTATTGTTTTCCTAATTCGTACAGTCGGGACCTGATCGGACTCTGCTTTGGTTTCCCTGGTAGGCAACGCTTGGATCGTTGCATCCCGTAGCTTCGTGATTTTTCATGACTTTGTCCTCCTTTCCTACACCAGGACGAGGAAGAGCGACGACGTGTTCACCTTCATCAAAATCTAGATTCAGTCACCAGTGGTGAAAATCACATGTCGGAATGTTTCGTCAACGCTCGGAGGGATAATCAACGGTTGTTGAGGGCTGACATACTAAGCACTGCTCTCGACCAGAGTCTCAGAGATTGTTGCTAGATCCTTGTATCACTGTTTCGCAGGTCATTTTTACTGCCATGTTTCATAACTGACCAGCGAGGTAATTATCCGAGGCCATCAGTGAGTTAAGTATAGAGGACGCAATATAAACATATAGATAATTCACGACAAAGACTCGTAAAGGCCTGTCTCGACTTGGAATTTGCAACTCTAAAAGACGAGGGTGATGGTGCAAAATATGATTGTTTGAAAACTCAAGGTTCCTGCCGCTGTTTGAACCATACTATTTTTGACTGGACCTTGGTGGTTTTCCCTATCTAGAGACGGAAAGGAGTAAGCTACCGGGTACGATGGGCTTCCAGGATGTAGTCCAACATAATACAAATAAAAT
Source organism: Mycena capillaripes (assembly GCA_029204075.1). Lineage (NCBI taxonomy): Eukaryota > Fungi > Basidiomycota > Agaricomycetes > Agaricales > Mycenaceae > Mycena > Mycena capillaripes. The sequence continues at coordinate 2,276,004 of JARHKZ010000017.1, forward strand.
GAGGCTGGGGGCGCCGGATTTGGTGAAGTTCTCGTGAGCCCGCAAATAGTTTGCCGCGGCAAGTCCAAAACGGGCAGAACTAGGTAACCCAGACCCGGATGACGGAGGAATATCGATGAAACTATATTCACAGGCTCAAGTGAACATATTAACCCTATGGAACGCCATACCGAGTTTCGGCATAGTACCACGATGGGTCAGATAGACCGCCGACGAGCTCGTGTTGCACCGAGAGTCCTATTAAGTCGAGGTCAGAAATATCATTATCGGAGAAATGTGAGACTCGCCTCTTCGGCAAGGGGACAAGATCCTTATCGATGAGATCGCTTTGGAGAGCGGTGATTTGTTTCTTGAAATGATTGCTCTGAAGCAGCTGCAACAAAAAAAAAAAAAGTCAATCTTAGCATCTGGTCGCCATATCGGCACTTACACCGTGTGGATCGTCGAATCCCCAGCAACTGATGAATGACACAAATCAGAATGGAGCCAAAGTCAGATCGAGCTTACGAGAAAATAGAGAGCTTGCGCAAAAGCCGCACGCGCCGCAGGCGGCTTTTTTGCATTGCGCAAAATTACGTGGTTTCTGCCCTGTTAGCTCTATGTTTTTGTGAGCTCATCATGCCCTCCGGTCTCCATGACACTATATTGCATTAATTTGAGTGGGTGTCTGGTCGATGCGTAGCCTGGGGGGCCTTTTTTTCCGACCATCACTCCAGCTCCACCCAGACTTCCCACAGTTTTCGCGTCCCGCACACACCAGTTGAGGCACAGATGAGATTGTTTCACCCACCTCTGCTTATCATTTTATTCAACTACCTTTCTATCGACTTGGTTTCTCAGTAATCCCAAGTTTTTGTTTCCGCATGCGGCTTCGCGCAATGCAAAAAAGCCGCATGCGGCGCGTGCGGCTTTTGCGCAAGCTCTCTAATATCCCGAAGCACCACATTTAGCCACTTTGTCAAAGAATGACCTGGGAGATTGAGGATCGTGGAAAGCCCTTTCCAATATTCTGTACAGCTTCAGAGAACACACGGAGATACGAAATAACGACAAACTCTGTCTACCAATCCTAAGGAAACATTCAGGATACGTTACACCTAAACAAATAAGATACACACTGGATGGAAGCGTTGATCCTGAGGTCCGCATTGGGGCATTGAGAGGAAGCCTAGTATATATAAGATATGATCCCTTTCACCTCCCTTTCCGTGAGATCCACCAGCAAGTCCAGCGTCACTCCTTACTGCCAATTAAAACAGTGTTCAATAAATCACGCAGGGAGGTATCTATTGTGCCCGTACCGGAGATCTCTACACGGGGTATGTCCTCGCTTATGGTCGAAAGAGAATCTGCATGTTCCGCATAAAATTTTCCTTGGCTCTTTGCCGTGCAATTGCGTCCCGATCCGTTCTGCTTTTGGGCAGTGAACGCTTGATTTTGTTCACGGGATTATCGAACGAATTTAGTGAACACGATGACTATGGGGACTTGAATTGTCTCAGCTGGGTACTCATATGCAGACGGCATGAAGCACCTTGCAGATCTTCCCACTGAAGAATTTTCTCTTCCGCCATTTCTAAAAGACTTCCTCCGTATACTGTAGAGTTTCATTCAATTCGGATGTCACGCGTCACAGGGCCGAAAATTTCAGAAAATATTCGAACCTGTCACGGGTCACCGAAGGGATTTTCGAATGTGTCAAAAAAGTCACAAAATCCGCGAAAAACGGCCCAAAAAATCGAATTTTCGCGTGCGGCGCTTTTTCATTGTTGGGGGCATAAATAGAGCATTTCTGGCCCATCTGGGATCTTGAGGCTGTTGGGAACATCAGTAATTGCGCCGGCGGTTGGCGGAACTGACCACAAAAGTGTGTTTTTCAATATTTTATTGGGTTTTTTTCTTTGGCTGGTTTTCTTGGCAGAGTGCCCTGCATTGACCAAGTAGTAGTTCGGGAGAAAAGCCCGCCACCTTCCAGTGGATTTTCGAAATTTTTTAGGTGTCACACGTCTGTCGACCCATTTTCGAAAACTTAAGTTCGAATCTTGCGGTCACAGGTCACACCCCCATTCGAATTGATTGAAACTCTACAGTATCGGAATTTCTATGCAAAGCCTGGGGATATCGATGGTGTCAATGGAACTATCAATGGGTAGAATATATTCCTCCAAATTACGTGTAACCTGTCCTCTAATTTGGGCATTGCACTCCGCTGCTTGATAAACTGCAGCACTGTATCGAAATTTTTACCATCCCCATGTGAGAAGCCCTGCGAGTCACGGAAGACAAGCCGAGGATTGTTCGGCAAAATAAATTCCTTATTGATACCCTCAACAACTCCGAATTTAATTCCGTGTTCGTCTTTCTGAGTGTAGGCAATTATGACCGAATGTCAGATGGCGGCGGGTGAGACTTCTTACCGCTACTCCGCTACCAAATACAGCATTTATCGGCGCAGACTTTCTAACACCCGACTAGCTCCTCAGCGCATGAGGGTCAACATTTCAAGCCAACCTACTCGTCCGATTAATAGGATCCGGACTCTGCGAAGTTCCGTCACGGGGAGATCCAACCGAAGAGAAGCTGTCCATGATAGATGTGAAGGGAAGTGGAACAGCACCCGCAAATGCAATGAGCTCTTATGGAGTCCTGCGGTGAACATACTCCGGCTCTTTTGAGCCTAGGCGTAGCTCACTCGTCGAGTGAGCTCAATTTGAACCATCCCAAGGCGTCCGGCGGTCCAGGTTCGATCTATGGTCCAGTCAAATTGATGGCAGTTACGCCACCATGCGCTCCGCTTTAAATTCGATTGGACTTCTTGCATTGCATCAGACTGCATTGCAACCATTTTCCCCGCTATTCCTTGCCTCCCAGCAGCCCCATATCCTCGATGTCCCGCACGCTCCGCACTGTACAACATGTCCAAGATATATGCCTCCGTTTCCGTGTTCTTGCCATCCGTCGATAGAACGCTGGAAAGACCATCATTCTCTAGAAAATGGGTGGTTCCGACGGCAGCGACCTAGAAATTCGTGATCATGAGGGGAAGACGGTGCTTGGCTCCAAATTTGCTATCATTAACCAGTCTGAGAAGGATGCTTAGGTGGATCCTTTTATCCTGCAGCCAACGAGCACGGTACATAATTTTCTACGTCGCTTATTTGGATCCGGTTTGTATTAATCTAGACTCATAGCGCGGAATGAGCGAGATTCAGAACGAGACAACATTCAAAACCAATCCGCACTTCGTGTTTCACGATTCTTGCGGGGTTGAAACCAGAGCGGATGTTGAAGGAAATTCCCCACTCCGCGCGGGTTATCTGTGGAACTTCCCTGAAAAGTGCTCCAAGGCATCCCAGATTCGCGACAAGGTTCACGTTGTGTTGGCATATTGAAGTCTAGACGCTGAAAACTCATCTTCGATCAGTTTTGCATCCCGATGGACAATCGAAGAGTCTCGAGTGAAGAATTTGAGCTCTCGTTCTTCAATGGAAGGCCTTCCCCAGGTGACTGAGACTAACATGATAAACTTCCATTAGCTTATTCAGGACAATTTCCACCATTGCCGTCTTCACCAAATTTGAATCGTTGGTCGACGAGTACAGTAATTTGCCTGATGATGACACAAGCGAAGAAGACAGGCGTACCAGAATGCCCAGTCTTAATTCGAGATGACAGTTCTGAAGGCAATTAAAAACACCAAATCTTCACCGCACCAAGTTACGTCTGCCATTATATACTTCTTCAGCACACCTCACTTGAACTAATATTTATCCATCTGAGCTGAACGAGCCAATGGGCGAATGCACGGCTCTCACCAAGAAAACACGCGCGACTCTCTGCAATTAAACCCTGCTAAACCTTTTTGCCGTGGCCCAGCAGAATTCTTTCGAGGTTAGATGCCAGAGAGTATTTCGACTCATGATGTAAGTTTATTGGACTGTTATGGATGTCTACTTACGGACACAAGTTTGGATGGGCCAGATTGGATGGCAAAGATGCAGAATGATGAACTCATGAGGGTCATTGGATACCTCAGAATCTTTATCCTGTCCTCGAGATTTGTAAGCTTCACCATCATGGTTGAATAACACGGACTAATGTTGGAACCTGCAGAATGTACGTAGTTACCACGGACTTGACAATTTCATTGGTTTACGCTGTCTTTCTCCCAGCTTGTGAGCAACCCTTGCCATTTGCTCGTTAACTAACTAAACTTGCGATTTTATTTGCGTACAGCCAGTGAGTACTTCTCAAATCTTCTTAAACCGTTGATTGGTGACACCTTCCAATCTCTCATGAAGGATCTCAACTCTGCCCCTTGATCCGATTTGACCCTCCTAGCGTGTGAGTGTTCAGCTTTTTGTGTTGATTTTTTGCTGATTTTTCGAATTTACACAGGATGTAAGTGCTGGTGCTCTCGTTTGCTTCACTATGATCCTCACACTCCTCCATGCGCATAGTCGGCGAGCAGTTCTATCACGGGTATATTTTCAGCTTGCCGAGGTATCCGCAGCTTGTAGGTGGTATCCCCTCATTCTGTGATCTGTCAATTCTGATTGAAACTGTTTTTTGCACAGCCGGTGGGTACTTGTTCTTGGTTCGGTCTCCGTCGCTGGCTGACCCGATCCCCTTCATCTCTACGCAGTGGGTGAGAACACTCGTTTATTTACTTAGTGGTCACTGACATGATACCCTGGATGTGAGTTCACAACTCTTCGTCTGTGTGACTGTATTGAAACGTCGGGGATGGGTGGCGTGTAGGCGGAAATAATTTTTGTGAGAGCATTTACAGACGACACGGGCATGATGTCAGTCCATTTTAATTGATTTTGCTTCAACGCGGTCGACTAAATCGGAATCACTGTTTGCCTTTCAGGCAGTCGGTACGCTGAACTATGTTCTTTCCCATCGTTATCTCCAATGTTCGCTAACCCGTTCTGTATAGCTTGTGAGTGTGCATTTCGTTTTCTTGCTGCATCGACTGTTGATAGATCCGATCACCTTGGCACAGCCGGTGAGTGCCTCCGCCCACATTCTTTTCTCGAATAACACCTTTGAATCTAGTGGGTGAGCAATCTTCTTTTTTTTGTCCCTCCCTCATACATATGACGGGTATCTTCTTCATTAAGGATGTGGATATTTCAGTCTTTGCCTAACCTGTGTCACTCAATGTTAAGTTTGTTTCACCTATTAATAAAACTCAGGATGTGCGTTCCTTCTTCGTCTTTGCTATTGTCAATCTGATCCTTTCACTAGGATGTAATATTACTACTTTCCCTTTGCCTCTTCTGTTTAATGACAGGTCTCGCTTCACGGGGTGCAGGATGTGAGTTTTTCTTTCGTGAGAATTTATATCCCATTCATCAACAAATTTGCTTTCCCTTAATTTAGTTCGTGAGTGTTCTTATGAAAAACTCTCGCTCACAGCCTGGAGTTGGCTTCCTTTTCTATTTCACCCGACTTTTTATCGAAAACCCGCTAGAATACGAGCTCGCTTGTCGCCTTCGTTCCACTGAAACTATTTGGCGCAGAGAGTGGCTCGGGTAAGTCGACTTCCAGAACATCGTCAGCTCAGATTTCCTTCTACGGCCTGATACAGGATGTGAGTTATCGCCTGTGGTATTGTTTTTCATCACTAATAACCAACCCACTCAATTCAGTATGTATGTTGCTCTGGATCCCATCCACTAAATTTCGCCTAATGATTGATTTCAGCTTCCACACGTGGTGCATTACATAGAAGTCTTCGTCAACTCCTTAGCGAGTGATATTCGGCCGTTCCAAACTCTTTTTCCATGGTCGCAGTTCGGAAACTCCCCCGACATGGTGACAGACACCCCACGCTATCTTTCTGTCATCACCGGTAAGCTATTCCATGTTAGCGTCGAGATAGACTCGGTGCCAGTCTCTACGTTGAGCAACAAGACTCATTAGTATGAAAAAAAAATTATGGCAAACGGACAAAAATTGGGGGAGAAAAAAAAAAGTGGCGGAAGTGTTGCTCGAACTCTATGTTCGAGTAACCCTGCGCGCGTTTTTCTCTTTCTCTCCCAATTTTTCTCGGATCGACTTCAAATAAATTGCAACTTCCTACTAGGTCTTGTTACTCAACATAGAGCTGGTGACGAGTCTAGCATCGAGATGGCGTATCAATGCATACTTAGTTGCGTGCATCATATTCGTGTTTACGGGAAACAGATCGAGGCAGCCATTTATCCTCGTTGAACCCACCATCAAAATGCTAAAGCAGAATCAGGACTTTGCAGAGTCTATCAGTAGCTCCGTTGGCGAGGCTTGTTCGGAATTCCCGGAGGAATCTCAGGTCCACAAGCTTGTTGAGCGGTTGGTTGGAATTTTGATGGAGTATGTCGATGGTACTTATGTAGTCCCTGTATCGGTTTGGCGGATGGTATCGAACGGATTTGCTGGTTGTGTGGTATGATCAACCTTGTACTTCGAGTTTTCGGCGTCTGCGAGGTCTTCCGGAGGCTTCAATCTTCAGGCAAAATCTGCCAAAATTGAGAAGAGATCATTGGGAAAAGAAGACAAGACAAAATTGCAGCAAGGAAGATTGACCAAAGTCCCAAACGAGCGCCGAATCATTCACCTGATAAAGATAAGAGTGGTTCATTAAGCGCCCATCCCATCATGTTCGACTGAAAAAATGCCTTAGGCTTCGAGGGTTTTTTCTGGTCCGCAGCTTACACACGGAAATTTATTTAAAAGGAATTGAATACATCAATTTACATCGTAGATACTCCGTGAAAGAGTCGAGAACATTTTTTTATAAAGAATGAAGTCAATACATTCTTTAAGCAGTGGGCGACAAGGACTTTCGAGACCTTAAGAGTGGTTCACCCTAAAAAAGTAAGTGTTAGTTGCAAATTTATGAAAACATATATGTAATTAAACTGACTGAGCGAACCACTGCTGGTTAGTCGCCACGCATAAGCCCCCGTGAGCGTTTTGCGTGGACTGACAGTTGGGGGCGATGAAGTCGATCAGGCTTGCCTGTTTCAAGTTGTACATCAATGTCCAAAGATGTGCTGATGAACCCGACGTACCCAGTCAGTGCGGCAATATTCAATGGGACCGACATCCTGGTTGACAAAGAACGAAAGACAGCTGGCAAATTGCACCACCACGGTATTGTTGGTACCCTGTTATGAGCGATTACTCGATGAATATTGACACGCAACAGCAGCAATTACCGTTCCTACAGTGAAGAGAGCTCCTGAAAGCTAGTCAAGGGCCTATTGTAATGCGAACGTGAAGTGATACTTGCCGATGTTTTGGCTGTCGAACCGTAGGGCATCTGCAATAATATGGCAGTCGTTCAGGACTGGTCCACCACCTGACGGAGTGAAGCAGCTGGTGGTGCCTGAAGGGTGTTAAAAGGGCGGAGATCATTGTTGTACATCGCTTCGTACAATTATTTCCACAGACGTCGACAACCTGGCGAGCTTCCAAGGCCTTGACTTTGGATCCATATTTGGGGCAAGTGGCGTATTGCACACGAACGTTCTTGTCTTGCCCGATGTACGTTTCCGACAGTGTGACTTGCCCTTCACAGACTGGATATTATGTGAGTAGGATAAGACAACTTCTTTGAATATAGAGACCACTTTCTCCCGCGGCTCGGGGAACAAGCGCGACACTGGCAATTGCAAGGGAGAATTTGGAAAGGAGGAGGGCAGCTGAAATGAGAGCAAAAGACCACATTGTGAGGATGTATCTACTGGTGAATTCTGGCTGAATTTATACCAGAGTCAAACAAGGTTTCGGGCTCGAAAGGCCGAAAACAGAATATTTTTGCCAGGAAAAGATAGGCTGAATTGCCCGCGCTATTCAGTTGATTCTTGACAGACAGCGGCAGTTGAACATGATGCTCACGATGCGGGATGTACGACATCGGCGTATTCTTGGTACTGGAGCATAGATGATTGCAGAAGTCTCGACCGTAACTCTACATCTGACAGAAGAGAATGTGCTGGAATTATGCGGCTGAAGTTGAGGCTAGTTTCTCCTGAACAAACGCTAAAACAAAATGTGCTCATACCTCCTCATGTTGTATATTGAGGCCGAATCTTTGGATCCCAAGCACGCCCAATAATTTACTGAGGTTTTTAGTGCGATTCCGCTTGTGGACTGTTCAAGGCGCCGTGGGAACCAACATGTGCCCAGCCAAGTTCACATGACCAACACGGAGAGTTTCAGAGCGCAAAGAAGCTCGGCAAGCCGAATGGTTGCCATCCAACCAGTAGGCTAGAATTGTGCTTTCACGGCCGCCACAGTCAGCACTCGTGCTACTCTGGTCCTCCGTGCGAATGCGTCAGTCAAAATAAGATCGCTGGGGTCATGTGACTTGTTGAGGTTTGAAGGTTCAGCGCACAAGAACGATCATTTGATGTTCCGCGATCATGGGCCTTTTCTTTTCTCTTCCCTTGTCTCCGAGCTCGGTCGAATATATAATCCCCTTCAACTCGATTGCATTGCAAATTTAAACCGCGCAGTTGGAAGCGTGGTGAGACCGGCAAATGCACCAGTTGCGGCATCTATGCGGGTGGGAGCGCATTCCAGCAGAAGAACTCTGGTATCGAAGTTCAAGAGATGGGCAGATTCCAGATTGCAGAACCCCGCTCGATATATATCACTGATCGCGGCACGCAATTGAATGGCGAGTCGATTTTCAGACTATAAGAGTACAGTAGCGTTCCACCGAGTTCGGCACAGGGTGTTGTTCGTTCGTTCCTGAAGGACCGGCAGAGAAGCCGTTTTCAGAACGCAACGAAAATTCAACCAGTCACGTGCCTGCGGCGACACTCATAGCACGCAGACTGTGGCCGAGGGCGTTGCACTGGCAGAGCGCGCCGGAAGAAAGGTCCAACCAAAGGGAGTTGAAGCACATTGCATTAGATCGAAGATACATTTTACGTTGTCACAATAACGAGCGGATAGCAAGTCAAAAACGAGCTGAAAACTGTCCAACATCAAAACAAATCCGCCAAATCAAAAGTCCTCATCGCAACTCACGCACACCTACTGCGCCGCCTTAATCAAATCCGCCGCCTTCTCCGCCACCCCATACAGCGTCGAGCTCAAGTGCGCAGAAATCTGCATCGGCAGCACCGACGCGTCCACCACGCGCACATTGGCGGTATCGTAAACTTTCAGTTGCGCATCGACCACGCCGCCGAGCTCCCTCCGCATCATCGCCGCGGTTCCGATCGGGTGCGCGACGGACGCGAAGCCGTTCTTGATCCAGATCTGCCACGCCGCGTCCGTGCCGCGCTGCGAGTTGTCGGGGACGGCGGACCCGGGGACGGTCTCGCCCGTGGAAAGACCGCTGAGCGGCGGGGAGGTGAGTATGCGCCGTGAGAGACGGGCGCCGGCGACTTGGACGTCGAGGTCCATGGGGACGCTGAAGTAGTTGACTTTGATGGTGGGGTAAGTGAAGGGGTCGGTGGACTAGGTTCGTTTGATCAGTTAAGTGTCTTAGTGGGAGGAGCGTGGGACTGACCTTGATTTTGACGCTCCCGCGGCTGAAGGGAAGCAGCTGCCACATGTCGATCCCGAGGTCGCTGTAGGTAAGGTTGCTTGTCAGCCTACGACGCTCAAGAAAATAGAAGCAAACAGAAAACGCACTCGGGGAAACCAGTATCATAGAATAGCTCAACAACAGGGGCTGAAAGCACACACATCAGCACTTCGCTCCTTCCTCACAAGAGGTACATACCATTCTGGTTGATAATCAAATCCGCTTGAACCTTGTAGATCTGGAGCAGCGCATCCGCGGAAAGCGCCGAAGCAGCTTGCGAGGTCGCCCACGCGCTCAGGTTGCCCTGGATCTGCGCGACTTTCGTGGCGGCCTGGCTGCCAAAGAGCTGGTAGATGTTCGGGAATGCAATCGCGTCCGACGGGCCGTCCCCGGCTTTGTCGAAGCCGTTGCCGTTTGCGCCGAGGGAGTTCATAGTCTGCGCAAGTATTTTTTGTCAGTCGATCAATACAGACAGAAGAGGGGAGAACGGAATGCACCTGTTCTTGCAAATTCTTGCCGACGGTCTTGAGGTCGATCTGCGTCGTAATTCCGAGAGGGCCGAGCAAGGCCGAGTCGCCGATGCCGGATTGTTGGAGGAGGACGGGGGTCTGCCAGTGGGTGAGTTGAGCTGTCAGAGATTGTGGAACCAGAGAGTGAAAGGCAGACCTGGATGGCACCGGCAGCAATGATGACCTCGCGGCGAGCATGCGCGAGATATTTGAACTGGTTTTTCTGCCAGAATACATATTCAACACCGGTGGCCTTGAGCGGGACGCTCCCAGGGTTCGCCCATTGGATTTTCGTGACCTATGTTCAAGCAAGTGAGATTCAAGGAAAATAATACGCGAGCAAAAGGAAAGACGTACAATATGCTGTCCGAGGGTGACCCAGTTGGTGCGCTGGCTCTGAACGGGTGTGAGGTATGCTTCGACTGACGATGAACGGTGATCATCTCGGTGCCAGTCGAGGCTCTGCAAGGACATTTTCAATATTGTTGAGATAAGACATCAACGCAAACGCACAAGAGGAGTGATGGAGACGCAGTTGGGCGTTCCACCGTTGAGGTCCTTGAAGTGACTGATGCCTGGATGTGATGTAAACATTCCGCGCCTCACCAATAAAATCGGGAAAGGCATATACGCACCAGTGAGGTTGACGATGGTGTTGATGAACGCAGTCTGTTGCGGGCCACCGTACATCGCATCGGGGTATGTCACTTGCACAGGCCCCGTGGTTCCGTGATAGGAGGCGATCGACTGGGCGCCTTTCGCCGCTTGTTGCGAATTCGGAGCAGAGAATGTCTCAGCCTAACATGTAAAATTCAGCGAGCGATAATATGTGGGCTGAACAAGGCTCGCACCTTCTTCATGTAATTGAACATCCCCGCCCAGTTCCATCCGACACTAGCTTCGTCGTCCTCAAGCAATGTCGACCATGCATCGTATTGGGCGTTCAGCCCCCGGGTCCAGGCGCCGCCGTTAATCGAAGTAGAACCTCCAAGGGTTTTTCCACTTTAGGGGAGCAACGATAAAAATGCAGCCAAGCAAATCTAGACTGAAACACATACCCGTGAATGGTCTTTCCCTGCTCTGCCGTCCATGCCCAGTCCATAGGGCCGCCAAAGGCTTGGCTGTACTCATAAATGTCGTAGACTTGCGAGTTTGTGCGATCGTCTTGCCCAGCCTCGATGAGGAGGACTGTGATATCAGGGTCCTCCGAAAGTCTGGATGCGATTGTCATGCCGGCAAGTCCTCCCCCGACGACAATGTAGTCGAAGGTGCTGCCATTTATGCCCACGGACGAGTAGGTCACGCCAGAGACGCGCTTTTCGATGCGGGGGGTCGCATAAGAAGAAGAGGCAAGCGCGAGAAGCGCCAAAGATATTAAGGAAGTCATAAAAAGGCGGAAGGGAAGAAGGTATGAAGATCGGCCGCTGTCGCGCCCTATTTTATGCATTGCCAATTGCGGCATGAACGGCGATGCGGTGGGCTCGGTTAGAATGAAGAAATGAATGTGTTTCATGATCCCGAACAGTGTGGTGACTTGTGGCGATCGTTACCAAGCGCCGACTCAAGGTACGGGCAAATCCAGCCAGCCTGAGGAAAGTTTGGGAGACGTGTGTACGCTGGTTACGCTCCTGGGCCTCAGCAGACTGTGCTGCTGGCTTGGTATTTTCTGCAAATTTTGAGATTATCCAAGATGATGCGGCGCAAGTAGGTGACGTAAGGAAGGCCATAAAACGCCGTTGGTGGCGGCCCGACAAGCTCCGACTCCCGACTACTTCGGCATTTCAACTACCACCGACATCTAAGTACCGGGCCCAGCTGCCAATCCTTTCCTGCATCGTTCTATCCGGCTCTGGTCATAATTCTCGCGCGGTTGTCGGCCATGGGCACTGTCGAAGACCGCGTGTGGATGCCGCTGCGTGGGACCGCGACACGGCCAACTGTGACCGCGCTGCCAGTCGGCCGTCTCCGAGGTGCTCAAAAAACCTTGGCACCCTTGTCTCGTTTCATCTGAAAGCTGCAGCTTAGGGCAAATCAAACTGGGCGACGGTGGAAGGACTAGCAGGCAGCTAGGCCACAGCGGTGCATATGGGTTCGCTATGAACAGGAAGAGCTGACGGCTGCCACACTACTGTCACCTAGTGTCATCCACAATGAAAGAACCGACTCTACCCGAACTCAAAAATGTCATTTTGGTGACTCGACGTGTAAAGCAGCAATGAGCGTCTGCGGTAGCCATTCACCCGAAACTACTCCCTCTTGGTCGTTCTTCCTTCGCATCAAAATCTGAAGGAAATTCGGTGGAGCGTCGGAGCGGGGGAGCATGCAAGTACAGCATACGTTGTTTCAAGCCTGTCTGAACGGACCCGAGTATACCCGGGGCTGATGCATTGGCCACAGCACCATGGATGTAACTGATGCGGATTCGCCATCGAAACCGCATTCCTCAAATATTGAAATTTTTCATGGTAACCGTTTGTTGAAGCCAGTATTAACATCGCATTCACTACGAAGCCCATTGACTGGGTCTTCCAAATCCACACCAGAATTTACAATGAGCTGTCGTACCGTTTTCTCTGAGAGATGCCAACTTACTGTCTCTACAGGTAAACCAAGAAATCGGATATGGTGTACGGTACACCGCCTCTTCTCCTACCTTGACTCTTGAGCTTTAAATTCAGAGGCAGATCGGGGTCCGACTCCCCGTGTCCGAACTTCGGCGCCCTGCAAAAACTTTTCTTCTTCTTCTCTCTTTCTCTGCTGGCTGAAAAGTGCCAGAATATTGACCTGCGTAGGTAGGAAAGAACCTCGGGCATGGTGCACAGTACACCCTCTCCTTCGAACTTGATATCGATGATTAGCGGTAGATCGATATCGGGGTTCGACTCCCCGTGTTCGAATAAGCGAGACGATGTGTCCTCTTTTTTTCCCAGCTGTTCCGAAAAAATTGCTAACGAATTCAACAGGGCTTGTATTAATACAATAAATCCGACATGGTGTACCGTACACCGCCCCTCTCCTTCAACTGGACTTAAGGATATATCGGAGGCAGCTTGGAGTCCCACTCCCCGCGTCCGAACTAGAGCTCGTTTAAAGCCTTTTTCTTTTTCGACGCTGCTCAAAAAATCGGTAACCCATTGACCTGTGCATCGATAAACGGAACTCGGCCATGGTGTATCAGCCCGAGATACGACTCCGTGTCCGAACTCGACGGGTGTGTTCGTAATCTTTTTGAGTCCAACGCAGAAAAGTTGCTCACTTGTTGAAGTTTGTAGGAGAACAAAAAATCGGACATGGTGTACGGTACACCGTCTCTTACCATAGAGAATGCGCCAAGGTTTCGGAGGCAGAACTGGGTTCGACTCCCCGTGTCCGAATAATGAAGCAGTATGGATTTTTTGTTTCATACTGGGGCGCACAAAATGGCTAACTTAGTGAAGTTTGTGGGAGGAAGAGAAACTCGGATATGGTGTAGGGTACATCGCCTCGTGCCTTAAGTCGTGGATGCACAAGGATTGAGAGGCAGCTCGGGGTTCCACTCCCCGTGTCCGAATGAGCTGGTAGATTTTCTTTTTTTTTTGAGCTCACCTCGCAGTCACAGGGGGGACGGGGAAACGGACATGATGTATGGTCCACCGCCTCTCCCATTAAGACGGCTGTCCTGAGGAATGAGAGGTAGCCCGTGTTTCGACTCCCCGTGTCTTGCTGTGTCAGAATATGAGCAAGGTCGCCTCCATTTTCTTTTTTGCTATCCCTGCTCGAAAAATGTGACAATTTATTAGACCACAAAGAATGAATAGGCAGGTCCGGTACCGGTCGGTATTCGATTCCCTCGGCTCGAATATCATTTTAGCGAGGTAACCTTTTTCCAACCCCACTCGCAAAAATGTGAATTTATTCAAGCGCTTACGGTAGTCTGGAGCTCAACTCCCCGTGTCCGAATAATGCTGGGGGAATGGGTTCTTTTTTGCACCACGCGCGCAGAAAATTGCTCACATTTTCATCTGAATAGGAAGAAGAGTAACCCGGGTCTGCTTTCATTACAAAAGCGTCGATGCAGATTTCAGAGGCAGTCCGGGGTCGACTCCCGTGTCTGAATCTAAGGGATTCGCATACGCTTTTTACCTCACTTCGCAGAAAAGTTGCGAAGTCGCTGACCTGTGAGGGAGAAGCAGAATCTAAGGCATGGTTTACGGGCCTGGGTGGGGAAGGGAACGTCCGCACATACGGTACAGGACTTCGGAACGTTATCTACGGCTTGAGATGTTGTCTGACCCGAGTCCGAGTCTAGCTGCGCCCTTGCATCTTCAACACCTCCATCTCCTCGGGGGTCACCGCTCGGTTCTCCCGCTTCCATATATTTTCTTCTTCAGTGTCTGGAAGAGGGGGAGCCATCCCGTTCTCGTTCCACAGGGTGCGCTATATCGATGAATTAAAACAGAGGTGAGCATCCAAAGAGAGGTATCACGCACATCAGCGTCAGTAACCTGCACCTCCCAATCGATCCCGCGTCCTTTGGTGAACGGCTCGAGTGCTTTCTCATACCGGTCCATAAAATCGCGCTTGTGTTTATCGCTGTGTTGATCATGTAATGAGTTTCGTGGCATTTGACGGAATATATGGAAGACTAACTCTGAGAAATTCCGAGCGTAGTGCTCTGCCGCGATCCGAAGGAATTTATCTGCGCTCTTCCCGCCGACGAAAAAACTCTCAGGGTCGAGCTCGATAAACAGCACGACGACGTAGAATTTCGGGAGCGTTGTGTAGACTCCTGTAACGGCCGCAGAGATAGCAGCCTTATCTTCAGAAGTGTACATTCCTTTGGGCGTGAAGAAGCGGTGGAGAGGCATTGCGGTGGAGGTAGGTTATTGAACTTGAACAGGATTCCTCGAGATATTTAACTGTCCAGAGTCTCGGGCTAGCTCCGGGTATGAGTAAGTAATTCATGGAGGCAGAGCGGAGTTGAGAGCCCACGGGTGAAACCACGTGAGAATTCTGGCTCAACTCCATTTTCATCCCACTCAAAAAAGCCATTTATTGGATCCGAAACAAATTCAGGACTCCCACAAGTATCATAGCAGCAGTGGATTCCACCGTCTTCAGTATTCTGCTGCAAATGGGAGACCAAAATAAATCCAAAAGTGCGGACACTCGTTCTCTGAGGCTCGGGCATCCCCGGGCATGTTGAACATGCCCGAGATTATTAACAAAGGTTCCTTCGGAGGGAGGCCGGCGAAGTTTGACTGCTTTAAAAGCCGGTGGATAGATTCCGCGAAATGCCAGGGACAAGGAGCATCATGTGGATATGAATGACATCATATACAGCAGTATCAATTAAGACCGGAGATCCCACTTCTCTTCAGGTCTGGCAGCACCATATTAGAGTCACATGTCGATTTCAAGTAAGAGGACCTACTTTTCGGGATATTCGGGCGAATAGAGTTGGCCCACACCGTGGAAAACGCACTGGGGTAGAATTGAGATCGGGCGACGGATTATGCAAAATGAGATCTGAATTGAAACTCACTCGGGTTGGCCCAGGTCATTGAGCTGCCCTGGCTCGAGGCTGCCTGTGTCGGGTCCGCAACACGGGCTGTTAGTGCCCCAGAATGGACCCGCGGCCCAAATGGTCCACCCGATCCACTCATCGTTTGCCGCCATGTATTTCACGAGTTCGTCGACTTGCTATATATACATCATGGCGGGTTGGGGCGGAGCGTATTACGGGATAACGAGAAAGGGTTAGCGCACCTGGAAACAGTTTTCGTTGTTACCGCCACCGAATTCGCTTAATACGGCTCTGCGGAGAATTCAGTAAGTTTAAACAAAACATTGGGTGTATCTTACTTAAGGTTATTCTCCCGTAACCAGGTCGTCAGATTGGCCAGGTTGGATGGACCTGTGTAGAGTGTTGTATGAGCTCCACGCCGCACGACAATTTTAATTTTAATTCGACAATACGTACCGGGTTGGGTACATTCCGCATGTCCACCAGAGAAATCGATATCTGGGAGTAACGTCGCCTCAGCCAAAGGGTCGTCAGTAATTAGCGACGACTAACCAAGATACTACGGAACCTCATTTGTGAGAAATTTTGCTGAATTCGAGGGTGGAAGCAACGCACCTCATGGACATCCATCGCAGTATTCCGTATCGGGTCAACAAGCTTGTTCATGAAATCACTTGAAGGCGCATCCCCAGCGCCGGAGGTTTGAGTCCAGGCATGCCCACCTGTGAACCCGTTTCCAGGAGCGAGGATGAGCTGGTGAGCGCCCGCAGAGCGGATGCCGTTGATAGCAGCTTGGTTGTTTTTCAGCAGCAGCTCTGTGGGCTAAAAGTGCGTACTGGTTAGCATCGCTTTGATATTTTGAATTGGGTGCATGGGAAAGATCTACTGACCATGTCATGAGGCTCATTGTTGATTCCGAAAACGACTTTGGGGTTGGAAACGAATCGCGAAGCCAATTCGTGCCAGAATTGTTCGAACTGCAGCGTCGTGGCGGCTGTAGGGTCAGAGGTATTGCCAATAACCTAAAAATTCGAGGGTCAGTAACCTGATGTTAGGAAGGACGTAGACCCGTACGCTTCCGCTGAACGGCTGCGAGGAAGGATCACTGTGAACGCGTCAGTCATCACCAACCAAATGCAATGCAAATATATACTTGTATCGCATATAGTTGTGAGGATCGAGCAAAGCGTACGCTCCTTTGACCTCTGTGATGTAATTAATTGCATCGGCATACTCTTGGAAATACTGTACTCCGCGTTCAGCGTCAAATCAACATCACTTCATAATGAGAGACTCACCGTTTCGTTGAATTTTCTCCCCAACCCGAAAGAGAGCGGGCACATCCGTTCCATGAGGAACGTGACACGGAAGAAGTTGATCTTCTCTTGGTCCACAAAAATATCCACCGTGCTCTGAAATAGGTCGTCAGCGCGTGGGAGGGAGGAGATGGGAAGCCAACCTTGTTTATGAAGGCAAAGTCCACACCGAACCGTCCGGGCAACCCAGTCCCAACCGCACCAAAGACGCCGAACTCTCCTCCAGACTAAGCGTGAAATGGTCGAGCTTAGCTTAACAACAGTGCAACGACAGGAAAGGGCGTTACTTCGTTGACTCCGGCATACAGGATTTTAGCCCAGGCAGCAGCGAGAAAAATGTATGGGGCGAAGTAAGAAAGAAGCATTATTGACTGTCTTGAAGAAACCGAGGTTGCCAGGTTCTTATATCCCGGCGGTGGGTATAAAATACCAAAATTGCCCAGTGTTTCTCGGCCCGGGAAATTGTCGGGGCAGCACATCTTCGAAACCGGGCGACTGGGAGGTAGCATGGAGACACGCGACCTTAGACTCCAGGCGGAAGCAGTGTAAGACGGTGATAATCAAGGAAAGCCGTTCATATTGACGGGTTGTTTGTACTGACTTTTGCGTTAAATCGTGAGACACTCCCACTGTCCGTTTTCTCCGGGCCTGAAAATCCCATATTGAATCTATCCAAAGGTCGTCGCCCGTCCGCTTGAAGCCCGCGGTAGGCTTCTAGTACCGGAAGAATGTTGTTGTGGAAGAAGGGGATGGTGAAAGCCTTTAACAAAACCAAACATGATGGCTGTGTTGTCAACCTTCTTTCCAACCTCCTTTCATCCAACGACAACCACTCCAAGCCGAAGAAGCCTCGGCCGGACTCTGTATATCACATTGTGCCTAAATGAAGAACTGGTGCCGCCAAAAAACGGCTTGAAGAGGCTCCTCACAAGTCACGCTGTCATTCCGACTCCGGGTGAGAGTTCTCAGTTCACGTTTGCGGGACCTAACCTGGGAATTAGGGTTGGCGCTGTATTAACACCATGATTCATCGAGGAGGCATCGAAGGTTATAAGTTATAATTATCCCGCCTGGGACCTGCCAGACGACATAAACACCTCTCTTCCTTTGCGCTAAAGCTTCTTCTTGGCTTCCTCCGCCTTTCAGAGGCAACGGCACAAGGTATTTACCGAATCACGTACGTGGATTTCTTACTTCGTGCTGTTGAGTTCTGAGAATTCAACTGAATTGTATAGGGTTCTGCAGACTGAGACTCATTATCCAAACACCCCCTAAAAAATTGTATAGGGGCAACAACTTTGATCGGATTAACACGGCGTCCTCTTGCCATCTCCTCCAGGAGGTTCAACAGAAGATGTCAAGTCTCTTTCAAGAATTAACGGATATGTGAAAACCAATTAAGACTCTTTGTCGAGCCAAATGCACCGCAAATTGACGAATGGGATGAACAATGAACCTCGGACACATTCAAGAACTCGGAGCGCTTTACATTGTTTTATACTTATGGCGCTATCTGGACTCCTGGCATGCTTCTCGAATGGTGGCCCGCGAGATGCACGGGCGTCTCACCGCCTGATTTTCAATCTGACCCGTTGGACGAGCGTCAAAGTCGGCAGTCCCGGGCTTTATGTTCTCGAGCCCCCATGCAGCCCGAAGCTTTCTCCCTCCGGAGTGAAACAACGCCGCTAATTAGCTCCTTCTCCGAGACAAGAGCACAAGCGCATCCCGGCCCAGATCAAGTTCCGCTGATGATGGGTATATACATAAATCCCCGTGCTCTAGGACCCACCGTCTCTCTCCCAGCTCAGATTTCGACTGTCTGGACCTCTGCAGGATGCCTTCCTTTGGTTTTTCGCTTGCTCTCCTTTTAATGGTGCCAGGAATGTATGCGGCATCGATTCGGACGGCGTCTTCGCTCCTTCAGAGCAAGACGGACTTGTTCCTCTCCGCGCCATCATTTGCTGTTGTCGGCGCGTCGGATGACGAAACCAAATTCGGGACTATCGTGAGTACCTTGAAGTGCGCCTGTATGAATCCATTCTCAATTCTTCATCCCAGGTCTTCAAGACAATGCTCGACCAAGGCATGGATGTGGTTCCTATCAATCCAGTTAGTTGCCACTCCTGACGCCCAACGACTCATCTCATCTGGCATCCCCGTCAGTTCGTCGCCGAGTCTCAAGGCGTCCCTTGCCTGCACTCGCTCGCCGATATTGCCGACCCGGCCCGTACCTCGATATCCGTGGTCACCCAACCCTCCGTATGTAGCCTTTTTCCCCAGTCGCGCGTTTTCTCACTAACACGCATCGCATCCGCCAGGTGACACTCCAGATCCTGCGACAGGCCAGCACCCTCGGCATCTTTGCTGTGTGGCTGCAACCTGGGGCAGAGGACGAAGCCGTCCTCGAATTCATCGCAAACACCAATTCGACGATGCGGGGGACGACCTATATCCACTCTGCGGCACCTCTTACGGGCACGGTTCGTCGCAACGGCACTGGGACGGTCGGCCCATGTGTTCGTAATCCTCTCGCGCCAGATGTCATCTCGACGATTGTGCGCCGTAGCTAGCCTGCAATCTTTGGTCATGTAGATTTATTGGGCGAGCAATGGGCAATGTGGTTTCCCAATCAACAACTGTCGAAACGATGGCGTTCTCGTGTGAGGGGTGTGATCTATGGCAGCCAGATACCTATCTACCGCCAATGTACAACAGATGCTGCGCTCTAGGGCTATTACAATTAAGATATGTATAGTCTAAATCTCCGTACGTCCGACATCGTACTTTTGGGCGCACATGAGCGCATATGGGCGCATGTGGTGCCTGCCGAGTCTCATCGGCAAACAGCCTCTATTTTACTTTTTGGGGCCCTGCTTCCCCTTGATGGACTTCATCCGCTTGTTCATGTCGAGCTCCGTCTTCCGGAGGCGCACGCTCTTGGGCGTGATCTCGACCATCTCGTCGTCCGCCATGTACGCGATGCTCTCCTGCAGGGGATCCCATGATCAGTATCTCGCCATTCGCGAGTGTGGGGAGGCCCGTACCTCCATAGTCATGATCTTGGGACTCGCGAGGACAAGCTTCTCGTCCGCACCCGCAGAGCGGACGTTGGTGAGTTGCTTCTTGAGGCACGGGTTGACATACATGTCGAGCGACTTGGATGACTCGCCGATGACCATGCCCGAGTATACTAACCATACACAATAAGCGGCGAGCGGGGCAGGGAACCGTGTAGGGAAACGCACCTTGAGTAGACGGCGGGATGAACAGGATGCCGCGGGCCTGCAGCGGGACAAGGGAGTATGCGGACGCCTCGCCCTGCGACATCGAGATCAGGCTGCCGTTGCGGCCGGTCTCGATCATACCCTTGTATGGCTCGTACGCTTTGAACGTGTGGTTAAGCGACCTATGGCCGATACGATATCGTCGTCAACCGCGAACGCTACGTGAACGAGAGTAAAGGGTCACCCACCCTTGCCCGTGCACGTCGTTACCAAATTCGCCCGCCATATACCCGATGAGCCCCCGCGCGGGGACGTCCATCTCGATGCGCACCCACCCGCCCGAGCCCCCACCCGACGCGGCGCCCTCGCTGCCCGCCGCCGCGCCGGCACCAACGTCCTCATCCACGACATCATAGCTGCGCATCTCGCCCTTGCGCTGCGTCAGCTTCTGCACGACGCCGCCCGCGTACTCCTCGCGCACGATGATCGTGCACTCCTCCACGGGCTCGAGCATCTCGCCCGTTGCGGGGTCCTTACGCAGTACGGCCTTGGGCGGGCCAACGAGCAGCTCGAAGCCCTCGCGGCGGAGCGTCTCGAGGAGGATGCCGAGGTGCAGGACGCCGCGGCCGCGCACCTCGAGCGAGTCGGACGTCGGGCCCGGGAGGACGGACAGCGCGACATCTGTGAGTGCCTCGCGGTAGATGCGCTCCTTAATCATCTGCGAGGTGAGCTTCGTGCCCTCGGTGCCGCCGAGGGGGGATGAGTTGGCGTGCACGACGACGGAGATCGTAGGAGGGTCAATCGGGGTGGACTAAGCTGCGTCAGGACCACCAGGGGCAGCTAGGGAGCGTACGCACTGGGAGCGGTTGGGGGACGCCGTCGGGCCAGGTCCTCTCGTCGGCGGAGAGGAGAGTAACGTTGACACCGCCGCCCTTGATGCCTGCAATGCTGATAATCTCTCCGGCGCCGGCCTCATCTCGCTCTACACGTTCCATGCCCTGAACTGGCGTTTAGGGCTTCATTCCGCGAGCGTATGAAACGGTATGCTCACGACGCGAACATAGATCTTCTTCACCCGGCCGTCGCCAACTTTGTTGCCCTCGGGGTCGACTGCGATGAGTGCGTCACCGGGGCGGAGCACACCAGAATGCACACGACCGAGGTACAGAGTTCCAACGTACGGATCTTGCGGTCGTCGGTCAGTCTGGATAAATGATGGAGCCACAAAACACACCGCTCTCAATCTGGATCGTGATCATCGAGAACGCGCCGTCGTCCGACCGTGACAGCTGCGGCGGCGGACAATGCTCCAAAACCATGTCAAAAAGTGGCTTCATCCCGTTGTGTGACTGCGCGAGCGATATCTGTGCCGACGACGCCTCAGCGGTGTCCTGTGCAGGCATTGCGGCGAGGTCTGTCACGGCCCAGCCCTGCTTGGCGCTGGCGTACAGCACGGGGTAGTCCATCTGTTCATCCGACGCTCCGAGTGTTGCGAAGAGGTCGAAGAGGTCCGCCTCGACCTGCGCGGGGCGCGATGTCGCTCTGTCGGCTTTATTGAGGATGACAAGCGGTCTAGGTGAAGGATAAGAGAGTGCGACGGTGGATACACGGAGAAGACACACTTCAGGCCTCGGGCCAGGGCCTTGGACAGCACAAATCTGGTTTGCGTCATGGGCCCCTCGGTCGCATCGACAACAAGTGCCACACCATCCACCATACTCAAAATACGCTCGACCTCTCCGCCGAAATCCGCGTGTCCCGGGGTGTCGACGATATTGATCAGGTGCGTTCCCGCGTCCGTAGTCGGGGTGTAGAAGACCGAGGTGCATTTGGAGAGGATGGTAATGCCGCGCTCGCGCTCGAGGTCGTTGGAGTCCATCACGCGGTCCGTGTGGTTTTGCACAGTAGGATCTCCGATACCCGGTACATTCGCGAGCGGTTTGAGAGTTCCAGACTGGCGGAGCAGCTGGTCCACTAGCGTGGTTTTCCCGTGGTCGACTAGTCCAGGCTCAGTTTCTCGCGCAAAAGAAGAGAGAAAAAAGTAGGCGGACCATGGGCAATGATCGCAATGTTACGCATTTTTTCCATGGGCATGAGCTCCCCCCAGTTGAGTCGGGTTGAGGAAAAGCATCTCCGGGAGTTTGTGGGCCATTGCCGGGGCTTGAAGTAAGTTTTATTTGATATGCCACGGAGCACTGAGCATAGATTCATAACATATAGATTTCGGCCGCAAAGGTCGGCGTTTTTGAGACTAAGCCTTCTAAAAGAGTGTCCCTAGCAGGCAAAACGGCCGGAAAATTTGCAAGATATTAATGATACCCTGCCCCTGCAATAAATTTTCAGGTCAAAGACTCAGAAGGAATGATTCGACTTGCCTGGCTCAGAAAGCGCCCAAAACTGACAGAAACCGGCTAGCCTGGTATTTGAAGCGTTCCAAAAGCCGCAAACGCGTAAGGCCCGCGTCGGAAAGCAAGGAAAGAAGTGTGTTTGTTGTCCCACCCGATGGCGTCCGTTACAAACAGGATCAACCAAACGCCCACGGTCATTCTCTTTCAGTCTTCCACTTTCTTTCATCCCCAAAGCTTCGACTTCAACTTCGCAGCCCTTGGCCTCCGATTCGACGTGACTCCATGTCATATATTCCATGAATTCAAACTGTACCGAAACACCGACGCTCGGAGGTGACCTGCCAATTCCGATTCACGAAAAATGCGCTCGCTTCCTCAGTTGCTTTTTGACCACGGCATCCGACGATAGCGAGGACAAGCGAAGTGCGCAGATCACTCTATTATAATTTATTCCGAGCCGCGATCTTCTCCGTTTTGCTGCAGGAGACGCGTTAATACAGGGGATACAATTCCTATCTCTGATAGTCCAAGAGATGCCAGCAATATACAGAATGTGGCTCTCATAGAGGTCGGCTTGTTCGTTCACCAGTTATTAGTTCTCAGAGGTATTCAACACGGGGACCTCACGAGATGGTGACAGATTTAACTGCAAAGACGTTGGTACACATGTACCCAAATAATTGTTTAAAATGATTCAACCATGTGCAAATTTCATAGAGGTGAACAGTAAGAAAGCATGCACGCCTTTGACGGCGACACGTCGTGTGTTTAAACATCCTGTCGCTTCCGGAACAAAACCTTCCCCTTCCTGTTGGGTTGGGACAGTGTGCCGATCGTGTTATTCGCTGGGCGCAGCCCTTCGGTTTCCGCCTTGATGTCGTAAGTGAGAAGAATATGGGCCAGGATAGTCTTGAGCTCGGTCGCCGCGAAGAACCTGCCATCATCTCCTAGTTAGCCGATGAAGGCGATGTATTTATGAGCACACCCACCGGCCTGGGCATGCATGCTTCCCGTGTCCGAATACGAGGTGATGGACGCCAGTGGACACCATGTGGCGGTTAAAAATCTTCCCATCCTCAGGCTCCGCGGCCCGCTGGTCGGAGAACCGGAAGCCGTCAAAAACGGCGGGGTTCTCGTAGATTTCTTCCCAAGATAAGTACAATAAATAAACGATGCGAAGAACTTTCCAACAGATTGAGCAGTCACGTACCTGGATCGTACCTCACGGCCTGATTCGCGACGCTCAAAAGACAACCGTAGGGAACGACGATGCCATCAGAAAACTTGAATCCCTCTCGCGCGACGACTTTGCGCGTGATGGCAGCTGGTAAATATCGAAGGTTAAAATGTGTTGAGATAGAAAAGTTAAACATAGTTACTTGCACCACCACCACGGATCCGTTGGGATTCGCGCAGAAAGCTGTCGATCTTGTGCAGCTTGTTCAATGCGGTTTTGCTCCAGCCTTCTTCACCGATTACGCGGGCTGCTTCCTCGCGCAGGGGGAGAATGTACTCCGGGTATGTGGTAAGATCATAGAGAGCATGAGTGAGTGCCTGGGCGGGACTCGTTCATTAGGATGGTGTTGATCCAGTATCCGAAAGTCATACATACCGCAGATGAAGTGTGAACAGCCACCATGTTGGCTACGAGAACACGTAGTGTAAGGGCTTCTGTCGTTCTTTCTTTGCCTTCGGCATACTCCAAAAGCCAGGAGATGAGATCGTTCTGCATCGCGTAAGATTTGTGTATCACTGAACAATAAACAGGAATCGTGTACCGGCTTCCCTTCCCAATCTGGACCCAAAGTCTTCTCCTTTTCAAGTCTGCCTGAAATCATGGGACCGAGAAAGTAGAGGCCGCGGCGGAGGCTCCGCTTGCGCGTGGACAACAATGGACCAACTATTCTGGTGGATGAGAGCAACGAGTCAGCTCAGGCTAAAAATTTCAAACAAGAAAGGGAACATACGACTTGAGAATATTGGGCAGCATATGGATGATTGCACCACGCGTGAAGACTTCCACGGCGAAACGAACGCAGAGGTCTAGATATTCCTGATTTCGACCTGTGTAACAGTTAATTTCGGAGAGAAATATTAACAACACTTTACGTACACAACGGAAGGCCAACGAAGAGGCGGTTGGTGGTCCGCGCAACAATTTTCATGCAGCTCGGGAGCACAGGGATCGCCTTCCAGTCTAGAGAGAGAACATCAGTTAGTTGTTAAAATTTACAGCTTCGGGTTTATCCATCCGTGCCTGTGTTCTCCAATGCAAGGACATCATCAAAGGCTCGGGTGATTTCGTCTTTAACCTGAGGGATACAACGCCCGAGATTACGCGTCAGCTCCGACCGAATAGCATGCTCGTGGTAGGCGTTGTCCACAATCTGGGAGCCCATCGTATAATCCGGTGCGAGGGTCTAGTATGTGATTGCAGGATTAGTATACGCGCAGGGCATTCGAGTTCCTCGCTCACCACTGTGGCCCCATGTCTGAAGGAGAGAACATGTTCCGGAGCAGCGTTTATCTCAGCTACACGATGGTCACCGGTCGCAATGACTTGCCAGCCGTCAATGCGTGCGACGCGGAAGACTCCTCCGCGGTGCTCCTTGTATCCCTGCTGCACGACTGCTAAGGAGTTGTGCGTATACTCGAATGCCGTCTTGTAGGAGGAGAAAATCCCTATGTTTCCGATGGCGGGGATTGCATCCTGTCGCGGGCAGTGATGGTCCTAAGGCCTTAAAAATCGACCCTCAGAATTTCTAAGGCCTTAGGGCTTAGGTTAAGGCCGTAGGCCTTGGGTGATCTAAGGCCTTAGCTACCCAAAAAGGAAATTTATTCTCAGTTGTGTATAGGGCTTCTGCTGCATCACGCCAACAATTTAATGGCCGTAAATCTCGCTATCATCAATCTCCATCTCCCCATCGTAAAGCGAGTCGTCCTCTGCATCAAGCTTCGCTATAATCTGCATGTACTTACATCTCCTCTTCCTCCCGAGCACAGCACAATAATCAGGTCCAAAGAGACTCCTTCCACGGTGAAATCGGCCGAGGTGCGGCAGAAGACAAAGATTTCGTTTCTCATTGCTCATGATGAGTGCCGGCTTGGTCGCGGCAGTAAAATTTCCATTATATTATAAGTCACATGTGATGTCTAAGGCCTTAGGTCGAGGAGCGACCTCAACCTAGGCCCTAACCTAAGGCCTTATTTAAGGCCTAAGGCTGTAGGTTAAATCTAAGGCCTTAGGGCTTAGGGCCAACACTGGTCGCGGGGTCAGCAGTTATCCATGACTGTGGGCTAGAGGCAAAACCAAATTTGGGTCACGCCGAAGAGCCAGCCAAGCAATCAATATGGCCGCTGCCGCGGTGAGGAGGAGTAGCCTGGTAGTGTCGTCCATTCAGTGCCGTGTGGTGTGAGGACCTGGGGTGTGGGATGACAACTTCCAGTCATATATGCCCCACAAGACCGACATCGTTGCCGGCGATCCGACTCGTTCTAATTCTGTCAGAGAAGGTCAGAGAAGAGACTCCCGCCACATGGCACAAAATTCACTTGAACCAGGCCAAGGCTTATTGGCAGACAGAGTGTTTTCCAGCCCAGATACTAGGAGTTTGACTGTCGTCACATACGAGAAACAAACCTCAACTCGCTGTGTTGTTGAAGGTCCACTCACACGCCATTCGGCCGAAATCTTCTCCTCGGCGAAAGCCTGAGACCGGCTAGAACAGAACCCCTGATAGCACCCTGGGAGGCCTGGGCCGCGGCCGAACAAAAATTTGGGATTTCGGCCTCGAAAGCCAGGTCCTGGACGGACAAAAATACGGGGTTGACGGCAGAAAAGCTAGGTCCTGGACGGACAAATCTTTTGAAATCTCAGCCATGTTTAGGTCTGGCTTGGGCAAAATTTCGGCTGATAACGTTATTTTTGGCGCAAAAAGCCCTTGAAAAAGGTTAATCAACGCGTACCAACACGAAAAACGTAGTGGTAGAAAATTTTGGGCATTTCGAGGTCGTGGAACGGAAAATTACCCTTTTTGGTGACCTCGGCTAGGTCCCGTCCGCACAAAAATGCCCCAAATCGTCGCGAAACCTGTCCGGACAAAAATCGGCTGATTGAGATTTTCAGGACAGGGTACTATCAGGGGTCCTGCTAGAACAGTCGTGGCGGAGGCTGAACGGATCAGTACCGAATATGATGTCGGAGTCTCAAATACGTTACGCACGTGGTACTTACCTCTCAGTCTTCAAGAGAGTCTATTATTAAGAGTCTTCGTTACTCAAGAGTACATACAGCTTTAGTATCATTAGGCATTAGGCATTTGCACCAATACCTATTCCTGTCAGCGAATGCCTATTCCACCCAACATGGCTTGATCGGCCATCAATTTTGTCGTATATCAACAAATTTACAAAAGTCCCTCCTTCAACAGCATTAAGATTCCTAATCCTAACACCAACCAAACCTTAACCAAACTCTAACCTTAACTCTAACCCCTAACCTCTAACCAAAACCTACCAGAACCACCCTAACCAAGACCTCCTAACTACTAACCCCTAACCCCCCGAACTCGGCAATCTATGCTACTAAAGTTGTCGTGCCTCTTACTCAAGTACCCAGTGAGAGAGTTTTTCTGGGGGCTGATATTCGGTATCTAACACACTGCCTGTTTTATTGACGCCCCTTACGCCTCCCAGACCACGCCGACCGGAAAATGTATGTTATCGCAGTTTGCGAATCTTCTAAAAATAGTTAAAAGAAAGCAATTTAAACAGCCCGGATTTCCTTGCTCTGTTCTCACTCGTTTCTCAACAGATTTTCTCGAATATAGACGCGTTCGAAAGCGGTAAAGCGGGGCTTTCAGGGTAGATTACATAATTTGTATGTCCTAAAACTCGGGCTGCCTGGTTTGAACCAGACAGTAACGGCCATATCTTCGCAATCTGCTTAAGATGCGTTGGACGAGAGGGCAGTCTCATGCAGGATCCTCAGTAACACATAAAAGATATCTTTCCAGCAGGGGTATAATTATTGTGGACTAAAACCGGATACCTGGCGCGTCCATCTCACTGATCTTCCCAGCTTCATCCTCCGCCCTGTCTTCATTGAGCGTGTAGTTCTCATCCACAGTCGTACCCATAGGCACCTCCGCCATGAGAAAGCTAAATAGCAAGCCCAAACCCGCAACACCAATCATTGTCTGCCAAATTACCGCCATGCTATCGGCAAATGCCGCCCGGACCTCGTTGCGCAGCGGCGCCTCTAGGCCCCGGATGACCGGAATGGCGGCGTAGGCGATCTCGGACCCGGGAGGGAAATGTGCGACGAAAGCGGCGGGGAGGTTTTTCTTTAAGGTATTCTAGATATCCATGCTATCAGTTACAGAGTCAGAAAGAGAGTGCAGTGACAAGACGAACCTGCAATATCGTGCCAGAAATGGTTAAGCCCCAAGTCTATCAGCAATGAACCGTCAGTTGTGGGAGATAACTTGGTAAGATACACACCTGTGCAAACGATCGAGTGAAAGTGAACAGCGCAAGCGCAGTTGCGTTCCGGTTGTTGGGCAGTGGCGCCAACAACGGGTACACTGGGGCAGAAAACTAAAAGTGGTTGTACTCTCCCGTCGAATCCATTAGAATCAAAAATACTCACAATCAACCCAATACCAACAGCCCCGACGATCTGGTAGCCAACCCATTTTCCGACGGCGCTGTCTTCTCGGAGGGTACTGGTCAGACCATACCCGAGTATGGTGAATGCCCACCCAATCCAATTCACGGGGCGGTATTTTTTCGTGATCGTGATGATGATGCCTGCCGAGAGTGCGAACGGCGTGGTGATAAGTGAGCCTGGTAGGGAGTCGACCGCCGAGCGGATTGGTGACGCTCCGAAACAGGCCTGGAAGAAAACTGTGATGTGGGCGTCAGGTTTCGAGGGTGAGAGAAGAGGAAGCGATGTTGACCTGGCAGATAATAGATGCTCGCTTGAAGTTCGGTGAGTGATGAAGGCTGAGACAAGAAATTTCGAGACCCACAGATGCTAGTTATTCCGTGAACGGCGGTAGTCAGTAGGCTGGGTTATTGGGTTTAACTTAGTAAAGCGTAGAGTAGAGTGTCGAGAATCACTCACCCACTGAGAGATGTGCGGTTGGCAATCACATCTAGAGGGATGGTTGGCCTAGCAGGAACCTTGGCCTCGTAAACGGCGAAGACCACCAGAAGGGATAGACCGGTAAGTAGAGGTGCAAGGACCTGGGCAGACACCCATGGATAACGGATTCCTCCCCAGGTCAGGCCAATGATAGCCAAAGTCGTTCCAACGATAACAATTCCATTGCCCCTGAAATGACGCTCAAAATATGGCCGAATTTGAACAATGAACCCAAACTCACACCCAATCAACCTCTGCCAGTTTATCGCGGATCGATCCTTCGGGTCGATTAAGCGTAAGATATCGGACGACCAAGGCGAACGCGATTCCGGCGAGTGGAAGGTTGAGGTCTATGGGTAAAGATGAATTCCAGCCCTCAGAACTGCAGATGAAAATGTGCTAACAGAAGAGCCAGCGCCATGTTTTGTGGTCGTGAGACGCCAATGCTCCACCCTGTGAAGTATTTTGTCAGAAATTGTTGTACAACCCAGCGATGAGATATACGATTGGCGGTCCAATGAACTGCGTAAAAATAAAATAAAATGAGTTGAGGAGTCGATAGTGACGATCGGAGGCTTACGGATGCTAGACACCACATCAAACTGAGAAGGCCTTGGTACATTCCACGTTCTGCAAGAGGAACGAGATCCGCCGTAATGATCTGCGTCAGGGTGAGAATTCCGCCACCACCGATGCCTGTGTCATTATAATTATTTCGTAGTGCGAGGAACTGTTGTTTAAAGGGAGTGTATTTACCTTGAATAGCTAGAGGTGATTTTTTAGCTGTTTGACACAGACGCACAGCAGTATGACTTACAACGGGCAGCAATCATCATCGACTGTACCAGAGGAACACGGTGAGGTGAGATGTACGAATTTCAAGTTGACTGGACCACAGACCATATTTTGTGAAGCTCCGGCCAATGCGCTACCGATTGCGAAAAGTCCAATACTGATCAGGATGATAGGTTTTCTTGTGAAAGAATGAGGTCGCAAACGAAACCAGCAACCAAGGAATCCATACCTTCCAAAGGCATCCGCAAGGTTTCCGCTCAAAGGAATGAAAGCTGTGCTCGAGAGCGCATATGCAGAGGCCACCTGATCCAAAAATAGGTGAAATAGTATACCAGGTGATGAAGCAAAATCTTACCCAAATATAATCCCCCTTGGTGTCATTTAAGGCATTGGCGATTGTAGGCAGCGGGGTGGCTATGGCCGTAAGGTCCAGTGCGCTCAGAAAAACCGAAACCATGATCGCGACATAACACATCCAGAAAGCGCGAGTCTTGGGTTTGGATTTCGGCACTGTCTGGTCTTTGACCTCTCCAGAATATTCCGGTGGTGAGCCTTCCAGTGTCTTGGAGTCCGAGGCTTGCGTCCGGTGATTTTGGTCGGTGGACATTGTGATGGAATCCGCTTGTCATGGCGCGCTCGCCAGAGCGTATTAACCAGGGCTTCCTTTCCGTCTTTCCGCAAGTTTGTCATTTGTTCCGACAGAAGGGACGGGAGTACAAATCAATGGCGCTTCAGCTCAGGATAAATTAAGCCTACGGAACGACGGATGAGTCTCAACCAAGCGAATATTCCAACGCGGATTCCAACGGGTGTCGCATAGTCAGGGACCTGGGAGGATTGGTGAGCCCGAACAAAGCCCGAACCATATTAGTGAGATGAATGATCGACGTATCACTCGGGTCTGAAAGGTGCTTGAATTCCGGTGATCAAAGTGTGGGAGTGGCCGAGCAATCCCGACATTCTCAGAGACCTCTATATTGAACTATTCTGCGAGAGGACGGAATGAGCTGCGTGGGTTAGTACCAGAATGTCGCCTTGATTCCAAGTGAAGAGGTCATTCATTACAAGGAGGGGTTCTTACAAACACTCTCACGGTCGAGAGAAGTTATTCCTTAAACTTGCACTGGTTTACAAGATGAATTACAGAGAAAGAAGAAGGATACGCACTGTATAACGCCACACCCACTTGGCTCGAGCCCGAATAATTCGCGTAATCCAGGTAAGACTCTGATTAACAGCGTGCCTACTGCGCAGATTATAAAATACTTTTAATCGGAATCCGGCGCACACTATCCACCTCAGGCAGACGCCGACCCAAATGCCAGTCGAGTACTCCACGGCGCACGCTCCCAGTCGCGTCGAAATAATTGAGAAACAAAGGCGTTGGTCGACCCCGCTTTCGGCCCTACTCCGTGAGCGAATCTGCGCTGGGAATGTCGTGGTCTATTTGACCCATGGCGAACTTGACCCTCGTTCGCACGGGACTACGGCTCAGGCGCACTTTGAGGAAAATGTATATACGGGTGCAAGAGGCAGTGCAGAGCCGCGTCCCTTGAAGTAACGCCCTATGTTCGAGTGTTAATGAATTGAACCTTTGTTTCTGCGGGAAAAATAACAGAAAGGATCTGGTGACAATAACGGAAGATGAAACAAGAGCTAGACAGGAAATGAAATAAAAGGAAGAAGTAGAACGCACTGTATACTGCCACACCCATGGCTCACCCCCGCTGTCCGGGTCCGGGAGGAGGTCGCCGGCACGGATGGGCGGGAGGTGGTCGCAATGCGGGAGATACCAATAATGTGGAAGGTTAGGCGCCAACTTCAAGTTTTCGTCGACAACAGCGCCTCGGAGGCGCTCGTGGTAGTCAGCCAGAGGCTTTACAATGCGCAGACACAGCTGGTCGACGTCGCGATCGCCGGCACGCTCGAAGCGCACAATTGCGCCGCCTGTGTGACCGTCAGTCGCCTGGAAGATATTGAATTACCAGCCATGAAAGACGCACCTCGATGCATAATTTTAGGATAGATGTTTCCCTTTACCACTGAATGCGGGCCTGTGACCGCGATGCTCAATGGTTCGCTCAAGTCGATCGCGAAAG
The DNA here is from genome assembly GCA_029204075.1 of Mycena capillaripes. Classification (NCBI taxonomy): domain Eukaryota; kingdom Fungi; phylum Basidiomycota; class Agaricomycetes; order Agaricales; family Mycenaceae; genus Mycena; species Mycena capillaripes. The sequence goes on from JARHKZ010000017.1 coordinate 2,307,487, forward strand.
GCTCCCCGAGCGCATATACGTGCTTCCCCGTCAGCGGGCGCTTCTCCGCCCGCTCGGGGTTGTACACCAGCAATTGGCGTGCGACGCGCAGCTGCTCCTGTGTCAGCAGCTCGTCCAGTACGAGCTGCTGCAGGTAGATCGAGAAGCGGGGGCGGGCGATCATCTGCGCGAGCGAAAGGTGCCATGGAAGTCCGAAGAGATTCGGGAGATCGGACCCCTCCTCATGGGCCATTGCGTCCCGATTGCGCGTGGAGCGGAAGCGGAGGCCACCGGAGAGGAATTGAGAAGGGTAAGGGACGTGGTAGTAAAGGAAGCCGCGTATGCGGGCACCAGGCAGTTGGAAACGGCCGTGAGCGAAGGAGAAGTCAAAATGATTGGCGGCCCCCTTGAGGTGAAGCTCGTTTCTGGCGGGGAGGATGAGATGAAGGCGGGCGTCTCCAGAGACATTGATGTAGTCAGTTGCACTTAGTTTACGCGCGTCGAGCGTCTGCAAGGGGCGATTTACGGTTATACGGTATCTGTAAAAATGAGACAAGAACGAAGCCAACAGGATTCTCTCGCTCACTGTTTAACACCTCGCTTGTACATGACGATGGTGGAAGAAAAGCAGGCCACGTGCTCGCACGCGTCGCGTCACGGGTGGCAAGCACGCCCAAATTTTGCCGAAAGAGGTCAAGATCGCAATTTTGTATTTCTATCTGACCACTCGGACTAATTTGCGGTCGTGAACCATTTCTGAACCGACCCGACGTGAACATGCAATGCAAGGAACGTAATCAATGGGCTTGTGCCGGCGGATTCCATCGGCGTTCCATACCAGTCAGCTTACTCGGCCATTTTTTCGGGCTTGTATTTTACTAGGAATCTTCAATCATAGCGTGATCAACCGAACTGAGTATAAAGCCACAGAGAGTATCCAACTCCCCTCCTTATTCAACATGCATTTCTCCCTTCCTCTGGGTTCGTTAATCAAACTTCGCATCGACGTCGATTAAAATTTCTCTCCACATATAGTCTCGATTCTGGTCGCGTTCACCGGTGTTTTCGCGGTTCCAAATGTTGCTGCGAAACCCAACATTGCGCGTGCAGAAGAAGATCTGACCGAATGGTTCAAATCGGCCGTCTTTTGTACGTGGCGCAACGTTATTATGTAGACTCACCCTTATCAACACACACATCGCAGCTATTTTCCCCAATCACACCGGCTGGGACACGAGCTATGCGCAGTATTTCAACCAAACTCTCGTCGCGTGCGTCCTCACTACACCCTCCACGCCATCGGACTGATGAAAAACGATTTTAGTTCTTTCGGCCTTCCGAAGTTCAACTACTCCGGGCTCATGGGTTTCTACGGTGTCGTCAACGAACTGATTGCGGCCAACGGCTACAACCCCTTCACCGTCGAGTTTACCTCTATCACCATGGACCCCAATACCGAGGATGACGGCGGGATTGCCGTTGTGACGGGGCTTGTCAAAGCGTACAAGGACGGTGCAGTCTTTGCGTCCGCCACGAATGGGTTATTCGCGACCATCTCCATCGTCGATGGCGAGCGCAAATTCACTGAGTGGTGAGTTCCTCAATTAGTGGATAATTTGTGCGCCTAACACCCCATCATAGGCACGAAGTCAACAATATCCCGCTCAGTTGAAATTATATTCAAGGCGGTTCAACTCTTCGTCCGTTGTGTGCATTTAACATAGGATAATTACGTCTTGTACTGGGTGACTTTCCATAAGCTTAAACAACTCTATGAGCATTATTTTCAAGCGTTCCGAGAGGATTCCGAGACAGCTGTCGGGACCCCATCAATCGGAGAGCCAAACGGTGACGCGATTTAATGCGAATTTATTATAATCTGGAGGGGGGGTCCTTACCCCCCCTCCAGATTTTATTAAACTGAATAAACAGTTTTGGGTGACGAGGATGTGATGCTCGCCTCAAAGCTGTACTTCGAGCTCTCCATTGGGGGCCAAAAAAATGCACACCCCTACAAACGGCTTCCGGATCCCTTCCCGACCTTCGTTTGGGCAGCAGCGTGAGTTTGATTATTTTCTTGTTTTCTTGTGGGAGCTCAAGCACGAAATGCTCGACTTGAATTTCTAACCTTTGATCCCATCACTGGCACTCTCAAACAAGCTCGGAGAATAATCTATGCTTATGGAAAGTCACCCACTGTATGCAACGAAAATAATGGTGTTTTTATATATATTTGTTATGAAATCGATAAATACGTCCAGAGAACAATGAGGGTGGCCATAGCCGTTCAAATATTGCACGAGTACATATGCGTAGTGCTTGAAGGCACTGGGAAAAATGGCGGTTTTGTGGTCTGAAAATCGATGAATACGCAGAGAACAATAGAGAGCTTGTGCCCAAGCGGCATGCTGCTTTTGTGCATTGTGCAAAAGCAGCATGCAGCTTTTTACAAATTCTGCCTGGTAGTCAAATTTCGACACCCCAATGTCATTACACAGTCGTAATGGCCTTTAGAGGAAGAAGAAGAAAAAACTGCATGCCGCTTTTTGCACAACCAAAAAGCGGCATGCTGCTTGGGCACAAGCTCTCTAATGACGCTAAGCCGGCCGTGGCCATAGCCAAGACGTCCACCTGAACGCACTGGAGTACCCATCTACGGAAACTTGAACAAATTTAATTCAACAACTTGTTGACAAGTTCGTTATCGATACGTGATGTTATGCGTCCTCGAAGAGAAGACAAAGAGAGTCAAATAAAAGGTTGAAGGTTACGCTGCGGGCCTGAAAAAGATGTTTGTCATGCAATATACGTAAGGCATATGAAACACATTATTGACAGGCATTAGAGTACAAAAATAAAATAAAGCTGTAAGGCCGACAGGCGGCAGAGCCCGGTAACGAGATATAAATACCGTACTAGGCCCGCTAGCGCGGCAAGGCCCCCAATTATGGGAGTAGTTTTCACCAACTTGTTACGAGACAAGAAAAAAGAAGAAGAAAAACCTTGGCGCACATCGACGGTTCAGCCGGGAGGCTCGGGACACTTCGCCCGAGCTCGGCTCGGCTCGAGTCCCTCGCCCTGGTCACCAAAATACCTTCACAAGTTAGCTGTTGACATGAATGGTCAGGGGGAAAAAAAATCCCAACCATCTCTTACAAGTTGCTGTTGAATAGTGACAAGCAGGACAGACATAAACAGTTACAAGATGCGCCGTCGCTTCGCTCCGGCAGATGACGGGGAGCATCTTGGTAGTATTAAGACTCATGGGCCAGAATACAAATTATGGAATGTAAAGTGCGGCAAAGAGAGCAGCATAAAGTTTTAATTCTAATAATTTGTTTCAAATGCCGGGACGATCGCAGTGGGTGGGGAAGACAGCCAGGACAACAGAGAAGTTCGGGGATTGCAGAGGAACTCACCACCCACCATTGAGCCTACCGTCGAGAAACACGCAGCAAACAGCTTCAAAAGGAGGCGATGAAGCAAAATTCGATGGGCAACGTCGACCATCTATCTGACCGGCTGAGAGAATCACGGAGAATTTAGGAGGCACCAGAATAGCTGCAAGCGACCGGCCAGAACCACCAAGAGACAGAGATTGACGACGAGAACCATCACATTTTGAACGCATGAGACACTCCCAGAAAGCATTCTACTAGCGAGTGCAGAAAAGGAAAAAGGCGCGAAAGATCAACCAATTTATCTCTGGAGAAATCTGGGGGGTGTACGCGGCCGCAGGCCCATTGATGTATACGACGCAGCGACGGCGAACTGCGCTCCCAAATGCAACATATCAAAAAATTAGATCATTTGAAACATTATATCTAGTATGTGAGCCATCCTACTGAAAAACAATTAAATTTGGGCTATTAGGTCATCTCGGAGACTAATAAAAAATCGTAAGATACCATGCCCTCCGGATTTGCAATGCCAAAAAATGAGCATATTCTCAAAGAGAACGGTTGAGAATTGATCTCAGGAGAGCCATCCGACAGAAAATCCGTTTTTTAAAACAAAAACGGGCTGCGCCCTATTTTCCGCAAACAGCTGTAAGGCCAGGTTGAACATAAGACCAAAATACTGCAGAAAAAGCACAGCAAGAGATATGTTGAAAGAGGTTAATAAAATAGCGGATTGTAAGAGTAGAAATAAGCAGCAAGCATGAATGAAACCACCCGCAGCAAGGCGGAGCAATTGTGAACCGCCAGGAAATTAATCAACCGGTGCAAGCCATATGCGGGTGGAGATTTGCTCACTGAATCATGTATGTTGTAGAAGCCGGATTGAGAGCTGTGCTAGAACGGGCAGTGGAAGCGAGGGCCAGGACAGCAAAGAGTAGGGTCTACGACGACAGCAGCAAGTAGATTCAAGCAAGGGTCCCTAGCCAAAGCACAGCAGATAGCAGTGAGGTTGAAGAGTTTGAGCTTTGATTTTTGCGGAGCAGGAAATTAAGAGGGGCGGGGATTCTGGGTGAACCACAGATGGACTTTATGTGTGGATGATCTTCGGAGAGATATGGCTACGGTTTGGACCGCGGTTGCTGCGATGAACTGCGGGTCGGTCAGCTGGATCAAATGGCACACAGCTTTTGAGCCGTGGATTCGAGAGAACTCTAGTTATGGGATGGGATAAAAAATTCATACTTTGCACGAGCACCTGTATAACTCCATTCAGCGAGTACGCGCCGGTGCCATAGTTGAAATTTTGTGTGCAGTCCTTGGCATCTGCGGCGAAGTTTGTACAGGAAATTGTGTGAGAAAAATAAAGTCCCGTGCCACTGCAAATGGAGAAGGCAGTCCCGTTGTTGGACAATAGAGAACATGCGGTGGAGCCACCCGGCGCCACCCAGTGGCTCATTAGGCATGCGGTACCGGGTGGCTACGTCATTCGGTGGCAGTTCAGGTGGCTACTTCTTATGGCGTGAATGAGTGTCCACTCATATACTACTTGCTCTACCTATGCAGAAAGACCATTCTTGAGTCCCACCTTGCCTTTACTGCCTTTCTATAAGAATCACTTATGGATTGGGGAGAAAATTCTCAAGGATATGACTTTTATTAGTTGTTTTCAGTGCTTGTGTCTATACAGGTACATACCGGCATATGCATAGTGCTTATAGAAGGTCGACAATGAGTTCTCTCCATGCAACTTGAATAGCCACCAACGGATGTAGCCACCCGGTACCGCATGCCTGATGAGCCACTGGGTGGTGCCGGGTGGCTCCACCGCATGTTCTCTAATGAAAGGAGAGAGCACAATATGGAGATGCATCTGCATGGGGAATATGCACAGGTTTCGTAGGATCTCGTTAAAGAACGGTTAATTCCGGTATTCTGACGTTATAAGACGCGAATTAAAGTTACTTGCAGCTCGCCCGAGATGCCCGAGACAGAATTGATTCAGGTTGAATGCATCCATCGGAGAATTCAGAGTAGGCCAAAGTGGCAGAAGTAGATCCATTGTCCACGAGTAAAATAAATATGGCTGTCCAGGTAGAATTGCTGTCAACAGCTCTCGCACAGTCAGACAGAGGATTGATTTTAGCTGACAGGTCTCCGAATTTCAGTGCAACTTCACCCGTCAATTACATTGACTTACAGTTAATGCCTCGGAAATTTGTTCACTAGTTTTCTCTGTGATTTCGAACCTTATGTCAATCCTGCACATGGAAGGACAACAGATTGTAAGTCTATGCACTTTCAAACTTGAGTATCGATCCACCCTGTACAGTAGTGGAGCTTTCGGAAAGGAATGACATCTTTGCTTTTCAGTGGAAAACAAAACCAAAGAATCAGGTCATTGCATATCACAGGGACATAGAGTCAACGTGGCGTACAACTTCAAATCACTGAACTAGCAAGAGAGCGGTAGAATCGGACCTCATGGTAAGCAGAATTATGAGTTCGGGTGTGGCGATCATCGGCTCACCTGCCGAAGTCAGAAAGCCGAGAGATTTTGGCGGAGGGAGATCATGGAGATCAAAAGATCACTGCTGACACAAAAACGGCTGACGAAAATGTGATTTACTGCAAAAACTCAAAATCAGGCTCCCTAAGACCCGTTAACTTACGTTACCGGGAATACCCGTCATTCCTGCTGATAAAATGGTTGGATTCACGTTCCGGTTCATACTTCCCAGTCTTGTTTGATAAATGGTGGCGTTACATGTGCACCATTTAAATCATAACTGAAGGAATCTCAAAGTACAGGAACGTTGCGGGTGCAGCAGTCCGTTCACTATTTCCCTGCTCTTGTTTATGTCGTCGACGAGGTCGCGTTGGTGGACGGCTTCGATGAGAAGCTAGAAAAATGCGACTGGTAAGAGATCGACTTCTGTGCGAGCGTTTTTTAACACTCACGAGTATGGACGTCTGGATGTCTCGTACCTCGTGCTGGCACGTCGCCAGGCTGCTCCAGATGGCCCTTAAGTTGCGCAGATAAATTTTCCACGGCATGTTGTGCATCTCCAATAATTGGGATTGGAGTCTTAAGGCGGTGAGCTTGACCCTGTGAAAAAAAAAATGGGGTTTGAATAATTCTTATAGTCCAAGTGAAACCTACTGGAGAATCCGAGTCTGACTTCCGGCGAGCGCCAGATGATTCCGAATGCATTTTGGCTTTGCGTGGGCCAAGATGTCCCCAGCGACGACGGTGATGGCATTATTGAGTCGTCGGTCTAGCCTGGCAGACGGGCGGGTGTGGTGCGCAGCATAGATCAGATGGGCGACAGACAACACGGTGAGAGCGATGTCGCGGAATATGTTGCTTGGGATGAGGGATAGAGTCCAGAATAATAGTTGGAGTGTGTAGCTGGCGTCGCACGTGGTTCGATTTCTTTCTGGGAAGTCAGGTTGTGCGATGGGATGCATAAATACTAGTGAGGATTATTTCTGTCACAGTCAAGACTAAATCGCGTCCAATATCAAAGATAAAGGATTGGGGAGTGCGATGTGTATAGCTCGAAAGAGGATGGAATAAAAGGTTAACTACTACAGACAACTAGCTACTGTATATATACTGTTTTATCGGGCCGTGTGAACGAGAACATAAATATACTACAATAGTCTGTAACCATGTGTTGTACATGCGTTGTCCATGAGATCTGTCAAGACCTATTAATTAAATGTGTGTTCCTCATGTGAACCATCCCTCCACCATGTGTTCTTACAAAGCGACCTGTATCCTCATGTATAAGGTGTGTTTGTCGTGTGTTTGTCCAGAACGTTCCGAGGATATTAATAAGTGCTCATATAATATAAGCGCCAAAGATTAGATAGGCACATGTTTACATAAGGCGTTGGAACGATTAGATAGTATCAAATCGTGACATTACCCCCCCTCTAGGGTCGACGTCCTCGTCGACAGAGACAAAAACACCAGTCTCTGGGATAAATAATTTCTTCGTCGAGTATGGTAAGGACTCCTCCTTTGTTTTGTATCGGCGTATGGTTTTGTCCCAAAATCCTGCCGGAAGAATTGGTAACTCCCGAATCTTGATGCCGTGCTTCTTATTATATTCGTTCAGAAGCTTTTTTACGTGCGTCAAGTTCCTTTTTGGTTCCCAAGTCCGTTCTCCAAGCAGATAATCTTTCCATCTTATCAGCCATTGATAACCACTGCCGCGTTTTCTGTGCTTTAAAATCTCCTCCACCTCATACTCCTTCTGTCCACTGATAATCTGAGGCAGTGGCCGTTTTTCCCTTCTATGCTCCGGGGGTTCCACATATGGTGTTAACTTCGATTCATTGAATACTGGATGTGACAGGTCCATTTCAGGCAATCTAAGTCTCCAAGAGGAAGCTCCGACTTTTTCCAGAATTTCATAAGGCCCTAGCCTTAGCTTCTCTAACTTCTCCGACGGTCGATCAGTGGTTATGTCTGTTCCTTCTAACCACACTTTATCACCGATTTTGAACTCCGGTGCATCTTTACGCTTTGCATCGTAGTATTTTTTCATTGTTTTCTGTGCTTTTTCCATTGCTGCCACCGCCTCGTCACAAATCTTTTTCATTTTTTCTGCAAAATTGTTCGCAGCCTCATTGCGCGACTCAACTCTATTTTCTATCCCCTTCCAGGGGTGGTATCCCGTGTTCGCATAAAAAGGCGACATGCTCGTCGACGAGCTGACTTTATCATTATGAGTGAACTCGGCCATTGCTAGCCATTCAGCCCAATCTGATTGCCGATAATTAACATAAATACGGAGATATTTTTCAATCTCCTGGTTCATCCGTTCAGTCTGGCCGTCTGTGATCGGGTGATAGGCTGTGCTCGGGTTCATTTCTATGCCGAGCAACCGGTTTAACTCTTTCATGAATATCGAGACATATCTCGTATCTCGATCGGATATAATTTTACGTGGAACTCCGTGATATCTAATCACGCGATCTCGGGTCAACCGAGCCACCCCTTCTGAGGTAACTTCCATATTCGTTGGTTCAGCATGGATCATTTTTGTGTGTGTGTCCACCCAAACCTGAATGGCATTAAACCCATTGCTGATTGGTAATGGTCCGATCAAGTCCATAGATATGATTTGCCAAGGCCCCTCAGCAATCTTGTGTGGATTAAGCTTCCCCTGCTTATATCGGTGCACTCGTGTGCTTTGGCAGGCTTCGCATTCCTTTATATATTTCGATACTTGATTGCCTAATCTAGGCCACCAATAATTACGTTCGATGATCTCCTGCGTGCAGTTTTCTCCAGGATGTCCGAGCAGAGGCGGATCATGGTGTAGTCCAATAATCTTATCGCGAAGTTCTTCGTTTCGTGGTACATATATTTTTCCTTCATAATAGATAACATCATCTTTTTTCTCCCAGCCTTTCATCTTTTTCTCCAGCGCCAGCTTTACGCTTTTGTCTATCTTTTTCTCCTTGATAATCTGATCCCAGATTTCTGCCTCTGGTCCCTCTAGCACTATGTCCTGTGCTCGGAAATATTCAGGCTTTAGCAGCACAACATTTTCGTTGTCGTTTTTTCCTTGATCATGATCTGATCTGCGAGATAACAGGTCTGCTTTTTTGTTCAGCGCTCCGGCCCGATGTGATAACGAGAAGTTGTACTCCGACAACTCCGTAATCCACCGTGCTTGTCGGCGATTGACCTTCTGGGGCAATTTGAAATACTGCAGATTTTGATGATCTGTCAGAATCTCGAATTTGTGTTTAGCCCCAAGGAGTAATTGTCGCCATTCATCTAAGGCAAGCATTATCGCAAGCATCTCTTTATCGTAGATCTCGTAATTTCGCTCGGTCTCATTTAGTCCATGTGACATAAACGCAACAGGGCGCCATTCGCCCTCCTGTTCCTGACTCAACACCGCTCCTGTTGCTCCCTCTGATGCATCTGCTTCGACTCGGAATTTTCCGTCATCAGTCGGAAGCGCTAATACTGCATCCTCCGTGATCCTATCTTTTAGTTTCTGGAACGCGGCTTTTTGTTCAGGTCCCCACGAGAACCCCTCCTTCCCTGTCAACCATGTGAGCGGCCTCGCAACTTCGCTGTACCCTCGGACAAATCTCCGGTAGAAGTTGGTAAACCCTAGAAACGCTTGTGTCTGTTTTAGGTTCTTGGGCTCAGGCCACTCCATGATTCCTTTAATCTTCACTGGGTCCATCCTCATCGAGTTGTGCGAGATGATCACTCCCAGGTACTCAATCTCTGTGCGTTCGAACTCGCACTTTTCGGGTTTAAGAAAGAGTTTGTTGTCCTGGAGTATTTTCAATACTCGTTTTGTCAACTCCCGATGTTCCTCCAATGTTTCTGTGAAAATCAGGATATCATCCAAATAGACAATGACTTTTCCCTCATTGATTAGCTCTCTGAGTATGTCATTCATCATTGTCTGGAAGGTCGCAGGCGAGTTCGTAAGACCAAAGAACATTACGAGCGGTTCAAACAACCCTCGATTTGTGCGGAATGCTGCCTTCCACTCATCCCCCTCCTTGATCCGCACATTGTTGTAGCCCCATCTTATGTCCAATTTCGTAAAGATCTTGGCACCACGAAGCTTATTTACAAGCTCCGAAATCAACGGAAGCGGATAACGGTTTTTAATTGTCATGTCATTGAGCTTCCGATAATCCTGGACTGGTCGCAGGCTGCCATCTTTCTTCTTTATAAAAAAGAATGCCAAAGCCATTGGTGACTTTGATGGGCGGATCCGTCCACTCTTCAAATTCTCCTCCAGGAACTCATTCAATTTTTCCTGTTCAGTCACCGATAGTGGGTATATCTTGCAATCTACGGCCTTTGCATCTGGTTTTAGCTCGATTGCGTGGTCCCATGGTCTTTTCTCGGGTAATGAATCGAATGATTCCTTCGCAAAGACTTTTACATAGTCGTGGTACTGCAGTGGGATCTTTTCCTCGGTCATCCTCTCTTTACCCTGATTGGCTTCTTCTGCCATCTTCTGCGCCTGGGTCTCTTTTAGGCGTAGATCGATCTCCTCAGCAAAATCAACCATTAGGATTGATTCACCCTCCTCGAGGAATTCCTCTTTCCTCCCAGCGCGAAACTCCTGGCCCTTCATATTGCATTCAGGCGGACAATGATTGAAAGTGATCCTTTGAGATCTCCAGTCAATCTCGGGGTTATGTTTGAATAACCAATCGTAACCAATGAATACACGGGCTTTCCCGAGCCCTGTAACCAAGAAGCGCTGTCGCTCCTTGTGTGGTCCAACGGTCATGATCAACTCTACGTAATGAGTGATCTTTCCCCGAGCGTTCTCCGTTCCATCAGCGTTGCGGGCGACAATGTGCACGTCGAGCTCGTGTTGCTCAAAACCTTCAGCCTTGGCGTAATCTCGATCAATGCATGTAGTAGTGCATCCATTATCAAGAAGAGCCTTGACTGCACGTGTCTTCCCGGTATCTAACGCTTCAAGCATAACGGGAACAAGCATCTCGTGATGCTTTCGTTGTTTCTGGAATTCCTTCAACTCCTGTGCCAACCGATCCGGCTTTGGTCCTTTCTGCCGGGCAGCCGCTTCCCGCATGCGAATGGCATCGGGTGTTTTTGTCCTCTTGGGCGCTTCCTCCGTCTTTCCGGATTGAGCCCTCACGGCATCGCCGTCCTTTTTCGTCTCACTATTTTTATCACTGGTTTGGGTTCCAGGGGCCTTTTTGAATGCGCTCCACCTCTTATTTACTTCGTCCATATGTTTGTTCTTTAAATTACGTTTCCGATTCTGATTCTCCATAATACATATTTTTTGTCCTTTTTCTACACTAGCTACTAAGAAATTGTTTATACTCTTTCGTAAGCTGGCATTTTCTTCTGTGTACATGTCATCTGTATCTGTATCTACCGTGTCCGTAGTGTCTATATTATTTAATTCTGTGAAGCGTCCATATTTCGTATCAGGGGGCGCCGCTTTGGCCGCAAGCGGGGGCCCCTTTAAAAACCCTTCTCACGAAGGATGGCCGCTAGGGCCTGCAGGTCTTCCTGCGTGTAGTGCTCGGTTTGGATGGATCGAATATTGAATTTTTTCTTGGGAGGCTCCGGGCACTCCCGCTTCATGTGACCGTCCTTGCCACAGTTATAGCATTTAAAGGCTCGTGTCTGCTGTCGTGCCCTGTCCACGTCCATGGCGTCCGGATCTCTCGCTGGTGGGGCCACTTGTGTCATCCCTTTGTTAGCGGTGGGCGGTACTGTCTGTTCCACCCGGGGAGACCAAAACTGTCTCCTTCGTCCCTGTCGGATCTGGTCTCTCTGCAGATTGCCATCGATCTGCATCAAGCGGGCTTTGAAATCCTTGTACGTGGTGGGCAAGGCTGTCCCCCCCAGGTAGATTTGCGAAATGATCTCATGTCCAACGAGATCCTCCAATAGCTCAACCAAAAAGGCATTGTAACCTGTTGTTGTTGAGTTCGGGGAGTACCCCGCCTGCTCCGCATAGAGCTCGAAATGCTGGAAAAACTCCACCAGCGACATTTTTCCCTGACACGTAGTCGTCAGTTTCAGGTGGGCCAACTGCGCAAGGTTCTGATCCTTGAACGCGGCTTCCAGTTCGACAATCAACTGGTCGAACGTGTAGGTGGTCGGGAGGGCGCAATTGACGAATGTCCTCTTCTTCCAGTTTTGGACCCAGTCCGAAGCTGTGCAATCTGTTCCGTCCGCATTTCGGAGGAACGACACGGTGAAGAAAACTTTCTTCTTGTTGGTGTTTAACTCATTGTCATACGCGGCGATGTAGGTGGACAGGGAGTCGTGGAAGTTATTCCACTTGGTCTTGTCACCGTTAAAGAACGGCGGGGTGGTGGCAAGGATAACCTTAGACGACATGTCTAGGCTTAGGAGGTGGAAGGGAAGGGATAGTGGTGACGACGGATGTGTGGTAGTCTGCGGAGAGGGTGAAGAGGATAATGGCGAGCACGAATGGGATTCGTCCGAGGAGTCAGGACTGGTGTGTATACGAGGTGCCAAACGGGACACTGTGGCGAATTCCGCACGAAGCGATGAGTGAAGTCAATGCGGTCTTTTGCGAGTGAAACTATCCCGGGTCTTCTACAACACCCCCGACAATAGCGAGATGGTCCTCTCCGAAGATCTGACCAGTGCTCCTACGACTGCTTTGTGGCTGAGGACGGACTCAACGTTTCCCGTGGCCAAGCGTCTGTTCACTATAGTGGACCGCCAATGATTGGCGCTGCAATTGTTTAGACTCACTGTGGACGAGGTAGTATGTTGGTGGGTAAGAATGGATCTTCAAATACGAGAGTCCAAGTAAAAAGGTAAGGATGACGCAAATAGTGCGCGTAGTGGGGGAGAAAGGGAAAGGAGGTTGGTAGGGGATGGCGGTACGAGGGTATGATGGGTAACCTTTTATTATGTCACAGTCAAGACTAAATCGCGTCCAATATCAAAGATAAAGGATTGGGGAGTGCGATGTGTATAGCTCGAAAGAGGATGGAATAAAAGGTTAACTACTACAGACAACTAGCTACTGTATATATACTGTTTTATCGGGCCGTGTGAACGAGAACATAAATATACTACAATAGTCTGTAACCATGTGTTGTACTTGCGTTGTCCATGAGATCTGTCAAGACCTATTAATTAAATGTGTGTTCCTCATGTGAACCGTCCCTCCACCATGTGTTCTTACAAAGCGACCTGTATCCTCATGTATAAGGTGTGTTTGTCGTGTGTTTGTCCAGAACGTTCCGAGGATATTAATAAGTGCTCATATAATATAAGCGCCAAAGATTAGATAGGCACATGTTTACATAAGGCATTGGAACGATTAGATAGTATCAAATCGTGACAATTTCCGATCCCGAAACGGTCGTAATCCGGTCCGAGTACAGTTGTACCTGAGTGTTGGTTGCGGTGGAGTTCAAATGTAAGTGTTCCGGAGTCCGAAGCCGCGCCTCCTGATCAAATCCAAGTACAGTTATACTTGGACGTAATTGGTGGGTTCAAAACACGCTGGTCGTGCATCCTTCGCTCCTTCTGAGATTGCTATTGTGCTCTCCTCTCCAAACCCGGTTGATTTGTGCACAGTATTACATATAAAAATTACGCAAGGAATATTCCGAATTATATCTATATAAGAAAACGACTTGCGATACCTTGTATTTTGATCGGCGCCCGCGGTCCGGCTAGCCCGTCCTTGGCGATGGATTTCCATTTTTGGAAGTTCATCATTTGTCTTCCTTGTGTTCGTTCAACACAACTACGGTCTTTTGACCTTTGCCGGGGCTATTCCCTGACTGTCCTCGGATATAGGCTTTGATTTATGCAATTAAAAAAATTGACCCCAAATGTGTGTTTGGAAATTTTTCTCACCTTGAATGTGCTGGGAAATTTTGAACTACCAAATGAGGGTTGGGAAATTTTCAATTCCTGTAAATGAATTTTGGGAAAATAGCCTCAAATTCCCATCTCATACTCAACTGAAAAAAGGTCTATATGTGTTGGGAAAAGATGAAATTTTGCTATGTGTGTTGGGAAAGTGATGTTCATTGGGAAATAATGAGAGTGCATTTGGAACGGCATACAAAACTGACCTTTTTCCGACACTTTCATTCACGGTCTCAAACACGATAAAAGTGTCGGAAAAGCGGATATTGAACAATAAAAATGTCGGAAAGTTGAAGAATGTCAAAAAAAGTGTCGGAATATTAAAAGTGCACTTTGACCGCCATATGGTTGAGACAATTCAAGGTGCACATACCGGAACGCTGCGAGTGCAGCACCTCGTTAATGATTCTCACTGCTCTCATTGATGTCAGCAGCAAGTTTGCGTTGGTGTGCAGCTTCGATGAGGAGCTAATGGTGTACCATTAGTGGTATGGGACATGAATTACTTATATTGTGATACTCGCCAGCATAGCAGTTTGAATGTCCTGTAACTCGTGCTCGCACATTGCAAAGTTGCGGAAAATAGCCCTTATTTTTTGCAGATAAGATTTCCACGACATGGTGTGCATTTCCAGCAACTGGGACTGGAGCCTGGAGGTGGAGAGCTTGACCCTGTGTGTGGTGTAAGTAATCATCACCATGCATCAGCGAGTCTTACCGGAGAAACCGAGTTTCGTTTTCGGCCACCGCTAGATGATCCCGCATGCACTTCGCCTTTGTGTGGGTTAGGATGTCCTCGACAATGGCGATTGAGTTGTGGAGTCAGTTAAGCCGGACAGACGGGCGGTTGAGGTGGATGGAATAAAGCATGAAGAGGACCGACACAACAGCGAGAGCAATGTATTGAAAGATGTTGCCTGGGATGAGGGATACCATCCAAAATATGAGAGAGGATAGCAATGGATGATTAGTAGCAGGCATGCTTGGGTATTGAAATGAGCATGGTCAGGCCAGCCACTTGCCACTTTATACCGCTGTTCGGCATTCATGTTCACGCAATTTCCGAATGGGGAAGGCATGCGCTGAAATATCAAATAGCCGAACCTCCTGCACAGAGGCGCACGTCCAACCGCACGACACAGGGCTGTGCCGAGCAGGAACTTCACATAATTTTCCAAATGGGGAAGGCATGCGCTGAAATATCAAATAGCCGAACCTTCTGCACGGAGGCACCCGTGGCTGCGACACATCGGGATATAAAAATTGTGCAATGATCATGACACCCTGATTATGATGATTCTGCAGGACTCAAACTACGGGTGCCATACATGTGCCGGTACTTGAAAACACTCGCAAATAGGCCCGCAGTGTCGTAAACCATGTTCGAGTTGATGGCTGTGTCCTGGGAAGTCGAGTTGGTTATCAATTTTCTGAGTGACGATGAGCCCAGCTGAGTTCAGACACAGGGGGGGGGTGAACCCCAAGTGGCCCCGTGGAAAATAGTTCATCGATGTAAGCGGGCGCCCGTGTATCGTAAAACATGTCCGAGTTGCTTTCTCTTCTGCAAAGCTGGACAAGTAAGCGTGTTGCCGGGAGCAGCGGCGAAAATGAACGTACCGATATACAGCTGAGAAAAATGCACACTAGGTTAAAGGCACCCGTGTGAAGGCGGGGAGGTATTTATCTAAAAACAATCAGCCAAAGAAAAGGCAAGAGCGGGCAGAACATCAAGGAAACGGGAAAAAAAAAATCAGAGAAGGGAATTATATATTTCACACATTCAGACACAGGGATTCGAACCCAGATCAGCCTCATAATCAAGGTGCAGGAAACTCAACTATAGAGATGGTGTTGCCGTTACACCATGTCTGACGGGATGCACTTCCTCCCAGCTGAGTCTAAGATAATGAACCCGGCCAGTGGCTATAGCGAGTCTGCAGAATAATAATAATACAAACCTGGCAAGCTCATATACTGGAAGGCGTATGAAGACTATGAAACTGAGAGGTTATACACCCACACTGTGTTTGAGTGTTCGGAAGGCCAGTGTTCTGTCCATACACCATAACTGACCACGCACTGAGCCAGACTTTGTTAGGAGTTTGTCAAGGATGGCGCAGATTGCCCGGCTAAGGCATTCAAATTGCAAGGCCAGTATTCTAGGCACCGTGATCACGTCTACGCAAAGATTGAGGGCAAGGACAAAGCCAACGCTCTCATTTGGGTCAATGAGACCGTCTGTCGGGGCCTCAAATGGTTTGCGGACCACGTTGAGCAAGCGGATGGTGTCTTCCTCATCAAGACCATCAACTACGACCCAGACGAGGCCAACATAGTCTCTACTGTGATGTGTCAACTCACGGTGCCGGCCAGGGTGGAATGGGCTTCTACATCCCAGCACTGTTCTTGGCCTTCCAGTCTGACCTCTCCGCAGGAATCAGCGAAGACCTGAAGATTTTCTTCTATGAGGCCTTATGTGTCTGCGCTGCAATTCACCAAGCTGCCACCCACTCTTCAAATTCCGCCGCAGGTGTCAAACCTAAATCGGGTAATTCTGATGGCAGCAAATTTCGGCGCATTCAAGCTCTGTTCCTTTATGTGTGGTTCAAACAATACACGTGCCAGGCCTAGACATCTTCAGCTGCAGCTGTCATTGTCAGTCTGGTAGAGCAGTTATTACAAAGTCCCATTCTGACAGCAGGCGGTCATGGAGTGGGTTCGAACCCGCAGGCAGTAATGTTTTGGGACTTGAATTTTTTCTTCGGCCCCTCGGCGAGCGGCAGCACCACGCCGTTGGCCCGGCGGCGAGCCTAAAATTGGCTTCGTGGAAGTCTCTCCCGCCCTAGGTAAACTCGCACAGATGAGATTACAGCAATTTGCAGTACATAAGGCGTGGGCCTCTTTTATTTTATTTTTTTGACCAGTTTTGGCTGGAACAGTTGCCACGGTCTCAGTTTTGATCGGATTCCCTCGGGTGTAGGCGCGTTGGAGTCGCGCTGAAAATTTGCAGGGGATGGAGTGACCAGTTTTTTTTGATGAGATCAAAAAATAAAACTTTTTATCATTTTCATCATGTTTCCGCATAGGACAGCTGTAACTTCAATTCTTGATACTCGATTAACCTAAATTTTTGACACTGTATCTTCCTACATATCCTCTATGGGATGAAATACTCCAATAAGGAATGTGACCAAATTTGACTCCCCATTGCCCCCTTTTGTGGGGGCATAAATTTTCTGTCCCAATGTGAGGCACCCTATACAGGTAAATGCTCTTCATGGCTTCCCATCAAGAGTCCCATCCCTTAGATATCATGCATGTATATAGCATATCCAAAATTTAGGTCAATCTGAGATCTGTGTCCCGAGTTAGAGCTGTCCTATGCAGAAACATGCTGTTACGCACAGGTTTTTAAATATTTGTGTGGGACTCTGGCTGTAAATCTAACCCACTCTATTTTTTCGAGTGGTAGGCCGTATACCCCCTAAAACCCCCTTTACTATAGTCCAGTCATCTGGCAAGGAATCTTCATCAAGGAGTGTTCCACTCCAGGTGTTGAGCACCAGTTGCTTTCTTGTTGCAAGGGAACCAAATCTAGCACAATTTGAGAGTAGTCGATCTCGGTTCAGGGCAGCATTCATCCATGACACGCAGCGATTATGTATCTCCTTTTCTGATGCCATTGTATGAGTATTCGATCTCGGTTCAGGGCAGCATTCATCAGTGACACCCAGCGATTATGTATCTTGTTTTCTGATGCCATTGTATGTGTTTCGGGGACTCTTTCATTCCTCAAGCTCCAGATTAGACTCTTTGATGTCGATACAATAATTGTAAAGAAACGGCTCTGCACCGGAATTGGCTTCCCTTTGGGAGAGGTGAATCGTGCCAGTCCACAACCCAAAATAAGTCCCCAATTTAGCTTGCAGAATATCTCTGTAAGTCGCCATACCTGGTGTTGACCAGGGGCATCGCATTCCAGCATAATATGCTCGAGAGACTCAAGCACTCCACATGATTGACATTGTCCCACCATCTCGTGAGCTCATCGTCCAGCTATTGCCGTGAATTTCATGTAACTTGTTTTCTTGATCCTGGACAACATCAAATATTATTTTGACTTCGTACAGTGACTGAATAAATTGTAAACCCAATCTGGTGTTCATTTTCGCATGAACACACATGAACACCCGTACCCACCTGCCTCAGCCGCCCAACTTTGCGCTGCTAAACTTGTGCTCAACCACTTTTGTCTCGGGTATCTTGGCTGCTTGATCTAAAACACCACCACCCGCCGCTTCATGTCTCTCTGCAACTATTTACTTTCCTTTTCACATCCTTACCAACCTTTTTTCCAGAGTTCCCATACCCCTGAGCTTCTGTATGGCGCAGCTGAGCCGTTCCTCCTTCTTCCTTGTCTTCCTTAAAGCTCATCCCGCATCTGCACTTTGTTCTTCCTTGCACAGATGCCTCTTCACCCTCCCCCAGCTGGGAAAGCTGATGTGGCACCCACACAGAGCATGACATCCCCTCCTCCTCCTCCTCGGACGTGTACGCTCTTGCAGTGCCAACTTGAGGTCCCTGACTGGAGTACCCACATGTAAGTTTCAATCTTGAGAGAAAATAACAGTGGTAGGCAGAACAACAGGTGGGATGGCAGACAATAGCGGTGGGCGGTCCAAGTGACAATTGAGGGCTGAGTATCAGACAGGGCGGCGAGGACGATGTGCAGGACAGGACGACGGGGACGATGGGCGGGATGTCAGGAGGGTGGCAGTGCCATCAGATTCAAATGACCTGGGTGGCAAAGCGCAAACAATGGATTTTAAATCCATCCAAGTCCTTCCGGCAAACCGCAGCATCGTGAACAATTGGTCAAACTATACAGCACAAGATGCTCCGCAGTAATTACTAACAGCTTCAAGTTGTCATCGGTCAAGAGCCGGAGTCGGGACGAAACCCGTATACAGCCTACATGACTTTGATTGCTACGTCCTGAGCGGTATCAAGATGGCCCGGCGACGTTGTGAATTGAATAAGTGGCAAACTGCATGGACACACAAACACAGGCCCCGGGAAGCTCCACCAAAGGTTTGTCCCAAAATTTCCCGAATTTCGGCCTCAAAAACCCAATGTTTTGGAGCTCAAAACCCAAAGGGGGACAGGAGTCATTACGTGACATGTCACGTGTGGTCTAGTGTTGCCGCGGCTCGGCTACGGCTGGCTCGGCTCGGCTTTTGATGGCTTCGGAGCCATCACGGGAATAAGCCAGCCAAGCCATTTTTAAACGGCTGGCTTCGACGGCTTCGGCTCGGCTTCCAGCTCGAGCCGCGGCTCAGGTGCATTTGTAGTTTGTATTCCCTACAGCTCCCCTGCTAATTATAAGGGTCCTAAAGCATGACGTACACCAAATAATAAGTGTAGGTGTCCCTAGCTTGCTCCAAGTTGATCCACAAAAGCCGAAACCGATGTTCGTGCACGTGGGCTGACAGGGCTGTCAACTAAGCCGGAGTTCCAAAAGTGATTTGAAAGGGTTGGTGATTATGCTATGGACGACAAAAATGCATAGGGAGCAGTTAAAAGATTGTGGGATGGTCAGCTGGCTCACAGTGCAGTCAAATTGAAGGTCCAGTAAATCTGGTGCAAGCCATTTGCAGCCACGGCTTAGCCGTGGGTGAAGCCGGCTCAAGCCGGAGCCAAGCCAACGTAAGCCGCCATAGCAACGGCTGGCTCAGCTCAGCTTATTTTTGGCTTGGCTCCAACGGCTAGCCGAGCTGAGCCGAGCCGCGGCAACACTAGTGTGGTCTCTGGAAAGATCCGACTGTTTAAACAAAGCTAAGCTCGGCTTTCGCCGCCGGGAATTTTACCGAATGCCAACCAAATGTGCTCTCAAAAACCCAAAATCGGGACAAGGGTTGAGCAAAATTTTCCCTCAAAAACCTAAACTTGGGACAAGGAAATCGCCATTTTTTGAGCTCAAAAACCCAATTTTTGGGACAAACCTTTGGTGGAGATTCCCGGGGCCTACAAACACAAACACTCAGCAATCCATGCGGTAATCAATTTCGATACTGACACGTGATAAAGCGCGTTCGCGAAGAGAGAGACAAAGACAGTCAAACAAAAGTTGAAACACGCCCAGGTTTACTTGCAACCCTCATTCTAAGAAAAACTGATTGGGACGGCATACTTAATTTCTGGCATAAGAATACAAACAAAATTGAGACAAAACATCAGGAAAGCATAAGTCGAGTAGCAAAGCGATATGCGCAAAACAATTAGAACGAGCAACGCGGAGAATACATTCGAGAGGCGAATTCAACGCTGGTTCTCACCTCCAGTTGAGTTCAGACCTGGCAGCCGCCCGAGGCTCGGTGACAGAGTCCGGAGTGGCCTGTGCAGGATTTAATTGTAGGCAGAATAATCCAAGACACGCACATACAGGAACGCTGTGAGTGCAACAACCCGTTCATGATCTCACTGCTCTCGTCGATGTCAGCAACGAGCTTGAATTGGTGGGCAGCTTCGATGAGGAGCTAAGGATGTGTGAGTGGTAGGTGAGGCATGAAATATATTTTAATACTCACTAGTATGGCCGTTTGTATGTCCTGCAACTCGCGTTCGCATGTTGCAAGGCTACGGAAAATAACCCTTATGTTCTGCAGATAGAACTTCCACGGCATGGTGTGCATCTCCAGCAACTTGGATCGGAGTCTGGAGGTAGAGAGCTTGGCCCTGCGTGTGGTGTAAGCAATGATGCTCGTTCACAGAGGAGACGTACCGAAGGAGCCGAGTCTCGCTTTCGGCCAGCGCTAGATGATCTCGCATGCACTTCGCCTTCGCGCGCGTTAGGACGTCCTCGACGATGGTGATTGTGTTGTGGAGTCGGTCAAGCCGGACAGACGGGCGGTTGAGGTGGATGAAATAAACCGTAGGGCAGGCCGACGCGACTACGAGCGTGATGTTACGGAAGATTTTGCTTGGGATGAGGGATATTATCCAAAATAAGAGAGAAGATAGCAAGGGGCAATTGGTATCACACATGCTTGTGCCGGATGAAATGAACAACTAATATAACTAGCTGTATGCTCGAGTTCAAGCTAAGACCCACGTGAGATTGGGCGTACCTGACTATGCAGCTGCGGAGCTGGCTAGAAAGGACTTCGTGGTGGGTTGGGGAAGGCTTTGCTACAATGCAACAAGGATGGCGCCTATAAGTGCCGATCCTTCGCTTATAAGTACCCAGAATACTCACTGCATTACTGCATCTTCGACAAAGAAAAACCCAAATACACAGCCCTTGTGGACTGCCGACATGACTTCGATCGTCTGGCTCCGGCGATCGGGAAACAGTTGATCTATGAGTGATCGCGTAGCAAAACACAAGCTAGACATCATGTTCCCTATTCAGCGCGTTGGTCTCGAAGGAGTCGAAATATTCAACTGGTTGCCAGTGAGGTTACAGAAAATACACGGTACACCTCAAAGCCCTGGATGTACCATCACCTCCGCACCGCCGTATTCGAGAGATGGAGAAAATTGGCTAAAGCTGAGGAAGTCTTACCGAGATCGAGATGCACTACGATGAAAAAGAGGGAAAAGAGTGTATGTGTGTGCCCACGCACTCAACTATCAAACCATTCATTCCGTCAGCCAGGGAGGTGGCAGTGTCTCCGGAAAGAGTTGATTGCTGCTCGGCTGATGCCCTTCCTTTGGGCTTCGAAGCAGTATTGCTATCAGCACGAGCGAACTCTGTGAGTCTCTGACTGCCGATAGAATCCCCGTTATCCTTCTGCTACCGCATCCCCTCGCTAGCAGGCATAATTCCGCGCCACGATTAGCTAAGAGGAGTTCAACAGCATTTGAGGAGATTGGCGCGCGCTGAAATATACCAGCGTCCGATCACATTGATACAGGCTTTTTACTTTTTCGTGTTTGTTTCCCAGGAAGATTACGTGCCACGCGAGGCACTACTGGCGTGCCCATAGTCCAACTCTCCGGTTTTTAACGGAAGAAACAGGTACAAACTTCTCTTCATGGGCTGAATCTGGGTGCACGGAAATAGCTGTTATCCCTACATCCGCAACAGCTCCTTCGGCGGCGATGACGTTACCCCAGGTTTCCGGATACTCTTCTTTGAACAGCATGGCGGGACTTGTAGCTGATTTGTCAAGCTTCAAGTCTCATCAGCTTATTGATGTACCTGTTACTTAGACTCGTCACCAGTCTGCAACGTGCTTGCACGAAGGTTTGCCGTCTCTGGGCAGACTAGTGACGAGTCTACCTGTTACTTATTGAGCCGACAAAGGATCACGAACACGATTTGTGCGGCTTGAATCGGATGCCCGACGTGCGGCCTTTTTAAGGCCCGGAAAAGTGAAGAATAAAAGATTACACACGCTTCCATTCATTTGGATTCATTTGGAACAAGTTACCGCGTACTGGTACTCGAAGCTGACAATTGTACATACCTATACGCCAAGTCCGGTTTCTTAGGTGTCTATAACATTGGTTCAGGGAGCAAATTTCCGTGTTCGTGAGCTGGGTTAAAAAATAAAGATGAAAAAAAGATACAACCTTGTATTTGGATAAGGGTGTCGGACCCGGACGCTTCATCTATCGACAGCGTGTTGTGGATGTTTAGACTGTTCCTGCCGTTCCTGTGAGTTAGCTTTCGGACACGGCGGTCGAACCCCGAGTGGCCTTGTACCATTACTCGAACGCACTCGGTGTCGTACGCCATGTTCGAGTTGATGGCTGTCCTGGGAGGTTGAGTTGATTATCAATTTTTCTGAGTGAGGATGAGGGGAAAAAAAGAGTCCAGCTGAATTCAGACACAGAGAGAGAGCCAAACCCCAAGCGGCCCCGTGGAATACAGTTCGCCGATGTTAGCGGGTGCCGTCGTACCGTACACCATGCTAAGTTTCTTTCTCTTCTGCAAAACTGGAAGTAAGTGTGTTGCCCGGAGGGGCGAGGGAAATGAACGCACCGATAGACAGTTGAAAAAATGCGCAACAGGTTCAAGTCATCCGTGTGAAAGCGGGGAGGTATTAATCTGAGATTCATCAGCGAAAGAAAGCCGCGGGCAGAGCTTCAAAAAAAATCAAAAAAGGAAATTATATATTTCACACATTCAGACACAGGGATTCAAACCCTGAGCAGCCCCATAATCAAGTTCAAAGATCCACAACTATAGAGGCGGTGTTACCGTTATACCATGCCTGACATGATGTTCTTTCTTCCAGGTGGGTTTGACCTGATAAACTCGGCCAGTGGCTATAGCGAGTCTACAGAATAATAAAGAATCATGAGACGAATTCAAACCCAGGCGTATAAAGATCATGCAACTGAGAGGTTATAGCGTTTAGGTGTTCGGAGGCTAGTGTTCTGTCCATGCGCCATAACTGACCGCGCGAAGTTGAGCGAGACTTTGTCAAGATTTCATAAATTATTAGAAAGACAGTATTTTTGGTGATAGCGAACTATGGCGGTAAGGCTTATCTGAATGTAGAGTAATTGATTGCCAGGTCTTGCTGAATAAAGGTTGAGGTGAAGACCGAATGCAGACCGAGGTAAGTATGCATTCGGAAGTCCAGTAAACATGCATTCTGTTCTAAGAAAAGTTGAGCATTGGACTACATAGGTACCTGATATCATGGCACAATGTCGGCAGACGAAGAGGGTGTTTGCTCCCAAGGCTTCGAAGTGGAACCTGCTGAGTAGAGAGATGTCTAGACGCAGTGGAAAAATCAACCATGCGGATTCGGACAGGTCACTCATTTTCTTGTAGAAGGAGACGACCCTGACCACAACTTGAAGCTCTTAATTACTGCGGAGCATGACGTCATTAGACAAGGGCCGGAGTCGGTACAAAATATACGCAGCCTATATGACTTTGATTGCTGCGTCCTGGACCTGAGCGGTACCAAGATGGCCCGTTGCGTTGTGAAATGAATGAATAAGTGGCAAATTGCATGGACCCACAAACATAAACACTTGGCGGCAATCAATTTTGGCACTAACACGTGATGACGCGCGTTCGCGAAGAGAGAGAGACAAAGACAGTCAAACAAAAGTTGAAACACGCCCAAGCTTGCTTGCAACCCTCGTCCAAAAGAAAAATCGATCGTTAGGCGCACTTTAAATACACACGAAAACATCAAGAAAGCATAGGTTGAGTAGCAAAGGAGGAATGAGCGAAAACATTGTAACATGCACTGAAAAATACATTCGAGAACTAAAACTTTGGTGGAGGTATAGTAAATCAGAGGCGAGGATCACCCCAAGTAGAGTTTAGACTTCGAAGTCCGTTGCAACTCGGTGGTAAAGTCCGCGACGGCCTAAGCAGGATTTCAATCGTGGTTGAGAGAATTCAAGAAACACATACTGGAACGCTGCGAGTGCGGCACCCCGCTCATGATCTCGCTGCTCTCGTTTATGTCGGTAACGAGTTTGTATTGGTGTGCAGCTTCGATGAGGAGCTAAGGGTATGTGAGTGATGAGTTGGTCATGAAGTATTTCACTGATACTCACCAGCATGGCCGTTTGTATGTCCTGCAACTCGCGTTCGCATGTTGCAAGGCTGCGGAAAATAGCCCTTATGTTCTGGAGATAAAATTTCCAGGGCAAGTTGTGCGTCTCCAGTGACTGAGACTGGAGTCTGGAGGCGGAGAGCTTGACCCTGTGTGTGGTTGAAAGTAATCATCACCGTGCATCAACGAGACCTACCGGAGGAACCGAGTCTCGTTCTCGGCCACCGCTAGATAATCCCGCATGCACTTCGCCTTCGCGCGGGTTAAGATGCCCTCGACGATGGTGATTGTGTTTTGGAGTCGGTTAAGCCGGACGGACGGGTGATTGAGGTGGATGAAATAAACCATAAAGCAGGCCGACGCGACTGCGAGCGTGATGTAACGGAAGATGTTGTTTGGGATGAGAGATATTATCCAAAGTAAGAGAGAGGGTAGCAAGGGACAATTGGTATCACACATGCTTGGGAGGGATGAAATGAACATGGCTTGAACAGTAGCTTTAATAACTGGCGGTAGGTGCTCAAGTTCAAGCTAGGGCGCACCTTGGCGTAGTTACCTAGAAAGTATTGCGGGTGTAAGGAGGGGAAAGCTTGATACGATGTTCAGCAACGAGGATGGCGCCTAAATACTCATCCTCGGACTGCCGACATAACTTCTGGTTCCGGGGATCACTGGCATCTTCGATAAAGAAAAATCTTAAGACGAAGGGGCGGGGTCGGGGCGAAACCCAAATACACAGCCCTTTAAATTGGACTGCGGACATGGCATCGACCGTCTGGTTCCGCTGCCGACATAACTTCTGGTTCCGGCGATCACTGGCATCTTCGACAAAGAAAAATCTTAAGACGAAGGGGCGGGGTCGGGGAGAAACCCAAATACACAGCCCTTTTGGACTGCCGACATGACTTCGATCGTCTGGGTCCGGCGGAAAACAGTTGATCTATGAGTGGCAAAACACAAGAGAAGGAAACAACAATTGTGGAGAGCCCGAAAGACAACAGATTAAGACTGTTTCGCACTGAAGAAAGACGCCCGAGGTGGTCTGATCTATGAGGTTACAGCACAGGCGTCCAGTCATGTTCCCTATTTAGCGCGTTGCGTCGTCAACTAGTTCGGGTTACTGTACCATTTCGACCAAAGGTTCAGGTGACGGGTAACGGAGGGTCATGAACTGAACAATTTTGGCCCAGGTGACGCTGACGGAGCGATTTTGAAGACTAAATAGCCTGAAAAACGTTGGAAAAACGTTCAAAATTTCCGGTCCGGCATCCGCCGGCGTCCATTTATGGCAATTTCGGGTGATTGCCGAGAACTGAACATCGAGTTCAGTGAAATTGAAGTGACAGTGACATGGCGTGAACTTTTGATCAAAATGGTACAGTACAGAAAATATACCGTAAGGGTACACCTCAAAGCCCTGGATGCGTACCATCACCTCCGCAAGGCCGTAGTCACTATTCGAGTGTGCCCATGCACTTAAGCCATTCATTCCGTCGGAACAAAACCCAGGTGGTGATGTCTCCGAAGCAGATCCGTATCGACTCTCTGGCAGGCACAAATTCGGCGCCACGATCAGCGGGCATATTTTGTCCGTATTGTGCCTGCCCTTGAAGCGGAACATGACGTGCGTCCGCTGAGCGTATATTGCCGAAAAAGTTGCTGTGCGACCGAGATTGACCGCAAAGGGCATCGTGGATTCAAGGGTAGGTGCTGCGGATGCACTATTTCGTGGTCGTTGGGAAAATAGAGGAGATTGGCGCGCGCTAAAATATACCGGCATCCAATCAAATCGATACCAGTAACTGGCTTCTTGCACCTTTTCATGAGGGTTCCCCAGATCAAAGAATAGGTGCTCCGCGAGGCACTACAGGAGTGTGCTTAGTCCACTTTCCGATTTTTAACGGAAGAAACGCGTACGAAGTTCTTTTCATGCGCTGAGTCTGGGTGCACGGAAATAGTTGTCATCCCTATGTATGTTCGCAACAGCTCCTTCGGCGGCGATAACGCGAACCTAGGTTTCCGGATAGTCTTCTTCGAACAGCATGACGAGACTTGCAGTTGATTGGCAAGCTTCAAGTCTCATCAGCTTGTTAATGTACCTGTTACTTATTGAGCCGCCAAAGGATCACGAACACGATTTGTGCCGCTTGAATTGGATGCCCGCGTCCTGAAGATCGCGGCCTTAAAAATTCCACACGCTTCCATTCCTTTGGAAACAAGTTACTGCGTACACCTCCTCGGTGCATTGTCGATTTCTATAACATTGGTTCAGTGAGCATATTTCTGGCTTCGTGAGCTGGGTTGAAAAATAAAGAACCTTGAATTTGGACACGGGTGTCGGACCCGAACGCCTCATTAGCGTCTTGTGGATGTTTAGACCGTGCTTGCTATTCCTGTGAAGCTTTTGTGAGTTAGCTTTACCAAAAAAAAAAAAAACCCCCGAAGAACGATGGTATATTCGCACACGGCAGTCGAACCGAGCCCCGAGTTGGCTCGTACCGGTACATGAACGCGCAAATGCGCCGGCGGTGTCGTAAACCATGTTCGAGTTGATGGCTATTCTGGGAGGTTTGAGTTGGTTAACAAATTTCTGAGCGACGATAAGGAAAAAAGAACCCAGCTGAATTCGAACAGACACAGGGAGTCGGATCCCAAGCGGCCGCGTGGAATATAGTTCGTCGATGTAAGCAGGCGCCCGTGTACCGTACACCATGTCCGAGTTGCTTTCTCCTCTGGACATAGCCGGTTGATAAAACGCCACCAGGTTAAAGTCACCCATGTGAAAGCGGAGAGATATTTATCCAAGAACAATCAGCGAAAGAAAAGGCAAGAGCGGGCAGAACACCAAGGAAACGGGAAGAAAATGAAAAAGGGAAATTATATATTTCACACATTCAGACACAGGGATTCGAACCCTGATCAGCCTCCGACTCGTATGTGAGTGTTGTGGAAACCTCAACTAAGATTAGACGCGGCGTTACCGTTACACCATGTCTGACAGGATATCCTTCCTACTAGCTGGGATCAACCCTGCCAGTGGCCACAGCGAGTCTGCAGAATGATAATAAATTATGAGACGGGCTCAAACCTGGCCAAGTTCATATACCGGCAGGGGTATGAAGATCATAAACCGAGAGGTTATACACCCACGCCGCGTCCGAGTGTTCGGAAGGCCAGCGTTCTGTCCACTGGCATGCACCATAACTGACGCGCGCTGAGCGAGACTTTGGCAAGATTTGGTCAAGGAGGCGCAAAGTTCTCGGTTAAGGCATCGAGGCTGGTAGCCTGGTAGTCCAGGCCGAAGCTAAGAGTCAGACCTGCGCGGAGCCGTGCTCAGTTGGGTGATGGGGGTGAAAACGAGCCTCAGCGAGGTGTTTCTGAAGGAGGATGCGCAGTAAACAGGTACAAACAACGGCGCGCGGAAAACCGACATCTTTCTTTTATCGGCTGGTGCACCACGTTCTCTGGCGTGATGGTCGAGTCGTCGCTCTCCAATTGGGACGGCTCGCAGAGTCCCAAGAAGACTAAACCGCCGGTTCCAAGTCAAAGCACGAGTAGCAATTCTTTGGTGGCAATCGCACGACCGCATCCAGCTACTGCTTCTTCGTCGAGTGCCAAAGACGTGGATCTAGAGCAGCAAAACCGTGTTGAAGTCTCTCAAAAGTCTACTCAAAGTAACGCGGATGAGAAACAAAAACAGGCATGTAGATTCCGTTTGATTATTGCCTAGACATTTGCTGTCATGGCCGGACTTGAAGCTAATTATTGACGCGCAGACTTCCTTGTACCCGACTTCGAAACTGGCGCCGTCTTCGGTCATGGCCATGGGAGCAGCCACCTTACCCGCGGTACGTGTCGCCACTGCGCCACGGAGTTTGCTCATAGACTGCCACAATACAGCCTCAGAAATCGCCCCTGCTTCCCTCATTAGTGCGTCTTTTCCTTTGCTTCATTCATCTTGAGCACCAGCCAATTTTTGTGTTGCAGCCGCTTCACTTCGACGCGCCATCGTTGGCGTTGGGCCCAGCCCTCCACCCGTCGTCCCCTAGTGCGACTGCACCCTTCGGCCCGCCTCGCGCCCCCAGCGAACTCAACTACAGCATCGGTTTCGGCGCCCCAGGCCCGGCTTTGCGCGTCCCCTCGACATCACTATCCTCTCTATCGGCCCTCTCCATCCCAGCACTCGACTCCATCTCCTCCAAACCCCCGACGCCTAAATCCACGTCGTCTTCTTCCGCATCGTCCAGAAAATTGCCTCAAACCTCGGCCTCAGCACAAAGACATCCGTCTCGGTCTTCTACGTCGGCATCAGTACCAGTCTCATCATCCTCGAAGCCACCGCCTACTGCGACGCGTCCAGGCCAGGGGTCGTGGTGGGTTGATGGCCTGAAGGAGGTGGGTATTTTCCATCTCCATTTCTTTCGGGGGTAGCGAGGGCGGGCTTTGTGGAGAGGTTTTCTGGCCGCTTGCTTTGATAGGCGACTTTTCGCTCCTAATTCCTGGACGTTGGCGATCAGCGCGATCACACGCTCCTTTTCCACTCTCTGTGTGCATCGTACAGCGTCCCCGCGAATCCGTATACGCTATGCGTGGCTGCTTCGAAGTATGCCCCATCCCATCCACTCCTCTTCCCGCGATTTTGCCTTGCCTCGCTCTCTCCCCCTTGTCTAGTCTATTCCTTCTGTATTCGTCGCTGACCCGCTCTGACAGGACCCCACCAAGGGACGGGATGCCGCTCCGAGTATAATGACACAGAAATTCCCGACGGAGACTTCGACTTCTGCGGCTCAGAGACGGTCGTCGGCGGGATCACAGCTGCCGCCACACTCGAAAACGTTCCAGGAGAAGGAGGAGACGGAGACGGTCAGGGAGAAGGAGGGCAAGCAAAACAAGAGCGAGAAGGGGAAGGAGCTCGTGACGTACCTGTCGCGCTCGAAGGTGCATCCTATCCCCTCATTTCTTTTGGTTTGTCTGTGTTGATACAGGATGGCTAGGCTGGGAGCGCGGCGAGTGGGAGTGTTTATGGGGGTAGGAGCGTTAATGGGAAGAGCGCGAGCCGGGGCTCGAGTATAAGCAGAAGCGTTGGGAGGAAAGAGACGGAGCAGGTGCGTCTGCGCTCTTTTATACGGACGAGCGAGGCTGAGGCTGACTTGGCCATGTGTTTCCCGCAGCAGCAGCTCTTCATGCCCTCACCCGAACACCCGTCCTTGTCCGTCACCTCATCCCTTCCGCCCTCTCCTGCACGCGACGTCGCCCACCTCTTCACACCGCCGCCGGACGAGCTGTTCACGCCCCCGCCCGAAGGGCCGCAGAAGCGCAAGCGCGAGGTGATGGACTACGTGGTCGTGCCGCGCGCGAGGTATGCGCTCAAACGTGCGAGGACGAACGACAGCTACAGCGTTCGGGGAGAGAGCATGCGGACGGGGAGGGGCGAAAGCCGTGGTTTGCAACGGCGGAGTGCGAGCAGGGGGTATAGCGCGCGGACGGGGAGTGCGGCGCTGGCGCCGCGGCAGAGGAACAGCGAATACGACGACGACGACGACGACGACGACGACAGCGACAGCGACAGCGACAGCGACAGCGAAGGCGAGAGTCGGAGCCGGAGTAGGACACGCACGGATCAGCCGAAGAAGCTCAAGACGTACGAGGTGCATATGTCTGTTGGGGACGCGCTGAACAACGCTTGGGCGCGCAATGAGGCTGCGGGAACGCTTCCGGTGGGTCTGGTGAAGGGGGCGGTGAGGGGGAAGAGGAAAGAGCGCGAGCGCGATAGTGACAGAGAAAGTAAGGTGGAGAAGAGAGCAGAAGTGGAGGGGGCGAGAAAGCGGGCAAGGACGGGGGGGCGCGAGACGATGGAGAGGGAGGCACGGATCCCCATGAGCACGGACGACCGCGCGCAACCCGAAAAACGTGTGCGGAAGCCGCCACGGCGACCCGACGACGTGAGCGTTGCGCCTGCGCGCGCGCCCATTCCTGTTCAGCGCGGGGCGTGGTGCGAGGAGGAGGGCGACGTGACGCGCCTGCGTTTCGATGTCCTGGTCGAGGAGGCAGATCGTCTTGCGTCTGCCGCACTGCTGCACACCGGAATCCCCGGTATTGCAGCTTGGGCCGCGATCGGCGCGAATTTGGAGATCGGGGCCCGGGTGCCGTGGTCGGGCGCACCGTGTCCTGTGTGGCCCCTGCCGCGCGGTTCAGGAGCGGACGCCAACATATCGGCGGGTGGTTTGGTGCGCGGCAGTGACGACGACGTCGAGGATGGGCGTGAGGAGAAGGCGAAGGGCGGAAGGAAGGCGCGCTTGGAGGTGCCGCGGGGGCGGTCAACGCAAAGGGCCAGTCAGCAGCCTTCGGAGAAGGAGGTTTCACACGCTCAGCAGCAACACCAGAAGCAGGGACCTTCGACGCTGCCTGAGACGCAGATTTTTCGGACGGAGCAATCTCAATTGCGTTTGGACCTCTCCAAACCAAACCCCAAACTGAAGGTGAAGCCCCACGCGCTGCGCACGCCATCGAAGTCGGCGCCGTCGATGTTTTCGCAGTCACTTACCCCCACGACGTCGTTCCATTCCCCGCTCCCGTTATCTTCACCCACGACTGCCACCTCCGCGCCACCGCCGCCTACCCCCACTCTATTCTCGCCGTCTTCAGCCGCCCTATCTTTTGGTCCCGTCGGTTTACCGCTGATGATGGCGGAGGACGTGACGATGCCGATGCCGCTGTCCGCGAAGGCGAGGGGTAAGCAGAAGGCTCCGACCGAGGGTGAGGAGAGGACACCGAGTCCAGCGCATGTCGACACATGGAATCAAAGGTCTGGGAGTCGCGGGCCGAGGTCGGCGAGCCGTGGACGTAGATCGACCAGCAGACGCCCGTCGGCGAGCTACGGACACAGCGGGTCTGCCTTGCACTCTCCAATCGAGATGAGCGACATCTTACATGAATTCGGCCCGTCGCCAACTAGACCTGGCCTGGAAATCAGCTCGCATGCTCTGCAGTACTATCCCATCATCCCGCCGATCCCCAGTTCTGTTTCCGATCCCTTCATGCATTCGCCCATTGCTCAACAGCCCGCGCAGGGCTTTTATCCCGCTCTGGACAATCAGCCATACGGAGACGGGACGATCGATCCGTCGCTGCTACTCGGCGGTGGGATGATGGGACCTGACGTGGAGGATTCGTACGAGCCAGGGGTGGAGGACTCATACGAGCGTGATGAAGAGGATGCGCGAATGGCCAGTCCCTCACCTTCTGCAGCGTCTTCCTCGTCGTCCGCCCAGCCTTCTGTGTCCGCCACTGCGCTTCGTGTTTCTGGGCGCCGGCGCATAGAACGCCATGTTCCCGATGATATGATCCGCACCGACCTGCTCGAGTCAGATGACAGCTCCTCTGCTGGCTCCTTGTCCAGCTTTACCGACTCCCGTTCCCCATCACCTAAACCCAAATCCAAACCCGCACCTCAACCCAAGCCCACTGCTGTTAAACGCCGCAAAGTCAAAGAAGTCAAGGGCGGCGAGCCCAAGGTCAATGACCCGGTCATTCCTGCTGTATATAGCTCCGAACCATTTTTTCGCTACAGCGGCCCACCCTGGCCTCCCGGCGATCCTGACCTGTTTTGCCATCAATGCCGGAGGAAGACGCGTCGCCTGAGCATGCAGTTCGACGACTGCAGTCACGTTTACTGCGTGGGGTGTATTATGATGAAGCACGTACTTCGTCTTCTCTTCGTCTTTCTCGCTGATCTTCTTTGACTCTAGATACCCGGCAGATACCATTGCATTCGAGCGCATAACGCCCAATGACAACTGTCCCAGATGCAATGACACTTGTTCGTGTGACAATTGTACCTCGCGCAGGGGGGAGGCGTACTTATATGGGAGGACGGTGAAAGTCAGATCGGAGCAGGAGCCGCTCACACCCCGTATCCCGCGCACAACTGTCATGGCGCGCGTCCAGAACAACCCTTACAATGTGATGAGCCAGATGGTCATCGAGCCGACCGCCTACTATGCGACCATGTACGACCTTACCGGCGCGCGCGTCGCGCACGTTTTTCTCGGCGCGGACGGAAACAGCGATTATGCCGTGGCACAGCCTGTTCAAGGTCGACGCGTGTTCGTCGGCGCGGTGCAGGAGGGCTGGAATCTGGGCCGCGATCCCATCGTGTTCGTCGACCCCCCCTCGCTTGGGAAGCGGAAGCGCGGACTCGGAAGCGGGCGTTTCTACGTCGGGGACCAGTCGGTGCTGTCCCTCCCGCTGCGCCCTCGTCCGCGCCAGCCTTCGCCCTCACCTCCTCCTTTGCCTCCACTTCCTCCCGCGGTTTCTGTTGTTGACGCTGTCCTTGTAACGCCTCCGACCACTCCTCCTCCCGCCCCCGACATGCATGCCTTTTCTTCGCCGCTGACGGACCTGGCAGAATCTGAAACGAGTGGCGAAGATGGCGCCCAAGGCGAGTCGAAGATGGCTGACGAAGATGACGCCCATGGCGAGTCTGAGTCGATTGGAATGTCTGAAATGGTCGTAGAACCTGACGCCCAAGGCGAGTCAGAAACAGCTGGGGAAGCAGAAACTCAAGGCGAGCCGGGGACGGCCGGGACGGTCACAGAACCCTACGTCCAAGGGGAGCTAGAAACGCCAGACGCCGGGACGGAAATGATCATAGAACCCGGCACCCAAGGCGAGTCAGACACGGCTGGGGAAGCAGGCGCTCACAGCGAGCCGGGGACGGCCGGGACGGTCTTAGAACCTAACGTCCAAGGGGAGCCAAACACCGGGACCGCCGAGATGGAAATGATCATAGAACCCGCCCAAGGCGAATCAGCAACGGCTGGGGAAGCAGAGGCTCAAGGCGAACCGGGGACCGTCGGGACGGTTGTAGAGCCCAACGTCCAAGGGGAGCCAGACGCCGCGACGGTCGGGATGGCGAAAATGAACGTAGAACCCGGCACCCAAGGCGAGTCAGAAACGGCTGAGGAAGCGGACACTCAAGACGAGGCGGGGACGGCTGGCGACGGCCAAGGCGAGTCCGGATACGAGCTTTTCCTCAATGAGGCTGATGCTGCCGCTGCGCAGAAGCCTCCACGGACTGACGGCCAGGTGCACAATGTGGGACTCGCAGATGCTTCCGCGTTGACTGACGGTTCCGGAATCAAGCTCACCAACAACGAGATTGCGAAGGCGATCTCCTCCGCACTCAATTACCTTGGAATATCGACGGTCATGGCCATCGAGCCGCTGTAGCTAACGTTGTAAATTTTTTCTCCCATTCCTTTTGCATACCCACGGACTGGGAAATCTTGCGCTTCGCATGAAAGCGATTTTGGTTACTTGTATAGCATTCGATAACTACTCGACATAACTACCTACAGTACCTATAAAAGACATGTAAATAGTGCATTTTTGTACACGCGATAATCAAAAGAATCACCACAGATGTTTTCTTAGCGCTACGATCACTTCTTGGATCAACTTTCACTATCTAAACTCAAACCCGCTCACAGGCTGGGAAGCACACTTCTGGATTCTACCCGTCGCTCTGCTTATTTCTAGGGCAGAGGCTTTGCGAGCGAATCGTGCCTTGTCCCTTGCAGAATAACCTCTTGACGTCACAATATCATATTCTCTTCTCGGCCCATGAATTCCAAGAACACGGATTCAAAGCTGGCGCCAGGCGCTCTATAGAACATGTATCATGTTCTGGGACTGGGCCCAACAGACTTGTCTCAGTGCATACCCTCAACCGGATAGGCCGTTGGAACACTTCGGGCGTTTTAAGCTCCTTGCATCAATAAACTCCGAGTACGCTTCCTCAAAGTTGTTTCCACCTGGAGACGTCTCCGAGTGCGCAAGTCTTTTTTTTCGCGGCGTGCTGAAACTGCCGTGTACCACATTATCCAACAGACACAGAAACTTTAGATTTTCACGGGGTTGTGTACCGGATGGATAACGCATTATCATGATGTAAGTGGGGTAAGAATATAGTGTGTTACTAATAATCTGAATAAATAGACGTGAGCATGGGTCTATGAGGAAAACCATGCATTATGGTGGCATTATGCAGAATCCTTCTTCTGTCTCATAATGTCGCGCGACTCCCGAACAAAGCTTTCTGCCTCCGATCTATCGAACCTAGAGCGAGGTAAGTTGAGTATACGGAATAAGAATGAGAGGGGAAGAAAGTGTAGGATGAAACGGTAAGCGTTCGACTTACGCAATTTTCTTCCCTTTGACATACATATCCGGCTCGCGCAAGGCGAACGGATTCACGTCCGCCTTAACGTCCAGGTTCGCGAGGCTGTGGTTGACGAATCGGTGCGTCGACTCGTCCGAGCGCACGGCGTAGATGACGTCGAGGAGTTTCGCGTCCGGGGCCAGGCGCCTAATTGTGAAGTATAAACAACGAAACACACGTAGGAATGACGTGGGCAAAACGTACCAGTAGTCGATGGCGATTTCGGGTGCGGGTTTGTCGGTCCTGTGGGAGGACGAGGTATCAGTTTTGAATATGCATGCGGCAAGCGGCAAGTGAGAGTAGATAAAACGAAACAAAACAAAACGCACCACTCCGGGATTTTACCAGCTTCGAGATCTTCTATACAGCGTGTGCTAAACGAAACAACCGAGCGATTAGTTGGATTTTTGATTAAATATGGAGCATTGGACGCACTATGTGAGGACTGCTTCCTCCTCGAGATACCCGACGAAACGATGGCAGCTCCGGGGCGAGATCATGTACGCTAGGACTAAGGCGTCAAACGGTGAGCGTTAAAATTCCAACGCAAGGTTAAATATCGCACAGAAGAGGTTGTAGAACACGCCCTGGGCACCAAGGATGAGTGCGCGGAACCAGAGTGGTGATTCTCGGAGTGTCATGAATGTCCTGCAAATGATGATTGAGTGAACAAGGAATGATATTTTTTTTTAACAAGGGTCGGGAGATGGTCAAATTGACTCACATGAGATGCATCCGCTCATTTTCTGCTTCCTCCAGACAAGTATGAATCCTATGGTTGGATACATTAGAATCCTGCGCCGAGATAAAATAATCGGCAGAGGTCGGCTTACCATCCGCTGTCTCTGCGCTATGATTCCATTAGCATCGGAGCCATACCAAGAATGTAATGAATGAAGCATACCATCAAACGGAGACTCGTGAGATGACGCAAAGTCGCTGCAACCATTCCGGGAACACCCGCGATTGTTTCGAGGAACAAAATGCGCTAAATGTTTGGGTTCGGGATACATCGAACAATTGATGTATTAATAGGGTTGACTTACGTTCAACCAGCCTCTTTCGTCCAACAAATATCCCTCTTTGCGGAGTTCCTCGACAGTCATCGTGCTGCCGGGCGGAATTTCCTTGTGCTTGTAGCGGGAGACCACATCGAAACCAAATCTTTGAAATATTGAGCCTTGTTTCCGATGTGCAATGTTCAAATATACCTCGAAA
Source organism: Mycena capillaripes (assembly GCA_029204075.1). Classification (NCBI taxonomy): domain Eukaryota; kingdom Fungi; phylum Basidiomycota; class Agaricomycetes; order Agaricales; family Mycenaceae; genus Mycena; species Mycena capillaripes. Next base: position 2,343,250 of record JARHKZ010000017.1, read on the forward strand.
GTTTTACGAGTCCGTACGCGATCTTGTCGGATACGGTATTGGATTCTTTATGAAGCACCTTCAAGGAAAAGAATAAGTTGCGAGATTAGCGGAAGCTGTTTAGGAACCGGGCGCACATGAACCGCTCGCATTTCTTCAGCCGTGTAGACCGGATGAAATAACACCCAATCGCCGCGGACCATTGTCGGCACGGTGCTCACTGCGTCGGGCTTAGTGAGCTGCGAAGACGAGGGTGTCGTTTGTTCTGGGCGTCGTGTCATTATATCTCGGCAGCTAGTTGAATGGTTGATCACCTTGAACAGGAGACTTGGATGAACTTGAAGGTGGTGGCGTTGTTGATGTTGACATGAACCCGCATCTGGGGCGCGAGGAGCGGATAATGGATGCGCTTGTAATGCGGAGCACGGCATTACGCTGTGCAGGGGCTAGATGAAGGATGGATGCTCGAAGCATTTGAGGGTGTGATACCGATCAGAGGCTGAAGGCCATATATACCATCCCGCTCCGTCTTCACCCGATCCGACTGGGACGGCACCCGGCTTGCACCGACCGTTTCTACCCCGACGTTTGAGGAGGTGAGGGGCCCAAATATGGTTCATAGAGACCTTGGTCATGGCACTAAATTAATTGGCAGGGTCAACGGTCATTCGGACGATCATTCAAATTCAAGTTGAAATTCCGCCCTCTGAATTTGAACATGTCCAGTATCGTTATGTTTCTACAGCTAGAGTTTTTTACCTTGCGTGCACAGCATTCCTTCGGAACAGTCGGCGGTACAGTCGTCAGGGACTCCAAGTCGCCGAACAATAGGTTGCGCACGAGCCATTGAAGCCACCCTGTGGCTCTCGGACCGTGCGCAAACGGGTGTCTCCACCGCCAAAGTATGAGCAAGTGGCTGATTGGAGCCACCCGCCTGCTATGTTTGCGCACGGTCCGAGAGCCACTAGGTGGCTCTGGTGCGCAACCTGTCTAATTAGATCTGGCCCAATATGCCTCCGCATTTTGCAGCGTTTCATTCAGGAAATATGGGAAGTGGACATGAGATAATTTCATTTTACAAGAATGGGAGAAAGTTTACCTTGCATTGTAACAGAACGCCGAATCCAAGAGAAAAAGTTGAATCCGTTGTGCGGTGCTGTTCCGAAAACATGTGAAAGAGCGCACTGCCACTCATCGATCTTGCTTTTATGGACCTTTTATGGCCAAACGAGAACACCGCGGCGAGGTCGACTTCGAAAGGTGCAGAAAACTTGAGAACCGACACGTCGACATCCCCGTGCCGTGCTGTCCGGATGAAATGCAGGGGATTAATATTGCGCTCAGCATCGATATCAGTAAACCGATGTCGCGATGCCAGAAGATTCAGTCACTCTGAGAGTGTCAGGACAGCAAAATTTATGCAGGTGGGGGACCTCTGAAGGACTTGGCCGGATTATTTACAAGAGCATGGAGGTAACTACAAGCGTAATCATTGATTAGCGAAGTCCCCGTTGACCCTGACCTATCCTCCCACAACGAAGGATTCGGCTGTCCGTCCTGCTGGCGGACGCAAACCATGGTAGAGATGGCGGTGAATGAACGCAACGTGTGCGTATTCATCAACATCGAGCCAGTGTACGCCGTACTCACCAGTCGCATGACAGCTACATCCTGGCCGCCTCGTGGCTCAACTGCCTGCTATACATGCTAGAAATCTTCCTTCTCTTCCAATATTTCCAGCTAGCTTCCCGACCACTACTCCATCGAGTTGGAGTAGGCGCCATGTTCTTGTTTGACACGATCTGCACCTTCGCCGTTTGCGCCAGGGTGTACATGGTGGCCCTGGTGTTCCCTTGTCAATCGGACGTCTTCTCCCGCTCCGCGCTGTCCCTCCTCTCCGTGATTCTGTTCACAACGTACGCCACTGCATCAATTGAGCAGCTATTTCTGTGTTATCTTTATTTCAACCTGTGGGTACCGCGCAGATTCACCTTTCGATATTGAGCCCGTCCCTCAATCCAGGACGAAACAACGGATGATTGCCGCCTTGCTTGTATTCAGTGTTGTGGTACATGTGGGTCGAGTCCCCTTCTTTTCTTTGTTCCCGGCTTAACAATGGCTTATCTTTCAGCTGGCATTCACTTATGCATCCGCGATTTTGGTCGTAGCGAAGAACACTCCGTTGGGCTCATCGATCCTGACGTCGAAGTGTGTGCAATATTCCATTTATTTTGTCACGCTAGACTGAATGTTGGTCTTCAGGATGGGGGCCATTGCGTGTGCGGTGACGGACATCATGATCGCCGCCGCTCTCCTGTGCACATTCATCCGATTCGAAAAAACAATCGTGATTCGAGTGTCGACGCAAAGGTGCTTACTACCCGCCGTACTCCTGCTTGCATCCCAATTGCCCTCTCATTGATTGCATACGTACGAAACAGTCTCCTTCGCCGCCTAATGGTCCTCATCTTCACCTCCGGCGTCGTTGTCGCCTCCACCACCTCCGTTGTCATGATATTCCTCCTGAAAGGAATCCATGGTGCGTTTTGTGTGTTCTTTCTTTCTTTCTTTGTCCTTCACCTCCTTCCTTTACTCCTTCCAACTCCAAGCCTTCCCTACTCTACCTCGCCTTATTTATGCCAGATGATTGCTCCCCATGCTTACCCTGACGTGTCCGTCTCTTTTACCAGCCTATGTCCTGTTCTTCTACATCCAAGGCCGTGTCTACTCGCTCACCATCCTCTGCAACTTTCTCATCGGCATGCCTGGGGCCGGGTCCGGAGCCTGGCAGGGTGAGGCGACAGACGCCGCCGTATCAATCGTCACAACAGTTGCGTTCCACTCATTCAACGACTCGGACGGATCCGAGCAACTGCGCAACACTGCCGAGGCCGAAGAGATGGACGGGGGAACCGGGATGCATATGTTCGCTTCGCCCAGTGTGAAGGGCATGCCAATGGAAATCGCATCACCAAGTGGTAAGCCGCCGGTCCCGGTGGAGGATAGGGAATGAAGGAATTGAATTGAACTGGCTGGTTGGATTTTTGCTGGCGCTCTCTGATGAGAGAGGCTTATAACAGGGAGTTCTTCTTTCTTGACCGTGCTTTGCAGCACAGGGGGAAAGAAGCTGATATTGGGTTTCACTTTTGACCCCTCGTACGACCGACCAAAACAGCCATAGTGTGACGGTTTAGGTTGAAACCAAGGCCGGCAATTCTACCGCTCTAACCTGGTCCCATTTAGCCACGATTAGTTTTCGTTCGCCAAAAATGTGTATATCAAACACGAACAGTTGAAAACAACTTATGAATGTTATACCTCTATTTCTTGACATGGATTCGAGACCCCGACGCCGAAGACCGAAGTTTGATTCTAGACTCGGCCCGCGGCAATGGAATGTATGTTCGTCGACATCATCTACATTTTGCCTAGGGAGCTGGGTCGGCATATACGTATGAACATTTGTGAACGACATGGCGAGCGGTAAGTTTCATCTGGATACTCGTATGGACGCTTATCGAGCGTTTGAAGGTCGTCGGAAGTCTTTGCACCCCAAACAGAAAGAAAGCCGTCGAAAACCTCCTCCCAAGAATTTCGGATACGCAGGCGAGGACAGTAGTCGGACAATGGGCCGAGAAATTCGATTTACATTTCTATCATAATACAAGGATGAACAGGGTTGGAAAAATCAAAGTCTATGTGGATGTCGAAGTGAATGTCCAATAGATAATTTGTTCGGTCCAGTGATTAATACCTATGGACTATGGCCCAGTTCATTGTTCAATGACAACAGGGACAGTAATTTTACGCCTGGAGAGAACCAACATCGCGCCGAAGCAGCAAAATATAACTACCGCTACCAGCTGCGTAGTACTTGTTCAGTCGTGAACACCGACTGTTCTACCCTGTCCGAGTCACGTTTGAGGAAGGTGAGGGGGCGAAATATGGTTCATGGAGACCTTGGACATGGCATTGAATTGGTAGGGTCTACCGTTCATTCGGATGGTCATTCAACTTCAAGTTGAAATTCTGCCTTTTGGATTTGAACCCAGAATAAGACTCAGGATAATATTTCATTTAGCTAGGTTCCCTTTCGGAACGCACCGAGTTGTAGCGTAAAGTACACCAGCCTGTAGAATGTACTGCCATTACATATCGCTATGTTTCTGCAGCCAGACTCAGCGGAACTTCACCTTGCGTGCGCAACATCCTTCGGAACAGTCAACGATACCGTCTTCACTGGCAGTAGCTGCAAGTCGCCGAACAATTAGATCGCCTCCGCGTTTTGCAGCGTTTCATTCAGGAAAAATGGGAAGTAGAGATGAGATAATGATTTCGTTTTACAGGAATGGGAGAAAAGGTTTGTTGGAAAGTTTACTGCAACGGAACATCGAATCCAAGAGAAAAGTTGAATCCGCTATGGCGCTGTCCTAAAAACACGTGAAAGAGCGCACAGCCACTCATCACGCTTCTTTTATGGCCAAATGAGAACACCGCGGAGCTCGACTTCGAAAGAATACTTGGGAACCGACACGTCGACATCCCAGTGCCGTGCTGTCGGGATTAAATGCAGGGGATTGTGCTCAGCATCGATAAGTATGAAGTCGCGATGCCAGAAGATTCAGTGTGGGCGGCAAGATTCATGTGGGGTCTCCGAAGTTCGGAGTATTTAGTAATTTACGGAAGACGAGCATGGAGGTAACTCCAAACGTGTCGCCCGCTAATCATTGATTAGCGAAGTCTTCGTCGACCCTGCGGCCCGCCTGACCTATCCTCCCACAAGCTCCCACAACGATCCCACCTCAGACATTTTCGTGAAGGATTCGGCTGTCCGTCCTGCTGGCGGACGCAAACCACGGTAGAGATGACGGTGAATGTAGGCAACGCGTGCGTATTCGTCAACATCGTGGCCGTGTACGCTGTACTCACCAGCCGCACGGCAGCTACATTCTGGCCGCATCGTGGCTCAACTGCCTGCTCTACATGCTAGAAATCTTCCTTCTCTTCCAATATTTCCAGCTAGCTTCCCGACCACTACTCCATCGAGTTGGAGTAGCCGCCATGTTCTTGTTTGATACGATCTGCACCTTCGCCGTTTGCGCCACGGTGTACGTGGTGGCCCTGGTGTCCCCTTGTGAATCGGACCAAATCTTCTCCCGCTCCGCGCTGTCCCTCCTCTCCGTGATTCTGTTCACGACGTACACCACTGCATCAATTGAGCAGTTATTTCTGTGTTATCTTTATTTCAACCTGTGAGTACCGCGCAGAATCATGGTTCATCTCTCGATATCGAGCTCGTCAATCCAGATCGAAACAACGGATAATTAGCGCCTTCCTTGTATTCAGCGTTGTGGTACATGTGGGTCGAGTCTCCTTCTTCTGTTTTGCTCCCGTCTTAACAGTGGCTTATCTTTCAGCTCGCATTCACTTATGCGTCGGCGATTTTGGTCGTAGCGAAGAACACTCCGCTGGGCTCATCGATCCTGACGTCAAAGTGCGTGCAATATTCCATTTATTTTGTTGCGCTAGACTGAATGTTGGTCTTCAGGATTGGGGCCATTGCGTGTGCGGTGACGGACATCATGATCGCCGCCGCTCTCCTTTACACATTCATCCGATTCGAAAAAACGATCGTGGTTCGAGTGTCGACACAAAGGTGCTTGCTACCCGCAATCACTCCCATCTCATCTCAATCGTGCATAACGAAACAGCCTCCTTCGCCGCCTAATGGTTCTTATCTTCACCTCCGGCGTAGTCGTCGCCTCCACCACCTCCTTCGTCATGATATTCCTCCTAAAAGAAATCCCTGGTGCGCTTATGTGTTCTTTCTTTATTCTTTGCCCTTTACCTACTCCTTCATTCCTTCGTCCCTTACTCCTTCCCTACTCCACGTCGTATTATTTATGCTGGATTATTGCTTCCCATAAGTACTTACCCCGACATCCGTCTCTTTTTCCCAGCCTATGTCCTGTTCTTCTACACGCAAGGCCGTATCTACTCGCTCACCATCCTCTGCAACTTCCTCATCGGCATGCCTGGGGCCGGGACCGGGGCCTGGCAGGGTACTGTGACAAACGCCCCCGTTTCGCTCGTCACGACAGTTGCGTTCCGCACATACGACGACTCGGACGAATTCGAGCAACCGCGCAACCCTGACGAGGGCGAAGGGATGGAGGGGGGAATTGGGATGGACACGTTTGCTTCGCCCAGTGTGAAGGGCATGAACATCGCATCGCCGAATAGGAAGCTGCCGGTCGTGAAGGATAGGGATTGAATGGAATTAATAGCGGTGGTTAGTTGGATTTTCCCGCTCACTGATGAAAGAGGCTCTTTTGTCTCTCTTGGCCGTGATTTGCAGCACAAGGAGAAGACAGCTGATATCGGGTTCAGCTTTAAACCCTGGTGACCAGCGCAATTTAGGTTTAAATAAGGCCGACAATTCTACCGCTCCAGCCATTACAGTAGCCACGATTACAGTAGTTTGTGCCCCCTAAAAATTTGTATGTCAAATGGGAACGGCTAGACAGGGTTATGTGGTATTTTCCGGGACACTTGGTTTACTTGGTTCGTATTTCTTGAAGGGGGTTCGAGACTCTAAATGATTGTTGACTCGGTAATGGACTTTAGGGTCGTCGATTGGTCGTCGTCAATCTAGGGGCGTCATTCATGCGAACAGCGCGTGCCACGTTGCGAGCGCCGAGTTCCAGATAGTTGAACTATATCCGTTTATCTAGTCGAGGGACTCGAGGCTGATCGACCGCCTCAACGTTGTCGGAAATATCCGCATCCCAAACAGACAGAAAATCAGCTTCGAAAACCTATTCCAGAGAATGTAGGACAGGCAGGAGGGCGACGACAGTGGATGTCAGAAAATCCAGAAAGGGATATTCGAATTTCCGTTCCCATGAGGTAATGTAGGAGCTACTGTACAAGAATGAAAATCAAAGTCTATGTGAATGTCTACGTAAATGTCCAATAGATAATATGTTCGGTCTGATCATTGATACCTATGGGTCAAGGCCCAGTTCAACCACGACAGGGACAGCACTCTTGCGTCTGTGGAGAACCAACATCGCGACAAAGCAGCAAAACCCAGCCACCGCCACGAGCTACGGAGCCATTCAGCCGCCGAGGTCAGGTTGGAAATTCAGAAAGACGTACACCGCTGAATAATGCTGGTCGCCACCATATGAAGTCGCTCGTGAGGAGCAGACCATCGATAGGAGGGCCTATTCAGGCCAAATGAGCCCTTAAGAACGCGCTCATGAACAAGGCTGCAGCACGTACCCACGAGGATGCCAATTCCTGTTGAAAACTTGAGTATGCGGATGGCTAGAATAAACGGCAAGGGAACGTACCACTGAAGGCGAACGATATACCCATACGTGTCCTGCGAATATTCTGAATTCATGTAAAAATTAACAACGAGTGCTGGCCTACCCTAGTTCAGACATGTCGTCCGTCAGGACTGCAAGAAGCGGCCCAGTCAAAGTGATGACTGCGCTCCGTGAATGTATGTTGGGGATAGAAAGCGTGTATGTACTTACTGCTGCCTGCAAAGAAGCCGTAAAGAATACCAATGGTAACGACGCTGGCCAGGTCGTGGATGGCGATCATGACTAGGATTAGCACAGCGCCGAAGCCGTACGCCACAGTGATCATTGGTTTGACTCCCCAGCGATGCGATACGAACCCAGGGACGAGCCGGCCGATAAAGCTGCTGGCGTTCATAATGACGAGCTGACCAGGCATTTTTTTCAACATTCATTTTCCATGCAGAGAAAAAAAGCCACTTACAGCGTAGAACGCAAACGTTGGATCAATGCCGTGCTGCACAGCATCGAGCTGGAGGTAAAACAGAGGGTAATAAAATCCTATGGTGAATATCCCACACCTGGAGGGCGGCGCGTGAGCGTGGTATCAATAAACTGACAGGGAAGAGGAGGTCACCCAATCGTCGCAAGCATATAGGGCTTGTCGCGTGCGAATCTCCGCAGAGTTTTGCCGAACTGCCAGGGTTGCTTCGACGGTGGAAGTCGGGTGTGCATCAGGAAACATGCGATGAGCAATAGCCCGCTGATGAGCCCTGCACTCGCGCGGACGGCGTTACCAAAGCCAACATGGCTGTGAAGTAATCGGTTTAGCATGATGGGATGGACGACCGCCCCGAGAGATGAGCCGGACGCGACGATTGTCATTGCGAGGGCTCGTCGCTTTTGGAAGTGGTGCGATATGACAGCTACGCATGGAACGTAGGTCATCCCCACGCCAATTCCGTTTGCAACTCCTTGGGCGAGGAAGACCTGTGGTTGTGAATAAAGTCCGTCACTTAAGATAATGCTGTTTACCTGGTAGAACTGGTTGGGCCGTGCGAGCGACAGCATGAAGAGGGAGAGCGAGATGAGGAATGATCCGCCGTACATCAAGTAGTAGCTGAAAGACATGAAATGAGACAAAATAACTTGGAAGCGGCGAGGAATATTTTCATACAAATATCCACAGTCGTGAAGTCTGCCGACCATGAATCCACCCGACAAGACAATGAATATGTTGACGCTCCCAATCCAGCTGAAGAAGACGATCAGTCTCAGAGCGCCTTCTACGACGCCTAATAAACATACGAAACCGCTGACGAAGAAGAGTGAAGGAGATATGTGCGGACATAGAAGTCTGCGCGCCAGGTAAGATAAACATCAGGACTCAAAAAATAGGATCTCTACCTTGATAGACTCCGAAAGAGGTAGCATATCTATGCTGAATTTTAGTCCATGAAATCTGCAGGTCAATTTCAGGTCGCGCACCCAAATCCGCAGAACATAATCAAAAACCTGCTTTTGCGTCGGCAAAGTGAGTGGAGACACAAAGCGAAGACCTACGAGCCAGCTACGGTCGCCCAGGCCTGAAATCCGCCATCTGGGACAGCGATGGTCGGACTAGGAGTAGGTGTAACTGTCTTCGGCTTTTCCCCAGCACTCTCTCCGGTGCTTGCATGGGTGGCAGTCGACATGGGGGCGGGCAAGAGAAAAGCCTCGGAGTAGGGAGCGTGTATTTATGTGGATCTCATTCCCCATCCGTCGGTCCGAGAGCGCAGAAGAAGACAGATGTCGCCGTTGGGAAGCTCTTGTAAAAGGGAATACGCATGCCCGCGTGGCGTGATTCCGCTCCGGCTGTGGCACCATCCTTCTCAGAGACCGCGTAAAATGATCCACTGGTGTAGATTCTAACCCTTTCTCGTTGTTTCTGCTTGAAGCAATGGAGGAGGTAAAGCAACCGTGACAGGCACGTGTTGTCTTCGATTTTCCATCAATCCGTCAAATCTGCTTCTACTTCCAAACTCTCATGCCTCGATGATCCTCGGTTTCGGCTCGCATTTGAAACCAAGTGTACTCTCCCCGTTCCAGCAAATTGTACCTTTCGTAGCCTCGCAAATTCGACAGAGCTCGAGCTGCTTGAAAGTTTGGAGTTCTTCCTTTGCAGACGGGTATCCACCACTGTCACTTTACGGAAGCTTTCGAGGACGTCGCGACCCTGCTTCACAAGCTTTAGATGGTCAATTACTTCATTATTAAATTCCATGTCTCTTTGCGGCCCTTATCTCAAGATCTCGCTGCTTCTCTTGAGGGTGTCGCTCAATTTTGGATGAATTCTGGTCTTGAATCCACGAACGCTCCAACTCTATCACCTCAAGCGACTTGAGAGGCAGTCAGAAAATTCAACCTTCTTCCCGACGCGTTCTTTTCGGCTTACATTCTGCTTCCGATGAAGTAACTGCACTCCGTGAAAATGACAGACGGGTTTCCACCATCGTTCCACCGATCCTGATTCATCGGCGGCGTTCGTATACCCTCCGGTGCCGGCTGCCCATTCCTGTATTTCAAGACTCTCCATTGTAACCGGCCATGGCGGTTCGAAACCTGATTGATTCTTGCTCCGAATCCCAGGACTCTGGTCCGATTCTCCACAACGACGTATGACAGCACATGGATCGGCAAGCTTGGAACGTAGTCCAGAAATCTTGAAGGTATGGCCGTTCAGCTCTTACATGATTGATTGTGAAAGAATCTTTGTTCAGGTAGCTTCCCTCTTCCTCAACGGTCAGAGAATTGGCCCAGGCTATACGGTGTTGCAGTGGGATATCTATGAGCTCAAAAATCTTCTTCACCTATTGAACCCGTTTCTTGAAAACGTTCTAGCTATTCACACCGCAACTCAGTGAGTACCATTGAACAATAGGGATCCGACTCTGAACGTAAAGGTGTTTTCTCATCACGTACAGATACCCTCCTCTCTCATGTGGATTTCCTTCTTCGTCTTCGAATGTCCGTTCCGAGCAAGATGCGGAAGTGCAGACAAGTTCCAAAGCTTCTTCAACACGTTGTGTCCGATTGCACGGAATAGGGCTCTAGCGAACACTGGTCTTGCCTCTGGCCCAGGTGACCACACTTCTGGTTTCAAACCTCCGTTTCGATTTTTATGGCTTCAAACCGTTGTCATTCGCCGTTTCTGCAATCTTTCAATAGACGAGAAAAGGATAAACGTCAGAAAATGGAAGATGGGATTCCGATAAAGCTTCGCTCGTTCTCCCGCTCTCCGCGATCTAGATGTCCCTTTGGGTTCATTGCTTCTGTAGTTTTAGCGTACTGAGTCCGCTTCAAGAATTATCAGACAAGAATCATCTGAGTGAGTACCACTTATACCGGTGGAATTTCCCGCTCGTGTGCGCCAAGTTGTGCTAGCATTCAAAGTTCGAACAATAATAAGACAATTTTCGCGGTTGTATCTTTCAATTAGTTCCTGTTTATCCGGTTTGACTGTCGCGTCACATCTCATTTGAATGGTAAACTAGTCGATTTAAAGCAGGATCCTTGTGCAAATACAACCCTGGTTAATCAGTCCGACACGTCATTGACTATTGTTGACGCGTGCCGGGGAAATTCGGACCGCTCGGGCAGGGCATTTGATGACAGTGATGGATTTCGCGAACTCGTCGCAAACCTCAGCTACGCAGTAGCCTTGTGCTCTTGCCCTTAGTCTTTCAAGCTACATCAAGGCAGCCTAAATTCTGCGTATCCAGATCAAAATGCAGGCTCCTGGTCTGAAGACGCCTCTTCTTCCCCAACAACAGCCGCTTTCTGGTCGCCTCAGTCTTCGTGTGGGCCGTTCGAGCTTCACGCCCACACGTTGGCTTGTCGGTTGCGCGCTGGGGCTGGCGTGGGTCCTATACTCATGGAGAAATTGGCACTCTGTCCAATCAAAGAGTGGCAGATTCTATGCGAATATCACTAGTCCAACGGGCCTCTGCACGTCTCCTCAAGGGCCCGCGGTCTCTCATGCGGGTTATATTGGCCTGCGGGAAGACACCGAAGACGCACCAAAGCGCTCTTTCTTCTGGTGAGGCAACCGATTCGTCCTGGCGATCCATGTTTATGGTTTGCATAGGTTCTTTGAAGCAGAGTATGACGCCAAAAATGCCCCAATAATGTACGCCTATGGGCTTTTCCTTCTGTCTCTGATCAGCGCCTTAGATTGACCATTGGCGGCGGCCCCGGGACGAGTGGCATGTCCAACCCGATGTCGGCGCAAGGACCTTGTATCCTGAGCGAGAATGGAACGGTTCCAAACCCTAATCGGTGGACAGGTGCGGATTCTGTTAACAATGGGTTCATAGACATTTTAAGCCATAATAACAGAACACTTCAATCTGATAGCGCTGGATCACGTATATCCGCCCTTCGAGTCCATTTCATAGTTCCGTTTGCTAAAACTTTCTCAGCCTATTGGCGTTGGCTTTTCGTAAGGAACCAAAGTCAACAATAGCCGCACCGCCGCTAGTGATGTTTATGATTTCCTCCAAAAGTTCTTCTATCTCTTCCCCGACCTTATTCAGCAAGTTTTCTAATGCATTGCATTGCTCAACGCTGATGGTATTTAGAAACCCATTTATTCTTTCAGGGGGCTCATACGGCGGGATGTATGTGCCTCACCTCGCAACTGTGATCCACGAGCAGAATACCGCTCTTGCGGCTGGAAAAGGACAAGCCGGGGCGGTCCACATCAACTTGGAATCGATGATGGTCAGTAACCCGATATCTGTGAGCATTCAAACCAGCATTCTGGTTTGAGTGGATAAACTGATGTTGGTCAGGATGCGACGTCCCACTTCAGCTGGCTCTTGCAAACACGATGTTACAATGCGGACATCTACAACGCGTCAACCTGTGCCGACATGTTCAAGATTCTTCCAACGTGTCTCGATAGCATTCGGTTCGCCCAAGAAGCACCGGAATGGTCTGTGAAAAGGCGTGTAGCGGCGCAGGACATATGCCAACCACTTGAGGAGGGCGACACTCACGGCACTGTCTTGGTGGATATTCGTAAGAAGGTGAATATTTTCGTGCAGCGCCCTACTTGAACGCCCTTTGACACTCTTAGTGCTACTCCAAAGACCCCATGGAGTGTCTCCCGCCATCTACCTGCGATGCTGAATAAGTTTACGAGTTTCTGAGCAGGGTTTATAAAACGATATTCTGAAACGCATATCCGGACATGGGGAGGCTGCTCTGATATCCAGTCCACTCAGAGATAGACGTTAAGGGCGGTGTACCGTACACCATGTCCAATTTCTAGTTCAACCTGCGAAGCTGAATAAGTTTGCAAGTTTCTGAGCAGGGTTGATAAAACGATATTCTCGAACGAATATCTGGACACGGGGAGTTGAGCCCCAATCTGCCTCTGTACCCAGCACAAATCTCGCCCAAGAAGAGAGGTTGTGTACCGTACACCATGTCCGATTTCTTATCCCTCCTGTGAAGTTAATAAGTTAGCCTCTTTTTCATGGACAGGTTTGAAAAAAGGACCGCCCCTGGGGCCAGATATTCGAACACAGGAGTCGAACCCCGGGCTGCCTCTCATGATAACGTAGTAACACATTAATGAGAGAAGTGATGTACCGTACACCATGTCCGATTTTTTACCCCTCCTGCGAAGCTAAACAAGTTAGGCCCAGTTCGGGATCCCTAAATCCTAATTTTGGTCTGGCTATTTACGCCGTCACATCAGGTCACTACTGATGTCCACGGTGCGAACATCCGCTCGGCAAACCGGTAATAACCAACCGAGTAGCCAGGACAGCCCGCCTCATCCCGCCCTTGACGATGACGGCCACTATGTCGACATTGTAGACAGTGTTGAGGGCGCACTCTGCACTCTCCAGTGAGTGCAGATTTTAGATTGATTTAAATCACCTTTATCCATATCATGAACGCTCTCAATGGACTCAAATAAATAAAAGTTTTGAGGAGGCGGGACTGGCCTTCACGATGAGGAAAAGAAAATGATATGCTGTGTCAGTGCCGGGGAAACCCGGGACCGGTGGTCCAGACAGCAGTGACTGATGGGTGACTGCCTTATGGAGCACTGGCTAGTAATTGGAGCGTTTGGTGGGGAAAATTAGGAATTGGGATTTTAAATAGGGATCCCGAACAGGGCCTTAGCATTTTCCGTGGATGTGAGCTGAAAAAAAAGCCATCTCACGAACTATTTATTCGAACACGGGGAATCGAACCCCGTTCTGCCTCTCATCATACGATTGGTAAAGTCCTGCTAATGAGAGCGGCGATGTACCGTACACCATGTTAGAGTTCCTTCTATATCTACACAAGCTAATAAGTTAACATGTTGCTTGAGCAGGGTCGAAAAAGAAAAGTTTCACGTTCCATCCTTGTTCGGACACGGGGAGTCGACCCCCGAGCTGCCTCTTATATCCAACGGATCCTCAAGGATAATCGATAAGGGCGGTGTACACCCTGTCGAATTTCTTATCCCTCAGGCTGCCGTTCAACAAGTTGCCCTCTTTTTCCATGGACAGAGTTGAAAAAAGGACCTTCGAAGCCACCTATTCGGACACGGGGAGTCGAACCCCGAGCTGCCCCTTATATCCCATGGATCCGAAAACCTTAAGGATAAGGGCGGTGTACCCTACACCATGTCCGATTTCTTATCCCTCCTGCGAAACTAAATAAGTTAGCCTCTTTTTTTATATGGACAGGGTTGAAAAAAAGGACCTTATGAGTCATCCATTCGGACACGGGGAGTTGAACCCCGACCTGCCTCCGGAATTCCGCTCCTTTCGAAAGGTGAGAGGCGGTGCACCTTACACCATATCCGAGTTCTTGACTCTTCGTAGGTTGGCGGCTTTTTTGGGCGGTGGAAATGAGTGGGAGAAATGCGATCACGCGACGGCGCCCACAGCACGATGGCAAAACAGTAGGTTAAGTGCGATCATACCTCAGATGTGGTGTCAATTGAAAGAGCTTGAAGGGGCAGGGTTATTTAAATGAATTGAGGGAGTTGTGTCGGTAATTGTTGATTGAGGAGCAGGGTTGATTTAAGTATTATACTTGGAATGGAGGCGCCGCCAAGGGGTGGCGAAAACCGTAATTCAAGATGGACGCCGTGGCCAATTCGCACTGACGGAATCAATGCAATAATGCGGTACAAATGAACAAGAAGTAAATGGAACATACCTACCTCAGCGTAAGTCTTTTCAATTTTCATGGAAAGGGTTGAAACAGGACCTCCCGAATCTTATTCGGACACGGGGAGTCGAATCCCGAACTACGTGTGCAATATTTATTGGTTCCTGAGGGAGAGAGGCGGTGTACCGTACACCATGCCCAATTTATCGTCCCTCCTGTACATTTGAAGGTAAATAAGTAAATTAGCGGCTTTCTGTGAGAAGGGTTAAAAAGATATCACCATTTACAGGGACACGGGGAGTCGAACCCCGGGCTGCCTCTGATTGCTCTCAAGAAGATAATAGTTAATGAGAGAGGCGGTGTACCCTACACCATATCCGATTTCTAGTTCAACCTGTGAACATGGCCAGGTTAGCAAATTTTCTGCGAGCTAGGTCGAGGCAAAAAGACAGACGACAAATAGAGCACAATTGGGACACGGAGAGTCGAGCTCCAGACTGTCTCTGAATCTCAAAGTAGGCAAATTCAATTAAAGAGGCGGAGGAGGAGGAGGAGGAGGATGTATTACCGCAGCGGTCCCATTGAGGAACAAGCGGGTACTGAACCTACATACACTATACCTCGAAAAATATATGCTGTGTACCGTACAACATATCCGAGTTCCTTTCATACTTGCACAGGCCAAATAAGTTGACTTGTTCTGAGCAGGGTAGAAAAGAAAAAATTCCATCCATTGCTATTCGGATATGGGGAGTCGAACCCAGACTCCCTCATAAACGAAGGGGCGCAACAAGAGGAGGAGATGTACCGTACACCATGTTCGAGTTCCTTCTCTCCCTGTGCACTTGGATAAATTAGCATGTTGCTGTAATCAAGGTAAAACAAATATGCCGATGTACCATTTGGACACGAGGAGTAGAACCTCGGGCTGCCTCTCATTTACTCGTTGCTAAACGTGCTAACGAGAGAGGCTGTGTATCTTACACCATGTCCGAATTCTTATCCCTCCCGCGAAGCTAAATAAGGTGGCATTTTCCGTGGACGTGAGCTGGAAAAAAAAAGCCGACTCACAAACTACTTATTCGAACACGGGGGAGTCGAACCCCAGACTGCCTCTGAATCTTTGACCAACCGATCAATCGAAGAGGCGGTGTACCGTACACCATGTCCGAGTTCTTATCCCTCCTGCGAAGCTAAATAAGTTAGCATTTTCCGTGGACACGAGCTGAAAAAAAGCCGTGACAATACCAAGCTCCTATTCGAACACGGGGAGTCGAACCCCGATCGGCCTCTGAGAATCCTGGCAGAACGTCAACAGAAAGAGGTGGTGTACCGTT
Organism: Mycena capillaripes; assembly: GCA_029204075.1. NCBI lineage: Eukaryota > Fungi > Basidiomycota > Agaricomycetes > Agaricales > Mycenaceae > Mycena > Mycena capillaripes. The sequence goes on from JARHKZ010000017.1 coordinate 2,359,043, forward strand.
CCCGTACACCATGCCCGATTTATAGAGCAACCTGCGAAGCTCAAAAAAGCCAGCATTGGCCGTGGACGTGAGTCCAAAAAAAAGCAGTAAGTATATCAAAATATTCGGACACGGGGAGTTGAACCCCGCACTGCTTCTGAAATTCTAATCTACACTGCCTATAAGGAGAAGCGGTGAAGCGGTGTACCCTACACCATGTCCGATTTCTAGTTCAAGCTGCGCAGCTAAATAAGTGAGCATTTTCCGTGGACGTAAGCTGAAAAAAAAGCCGTACACCAACAATTACTTCTTCGAACACGGGGAGTCGAACCCCATTCTGCCTTTCATTCTGCATTGGCAAAATCTTGCTAATGAGAGCGGCGCTGTACCGTACACCATGTCCGATTTCTTATCCCTCCTGCGAAGCTAAATAAGTTGGCCTCGTTTCTCATGGACAAGTTTGAAAATAGTACCGCACCTGGGGCCAGATATTCGAACACAGGGAGTCGAACCCCGACCTGCTTCTGAAAACTCCCCGCTACTTTCAGAAGGTGAGAGGCGGTGCACCTTACACCATGCCCGATTTCTTATCCCTCTTGCGAAATAGAACAAGTTAGCCTCCCTCAACCCCCATGGATAGGGTTGAAAAAAAGACCGCCGAAAACAGTCATTCGGACACGGGGAGTCCAACCTCGACCTGCCTCCGAAAATCCCGTCCATTGTATAGTCATAAGATGAGAGGTGTACCGTACACCATATTCGAGTTCTTGACCCTGCGTAGGTTGGCGACTATTTTGGGCGGTGGGAATGTACAACTAATCATGAGGGAGCGGGAGAAACGCGATCACGCGACGGCGCCAACGACGCGACCGGTATAAATAGAGGTTAAGTGCGATCATACCTCAGATGTGGCGTCAATTGAAAGGGCTTCAAGGGGCAGGGTCAATTGAATGAATTGAGGGAGTTGCGTCGGTAATTGTTGATTGAGGAGCAGGGTGGATTTAAGCGTTGACGTTGTGATTGCTGCAATTGACTTGGAATGGAGGCGCCGCCAAGGGGTGGCGAAAACCGTAATTCAAGATGGGCGCCGCGGCCAATTTGCGCTGACGGAGTCAATGCAATAATGCGCTGCAAATGAATGAAACATACCTCGCCGTCTGCACAGGGCGGAGACATGCGGAAAACGAACAAGAAATAAAACATACCTCACCTCTGTACACTGGACGGAGAAATGCGGAAAACGAACCCCAAAAGGACATCGCCGAGAAATGAACCACAGTACAATAAAAGTTAGAACGCCTCACACCATATGGGGACTAAGCGAGCGAAAATCACGACAGACGCCGTTTCAGGTTAGGCCGTGCTTCCGAAGATGTCAAGGGTTACGTACGCCTCTGTACTTGGCGCAATATTTGTGCGATGGGCGCGGATGAAAATGCACGGCGGGAATGCAGGGAATTGAGCGGGGGCGGATGTTTGAGCTCTTTGGGTGGATCCGGGTAAATACCGAGATGCTGTGGCGCGGTCGACGGTCGTACGAGATTGTTGTTTTTGCTTTTATCAGGATGGTGGCGTTATATATTCGCTGCGCGCTCGGAGGGAACTCGGGCAGACTAAGCGGGCGGTATTTGCAATGGTATTGCCTCCGGCTGGGGAAAATGACCGTGTGTGGGGTTATTTCCAATGCATTTTTTTCGCGGGAAAGTTTCTTTGTTTTTCTTCTTGCGAGATGGATTCTACGCAACGAGGCAGGTAGGAGGGGCTATGCCCTGAAGCGAGGAGGGGAAGCGAAACAAGTGAGAGGAAGTTAAGGGGATCATACAAGCGAGGTGTCAAATGGAGTTTGTGCATGCGGGGATGTGTTTGTATGTCAGCTGCTGTTCTTATATGGACCTGAAATGATCAGCATTTGACCGCCCCTTGTCCTTCTCCTCCTCCTTCTCCTCCAGTCTAGTCCCCTGCCAAAACAATGAGCGACATCGAGAAAGGCGAAGTTCACAACGGTGGAGCAGGCAGCCGTCTGACCGGCGCACCCCGGCCCAGCGGCGTGGCCAACCCCGCCGCGCTGGGACTCTTCTCCTTTGCGTCCACGACCTTCATCCTCAGCTTCTACAACGTCGCAATCCGCGGCGTCACCCACCCCAATGTCGTCGTCGGCATGGCCCTCTTCACCGGCGGCCTCGCCCAGCTCCTCGCAGGCATGTGGGAGTTCCCCCGCGGGAACGTCTTTGGCGCGACCGGTGCGCATCCGTCTTCCTTGCCTAAACAGTATCCGTGAATCATGTCACTTACGACGCCTGCCTGCCAGCGTTCACGTCGTACGGCGCGTTCTGGCTCTCGTACGCGACCATCCTCCTCCCCGGCTCCGGCATCATCGCCGCGTATGACGGCAACGAGAGCGAGCTCGACTCTGCGCTCGGCATATTCCTCTTTGCGTGGTTCATCGTCACCTTCCTCCTCCTGTACGTCTTTGTCCTTTGTCTCCTATTTTTTTCCCCATTCTTCCCCTGGTTATCTCCCCTCTGTGTCATTTAATTCCACGACGCACATGCACCACCCCCGCCCATCCATCCTATCCCCCCCATTCTTCTTTTTTTGTTTCATCCTCTTTCTTCGCTTCGCTTCCCGCGCCCTTGCGTTACGCGGGGATCTCACACGCCATGCCGGCATCTCATCCGCGCTCATCTCGGCTACTCGCCTCGCCCGTCCGTTCCGTTCAATTCCCCTGACGTTAGGATTTATCCGAACGCCGATCTCACTCCGCTTTGGCGCCCTTTTTTTTCTCTTCTTTTGGCGCGCCGCATTCCCATTTGTATTTCGTTTCCCGTACCTTACCGCGCTACTCGTATCTGTTTGATCACTTCTCCGCCATCCACATCCTTATCCACATCCATCTTTCACTCGGCTCCCCACATCTTTTTGGTTGACGACTCTACTCTGCTCCCCGCTCTCCCACATCCACTTTTTACCCCGTTCTGTTCATTTATTTATGCATCCGTCCATTTTTCTACCCTTCCTTCCCACACTGTCCTCATCAACTGCAACTCCCGCTTCCCTCTTACTCCGCACCCCATCCGCACCCTTTACACACCCACCTTTCACTCCGCGTCCCACGCCCCGCCATTTGCCCGTCGGCGCGCATCTGATCCCGCGTCACGCGGACGCGTCAATTGGTGTTTGCTGGGCGCGTGAGTTCCGCCGGAGAATCGCCGGCCCGAGCGGGTGGGAAGGCGCGTTTGACGCCTTGCGTTCTTTTTTTTTCCTCCGTGGTTAATCGACTCCACTTCGGGTGTTTCGGCTTCCTTCCTTCCTTCCTTCCTTCCTTCACATCCCTTTTCTCTTTTACTCCCATCTTCCTCTCCCTTCTTTTTCTCGATCCTCTTTTCCAACGATCAAAACTCAAAACCGTGGAACGATAAACTGACCTCATTTATTTCACAACATAACAGGATCGCCTCCCTCCGCAAATCCATCGCGTTCATCGCGCTATTTGGCTTCCTTAGTATTACGTTCGCGTTGCTTGGCGCAGGCAAGTTTAGTGGGGTTACCAGGTGGGTTTTCTGTTTTGTTTTCTTCGTTTCTCTCCCTGTTCCTCGCCCCCTTCCACTTTTCTCCTGCGTGCTTGAAATCAACCTTTCTTGGAATGTAACTGACATGCCCGCAGCGTAACCACCGCCGGCGGCGCCTTCGGCATCATCACCGCCTTCATCGCCTACTACATTGGGCTCTCAGACCTGCTTGCGGCGGAGCGGGCGTCGGTTGTGGGGCTGCCGACTGGGGGGTTCAAGCATGATTGATTGATTCCCGCCGAGTCTCGCAGAGATTGAGGGAGAAGAGGAGTAGTGTGGTATAGCCTTATATTACCTGACAACCTACCTTTACCGTTTTTCCCTCTCGATGTATGGATATTCCTTTTTTCTTTGTCTTTGTTGTTTTGTGAGACGACGGTCCAGAAGTAGAGGGGCAGACATTCTTTTTTGATTTAAACTTTTTCGAAAAAATGTAGTTAGATATATATAACTAACTTCAGATAGACACACTCTTTTTAATAGCACGTTCGTTTTGGTTTCGTTAATTAACGAGCAGCGGGAACGGGAGGAGGGGAAGGGAGAGAAGGGAAGGGAAAAAGGAAAGGGAGTAGAAGGAAAAGGAGGGCAAGAGAAGAGAATCAGACATGGTGTAGGGAACACTGTCTCGAAGCATACACATCAATGTAAGATGCGAGGTCGTCCCAGGTTCGATTCCTGGTGTCTGAATGGGTCATTGAGGTCGAGGATTTTTTTTTTTTAAGTGGCGCGGATGCTTTACATATATTAGAGGGGAGGGACGGAGGGCAAGTGAATCAGACATGGTGTAGGGAACACTGGCTCGACGCATGGGTGGGAATTGAGAGCGTACGAGGCCGTCCCGGGTTCGATTCCTGGTGTCTGAATGCGGCGATGCCGAGAGGCTCTTTATTTTTATTTTTATTTAGGGGGGGGAGGGGGGCCTGCAGAGTTTTGTAGATAGAGGGAGGGAGGACAAGAGAGAAGAGAATCAGACATGGGGTAGGGAACACTCTCTCGAAGCATAATAGTTCATCCTGTTGGGTGCGAGATCATCCCAGGTTCGATTCCTGGTGTCTGAATGAGTGCGACTACGAGTGGTTTTTTTTGGGGGGAGCGCGTGGACTTTTTTTGGATAGAGGGGTGGGAAGGGAAGGGAAGGGAAGGGAGGAGACAAGAGAAGAGAAGGGAAGGGAAGGGAGGAGACAAGAGAAGAGAAGAGAATCAGACATGGTGTAGGGAACACTGCCTCGATGCATATATTGCGAGTTGATTAGCGTCCGAGGCCGTCCCAGGTTCGATTCCTGGTGTCTGAATGGATCGACAGACTCGCAGTGTCTTTTTTTTTTTGGTCATGCGGATTTTTTGGGTAGAGGGAAGAAATGGGTGGGAGGGAGGACAAGAGAAGAGAATTAGACATGCCAGTGTAGGGAACATTGCCTCGAGAGATACGAGGTTGATTGCGTGCGAGGCCGTCCCGGGTTCGATTCCTGGTGTCTGAATGGAGGGATTGTTATTCGGATTTTTTTTTCGGGGGCGTGCGGATTTTTTGGCCATCCCAAGTTCGATTCCTGGCGTCTGAATATACCGACCACAACTGTGGATTTTTTTCAAAGCATATAACGGTTGCAGTATAAATATTGTGGGTAATCCTAACGTGAACTTAGAAATTATCGTGCTGGTGACTTGACCTTGTTGAATTGCACGTACTTCACCGACCTGAAAAAGCATGGAAGGGAATTCAGACATAGTGTAGGGAACACTGCCTCGAAATATACCACGGCGCGTATGTCCAGTCCAAGGCCGTCCCGGGTTCGATCCCTGGTGTCTGAATGGAACGAACAAGTATGTTTGTTTTGGCGGGGCGTGCGGATTTTTTTGGATAGAGAGCCTCGGAGGGAGGGGAGGAAGGGAGGGATGGGTGGAAAAGAGAATATTACCCAGACGTGGTGTAGCGAACACTGTCTCAAACCATAAGCAATGCTTGTAGCGTGCGAGACCGTCCCGGGTTCGATTCCTGGTGTCTGAATGGGTAGAGTGACATGCGACTTTTTTTGATCGTGCAGATTTTTTAGGATAGAGGGATGGGAAGGAAATATGACGTTCCTGATGTTGCAAAATCAAATCCGGGAAAAAAACTTGAGTTCCCAAAAACTTTCTTTTGTCAGATCTCGGAATCCATCTAGACCACATCCCAGCATGATAAAAATATTGATACCAAGTCTCAAGCGAATAGAGCTGCGTGAATGTTCAAATGTGTTGAGAACGGTGAATGGCAGTGCCACACGTGACGCTTGGCAAGTTCCGTAGCTGTCCGAAGTTAATATACGACTCAGGTCCTCTCAGCCTTCATAGGGAGGGGTGTGTACTGGCTGGGACCCAAATTTCTGAGTATGCCATCTTTAGTCTTTTTAGTTTTTTACCTGATGACATCAAAAGAATTCTAGCACAAGTAATTGATGTCCTCGGCTCTACCATTCCCTACTCACCCCACCATTTCTCACATTAAGTTGTCAGGATTTGGCTTCTCATGCAAAGCAAACGAAGCACTCAATCTTGCCCTCGGAATGTCCCGCCCACCATCAAACTGACTTGATGCGTAGTTTAGATCATATCGCCAACATAAGCCGATGGGCTTGAGAATGAACATCGTTGACTCATATACTGTACACGAATGCAGTCTAGAGGGATTCTTGGATTTCACAAAATAAAGTTTTTGGGAACTCATTTTTTTTTTCCCGGATTTGATTTTGTAACATCGCGAACGTCATAAGGAAAGGAAGGCAAGAGAATCAGACATGGTGTATAGAACACTGGCGGCTCGAAGCATATATAGTATTCAATGTGGTACTAGTAGCGTGCGAGGGCCAGGTCCTCCCGGGTTCGATTCCTGATGTCTGAATGTTGCCTCAACTCACTTCTTTTTTCTTGGCGGGGCGAGGATTTTTTGGATAGAAGGGAGGGAGGGAAAGAAAGGCAAGAAAATCAGACATGGTGTAGGGAACACTGGCTCGAAGCATCCACAGTTATGCGAAGATGTTAGCGTGCGAGGCCGTCCCGGGTTTAATTCCTGGTGTCTGAATGGACGGATCGTTGTTCGGTTTGTTTTTTGTTTTTGGGAGGAATTTTATCGAAGGGGGAGGGAGGGAGTGGATAGGAGGGAGGACAGGAGAAGAGCATCAGACATAGTGCAGGGAACACTGTCTCCAAGCATATATATGATACAGTTATGCAATTGGTAGCGTCGTGGGTTCGATTCCTGGTGTCTGAATGGAGCGAATGAGTATCTTTTTTTTTTTTTCTTTTTGGGGGGGCGGAATTTTTGAATAAAGGGAAGGAAGGGGCAGGAGAATATTACTCAGACATGGTGTAGGGAACACTGTTTTGAAGTATGCCTTATTTCCGATGTTGGTGCGTCCGAGGCCGTCCCGGGTTCAATTCCTCGTGTCTGAATGTTGCGTCGACTGACTTATTCTTTTGGGGGTGGGGGAGGATTTTTGGGATAGAGGAGGGAAAGATGGGCAAGAGAAGAGAATCAGACATGGTGCAGGGAACACTGCCTCGAAACATAATAACGACGCTTGTCGTCCGAGGCGGTCCCGGGTTCGAGTCCCGGTGTCTGAAATGTATGACGATTGAACGAATTTTTCCCTTCTTTTTTTTTCTTGGGGGGAGGTTGTAGATTTCGTTCAAAACATAACCGCTAGGGTATAAATATTGTGGATAAGAAAAGTTACTGTGCTGGCGACTTGACTTTGCGATTGCCAACCAGGAGGGAAGGGACTTGAATCGCATGTACATACTTCACAGACCTGAACTGAAAAGCACGGAAGGGAATTCAGACATGGTATAGGGAACACTGCCTCGAAAAATAGGACGACGCATATGTGCAGGCCGAGCCCGTCCTGGGTTCGATTCCTGGTGTCTGAATGGAAGATTGACGACGGGATTTGTTTGGGTTTGTGGAGACTTTTACAGTGCTAGCGAGGTTAGCATGGACATCCGTGCTTACTGTTCCATTTCCCGCCGTTTGGTAGTGTTGAGGGATATAATACAAAAAGAAAGGATGTTGAACACTTTTTGGTTTGCTGTTCAACGTGCGGTTGCGAAACCCGGAGCCGCACGTTCTCAACCAGCTCTTGCCGTTTAGTAGAAAGAACTTAGACATGGTATAGGTAAATAACACTGCCCTGAAGCATTGCAGGAGTCTGCTTTGGAGTAAGAGGCCGTCTCGGGTTCGATTCCCGGGTTCTGAACTGGGTGTCCTTGTTGAGAATTTTCCCTTTTTCATGAGAGATATGTTACTTACTGCAATATAATGACAATCCAGTGCGGCTGTGTTGAAGCGCTGGATCGTTTCGCAGCACATGGTCCAAGTTTCCATTCAACAACAAGGACGAAGAGACAAGAGACGAGCTGAGAGAACACCCCATGGAGGAAACGTACCTAGCCCATCCTAGCAGTAAGCAAAGGAACTCAGATATGGTGTGGACTGCCTCAAAGCATTGATGATGACCATCCATAGTTTGGACGTCGTCCCGGGTTCGATTCCCTGTGTCTGAATGGCACTTCTTGGTTGGAGGCTTTTTGGGTGTGTAGATGTTTTATGTGAGTGGGTAGCACCGCTCTACAGCAATACCACGACATTTGCTCGCTATTCTCCTCGATGTCGCGGTATTACAAGGATATCGCTCATCTTTTTGCGGGCTGTTCAGCTTCCTGTTGCTTGTGTTCAATGTATTTGAGGCTTTTAGGGAAGGGTTTTCTGCAATATCTTTGCATGTTGTGTATATTTGGTGGCACGAGCCGGCCACGAGTGAGGAGCTCAGATGACGTTGTACCGAGAATGAAGCCATCTCCTGAACTTCAGGAGCACAAAGGGACTCTGAAACATCTTCGTCACTGTCCAATACAGCCTGTAGAGCACCCTAGAAACACCGAAGAGCATGTTTGCGCTAGTCTCTCATAGACAGACACTACAACAATCTGGTGCTCGTACTTCGAAGTTCGCATGTTGTATGTTTGCGCTGCAGAACCAGATGGACTCGGAGATGGACACAACGAGTGTACTGGCACCTTTATAGCTCCGTGAACGAGAAAGGCTTCAGCATCGTCTTGGTAGCGTAAATTATGACTATCCTGCTCCCAGTCTAGCAGCAATATCTCCGCTGACGTGTGGGAGCGAGCTGGGCGTCAACAGAGCAATATCTGCAACTGTGATGCTGCTGCCTGTTGGTTTCTCGGTGTTCACGTCTGGCAACAAGTCTGTGCCGAGTCTGACAGTGAAACCACACGTCAGCAAAATCTGTGGCTGACACAGAGCAATACCTAGTGTACCTGACTGACCCTGGCAGTATATAAAGGAACTCAGATGTCGAGTAGGTCAGTAACATCACCTCGAAGCTTTGGCCCGCAAAGCAAATGACAGCTATCTCGCGGCCACCCTCAGAGGAAAGTTCGTATTTCCCGAGCTCGAGCGTACTTATGTATAACAATTTTTCAATGGTAGGGCATGCCGTCGTCGGCCGAAGCGGAGTTTAAAATACTTCGGCCAAAAGAAAGCCAGACAGCGCGCCGCTTGATCATCGCCTTTCGAGGGTTTTGGAGTTATCAAGCGTAAGCACTCCCTCATTGCCGTCACGGATAGTTTTAATCCGCCGAAAGGGAACATGTCAGACGCGTTCTTCAGCCAATTCCCAGCGACGCACCGTGCGGCGATGGCCAGCGCTCTTCCGGGCAGTATCGTCTCATCAGACCATCTCGGCACAACCGTCACCTTGCCCCGAACTTTTGAACTACCCTGCATGCTTTCCGATCACAGCCCCGCCAACATCATAGCGCCCTCTTCCCCCTTCTCGAACGTCTATTTCTCGACCTTCCGCGAGCCGCAGAAGAAAATTGTCGACACACACACCGTGCTCATTTCCGTCGACGGCGCGTGCTCGGCCAATGGGACCCCGTCCGCCCGCGCAGGTGTGGGCATCTTCTTTGGCCCCAACTCGCCGCACAACGTCTGCGAGGCGATCTCCGGGACGCAGACGAGCCAACGCGCAGAGATTCTCGCCGCCACCAAAGCTCTGCACAGAGCTTCGACTCTGCTTGAAAATGTGATGGGCGTGGGTTGTATTGTGCTCCTGTGCGACTTCAAGTACGTCGTCGGTGCCATGACGGAATGGATCTTCGCTTGGAAAGAGAATGGATGGAAGAACGCCAACGGAGGGCGGGTCGAGAATAAGGTTGATTTTCAGGAGCTGGATGAACTCATTGAGAGGCTTGTAGAGGATGGCTTGGACGTCAAGTTTTGGCTCGTTGGAAGGGAGGACAATCTTCAGGCGGATCGGTTGGCCAAAGCAGCGTGTGCATGAACCTCAGACCAATGTAACGTTTCCCAGCCATTCTCGACATTGACGCGTCTGACTTGCCCTCTTCACTGTAAAAACTTTCAGGCACGATTCTCATCTTGTTCATCGACATATGATACATAGACTTATCATATAAATCATGCCGTCGCCGCAGGCCAAAATTAACCCATTGGTGATTGTCCAAGCGTCCAGGTTTGATTCCGTCTTCTCTGCATCGTTCTATCACGGTGTCGCAAGAATTATCGGTGCCGGACGTTCAATTTAAAACTCTGAAGTATAACCTGAACAGACTAGGTGGAATCCTTTTGGGTGACCCAAATCCAGTTTTTTCGTGATGCGGACTCGTACGCAGCGATAACTAAGTATCGATTATACCCGCTCTTGCCATCAAGGCCTGGCGAGTTCGAAGCCAATGCTTATGCTAATGAGACGAAGGTTAACACGTCTATTCAATTCGTTGATCCCGTGTTTCAACATAGAAAGCCGACTTGAGATTTTGAGGCCCTTTATCTGAGCAGCTTCCTCTAAGACGAGAAAATCCTCCTAACCACAACTTATCCCATCATATCCTAATCTTGAATTACTCTTTTCCCTTGTTTCAATTATCAATTGCGTAGTAGTAGTAGTAGATCTGGCCGTTTGAAGATTTGCTATTCCTTACTTTAGTGCCGAGGTGCTTGCTCAGCTCAGGAACTACATTTTTCCCTCTACGAGCATCTCGAGCAATGACTATTAAGGTTATTTCATCGATAATGCGAACTTACGCTCTGCGGTTCCCAGCCGCCCCCGACAGGCTCCGACTCGCTCGGTGTTGAGATAAGTATCCAACCTGAGGAGGGGGTGAGGGCTTCCTTGAAAGGTGAAGCTGAGGTTCGGGTAGTTAGTTTCATGCAGTCTGTTTTATAAGGGTGCTTAACGTTTACTTACAGTGGAGACGTGTTACACAGAACGATATGTTTGGCCATGTTAGAGATCAAGGAGCAACATCGCCATCATTCCTTTTCTCTCCACGTCTCTCCACCAGATGCATCGCGCCTTAGAACTCCTCGACATTGTAGAGATTATATGCGAACAAGTTGCCGATCAACCTATCTTTAGTCGATATCGGAGGGAACTAGCGTACCTGGCCACGACGTGCAAATCTTTCCTCAATCCAGCACTGAATGCGTTGTGGAGAGAGCAGGAAACGATTTGCAACGTGCTGAAATGTATGCCTGAAGATTTGTGGGATATATCAGAGTATAATGACGGAGACGATCTTCATCTTGACATCGTAAGAGCCTCGATCTTATATTTTCTTTTTGCTTTCTCATTTTGCCGCAGAGTCTACGGCGCACCATCACCTCCACAGACTGGGTGCGGCCCCTCTTCTATTTGCGACGTGTGAAGTCTTTTCACCTGCGCGCATCTTTTGAAACGTCTCATTTGTTCGAGGCCCTCAGTTTGTCCCTTCCTGGAGACTACTTATTCCCCAATCTTGAGGAGCTTGATTGGTCTCCAGAGCCGTGCTATGAATCGGGCACCACTTTCCACCACATTCGATTGTTCCTCGCACCCCATATTCGAAAACTCTTTCTTGGAGGTATTGAAACCTTCACAGAACTCTCAATCCTTTCTAACCTAGCGCTCAAACGACCATCATTGAGACACGTCACGGTTCACGCCGATTTTCCATCCCCCGTCGACCTTCCTAGTCCTTGGGACAACGCTACCCCAATCATGTCCAACTTTGTGTGCAGTTTGATGCATCTCGAATCGCTTAACGTACCGTTGCTGGATAATGTGGCTCTTGCGCATCTGTCGGAGCTTCCTAGCCTGACCAGGTTGACCATGAAATCCTATGAGCCTCTCACATCCTCTTTTCAACCCCAAGCGGATTATATTCCCTTTTCCGCTCTGACCGACCTCGCAACACCGACGATGGTCGGCACAATCGCACTCCTCACCAAATTCTCAGGATTTTCCTTGGTGAATCTCACGATCCTTTCCAGCTGGATTCAGCCCACCAAGGATGTTGCTGGACGCTTCTATTCGGCGCTCGCAACTCATTGCTCGCGTTCGTCTCTCCAATCCATTCGAATATTCGGAGATCACGACAATCCGACCAAACTCAACCCGAATCAGACTCACATATATTCTGTGGGTGGGGACATAATCGAACCTTTGTTCTCTTTCGCCAACCTAGTCTCAGTGGCGCTCTCACACCCCGTGGGATTCGACTTGGACGATGCTATAATCCTGCGTATGGCTCGTGCATGGCCTCGCATAGAGGACTTGACGCTCGAAGCCGGACCCTCCCGTCATATGCGCTCGAGGGTTACACTCGAGGGCGTTTATGCCTTTGGAATGCACTGTCCCAACCTCGAGGTCCTCGGAATGACCTTCGATGCTACTGTAGTCCCAAAAATCAGATCTCGTAACGGCAAGAAAAGGAAGTCGCAGCGCACCCTTTACTCTCTACATGCAGCAATCTCTCCCATCAGTAGTCCCGGCCGCGTCGCCAAATTCTTGAATGTGATATTTCCCCAGCTGACAGAAATAAGGACTTTGTACGAGGAAATTTTTGAAGAGCAGGCGGATGAAGATGAGGGCGACATCGTTGTAGACCCTGAAGTGATTGCTTCGCACGACAGCTGGAAAAATGTGGAACACGAGCTCTGAGCAAGTACCCACTACTCTATCTCGTTCTTGTATTGATTCCCTCAGCAGATCTGTTTTTCCGTCAGAATGACATTCCATTTCCGTATCTCGACCCATTGACTTTCTATTCAAACCTTCTTGAATTTCGGATAAATCGGGACCGCCGCTCTGTCCTGGATCAGAATAATGCCCCAGGAAGAGCGATATTCGGCGCCGGGACGAGGACTTGAACTGCGCTTGTACCTTTGGTCCTGCTTCAGCGCAGAGATGAACGAAATTTCTTGGCGTGGATTCGCGTATGGTGCATTTGGCTGGGAGTGAATCAGAGCGATCGTCGTAAGGTTGTCGGGTGAAGACATTGTACCGTGGCGAAAAAGTTATTAATGTCTTTTTCGAGTTACTTATTGACCTGAGTATGCCCTCAATCGATTGTGAGCTCGGATATGATAAACCTTACGATCCTTTTCAGCCGGATTGAAACCACAAAGGATGTTTTTGACAGTTCTACTAGTACTCGGTACTTGCGACTCACTGCTCGCACTCATCTCTCCAATCCATTCAAATATTTGGGGATCATAATTTCATACTTGCGCTGACTCACCTTGCAGGCTACTTTTTGCTGTCGGACCGTCGTTCTGACCGACCGCCCCTCTTGATAAATCGATTGCCCGTTCAAATTTTCTTAGAGCACTCCCATAATCCGACGTTAAAGCTAGGTCTTCTGTCGTCAGGTACCAAAATTTACCTTACCTACCTTTACCACTTTACCGGTTTCCTTGGCGTATGGATATATATATATATCCTTTTTTTTCTTTGTTGTTTCTGTGAGGTGGGAGGGGTCTCTGGGTCAAGAAGGAAAGTAGGGGAAGGCAGAAAGACAGACATTCGTTTTTTGATTTGATTTGAACATTTGAAAAATGTCGTTAGACAACCAACTGCAGATAGGTATGCAGACAGACGCATAATAGCACGTTCGTTTGGTTTCGCATGTTTTGAAAGATAATTGACGAGTAGCAGGAATGCGGATGGAAGGAAGAGAGGGATGGGAAGGAGGGCGAGAGAATCAGACGTGGTGTTGGGAACACTGTCTCGAAGCATCTATTGCCAGGTCAGTGGTAGCGTGCAAGGCCTGCCGGGTTCGATTCCTGGTGTCTGAATGAGCGGATTGAGGTGTGACTTTTTTTTTGGTCGTGCGGATTTTTTTCGAAACATAACGGCTGCGGTATAGTATGAAATATTGTGGGTAATCCCAACATGCAGAAAATTTATCGTGCTGGTGACTTGACCTTGTGGTTGCCACTTGAATCGTACGTACTTCACCGACCTGAAAAGCACGGAAAGGAATTCAGACATAGTGTAGTGACTGGGAGCACTGCCTCAAAGCATGGAATATATATATCGCAACGCCGAGGATAACCAGTCCGAGGCCGTCCCGGGTTCGAGTCCCGGTGTTTGAATGGTGCGAAAAAGATTTTCCATGTTTTTCGGTCGTGGAGACTTTTTGAGTGAGCGAGGTTAGCGTGGACATTCGGCTTGCCATTCCATTTGTCTACCGTTTGGTAATGTGGAGGTAATCCAATAAGGATGTTGGGCATTTTTTTGGTTTGCTGTTCAACGTGCGGTTGCGAACCCGGAGCATTCTCAACTGAAAGCCCTTACCGTCCAGTAGAAAAGAACTCAGGCATGGTGTAACACTGCCTCAAAGCATTAACGGTCTTGTTACTTTGAAGTAAAAGGCTGTCTCGGGTTCGAGTCCCGGTGTCTGAATTTGGTCGTTGACACGTTCCTTTTTCTTTCAGTTTTCATGAGAGAGGTGTTTAATTACTGTAATATCACGACAGCCCAGTTCGGTTTTGTTGAAGCGCTGAATCGTTTCGCAGCACAAGGCCCAAGTTTTCATTCAACAACAAGAACGAGGAGACGAGAGAAGAACCCATGGTGGAAACGTACCTAACCCACCCTAGCAGTAAGCAAAGGAACTGAGACATGGTGTAGATTGGTAACACTGCCTCGAAGCATTGACGAGTGGAACATGCGGAGTTTCGAGGTCGTCCCGGGTTCGATTCCCGGTGTCTGAATGGTTGTGGAACGGTATTTTTTGGGTGTATATACGTAGATTTTAAGTAGCATCGTTTTTACAGCAATATCACGACATTTTTTTCCTGTTCTCCTTGGTTCCGCGGTATTACAAGGATATCGCGCATTTTTTGGCGTACTGTTCAATTCGCTTGCATGGTAAACCAGAAGGACTATAAATCTGGTGTACCTAATCGACTCTGGCAGTGTATACAGGAACTCAGACATTGTGTAGGTTGGTAAACATAGGGTGTGATAAAGATCTTAGATAACATGGAAATCCGTCATTCAAGGTGGTCCTGATATTTAGTAGTTCTCCAGTCCAACTCAGAGCAATTTTGTAGTCGAATTGCTCCATCACTCTGAGTCGCACTGAGAGTTCAACAAAAATTCAAACTGGTGCATACCTGAATGGATGCGGAGCACGCGGTGTATCACAGACTGACAGCGGATCACACGGACCGTGATTCAAACCCCGCTCGGTATCAAGATCAGTATCAGTATCTTCCACCGCCATCAGTCGTCTTCTCGATGTTGTCGGCATTCATTTGACGGCTTTCGCCTTTCACTCGATAGTCACTGATATGCGATTCCAGCCAAGCCTGCGCGCGGGGTGCTTCGACACCATCAGAAGCTGTGATTCAGAATTCAGATTTCTCGACCTGATTGCGCACAAGCTGCGTCGTATGGCCATCAACGGATTCGTGGCGACCTGCTTCTCGACTGGCCTTTACGGTCAATCTCAGCTCACTTTGACACCAAATGCTTCCGAAGGCGCTGCGATGTTACGGGCGCTCGCAAGTCCATATATGGACTTCGGTCGACGCCATGCCCCGTCCCCTCCTGTCCTCTCCCTCGATCCTGCCGCTCCCTTCGTGCAATGCTTGCCGCCATTCCGTTCCTTTTGATTCCTCTCTTCTCTGCGGTACTTGCAGCGAATGACTGGGATGTTGCCTGCAAGGGCGAATGCTCCTACGATATCCCAGATGCCGCGGTGTCTGGAACGTTGACAATCGTGAGTTCCACAGCTATATACCACCGCGGCGTGCTTGATGTAGACTCCCGATTTACAGTCTGGTGGATCCAATGCAGTTTCCGACATCACCCCCGCTGGAGGGTGGACCATCCTCGATTGCGACGCCCGCTCTCTGACACAGAACATTCGTCTTGTATGCCATAGCTCCGCCTGCGAGCACCTCTTCGAAGGACATGGCGCTATCGACACCTTGATTCGTTTACCGGAGACAGTGCGTGGCAAAGACCGTTTAACCTCTTGCGGCGCCTAATTTTAATCTAACTACTCAGTGCGGACCAAATGCATTCGCCCGTGTTTCCGATATCCATGTCGACGCCGACCAGGCGCTCCCGAGTGACGTAAAGGCCGCCATTACCCGGCCAGGAAACATCACCAGCATGGTCTTTGTCCTGTCGGTCGATACCAATTTCGCTGCTGTTAATGCAACGAAGTTCGTGGATATATGCATCCTTCCTTCAAGTACTAATCCCGAATCCCAGAACCGGCCCTGTCTCTTTCAGTCTCGAAGGATACAACTTCCCAGTGGCCCTTGACGCTTCCACCACCAAACGGGATGCTCGGGCACTCAAGACTAGAAGTTTGATTTTTTTTTTTCATCTGTCCGCATTGGCGTTGAAAAATTATTTCAGACTGGACGGCGTTCAACAGCACGAACTCGTTTGACCTGTGAGCAATCCTAAACCCGCGCATATGAACCATTGTTGACATTCATGAAGGCCCCCTCTTCACATCGATGAGACCTTCCCTCTCTTTTCGGCATCGGTCGACTGCACCGACTTTAGCGCCTCTGTCTCCGCTAACTTCACGACCAAAGTCGATGCAACAGTGTCCATCGGCCTCATTGCTACTGGAACGGTCATTCCTCCGGTGATCGATGATTTGGCTGTGTACGCCGGAGTCGATAGCAGCATTCTCGCGACGCTGGATCTCACATCCTCTGCCACGGTTCGTTTTACTTCGGTCCATACAGCACTTGGCCGGCTCACTCCGACATGACAGGGAACAATTTCAACCGGCAAGATGAGCTTGTATTCGACGGCACTCGCTGGCGTCGACTTCCCCGGTATTTTTACCCTTGGGGTATGTGGATAGTTCTTTTTCGGGGAGCAAAGTATTGACTCCTCGCTCCCAGCCGACATTCGATATCTATGGCGATCTGGAGGCAACTCTGGACGCGGATTTCTCCGTCTCTGTGGACCTAGCCTATAACTTGGACGCTGTCCGTATGTTCTATCCTCCCGATGCAGAGGCGTCATCTGGGAGCTCCTCGCCCGCCACCAGCTGTGAGTCTCCGTTGAACTTCAATTAATGTATCCGCACGCTCAATGTTTCACGCATAGCCGTCGTCATCTCCGCCGTCCCCAACCTGAGTATCAACAGCAAGGTCCAGCCGATCCTCACTCCCGAAATCAAGCTCGGCTTGGAAGCATTCAGCCTAATCAAGGCCTCCGTGTCGCTCGACGTCGAGGGCAGTCTCACTGGTACCTTGAACATCGACGGCTCTGGAAACGCTTCGGTGAGCACGACCGGCAAGGGAGCGTCAGGCGAGATCGAAGCCTGCGTGGACTTTGGCGCCGCGCTCTCCGTGAACGTCGAGGCGGAGGGCTCTCTCGACCTGCTGGGCCTTTCAAAATCCGCTGACTACACGCTCTTCTCGGACTCGTGGGATCTGTATAATAAATGCGCCTCGACGAGTGGAAGTACCAAGCGCGATTCGGCGCGCGTCTCGTCTGGGCTTGGGCGACGCGCCGACTTGACCTGCCCGACGTCGTCCATGGTCACCTCCATCGAGAAGATCATCGATGAGGTTATTGCGGATATCAAGTCGAGCACATCATCATAGAGTTCATTCATTCACTTTGGGTTTTATCTTGGTCATGGTACTTATACCCCACATTCATGTACATTCGCATGTTACGTAGTTTCTCAGTTTTGTAGCATTAGCCTCATACCCCTCATTCAATGCGAGCTTGGGCGCCCAACATCTGTTGAATCTGGTGCGGTCACGGTGATTAAGAACCCCGGTCAGAGTCGTCAAGAAGCCAAGAAGTTACTTACACGCAACTTGAAGCCAGTGAGTGGGTGAAGTTTGGATTCAACTACCTATCTAAATAGTATTCTAACGTCTTGTATTCAAATCTCCTACATTAACCTCGTACCCAAGATCTTACTTTGTTGTGCATGAATGTTGACTTGGAACGGAACAAGCGCCGCAGCGCGTCAATTGAATGCGGTCACGTGTTATTCCGGATGCAGAGCGAGCGCGTAACCGTCCGAATTTCCTAGGAGGTTGGCGAATCTCACCAGCTTCTGCGTTTTTAACCTCTTCCTAAGATTGCGAGCTTCTGATTCATTCAGGCCTCCTACCTAGTTAAATTCGTCCTGACTCGTTGCCTTGTAGAAACAATGGGAGTTTTTGCAGGTCTGTGCTGGAAACTTTGTTCTAAGTATGTGCAGCGTGCGGCCACCATGGTCGGTGAGATCGTGTACGACCTCGTGGACGTACGGTGCGGCCGACGCACCATAGTGCTATGGTGTGTTATTTTTGCTCTCCCCTTCCATCATGTACGGAGTCTCGACTACGGCCCATTAAGCCACATTCAGCCTCCATGCGCGGCTCAATTATGAAACACTGGCGTCCAGACTCAAGGCTATGGCCATTTCAGGTGATCTGAATTTCCATGTCACCCGTTCGAAGGGAAAAAACTTCAGTGTTAGGATGCGCGGCTCTCGGGGAGGTAGTGTGGCGAAAGAATAGCATTCTTGGTGCCAGTATTTTGGAACTTCCGGAGTTGGACCGTACAAGACCTACCAAGTATAGACGAGGCCCAGACGGTGAGACTCACCCAGAATGTTTCAAGTTTCTTCATCGACAAAGTGGGTGATCTGAACTCTTGCTTGAATTGTGGCCTAGATGGGCGGAAATGACTCTCACAGCGGCTCGACTAGACTGTAGGCCTACTCATCCGCTTTAAAAAGTCAAGAACGTGGTTCACGTCATCTGATCATGTTCTATTTGGTGAATTCTCGCCAAGGCACGAACCGTCAAGTTCAACACATCGTGGGTTATCGCGACAACCTTTTGATCAATGGTGTGGTCCTCCGAGGCTACAGAGTGTTCTCTGGCGGCGGGCGAGTGACATTAATATTCTGCTCCAGCTACTACCAATTTAGGTTCTACTACGCTTTTGTCACCGAAAAAATGCTTTAAAGCTGGTCTGTGGCCTGTGGTGGACTAGCTTCTAATTGGTCATATGCACAGATAAATTCCCTGAATCGTGGCTTGATCTGTTGTGGAGGAGTTTCTAATTGGTCGTATACACCGTTCCTTCCCCAGGATTGTGACCCTGTGAGAAGCGGGGGATCCCAAATATACTTACGAAACCACTATATATGAGGCACCCTCGAAATGCTCAGTTCAAGGACACCATGGTTGCCCCAAGCTGTTGGATTCCCGGCCTCCTCTTCGTGTTCGACTTCCAAGGAAGTTCCTTCAACTTGGCTAATAGCGTGAACCCAATTATCCTTGCGAACGATCAAGTGAGCGTAAGCGCTCTCAACGAGCAAGTGGGTGCTCTCGTGGCAGGATTATATATGTACAGCACTACAAGCTTACCGCTTGCACAGGTCAACTTCATCCCCGTAAACGCGGCAGAGACGGAATTCATCCTCCGATTCCCCCTCCCCGAACCAGTTGACGTTTCATGGCCGACCAACAATCCCGCAAGCCCGATTCAGTTCTCACAGGCATTCGCACAGCCTGGTGGAGGCATTTTTGAGCTCGTGTGTGCCGGCACGAGCTCCGCTAGGTGCGTCGCGGTGTATTTTCTGTGCCGAAGTCGAAGGAATCCAATTCCGAATTCTGCCAGCATCATTGAAGTCGGCACCGGCTTGGCCCTTACGGCGTGGGAGACGCAACCTGGGAGCCCATTCTCGCCGGTGAGCTTACTGGTCTCGCCATATCAAGTTGCGAAATTGACGGTTGCCTTTGGCAAGCTTACATATGAAATCTTTACTGGCCGAGTGGAGCAAGTTTTCGAGTTTGTCGAGGTTTAAGAGCGGAATGAGCGACGGTGCGAATGGTTTGGCCAACTTGGAACAGGACCATCATGATGTACATACATAATCCCAGCCACAACGTGCAATTTATACAATCCAGTGAGCGGAAATGCGCCTGCGAACCGGGTTTTGTTCTGGTCCAAGAGCTCCCAAGCGAACGCACCACTCATTAAATTACACCAGCACCGACACTACAGCAGCGGATGGCCCTTGTCGTCCATTTATAAAAAACTGATGAACAATGATGTTTGAACTCCTGATGACCCGAGTTGGAACCCAATTGTCGTCTTGAGCGTAATGAAGTGATTTACACATCAAACCTTCAGGCTTAGAAGACTCCCAGTGTTGACCCGACAGAAAAAAGAACAGATCACGTACGCGCCAGGAAGAAATGTCAAAGACCATTCCTTCAATCTCAACCCGGCTCGGGAGGTTTTTTTACCCTAATTCACAAAATATATTCACGATGTAAAAGTGTAAACGTATCAATAAATGGCGCGAACTCTTTAGAGGGGATTGAACAGCATGAACGTCTCGAGCTGGATTTTGGCAGTAAGCTGGATGAGAGTCTGTGTCACGGACAGCGGCGCAGCCAATGGTCCTACGAGCGGTCCCAGGGCTTGTTCTACCAGAGAAAGGGCGTCAGAACTCACAGAAAGTTATAGAAAGAACACAAACCAGCCCAGGCCTCGAACGAGTACGAATCCTGCTCATGCGCAAGCTTCCCACCGGTCACAGTCATGGTGGAGGTGATGTTGTTGATGACATGGTTGCCGTTGAAAAAATAATCATCAGTGAAGGACGCAATCGCCTTGAACAGGTTAAGTAGTCTGAGTAGGAGTAACGTCGGAATGCTTACGATGTTCGGGTCAGTAGGGCTCGGCTTGACGTCGTGGATGACGACCTTCATCTGGGTTTTTTCTTTGTCGTGGATAAACCATCTGTACATGCCACGTGCGACGTCGCCTGGAAAATATGTTCAATGCAAAAAATGGATGTTTATGATTTGATTTAACCTTGGATGTTTGGGTATGCTGCGTCCTGGAATACGAAATCGTTGGTCGTTAGTGCGGCGAGGGAGTCAAAGTCCCTAGAGTCCTTCAATACGAGTCGAGGAGCCAAAGAATTCTACACACATGTTTGAGTACGCCGTGAGGAATGCTGTCGCAACATCCGTAGCCGCAGAGGATGCTGGGGCCGCAATTGTGGCCGACGAAAGGCCAGCGACGGCAATAAAAAGAGTGAACAGCTTGATGTACATGCCAGGTATTCAAGTTGCTGATTGAAAACGAATCAGGGTTCGGGAGGAAGATGAATACCTGAGCATAGAGCCGCCGTCAAATTTATACCGCCGATGGACCACAGTTGGGCCATCGGATAGCACACGAACTATGGTGAGGATCCGGTGAGTTGCAGTCCGGAGAGGTATGAGATCAGTCATCAAAATTGCAATCTCTGATTGTCACGTCACGCAAGATCTCGTTGCTCTGGAGTCCCAGGTCCCTCTCAGTCTGACCACCGAGGTCGAACCGCCCTGATCAGCGAACAGAGTTTTGCTGTTCAACTACGTGCGATCTGAACCCTCCGGCTGTGAGAATGCTCTTCTGAACAACTTCTGAACCCCGAATCCACTGCGACATCCGTGTCACACGAGATCGCCCCAACACATGAATCCTCAAAGATGAGTAAAGACGTTGACCAAAGCCGTATTCCGCCCGTTCCAAGGTAACGTGACTCGGTTAGAATACACGCTCAAGTTAGCTACTCAGCTGATTTACTTACTAGTGCGAGCCACTTCGAATCCTCATTCCAGAAGGAATAGCAGCCTATTCCATCTCTACATCTGCGGTGCCAAATTCTTGCTCCTTGCCGAGAGTTTGCACTGCGCGCTACTTCCGCTTGGCTTCAACATTAATCAGGCTGTTGCGCCACTGAACAACCAGGACGCACTCTGGCATATCTGGGGTCACTGGAACTTCGTTCTAGAATCTAGATGCCACTCTGCCTGCTCTATTCTTGCGAATAATATGCCTTAATTCATTAAACCCCGTATGGTGAGGACCGGGCAGATACTTTGGCCTCCTATTCCATTTCTTAAGCTGCACTAACTCTGGAGGCACTCCTTTGCCAACACGGAATCCTGTGACATATTCTAAACAGCAGTTTGAACATGTCCATGGACCACATGTTCTACGGCACAGAGTCCTAATTTCTCGCCCTCCACTTGCTCTGAAAGTCTGTGTGTACACCAGATAACGGTGGCAGCACCAATAGCCATTGAACCTCTGGGCGAGTCCAAGTCGTTGCAGTGACGTACAGACACCACATGGCAAGCCAAGCAATCAACTGCCCAATCATTAGGGTCGTTCACAGTAGCCTTTTTTCTACCCTTTTTCATTAGGGTCGTTCAGTCCCCCTGTAAGGGCCATATACCACATATATTCACTTTCCTGATTACTCTTCAACTAACGACTGCATACCTATATTTTTCCTGATTTCTTTATATATTCGTAATCACGTGATCCGGTGCTTACAGTAGCCGGAGTTGACCGATATGAATCTATCTTTTATACCTTAACCACTTGTTGACCACAAGTCTCGTTTCGCTTGGCTCTCTTAACAGCAAGCGTGCGTACTTAGTCGGCAGTAGTTGGGTGTACTGGTTCAGTTACTCGCTCTACAAGCACTTGATCGTTGTGGATGTCTCGGGGCAAAGGCCAGCAGTAATTATCCTATCTGCTCTCTTTGGCCTCACATCTACGTTTAATCTTTCTTGCGGAGCCCTAAAGCTTCACCCTGTATATCTCCGGCTCTTGAGCCAGTTCCCATATCGACGCCCGCAAGAGATTTCTCTGAGGGCGTGGTGTTGCCAAATTGACACTCAGAGACAGATTTCTGCTCTGAGAGGCACACTCTTTATTAGAGAGTTTGTGGTAGCCACCGGCAGCCACTGGGTGGCTTTTCCGGCATGCGGTGCTGGGTGGCTACGTGATTATGGTGGCTGTTGCAGTGGCTGCCGCATTTTTGTCGTGAGGCAGCCTAGCCACCATTTTCCGTCGTACTTCCATGCAGAAAGCCATTCTCGAGTCCAGAATCCAATTCACTACCTTTCTGAAGGTTATTTCTGAGGAATGGGATGAAACTATCAATAATTCCGGTGGGTGACCTGGTGGAAGCGTCAACCTAGACACTTTAGGTGACGCACATTAGAATAAAGCACGTTGGAACACAATTCGAATGCGTCATTGCAGGAGCCACAGTAATCACGTAGCCACCCGGCACCGCATGCCAGAAAAGCCACCCGGTGGCTGCCGGTGGCTACCGCAAACTCTCTATTGATAAGAACTGTCTTGGGATCTTGGAGACCATCCAGGTTCATCACACCATTATAACAACTCAAGACTCACCAGGATCGTACGACGTTCGTTCCCAACAATAAATATTTGTGACTCACTCACTCGCGATACTCGCTTGAGAGCCGTTACACCCCCTTTTCCTTCCCTTTTTCACTCCCTCTTTTGTTCCCTCTTTTCCTCCTTTTTTGTTCAGGCTTAAGTTCAGGTCCTAACTTCTTGTAAAAAATCCTTGTGAGGCTAAACACCTTCAGAACAGGTTATGAACCCTCCAGCACTCCTCAGATATATCATGTACTCAGATTATTCAAAAGAGGGAACAAAGAGGGAACAAAAAAGTAGAAACATGTGGGGGTTTCACAGTAGACTTTTTCCTGCCCTTTTTCGCACCCTTTTTTCATGGAATTCTTGCAGGTTTAGAGGCATCGACTTAGTTTTTTTCCCCTTTTCTACCCTTTTTACATGCCAGATGCTAAAAGGGAAAAAAAA
This sequence comes from Mycena capillaripes, assembly GCA_029204075.1. Classification (NCBI taxonomy): domain Eukaryota; kingdom Fungi; phylum Basidiomycota; class Agaricomycetes; order Agaricales; family Mycenaceae; genus Mycena; species Mycena capillaripes. Next base: position 2,382,582 of record JARHKZ010000017.1, read on the forward strand.
ACCCGGTGAAAATCGATGGGAAACTGAAAAAGGGTTAAAAAAGGGAATAAAAAACAATGGGTGCAAGGGTAACAAAGCAAAGAGGGAACAAAAAAAGGAAAGAGGGAGCAAAAAGGGTAGGAAAAGGGGAGCAAAAAGGGAGCTGTGAACAACCCTATTGACTCTCCTGTGCAGCGGTAGATCCTCAAACAAATTGACAGACTGTATCTTTCCGTGATCACCGTCAACATGGACGTAAGGCGGTCGGTCTGAACGCATACTAAGACTAAGAGGGAAGGCGAGGTCTTCAATCCTCCCTCACTCACTATGGTACACTCAAGTTTGTTTACTTTGCTCACACTCTGCACTTTATCGGCGAAAGTCGCTTCTCCCACGAATCGTACACCAACCTTTCCTCTCTTCCCGCTGCTTGACTGACGGTAAATTTGAAGAGTATGTTCAACGGCGTGGCTATGTTATGGCACAGATGCCGGAACGTGATCCGAGTCTGCTGCCGACACTGACACGTCGTCAGTTCTCTTCTTTTCCCGTCCGCCATCGTCTCGTCAGCAATTGGTATTGCAATGATCAGAAGGCTGAGACGGTAGCATTTTGCAATTGGTGATAATCTCCCCGGGCGGGTGTAACTGGCACTGTGCTCCCATCCTGCAAAGACTCTTCGTCCCTGACACGGTGCGGCTTTCGGATTGAAAACAGGCTTCTAGTATTTTAATACCAGGGGGGTGGACGAACACCTTCGTGGGTCCGTGGGAAATCAGCCATTCAATCCCCTGTGCTTCTACCAGGCACTAGTTACCGGACTTCGACTTCACCGTCATACTAAGTATACTCCCTCGGAAAAGGTATGTCTTCCCAACACTCGAAAGCGGTGCGTTGCGATGTCATCAAAATTCTCCCGGTGTATGGGGAACAGATCAGTCGCATTTTGAATGGGCCCGAAACGATGGTACTCCTCCGCCAGCTCAAAAACGCATATTGGTTTGCGACCGAATCCTGCGAGCCCGTTCTCATCGCACTGAATTTTGGCTGGATCCACCCGAGTGGTGAAATATGATTAGCCCCTCTTAAGTTCGGGGTGATTTTACCGCCATTCTGACTTAAGTTTTCACTGAACTTAAGTTGCTTCTGGGTATGCCTGGCATACGGATGGGCAGCCGTACATGCCCCCTTAACCGAACTTAAGTAATACCGGACTTAAGTCCCGGCACCCAACTTCAGTTCCAGTTTCGTACAGCTTGAGTAGTATTAATGTATACATACACGAATATAGATAACTTGTGCCCTTCTGCTTGAGTTGCGTACCACTTGAGTGATACTTCACTTAAGTGCTGTCGACTTAAGTGGTGCCAACTCAAGTCCCATAGGACTTGAGTTCTCAGGCAGTGGCACACCGACAGTCCACGGCAGCTCGTACCCTGCGTGCCCCGCATGGGCGACATGCCACGCAAGCTGGAAGTGCAGCGTTGGGTAATACAGAGTCGACACCACCGCCTTAGCAATGATGCTGATGAGTTTCAGGTAAGTCATCTGCGTGTCCCGTCAATGTGCGTCGCAATAAAGCAGGAAGGAACACTCACAAAACCATCGCCTCAAAATCTACCCGCCCGCCATCCCTCAGCTTCCACACGCCCCTCGTCCGTCTCGAATCGCGTGGTTGGGGTAGCAAAACACCATGTTTCCATCCTGGAACCTCTCCTGTCAGAATACACAAACACAACGAGCTGGACGGAAGAAGTTGGGCATGAGCTGCGGAGTGCGAAGAACCCGATGGAGGACGCCGAAGGGAGTTCACGTAGTATCGGGTTGGCGTGCTGTGAGGGGAGGAAGTCGTAAGTCAAGGGAAGCAAGATGCACGCACACGTGATACTAGTGGCACAAATATTTGGTGGTGGCAAGGCGGTGGCTTGTCTTTGTTCTTTCTCCACTACCCAAGTTGCTTGTCGCTGTCACAAGAACCCAACCTCTCCTCGCTTCTGCTGATATGGGGCGTCCCAAGCGTCGCCATCTCCCTCCGACTGCGCCCTTGCAGAGGCTGCCGGCTGTGTCAACGCCGTGGGGTGCATCTGGAGCGTTGCGACCACCTGTCGAGCAGCTGCGCGGCCGCCGTAACCCGGCGTACAGCATCGCTCGTCCTTATGTATTTAGGCACAATGGTATGTTTGTTATCTCGAATATTTGTTCCGGCGCTAACTTTCCACCCAGCTGTGCATGTCCAGGACCTCTTGTAGCGACGTTAGTCCAACGCGTGCCAGTCTTTCTGGTGCGCGGAATATCTACAGCGAGTTTCTGTTTCATCTTATGGGTCTATTATATCTCATGGGACAGTGTTCGAGCTTGCACAGAAAAGGACTTCAGTTACCAGTGAAGTCTTGAGTTCGGTGGTAAACTTAAGTGCTCAATATTATATCTTTACACTCACATGCAAGCTTGAGTTCCTTGCTAGGACTTGAGTCATGTGGGAACTTGAGATGAAGGTGCAAACATCCTTCCTAGATCTCAAGTCATTGTGCAAGCTTAAGATCAAGGTGCGAACTTGAGAGGAGGATCAAACTTAAGTTCTCGCTGAAGCCGTGCGAAATGGTATATACGTGGTAGTATTGTAGCAGTGCAGATCTATAACTTAAGATGCGGTAAAACTTAAGTCTGAGTGGCGGTAAAATCACCCTTAACTTAAGAGGAGCTAATAAAGTATTTGCCGAGTGTAGTTGTTTCTCCGATTGACAGCACTCGAATTGCTCTATGGTGTGCTAGCACTGCCGTCTTTTTGCTTCCGGGTTCACCGGTGAAATGTCTTACTCCCTTACAACCTCCGCTTGACATCTTGCAAATGCCGGCACCGGGTGTTGTGTGCTTCCTATGTCTTCGCTCAAGCACGGCAGGTAATCCTCCACGACTTAGCCAAGTTCCTTGATATCCTTCCATCCCTGTGCTCGCACTAACTTACCCCCGTGCCAAAGCCGAATACGTGCAAGCTAAGCTCAAGCTGTTCACGCTGCAGTCCTCGTAATAGCCGCGACTGTTCGTAATACCGCCTGATCCCGACCAGGGATGCGTTCTGGTCAGAAATCCGGGAAGACACCACGGTAGGTAGGTAAGATGCGCGGGTGTCTCTGATTGTTGTTCAGGGCTTCTTGAATATCTTCACAATCAGCGTGAGTATCACCTGGTCTGATCTTGAATAGCAATTGGCTCTCTGTGTCGAATGCGTGTGGTATTACCGATCTGGGCATCGAAAAGCTGATTCCATCGGGTGTCCTAAACCTTCCGGGAATCTGCCATCTAGAATAGATTCTATGCAAGTGAGTATATTTTACCGCGGCGGTCGCAGGAAACCATCCCATCTCCCACATGGCCTTGAAGCAATATCCCCTCGACAAAACGTTCCTAGTGGCTGCTTGGCTGGAGGTATGACTGTGAGGCATTGGGAATTCTGTGGACTAACAGGTTGTCTTAGTCTTTGTGCTTTGGTGCGTTTCAAATATTCTGGACGTTTATTCGCGTTCATGCAACCTCAGGATGTTTCCTGGTCGTATTCTTGATTAGTGTCTACATTCATCTCGAGTTCCGGAAGGGCCAGCGCACACACAATCGGGTACAACGTACTTCCGTATGATATTTTTTAATCTAATCGAGCCGCAGGTGATGTTTGTTTTCTCCGTTGTCATGTTTGTGCTGGCCACGATCCATCTCGGCAAGTATCCTCGTTTGGCCTAGCGCTATTCACTCCCGCTGAGTCCCTCCTTTCACAGGGATGAATATATTTCGACTCATACGAGGCTATGTGGATTTCCGACTTGTTCCTGGCGGGCCGGTGGGCTACCTAGGGACACTCAAATCTTGTGAGTTCCCTTTGCCTGTGGACTGCCTTAGCTCATACCCAGCACCGAGGGGACCACATTTTCAAAGACACTGTCTATGGAGTGCAAAGCATGATCGCAGATACAGCAGCGGTAAAGGATTCAACGAGCCCAAATTCCCACCTTCTGATACTGCAATCAGGTGTATAGATGTTGGATTTTGTACAATCGCGACTACCGGATCATTATTTTCCCGTCCATCCTACTCGTTGTTGGCACCGGTATACCCTTAGTCCTATGATTTTTTCGTCTCTCTCATTTTGCACAGTATCGGGCTACATCGTCTGCGGCCTTTACACCACGGAAGACCCCAATGCAACCGTGTTTGACCCGCGCCTCATAAACTGGATTACCACCTTCTGGTCCGTGGGTGTGGCTCAGAACATCATAACCACAGGCCTCATGTCGTGGCGCCTGTGGCAGTGGGAGCGAAGCCGTCTGGGCAGCAACCCTTTGAGGCCCATCCTACGCATCCTCGTTGAAAGCGCTGCACTCAACCTCTTCGTCCAGATCCTGCTCCTGGCTTTTTACTCAGTCAACTACAATGTGCAGTACATCATCCTTGAGTGTATCACTCCCATCTTCGTAAGTAATTTGTGCACCCGGGCATGGCGAAACAACATGTTTCTGAATCAGACACATCCATGCAGGGGTTCACCTTCAGTATCATGACCATTCGTATCAACCTACGTTCGCAGAGGAAGGCCGCCAACGCGCTGTCCGCATTTGCTGATACCGGCAGGTCCGTTGGCCCTACGCAAACAAGCGGAAGTGAACTTCCGATGATTGTCATCGCGCGCCGCGTGGAACAGGTCGACGACTTCGATGGCCTTTACTCGCAGGGGACCAAATTCGAGGACGAGCCATGAAAGCGCATGTACGATTGACGGACCTGGCCCGTAGCCTGGTGGGATCGATGAATTCAGGGAGAAATATTTATTTTCCAGCTAATCCGGAAACGATAGACACCCTTGGATTTCCAGCAAAAGTTCAGCTAAGCTTGGATCATTTTATATGTATTAGTACTTGTGGAGCACATCCTCAGTATGAGCATCGTCTCTAAAATCCCTGCGTAAGAATCATAATCTGCTCTCCTCTACCACTACCTCAGGTAATTGACGCTACATACCGCCCGATCAAAAGCGCCTCGTCGTCATAATGCTGCATGTCAATGGCATAAAAGGGCCTCAAATCGCTAAAAGCTGCAGGATTCCATCTCCAAACTCACAGCGTATGGATCGAGGCCCTTGTTCTTGGGGATGTTGTTGTGTGCCATGTTCAAGTCGGGATTCAGTGAAAGCAGTGTGTACGTTGCGTTGCTGGGCTCATATAAAGTCACCCGCTGCCCCACAGTACAGAGGGTTCGTCATAAAGTATTTTCTGGAGACGCAGGTGAACTAAATTTGTACAGTGAAGTAAATTTGGCTTAGCGGTTGGCCGGTCCGAACTTGGCCAAACTTTTGCTGGAAATCCAAGGGTTTCTATCGTTTCCGGATTAGCTGTCATTGCCGTCACATTCGGACATTACATCTCAACGTGCCTGCGTTGCCGCCAGACCGTCGCACGCAGCCGACTTGGATCCGCGCTTCGAGCCTAGTCTATCATTTTATGTTTTTTGTCACTAGAGACGCGGAGTCAGTTCGTCTGCACAAATTTAATATTCCTTGGACAAACTTCTTGCCAAATTTCGCCACTATCGAAACTCCAATTCAAATAGAGTACGTCGATGTCCGCGGTTGATTTATGATACAATCGTACTCACGAAGCAAAAACTTCCCTGTGAAAACCAGCGGCTATTACAATGTTCCAGTGGGCTTCCTACTGGCCTGGAGTATCAAGGATGCGGGTTCACATTTTTCCCTGACGCTGGAAGCACATACAACATCTGTGTAGGAGATTGGTGCGTAAAAGGGTCCAAAGTCGGAGGGTGATGCTACCTTTTTGAAAGAATCTCAGGCAAACTCTCTCAATGCACTGATGGCATATTGTCCCGATTTCGAGAATATCGAAGGCTTGTCGCAAAACGAACTTTTCAAGAGCGTCTTGTCCGTATGCAGTCTACCGGGTTATGGTAGAGATCACCGAGTGTCAAAGTTAATTCCAATTTATTCAAACCAAAATCTCATAAAATTCATCCTGAAAGCTTTTGATAAACCTCTCCACAAACTCGCTCTCGGCGCTGGTTTCACCCCAGGTAAACGCAATATTTAACGTTCCGCTCGGGTCGCCCACAACGTTGATAGATAGTCCAGCACCCGCGACAACGTCGGCTTGGCCAAAGAAGATATCCTCAATGCGCCAGTTTCCCTCCTCCAGCGCGTTAAAGCGCCCGAGATTAGAGATTTGGATGCCGAGAAGGCGTTTCTTCCCAAGCTCGCTCGTCATGAACTTCTTGAGGTTACCCACGAGCCTGAGCAGCCCCACGGTGTAACGGGCTTCGGTCTTCTCTGCCTGGAGTTCAGCGGCGAAACGCCGGGCACGGTCCCAGGAGAACATGGTGTCGACGGGCGCGGTGACAAAGAAGTCGGACGCATAGTGACAGATTACCTCCGTGTCTCTTACGCCGATGACGCGACGCAGCGAAATCGCGACGTTCGTAGAGAGGTATTTGTACTTGGTATCGACCAGGACGCGGGAGAGGGCACACGCCTGGAGGACCCACAGTGCTGAAGTGATAGTGGCGTTATGGGTATGGCAGAGTGTGGATAGTTTCTGCATATACGAAGCAGGGAACGTGAGAAGGCGGACGTTAACTCGGAGAGTGGGAACCATAGCAGGTACATCGTTGGCTGTCCATGTACTGCCTCGCGCTGTCCATGACATCCCCATCGCAGAAAGGAGCTTGCGAAATGAAGGTCCGATATTGGTAACAGAGTCGATGGAAGGTGGAACCGGTAGGTCTGGGACAGATACAGATGGAGAAGAGTCTTGAGAGCGTGGATTTCGGAGTGCCTCGAGAAGGCCGTGGTGGAATGTTGCCGCGCTGAGCCCGTCGGCTGTCGCATGGTGGAAGACAGCGAGAACGGTCCACCCGCCGAGAACCTGCACACGCCAGAGTGGTACATCGCCCTGTGTGTCAACAAAATTTGTGGAGAGTTGTTTTTCTAGCGTGGCCTTGAGATCGCAATCGGGAGAGAACTCGACGATACGGGAAAGATCGACACTCGGGAGGCGAATAAAGGCAACATTGGAACTGGCCTCATTGCCTTCCAACCGGACGCCCAGCAGCGCATGCGTCTCAATCAGCGTACGGAGGGCAGGAAATAAGCTCTCCTGCGTCAGAGGCGCTCCATCCTCCGCAGTGTACTTTGCAGACAGCACGACGTTTGTACCGTGGCCCAGAAAGTGGCGGGTGACCTGAAATCTCTCTAAGAGGCCTGCTCCTGAATTAGAACTACTCTTGAGGAAGGTTATATAGGAACTAACCAAGCCGGCGTAGTCGCGTGTACGAGGGCATGTGGTGGTAGAGGTCAAGGAGATGTTTACCAGTTTTCCAACAGTTTTCTGACAAATTGATTTGATTGTGATCGTTCTTGCGTTGTGCATGTGAGCTACGCCGCTGATGCTTCTGTAGCTCTTGCCAACGATTGAAGTTCACTCTGCAGTAGCGTCCATGGCCATGACAGCTAATTCAGAAATGATAGATACCCGTGGATTTCCAGCAAAAGTTTGGCCAAGTTCGGACCGGCCAACCGTTAAGCCAAATTTACTTCCAGCTATTTTGAAAACAATAGCCAATTTTCATTTTCGGGCAAAGTTCGGACCGGGGCCCGTGAGCTCCACAAAATTGCATTTGAGAACCCCAAAGCTCGTCATGAAGCCTTTTTCTAGAGCTGGATGCCATCGGCTAGAGCTAGCCGAACTCTGCTCGAAAAAATAAATTGTCTATCGTTTTCAAAATAGCTGTAATAATCTCTCGTATTCCCTGTTGAGACAGCCTAGAGCATTGGCGACGGTAAGTAAAAAGACTTGAGTCTCGATTCAATATGCGGGAAGAAAGAAGTAAAGTTCAGAACCTTTGTAAGATGGAAACACGGCCTTTCCTTACGCGCCTCGGGAAGCCGTAGTTGTTGGTGTTTTACTTGGGAGGCAGTCGAACATTCCTGCAACACATTTCTCTGTACAACATCGCAATAAAACTGCTTGTTTTGCTTTCATGTTGAAATAATGCCGACATCACGGCAATGTGTGCGGACATTGGCCGATATGGGTTTCGGATGTCTAGGTGATTCCGGCATATCTGCCGTCGCCAACCAAGCAACCGACGAAATCGAACAACAACAAAAAATAATGTTTACAATAATGATGATATGCTATTATACACATGCTGGTACTAAAGATGGTGGTAGATCCTACAGGCCCGAAACGCACAAGGTTCCGCAACCAACAACAACTGTCGCTATAACTCGCACCCCAGCTTCTCGGGCCACCGCCTCTCGAACCAATTCTTCAACAGGGTGTTCGCGGCTTTCTGGTCCCCATCTCCCAGGTCATCGTTGATACACAGAAGGGCCGTTTCCCTCTCCGAGTCTGCGTTCTTCAATAGGCGCGCGGCTTGAGTCTTGTCCTTCATGCCCATGAAGATTGTTGGTGAGTCGCCAAGGACGTAGGCGTAGCGCATGAGCAGCCGCACGGCAAATGCGCGTGGATTTGCTGGGAGTGGTGGGGCCTGCCAGGGTAGCACGAACGGGAGGATCATGGGGTCGGACGCTGCGGATCCTGAGGAAGAGGGTGCTGGAAGGAAGACTTCGAGGCCACTCTGGGAGTTGTGCATCAGTGCAGCGATGACTGAATGAAATGAATTAGATTAGTCAAGTAATATAATCATTCTAAGATGCATACCGTCGTCGCCGCAGGCGGTTTGAGTCTTGAGTAGCCGGCCGAACATGTTCCATGCAAGTTCGACGTCCTCGCCGATGCACTCCCCGCGCTTAATTTGCGTCTTCTTTGCGAGCGCATGGAAATCGGCACTATAACCGTCCATCGACACTGCCGAACCCATGATCAGCACCGATGCCGAATAAAGGTTCAAGTTCGAATACATACCCCAAGAATATGTTGTATCCCCCTGCTTACGCTTGTCGACCGCCCCTGGAGGCTGTACTCCCGCCATCAGCAGGTTCACCTCCACATCGTCGGCCGTCGTCCGTTCAGCTTCGCCCAACCTGAGGGTGTCCCCCTCGCCGCCGCCGAGCTCCTGCCACATCTGCAGCTTCTGCTCGCGGTCAATTATACCCGAGCTCCCGCCCCATTTGCCAACGACCCACGACCACAATAAGGCTTCGCGGTGGCGCTCGACGACATAGTGCGTCGAGAGGAAGATGGTGTTGACCTCGTACTCCATGGGGACCTTGTGCGAACCGCGGAACTGCGACAAGGGTGTTGCTGCGAAATACTCGCCGAATGCGAGCGATACCTCGTGCATGAGGGGGACGGAGAGGGCGCGCGCGTTGTGCTGCATATACGGCCGCTTGCGGGTCCCGAAGCGTTGGTCTATGGATGGTAAGGTTGAGAGTTGAACATTATGAATTTTGGCGTGGACTTACTGAGGAGATGGGCGCTCCAACCAAGGGACCGCCACTCACCGCCGCCGTCGGCGGAGCCGGAGGAGTCCCCGCCAACCATGAGGCCTGGATCCATGCGGAACACTTGGCCATATAATGTTGTGTGGAATGCCGACGGCGGTAGAGGTAGTAGAATAAATTGATCGTCGTTCAACGCGACACTGAAATGGGGTCATCAACTATTTCGGAAGAGATTGGTAAAAAGAGGCGCACATGTTGTCTGAAACTATTTCGAGATGCGGCAGCTGTGACTCCACAGCGTGGCTGGATGGTTAAATTTAGCGCTCTCCGAATCGCACTATCGTGGAGTGGGCGGACAAGTACCTATTAAAACTCGGGAGGATTTTTCCTAACCAGGTTGTGGCGTCTTCCGCGCTCAGTGCGGCACCAGGCCTGCCCGTTAGGCGGAAAAGTTGCGTATCTGAAACATCCTTTGATCAATCACCGTTCAACACGGCGCGGTATAAATACAACGTACCATGTTGTATACGAATGGGCGGCTGCCCGTCTAGGCAGCCATAGAATGAACACTCGATGTCCAGCCACTGTGGCACCAGGCCGAGGCGGTGTGTGTGATCTAGGGCGGAATCGTTCATTGCAGAACTGTTCGTCGTGGAGTTGTTCGTTCTCGGCTCTGAGGGAACATCGGCGGTGATGATGTGCCAGGTATTGTTAGGCCAGCTGGCGGTCGCGTTTCGCGCTGAGCGGAGCGAATAGCGGAGCTCGTCGTGCTCTCGAAATCGGGCTTCCTTCGTGCGGTATTTCGTCGCGCTCAATAAGGCCTTGCGCGCCTTCTGATGCAGGGGGTCTCTGAACAAAGAATAGCGTCGAGGTCAGTGACATTCAAAGAAAATGAGAGGCGACGCACGAGCCATTGACCCAGACGTATACAAGGTCGATGTGCGCGTCTTGTACCATGTTATAGCGGCAGGGATCTTGCCACAGGCCGGTTGACACCCATTGATCCAGACACTCGTCGGAGAGGGGAGCGTGCGCCTTTATGGGGCGCACCGCTTGGTCTGCAAGGATGTTTTCCGCGGATGGCGCTTGGAAAGGATGGTAAACGATGTCGTCGATGAACTCGGGTACTGGTGTATTTTCCACGGATGGTGTTTCGAATGGAGGGTACACGGTAGCATCGATGGGCTCGGGTACTGGTGTGTTTTCCAAGGATGGCATTTTGAATGGAGGGTACACGGTGGAATCGGGTACTGTTGTATCGTCTTCGAGTTCATGCGCTGGGATAAACATATTTGGAGCGACCACGGACCCCCATGGTCGTTGGATCAGGAGGAATCCAATAGAGGTTAGAGATAGGGCGACGACCAGCAGTATCGCGGTACACCGGACAGGATTGAGCAGATCACGCCATGAGGAGGGCTTTCCCCCCAGCGGCTGATAGAGGTACAAAGATCGAGAGACCATGAGGAAGCGAGGACGAAGAATCTGCATTATGAGTTAGCGGATTCTCGTTTGGGGGGGAGGGTGGGGGGCATAGCACGCACTAAGTGGGAGCACGATCTGGTCGTGTGCCCAGTCTGATAGCGAGCTAGTAAGGTGTGGACGATTCACGGTACACGGAGGAGAAGCGGAGAAATATGGTGGGAAACAAAGACAGAAATCGGCACAGGGCATGAAAAGGGATCGCTCAGAGGCTGCGCAGCAGAGTAGGACAAAAATAAGAGAGCTGGCACACTGATGAGAATCTTTACTGCCGAGGCTAAAAATAGTTTTTAACATATATCCTGAACCACACAACGACGACTGCGGTTGGATTTATGCGGCCGAGAAATCACCTTCTCGGGGCGTAGCATTCATCGCTCTCTTTCCTTCGTTTCGGGGGTCAATTGAAGCTCTCTCACAGAGCATCAAGGCGGTGAAAGGAATGTCTAAAAATGGATCAATCAAGGAACGGGATGCGAACAACTTGCATCTCGACCGTCAAGTTTTGCTCCACTTTACCTTCGCCGGGTACGGAACGAACAGTAGGTGGATGCGACGGAAAACCAATGCGTCGTTGGGCACAGTGACGGCGCGACTGCGGGACTCCGACGGTTCGGTGGATGCAGTCGCTATCTTTAGACATAACCTATTTCCACTGCGGCTTTCTTCGATTTATTTTGATTTCAGACTCATGACGTGGCACCTGCGCTCAGGTGAACGTCAGAGTCGTGTGCCAGCTGTGTGCCTCGTCTCACCTCTTGGGGCTTTTGGGTCTCAAAATGCTGACGTCAGATCTTCCGAGGCGAGTGATGATGCGATATCCCGGATGCGACATGCCGCTCCACTGGTAGTCATGTCCCGAAATATCGGATACTGCAAGTTGCCTTATCTGACGATGGGAGTCGTAGGGAGTGCTGCGGTGATGGACCCTTCACCGCCACCGAAAGCCAAGTGTTGGCCAAGACCGCCAAGCCTTGGCCAAGCGTTGAAAGCTCATTCTCAACCCCCGATCGGCATTTAGACCCCGCCCTCCGTCTTGCGCGCTCGTGTAGGCGCCGGTCTATTCTGATTCCCCGCCAACAGCGCCCACACACATCTGATGTTCGGCTCCCTTCGGACCGTTCTTTCCGCCTGCAATCCCATGGTTATAATTTTCACTTTTTCACTTGACTTGAAGTTCCTAGTATTGCGCTCTGACATTGTGGCGGCGCGTGGAAACCGGGCTTGAAACGCGATACCTCCATCTACCGGTACCGTGATTTTATTTTACTGGCACTGGGAAGTACCGTTTCTCGACAGCCTACTCTGCAGCTCAGGCACATGTTTCCAGAAACTTCGGGTGTTGGTGATTTCTACCGCGGTCTCCGTCTGAATCCCGGAACGTTATCCGGTCGGCGGTCGTGCGCACAGCGGAAGGGTATCCGATAGGCGGTCGGACAGCGCACGGCAGCGCACGGCAGCGCACGGCCTCACACGGATTGACGTTAACGTTCATAACGGTTGGAAATAGCTATGCACAGGCCCAAAATAGGGTGATGATCTGTCTGCTGTATCTCGATGTAGGGCAAGCGCATGCATACAGTAATCCGCGAGTCGAGGACCATCGGCGAATGCTCGGTTTGTCGTGGAGGATTATCCTCATCAAAACTACGGTACCAAAACATCATTCGTTGACCTGTGCCTGGCAGTGACCCCAATGGATGTAAACTGTGATTCATAACATCCTCTTGAGCTAAAAATTACTGCATCCCGACAGCTAGGGCTGATTAAATAGGAGCGAAACCATGATTGCTGCGGCTGGATCCGACGGGTGCAACGGAAGGCGTGAGGGGTCGATGATTGAGGGTGGGGACACATCGAGGAAACCCGATGAAGATGTGACAGCTTTTTTACATGTCCGGATTTTGATGTCCTGACGGTAGATATTCATTTCATTGACGGCATGAACGAATGTCCCGCGTCTTAAACTTAAATTCCTATTCACCTCGACAGTGAATGAGAGATCAATAGAAAAGAAATCAAAACGATTTACATCCCGCTCCCGATCTTGATAAACAATTCATGTGTGAGTCAGATATCTGGGGCTTGAAGCCTGATACAGGTCCAAACAGCAACCCCCGCGTAACAATGATGTATTCAGATGTGGGTGTCGCGACGTCCGCGGGATGTCAAACAACCGTTTAGAAAATGCTGTAGATCTCCTTGTGCCACTTCCTATGTTTTTGAGTACGATAGGTAGCTCGTGAATTGGATGCATGCCTGATTAACGCTCCTCTGCAACTCCCGAACGATTTGACGCGATTTACAGCGTTGGTCAAGGTGGCAACCAACCCGAAGCTTCGTCAGACATCGCAGATCTCCTTGTGAGACTCATGATTGTGAGCCTGGAAAAAATTATGCACGTCGTAGTTATCATGATGAAGGCGAAGCAAGTCAACGAGGGGGATTGTTGTGGTGGCGTGCCGAGTGGCCGTTGATTGCCGTCCTCGGCTGGGTCTTCCCGAACGATGTTGTCGATCGCACCCGCGCCATCCTTTTTAGGTCCCCGGCCCAACTCATGTATTACCAAGCTGTTTCAAGATGAAGAAATGGGAAATTTTGCCAACACTTGCTCGTAAAGCATTCAATTCTGTCTAGAGTTGAAAGTGAATTGTATTCAACGACAGTTCGGAATCCAAGTACTACCAAGTTGAACCTGAGTCCGACGCCCGCCGAGAATATTCTCCTCGACGAGGTAAATATAGACGCAAGTTCTCTCTGGCTCCTCAAACTACGTATGTGATGATATTGGTCGGACACCGAGTCCCTGAGAGCTTCCTAGCGTTCCAGCACAGTGTAAAAAATACCAAACAGTTACACTCTTATTACATGGGACTTCTGAACTATCCTATTTTTGTGCTCTCCGCAAACGCATACGTCTTCCTTCACGCGGGCTCGGGAGCAACCAGCATGAACGTACCGGCAATTGGATTTCCCAGGTCCACCGCACTCGCAAACTGGCTGATATTGAAGGAGGCGATAGATGTCGCCGGGGTGACGAGTGTTTGGGCTGCAAATTGAGCAGATTGCCTGAAAAGCAGGAAGATGTAACTTAATTATTGTATGAGCGACCTAAATATATCAATGAGAGGAAGCAAAGCGTTAATCACCGGTGAGCGTCAGATCCAGCGGGCGGAGTTGGTTGAAGGAACTCTGATATTGCAGGAGTTGAATTGACTAAACGGCCTCCCTCGTTGAAGAAATTTCCGCCGAGGAAGTGCCGGATCTGGGCCTCTGTCGGAGCTTGTGGTGTGGGGGCATCGGGGTCCACTGTGGCTATCACGAACGGGCCGCGGTCCACATTCCCCACGACGTGAAAGACCGGAGGGCCAGCAGTGTCTGCGAGTTTTTTTTTTTTTTTTTTTTTTTTTTTTTTCAGTCTGTGCACCCGAAGGGCCGGGTATCAGACGGCCTCACCGTTTCGTGGGACCTGAATTCCTGCGTGAAGCGTGATTGGGGGTCCGGTAGTCTGTGTTAGGGAGACTTCGAGCAAGGCGGCAGGGTTGAAGATGATATCCAAATCGGCTGGAATCTAGGAAATGGTTGGCAAATTCAGCAGTTTGGATCTTGAACCGGTAATGACGTACATCTGCCTCACGGAAGGCTTTGTCTACCGTGCGAATGGAGAGATCCTGGCCGGCGGTGACCAGGGCGAGTGTCAATAGGGATGTAAGGCGCAAAAGATTCATGGTCGAATGGAAGTCTTGTTGTGCATCCATAGCTGCTTTTATGCGTTCACGCAGCCCGTGAGTAATGTGGGAGCGGGTCCAAGATCATGTGCCCTTGTGAGTGTGAACATCCCGGATGTAAAAACGGGAGACCAATGCCAATCGTGATGCGTGGGACGAGAGAGCCCTGATCAAAACAACCGTGGGATCAGGCAAGCGCATGAGAAGGAGATGATGTTAGTGACGTCAAATAGTTCGCGTTCTCTTCGAAGTACCATGTGCTTGGAAGAGGGACAAGGAGTACATCCACCTTTGAGTCATCAGCGGGCGGCCGAGGCTCGCCGCTTGTATGTAAGCCAGTCAGCCGTGGACTTTTCTATGAGTTGAGCCATGAGAACAACGAGTGGTCTGGACTCGGCTTCGGCTCGTTCTTTCCATGACACACCGACTGAATCTGACTACTCAAATCCCACTCTATTGCCTTCAGCTTGGAACCATTTTGACTTGAACGCGCGAAGCTGCATGGGGATCTCACCACTGATATCCTCGCTGCGTGTGACGCTCTCCGCTCTGAATCGGAACTGCCTTCGAACCTGGATTTGAGGCTAGGATATAAACGACTGCGGGAGCGTGGCACCGCGACGAGAGAGACGTAGACTGCGCTCTACGTGGTTGGAGGTATTCATTGCCGAAGAATATTCTGTGGCCCCCTGAAGATAATTCAAACCGTGAGAAACGTTCTGATGGGCTGATTATGACACTCCAGACATGTCGCGAGGAGACTCAGATATTGTTTTATCTAATAGTGACCCTCCCATCTTGTTGTCGGACTACGATATCCCACAGTAGTCATTTGGATTGAGCAATGCAGCGACGTGCTAACAAAGCTGTAAAAATCAGCTCCAGAATCGGGAAAAAAGGAAGTATAAGAAGGCTTGGTGGTGCGTGGTGCACGTTGTGATAAAGTATCGGTGCTTAAATTGAGCCAACCCGTTCGATTCGGGGTCGATTCGGGGTCGAGCCGTGCTTCTTTCACTTGAGATTTTTCTTCAGAACTCGTAGATATCCGTCACTAAAAAGAGACTTTGTGGTGATACCGTCCCTGCAGTCTGCAACGATTTCCGAGTATTTGAACCGTGGAAATTGCATATTGAACATTGAATTTCCGATACTCCGTAGACTTCATGAGGAAATCACTGAAAAAGATGGGTATAAGCAGCGTACTAACGATTGGAGAGCTGGGAGCTCTGATGAGCATCTGCAATCCATACGAAGAACACAAATCGTGATGCAGAGTCACATGTTCCATTTGAGCCGGGCCAAATGCTGTGATCTCCATTCTGTTTTATTCAGTTTTAAAACAAAAACATCCCGTTCAGCAGCGTGCAAAGTGCGCATTTGTTTCAGGGTCTACGGTTAGGAATGTTGAAGTCGAGGAGAAATCCACTTCCATTGCCTTGATGTGTCGAACAGCGCTGAAAATCACAGGAAACGAAACTAGCTCAGGCAAGCTCACAAAGGTATGCAGAAAGGCCTGGTAGCGCTGGCGTGCATCTGCATAACATGATGCGTATTTGTAGATAGTCAAGTGTAGAGCAGAATCCCCCGTTCGATTCGGGGTCAGGCCATTTGAATGCTCCCAAGATGGGTTTTTGATTTGTTTTGAGAAAGAAAATGAAAAATGAAAAACTCAATCCAGCAACATGCCACGTACATCTCTGTCCAGGGTCCTCTGTGGTTGATGTTGGAGTGAAGTTGATATTCCACTTGAATTGCATCGAGCATTGAGCATCAATATGTCTAATGAAAATCACAATTGGAAAGGAACCGGCATAAGCATGTTCAAAAAGGGAGGAAAGAAGGCTTGGTAGTGCGCTGGCGCGCATCAGCGTACTATGCATGGTCCACGAATAACCATGGCATGAAGCAGAAAAAGGCGTTCAATTCGGGTCCGGGCCGTATGTCATCCGACTTTTTTATGTATCTCCTCCAAGTTAGTTTTACTTCACCGAAAGGTTTGCCGACGACACCGTTCGTAGGACTGCACTAATTATACAAGACCAGGTGCGTTCGAACCGTGAGAATTAAGTGTTAAATTCAAGCTACTCCGTGGTTTCCCTATGAAATCACTGAAAATTTTGAGTATAAGCCACGTAAAAAGGCAGGAAGAAAGGCTTAGTATTACACTGGCGTGCATCTACAGTCCGTCACATAACGTAGAATGCATAACGTAGGATCACTCGTTCGATTCGGGGCTAAGCCATATTCTCGTTCCGCTTCTTTTTTTCCTTTTTCTTCCGCTTGCCACCGAAATACCCGCCGGTGATACCGTGCATCATCCGGAAAATCCCAATTTGCAATGGCATCTAGGCGTCTATAGTGTCTATGCAGGTCTATGGGGCAGCCCATACTAATTTGACTTTTTCCTGATGATGGGAGCTGCACGAATTATACAAGACAAAGACACAGACAGATTTGAACTGTCAGAATTGAGTGTGGCGACGTTATGTTAGATTCAAACTACTCGGTGGATTTTACCACGAAATCAATGAAAACACGAGTATGAGGAACACTCAAAGGTAGGGGGAGAGCGGCTCGGTAGCACTGGCGTGCATCTACAGTCCATACCAAAGCGTGAGGAAGATAATTTAGAGTCACCCGTTCGATTCGGGGCCAAGCCATACCCGTGTTTTGTCGAAACGCTTTTTTAAAATCCTGTTTGTCGCGCTCTCCGAGTTGTTCATTCGTTGTGGAGTTAGCCCCGATCAAAAAAGCGCTAGCTCGGAGATTGGAATTTCTAAGATTGGTTGGGAGTCTGAGGAAAGTAATCTGAAATTATGGGGAAGATGCAAAAACAAAGTGCTGGTATAAAGAGAATACAAAGAAGGTCAGAAAGGCTCGGTGGTGCTGCTGCTGCATATGATGGAGGACTTTAGAGCAGTCTAAAGTAGAGTTGCCCGTTCGATTCGGGGCCGAGCCATGTCCCTGTCTGCTGGATGATGTTTTTCTTTCCATTTTCTTTTTGAGGAAAAAGCAAGAAGCTGGTCCGCACGTTTCGTGTTCTTCTGCAGTCCGGAGGCTGAAATTCCCCTCACATTTTAATGATATGTCGGACAACCCACCAATTGTTGAAAAAGAACCTGGCTTGAGCAGGCTCACAAAGAGCAGTAGAAAGGCTCGGTAGCGCTGGCGCGCAGCTGCAAAGTATCGTCAGTGTTGGCCCTGCTATTAAAGCAGAATCACCTGTTCGATTCGGGGCTGAGCCGTTACATAAAGGACACAAATTTTTTGGATGATTGAAAGAGACCTCACACCTTCATTACCATGGTGAGCAGCAAACTAAATACCAGAGGAGAGCTTGGTTTGTTCTGTTTAATTGAATCATTGATTGTCTTGGACCTACTTTGTAGAAGCCATAGTGAACTCAAGAGAGAGAAAAAAACAAGGTGGTGCGAGCAGGATATAAAAGGGGAGAAGAAAGCTCGGTTGTGCTGGTGCGCATCTGCAAAATATTGTTGTTGTTACATGTAGTCAAAGCAGAATCACCCGTTCGATTCGGGGCTGAGCCCTTCCCGGGTTCGATCATTTTTTAAAGTGTTTTTGTCGCGGTCTCCGAGTAGTTTATTCATCGTGGAATTAGCCCGATAGAGAAAAGCGGGGGATTGGAATTGCTAGGATGCGTTGAGGGTTGATTGGGAGTGATCTGAAATTATGGGGAAGGTGGGGAAACAAAGTGTTGGTATGACGAGAATACAAAGAAGGGAGAGAGGCTCGGTAGTGCTGGTGCGCATCTGCTGCTGAATGTAGTTTTAGGATGGCAGTTAAAGCAGAGTCGCCCGTTCGATTCGGGGCCGAGCCATATGCCATGTCATACGCGAGGTGTTTTTCTTTCATTCGTTTTCGAGAGAAAAAGTCTCACTCCAGTAGCGTGCCAAGTACGCAATTTTTTAGGCTCTTCTGCAGCAGTTGGGATATATGGAATGAGGCTGAAGTTCCCGTCACATTTTAACGATATGTTGGACAACCCGACAATTGTTGAAAAAGAACCCGGCTTGACCAAGCTTACAAAGGCACGTCGGTAGCGCTGGTTTTTTTTTTTGGATGATTGAAAGAGAGCTCACCCCGTCATCGCCGTGGTGTGCAGTAAACCGAATGCTAAAGGAGGACTGGGATTTCTGTGGGGAATCGTTGAATGTGCCACCTACTTTGTCAAACCCATAGTGAAGAAATCGTCCGAAAAAAAGGGTGGTGTGAGCAATTTATAAAGGAAGGGAGAAAGGCTCGGTGGTGCTGGTGCGCATCTACATACTATGCCCGATGCGGATGTGTATGCAATGAAGTAGAGTCACCCGTTCAATTCGGGGCTGAGCCATTGAGCGTTGGAGTTTCTCTTTTATTTCTTCTTTTGAAAAACTCCAGTGCGCTGCGCTCGTGCCAAGTATTCACGCAGTTTATATTGTTGAAGATTCTTTCAATCAAGCAGCATGCCAAGTACGCACTTTTTCAGGCTCTTCTGTGGTTAGGCATGTTGAGATGAGGTTGAGATCCACTCGCGTTGATAGGTCGAATAGCCCTGCAATCATTGACATGGAAAGACATGAGCAAGTTCATAAAAAAGGGCAGAAAGGCTCGGTAGCGCTGGCGCGCATCTGTAAAATATAGTTACGATCTTGTTGTTATTAAAGCAGAAACACCTGTTCGATTCGGGGCTGAGCCATCCCATTGAAAGATGTGACCTTTTTGAATGATTGGAAGAGAGCTCACCCCGTCGTCGTCGTGGTGTGCAGCAAACCAAAAGCCAGAGGAGTACTCGGGTTGTGTAAAACGTTGAATGTGACAGGACTCCGAGTCCCACCTACTTCGTAGAAGCCAAAGTGAAGAAATCGGTGGACGAAAGGGTGGGTGGTGTGAAGATCAACATATAAAGAAAGGGAGGAAGGCTCGGTGGTGTTGGTGAGCATCTATATACTATGGGGATTAATATTATATGCAATCAAGCAGAGTCCGATTCGGGGCTGAGCCATGCTTGCCGATAGACGTTTTTTCTTAAAAAAGTCTTCCTTTGAAAAAGATCAGTGTGCTGCGTTCATGCCAAGTATTAATGCATTCGGTTTATACTGCTGAGATTCTTGCGTTGGACCGGGCAAGTCGGGGACCAGGGTAATTCGTCATCGCGACGTCTGGCGCTGACGCAGGTGAAAATGAGCCGAGGGCTCCACACGAAATCCCGCTTGTAGACAACACTCGGAGATGCATGTACAGGCCCGGGCTCGGGATGCCGAAGACTTGGACAGATACGGACAAGATAGGGTCAAGATGTGTATTCGGGATACGGAGCTTGGAGTCGTTTGAGAATATGAACGAACTCGCTCAGAAAAAAGCGAGACAAAAGCGTGCTCAATTTCTGGCAGTAGAGTCGAGTAATACAGGAAGGAAGGAAAGAGGAGAAAGCCAAATAAGGACACACGTGGCCGTCATATCCTATCTCTCCCTTTACTTTTGCTCCTAGTACTCTGCTCACCAACGTTCCTCGCCGTCACCACCGTCGACGACGACAAGCATCATCTCGCGGGCGCCGACGCCAGTCGCTGTGATCCGGGCACACGTGTCACTTCTAGGGCTTTAGCAGTCACTGGTAACAGATCGGATCCCCAAATTCTGAGCTTGCCCCAATGGCGTACTCGACGTCCTCCTCGTCGCTCAAAAAGTCCGCCGTGTCCATGTCCACGTCTGGCTCGTCGTCTCTTAGTGTTCCTGACGCGCGTACGTCCTTTCGTTGCTTATTTATTGCATCCGTTGCTGATTTTGGCTTGGATTTTCTTGGTGTTTATCTAGCAGGAGGGAGCGCGGAACCGCTCTACCAGGTTAAATTACTTTCCGCACTGCGTAATGGTGGGTGTTTGCACGTTCAGGATGACTATACATGAATCCTGGACGTTCTCATATCGCGAAGAATACTTACTAATTGTGATTATTGTGTTTTTGTTTTGTGGCACAGGCGACCCAGCGCTCATACACCCATTCCTCGCGGAGATCGGCAAGGAGAAGCGCAAGAGCGCCGACCAGCAGCGCGCCAGCGGTGTATCGGACGCCTCAGGCGGGAACGGTAGTAAGATTGACACGGGCGCGGCGGCGCTGCACCTTGCCATTCGGTGTGCTTCGCGTGCGTGATTCTTTTGGTTTCCTGCCCTTCCTTGTGTTGCCTTGCCTCTGGAGCTTGACGCCCCTGGCCATTTTTTCTCCTCGTCTGCAGCTGGGCTGTCCATGACCACGTTACACCAGTTTTCGGTTTCCTCATCTTCCGCTTCTTCTTCTTCGGGAGATAACGATGGCAATCCTTTTGCGGATCCATTCCACTCCTTTCTCTTGCCTGCCCTGATCTCCCTCCCTCCCTCCCTGAATTCCACTTCTTACTCAATTAACCGAATCTCAATTACAGTGGAAACCGTAACTCTCCTTCTGTCGCACCGCGCCATCTCCCCCAACGGCGTCCACCCCCCGGGCTCCGGCACAACCCCCCTCCACCTCGCCGCCTCCCTCGGCCGCGCCGACATCGTCAACCTCCTCCTCGAGCACCATCCCTCCGCCTCCTCCCCTACAACCGAAACAGACGACACCCTCGTCGACGCCCAGGGCCGCACCGCGCGCGACGTCGCCCGGGGCAAGGAAGTCATCCGCGTCATCGACGACTCGCGCGCGTTTTTGAATGCCGAGTATCGCTCGTTATTGCGGTCTTACATCCTCTCTCCCTTTCCTGCGTCACCGAATGTGTCGCCGAACCCGAATGTGGGTGCGGGTGTGGGAGGGGGGATGCAGAGTCCTGTGCGGAGCAGTACACGACATGATAGCATTCAGGGGATTCAAGGCGGGCCGCCGCCCGCACTGCTTGCGCTCCTGGCGTCGCCGCGCGCGAAGCATTTGGATCTGGCGTATTTGGATGACGCGAGTGGGAGGGCGTTGGTGAGTTTCCTTTGTCTTTCCCTCTCGCTCCGTATCTTAATTTTCGACTAAACACCCCTCTCCCACAGCTCCACGAAGCCGCCCGCCGACGCGACCTCCGCCTCCTCGAGCTCGCCGTGCGCGCCGGTGCGGACGTCTTCGTGCGCGATCGAAGGGGGAAGCTCCCCGGACAAAGCTCGGGGTCGTCCTCCTCCGGGGGTGGGGCGTTGGGGGGAATAGGGAAGGGAGGGAGGGGCGAGGGGGAGGTGAAGGCGTTTTTGAAGCAGTGTGCGTTTTTTGTCTTGTTTTTTTTTTGTGTTTTGGTTTTTGTCGTCCTGGGGCGTTTATTTCGTCCAGGAACTTCTCCTTTCGCCCTGGGACGCAAGGACCGGAAACTCCCTCCTCCTAACCTACTTGGTTTCTCCGCCCCCCTTCCCTCCCCGTTGCTATACTTTCGTACATTCCTCTTTCCTCCTTGCACTTCCTCCCCCTTCTTTTGCTTTTTTGTATCGCCCGTCCGTTGCTTTTACTTCCCCTCCCTTCTCTATTTTTCTTTATTCCTCCCCTCCCCCTCTCCCCCTTCTTCCTCCATGCTAATCCTCTTTCAGTAACCAACCAAGACCCCGCCCTCCTCCACTCCGCGCCCCCACCCTCCGCCTCCGCCCCCGCGCCCGTGCTGCGCGGCTACCTCAACAAGTACACGAACGTCGCCAAGGGGTGGAATACGAGGTGGTTTGTGTTGAAGGAGGGGGTGTTGAGCTGTGAGTGTCTTTTTTGGGGGGATGCACGTTTGTTTGGCGCGCCGAGAGTTGTGGGTGTGGGTGTAGCTTGTGGTTGGGGGAGGCTGTGCCCTTTGCTTTGACGTTGGTAGGCGGGACGCGGGCTGTGGCATGCGTTTCTCTTTCCTTTACGGCGTTTTCTATTTTTTGAGGGGGCAGAAGGAGGATGTGGAGTGGAGTGGAGTGGCCGGGTCGGCGTCTGCCGGCGCGTTGCTTGCAAGAAGCGTGTTCGCGTCGGGCGGAATTGCGGGGGCTTTTTCGTCCGCGGCACCAGATGCTTCGGCTGGCAGTGGCGGGTTTCTGGGCCGGCCGCGCGGCCGTTGAGAGACAGGGACCTCGTTCCCGGCGTGTGGAAGTCCGTTGTGGACGTTGGACGAGGCTTTTCTGTCTTGTTTTTAATTTTCCATTTCGACGCACACTTTTTCTTCGCCTTTCCATGGTCCTCTCCATTTAGCCATTCTGCGCCCAGCGATTCCTCCTTCCCTTCTCCTTCAACCTCCTCTTCTTCACGGTGCTAACCTTCCTTCACCAGACTATCGACACCAAGACGACGAGGCGTTCGCGTCGCGCGGCTCCATGGCGGTAAAGAACTGCGTGCTGAAGCCGCCGGCGGGCGCGGAGGGGATGCGCTTTGAGATTCATTCCGGCGCGGCAGGAAGAGGAGGGGAGAAGTGGTATGTCCTTCCTTCCCTTCACCACAAATCCTCTTACTAATAAACTCGACGCAGGTATATGAAAGCAAATCACCCCGTCGAGGCCGGGCGATGGGTCGCAGCGATCTCCGCGAGTGTCGCGTGGATCAAGGCGCGGGAGGCCGACAACGGAGACGGAGACGACGGGCGGGGATCGACCGCGAGTGGCGCGGCGAGCGTGCACGGAGGGAACGGCGGCGGCGCAGCGAGCATCATGAGCAGCAGTAGCAGCACGGGCGGCGGCGGCTCGCGCCAGCGGCTCGTTAGCGTGCTGCGGAAGAGTACCGCGGGGAGTGTCGCGGGGAGCATCGCGGGCAGCGTGCGGCGCGGGCATGGGCAGACGCTAGCCAGTGACGTCGACAGCGAGTATGGCGGCAACGGCAACGGCGCGTCCAGGCGCGAGAGCGGCGAGGCAAGCCCGAGGCCGGGCGAGTCGGACGCGGACAACGGAGACGCGGATAATATGGATGCGGATGGGGA
Organism: Mycena capillaripes; assembly: GCA_029204075.1. NCBI lineage: Eukaryota > Fungi > Basidiomycota > Agaricomycetes > Agaricales > Mycenaceae > Mycena > Mycena capillaripes. Next base: position 2,406,043 of record JARHKZ010000017.1, read on the forward strand.
GGATGACGACGACGACGATGATGGGCGCTTCGATGACTCGTCTGCGAGCGCGTCGATCCACACGCGGCGGGTTGCGGCGCCGCATGAGGCGACGTTCGAGTTGCTCGGAAACAGCGCGACGGCACAGCTTGAGCTCACGCTAGGGCTCGTAGGTGGCGGGGCGGCGACGGGCGGGGCGGCGGACGCGCTGAGGGACGCGCTGGGGATGGTGAGCGAGTTTGTGTCGGTGGCCCGCGAACGCGACGCGTGGTGGCGGAGAAAGCTCTCGCGCGCGCGGGCGAAGCAGAGCGCGTGGGAGCGCAGCCTCGCGAGTGCCGTGCGAGAGGGAGAGGCGCTTGAGAGAGAGCTGAGGCTGCGGAGCAGGAAGCGCGGGAGTCGGTTCTTCGATGCTGGGGAGGCGGCTGCGGCGCTTGCGGGTGGGACGCTCAAGGCGAGGAACAAGCGTGGTAGTGTCTTGGCGGCGGCGACGGTGTTGGAAGCGGGCGAGGAGGAGCGGGAGACGGTGGCGTCGCCGGTGGAGGCTGAGCCGCCGGCGCGGACGGAACTCGTGACCACTACTGCGCCTGTGCTGAGTGTCGCCCCAGCTGCTGCGCCGGCACTCACTGTCGTTCCGCAATTGCCGCCGGTGCGTTCCACAACTGCGGACACGCTTGCACCCGCTACGGCCACCTCAGCGACGTTTGGCGGTCGCTCGTACATCAACTACGGCGACACGGAATCGATGATCGATACGGACGAGGAGGACGAGTTCTTCGACGCGATTGAGGCGAACACGATACCGAATCTCGTCGTGCACGAGGCGCTCAAGTCGCCGACGCATTCAGAGCTCGCGCTGCCGCAGACGGTCAACGTCGAGCCGTACGCAGGGTATCAGAACCTCCGACAGGAGCTCTTGCTCAGTGACGCGCGGCCGAGCACGAGTCTGTGGAGTGTGCTCAAGCACAGCATCGGGAAGGACCTGACGAAGATCAGTTTCCCTGTGTTCTTCAATGAGCCGACGAGTATGCTCCAGCGGATGGTGAGCGCCCCCCTCGTGTTTTTCTCGCTGTGTGTAGCGCTGACGATGCTGGCAGGCCGAAGATATGGAGTTCTCTGAATGCTGTGAGTTGCTTGGTCTTGGAGTTTAAGCTCGGACTGACGCTGTTGTAGTGGACGTTGCTGCGAAGGAGCGGGATGCGCACCGACGGATAGCGTTCGTTGCGGCGTTTGCCATGTCCAACTACTCGTCGACTATCGGGCGTATCGCGAAGCCATTCAATCCTATGTTGGTACGTATCCTTGGCGCCTTCTTGCCCAGCTTGTATCCTGAAAAGAATTTAGAGTGAGACCTTCGAATACGTGCGAATCGACAAGGAGTACCGCTATCTCTCTGAGCAAGTGAGCCACCACCCGCCCATATCGGCATGCATGGCCGAGTCCCCATATTGGCAGTACTACGGCGAGGTGAGTTGATAAAATGGTCAATAAGCAAGACACTAACGCGCTCTGCAGGTCGACGCGCAGAACTAGTTCATGGGCAAGTCGTTCGAGATTAGGCCGACAGGGGTCGCCCATGCCGAGCTACTTCTCCCCGCGGAGTTTGCGCCGTCGTATCCCAAAGCATCGGGGCCGTTCGAGGGCAAGGTGCGCGAGCACTACAGCTGGAAGAAGGTCACGACGAACGTGTCGGGCTTCATTCTTGGGTCCCCTACTATCGACCACTATGGGGACATGGTGGTATGTGCTCGGCCTCGCGTTTGCCTGTCTTTCTTCGCTTATCATACTTGGCGCAGATCACGAATCACCGCACGAAGGATACGTGCATACTCACCTTCAAGCCGCGTGGCTGGCGCGGCAAGGACGCATACGAGATTTCGGGCCGTGTCATGGACGCAAACGGGCGTGTGTCGTACGAGATCTCCGGGCGTTGGAACTCGCAGCTCATCGCGCGCCAAATCGGCGCCGGGAGCACCCCGCTCAACCCAGACCTGCGCGTGAGCAGCCTCAACTCGCCGTCCGCCACGCCCGAGTACATCCTCCTATGGCGCAACTCGGAGAAGCCCGAGGGCTCGCCCTTCAATCTGACGCCGTTCGCGATCTCATTGAATGACTGTCCAAAGGACACGCTCAAGCCGTACCTGTGCCCTACGGACTGTCGCTTACGGCCTGACCAGCGCGCGTTCGAGATGGGGAAATACGAGAGTGCGAACACGTTGAAGAATGACCAGGAGGAGAAGCAGCGCACGACACGCAAGCTGAGGGAGCAGGGCGAGCTGCCGCCACACAAGCCGCGATGGTTCACAGCGGAGACGGACGGGGACACGGGGGAGCGCGTTTGGACGCCTTCGAGGCTAGACGATGGGGCGATGGAGTATTGGGCGGAGCGTGAGCGAGTCTGGAAGCAGGGGGGGAATCAGCAATGGACCGACGTTGCGCCAATATTTATAGAAGAACCGGATTTCATACGTTAGTTGCTGTTGCGCTTTTTTACATACTGCGCCGTTCTGTATAGCTCTTTAGGATTATTATAATTATACCAGCATGATACCACGGATAACTGTTTGAAGCTTGAAGCTGCGAAGACGCATAACTCCGATTACATCGGAATCTCGCTGAAGACTCGTGGGTCCTCACTGGCTGAACTTCGGAAGAAATTTGGGTGAAACGGGTTGTGCGTGAGCGCGTGGGCTAGAGAGCGGCAGGGAAATACACAGACGCCCTTTATGGTAATACAATGCCCATAAACATCATATGACGTTCTTTGTACGCATACACCTCAAATACAACAATATAGATACGTGGAAGGGCGTTAAACAGAGGTAGACAGAGGATCTGACTCAATCGGAAATCCTTCTTCAGCTTGATGCCATCGAAAATGCGTCACTGTGAGCTGACCGTCGCTCCCAGTACTTGGATGCACCTGTTGACCAACCACTGGGTGAAAACTTCCGGAAGGTAAATTTACTCCTGCCTAATTTCTGAGCTTGTTCGAGGCAGATTATTTGGATAATTCTAAGCCTCAGGCCCGCCGCCTTGCGGCCGCCGAAATAAGCCGAAGTTGATCGCTTCTCGTGCCGTTATAAATGCCAGCATCTTTTTGGGCTAAATTTATTTTCCCAACATTGACGCATCCCTGCTGCCTCAGTACGCGGCAGTTTCGCGACAGACGCGGGATACCGAATAATTAGATGTTCAAGGATTTTTTTCGAGACGACGTGACAATGAGTAAAATTGAAAGCCGCTCTCACAGCCGGGCGCCTCGTGCTTTCCACCACCTCCGTTTCCACAGATGCCCTTCTTCTCCTCCAGCTCTGGTTTCCAGATTCACGGCGGTACTTTCATCGACATCGGCGGGGACTTGAATGTGTCAAACAACCCACTTACGGTACAAGGGAGCGCGGTGCTGCCGTCGCTCGACTTGGGTTCCGATCGGCAGTTGTTGGGAGTGGAAAGGACTTATCGACGCGGCAGGCATGCGAATACATCATACGGTGAATATCGTGCGTCTTGCAGTAATGATTAAGCTCATACATTCGAAGGTGGTTCTCGGTCGCGGATTCAGCCTTCATCCGATAGCTACGGTGGGTTCCCACCACACAACTCGCCGTCCGGCGCATTGCTGGGTCCGTTGGCCAATTTCGGGGCGGTTTTCAGCCCTGGAGACCCAGCACCCATAACAAACATTAATGGAGGAACTTTCATTGGCGGAAATGTCATCCAAAGCCACAGTGACGCTGGTGAGGATTTCTAAGAAACTTACGACTACTCTTAAACGAGGTGCCTAGGGCTACATCTGCTGCGCGAAGTCTCGGCCGGTGATGCCTTCCACGATGCAGCAGACAGATCTCCGCTGCCAAAATGCCACCCCAACACCCGTACAGAGATTCTGGAGAAACTATGGAATTGGTCATCGAAGGATGAACCCAACAGTCGTGTCCTTTGGCTGTATGGACCTGCAGGCGCCGGGAAGTCCGCAATTGCCCAGTCCTTTTGCCAACAACTTGAAGCAGAAGGCCACCTTGGGGCTACTTTTTTCTTCAAACGCGGGCATCTATCTCGGGGAAACGGCAACAAATTATTCGCAACAATTGCTTATCAACTCGCCCTTCTGAAGGAATCCCCCAATCTGAAACACACCATTTCGCACACGGTAGAGGGGGATCCATCGATCCTGGACAGATTACTTTCCGTCCAGCTGCAAAAACTGATCATTCAGCCATGTCAACAATTAGATCGGAGCTGCCCTTTAGTCATTGTCGTCGACGGGTTGGACGAATGCGAAGGCAGCAACGTTCAACAAGAAATATTGTCGTCAATAGCCACTGCTTTTCAACAATCGCTTCCCCTTCGCCTTTTCATCACCAGCCGTCCAGAGCCTCACATCAGGAAAGCTTTCAGCTCACCTGGCTTAGCTGGATTCCATCTTCCCATGAACATCAACCAATCGTTCGATGATGTTCAACGATATCTGGAGGATCAATTTGCTCGAATTTACCGAGTTCATCATGACACTATGGCCAAGGTTCCATTACCCTGGCCTTCTGTAGCAGTTCTTGACCACCTGGTCAAAAAATCATCTGGATATTTCATTTATGCAGCAACGGTCATCAAGTTCATAGATGACGAAGATTGCCGTCCAACGGAGCGTCTCGACATTGTAATGGGCGCGGCTTCGTCAGATTCACCAGAAGATAAAGCACCTTTTGGGGCGCTTGACCAACTATACTTTCAAATTCTTTCCCAGACTCATCCAGCAGCTCGATCAAGACTGCTTGCAATTCTGACTGTTATTATGGCAAAGTTGAAGCCACTCCGGGTCCACCACATTGAACAACTTCTTGGACTTGAAGCAGGGGATCTTCGGCTGACTCTTCGTCACATGCACTCCGTGGTGAAGATCCCGGAGTCCGCTGACGATGAAGTCTCCCGTAAACAGCCGCTGCTATTGCTGATGGATGATCCGTCCTTATATTCGATTACAGTTCACCATGCATCATTTCGGGATTTCCTCAATGATCCAGCTCGTTCAGGAGCATTCCATATTGGCACAGAACACCATGGAGATCTGGCTTGTCGCATCCTGAAGGCATTCACCTACACTTATGATAATCCATTGTTCAACCACAGTGGTCATGTTGCCTGGTAAATTTCAGTTGACTGCAACACTCTGAAATCAAGCAAACTCTTATTTGCAGGTCCCTTGCCAGTCCCAATGATGATTTAGCATATCAATTAATTACTTCAGTTCCGAGATCTCCAGACCTTCTGTCTCTCCTACACTCCTTCAACCCAGATTTCCTATTCAATGCATTGTTCAGAACGAAAAATGAAATCTTGGATTGGTTTAAAGTATGTCTTTCAATTCTGCTTGTGTTGTCAAATTCAATGAAGGTCTAGAAATCTTGGCCACTGCCCAGGGATTTAATTCTGCTGTGGGAAGACTACCATTTCATGCTTTTCTGTGATGCTTCTTGGTCCAGTCCAGAACTTCAAAAGCCAATACAGGAAACTAAAGCCTCATGCATACCAGGGTTACAGATCTCCCCACAACTCATCAAAATCCTTTCTGCATATCATGTCCTTCACAAAATTCCGTATGGCAGTGCCTCCGACAATTTGCTAAAGATTCGTTGTTTGTTGGATCTTTCATGGAATGAGCTCAGGACAGTTATCTGCCCTCTACATACAATCTCGGCCAAGGATGTTCAAGGACTCCTGATTTCAATACCTCCAACCCATTTTTCACGTCTTGATTTCAATTCCCTATTGGCCGACCTTGGTTGTGGAATTTTGCGGTTAATCAAGCGACTCATCCACCATGAAGTTGATCGAAATTTCCGGTTAGTTTCATTTCCTGTAAAATGCAAATCTGGGATAACAAGACCTATGTAGCATGTATATTGATGGATGGGGTCTGTTGCTCAGATCATGCCCCACTAATCCTGTGCTTTTGCAAGATCTCTCTGAAGTCCTGGGTGAGAGCTTTCTGTACCGTTGTCCCAATGATTCCCACCACATCATTCAATGGCTCAAGGTACGTCTTTGCTCTTTATTTATTTTCTTTTCTGGATGTATTCATTTATCCAGAGCCTCTTAGACGTTCCCGGAATCTCCGTTTGAGCTGATTGCTCATTTTGAACATCATCTGAAGACACAACTCCAACTATATCCCACCAGGAAGCTGACTTCCAAATCCTTTGAGACGGATTGGAGAAAGTGGCTGCACTGGCAAGACCGCTTTGCCTGATATATAACCCTGAACTGTCTTGCTGCATGGGTGAAACGGTTGAATTGGACGTTTACATACTCTCTGGGAGGCAGCAATATTCATAATTACCAAGGACCTTCTAAGCCGAAATGGGTGACACAACATGGCCCTCAATTTCAGTGCAGACCAGCAACTTGAAGCCAATTCTTAATATCATGAGAGTTGAGCCAGGGACCAGTTGAATTCAGGTGAGTTGAATCTGGAAGTCTGATATGGGCCATAGTATGACTTAGTGTTGCCGCGACTTGGACTTGGCCCCCCTCAAGTCGACTTACGGAAGTCGACTTGAGCCGAGTCAAGTCAAGTTGCGTCGATGACTTGCTGCGACTTCCAAGTAAGTGCAAGTCGACTTGAAGTCACTTGAGTGACTTGAGTCCCGCACTTTAACAGAAAGTTGTTTCTTGTCCAGTTGGCAGTGGGCATGATTGGAACAGGTTTTGATTTTTTGTCTTGCCAATGTCACAGTGACAAAGTGTGACGGTTGTCACGCCAATGTCACAGTTCAGTTGGTTCTCGTTTCATTCCAGTTTTCAGAGGTAATTAAAACGTTAAAAATAAGAATAAAATTATTATCTGATATAGAGGGTCTCTGACGCCTCTGATTGATAAAATCACATCAGAAACGGGGTGCGAATGCAGCTTAAGCACAGATTCATCATTTTCTGCATAGTTTGAATGTATCCAGTTGTCCATGGCATTCCGGTGCAATAGGTTAGCCATTGTAGCCATTTTGGAAAAAATGCGCCGACTTGGTTGACTTGAGTCACTCGAAGTCACTCCGAGTGACTTCACTCACCCCAAGTCGAGTCGAGTCGAGTCAAACTCCAAATGGAGTCATTTTACCAAGTCGCGACTCGACTTTCCGAGTCACGGCAACACTAGTATGACTACGGTTTCCACCTCTCATTTTCAATATTGTCCGGTTCCATTTACCACCATCTGTGCCCAGTCCTATGCGCATCTGCTAGTATACCACCACGTGCGCATTCAAGAGCTGTCGGGTTTGAACACTTGACATGGTACAAAATAAGCGAATCGACGCGATGTTCCTCATCGTGGCCACGTGAGACTGATCATTTTAGGTCTTGTAGAAAACAAGAAACTTTGCCAAAATTGGGGAGGAAAGGAAGCAGGGGCTAGCGTGGCCTCAGTACTAGTAGTCACAGCATGCTGGCCAAATGAGACGATGAGCATCCACGATTCATGATTGTCCACCCAAAAAAGTCTTCAATTCAATCTCACAACAGCTCAACTTTTGAAGTATCTACGTAGGTTGGGAGAACAGACTCCAAGTTTAACAGCTTTTACTGTATGCACCAAGTTTTTATGATTGCAATTACTTATGGCAACTCCAGTGTTGAGGAGGGTTGCCAAATAGAATCCGGCAACCCCAAGATTATGTAAAGCAAGATAAGATTATTTGAAAAGCGAATCTGGGTTTCAACGATTCTCTCACGATAATTAATACGAGAATCACTTTCAGAACCGCTGTCAGAATCGCCTAATTAAAATCGCTAAGGGTGAAGGGTGAGAGCGCAGCCGTCAATCCTGTGCCAGATTGCTCGAATACAGCGAATAAAGTATTCCACCCGAAAATGCCGGACCCTCGAGCGAGTACGATCGAGCCGTCTGTCCTGCTTTCGAACAGAAGCTGCTCGGTTCCTACCGAATTCCTAGGGTCTGCATTTCAATTTTTGCGGTGGTAGCATATCTGGACCGTAGAGTAGGCGGAAGTGCAAAGTGCCCGTGCAGCTTTGGTCGGAAAGCCAACTAAAGGCGAATTGGGGCCCTCAGCATGGTCAGCCAAGAAATATTCTATGTACGGCCCGGGGAGCCCTTTTAGCGCTTCAAAGCAAAGAGCTTTATCTTCCGCTATGTAAGGAGCTCTGAGTTGGTAAGAATCAGGATGATTAACGCGAGGAGCGAGGAAGGGTCAGAAAAGTCTGATCTAGTACTACTAGCTCTGCGGCCCGACGACACTTTTCGATAGCAACCTTGCGCGTGCTGCCCTGAATCACGGGAACTCCATGGCGCATAATTGCGAGAGCCGCAGATAGATGGAGCTACATGCTATCCAAAGATTGCGACTCAATCTAAATGCTCATCTACGGCGCTCACCGGCTCTCCTTGCCTGCCGGACCATTTTTGAGCTGCAACGCACGAGGCTTAAGCTAACATGGACAGATTTTATTACACAAAACACGCGACGCGAACCATCCACGACCCGACTTGATCGCGTACAGTTCTCTGTGCCTAACCCGTGAGAGCTTCGAACAAAAATTGCAATAACTGAAGTCGACAGCTGGTTTGCACAAATTTTGCGTCCAACCAAAAGTCTCGAATCTGAAGATACAGGAGGGAAAGCGATGGATTTGGAGACAGTGACAAAATGAAAGATCAAGGGGATGTCCAAGCAAACCACGATTTTACCATACAATGCCGCCTCCGTGCGTATATTGAACCTAAGAGAGAATGAGTCAGCAATAATTGTCCCGAGTAGTGTTCACGCGCCTAATGCGAACGTTTGCCGGAGAGGTGCCTGTTCAACGTGTCCTCGCGAGCGAAGGACTCAAAGCAGAGAGGGCAGTGCAGGCTCCACCGCAAATGCTGATTCGACTTCAGGTGGCTCAGGATCGATTTTGCGTCCATCGGCTTGTTCGACAAGCACCCCGTCCAGCAACAGTGCACTTTCCCCGTCTCAACACCATGCATATCGCGCAGATGGCCTCGCAAAGCCCCATCCGCGGTGCTCAACAGCTTTCCGCAGTTGTTCCACTCGCACATCAATTGGTGGGGGCGCGCCGCAATAGCCGTTTGCTTTGCCAGCTGGACCGCTTCTTCGATATGGTGGGGGCGGTTTCTATAGACGTCCGCGCAGGAGTTCACGACGCCCATGGGTCTGGGGGGCGGCGAGTCAGCACGATAGGCAACGGAACGGGAAATGCAACTAACAAGTGGCTGGGACGGAGGAGTGCGTGGTGCCTGCTGGAATCGTCACGAACCACTTCTTCGATATGATGAGGCTGGTTTCTATAGACATTCGACCAGGGGGTCATCCCGCCCGTGGACCTGGGGGGCGGCGAGTTAGCACGGAGAGCGAAGGAAATGGGAAATGCAACAAACAAGTGAGCGGGACCAAAGACTCGAGAGTGATCACCTTCTGAAATTTCGGGAAGCATCCCCGGCACGGTGTTGTCCTGGAGTTCAAAGTTCGTTTGACTCACTTCCATATGCCTAGACAGATTTCAACGAAAGGAATACCGCAAAGCTAAAGATGTACCTGGAATAAGCCTCCGTGCCACTTTGGAGACGGGTGTTGCTGAAATTGTCGCGGACTACTTCTTCGATGCGGTGGGGGCGGTTTCTATAGACATCCGGCCAGAGGTTCACGCCTCCCATGGGCCTTGGGGGCGGAGGATTAGCACGGAGAGTAATATGAACGGGAAATGCAACTGACAAAGGAGTGGCAGTCAGGAAGGAGCGATCACCTTCCCAAAATTCGGGAAGCATATTGGGCACGGTGTTGTTCTGGGGTTCGACGTTCGCTTGAATCGTTTCCATATGCCTAGACAGATTTTAACGAAAGGAATACTGTAAAGCTGAAGACGCACATCCAATAAGCCTCCAAGCCGCTTTGGAGATGGAGTTAATATATGTAGGAGAGGGATACGAGGCACTCACGCCGGGTGCATAGCTCAACGCGGGATAAGGGAGATATTTTAGCATGGCGAGGGCCAGTGGTTTAAATCGTGGCTTGTGTGGGGTGGAATGGTGGGTGAAGACAGTGAAGATTGAGACGAGACATCATGAATCGCCGCCTCGCCTTCAGCACTGGTGAAATTACTTGGTTGTCCTAATTAGAATAAACAAGTCGCCGATGTCAGTTTAGGGTTCATCTTCGGCCACGCTTGTCACAACCTTCCTACTTGTCGGAGCTCTTTAAGCGAGGTCACGTAAGTGTTGTAGGTGAACGAGCGAATGTTAGTCCTCTGGTCAGAGTGCGATATGTTTTTAAAAACTTCGAGAGCAGTCACTGTTGAGATCCAGGTGTGGGCTTCAGTTGAGACGGGAGTCTGGTCGATCTCGCAGAGGCGGAGATTTGCTTTCCACATAGAGGATATCCGGCGAGAGTAAAAACCAATGCTGGTCTCAGACTGAATCATGACCGACTCAGCAGAAGCGGCAGGTGGGTGGAGATCGAGCTCCGAGAGTAAGCCTGGCCTTCGACGGGAGGCGAAGACAATTGAATGTTGGGAATAGACCAATAGGGATTCAGACCGTGACACATGGATCCCAGAGGAGAACTGCATGATTGTGAGCTAAGGGAGCTAGCGCCCATTTAGCGCCCATACGTGATCTGATTGCATACGCGTATACATCGTTCTTCCTCGACGCGCTCACCGCACATACTCGGCTTCCCGACCCTCACTCCAATACTCTCAGCTTAGGCCCTGCTCGGGTGCAACGGTTCGTTCCCAATCCTCTGCCAAAACGATTCCAATCCAATTGACGTGGGATTCTGTCAAAAAGAGTGGTAACCGGCTGATGCGGCAGCCTTGTCACGCCGGCCTTGACAACGTGTACGTAAATTGACTTTGGATTCAGGCCAAACTGCTGTACCGAGATCCAATATTCAGATTCTAACTGATTCATATGCCTTATCATAAATCAAAATTCAAATACACGTCTCGGTGAGTTCTCCGGACGAAAAACGCGAAATTGAATCAGTAAACGCGTGAGGAAATTCCGCCAAGATCTGATCTCGTTATAAAACATGCGTGACATATGGGTGACGAAGCGTGTCAGCCGAAGCCGCATCACTGCTCGCTTGTGAAGCCGACAGCCGAACCGATTGGAATGGCTGGATCCTGTCCACCCGAGCAGGGCCTTATCCTCCATTTTCACCCACCCACTCCTGTTGCTCACGCTTGGCCGTTCGGGTCATCTCCTTATTAAAGTCCCGAGCCTCTATTGCGTCCCGGGTTTGGCCCCGCTCCTCCATCCCGTCCGATTCGCCACACCATTTAACGGTCCGCTTGCGTCACTGATTGCGGTGGATTAACATGGGATTTTGATGTCTCCGCTTTGACTGCGAGCAGCCGTGAAGCGATATGAGATCTTACGAGATCCCTCGGCTTTCGAGCGCCACAACGTGGCATCCCAAATCGGTAATTGATCACGGCAAGGCCTATGAAATAGAACAAGACTTTAGTCTCCGCCCTCATTCCCACCCGCCCCACCCTCTGCGTCCGTCCCCGCGCCCGTGCTGCGCGGCTACGTCAACAAAGTACACGAACGTCGCCAAGGGGCTGAACACGCGGCGGCTCGCGCCGAAGGAGGAGATGCCGAGCTGTGGGTTCGTTTGCGTTTTGTATGCCAGTGTGGAAACAGGATGTTTTCTTTGGGGGTGTTGTTTTGTGCCTTTGATTATTTTTTGGATGCGCGATTCCGGTTTTGCGTTCGTCCGGAGGTGCCGGACGGATTCTCCGCGGGAGACGTCCTCTTACCCATTGGTCTGCAGACGAGACGAAACGACGGCTCAGTGCGCGTTTTTGGGGACCGTATCGGCGCCCCTTTTTTGCTTTGGGCGAAATGCGCTTCGTCTGTGGTGTTCTTATCTGTTTGCTTGGAGAAGGAGAAGTTGTGGTGTGGAATGGCAGGGTTCGGACGACGCTGTCTATCTATGGAATTGTGCATCAAGTCGCGCCCATTTGGTTGCTAACTTACGCCTCCGCAGTGAACTCCACGGGATGGCAGCGGTCTCGGCGTCCAAATCTCCTAACAGTCGCGCTAAGCAAGGACTCTTTCACACCCTTCAATCTGCCCTGTCTGAGCCTTCGTCCTTCGTTCTCCTGGCGGGCTATTCTCTGGAAGATCAGTCCCTTCCGTCTGGGCGCTTCTTGGTGACGATCGCCCCCTTCCCACTGCACAGAATATTGTGACGGCGTATAAGAATATACTTCGTGTATTGATCAGATGTATCGTTTATCACAATACACGAATGGGTGAGAGGATTTCAATCGACTCTTGCAAAGCGCGCGAGTATCAACTGCTTTCCAGACAAATGAAGAACTCCAAATGTCTTTTGGGAGTGGCGTAGAATTCAAGGAAGATCGGATGGAAGGGACAAGTTCCACAGGAAACAAGTTGCAGACAACTATATCTTGTAAACGCTAAAAGGTCAGTAGGTTCAACGGGTTAGTGGGGTTTACGAGCAAAAGGTCTTCGGCGTCCAGAGAAGAGAGTTCGCAGCAAAGAGGCTTTGCAACGAGAGGTTTTGAGGCGAGTAAGAGGCAGAGATGAGACAGTAAGTTTGGATGCACTTGAGTGTATTTCTTTACGTCAAAATACAGGGACAAAAATGCAGCTCTTCTAGTTAAGTTCTAGCTAGGCTTTTAAATGAAACAGGACTGATAAGCATGGGAAGACTAATAGATGAATAAGGAAAATGAGTCATGAAACAGATCACAAGGGGCACGAGCATATGTTGATAATATAAATAGAAGCAAGATGAAACATAGAAACAAAAGAGATAATGTCCAAACCGCATGGTCTGTGTGATTGAGTGGTTACGCCAAGAGATTCATAAGATTTCTCCAATTCAGTGGGCTTGATAAGCCATGCGGAAGAATAGGGCTAACTTGTTTTGGGTGGAAACGAGCATGCAGTGCATTTTCAGGGTGATTTGGCTGGATATTGGCATAGAGATGGAGAAAGGATTGTCCAGGGGTATTGGTATAATGTTCTGAGCTCTGAACTTGGTAGAAGAAAGGCCAAAAACGAATTGAATCCATGCCATTTGGTGAACGCGAATTGCCGTGGTTGACAGGTGATCGGATCATCGCCTTTTTAGGAAGTCCGATCATCTCGGAGAAGGTTCGAAATGGGTTGAAAGTTTGAATAACATTTGGCGGCTGTTCCTCATAAGTTGCAGCAGAGGAATAGATGTTGAGTATTCCATGTTATAAACTTCTGAAGCCTTCCGTTTTGTGTAGAAGGTGCGTGATTTAACCAATTTCACAAATGTGGTATCACAATATTCCACGTGTCCATCCGAGTCCTCGCTCCCTGATTTATTGTTTATATATCGCTATCTTTCGCCGTGGTAGCAAATGTCAAATCAAACTCCGGAGTCCCAGCCCGACGCAAAACAAAGATCCCCTACGGCGGAGGGGCTCGTCCGACGTCCGGGTGGCTACAGTGCTTCTTGTTCTATTCACTCGCTCGCCGACAGTTCCTGTAACGGGGGAGGGGAGGCGCCGGAAGTCCAGACACTGGGCCGGAGAATCTGAAATCCGAATCCGATAAGATCGATCACCCCCGGATCGCGCGAGGTGTATTCCCAGGTAAGAATACATTCGAAGCCCTACAATGTGCCTGCGACCCCACTCTCTTTGACGGGCATACCCATAGCCATAGACAGGGCCCATATCACATATCCCAAACCGTATATCCCAAACCGTATATGTCCGGCTTGAGGTCGTAGAGGAATGACCTTTGGCGCGCACACGTCACCGCCATGCGCAGCAGCAGCAGCTTGCTTGCTCGTCGCCGTCGCCACCGCCCTCGATTGACGACTCGGTGAATTCATGACGATCCAATACAGTGCCATCGCGTTAGCGCTATATTACAGAGGCACGTGTATGGCGGTCAAAGTGCACATTTAATCTTCCGACACTTTTTTTTGACATTTTTCGACTTTCCGACAATGTTATTGTCAAATACCCGCATTTCCGATACTTTTATCAGGTTTGAGACCATCAATAAAAGTGTCGGAAAAAAGTACAATTTCGCGACACTTTTACGGACTGACTCTGACTTCCGACACTTTTATTGGGGCCAAAGAAAATTATCCTCGGATATAGGTCCGGGTAGTGTGCAGGACGGTTTTGGCTGGAGAAAGCTATGTAGATATGGCGGTCAAAATGCACTTTTAATATTCCGACACTTTTTTGACATTTTTTCGACTTTCCGACACTTTTGTTGCCAAGTTTGATGATTCCCGACACTTTTATGGGTTTTTACGTCATTGATAAAAGTGTCGGAAACATGGCCGTTTTCGCGACACTTTTATTGGCCCAACTTGACTTCCGACACTTTTCTTGACGGAGCCTAGAAACCCGACACTTTTATTAACCGAGGTTAGATCACAGACACTTTTATTCACCAAACTCAAATCTCCGACACTTTTATTAAGTTTTTTTGAAAAATCCCATCGATTCACATTTGGGCTATATACTATACACAGCTGAACAACTGAATTGTGCTCCCTAATATATAGTTTCAATTCAAACGGCTACTGTACAACACTGAACAACTGAATAGAGCTGTCTAATATAGGGCTGAACCTCTACAACAACCCTAAGGTTAAAGCAACCCGAGCTCGTGATTACCAAAGTGCGAGCCTTGACCATTGAAAAACAATCTGGCAGGAGTGACGCGGCGGTCACAAGGTGACTCCTGAGTCGCGTTCCACAAGTAGTCGCCGAATCGCGACCAGAGATTTGGCGACATTTTCACCAGAGCTATAGCTTTGGAACTCAATTGGACACTGGAAGTCAGATCCATTAGAAATAAGATGTGTGGCTCAAAGCCGGAGGACTACATATTAAAGTGAGATTGCCTAGACTCTTTGAACAAGCCATATCTTGCTGTCAATCGGGATGTCGTTTCCTCTCGTCGACTCAGATTGCCCAGTTCCCCTCTCCCCTCCGATGTACCTTGATACCAAGCTTCGGAATCATCTGTCAGACCAGTTTTCTGTGGTGGTAGAGCAACATGCCGGGTGACCAGCCCATACCTTGTCATGCTAAATCTATGCACCTCTATGCTCACCCTCTTCAAGTCCCTTGGTTTAAGCTGTGGGTATCCCTCTCTCTATGCATCTCCACGCGATCCACCGTCGCCTTCTCTGCGGTCGCTCAATGCTGAAATTTGCCTCCATTGGATACGGCGGCACTCGGCTCTATGACCCCCTCTCATTGCACGTCAAGGTGCTCGACCGCCCCCTCCTCATTAAAAAATGTGCAGCGATTGCATCGGGAAGCACGGCGTTCCAGAGGCGATATGAGACAGAGTGGGTGTTCTCACCGAGGGCGAGACGACTCACTCTCTACGACGCCACTAACCCGCCCAACGTCACCTCGCGCATACGGAACTCTCACAACCCCAATGCAGTGTTCTCACTCAACTGCACACCAGCCACACCAGCGCTTACCTACACCGCTTCAACCTTGCCACCTCTCCCCTCTGCCCACTCTGCTCCTCCCTGAGACATTCTACGCTACCTCTTCCTCTGCCTGGCCTATCGTTAGCCACGGACTTAAATTTATCCCAACTATTCAGCTGTGTACTGTAGCCCAAATGTGAATCGATGGGATTTTTCAAAAACTTAATAAAGGTGTCGGAGATTTGAGTTTGGTGAATAAAAGTGTCTGTGATCTACCCTCGGTTAATAAAAGTGTCGGGTTTCTAGGCTCCGTCAAGAAAAGTGTCGGAAGTCAAGTTGGGCCAATAAAAGTGTCGCGAAAACGGCCATGTTTCCGACACTTTTATCAATGACGTAAAAACCCATAAAAGTGTCGGGCCAGATTCAGTCAATAAAAGTGTCGCAGAAACTGTCCTTTTTCCAACACTTTTATTGATGGTCTCAGACCTAATAAAAGTGTCGGAAATCAGCAAATTTGACAACAAAAGTGTCGGAAAGTTGAAAAAGGTCGAAAAAAGTGTCGGAAGATTAAATGTGCATTTTGACCGCCATACGAAAGTGACCTTTTTCCGAAACTCTTATGGACGGTCTAAAAGTGTCGGAAATTCAGATATTTGACAATAAAAGTGTCGCAAAGTCGAAAAATGTCAAAAAAGTGT
Organism: Mycena capillaripes; assembly: GCA_029204075.1. Classification (NCBI taxonomy): domain Eukaryota; kingdom Fungi; phylum Basidiomycota; class Agaricomycetes; order Agaricales; family Mycenaceae; genus Mycena; species Mycena capillaripes. The sequence continues at coordinate 2,422,157 of JARHKZ010000017.1, forward strand.
CGGAATATTAAAAGTGCATTTTGACCGCCATACACGTGTAGGAGGCGCGCTTGGTGTCAGAGGTGACGTTCCCAGTTCCAGTCTATGTTTAAGCACTGGGATAGTCTCCTTTCCTGTGAGGAGTTCTTGCTTCCTGGGGACGCCGGCAGTGGGAAGCCGTCAGATCTTATGTTCTCGAGATGCATCGATACCAAAGAGAGGAACCTTCCGAGTCAGGATCGTGAGGCTGTGGGACAGACAGAGTGTGTGGACAGGTTGACTGGAAACGGAATCCCAGGCAAACCATTAGAGCCGGAGGTTGTTTTGATGAATGAAAAGAAAGCGCTAGGGCCAAGCCCGAGTCCGTGGCGAACGAAAGAGGGGGCAGTTTTCAGTTCGTCAATGTCGATGTCAAGTCGAGACACGTCAACCTAAGTGGCCTCGCTGCAGACTTTCGAGCACCAATCGTCGCAGGGGACGCGTCATCCCAGATGACAGCAGTTACCTCAGTATGTAGTAGTAGTAGTAGCGCAAGTAACTCGGTCTCTGTTGCACAGCAGCGGCGCTTGAGCGGGAAGCCTATACTCATTTTCGCCCTCGCGCGTCAGATCGGGGTAATAGAAACTCTGAAGTATCCCATCCCAATGCATAAAACCCGGGTTATTCGAATTCGAGTGGCCTGGCAGGAAATGCGAGGCTACCAGAGGAGGATGATGATAGGATGGGCATGACATGCTCCTATTGCCTACCTACCGCAGATTAGAGTTGATTTGCGCGCCACCGCAGTACAGCAGTCAAAGATGGCTTCGGCGCCGGATCGCTGGTCCTTGTTGTTTTAGGAAGGTCTATTAAATTCGCTGATTGTGTCAGGGAACCGAGCTTTTTTCAATTTGACAAGGGGCTTTTGGGAGAGGATGTGGGAATGAGATGTGAAGCATCAGCTTAAGCACCACTAAAGTACCTACTCTGACTGTCCCTAATGAAGGTGGTCAAGCCAAATTCCGTCAGGCATGCACGGCCGCGACGATGATCCATGAGGATATTGCTCTCAAATGTACAGATTAGAGGAAACAGTCTCGAGCAATTGATTGCTGTTTACTCACAGCGCATAGAGTGTCGCACAGCTGTTCAAGTGTGAGAATGCGAACGCTCCTGAAAAAATCAGCTCACCAGCTCCAGCGCATATGGGGGGGACGGTGAATTTTAGACCATGTACTTGAGTATACTTCCATCCGGCATACGTGGAGAGACCATCGCCCACGCAGGGTTCAGCCAAACGGTTGTAAAATCGACGGCGAGAAAAGGAACGATGTTCTTCTCTGGAGAGATATCAGAATTTTCGTCAAACGAGGCGATCAGACTGACGCTTTAAACCGTCTCGTTTGTTGAATTCTTTGGCTTTCTTTGGCCTTACCGAGTCGCCGGTTCCCGCGCCAATTACGTACTCTTAGGTTGAAAATCTACTTAAATGCCCTAAGAATATTTTCTCTCTGTGCTCGAGCTCAGCTGATTGCAGAGGCTTACCAGGGACTAAATCCGCGACGTAAAGTTTTCGCGTGTGCAGTTCTCAATGAATTAGCCCGTGAGAATTGCGAACGAGAAATTACAGTGACTAAAGCCGACAGCTGGTTTGCACAGTTTTTTCGTCCAACCAAAATTGATGAAAATGAAAATACAGGAGAGAAAACGATGAATTTAGAGATGATGGATGACACCTAGGGGATATTCAAGCGAACCACAATTTTACTAAAAAATGCCGCTGCAAGTAGTATATTGGATGGCTAACATGGAGTGAGTCGATAATAAATGTGAAGAGTAGTGATGCATACGGACAATAATCGTAAACATTCCTACGCCTAACGCTCGCCAGACAGGTGCCTTTTCAGCGCGTCCTCGCGAGTGAAAAGCTTGTGGCAGGAAGGGCAGCGCAGGCTCCACCGTAAATGCTGATTCGACTTCAAATGGTTCATGATCGAACTCGTGGCCATCAGCTTGTTCGACAGGCACCCCGTCCAGCGGCAGTGCACTTTCCCCCCTCCGACATCATGTTTATCGCGCAGGTGGTTCCGCAAAGCCCCATCCTCGGAGTTCACTAACTCTCCGCAGTTGTCCCATTCACACGTCAACTGGTGGGGGCGCGCCTCGGCAGCCGTTTGCTTCGCCTGCTGGACCATTCCTTCGATGTGGTGGCGGCGGTTTCTATAAAGGTCCGCGCAGGGGGTCACGTCACCGACGGATCTGAGGGCGGGATAGCACGCAGAGTAGTGGGAAGGGCAAATACAACTAACAAGGGAGTGGGAGAGACTCGGAGGAGCGAGGGATCCTTGCTGGAACCGTCATCACGTTTCGAAGATTCGGAAGGCCATTCGAGCGGCGGCACGGTCGTCTCCTGGAGTTTCGTCTTAAGGTAACTAAACCAATGTTAACGAAAGCAATACTTTAAAGGGAAAGATGCACCTCTCATAAGTCTGTTCGCCACTGTCAGAGGCCATCTTTTTGCCGCTTTGGAGATGGAGTCAACACATGTAGGAGAGGGGGACGAGGCACTCACGTCGAGTACAGGGTTCAACGCAGGATGCGTCAATGCGCAGTGTAGAACGTAGTTGGAGAGAATCATTTTAAATGGTAGCTCGTGGGGGGAGGTGAAGACCGGTAACGAAGAGACGCATATGCTAAGGGTCTTTGCCTCCACCGGAGGATGGTGGAAATTACTGCTGCCGGGGGGGGAGGAAGACCGGTAACCAGAAGAGACGCGTATGCTAAGGTGTCTTTGCCTCGATCGGAGGATGGTGGAAATGAATCCGTCAAAAATACTGCAGCAGGGCAGAAACCTACGATAGCCAAATACAGTTTTTCTCACAATAAACTAGAGATCCATGCGTATTCTTTCCAGTCGGCCAATTCACGAGAGTAGCATCGTTTAGCGATCCAATGGTTCTGTACCAAGTCCGAGTGAGGGTCCACCGGTTGAGGCGGGAGTTTGGACGCCGAAGAGTCAAAGGCACATAGAGGACAACCGGCGAAAAATGATCTCAGAAGGTAGAAAAAAACGATTGTCTCGGATGTGACCGAGCAGGGTGGAGATCGATAAGCTTGTCCGAAATATCCGACCTGGTAACGTGGAGCGGTGGAAATGAAACGTGTGCTGGGAGAAGATATGGTCGATGGCGAATCTATCGTATGGCATGCCGCGGAGGAGGAGGAGGAGGATGTACAAGTTAATAACTGCGCGTGCGCATGTGCACTGCTTGAATTAGGCTGAGTCATAGACGTGATCACTCGGCGGCCTCGCTGTCTGATCTTTGTGTCGATATTCTCGGACACAACCCTCATGACATTTGCATGACATCCCATTTGACCTTTGCTGGCGCTTTTGATGTCCTTCGAATAAGTACTCTAGGCCATCCCTGTGTATCGCCTGAGAGATGCTTGAACCGAGGTGCCTATTTCTGTGTTAATTTTGACTGCTCTTTAATAATCATATTTGGGATCCGTACCGACTGTATGTGGTTGCGAAGGTAAGAAATACGGCCGTAAAATCTCGTAACGGCACGGTTCGCGGGACGGTACGGAACCATATGCGGTTCGCAGCACCGAGCCAGGTGAGTGGTGACCTCCAATATGCTGCATTTAGCCATTTCTGTTTTTTATTGCAGAAAGTGAATCCGTAATTCGATAAGGTGCGCCAGAGTGCCGTTCCCAAACGTATGACGCTGATGCTCCGGGGAATCGGCGCTGGTCTGCTAAAATAAACACTTGAAACCCCCAGAGATGGGAGGTAAAGACTGGGGACCGTAACCGTAGTTGCTGTGCGTGGTTATGGGCTCAGGGCTTCACGGTTACGACAACCGTACTTACCGTAAGGTGGAATTGGCTTAACCGACGCTTGCCGACGCTTCGAGCCTCGAGGCCCACCGCGCTCTTGTAATATGTTCTTCTGTTTGTCCAAAGCCTGAAATCTCCACCGAGACCTATCCAAAACCTTTTGCGTACATTTTCAGTACTTTCTCACTATTCAGAATATTCCATGTGTCCATCCTCGCTCCCCCTGATTTATTGGTCCTCGCTACACCTCCATTTGGGCATTGACTTTCTTCGGCAGAGGCCGCAATACTCTATAAAGCGTCATATCACTTCTCCTACAACAAACTCCGACCAAGGGGATCCCCTTCAACCGACCCCCATCGCGTGCTCTTGTATTCCGTCAGTTCTACAGCGGCGGATTTAAAGCTGCGGCCGTGAGCTCGGCTATGGGGATATGGAGGGAAATAGTGATTCCTAGGCGCTGACAGCCAGAATGGAACTGGAACTGGAACTGAGCCGCCGGAATAGGATGCCAGAAGAGCTGACTCAGGTCCGAGAGACCCGGAAGCTTGCCCAAAGCTTGCCCAAGGGTTGTTGCCGGACCAGTTTGAACGCTGGCTTTTTTTCGCAAGAGGCAGAAAGTTGCGCAAGGGTCCTGCTACATCCCCCTGCAGTCAAAACTCTGGTACCTTCAGCCATCGTCGAGCATTCGGTGATTTAGTTTTTTTTTTTTCTCTCAAAAGCCTCCGAAAACGCTAATCAATTCATCAGTTCCCAGATATGGGTCCTCAGTTGGTTTTTAGACTGCGGGTGAGATTTGCCGAGATTAAATGTTGTCAACTGAGGCGGAAATTAACTCCACATGGCACACAACCTAGGGACCCTGTCGATCATCGAAATCTCGGTCGTCCTTCTTGCTGTCATTACGGCATGACATCATTAGCCTCTTCTCTATGTTCCTGACGCGCGTATATTTATTGCATCCGTAGCTGACGTGCGTCTAGCAGGAGGGCTCTACCAGCTCAAATTGTGTTCTGCACTATGTGGGTGCTTGCGCGCTCAGGATTACTCCTGGACGTTCTCATATCGCGAAGAACGCATATTACAGTAATTATGTTTATGTTCATTGGCACAGGTGTTATACACCCATTCCTCGTGGAGATCGGCAACTTGAAGGAGAGCGCCGACCAGCAGCGCGCCAGCGGTGTATCGGACGCCTCAGGCTGGAACGGTAGTAAGATTGACACAGGCGCGGCGGCGCTGCACCTTGCCATTCGGTGTGCTTCGCGTGCGTGCCTTTTCTTTGATTTCTCTTCCTTCCCTGCGAACCATTTCCATGCCTCTGCCTTGCCTGCCTTGCAACCATTGCCTCTCCTTCTCCCTCTTTCCATCTGAATTCCACTTCATACTTAATCTCAATTACAGTGGAAACCGTAACGCTCCTTCTCTCCCACCGCACAATCTCTCCAACGGCGTCCACCCCCGACTCCGGCACAACCCTTCTCTACCTCGCCCCCCTCTCTCGACATCGTCAACCTCCTTCTCGAGCACCATCCCTCCTCCTCCCCTACAACAGAAACGGACGTCACTCTCGTCGACGCCCAGGGGCGCACCGCGCGCGACGTCGCTCGGGGCAAGGAAGTCATCCGCGTCATCGACGACTCGCGCACGTTCTAGAATGCCGAGTATCGCTCGCTATTGCGGTCTTTCATCCTCTCTCCCTTTCCTGCGTCGTTACCGAACCCGAATGTAGGTGCGGGTGCGGGAGGGGGAATGCAGAGCCCCGTGCGGAGCAGTACCCGACATGACAGTATTCAGGGGATTCAAGGAGGGCCGCTGCCGGGTGCTGCTCGCGCTCCTGGCGTCGCCGCGCGCGAAGCATTTGGATCTGGCGTATTTGAACGAAGCAAGTGGGAAGGCGTTGGTGAGTTTCCTTTGCCGCTCCGTATTTTGACTTTCGACTAAATCACCTCTCCACGAAGCACCCCGCCGACGCGACCTCCGCCTCCTCGAGCTCGCCGTGCGCGCCGGCGCCGACGTCTTCGTGAGAGAACGAAGGGGGAAGCTCCCGGGACGAAGCTCGGGTTCGTCCTCTTCTGGCAGAGGCGGGGCGTTGGGAATAGGGAAGGGAGAGAGGGGCGAGGGGGAGGTGAAGCCTTTTTTGAGGCAGTGTGATTTTTTTTCTTTTTTTCCTTGCACTTCCGCCCTCCTTTTACTTGCTTCGTCTATTGTTTATCCATCTCCGCCTTCTCCCCAAACACCCTACTAAAGCCCTCTTTTAGTAACCAACCAAGAACCCGCCCTCCTCCACTCCGCGCCCCCACCCTCCGCCTCTGCCCCCGCTCCGGTGCTGCGCGGCTACCTCAACAAGTACACGAACGTCGCCAAGGAATACGAGGTGGTTTGTGTTGAAGGAGGGGGTGTTGAGCTGTGAGTGTTTTTTTGGGGGGGAGACGCGCGTTTGTTTGGCGCGCCGAGAGTTGTGGGTGTGGGTGTGGCTTGTGGTGGGGGAGGCTGCGCCCTTTGCTTTGACGTTGGTGGGCCGGGACGCGGGCTGTGGCATGCTCTTCTCTTTCCTCTACGGCGTTTTCTATTTTTTTGGGGGGCAGACGGAGGACGTGGAGTGGAGTGGAGTGGCCGGGTCGGCGTCTGCCGGCGCGTTCTTGCAAGGAGCGTGTTCGCGTCGGGCGGAATTGCGGGGGCTTTTTCGTCCGCGGCACCGGATGCTTCGGCTGGCAGTGGCGGGTTTCTGGGCCGGCCGCGCGGCCGTTGAGAGATAGGGACCTCGTTCCCGGCGTGTGGAAGTCCGTTGTGGACGTTGGACGAGGCTTTTCTGTCTTGTTTTTATTTTTTCCATTTCGACGCATACTTTTTCTTCGCCTCTCCATCGTCCTCTCCATTTAGCCATTCTGCGCCCAGCGATTCCTCCTTCTTCCCTTTTCCTTCAACCTCCTCTTCTTCACGGTACTAACCTTCCTTCACCAGACTACCGACACCAAGACGACGAGGCGTTCGCGTCGCGCGGCTCCATGGCGGTAAAGAACTGCGTGCTGAAGCCGCCGGCGGGCGCGGAGGGGATGCGCTTTGAGATTCATTCCGGCGCGGCAGGAAGAGGAGGGGAGAAGTGGTATGTCCTTCCTTCCCTTCACCACAAATTCTCCTACTAATAAACTCGACGCAGGTACATGAAAGCAAACCACCCCGTCGAGGCCGGGCAATGGGTTGCAGCGATCTCCGCGAGCGTCGCGTGGGTCAAGGCGCGGGAGGCCGACAACGGAGACGGAGACCACGGGCGGGGATCGACCGCGAGTGGCGCGGCGAGCGTGCACGGAGGGAACGGCGGCGGCGCGGCGAGCATCATGAGCAGCAGTAGCAGCACGGGCGGCGGCGGCTCGCGCCAGCGGCTCGTTAGCGTGCTGCGGAAGAGTACCGCGGGGAGTGTCGCGGGGAGCATCGCGGGCAGCGTGCGGCGCGGGCATGGGCAGACGCTAGCCAGCGACGTCGACAGCGAGTATGGCGGCAACGGCAACGGCGCGTCCAGGCGCGAGAGCGGCGAGGCAAGCCCGAGGCCGGGCGAGTCGGACGCGGACAACGGAGACGCGGATAATATGGATGCGGATGGGGAGGATGACGACGACGACGATGATGGGCGCTTCGATGACTCGTCTGCGAGCGCGTCGATCCACACGCGGCGGGTTGCGGCGCCGCATGAGGCGACGTTCGAGCTGCTCGGAAACAGCGCGACGGCACAGCTTGAGCTCACGCTAGGGCTCGTAGGTGGCGGGGCGGCGACGGGCGGGGCGGCGGACGCGCTGAGGGACGCGCTGGGGATGGTGAGCGAGTTTGTGTCGGTGGCCCGCGAACGCGACGCGTGGTGGCGGAGAAAGCTCTCGCGCGCGCGGGCGAAGCAGAGCGCGTGGGAGCGCAGCCTCGCGAGTGCCGTGCGAGAGGGAGAGGCGCTTGAGAGAGAGCTGAGGCTGCGGAGCAGGAAGCGCGGGAGTCGGTTCTTCGATGCTGGGGAGGCGGCTGCGGCGCTTGCGGGTGGTGCGGGTGGGACGCTCAAGGCGAGGAACAAGCGTGGTAGTGTCTTGGCGGCGGCGACGGTGTTGGAAGCGGGCGAGGAGGAGCGGGAGATGGTGGCGTCGCCGGTGGGGCTGAGCCGCCGACGCGGGCGGAACTCGTGACCACTACTGCGCCTGTGCTGAGTGTCGCCCCAGCTGCTGCGCCGGCACTCACTGTCGTCCCGCAATTGCCGCCGGTGCGCTTCACAACTGCGGACACGCTTGCACCCGCTACGGCCACCTCAGCAACGTTTGGCGCGCGCTCGTACATCAACTACGGCGACACGGAATCGATGATCGATACGGACGAGGACGAGTTCTTCGACGCGATTGAGGCGAATACGATCCCGAACCTCATCGTGCACGAGGCGCTCAAGTCGCCGACGCACTCGTCAAGCATAGTATCGGGAAGGACCTGACGAAGATCAGTTTCCCTGTGTTCTTCAATGAGCCGACAAGTATGCTCCAGCGGATGGTGAGCGCCCCCCTCGTGTTTTTCTCGTTGTGCGTGGCGTTGACGATGCTGGTAGGCCGAAGATATGGAGTTCTCTGAATGCCGTGAGTTGCTTGGTCTTGGAGTTTAGGCTCGGACTGACGCTGTTGTAGTGGACGTTGCTGCGAAGGAGCGGGATGCGCACCGACGGATAGCGTTCGTTGCGGCATTTGCCATGTCCAACTACTCGTCGATCATCGGGCGTATCTCGAAGCCGTTCAATCCTATGCTGGTGCGTATCTTCGGCACCTTCTTGCCCAGCTTGTATCCTGAAAAGAATTTAGAGTGAGGCCTTTGAATACGTGCGAATCGACAAGGTGTACCGCTATCTCTCCGAGCAAGTGAGCCACCACCCGCCCATATCGGCGTGCATGGCCGAGTCGCCATATTGGCAGTATTATGGCGAGGTGAGTCATTGAAAGGTCAACAGGCAAGACGCTGACGAACTCCTGTAGGTCGACGCGCAGAACAAGTTCATGGGCAAGTCGTTCGAGATTAGACCGACAGGGGTCGCCCATGCCGAGCTGCTTCTCCCCGCGGAGTTTGCGCCGTCGTATCCCAAAGCCTCGGGGCCGTTCGAGGGCAAGGTGCGCGAGCACTACAGCTGGAAGAAGGTCACGACGAACGTGTCGGGCTTCATTCTTGGGTCCCCTACTATCGACCACTATGGGGACATGGTGGTATGTGCTCGGCCTCGCGTTTGCCTGTCTTTTTTCGCTTATCATACTTGGCGCAGATCACGAATCACCGCACGAAGGATACGTGCATACTCACCTTCAAGCCGCGTGGCTGGCGCGGCAAGGACGCATACGAGATTTCGGGCCGTGTCATGGACGCAAACGGGCGTGTGTCGTACGAGATCTCCGGGCGTTGGAACTCGCAGCTCATCGCGCGCCAAATCGGCGCCGGGAGCACCCCGCTCAACCCAGACCTGCGCGTGAGCAGCCTCAACTCGCCGTCCGCCACGCCCGAGTACATCCTCCTATGGCGCAACTCGGAGAAGCCCGAGGGCTCGTCCTTCAATCTGACGCCGTTCGCGATCTCATTGAATGACAGTCCAAAGGACACGCTTAAGCCGTACCTGTGCCCTACGGACTGTCGCTTACGGCCTGACCAGCGCGCGTTCGAGATGGGGAAATACGAGATTGCGAACACGTTGAAGAATGACCAGGAGGAGAAGCAGCGCGCGACGCCAGCTGAGGGAGCAGGGCGAGCTGCCGCCGCACAAGCCGCGATGGTTCACAGTGGAGACGGATGGGGACATGGGGGAGCGCGTTTGGATGCCTTCGAGACTAGACGATGGGGCGATGGAGTATTGGGCGGAGCGCGAGCGAGTATGGAAGCAGGGGGGGAATCAGCAATGGACCAATATTTATAGAAGAACCGGATTTCATACGTTAGTTACTTTTGCGCTTTTTTACATACACTGCGCCGTTCTGTATAGCTCTTTAGGATTATTATTACTATACCAGCATGATACCACGGATAGGCTACTTGTGACACGAGCTTAAAGCAGGGAAGAGAAGATGCAAGTACTAAATATTAACTCTAGGATAGCATTAGTTTCGCCGAAATCGGGCTGAATAGTTGTATAGCTCACAAAGCTGTAAGATTGACTGAGGAAAGACCAGACTTCGAGCTATTTAGCGCAAGGTGGAATGAATGACCTACGAAGATGAGCACTGTTCCATAAGTTCATGTTGCGTTTCCGATCGTTTCTCATATTTTTCTGCTTCTCCGATACGTAGAGTATATATGAGGCACATCTTTGCACATAGGGCCTCACTCCCAGCCTTTGCGCCTTTTGGTGAAAACAAAAAAATGGTGTTGTAATTATTTTTTGGAAACACATAATAGAGAGCTTGTGCCAAAGCGGCATGCCACTTTTGTGCATTGTGCAAAAGCAGCATGCAGCTTTTTACAAATTCTGCCTGGTAGTCAAATTCCAACACCCCAATGCTATTACACAGTCGTAATGGCCTTTAGAGGAAGAAAAGAGAAAAGCTGCATGCTGCTTTTTGCACAATCAAGAAGTGGCATGCAGTTTGGACACAAGCTCTCTAATTAAACACACCCCTGTTACAAATCATTGTCCAGTGGTATAGCTGATTACAATTACCGTGTCAAAGCAGGATTTCAACCCAGAGGGTGGCGTCAATGTGTTGTCTGGGTCTGTTAATTCAGGTGCGTCCTCAACTGTATCATGGGTACACGGCAAGACACGAACGCGAACTACCAGATTCAACTCACCTGAGTTGGACTTGGCCCCTGGCTTGACTCTCCTAGAGTCGGCTTGCTGGACTACACTGAAATCGGCGGCCGTGCTGCGTCGTGCATTTGAAATTTCCTGCCTCAGTAATTGAGTTGGCCCTTGGCGCAACTCTCCTAGAATCGGCTTGTTGGACTACACTGAAATCGATGGCCGTGCTGTGTCGCCCATTTCACACCTTGCAATTATGAACATTACTGCCCGGGGAGAGTGAGCTATGCAAACAGTTCAATTCTGCCCCTTCGCCCATGTACCACGACTCGCTCGGGGTTATAAGTGTACATATTAAGCAAAGCTTCTGTCTCGCCAGTCCAACCACTTTCTCCAGTCTGCCTCCAATGATTTAAAAGTCAATTTTCTGGTTGGATATAGCTGGAGTTGTGTCTTCAAATAATGCTCAAAATGAGCAATCAGTTGGAACGGAGATTGCGAGAACGTCTAGAAGGTTCCCAATAAATGAATACATCCAGACATGATAAAGAGCAACATGTACCTTGAGCCATTGGATGATGTGGTGGGAATCATCGGGGCAGTGGTACAGAAAGGTTTCTCCCAGCACTTCAGAGAGATCTTGCAAAAGCACAGGGTTAGTGGGGCATGATCTGAGCAACAGACCCCATCCATCAATATACGCACTACAAAGGTCTTTGTTATCCCAGATGTGCATTTGGTAGGAACTGAAACTAACCGGAAATGTTGATCAACCTCATGTCGGAGGAGTCGCTTGATTAACCGCAAAACTCCGGAACCAAGCTCAGCCATTAGGGAATCAAAATCAAGACGTGAGAACATAGTTGGAGGTTGTGAAATCAGGAGTCCTTCAAGTTCCTTATCATCCTCACCTAAGATTGCACGTAGAGGACAGATAATCATCCTGAGCTCATCCCATGAAAGATCCAACAGAGAGCGAATCTTTAGCAAATTGTTGGAGGCACCGCCATATGGAATTCTGTGAAGGACTTGGTATGCAGAAAGGATTTTGACAAGCCCTGGGGAGGCCTGTAACCCCACTAAGCCTGAGATTTGAGGATTTTGGATTGGCCTCTGAAGTCCTTGGCTGGACCAAGAAGCATCACAGAAAAGCAAGAAGTGGTAGTCTTCCCACAGCGGAATTAAATCCCCAGGCAGTGGCCAAAGTATCTAGACCTTCATTGGATTTGGAAACACAAACAGAATTGAAAGACATACTTTCAACCACTCCAAGATTTCATTTTTTGTCCTGAACAATGCATTGAATAAGAAATCTGGGTTGAAGGACTGTAGGAGGGACAGAAAGTTTGAAGATATTGGAACTGATGTAATTAATTGGAATGCTAAATCATCACTGGGACTGGCAAGGGACCTGCAAATAAGAATTTGCTTAATTTCAGAGTGTTGCAGTTAACTGAAATTTACCAGGCAACATGACCACTGTGGTTGAACAATGGATTATCATAAGCGTAGGTGAGTGCCTTCAGGATGCGACAAGCAAGATCTTCATGGTGTTCTGTGCCAATATGGAATGCTCCTGAACGAGCTGGATCATTGAGGAAATCCAGAAATGATGCATGATGAACTGTAATTGAATATGAGGATGGATGATCTGTCAACATCAGCAGCGGCTGTTTATGTGAGACTTCATCATCAGTGGACTCTGGGATCTTCACCACCGAATGCATGCGACGAAGAGTCAGCTGAAGATCCCCTGGTTTGAGTTCCAGAAGTTGTTCAATGTGGTAGACCCGGAGTGGCTTCAATTTCGCCATAACAACAGTCAGAATTGCAAGCAGTCTAGATCGAGTCGCTGGATGAGTCTGGGAAAGAATTTGAAAGTATAGTTGGTCCAGAGCCCAAAAAGGTGCTTTGTCTTCTGAATCTGATGAAGCGGCACCCATGACAATGTCGAGACGCTCCGTTGGACGGCAATCTTCGTCATCTATGAACTTAATGACCGTTGCTGCATAGATGAAATATCCAGATGATTTTTTGACCAGATGGTCGAGAACTGCTACAGAAGGCCAGGGCAATGGAATCTCGGCCATAGTCTCGTGATGATCTCGGTAAATTCGAGCAAATTGATCCTCCAGATATCGATGAACATCGTCGAACGATTGATTGATGTTCATGGAAAAATGGAATCCAGCAAAGCCGGGTGAACTGAAAGCCTTGCTGATGTGAGGTTCTGGACGGCTGGCAATGAATAGGCGAAGGGGCAGGGGTTGTTGAAAGGCAATGCCTATTAACCACAATATTTCCTCTTGAACATTCCTGCCTTCGCATTCATCCAACCCGTCGACGACAATGACTAAAGGGAAACTCCGATCAAGTTTTTGACATGGCTGAATGATTAGTTTTTGCAGCTGGATGGGAAGTGATCTGTCCAGGATCGATGGATCCTCCTCCACCATCTGCAAAATGGTGTGTTTCAGATTGGGGGGTTCCTTCAGAAGGGCGAGCTGATAAGCAATTGTTGCGAATAGTTTGTTGCCGTTTCCGCGAGATAGATGCCCTCGTTTGAAGAAAAAAGTAGCCCCAAGGTGGCCTTCTGCTTCGAGTTTTTGGCAGAAGGACTGGGCAATTGCAGATTTCCCGGCACCTGCAGGTCCATACAACCAAAGCACACGGCTGCTGGGTTCATCTTTAGACGACCAATTCCACAGTTTCTCCAGCATTTCTGTACGGGTGTCGGGGTGGCATTTCGGCGGCGGGTATCTTTCTGCTGCATCGTGGAAGGCATCGCCAGCCGAGACTTCGCGTAGGAGATGTAGCCCTTGGTACCGTGTTTGAAAGTCCCATCCATAATCAGAGGTTCTCAGAAAAACTCACCGGCATCACTGTGGCTTTGGATGATATTTCCGCCAATGAATGTCCCGCCGTTAATGTTTGTTTGGGGTGCTTGGTCTCCCGGAAAGACACGATTTTTCAACGCAACGCTCGAGTCCAAAGGTAATCTATGAACATGATCCAACGGTCTGCTAAAAATCGACCCGAAATTGGCCAAGGGACTCAGCAATCCGCTGGCCCGAACATTGGGAGCACCTAAAGAAGATTGGAGTCGAGGTTCTCGAAGTTGATGCTCAGACGGGAGCAGATTGGACCGCAATGGACGTTGAGACGGCGACTTATGTGGAGGGAACGGACCATAGCTGGGGAATGAAGTCTGAATCCGCCGCTGATCAGAGTCATCTTAGAATATATTAAAGTGGTACTATTACTACAAGACGCTCAATACTCACCGTACAATGTCTTGATATGCCCACTGCGTCGATCAGTCCCCTCCTGCCTCCCATCCGAACCGAAGTCGAGCGACGGCAGCGCCTCGCTCCCATGTACCGCAAGTGGGTTGCTTTCAATATTTAAGTCCCCGCCGATGTCGATGAAAGTGCCGCCGTTAATCTGGAAGCCAGAGCTGGAGGAGAACAGAGGCATTGGTGGAGGTGGAAGCCACGAGGCGCACGGCAAATGCCGGAAATTACACCGAGGGAACGGTTGGGGAACGGCCCTACCGGTGTTAAGTTCCTTCATAAGCCGCAGGGTCACCTGCAGGGGTATGTTCACATTGACGATATGGTAAACCTTCCCCGAGATGTCCGAAATCCTGCCTCACACGGAGGATCGCCCTCGACGACGTCAATACCGTGCACCCAATTGTTCGGGGACTCCAAGGAAGCACTTTATTCTGTCCTTTTAACGGAGCGGATCAGCTTCGAGCTCGCCGTCGAGCTGAGTCGTAAGAGTGGGGTCTAAACATAGTACGACATATGTTGATCCTACTTCTGAATGATCTCTGAATACTTACAAGTGATCAAGGAGTGTAAGTCTTAGAATCTGAATTGTGCCCGGCCAAAGGCACTTCACCTCCTAGTCTTGTATACTTCAGATTCTTAAACCGAGCCTCGAGACTCTTGCGACACCGTGATAGAAGGGTGCGGAGATGACTAATCCTGAAATCGCAAATAATGCACTGGGTCGATTTTGACGGTATTTCTATTTATATATGTCGATGAACAATCACAATTACGTGCCAGTGGAGATGAAGGTCGTTTAGTGTCAGGCACGTCAATGTCGTGAATGGCCGGAAAGCATTACAACAATGTTCTGAGTTCACGCACTGCACGCCACCTTGGCCAACTAATCCGCTGCTCCCTCCCAGTGGCCATCCTCCTCAAGGTTCTCAATGACATCATCTAACTCCTGAACAGAACACTAGCCTTATTCTCCACCCTCCCTCCGTCTGCGTTTTTCCGTCCATTGTCTTTCCACGTAAAAAATCCATTTCGTCATGGCACCGACGACGAACTTGGAATCGCACAGGAAAACGATACAGCCCACGCTCATCGCATTTTCAAGCAGAGTTTTCCCGAGCACGCAGGGCCGTCGACGGAAATGAGTACGGTACGCGTGTCGAGAATTTTCTTCTGCGGGTCACGCAAGGTCAAAAAATAGATGTCCGAGAAGGGGGAAGAGGGGAAGAGGGTGATATGATATTCGCGAGGCTGCTATCGGAAAGCATGAGGGGGGTGGTTCAAAGGTTCGCGCCCCGAGGCAAGGTGGGGCAAGGTGCCGGTTGTGCCGAGATGGTCTGCGACGACACTGCCCGGGAGAGCGCTGGCCATCGACGGTACGCCGCTGAGAATTGGCTTAAACCGCGTCCGACATGTCCGCTCTCCTGTGCCGAATTAGAACTGCAACGACAATAAGAGGAGTGCTTACGCTTGATCACTCGGAAGGCGTTATTTGGCTTTCTTTGGCCACACTATCAATTGAGACTCCGCGCGTCCGCCGAGGACGGCATGCTCTGAGTTGGTTCTGAGATATCCTCTTTATTTTCGGAAAGTGCGGTATTTTCTCTGTGCGCCCGAGCTATTTCATTCAGCACAAAACAGGCCTATTTAGACGCCAGGACTACATTCAGCAGACCGTCCTAAGTATAAGAAAGCGGTAGAACGCAAGACGCGACGCGACTTGTTCGTGTGCAGTTCCGGGTACACTAGCCCTTGAGAGCCATGAACGAGAAATTACAGTAACTTGAGTCAACAGCTCGTTTGCGCAATCTTTGCGTCCAACCAAAAATTATGAATAAGAAAATAAACGAATGCTAGCGACAGTGACACAATAAAACATCTCCGGGATGTTCAAGCGAACCACAATTTATATCAGAAGATGCCGCCTCAGCGAGTATGTTTGATGGCTAACATGACGTGGGTCGGTAATAAATGGGATGAGTCACTAGCGATACATACGGATAATGATCAGGCGCCTGACGGTCGCCGGAGAGATGCCTTTTCAGCGTATCCTCGCGAGCGAAGGGCTCGGGGCAGAAAGGGCAGCGCAGGCTCCACCGCAAATGCTGATTCGACTTCAAATGGTTCATGATCGAATTTGTCGCCATCAGTTTGTTCGACAGGCACCCCGTCCAGCGGCAGGGCACTTTACCCCCATCGACACCATGTTTATCGCGCAGGTGGTTCCGCAAGACCCCATTCTCGGAGCTCACCAAATCTCTGCAGTTGTTCCACTCACACGTCAACTGGTGGGGACGCGCCTCAACAGCCGTTTGCTTCGCCTGCCGGAGCATTTTTTTGATGTCGTGGACGGGGAGGGTTATTCCATGGAGGCCCGGGCAGGGAGGCACAACGACGATGGGCCTAAGAGGCGCCAGGTTAGCACGGGGAGCAATGGAAATGGGAAAGACGATTAACGAAGGAGTGAGAGGCCATTCGATCTCCCCGGGCACACTCTCCTTCTGGAGCTTGAGGTTCGCTTCTATATAACTAGACAGATGTTAACGAAAGCAATACTGTAAAGCTAAAGATGTACCTCTCAAAATCCTGTTTTCCACTGTCAGAGGCCATCTCTTTGCCGCTTTGGAGATGGAGTCAACACATGTAGGAGAGGGGGACGAGGCACTCACGTCTCCAGTGCGCAGTGTAGATAATCCGACATGAACGTAGTTGGAGAGGGTCATTTTAAAGGGGGGGGGTGAAGACTGGTAACCAGAAGAGACGTGTATGCTAAGGGTCTTTGCCTCGACCCGAGGATGGTGGAAATTAATGCTGCCGGAATCCTTCGAAATACTGCAGCAGGGCAGAAACCCACGATAATCGTCAAACACAGTTTTTCTTAAAATAAACTAGAGATACATGCGTATTCTGTCCAGTTAGCCAATTCACGAGAGTAGCATCGTTCAGCCATCCAATGGTTCCGTACCAAGTGATCAAGCCCCGAGTGAGGGTTCACCGGTTGAGGCTGGGGTTTGATAAGCTTGGTCGACATATCCGACCTGGTAACGTGGAGCGGTGGAAATGAAAACATGTGTTGGGAGAAGACATGGTCGATGGCAAACCTATCGTATGGTATGCCGCGGAGGAGGAGGAGGAGGAGGATGAGGATGTACAAGTTAAGTTAGTAACTGCGCGGGCGCATGCGCATTACTTAGTAGGCTGAAACGCGATCACTCGGCGGCGTCTGTCGATATTCTCGGACACAACCTCATGACATCCCATTTGACCTTTGCTGGCGGTTTTTAATGTCCTTCAAATATTCTATGCCATCCCTCTGTATCGCCTGAGAAGTGCTTGAACCGAGGTGCTTATTTCTGTGTTAATTTTGACTGCTCTGTAATAATAATATTTGGGATCCCCACGGCACTGTATACGGTTACGACGGTAAGAAATACGGCCGTAAAATCTCGTAACGGCACGGTTCGCGGGACGGTACGGAACCATATGCGGCTCGGAGAACCGAACCAGGTGAGTGGTGACCTCCAATATGCTGCATTTAGCCATTTCTATTTTTTATTGCAGAAAATGAATCCGTAATTCGATAAGGTGCGCCAGAGTGCCGTTCCCAAACGTATGACGCTGATGCTTCGGGGAATCGGCGCTGTTCTGCTAAAATAAACACTTGAAACCCCCAGAGATGGGTGATAAAGACTATGGAACGTAACCGTAATTGCTATGTGTGTTTATGGGTTCAGGGTTTTATGGTCACGATAACCGTACTTACCGTAAGGCGCAAATGGCTTATAGTAACCGACGCTTCGAGCCTCGAGGCCCACCGCCTCTTGTAATATGTTCTTCCGTTTGTCCAAAGTCTGCAATCTCCACCGAGACCTATCCAAAACCTTTTGCGTACATTTTCAGTACTTTCTCACTATTCAGAATATTCCATGTGTCCATCCTCGCTCCCCCTGATTTATTGGTCCTTTGCTACATCTCCATTTGGACATTGACTTTCTTGGGCACTCAGCCGCGATACTCTATAGAACGTCATGTTACTGCCCTACAACAAACTCCGACCAAGGAGATTCCCTTCAACCGACCCCCATGTGTGTGCTTTTGTATTCCTTCTACAGCGGCGGATTTAAAGCTGCGGCCGTGAGCTCGGCTATGGGGATATAGAGGGAAATAGTCATTCCAGGGCGCTGACAGCCAGAATGGAACTGGAACTGGAACTGAGCCGCCGGAATGAGATGCCAGAAGAGCTGACTCAGGCTCGAGAGACCCGGAAGCTTCTTGCCCAAGGGTTGTTGCCGGACCAGTTTGCACACTGGCTTTTTCTCAAGAGGCAGAAAGTTGCGCAGAGAGTCCTGCCACATCCCCCTGCAGTCAAAACCACTCCAGAAAATATCATGTTTCGGAGCACCCAAAAACGTAGCCGAACCTTTTTGTTTCAGGAACAATATCAGTGCGCCTGAAATTGTAAAGGTATTGGGCGCCGGATCGGGCGGGGCGGGGCGGGGCGGAGCGTACCGGAGCGGTCCGGCGCCTGATACCTTCAGTTTCAGGAGCAATTTCAGGCGCACTGATATTGCTCCTGAAACTGAAAGTTTCGGCTACGTTTTTGGGCGTCCCGAAACATGACATTTTCCGGAGTGAACTCCGATACCTTCAGCCATCGTCGAGCAATCGATGATTTAGAATTTTTTCCCCCTCAAAAGGCTCCAAAAACGCTAATCAATCCAGATGTGGGTCCTGAGAGCGGCTAAAACCTCAATTAGGTTTTAGACTGCGGGTGAGATTTGCCGAGATTAAATTCTGTCAATTGAGGCGGAAATTAACTCCACATGACACAACTTGAAGAAGCGACGGACCTGTCGATCATCATTCCACGTCGTCTTGCAGCTTCCTGCCCTCCCCTGGACCATTGCCGTCCCCGTCTCTCCTATTTTGGTGCTCCTGCTCTTGGCTTACGACATACGCCGTATCTCATTTCGCGTCTCCCGCCGTGACTCGTCTCCGTCGACTGGGTCTTCCTCCTTTGGGGAGGCACGTTGCGGGGAATAGGGCAGGAGGTGAAGCGGCAATGTAGGTTTTTTTTTTTACGACTTCGATGCTCTGGAGTCTTCTCTCCTCTACTTCCTTCCTGTTCATCCGCCTTTCCTTTTTCCCGCCCTCTATCGCACATCTCCCTTCTCTCCTTCCCCACTCTCCCATTTCGTCCTCGCACCCCTCCCTTCTTTCTCTCCCCATTTTCCTCCCCTCTTCCGCCTCATCTTTCCTCCACGCACCTTTCCCTTGCCTCCTTTTCCCTTCCCCTTTCCCCATCCCCCTCCTTCCCCTCCAACACCCTTTCTAACCCCTCCCACCCAGTAAAACCAAGACCCCGCCCTCCTCCACCTCCACGGGCGGGTATCCAAGGCTACGGCCACCCAGCAATGCCCCCTAGCGCCCGTCCTATGCGACTACCTCAACAAGTACACGAACGTCGCCAAGGGTCGGTTTGTGTCGAAGGAGGGAGCGTTGAGTTGTGAGTGCGTTTTTTTGCGTTTGAGTTTGGAGGGTGCGGTTTTGGGGGTTTATACTTCGTTTTTGGGGGGTGTTTTGTCCTAGAGGGAAGCGTGTACGGCCGAGAGTTGCGTTGCGGGGGGCGGCTGTTTCGAGTTGTGCGGCTGGAGATCGAACGAGACGCGGGGCGTCTTCTCTCTTCTTTTCTGTTCGCTTGGAGGAGGAAGAGTACGTGGAGTGGCCGGGTCGGCGTCTGCGGGCGGGTCGTTGATGCTTGATCTAGGCCGTATATTTCGTGTTTGTGGGCTCGCTGGCTGACTGACATGCGCGGTCTGTCGCGTTTTTGAGGCCGCCTTCTTTCGCGATCTCGTGTTGCTGCTCTACTCTGCATTTGGCCCTTCTTTGCTCATCGATTCCTCTTTCTTCATCGCAGTATTTCTCGCATCCCACGCACTTACTAACCTTCCTTCAACAGACTACCTCCACGACCGGTTGGGAAGCAACTCCTGATATCAGCGGTCGGGTCTGAATCTCAATCTACGTCCAAATAATCACGCTAGGCAAGGACGACTTTTTCACGCCCTTCAGTAGACCCTCTCTGAGCCTTCGTTTTTAGTTCTCCTGGCGGGCCGCTCTCTGGAAGAGGCGGTCACTTCGCTTCTTAGGCTTAGCATGAACGCCGGGCTGACGATCTCCGCGCTCGTGTCGGCCGTGCACGACGAGCTACCGCTGTACCAGGCGATAATCGTGACAGATCTCATGTGGCTCGCACACTACGCGATCTTCACCGCCCTCGCGACGTGCAACCGCCACCTGCGCGGCTCGCCCGTGGTGCAGTACGCCGTGATCGACCACTGCACCTCTCGATGGCTCGCATCCTCTACCTCTAGACGCGCGCGCCCGACTTTGAGTCGGAGGTACACGGGGCAGACGGTGTTACACCTATCCTCGCAGCTCCACGAAGCCGCCCGTCGACGGATCTCCGCCTCCTCGAACTCGCAGTGCGCGTCATTGCGCCCGTTTTCGTGCGCGGCCGGTGTGGGAAACTGCCTAGCAATGGCTCCAGGTCAGGCCGAAGTAGAGGCGGAGTTGTGAAGGGCACTGAAGGGGGGCGAAAGGTGAAGGCGTTTGATGCAGTGAGTTTTTTTTTAGAATCCTTTTCTTTTAGCGACGGTTTTTGCGACTATTCGATGTTCCCTCCGTTCATCGTATATCCATTTCACCTTCTCCGCCTCCCCCATGCTGCGTTTTCCCGTTACTTTGTTCCTCCTTGCCTTTCCCTGATTTCCCTTCCCGCATCCGCCTTCCCATCCGCCTTCCTTTCACCACCTTTCCTCCAATCTTCCTTGCCCGCTTGCATCACCTCCCCTTTCTTCTTCGTCCTTCCCTTCCCTCTCCCCTTCCCCTTCGTGCATTCCCCTTTCCTTCATCTCATGCTGCCGCCCTGTTATCTCCCTCCCCTCTCACCTCGTACTTCCCCTCCCCTCCCTCTCTTTCTGTGTCCTTAATTCCTCCTCATCTCCTTCTTCCTTTCCTTCCCTAGTCGTCCTTCCTTCTTTATTAACCTATACTTTCTCCTACCAGTAACAAACCAAGACACCGCCCACCTGGGCGGGCGGCGCATCCGTTTCCGCGCCCGTGCTGCGCGGTTATCTCGACAACACGGACGTCGTCAAGGGGTGTTTTTTTGAAGGAGAGAGGGGGCGTTGAGCTGTGAGTCAGTTTTTTTGTTTATTTTATCGCTTTTGGGTGCCCGCGTCCATATGTTTTTTGGGGACTTGGAGACGAGCGGAGAGCGAGTTTGGAGGGAGCGCTCTCGGCAAGGAATCGCCGTTTTGTGCGGAGGTAGCGCTTTGGGTAGAACGGCGTCCTCTTGGGAGGCTCTGAAGACCGGAGACGAGATCCTCCGCGGGGCGATGGGCCGCTGTGCGCTTTGGCATGCCATGGGATGCGCTTTCGCCGCAGGATGCTTACGGGAGCGTATTCGGTCGGCGTTGTGTGGTGTGGGCGGGATGAGGGTGCCTTTTTTCGTCCCCGGCCGGGCACAGGATGCACAATTCGAGGTTGCGGGCGAGGGTCGGCGCGCGGAGATGCTGATCTGAGCCGTGTACACACTTCGCGTGTGGGGGGCTCGCTGGTTACTATACCCGGACTATGGCCGCCTTCTTTCGATCCTCGAGCCGGTGCTCTTACCAAGGCCACGAGGCGTTCGCCTCGCGCGGCTCCATGACGGTGAAGAACTGCGCGCTGAAGTCGCCGGCGGGCGATGCAGCTTGAGGTTCATTCCGGCGTGGCGGGAAGAGAGTGGGAGAGGTGCTATGTCCTTCCTTCACCGCGATTTCTCCTCGACGCAGGTACATGGAAGCAAACCGGCCTCAACGGGCGCAGAGTCGCAGCGATCTCCGCGAGCGTCGCGTGGCGTAGGCAGGGGCAGACGCATGCCAGTGACGTCGACTTGGCGACTAACGGGTTCGACGGGCGCGGCGCGGCGGGCGGGACGGGATGCGTGACAGCGGCGGGCGTAAGTAAAAGGCACATTTGGTCATTCCAAAAACAGTTTGCTTACATAAGTACCTTATATGGTACTGCAATGACCATAAAAGGCGAGAAAGCGCATTTGAACGCCTTGAGGCTAGACAGTGGAGCGATGGAGTATTGGGCAGAGCAGTGGGGAAACCGGCAATGTTCCGGCTTTGCGCCGGTATTTGTAGAAGCACCGGATTTAATACGTTGCTCTTCGCTTTTACATACACTGCACCGTTGTAGAGCTCTTTATGATTATTATAATTATACCAGCATAATGCCACGGATCTACGACTACTCGTTACACGAGCTTGATGCAACGAAGACGCAAGTTCTGAATATAACTTTGAGAATCTGGATTTTTGTCGGTCCAGCCTATCGTATCGCATAGAGTCAGGGATTCCAGCAAGATAGATGCACAAGTTGGATCGTCCATCCAGCTCCAATAATATGACGCGCTCCACGCATTTTTGACGACTTCCTCGAGTTCACGATCGGCATTATCCTCCAAACGCTTTATCAAAGAAAGGATGCCGGAAGCAAAGGACCGCTGTGATTCAGCAGATACCACTCCTTCAAAATTTGTGCGACATTGGCGCTCCAGGCCGGATATGAGGACCTGTCCGACGGAGAATAGCCTGCTGTTCGTCAAATATGCACGTAGAAACTCTGCGACCAGTATCAGGGATATTTCAGTAACCTGATTGCCCAAATCGCTGTAAATCTGCAACAGAGACCAGTTCGAATTAACCTCTTCCACGTTATTTGGGAAAAACGCCAGGAGGAGAGGGTGGGTCCGGAAGTTGACCGCCACCTCCCGCACGTCTCCGGTGGATGATGGATATGCATCTTCTTGGGCAATCTCATCGCTTAACGCGTTGATTCCAACCCACTGAACGAGGGCTAGCACAAACGGGTGAAAATCGGATTTCGGAATTGCATGCACAGGTAATTCACGGCAAAGGTCGCTCGTGAAGGTCATAAAACCTTTGAAGAGATTTGACTGTTCGTCCAAATTCTGGGAAAGGATGTAGGCAGCAAGCAACCAAATAGTTCGAAGACAGGCGTGCGACGGTCCATTGTCGACATCCTTGATGATGGCGGTCATGAGATAGATTAAATATTCGTCGTCCAGCAGATAACGGAGGGTGTTCTCGTCTACATTTCTGTTGAGGAGATAGTGATAGATCCCGTTGACAGCGCGACCGAATTGTTTCGCGTCCACAAAGCGGATGAGGCGAAATACCATTTTCGCCAGTTTATCCATCTCGGGAGAGTAACTCGAGATTGAAGTGAGAGATCCAAGAGCCAAGTGAACATGAGCACTGCGCTGTGCGAACGCGATCGAGTCCAAAAAATCCAGGACTGTCAAATCGAACTCGTACGGGCAAAATCCGGCATTGAGTGAGTCACGCAAATACCAGGAGAGAGGAGCAAGGTGAGCATTAGCCCATCCCGTATCACTTCGAAAGACATCTCGCAAGGATGCTAAAGTTTGAATTTGGTTCTGGATTGCCTGCTGAATTTCTTCTTTCACCCGCTTGAGATCCTCAGGCTTGGTGGTTACAGGCCGGCTTGCTAATGCATTGCGTGCATCACGGCCCGGCTCGATATTTAATGTATACGAAGCTTGAAGGGCGCGGAAAATCTCCTGCGACTCTATATCGAGATGAACTGCATAAAACTCTCCTTCCTCCAAAGTGGTGTCCACTGCTGACCGGATAAGCTGAAGGCTGATGCGGCGAGAGGGTAACGACGCTGTTTCCCAACCATCAAGGCATGATAGCACATGCTGGCAGAGTGCCTTCAAATCAGCGAGCAATTTATGTCGGATTGCCGCGCGCACAGATATTGTATAGTAGCTGTCAAGATTCAAATCCTCAAGAGCCTTGAAAGTCTCGCGGTCGAAATAGAACGTGGTCGGAAATGACGAGACGGACACCGGCTGGGGTCCTCTAGATTTCGCCAAAGCCCAAATGGCCCTGAAGCAGATGGTAAGGCGGGGAATACGCAATGGGTCGGCGGAAGGAATAATGGCGGATGAGCGGAGAAGATTAACCACGCGGGGCCAAATTGCAAGGTGAGGTTCCTGGGTGTAGAGCAAAGGATGTAGCAAGTAATCGTTGGCCCGATGAAACCCTTTCGCGCCATGTACAATATCGGGGATGGCCTCGATAAAGGGTATGAGCTCGGAGTCGTCTGTTAGTGCGACAACGGTCCACTGGACCGCGTGTTGATCGCGGATCTTTGGGTTCTTCTGAGATCGTCGCTCCATAGCCTGGGTCATTGTCAGTCGAGGGAATATCCCACTGACTGGGTGGATATTTTTCGACAATTTTTTGGTCAGTAATGCGGTCGAAAGCTGCCAGAATCTCCACATCCCTTTAGAAAGTGGAGTCTGATATGGGCTTTCGAGAAATACGAGCGGTAGCGCGGTAAGAATGGTGTAGATCACCAAGAATGCCGCCAGGACGAAGCTCATAAGATGCACCAGAAGAGGATTGACGGGAAGAAGGAAGAAAACGAGACCCGTGAAGAATATGATGAGGGATGTATGCAGCAGTAGAGGGATTACGTCGACGACAGTGTACATGCCGAACCTTTGGAGGCCGAGATACAAGAAGGAATGAATTCGGACGCGACGTGTAGGATTTGTAAATGAGCTGGATTTGTGAATGAACTCGCGGGCCCATTGCTCTACCAAGGTGGCAAGCAGAGCGCATGTTAAGCTTAGGGCGAGACTGAGAAACCAGAGGGCATTGCAAACTAAAGCTGCGGTTGTGGGATGGAATGGCGCAGGGTCCTGAAATGGGAGAACGGTTCCGTTCGAGGTTCCTGCTAGCTGCCTTGATATTTGTGCCAGCAGGGCAGTATTGGTTACGCCGGAATCTGGCTGAAGAGTCGTGTAGCTCTCCACAAGGAAAGCCGTGAGACTGGCTGAGTAAAGACCAGACTTTGATCTATTCAGCAACGGTAGAAAAAGAGGCAGTGAATGGCTTACGAAGATGAGCATTCCATCCATGTCGCCTTTCCAGCTCTCTACCAATCGCTTGTCATATTTTTCTGCTTCTCCGACATATATCGACCAAAGCTTTCCGCACGCGGCTTCACTTTCAGCCTCTGTGTATTTTGCTGCAGAAGATATCGTTATTTCTAGAGTTTTTTGAAACACATCAACACACACCATTCGCAGTCTCGTTCTCTCCTGAGGGATCAGAGTCCGGTGCACTGGCAGCTAATTCACGCGTCAACCGACATTCTGCCAATACGGTGTCGCGTCAATACGTTGTTTGGGGCCCATTGATTCAGCTGCGTCCTCAAAACCATTGCGTCCCATGTGGTTCTTCAAAGCCACGATTTTCGACCACAATCCGACCCCATGGAACCGGCGAGAGAGACCCTGTTCCAGGTCACGACTAGATGCCATGTGCACTGTTGCAAAGGGCGGTCGAGTGTCGTTTGGACGCAGTAGGGCCAAGAGAACCGTCAACGCTGCCCGCGTGACCCTCGGCGCCGGTTATCATTGGCCGACAGGCGAAGCCCTCGAATTAGTCGGAGGAAATTGAATGAAACTATTCGTACGCGTGGCAGTGAAGGTTGGAAAGACAGAGAGTCTATTGGATAGAGTTAAGGAGAGCCCAAAAACGTCCTGCTTACAGAGATGCCTGTTATAGGCTTATAGCAATACGATGACCACAAAAGGTCAGAAATACTGGTGCCGTTCTCCGTACACATAAGTCGACTTGTACATCAATTTGTATCCAAATACAAGAATAACAATACATAAAAAAGCGTCAAACGGAATCCTTTAGCTTGATACTGAAAAACAGCTGTGAGATCAACGGAAAGTGAGCGGATTCGCAACTACGTACCTCGCACTGGAGACCACTGCATCTGCCACAGAGACGACCTTCGAAGAGCCAGAGGTCGGACACGACAGCTGCGAAGCCCGCTTGGTCTCTCGCCGCCGCGGGCGGAACATCTCGACACTATACTCGGACTCGGACAAAGACATGGGTTCCAAGTCGCGCCTGCTGCTCGTCGAATTAGACGCTTGGGTTCCGAAGCATTTCTACGAGAGGTGAGCTATCCACCCTACTGTGCGAGCCGAAAAACCATCGCACCTTGAAAAAGTCGAAGTTCTTCGTGAAGAGATTGACCTGTCGCGGGGATTTGAAGTCAGTCTGTATACCCTCTTAGACTCCTTCGCTCACGTTGGGGTCAAAATTGAGAGCTTGGAAGAGTTCGCCGACTTGGTTGTCCAAGTCCGCGCCAGCATTGATGGACAGTCCCGCACCGATATCGACGCATCCGTTGAGACTGGAGGACTTGTTCGTGACGGCCACGCCTGAGGTCGATGCGTTGCCGCTGACGGAAGCGGCAGCGTCGAGGGAGGTCGTAATGGTGGAGCTAGTGTCGAACTCGACGAAGAGGGCTGCCGTCGCGAGGCCCCCAATCGCATCCACGCCAAAATCGAGGGACGGAATAATGTGTGCCGTGATCGTGGCATCGGAGGCGAGCGCGGGAGCCACGGAGAAATTCAGCGCTGGAGAAGCGGGGGGGTGAGCGAGATACAGGCAGGGGGAAGCGAAGGGACCTACGGCTGTTGTTGGGCGTGAACTTGCCGCTATTAGTGTTGTATGCGGACGGAGGATAGAAGAGCTTCGCGCCCGATATGCCTAAAGGGTATCGATTAGCCTTGAGCGGGACGGCCGGGGCAAGAACTTACAATACGACAAGTCGACGGTCAGATCCATGTCAATGTCCACTTTTCCGCTCACTTCCCCTGCGACTTTGAAGGAAGGGCCGATAGTAAGGATCCTGTGCAAAGTCAGCCTGGCTATCTGCGTGAGTGAGAGTGCACGCACCCAGGGAAATCAAGGCCTTGAAGGAGTCAAGGTTAGCTATGAGGCTACTCACTGCAGGGCAGAGATGCCGACACTCACCTGGAATACCGACCTGGAAAAGTTCCACCTTCCCAGAGTCGAGGGTAGCCTGCACGATGCTCGTGAGTGACCGGAGCCTCAGTGGTGCGAGAAACGTACCGAGGCCGAGCTCTTGAGGGTTAACGTGCCTTCCAAATCCGCATCGACTCCGACCACGACGCCGAATTTGGTGAGATTCGCGGGCATCTGAGGCGGAGGGACGTCTTTGAGTGAAGTGACGTGCGGGAAAGAGTGAACCCACCAATGTACCGACGGCAGTTACGGCGAGAGTTACATTCGCCACCATGCATGCATCAACGGATCCAGACACCGACGCGTCGAAGGCGGGGATCTTGCCCACCGCCGGGCAAGACACTTTTTCGTCGAACAGCGGAAAGGTCTTTTTGAAATTGACCTCCGGAAGCTTCTGCATCAAGCTCTGCGCCAGGGTGTAAGCATTTGCGTTTCCCGGAACGACTCGAGGTCCTCACCTGATTGAAAGAGTTGAATTCTGTCAAGCACGCAAAGGTCAGGTTACGGTCTCGATGGAGTATTAGTGGCACGCACCCTGGAACGCCTGCTGGAGGACAGAGATGACGGAGCGGTCCGTGACGGTGCTCGGAGCGCGCGCGAGGCGGCTGCGACGCTGGGGTGCAGGATTCTCCGGCACAGATGCGGTCAGCCCGTGTATCGCAAAGTTTACAGGCACGGCCCTACAGGATCGTACTTCGTGAGCAAATTGTCCAGGCAGTAGAATCACACTCACTGGGAGACTTCCACCGAATTGAAGTCCGCGTCGATGCTCAGCCCCTTGACCTGCGGGAGCTCCCCATCGCGGCGACGGAGCTTGTTCGCGAGCTCAGCGGGCAGGGTTTGGTTCTGGTGCACCCAGTCGCGAGTAACGCGCGCAAACGCGCTCTGTCCGCACTAAAACGGGATCGGATTGCACCAATCAGCAATTGACCTCAAGGAAACGTGAAGTGGTGCACGCACGCTCTCCGGCAAGCGCACGAGTTTCCCCACACTCCCCGTATTTTGAGCAAGGTGCGGGCATCCCGAGCTATCGTGGCAGACGAGGCGCACATCCTGCGCCATAGCGCCTTTCTCGCAGTCGAGGATCGTCCAGCCCGCCGCCGGAGTGATGTCAGAAATTGCGTCCGCGGCGCCCCACTTATTGGAGATTATGAGCGCCACTTGCTTCCGCGGAATGACAAAAACGCACTATTCGCAGCGTCCCGGAAACCTCTGAAGACGTGGGGATATCGTACGAGCAGTGACCGTCGAAGCATGGGGACGACCTAAAGGCACAGAGCAGGTAAGAAAACGAGATAGGGGCGTATAGCCGAGCAGACGGACCAGTCGTTAGCGGCGCGGCCTGCAACAAAGAGGGAAAAAACGAAAGTGATTCTGAGCGCCAGTTGCGACATTCAGACCGAGCCCACTGGGCGGGAAGAGGGAGAAGAAAAGGTGATAGGAAGTGCAACGACACGCGCACTTTCGCCCCGGTCAGACTGAGATTCCATATCGCGCGGGGAATGCTGTCTAGACGACGATTGGTGAGTTCTTCCACAACGACAGCTGATCATCAAAAGCTGCATCAAAAACCGTATTCCCTAAAAAGGCAATTTCGGGCTTGAGCGAGCTTGAGAAAAGAACGACCGTAAAGCGCCGTAATGAAGACGGGCGCGCACTTGGCACTAGATACAGTCGTAGTGCAGGCTGAACACCAAATCTCATGATGTCGTTTACAAGCTGTGAATGGATGCCTCAGAGCATCGTATATTATATCCAACTCCATGCTAGTGGCCCTACTACAGTAGTAGCAAGGAAGACAGTGGCCAAGTAAGCATGGACGACCATGCTCGCAGGTGAACTATTCTCCTGGTTCTGAACCGGGACCTGCGGAAGCCCATTCGATGTCGGACTGGCAGAGCTAGAGAGATGGCCAGGAGTAGCAGATCCCGTCGCGACGATGCCGACTGGCACAGTATTGTAAGTCTTGGACTTGGAAGTGATGGTTTTGGCACGAACCTTTGTTGCACAGTTGAATGAGCAGTCCCTGCGCCTGCGGCGAGGCAAAAGGGCTGCACTCCGCGTCGAGGCACTGCGTCAGGTCCTCTTGAAGCTGCGCCGAAGCGCAAACACAGTTCACATCATCTCTGCATTAACTACTCGTTAGACCCAGAGCGGGAAAGACGCGAGATTCAATCGCACATGGAGCAGCTGTTTGCGGCCGCTGCGTCCTCAAAGCAGGTTTCCATGCAGGGGTCCAGCCCCGCAGTGCTGCTAGGAAGCACAACGCCCGATTCGGTGGGTGTCGCGCTTAAGGACGATTGCGACGCGACCAGAAGAGCGACGGAAAGAACTAAAAGAGTGTTCCAGAACACCATGCTGGGGAAAAGCATAGAAAAAACGAAAGAGGAATGGCCCAAGCCCAAGAGATCCAAGGTGCTAAAGCTGAGGAACAAATTCTGGGGCTCCGATTAGATCTTTGATTGTTGCCGTGGCAGTTGCGGGCGCTGGGCTGTGGCCTGTGAAGGTGCATTGGGTCCATGCGGGTGGCTGGAAGAAGAATCGCGGCGACCCCAGCGAGAAGCCAGACTGAGATAGTCCAGAATCGAAGTGGATGAGACAATGACGTCGAGGTTGGTTTGGTTTGTACTTGAGATCCTAACACTGACATACAGTAATCGCATCATCACGTGCGTGGTCAATTTTCTCCGAAAAAAAAAAAAGGTGCGAAGAGCCATGAACCTGCCCTGTCAGTGATAAACCGTGACGGTTAGCCCCGAACGTTTGAGCCTGAATGGTACGCTGAAGGTCCAACTATTGAAATTTCCTCGTTTGAGTTGAACCAAAGTGGAACCAAAACTTTGTCCAAACTACAACTGTGTCAAATCATTCCAGCAATTCTCATCGCAGCCGGCGTTCAAACACACGCGAAATCTGGGGTTTCTGAGATTTACTGTACACATCGATTTCAAACCAACACACGGCTTTCGACAAGCTTTGCCGCGGATCTTCTTTCCTACCCCTAATACTTGGGCTTCTTCTGCATGGTCCTGGACAAGTTATACGCCGCCGAAATAAGGGTTACATGCCTGCAAAACGTTGAGCAACAATCGATGTACATCTAATGAGAGCACGCACGTAAACCCTTGAACGGCATTCCCGAGTCTATTGCACCATCATCGTCAACCTAATGTAGCCGAAAAAAAGACAAAGTTGCCTTACCCTTCACCATCAGTGGAGATCTCCTCGGTACACAAGCCGACGTGGTTGAGATAGAGGAGGAAGTCCTACGCCAGGGTGAATACGATGGGAATAATTCCGAGTAGAATAATCGACGAACCTCGAACATGGACACGGCCTTTGTGAGCATCGGGTGATCGTACTCACCCGCACGGGTCAGGGCTTCAACACACCTTGCCCGAGATTCAGTATAATTCTATGCAAAGCAGATGAGGCGCACCATAGGGTGCACAAACAGAACGTCCCCTCTTCGCCTCCGACGCCGTCATCGGATTTGTTCACGTCATAACGGAACACCAAATTCTATATCGATACCAGGATGAGAAGGAAAAAGTGGTTGCCAAATAAAACCGACGTTGGAAGTCAACCCTCCGCGCTCAGGCGTTCTCAAAATCTGCTTGAGTGTATTGACGAAGCGCGGGTCGCTCTGTAATTTGCCCGGTCAGCCGAAGTGTCTGTTTCGAAAGCAGTACGAACCGGTTGGATGAAGAAAACGAGCGGCATGATAAGCACCGCCGAGTCCAAGACATCGGTCTCCTCGTAGCTCTGTCCAAAGACCTTCGTCTCCTTGTTGAACGCCTTCTCCATGATTTCTTCGTAAAGAGAATCGCGGGCCGCAAGCCATTCGTTACGATGGGGGCACGGAAGAGAGCGTTTGTCCGCCAGACGAAGCCCACGGTCGATGGCGACCCTACATAGTTCGGTTAAATCCTGGAAGAAACACTTGCGGACGAAGCTAACCAGAGCATGACCTGTTCGCATACAAATATAGATTTCGGTTGCCTACGATTTCAACCCAGGAACGCACCTTGGAATACTAAGACGCATTATCATGAGTGTCATAGCTGTATCCAAGACAAAGGACTCACCGTGAAATGTCGCTTCTTGTTGCGAACCTCCCTGGTTTACACAGTAGGCAACGGCTCAGGCAGATCAAAATAGCCTACGTACCAGATCGACCTGCGAGGGAAAACAAGCTGAGTCCTCTATATAAAATATGGAAGGCAGAAAAACGTACAGATCGGGGAGATGGCAGTTGGCCACGACGTCTATGCCAATGAGTATGGTTGTTGAGTAGAGTACTGGCACTCACAATCGACCCTGAAAAAAAAAACAGTTCAACGAAGACAGCCTCAAGGTTTAGAAGAAGAGTACTGACAGATCCCTCACGAGGAGCCTGAAGGATCGGTTAGCTAGCATACCCCAATGGAAGAACCACAAACCAAGTATCATAAGACTATAAAGGGATCAGATTATAATCTGGCCATCCACGGAAAAAGAGGCGAACGAACCAGAGGCTTTCCGAACTTTTGTCCAACTGGTTAGTAGTGCACTGACGACAAGTCTCTAGAAGAACCCTCGCCTTTTGTCCGAGGTAGATACAATCCATCCTACGCAAAACGAAGCTCAATTAACAAACCCATCTAGGATGAACTAGTTAGGCTTCGCATAAATGAATTCGTTAAAAGAGACATACCTTGGACAGTTATTGCATACAGTTCGCCATAGATGTCCTTGTGCATGCCCTCAGAATCCAAATATCTTACTCAACAACACAAACCACGAGCTTACCAATTGTAAATGATCTGCCGCGCCGTTTCCGATGCTGGCAAAGATCGGATTAGCTTAGCTTTCCCTGCATCTGATATCTCAAACAAACCGAACGGGCTTTGACCCCTTATGTCCATCGAGATGTGTCAGCTCGATTTCTTCCAGATCTTTCCCGCCTAATTATAGTTTGTGTCAAGATGCGGCGAAAAGAAGGGGAGGAGGGAGGAACGGACCATGGATGGTGTACATGATTTGCAAGCTCCCATCCGGGTTCTTGTGCCGCAGACGCTCGAAGATGAACTCCATGTACGCTATGATCAAAGTTACGAGCTGAGCGTCGCGTGCGAGATTGGTGTTAATAAATTAATAATACTGACCGTCGGCCTCCCGAGTGAAGCCCAAGCGAAGGAGGGCATACAAGGTGAACGAGGAGTCGCGGATCCATGAGGCTCTGCGGTGAAATAATTTGTGGGGGTTACGGATAAATGTGGGAATTTAACCAACCTGTAGTCCCTGTGATTGATTCATTGTGGCAAATCAACTCAAAGTGTAATTGAGCACATACCAGTTTCTAGTTCCACCAATGAACTCTGTGGAGATAGATATGTATGTGGCTATGCAGCAAGACAAACGCCCTAGACGACGAACCTGGAAGACTAAAAGTCGGGCTCGCCACGACGGCGCCAGTCGGTTCAAAGATGAGCAGCTTAAGCGCGAGCGCACTCCTGTGAACGGATTCCTTCCAAGATCCGGTGTAGGTCGATTGACGGATCCAATCATTCCAGTATTTATTAGTCGCCTAATTTGTGCTCGCGTCAGCACTCCGCTCCCGACCGTGAGCGAGAGTAACTTACAGTCAGCAGTGCATTGACTAATTCCTGGGAGTAGAAGGAAGATCAGTAGACTACCAGAAACTCAAGCTAGTGTGAATACTCACCTTAGTCAAAACGGGATCTTCGAGCGACGGCGCGGCGTTGGGGGCAGGCGGCGTGCGCAACACAAGAGTCACACATTGGCCCTCCACCAGAGTCATTTCCGTCTTCACTCCCAGCCCAAGATGTCCTTTGTGGGACAAGTCGAGCAGTTCGAGCTTGACGGACGGGCAAGGGACGTTAGCCATGGTGTTCTCGGGAACATAGCGAAGATCCAGCGTCAAAGCATCGCTCTGAAACACGGCTTTCGTGGTGTGTTCCGGAGATGCTGAGGGGATAATTTTCGTGGTGTGTTTGGAACGAGCGTAGTTGAATGCCGGAGCGCATTCCATCCGGAGCGGGACCTCGCCGCGAATGACCTGCGGGTCGATGATAAAGATCCAATGAAAGGGCGGATTTTAGATCTATACCTCGACACGACGAATCAGCCATGGAAGCAAGGGCTTCCTGGTCGCTGGAGGGAGGACCGCTTGACGAGGGAGAAAATCTGAAGCCAGATTAGACGGTCCAAGCAATAACCGAAGTGACTAAATCCGTGTCTGAGAGGGCGCCAAGGATAGCGAGGCCCGAGGCGCCCGGGTCAAACACATCGGCTTGCTTTGAAAGCATTGCCCAGGACTTGTCTACATGTCCTTTTGGGACGGCAAATCAAGGGAATCACTCACCAGTAATACTAACAACGCCTCGTTCATTCATAAATTTGGTTTGGAGCACCTTAATCACGCAGGATCAGACTGAGAAATGTGCAGCAAAGCAAGGAGCGAACGTTAGAGCTTGGATAATAATTTTGTTTCGTCGAGAATGGAACTGTCGGGCTGATTGCAAAGTGGCCACCTTTGTCCTTGTCCAGAATACGCGCAAAGACAGATGGCGAGTCAAAATGGGGAATGCAATAACTTTCGACTATGCACGTAGATGATGAGAAGATGCATCGCAAAGGATCGAAGATAATACGCACTAGAGCCGTCGGTGCTGACCATCGCAGCGGTGTGCAGGTTACCAATCCTATTTAACGGCGCCATCATGCTCAGTTTGAACAAGTGAAGCCTGGGACATACAATCCATGGTCAGCGATGGCTATGTAGTCCCTGTCGACTGCAGTTTTCGGTTCGTGCATGTTCATCGTTGTGGTAGGAGAAAGAGCTATATCCGCCCTCGCCGTTGCAATGCGTCAGCTGATATTATATTTAGGGCGGGACAGTGGCACACAACGACACAGCCTTTGTGATCGAAGTTGCCTAAGAACCCACGAATCCCGAGTGCAGCCGCATCGAACAGATTTAATGAAGTTTTGAATGTTTACGTAGTCGGAATTTGAGCCCCAAGGCCACGAATCAAATTATTTCAGCCAGGTGCCCGGAGAATGGGAATAACATCGCAATTGTTCAGGTTCGCAACGAACAATAATTTACTATCACTCGGGACTAACAAATTTAGACTCGCGGCTTCGGAACACAACTTGACATTCGGCTTCAACAGCATTCGGCGAGAAAGAGTACTGTAATACATAAGTATTCGCATGAAGTTCAACAAGAGCGGAGAGGTTCACTCACGTCGCACGCTCGAGCGTCGCGGGGCTCGGGATCTCGGTGTCCTGCGTCACTTCGAGGCGTCGTTCAACAACTTTGTCAAAACTACAACTCTGCGTCAAATCAACCATTCTCATCACAGCCGGCGTTCAAACACACGCGAAATCTGGGGTTTCTGAGAACTACTGTACACATCGATTTCAAACCAACACGGCTTTCAAAAAGCTTCGTCACAGATCTTCTTTCCTACCCATAATATTTAGGCTTCTTCTGTATGGTCCTCGACAAGTTATACGCTGCCGAAATAAGGGTTACATGCCTGCAAAACGTTGAGCAACAATCGATGTATGTATATCTAATGAGACCACGCACGTAAACCCTTGAACGGCATTCCCGAGTCTATTGCACCATCGTCGTCAACAGAATGAAACCGAAAAAGACAAAGTTGCCTTACCCTTCACCATCAGTGGAAATTTCCTCGGTACACAAGCCGACGTGGTTGAGATAGAGGAGGAAGTCCTGCGCGGCGGTGAATAAGATGGGAATAACGAGTAGAATGATCGACGAGCCTCGAACATGGACACAGCCTTTGTGAGCATCGGGTGATCGTACTCACCCGCACGGGTCAGGGCTTCAACACACCTTACCAGATATTCAGTAGAATTCCACGCCAAACAGATGAGAGGCACCATAGGGTGCACAAACAGAACGTCCCCTCTTCGCCTCCGACGCCATCATCGGATTTGGTCAGATCGTAACGGAACACCAAATTCTGTGTCAACCCCAGGATGAGAAAGAAAAAATGGTTGCCAAAAAAAACCGACGTTGGAAGTCAGCCCTCCGCGCTCAGGCGTTTTCAAAATCTGCTTTAGTGTGTTGACAAAGCGCGGGTCGCTCTGTAATTTGCTCGGTCAGCCGAAATATCTTTTAGAAAACAGTACGCACTGGTTGGATGAAGAAAACGAGCGGCATGATAAGCACCGCCGAGTCCAAGACATCGGTCTCCTCGTAGCTCTGCCCAAAGACCTTCCTCTCCTTGTTGAACGCCTTCTCCATGATTTCTTCGTAAAGAGAATCGCGGGCCGCGAGCCATTCGTTTCGATGGGGGCACGGAAGGGAGCGTTTGTCCGCCAGACGAAGACCACGGTCGATGGCGACCCTACATAGTTCGTTTAAATCCTGAAAGATACATTTGCGGACGAAGCTACCAGAGCATGACCTGATCGCATATGAATATATATCTCGCTTGCCTAATATTTTAACCAGGAGCGCACCTTCGAGTACTATTGGGCATAATCATGAGCACCATGGTTTCTCAGAGACAAGGAACTATCACCAACCGTAAAATGCCGCTTCTTGTTGCGAATCTCCCTAGTTTACACCATAGGCCACACGGCTCATGCAGTTAACGCAGATAATATTCTACGTACCAAATCGACCTGCAACGGAAACCAAGTTGAGAGCTCTGAAAAATATTGGAGGCACAGAAACATACAGATCCGGGAGATGGCAGTTGGCCACGACGTCTAGGGGATGAGTAAAGTTTCGTTGCACGAAACAAAAAAAAGTGAAACGCACAGTCAACACTGTACAGAAAATCCATGGTTACACAAAGGCGTCGACGAAAGGTTAAATACTAACAGATCCCTCACGAGAAGCCTTAGGGATTGCTTAGCCAACATCACCCAAATCGAACAACCACAAACCAAGTATCATAAGACTACAGATGAATCAGGTTAGAATTTGGCTGTTTACGGATTGGACGATAAAGCTCAACGAACCAGGGGCTTTCCGAACTATTGTGAACTTGTTAGTGCTGCATCACTTTCAACAAGTCGAAAGGAATGCTCGCTTTTTGTCCGAGGTAGATACAATCCATCCTACGCAAAACGAAGCTCAATCAACGAACCCATCTGGGATGAATTGGTCAGGCTTCGTATGAGTGAATTCGTTCAAAGAGACATACCTTGGGCAGTTATTACATACAGTTCGCCGTAGATGTCCTTTTAAATGCCTCTCAGAATCCACACATCTTACTCAACAACATAAACCACGAGCTTACCAACTGCAAATGATCTGCCGCGCCGTATCCGATGCTGGCAAAGATCGAATTAGCTTAGATTTCCCTGCATCTTTTATATCACACAAACCGAACAGGCTTTGACCCCTTATGTCCATGAAGATGCGTTAGGTCGATTTCTTCCATAACTTTACCGCCTAATTATAAACATATTTTTGTTAAGATCCCACGAGAAGAAAGGGAGGAGGGGGGAACGGACCATGGATGGTGTACATAATCTGCAAGCTTCCATCCGGGTTCTTGTGCCGCAGACGCTCGAAGATGAACTCCATGTACGCTATAGTCGTGTTGAGCATCGCGTACGAGATTGGTGTTAATACATAAAGGTTC
This sequence comes from Mycena capillaripes, assembly GCA_029204075.1. Classification (NCBI taxonomy): domain Eukaryota; kingdom Fungi; phylum Basidiomycota; class Agaricomycetes; order Agaricales; family Mycenaceae; genus Mycena; species Mycena capillaripes. Next base: position 2,458,593 of record JARHKZ010000017.1, read on the forward strand.
ACTGACCGTCGGCCTCCCGAGTGAAGCCCAGGCGAAGGAGGGCATACAAGGTGAACGAGGAGTCACGGATCCATGAGGCTCTGCGGTGAAACAATTTGTGGGGGTTACGAATCAATGTGGCAATTTAACGGACCGGTAATCCCTGTGATTCATTTATCGTAGTAAATTAACGTAAAGTGTGATTGAGCAGACGACGTACCAGTTTCTAGTTCCACCAATGAACTCTGCCGAGATAGGTATATAGTTATATAGCATCACACGGGCCTAGATGACGAACCTGGGAGACTAAAAGTCGGACTCGCCACGACGGCGCCAGTGGGCTCAAAAATAAGCATCTTAAGCGCGAGCGCACTTCTGTGAACGGATTCCTTCCAAGATCCGGTGTAGGTCGATTGGCGGATCCAATCATTCCAGTATTTATTAGTTGCCTAATTGGTGCTCGCGTCGGCACTCCGCTCCCGACCGCGAACGGCAAGTCGAGTAACTTACGGTCAGCAGTGCATTGAGGAGTTCCTAGAGTAGAAGGAAGCTTAGCATACTACTATAAACAAAAGCTAGTGTGAATATTCACCTTAGTCAAAACGGGATCTTCGAGCGATGGCGCGGCGTTGGGGGCAGGCGTACGCAACACAAACGTCACACATTGTCCCTCCACCAGAGTCATTTCCGTCTTCACTCCCAGCCCAAGATGTCCTTTGTGGGACAAGTCGAGCAAGTCGAGCTTGACAGACGGGCAAGGGACGTTGGTCATCGTGTTCTCGGGAACATAGCGAAGATCTAGCGTCAATGCATCGCTCTGAAACACAGCTTTCGTGGGGTGTTCTGGAGATGAGGATGGGACTATGGTCGTGGCGTGTTTAGTGCGGGCGTAATTGAACGCCGGGGCGCATTCCATCCGGAGTGGGACCTTGCCGCGAATGACCTGCGTGAAGATGATAAAGACCCAAGATAACGGCGAATTTTGGATCGATACCTCGACACGACGAACCAGCCATGGAAGTAGGGGTTTCCTGGTCGCTTGACGAGGGAGAAAATCTGAAGGCAGGCTTGATTAGATGATCTAGCAATAATCGAAACGAAGTAAATCCGGGTCTGAGAGGGCGCCAAGATTGGCCGAGGCCCGAGGGCACCCGGGTCAAACGACTTGCCTCGAAAGCATTGCCGAGGACTTATCTACGTATCCTTTTGGGACGGCAAGTCAAGGGAATCACTCACCAGTAATACTAACAACGCCTCGTTCATTCATAAATTTGGTTTGGAGCACCTTAATCACACAGGATCAGACTGAGAAACAGGGAGCAAAGCTAGGAGCGAACGTTCGAGCTTGGATAATAATTTTGTTTCGTCGAGAATGGAACTGTCGGGCTGATTGCAAAGTGGCCACCTTTGTCCTTATCCAGAATACGCGCAAAGACAGATGGCGAGTCAAAATGGGGAATACAATAACTTTCGACTGTGCACGTAGATGATAAGCAGATGTATCGCGAAGAATCGAAGGCAATACGCACTAGAGCCGTCGGAGCTGACCATCGCAGCTGTGTGCAGGTTACCAATCCTATTTAATGGCGCCATCATGCTCAGTTCGAACTAGCGAAGCCTGGGACATACAATCCATGGTCAGCGATGGCTATGTAGTCCCTGTCGACTGCAGTTTTCGGTTCGTGCATGTTCATCGTTGCGGGAGGAGAAAGCGCTATATCTGCCCTCACCGTTGCAATATGTCAGCTGATATTATATTTAGGGCGGGACAGCACCACACCACGACACATCCCTCGTCATCGAAGTTGAGCCCACGAATCTTGAGTGCAGCAGGCAGCGAACAACCCTAATGAAGTAGTCGCCCCAAGACCACGAATCAATCCATTCCAGCCCCGGAGAATGGGAACAACATCGCAATTTTTCAAGTTCACAACGTTCGGAACAGTAATTTACTATCACTTGGCATGAACTTCGCGGCTTCGGAACACAACTTGACAATCGGCCTCAACCACAGCCGGCGAAGGGTGCTATACCATCAGCGTTCGGATAAAGTCAAGAGCGGAGAGGTTCACGCACGTCGCACGCTCAAGCGTCGCGGGGCTCGGGATCTCGGCGTCCTCCGTCACTCGTGATGTCACTTCAGCTTCAGGAAGGGCCAACAGGCACGCCTTGAGCACGAAGAGCTCGTGCCGGTTTACGGCGTTCATCGCGGTGGGTTACGGCGGTGTCTGAGTGGGGCGTCTATCAGCGAAGTAGGAAGAAAAGGAGAATCGACGAGGAAAAGAATCATAAAGCCATGCATAAAAAAGTGCCACATCGCGCTGGCTGCTCGGAAAAATCGAGACATGAGATATGGTTTTAATCATACGCTCAAAATAGATACAACAACGCGCGAAGAAACTATACCGCTCACCAACTAATAGACTCCATGTCCACCTCGCCTGCAGGTCCCACGTTCGTAAAGCTCTTCCCTCGCCGCAGGTCAAATGCAGAGATAAAGGATGTCAGCGGAAGCGTGTTTCACCGTGGAGAATGATTATAGGCATGGAGAGGGAAGAGTAATGCAAGAGGAAGAGAGAGAAAAGCTGAGTCAGCACTCCAGATATTTGACCGATCTTTGCAATCTTTGGCTGTGTATGCAAACTGTCCTCGGTTTGACTTTTCACAAGGCCGTGTCTAAAGCTCATTCCTGTGGAGGGCCAAAGGATATTCAACGAGATATTTTCGAGGTGAAAATTGCGCCGCATCGTTGACCTTCGCGCGGGTGAGACCTTCAGTAGTTCACATGATCGTGTCTTGATGCGCTCGCAGACGTTTGTTCAAGTTCTTTCATCTCAGGATTTTTTTTGCACTCTCTACCTGTGTGATTTAAGTATGCCCCTTAATATTAGTTGGGGGGTGGGAGACGAATACAACAAAGATTGCTTGCGTTCAAATATACATGCCGAGAACACAAAAAAACAATACATTCGAACTCGCTACTGCACCGGCGTTGCGGGCTTGGCTGTCAGGTACGAGACACCGAAGAGAACTCCCATCGCCAGAGGCAGAGAGAGGATCATCGGAGAGATGGCCTGGAGGGCACGGTCTTCTGCGGCCCACATTGCGCCGAGTATACCTAGAATTTAGATGTCAAGAGGATTGAAGGAATTGTGAAGCAGAGCTGACATACCGGATCCTAGAAAGGCAGTCGCAGCGCCGATGGAAAAGATTGGGTACGACAGGATAATGAGCGAGCTGTATACGTGAAATCTGGTGGAGTAGAGCACCTGCCAAATAGTTCAACGTGATATCACGCGGAGTAAAGCTGGAGGACGTACGCGTTCACACCAGTTCGGCCTTGCCTTGGTGAGGACGAGGAAACAGACGGCGGTGACGATGATGCCGCCGATGAGCATTCCAAACGCACAGAGCATGCAGATGTAGGGTCCGCGGAGGGTGTAGTCCACGGTGGCTGGTCTGGGGGGAACCGTGGTCATGAAGGCAGCGGAGGTAGCTAGGAGTAAACTCCCCTTTGAGTCGACGAGGATCAACGAGGTGATTTCTTCGAAGTATGATGTCGACGTACCACCACGAGCAGGTTGTTCAACCGGTCACAGACCTGCCGCGTGCCTTCGACCCAAACGCTGTCGTCGCCTTCCTCCTCGAGCTTTATGGACGCCCATACGGGAGACAACCCGACATGCCCATACGATGCTAGGCAGAGAACATTGAAAATTGTCCTTTGAAGCGCGCTCAGCGGTCCATTCACGGCTGGCCTCCTCCAGTGAGCGGGGAGTGGATTCCTGGTCAAAATGTCCTCCTCCTTCTGGCCAAGCGTCTTGCGCTCATTCTTTTCCCCAGAAGGTACAAGTGTGACGGAGCTCATCGGAACCCCAGGTAACTTCGAATATTAGGAAGAGAAGGGGAAAGAGGGAGGACAACTCGCAGAGTTCCCCGCAACGAAAACTGGGACAAGAGCGCTGCTGGTCGTTCTGTTAATATGCGTTCTACGAAAGTCTATTCCCATTGTGCTATCGTGGAATCTTCCATTCGATGCGTGGCAACAGACCTACGCTCTTGCGCGATCAGACCGGGTTATAGGACAAAAGGTCTCAAGAAATCCACACGAACTTTGCCGAATAAGCGCCAGCGCCCAACAAGAAGCTCCAAATAGCGAGGCGCCGGTGAATAGGGCAGGCTCTGGGCACAAGGGATCTACGAGGCAGAAGCACAAAAAGTGTCAGCGCCCAGAATCACTATGGCGATGAACAGCGATGAACAGCCGATTAAGGCGAACCTATCCTGATCTGCGTCGTCTCCCCTGTCTGGATCAAGCGCATGGAATTCATTCATGGAATTTGCGTGATGCGTGCCTTCGAAGATTACCAGAAACCCTCCGTGTCGTTACAAAATCCAACTTGTTCACGTAAAACCGTGGGTGCTGAAAGTAATCGTCTTTGGGGTTGATGTTGCCCATTAACAGCGTGGATTAGACAGGCTGAGGACACACGAAACCAACGTCTGCAAGTCGTACTTGAATCCAAGGCAAGTCCGCACGGAATTATTTGAATCGGTAGCTTCATCGGAATCTTTACGAACGTTCACGGCCGTCGATTGCACCACAAATGAGGGAAATTTCATTTTCGTCAAGCTGGTGGAGGAGGATGTATTACCGCAGCAGTCCATCGAGGAACAAGCGGGTACTGTACCTACATACATTCTAGCCTCGAAAATGTATGCTACAGTCATCTACGCCTCTACTCGGTTTGATAGAAATTCTAAGTCTGAGATCGTCTCACGAGCTTCGGCCATCGACGGGAATGAGGTGAAGACTGATGCGGGATGATATAACTGGACGCGGCGTATCCATCGAGTGTGCGAGGGCCACAACCGCATCCGACACCCCGGCACCAAACTGCTTCGCGTAAATTTGCACAGAGAACATGGCCACCCGCCGGACAAAATGATGTATACACCAGAGTTCTGTGCCTGTGCATTCGAGGTTTAACGTTCCCCGGAATATTTATGCGATGATTGAGTTAAGAGTCAGGAGAAAAAACATCTCCTGAATTCAGGAGCACCAAGGGGCTTTGAGACACCTTTGTCGCTGTCCCATACAGCCCGAAAGGAACCCGCCAAAGACCGAACAGCATGTGCGCTCCATAATCAGATGGGGATGGACGCGACAAGTGCCGCTTTACAGCTCCATGGTCGCGAACACGCTCAGCATCGTCGTTTGACCAGCAAATGTCGAGTCTTTGCGCTCTCTGTCTAGCACGATATCTGCGCTAACTTGTGGGAGCGAGCTGGGCATCGACAGATCAATATCTGCAGCTGTAATGCTCCTGTCTGTCAGTCTCTTGTCCTGGGAGGAGAACGGAGAACCCCGACATTAACGGATGGCAACGAGTCTGTGCCGGGTTGTGACTGTGAACCCGCCACTAGTCTAGCATCCAATCTGTGCTAATGTAGCCAAGGTGAAATACATGTTTCCGCTGTGTATGTTCGCTAGCAGGGTGCCAGAGAGTCCAGGGCGCGATGGTGGGTTGGAGGATCGGGTGAATGGCATTGGAGAGTTCGGGTCTAGGTGATGAGAGCAAGGAGAGCAACAAGCGCAAACTTGGGAGATAACCTTTAAATTTTATCCTCTTCCTGCACGCTCTAAGCACCATATTGTAATCCAACGCATCCAGGTTTGAGAATTATCATTTATCTCATCTCACCGCGTGGCTCACGTTTAGGGCCACTGAATAGAGCTGAATAGCCGCCGCAAATTTCCACTGGGATTTGTTTTGCGACGCCGCCGACCGACGCCGCGTATGTCTGACACAGAAGACCTGTGCCGCTGCAAGAAACCCGCCACAAATTTAAATCGTTGCTCAGCCTGTAAAAAAGGTCAGATCCTGATGCCGCGCGCAGTATACATTGTACGATATGCTGACATCCGCGACGCCTTTAGTCGAAGAATGTCAAAGGCGTGCGTCTGCCTGGTATACTTTATCACTTTAGTGGCTCTCCTGATCCAACTCGCTATTTCTAGGGGAGGTGCCGACCGACCATTTGCGTGGTTTACTACGCTGAAACTGTTATGGTTGAAAACTTGAGCGATTATACTTACTGCGAGTTCAACTCGCTGCGATTTCAACATGTATCCAGTAAATCTCGGCAGGTGAGTTGTTCGATTTGTTGAAAGGCTGATTTCAATATTTTGAGCTTCCGAGGTTATATAGGTCGAAGAGGGTCTACCAGGTCTCGAGTACTTCATCTGCCAATTGATTTGAAAGCATAAATCGTCCAGTAACTTCAAAAGATTTCACACAATAAATTCCGGTGGTGCCAAGCAAAATGAATTAGTGGACGATAAGTATGAGTGTGGACTAGCCATATTAACAGATATACGATAAACGTGTCAATGAGTGAACAATGGCTCCCCAGTGAGCCTCCCAAAAAGGAAAACGACAAAGAGCTGGCGCTTAGACGGCCTTGATGCTGGAGGCAGCGACGGGCTCGTCGACGGCCTTGACAAGGTTCGCGATGGCAGCGGGGCATCCAAGGTCGGCGCGGCGAGTGAGGCTGGACTGGATCTCGACAAACTCGCGGCGGGTCGTGCCGGTGCCGAGGCACTTCTTGAACAGGTCGAAGTTCTTGGTGAACAGGTTGACCTGATTGCGGGGCGTCAGGCAGGTGCGGAAATGTAAAGAAAACGAACAGACCTTGGTCGAAGGGTTGAACAAGCCGAAGAAGTCGGCCGACGCGCCGGCGTTGACATTCAGGCCCGCGGCGAAGTCGACGCAACCGTTGACGCTGCCAGACGCGGCGGGGGCACCGCCGGTGCTGACGCCGGCGGTGGCGCTCGCATCGAGCGTCAGGGTGGCCGAAACTTGGCCGTCGAGCTGAAATTGAATGGATGTGAGATTCATACCCGGAAAAAAAACAAGCAGGCCGCACATTCAACGAGACGGTCGCGGCAGCAATTCCGCCCAGGGCGCTCACGCCGAGGTCCAGGCTAGGAATAACGTGGGCAGCGAGGACGGCCTTGCTCGAGAGGTCGGGTGCAACAGAGAGGCTGAGGGCTGGACGGGATTTAGTTCAACGTCGAGAAGTTTCAGAAGAATACGCACGGCTGTCGCCAAGGGTGAAGGTTCCTCCCGACTGCACAGAGTCAGCGGGAGGGAAGAACATCTTTGCCCCATCGACCTTGTAGTCGAGGACGAGCTGGGGGGAAAAGATCAAAAAATCGAACATTTGAAGTGTAGCGCATGACACACCTTGGCGTCGGCCTGAATGTCCAAGTTCGCGGTTCCCTGAACACCAACTTTGAAGGTCGGCCCAATGGTAAGGAGTCTAAGAAGGCGTCAGCTTAATGTCGAGGCGTGCGCAGAAATGCAGCGCACCCAGGGAAGTCGAGGCCTGTAATGCGAAGGTCAGATTTAACAGACGGAAAGAAAGAAAATGAAACGAACCAGGGATGCCGACTTCGAATACGGGGATCAGACCACTGTCGATGGAGCCCTATGGGTGAAATGTGAGCCAAAACTCATGATGCTGAGACGTCCTCATACGCTTGCGGTGCCAGCGAAGCTCAAGGTACCGGTGAGGTCGGCGTCCAAGCCAGCGAAGACACCGAAGGCGGACATCTTGGGCGGGATCTAGAACATGTTGAAATATTGAAGAGGAACGAAAATTTGAAGGACTCACGATGGTTCCGACCGCAGACATACCGAGAGTGATGACGGCGTGAGCTGCGTCGCACAGGTCAGATTACAGGAGGATAACTGAAAATGAGGCAAGACCTTTGGCATCGAGATCGACGGTCACAGAGGCGCTGACCGCAGGGGCGGGGCAGGAGATCGACTGGGAGAACACCGGGAGTTGCTTGTCGAAGTCAATCGCTGAGAACGCTATGAGAGGCGAAGATATGGAACGAGAAGAGAGCTTACGGGGCAAGGACTGGGTGACACTCTTATCGAAGCTGTTGAATTCTGCGCCTTGTTAGACTCGACCAAGATGAAAGGATCACATGACGCACTCTGGAATGCGCCCTCGATGAAGCTGAGGAGACCGCGCTGCTGGAGACGGCTGCGGCGCTGAGGTGCAGCCGGAGGGGGGACAACACTGAGGTTTCCAGTCTGTCCGGGAACGTTGGTGCCAGCGACAGCGATATTGACATCGCCGTTAGCGGGAACGGCATCGGCGAAGCTGGTGTCAATGGCGAGACCCTGAACAACGGGGGGATCTTGACGGCGCGAAAGCTTGCGCTTCAGGTTCGCGGGCAGAGACTGGTCAGCGTGCACCCAGTTGCGCGACACGCGCGCAAAGGCGTTGGCACCGCACTAACCGAGGTAAGTTTCGAGCTAGGCTGGTGAAAAGAGCTAGGTCTTACGTTCTCGGGGAGACGGACCAAGGTGTTGGGCGCGCCAGTCGCACCCTCGAAGAGGTGGCCGCAGTTTTTGGAAGGGTCGGTGCAGACAAGACGGATGTCTTGCTGGAGTGCGGTCGGGTCGCAGTCCAGAATCGTCCATCCAGCCGCGGTCGTGATATCGGAGATGGCGTTGGCTGCCCCCCACACGCGCATGGTGCCAGAGACACCAGACGACGCGGGCAGGTCATAGAAGCACTCGCCGTCATGGCATGGCTAAGGACAAGCAAGTTTAGCTGTGTCCTCCCACTCGAGCCAGCCAATTCGCACCTTCGTCCAGTCATTATTTTGGGCAAGCACACCGGAAGAAACGATCGCGAAAAAAAGGGCTGTAGAAAGCATTGCACCTGGCTGAAGAAGAAAGAAGGTGGAAAAAAAACGAAGGGAATGAGAACGAAGGAAAAACCGGAAATGGGTCCTTCAGTTTGTGGGGACGCCGTTAAATATGTGGTGAGGTGTTAGCCGAGTCTTCAGGTGTCGATCACGCAGATCTGATGGGCACATGGCGTTTCGGCGGCAAAAGCCTTGGCAATTTGGCGGAAGCGGTTGGGAAGCGAACTCGGTTGCGCTGGTGCCTCATCTCTTTCTATCTCGTCTCCCTTGAGCTGCTCGGTTTTTCAACGGCTTTTGTGTTCCTGGACTCGTAAACTCAGGCCACCAGCAAAATGCAAAGATTGACTTTTTTAGCTTCGTTCCTATCCCAACCGCTTGAACCACCATCATTGGGTATTGAAGTCTTGACATTTTCATGTTATCCAGATACTCGGGTCGATGAAAGACAGTGAAAAACCCAGGGTATATCTTGCCGTGGTCAGACTGAAACTACGAAAGCCCGGTATCAGCTGGGATCAGGCGCCCAAGCCAGCGCTTGGAACGGCAAAAAGATCTCCGTCCTCAGTACTTACGTACACATATTCCTTGGCGTCGGTGATGGCGCAAAAGCTTGGGGAAGGGAAAATTCCGAATTTTAAAATTTAATGAACGACTACGCGTAGAAACGTCCCCTTGGGTCTGCGATGAAGCATCCTCATGCTGCTTTGATCCTAGGGAGAAGTCGTTAGTAGGTGCAGGGAGAACCCTGCCACCGTTGCAAGGAAACTCACGCGGCAGACTTGATGGTCTGATCAACCACAGGCTCTGGGCTCTTCACATTGGCAGCTGGGCATATAAGGCCAGCACGGCGCCCTAGAGATGACTGGCGGTCCAACCGTGAAAGCAAGAACGACGATCGCTTGGATGCTGCTGATCCGAAACATTTCTGCGATACGCCAAGATCAGCGCCCGCGTAACCCTATATATGGCATCTGAGTAACCCACCTTGAGGATAACAAAGTTCTTGGAAAAGAGCGAAACGGACTTGTTCGCGCTGAACAGTCCGAAAAAGTCAGCGTCGGCGCTTGCCGTGACATCGACTCCGGCGTCAATCTGTGCGGATAAGGATCAGCCAAAGATAAGTGCGGCGATTAATTGGGCCAAGAGTTGGGCGGTGCGCACTTCGAAGCAACCACCAAAGCTACCCGTGACAGCTCTCGACTTGTGGGCCATCGCAGTCACGGAAGGCTTCTGCATCATCGCCTTCGTTGAAGTTGCCTTGTGCATCATCGCCTTTGTCGAGGTTGCCTTGTGCATCGATTTCTGAGATGACTTGTGCATGGTTGAAGTCTTATGCACGGTTGCCGTTTCCTGCCCTTTTGTCGATTTGTCGATAACGGTCTCCGCATTGCCAGACGCTTCCAGAGATAGCTGCAGAGACGCGCTCGTATCGACACTTAAAGCAATCTCCGCCTTGGCTTTGCCTCCCAACGCAGAGATGCCGAGGTTCAAAGACGGAATCAAGTGGAGCGCGATCGAACCTGTAGCTTTTAAATCTGGGCTAGCAGAGAGAGTGACGGCTACAAAATAAATACAGTTGGATTGAGGCGGATAATGAATGATGACGAAACATACGCGTGTCGCCGATGGAAAAGGCTTTAGCATCGGTAGCGTCGCCAGACCCAGGTGGGAAAGTCAATTTGGCGTCTTTCACATCGAGCCGGATTGCGGCGACAGCGTCCAGAGCGATGTCAAGGGAAGCCGTCGCCTGTGCGTTGACCTAAGAGAGGCAAGTAAATTTTGAGACGGAAGACTGCACATCGTCTCAAACCTGGAACGATGGGCCGACGGTGAGGATTCCGGGGAAATCGAGGCCTGCCGTTCAGGTCAGAAAGAGAAGAAAATAAAGAAGGAGGCACCACGCACCGGCGATTCCAAGGTTTACAAGGTTGATTTTACCGCTGTCAATGCTTCCCTGGACGAGATAAGTTCTAAGTTCGGGTGTGGTCCCGTTTTCATTTGCGAGAGCTCACCGTGACGTCTGCAGTTAGAGACAACGTGGCTGTTCACGATACATTTAATCCTCACGGCAACATCTGCAGTTAGGGAGAGCGTACCGTCCACATTGGCATTCAACCCTGTAATGATAGCGAAGTCGTCGATCTAGGAACCTTATAAGCGCCAATGTTTAATAAATAATCAGATAACCAACTTACTTTGGGTGGAATAATCGTGCCCTTCGCAGCAACCCCGATGGACGCGACGGCATGGACGGTTCCGTCGAGGTCGGCGTTGACTTGTGCATTCACTGGACCACACTTGATCGACTTGTTCAGGAGGTTGATTTTCTTGTTCAGGTCGAGGGGCTTCAGGTCGATGCTTTTGTTGATATCGAGCGAGTTTGTTGCAATGGCTGAGACAGAGGAAAGAGTTCAGCAGAGATACGATGTTGAAAAAAAGGCACTCACATTTGATCGCGTCTTTCACGAAGCCGAGAAGACTACGCTCGGAGAGACGAGTGGTGCGTTTCGACGGGGGAACCTGGAAGGTTCCAGCCGCGCCGGGGACATTGGCCCCTTGAATACAAGAGGTTAACGGGTTGCTATGATTATACTGTTTGTCTGAAGCCTACCTTGGATGGCGATATTCACCGCTCCAGTTCTATTCCATGTGAGAAAGGAAATAATGACAATAAATTGAGTGGACGCACTTGGAATAATCCACCGCATCAAAATTCGTGTCCAGAGACAAAGCCTTAACTTCTGGCTGCGTGCCATCGCGGCGTACAAGACGCGCCGCAATGGAGGACGGGATCGACTGATCCTCTGGGACCCACGCTTTCGCAACTCGTGCAAAAGCGCTGCTTCCGCACTGTTTTTCGCCCAAATTAATGAACGAGGTCAAAACCGGCCAAGAAGTCGGCACGCACGTTTTCCGGCAGCCGAACGAGCTTGTTCACTGCCCCGGTATTCTGATACAAATGACTGCACTTTGTAGCAGGATCGTCGCTCTTGCAAACCAGTCGGATGTCTTGCGACAACGCATTCGGATCGCAGTCCAAAATCTCCCAGTCCGCGGCCGTAGTAATATCAGTGATGGCGTTTTCCGAACCCCACTACATATGTCGCTACGCGTCTGCATAGGCTCAAGGAAGGTCTTCAAAAGAACACGTACGATTGTCACGGTGCCAGACGCAGACCCATTATTAGTAGTCGGGATATCTGTAAGATGTCACTTTTAATCGCGTCAAGGAAGGCGTCGAAAAGAAAAACGCACCGTATGAGCACTGGCCGGTAACACATGCAACGCTCCAGTCATTTGCGGCATTAACAACAGCAAGCAAGGGCACAATCGCAAGGAAGGAGGAAAGCATTTCTGAAATGAATGGAACGGAATATAAAGCCGACCGGGGCGAAACGAACGAAAAGAGAGTAGGACGAGAGAGAGAGAAGGGCAGAAGAATAGGGAAACCAGGAACGGAAACAGGCGGCTTTTGTTCTTGCCGCTGCCGCGGCTTTCGTCCACCGGCGCGTGGAGGATTGACATCGGTTCGACGCCTATTATCTCCGGTCGTGAGGCCCTTTGCGAACTTCAAGTCAATGTGATGGTCCAGTTGGCGAGCGCTCTCAATTGTGTTCTTAAGATCTTGCTCATCTTCGCGGATAGCTGGTATTGTAACTGGAATTTCGCAAATTGCTTTTGACTGGTATTTACGAAGGAGATTGAGGAGCTTGAGGAAGACTACGGATTGCAGATCGTCGATCCCTTACTTCCGATCTGCGCTGATCAGTTCGGAATCGGAATCCCATTGATTGATGCAATGGTTGGGCAATGGTAAAGAGAGAGGGACGATGGTACCACCAAGACCAAGGCAAGGATCAACTTCGCATGTGTCTGATCCTTGGTAACATATCGATGCAGGTCCCAGGAGAAAAGCAACGCTTGGTGTCGAGAGAAAGAAAACAAGCGCCGGGTGACGCGCACACGCTGTCACCATCCGCATGTACCTGATTGCTTGTCGCAGCTTGCCGCGCCGAATTGCCGACGATTATCGCCGACCGCTCTTGAAGCTTCCACGATGGCGACCGACACAACTGGAATCAGAGCTGCCTATGAAGAGGCGAGCAAAGGATATGAGGAGGGTGGAATACCCATCGGTTCTGTTATTCTCAACGAGGAGGGCCAAATTCTGGGAAGGGGGCACAATCAAAGAATCCAAAAATCGTCGCCTACGCTGCATGCTGAGATAGCCGCACTCGAAAACGCCGGGAGACAAAAGGCTGATGTCTACCGCACTGCAACCTTGGTTCGTTACTGGTCTTACCTGTTTGCTGCCTAATCCGCGACTCAAATGCACGTACTTAGTACACGACTCTGAGGTAACAAGACTTGGTTCCTGCGATCAACCATCCCCTCATGGAATACAGTCCGTGTAGCATGTGCACAGGGGCAATTCTCCTTTACAAAATTCCCCATGTCGTTATCGGTGAGAATGTCAATTTCAAAGGCGATGAAGATCTGTTACGCGACCGTGGAGTAAAAATAACAGTCTTGGACGACCAAGAGTGTAAAGACTTAATGCGGCGCTTCATTCAAGAGCGGCCCGAGGTATTTCTCTGGAATTTGGGCGAGTCGCAGCCGCTGAATCTTGTATAGGAATGGAATGAGGATATCGGAGAAGCGGCTTGAAAGCCCTGATTAACGAATCGTGTCTTTTTTGAGTTCACTCTCTCACTGAAATTGATCTACTCTAAGCCGGAATACTTTCAAGGTATCTTTCCTCATCGCACCATGTCTAAGCCTCAGATAAATATCGTAATACAGTAAGCCCAAGAAAATCCACCCTGTGTGCCCCGAATATCAAAACCGTACCATCACACGATTGAAACTCAGGCGTTTTTCGGCTGCAGGTCAAGAGGTTCTTTGGACACTTGAACTCTTGATCCGATTGTGGTGGCCGCGCTTGGATTCTTTCGGGTACTTGCAGTCGAAACCGCGTCGTTCACATTGTCTGTTCCCTGTCAGTAAACCCATCCACGATTCATATCAGCCACTTACTCGCAGGGGCAATCCTCCCTCGACGTCCCATCTACTGGCTTCGGCGCACAGGCGATCTTGCGCGAGCGGCAAAAAAAGCACGCCAGCGTCTGCTTCTTCGGCCCGATCTGCTTGACTTCAGTAATCTTGAAAGTCTGGGGCCACTGGTGGCTATCCGGGTACAGGTGGCCTGGAAACGACGCGGTGCGGGCATCAGCTGGTACCAGTGGAAACGGCGACTCGTCTGGCTGGTCCGTCGAGACGAACGTCTCATTCATGTTGATGAACTCGTGCACGGTCGTAGTCGGCGACAGGTGTAGACACTGTGGATACGATTTTGGCGCTGGGGACTGAGACCGCGACGGTTGTTGCTGCGCCAAAGACGGTTGTGCCGCGGATGTTCTCCGCGCATGCCCGCAGACGGTGTTCGTCGGCTGATATGATGGATAGTAAGTGCTCTGAGAAGCGTCTTGTCAGCGACCGTCATCATCGTGGTTCGGAAGCGGTTACCTCGACCCTTCCATAACTTCCACCATGGCCAGGTTGATACACCTGCTCAGGCTCAGACGATATGAACATCCTGTTTGACTGTGGGAAGAACATGTCCTCATCAGTGATATTGAGGGTGCCTCCGACTGGCCACGGAGAAGAATGGAAGACGCCATCTTTGATCGACGTGGAGGCGTGATAATACTGTGGGCCCACAGACGCACGCCTTTCGCGGATATGTGCCTGGAAGAACCGCAAAATTAAATGAAGGACTTGTAAACGGAGAAAGGGATACTAACCCGGGCGTCCCCGCGTAAATCGGAAGGGCAGCCATTGCCATAGATGTACAACGAGTTGGTGAAATTGGGTATGTATTCTGCAAACTCCACCGTTGCCTCGCCTGCGAGGTACGGCTGGGATGACTTCCTAGAACTGTACGGCGAGTCCTCGGATAGTGTGTTCCTATGTCTCTGTTAGTCTCTCAACCTCTTGCAACGAATGGCTTGCTAACTGCTCAGTTTGATCAAGATTTCCGAACGAATTAACGTTGGGTTCGGCGGACGAACAGCAATGCATCGGGTTGTGCTGGTAAAAGGACATGGCGTTTGCACAGCTGACCAAGGGTTCCAAACAGCGAAGGTTGAGAAATGAATATTGCCTTCTCATATTTATTCAATAACTGTGCCGTGTATTTCGGGCTCCGTGATGGTCAAAGACGGCATATGAACTCGATAAGGACCCACCAGCACGGATGATTTGCGACTGAGCACAAGAATGCTCTGAATCCAGAAGTAAATTTCAGCAGTCATAGCCGTTGTGCGGCTATACACCTCTCTTCTCAACAGGTATGCTTGAAAATGAGTGCAGTAAATGTAAAAAAAAATCGGTTCCACTTTTTTATGGCCGCGGAAAAACGAGGGAATGTGGCTTGGGCTATAATTAATTTTTGGACAAGTCAGGGAGTCATGGTTCATACGGTGATCGCTTAGTATTCCGACCTCTACGGAGTCGGCCTGGATAGAATCAAATTTCGGCCCCATCTAAGACTCATCCTTTGCTCACGGTGCGGTGACTAATTGTTCCTGGCGTCTAACATAATAAATTTCAGAAATACCGCCGAGTAAGAGAATCAAGATGAGATTGGAGCGCAAATCCTCGGCCGCTAGGAATTTCGCAAGGCCCCGCGTCGTGGGATGTGGAACAACCACGGTTGTAACGGCATCTAGTACTTTCGAACTCAGCTACCTCTGATGCTTCCACAATAGGCATATTAGAGTCCCCGGTTTGGTTGGCTCAATGATCCGGGAGACCCTGACCGACTGACA
Source organism: Mycena capillaripes (assembly GCA_029204075.1). NCBI lineage: Eukaryota > Fungi > Basidiomycota > Agaricomycetes > Agaricales > Mycenaceae > Mycena > Mycena capillaripes. The sequence goes on from JARHKZ010000017.1 coordinate 2,474,136, forward strand.
AAGCCTCCGATATCACCTCAAGGTCTGAAACAATATCGCAGTCGCCAGGGTAAACGCTTGGTTCAAGTCGCCCGGCATGTCAGATTGTCTAATGACAGCTGTTCCTAAGGTAGTTCGCCGTGATATGGAGAAAGATATTGATACGGAAGCACTGCAATGTGGTCTCTGTGCTCACTATTTCTTACCGCCGCGGGAGAAGACCTAACCGACTTAATAAGTGATACAGTATGCCGATCAGTTTCGACCGACGACGACACCGACACTCTTCTCGTCGCTCCTGCCCGGGAACACCACTAGATCGTTTTTGCGAGCGCTCACTGTCAGATAGGCGTAAATACCTGTAGGAAAATATTCAGAGAGGGAGGCATTTTTCCTGAACGTCCTTAACTGGAGCATCTCTTCACTGATCCCATCTGCTCCTCACGCCCACAATGTCTCCGTTATCAAGAAAACAGACAATGCCAACACTGATGTGCGCTGAGAAGCGCTGATCAGTGGTCAACACATGTCATAATCTCGAGGGCCGCGTTCGCTGAAGCAAGATAGATGAGCGCTCCGCATGTATCGTACATTTTCGAGAATAAATAGATTGAAATCGGCCAGAAATTTTCCAGTTAAAGTGCGTCTCCGAGAGACCCTTACCACGTGCACCTTATCCAGACTCTTATTCAACAGGCGCCCAGTTCGTCAACAAAAAGGAAAAGAAGAAGGAAAAAACAGAGATAAACGAAGCTCGTCACTTGACAGAAGCTTATAACTTATTCTCTAGCATGAGCAGAATATATCTGCAATTGCGGATTTTCTGAGATTTTGCAGGTGCTCCATAGCTCCAAGCCAATCAAGGCCTCAAAAAACCCGGATTTTCCGAGTCCAGATACGCCAGCGGGTGACTTCAACTGCGGTGATCCGTTTGTATTAACAAGAGAAAAACAGCTTCCGAAAAAGTTCTACCACATTGGTGTGTTTTACTGGCAAATTTTCTTCCAGGTAAAATTTCATGGGTTTTTGTCCTTTTGTAAAGTGATCACCATGTCTTTGGTTATAGAAGTGTTTTACCAGAACAAAGAGGATGGTTATAACAAAGGAAAGAAACAGCTGTATTTTAGCTTGATTTTAGCAGCCATAAAATTGCCAGTAAAACATGCTAATACGGTAGAACTTTTTTTCTAAGCCGTTTTTCCCTCGTTAATCCAAACGGATCACCCTGTAAATATATTCTGAGAAAATATATTCTGAGGAGGGATGCTGAGACAGTGGGTGACTTCCCGTAACGATAGATATTTTCCAGGGATTATCGGAGGGGTGCCAGCGATGTCGGCATACATACATTCTTGTTAAAATTTAGTGCTTGTGGTTCCCGTAAGACTATTCATAATAACCCAGATGGTTCTACGGCACAGACGGCCATCGGCCAAACAGCAACTGGCAATGCGCCCCACGCACCATCGACTACGTCCCCGCCTTCCGAATCAGGGATTTCGAGACGTTTCGAACGGCGTAAAGCAGTCTGGGCCCGTTGGCGTCGTCCGGCTCGCGCTCTTAGTCTTAGTCGCCAACGCAGCACAAATTCTTGCGCTTGACTATGGCGTTGGTGGCCTTGAACTTGGATCGCGGAGGCGGGGCGGTGTTGAGAGTACGTGTTCGCGTCGAGGTGAGACGGGCAGCACGGGCGGGGACGTGCACTGCCAGTGCGTGCACAGAGAGTTACTGTGATGTGACTCAACATGCCCAAATTGAAGTCTGCTGTCCCAAATCCGTCTATTCAGCCGCCAGATAATCTGAACGGGGGGTCCGGACCCCCTGTTCAGATTAATACTAATTTAAGGTTTGAACGAGGGTCCAAAGAGGAAAACCTCAGATCCGAGTCCGATGGGGTCCTGACAGGTGCCTCGGCATCGCTGCCGGAAATGCAAAAATATTCTGAAAAAACTATCTATCGTTACGGGTAGTCACCCAGTTGTCGGGACCCCATCACTTCGGACATCCCAACGCAGACACATTCTATTCTGCATCACTTGAATAGAATAATATCTGGAGGGGTCCGGATTTTTGGATCCGCGAATAAAACCTCGGGACGACAGTGATTGATCGTCACTTTCGGCACTTCGGCAGACTTTGCCACACATTCTCACCGTGCTCAGACGACACTTGGAACGCATAGTACATATAAGGAATAGCAGAGCTCTCTGAGTCCGGTATCTCCCCACTAAGCCCGATTTAGTCACCCTTTCGATCACCGTTAAGTACTATTTTTCGGCGTGCCGTCGAGCTCGGCAAGTGATATCGCATCTCGGCGGCAAATTGAAGATCATTGCAAAAACAAGGCTTCGACGACGACCAAGACGACAACACATCCCCGCAAGGCCTGTTCCCGTTGGCAGATCATAAATTCAGCTGCGCTGCTTTAAATTATGATCTTTGGTTGCGGGAAACATTGCAGCTTGAATATCGCCAGGGTGATCGCATCACTGGTACCCTCAAACAAGCTCGGAACTTCGGCAGGAATTGTGCAGCCGCCAAGCTCTCTTGGCATCCGGCCCGATTCCCCGATGACTAATTACGAAAGCTTCCTTTGCTTTGCCCTCCTTCAGCAGTTCAACGTTCAACTCCGATGCTCCTTGCATCGAGTTCCAGTCTTTTAAATCTGCTAGCAAACGGTTTTCTTCTTGCAGATGTGCAGTTCGGACCCCTGGACACAATCTTGACCTGTTTTTCTATGTCGGCCGATTGCGGTCCGAGTTCGGAGTCTCCGAGTCTCCGAGTCAATTTCCGGAATATCTTCTCTCCAGCGGCTCCCTCCAGCCGGAATTGCCTTCTGGTGTCACCACGACCTCCACTCTCGACCTTCTCTCGCTTTCACTCTACCATTTATCTGTTGGCTTTTTCGACCATCGGCTGATCAACGTTTGCAACTGCAAGGATGTTGTCCATTGGCTACTTGATTTGGATTTCTTGTCGTCCGCTGTTTCGACTGTGAGAAATCCATTCCACACCTCTCTTTTTTTGTCATTAACGATATCTCGCCGCCGAAGCATCATCTGTGCTGGGTGTGGATTCATCATAACCAAAGCAGACATTTTCCCTCCCGTCGCCGCACGAGGCACTGGTCAAATCCTGCTGGTACACACGTTACTGCCCCGTGTTTGCCTGCCGACGATAACATTTATTTAGAATATCACACTTCCCAGTTTGATGTTCTCCAAGATTGTACCAGCATTCACGTCTCAGAATATCAGCGCTCTAGGTATGGATGACCCTTTCCTATCTGTCAAGGCCGAAATCGAGATTCGTGCCAGGCCCACTGGTCCTCGTGGCGTTACTTTATGAGGGTATGGGAATTATTCTAGCGTGGCTTGTCAGCAGATTCTTCTGGGTGCCTCACCGTTTTCGGTAGCTAATGTGTTCGTCGCGAAGTTTCTGATCTAAATCGACTGTACAGATGGGGCATACTCGTAGCTGGGGGGTGGGGGAATTACGGCGATATTCGTGCGTGACAGATTTATGGAACAAACTTGCCTGACTTCGTTCCTCAGCCACAGCAGTCGTTATGAGTATTACTGGTGCCGCACCATTTAACGGAACAACCGACCAGACCTTGAGCGTGGCTTATATTGCGGGATTTCTGCTCGTGTATATGGCGAGTGACGAGACCTTTCAGAGCAGCATTGCATCTAAACAATTGGAAGATCACATTCTTTCCAATGGGAGGCAGCCGACTCATTGGATTCGACTATATCGGTCCTGACGTTGAGCCAGAAGAAGTGCAAGAAGCAACGCGTCAGCGGCGTAGACTGATATTTTTGGACTGGCCAGGGAGAGCTATGGCATTTTTGAAGAGGCGCGATACTCCGCGGACTGTATCTTTTCCAGACTCCGAGTCCGAAAAACCACAACGTCCTCGTGCCGCCTCCAAACACGTTTCTTTTGATCAAAATACTCCGGCAGATGTGACGGCCTCGTCTCCGGCTCCCCCTGAAGGCTGGCATTCCAGGCTGACATCCCCCGCACCAACAACGACAGCTGTTGATATCGCGCAGGCCGATGACCGCCCCGCGACCCCGATACTCCCGACCGTGGACCCACCTGCAGCGGCGCGTTCGTTATGGGCGGCGCGCAGGAAATCGATATACGCCAATATCCGCCCCTTCCTACGAAATCTTTTCCTTCCAGGATCTATCGCTATTCTCGTTTCCTTTGTGATCGCGCTCGTCCCACAGCTCAAGGCGCTTTTTGTCGAGGTTGATGGGACCCACATTCCGCCTGCGCCCGATGGCGGCCCGCCGCTTGCATTCATCATCGATGCAACGTCGTTCATTGGCGCCGCGTCTGTGCCCATGGGTCTGATTTGTCTCGGCTCTGCGTTGGCTCGTCTCAGCATACCACGCGGTGCATGGGGGTCCTTGCCCTCTGGTGCCATCCTAGGTCTCGCTATTGGCAAGATGCTTATTTCTCCCGTCCTCGGCGTCCTTATCTGCAAAGGCCTCATCAATGTCAATGTCATTTCCAGGGATGATAAGGTCCTCCAGTTCGTCTGCATGTATGCCCGTCTTCTCCCAATTAGTATATTGCTCTGACTGGATCTTCAGATTTTTTTCGTGCCTGCCTACGGCTACGACCCAGGTGCGGGGGCTGACTGGCTGGATGGAGCTCAAATTTCTCACTACTCCGACAGGTCTTCGTCACGCAAGTTTATTCTGGTACAGGAAGCGCTGAGCATTTATCTGCGTTTTTGATTCCCCAGTATATCCTCATGTTCCCATCCATGACCGCACTCACGGCCTACACCCTCCACACCCTCTTCTGATCTTCCTTTCCCGATCCTCTCGAACCGTGTCTCGTCATACCTCACACCCCTAGAATCCCGGGACGCGCGGGCAGTCAACTCTCCGTGTAGGGAACCACTAAACGACCGTGTAACGAACAAATATTACAATCTTGCATTCCCATCTGAAGTGATTTCCGCTTCTGTTCTCATGGATGCCACCCCATGGATAGTCATCACAACATTCTATCCTAAAGCGAAGATCGTCCTAGAATGGCGCCAGAACATTAGGAGATACCTCCAAAATTCTGGAGAACCTGCCAGTGGAGGGTCTGATCATGATGCCCGAGGCCACTCGATATTTCTCCGCTGCGTGCCAATGTGATTTTTTTATCTTGTCCCAAGACGGCATCTACTGGGATATGTCGCAAACGGCCCACTGAAGCCCACTTAGCGCTTTTCAGGGTCTCGACATGTCATGGAGCAGTTTAAAGATTATTTTTCCCTCCGTTCCTGTGCTCCATATTGAATTTCGTAAACTCATCCACAAGCCACAGCCATCGTCCCGTCTCCTACTGTTGTGTTGATGCGTTCGTGCCTTTATGTAAGCGAGAAAACATTCAGGGCCAAATATAAATTTCCCAGCGTTGCCGGTAGTTATGAATCAGACAAGTCTGGCCAGTTACTGGAAGACATCGTTGACGGCTTGAAATAAATTACTCTATGGCTAAACAGAGACATGGCCTCACTGCGGGGATCAAAAGCTGTTACATGCAGGAAAAGCGTCTCGGATCTTGTTCCCTAATCCGAAGGCACTTTTCCCAAAAATGTAAAATTTTGTGTAAAAGTTCAACTTTTTCAGCAACTGTTATCTTTCGAAATAAACGACATTTTCCGTGTGGGAAAGTTTGGGGAAAAGGTTGGCTTTTCCCCCAACTCTTTCGGACAGGAAAAGTAAGACCTTTTCCGACACGGAAAAATGTCACTGCTTTTTCATTCGGGAAAAGTAGATATTTTTCGGGGTGTAAAAGTTTCGGGAAAACACAAAAAAATCCCCAAAAATCCCGGCTGAATAAGTAATAATTTTACGCCAAGGAAAAGTCAAACTTTTCCGCCAAGATTTTCCGCCCCGGAAAAAGTAGCGCCTCGCTGCGCGCGCACTCAGAGACTCGCTACGCGCACGCTAGCGCGCACTCAGAGTACGCGCAGTGAGCGCTCAGAGTGCACGCCGCGCCCGCGAAGCGTCTCCAGTCGCGCAGCGGGCTCTTGTGCGTCGAGGGTCTATCTTTGAACAGAAAAAAAATCACTTATGTACATACGAGTCCATCCATTCATCTTGCCCTACTTAAGTACTACATACACTACACTACAGAACCAACCATTATTACGCTTAATTTACTTTCCCACCCCCACCATTCCGTCCCGCTCCCCACGACGAAGCCTCGCATACCCCCGCAAACAACAGTGAAGCGCGGCGCAAGGGTTTGCCCTCCTACGAACGAACTCGGCGGCTTGTCGTCGCGCTGGCTGCGGCTCCGCAGCGAGGCGAAGTGCTTCATCCTCGCGCCGAGGCCGAGGGTGGATGCTTTATGCGACGGCGAGGGTGGGGGCGAGAATGCGGGGGAATGTGCGAATTGCACGCCTTTGGTGTGGGAGGCGAGGGTGGGGGAAGGCACGGTGCTGGTGCTGGAGCTTGTGTTTGTGTGTTTGAGTGTTCAAGTTTGAGTTTGAGGTGGAGGTAGAGGAATTCGAGGTTGTAGCTGAGGGGATGCTGCGGCGTGAGGAGAGTTCGACTCAGCGAGAGACGTACGGCCAGTTGAGGTGAGCGCGCTCGTGAATGGGGCGACGCTTTGGATGGAGACGACGCCAGGATCTACGCGGCAGTCGTTCGACGGTCGACTGTGGCGGGTGCGGTGGATGCGGATGGGTCTGGGGTCGGGCGCGCCTCCTCGCCGGTCCTTCCGCGACTCCGAATGTCATGTATTAGAATCGGAGTCGGCATCAGCTTCGGGATTGGGAGAGGTAGAGGGGAAATCGCCCTGCGTCGGCGTCGACAGCGCGCGACGAGCCCGAGCCCACGTAGGTGCATGTGCTGAATTCCGAGTCGCTCAGGACGCTGCCGGGTGTGCAGGGCGACACCGGGGGGTGGACTGCGGAGCCGGGCCTGGTGGAGAGGGTGTGGTTTGAGGATGAACGGCGTAGAGGGGAAGGAACACAAAGAGGGAATACGCACGGAAATACCACGCTACGGCCGGCAAGTACGCCTTCGTCGCAGCCAGCAGACCCGACGTGCCATTGGCCTTGGTTGCTGGTTTCTCATTCTTTGCTGTAGAAAGATCCCATTGCTGGTCTGTAGAAAAAACGACGTTGCGCGGGTAGTCGCAAGGGGGCCTGGCGTCGAGGGCATGGAGATCAACGGCTGTGCTCTTGGTGGCGCGCATGGGACATGGTGATTCACCAATTGGGTGAAGAAAGGACGATTCGACGGTGAGAGAAGGACCCTATCTTTGAACAGAAAAAATCCCACTAGCCGTCTAGTACGATGCTCGACTGCTATTCATCCCTGTAGGGTATGGACAAGCGTTTCTATCCCAAATTTCAAGATACCCTCTGCAAATTGGGTTAGAATCCTGGAATCCCAGACGAAAAACAAGCTTACTATACTCCGATCATCCTCTTGCACTGCCTGACGATCGCCTTGACCCCAGAAAATCCACCAGCTGTCCGATAATTGTAGTACTCGCGGTGGATTGTATGACACGAGCAAAGGCTCGGAGTAGCCTGGGCTTGGAGCTGCATGAGCGAAAGGTGACAAAGGCGTTCTGAGTATGGGTCAACGATGGACTGGTAGAAAAAAAGAAAAAAACCTTACCCAGAAGCATCCGGCGAGGCGCGACGAAGAAACTCCACGAGAACAGGACATAGTCCTCCTCACACGCGCGATACTCCCGCCCCCGTCGCGCCAAGTCGTTGGTGCTCCCCACTTTGATCTCGACGAGGTCGAGAAGCTCGTCCCACGTCATGCTATCCGCCCAGTAGTCCTCGAGCGCGTCGCGGAGAATGCGGCCGTGCATGTAAACGAAGCCACGGCCGCGTTTATCCCGAAGAAACGGATTGCCGAGGCGAAGGAGCGCGCGCATCTGATGGGGCGGGTCGCGGATGGAACGACTGGGAATCCGTCGCCCCGAGGCCGACAGGAAAGGGGCGGACGACGCACATTTTGCGCAGAGCAACCGTGTTCGCACTTGGAGCCGGGGCGTGGTGTGCAATGAAAGACCTGGTTCGCGGAAAGGACCTAGTTGGCGCCATTGCCTGTGCAGAACGTGGGTTACCAAAGAAAAGCATAGCAGAGCAAGTGTGCTTACTTGCGGTAGGTAGGAAGAGAGACCAATCGAAAGTGCAGATAACGGCGGGTTGTCACAAGACCGGCGCCTGCTTACACTTTGCTCTTGCTCACTACACATCGGCGTCCATGGCATTCCCCATGTCCATCATAACCTTCTTCCTACTCCAATCCACAGCGCAAAGGAGAAGAAGGAGCTCTCGCCCTCCTCCAACGGTAAGACAGAATGCACAGCTGCCGTTCCTTCAAGCAGAGCAATGTTCCGCAGTCGATCGGGATCGTTGCGTCGTTCGGCAAGAACCTCGCGTATTCCGTCGGGCGCGCAACTGGCTCGGGGCGTGCAGCATCGGTATCCACGCGTCTTTCTCTCCCGTGTTCGATCTTGGGAAGGAGCCCCGCTCGGGGCGTGTGCAGAAGGCGTGGGCGAGGATTTCGTTCTCACGTGGCGCATGGCGTCGCATATGCGTCGGGGTTGTCGAAGAACGGCTCGTGGGCGGAGCCGGACGCCGTCGAAGTTGCATACGCTCCCTGACCGTTACCAGCATTTTGCTGCCCACGAAAGTGCAGGGTGGCGTCGACGCTGATCGAGGTCGAGGTGTGAGTGCTATATAAGAAGTCAATGAAGGGGGCGAGAGCGAGAGAGAGGACGATACGCACGACTAAAATCGTGGCCAGCTTGAAGGACGACGCCGACGTTATCCCAAATCCTGTAGTCGACGCCTGTTGGCGACGAGCACCCGAACTAGCTTAAATGCCGTGGTAAGGGCCCAGGCTACATGCGAAGGAAGTACATTAAGAGTACTTCCACCGACCGCGCTGGCGCTTGGTCGGTGCATGGTCCATGGGAAGGAGCACCGCTCGGGGCGTGTGCAGAAGGTGTGGGCGAGGATTTCGTTCTCACGTGGCGCATGGCGTCGCATATGCGTCGGGGCTGTCGGAGAACGGCTCGTGGGCGGAGCCGGACGCCGTCGAAGTTGCATACGCTCCCTGACCGTTACCAGCATTTTGCTGCCCACGAAAGTGCAGGGTGGCTTGAATGTAGCGCCATTTATTGAGCGCGGGAGCCGCCAGGTCCTCATGGAGCAGCTGGCGCCCTTCAAAGCCGTGATGGATTTGGACGGGGCGAAGGCGGGGAATGTAGGATATGGTGGGCTATTCTCGGTTTTTTTCTGGTCTTTTCTTTGCTCTTTGGTTTTCGTGAGCCAGGCCCACCCTGGGCGCGCGAGTGCGCGCTGGCGGGCTGCCCGCGCTCGTTTCCGTTGTGCTGGAGCCACGCGTGGGTGAGGGTGCGAGTGCTGCTGCTACGGATGAAGCGACCGGCGCGGAAGGAGTACAAGCAGAAACATGAGAGAAGAACCCCCCACAAAGCTTCGGAGCCGCGCGCATCTGCGCATCTGCGCCTTTGGGGCGGCGCTGCGTGGCGCGGTGAAGAGGGAGGACGGGGCGCTGCTGTGCGTGCGTCGGACGCGTTTGGAGGTAGAGTGGCTGTTTGGGGTAGTGGGCGAGGTCCATTTTTTGTTTCTCTCCTTCATCGTCGTTTATTCCGACGAGCGACAGCTCGTGCTAATCATTCCGTTTTTATTTTCGCACTTTGCAGGTCCTCGACGCACGGCTCACGCGTCGCGCGGACGCGCTCCTGCTCACCGCCCCCGCCTTGCTCCTCGTGTACCTCTCGCGCAGGAGAGGCAACAGCTGTGGCGCGCGCTCCTTGGGGATGTGACGGCGCACCCCGAGGTGGCGGCGGATGTGCTGGGGGTGTTGGTAGATGGGAGGAGTGAAGGGCGGTGGAGGGCTTGAATTCCATTGGATTCGTCCGTTTCGAATTAGACTCGTGCCCACGCCGCCCCTCGCACAGGTCCTGCAGCGCGGCGAGGTCTTCCTGTCCCCCACCGCATGGCGGAAAGCAGGCAATAGGTTTCTTCCCCCCCCAATGGAGAGGGTGAGGGTGTCCGAACCCACTCTGAGCGTTGGCGAGATCCCCTAACCTTCCTTGCCGATCCTGCCGTCTGTTCGTTGGCATGCTCAATATAAAGAAAGCAAATTGCACATACGCCGTTGAGCCTCATCAGAAGGTCCGGATTCAATACCACTGGTGTTCGGTTTGACGGGACAGCCGCTCAACAAGCGGGACGCGATTCCAGTCCGACCACCCGCGAATGCAGGCGATAGAGTGCATCCAAAAGCGACCAGAGTCAGCCCCACCACCCGCGTAAGCAGGCAATAGAGTGCATCGAAAAGCGAACAGAGTAGCAGGCGATAGAGTTCATTCGAAGGTGACTAGAGTCAACCCCACTGCCCGCGTAAGCAGGCGATAGAGTGCATCGAAAAGCGACCAGAGCAGCAGGCGATAGTCATCCGAAGGTGACCAGAGTCAACCCCACCGCCCGCGTAAGCAGGCGATAGAGTGCATCGAAAAGCGACAAGAGCAGCAGGCGATAGAGTTCATCCGAAGGTGACCGGAGTCAACCCCACCGCCCGCGTGAGCAGGCGATAGGGTTCATCGAAGGTGACAGAGTCAACCCCACCACCCACGTAAGCAGGCGATAGAGAGCGATAGAGTTCAAAAGCGACCAGAAGGCTGAGAGGGAAGCGCTAGCCGACTTCAGCGTCACGCGCACGCTGTTGCCCAACATCACCAAACACGCTCTTTCGAGTCAACCACGCTCAGCGCCTCCTTCTTCGCCATCCCGCTTGAACGAACCGCCGTACCAATTTAACCTCACCACACCCTGACCGATTCATATTTTGCGACCATTAATATTCGCAAATCCATTGTGGCTGTGACATCCCTGGTTGGCCCTCGCTCCGGTCCGTCCTGCCGATCCACGTCAATCCAGATTCTCGCTTAATACCTTGAGTCACTGACGCAATCTGTCAATCACTTACTCGCCTCGCATTTCTGAAGACCAGCAAACCTGGCAGCAGTCCCGCACAACAACTCTTATCTTTGACGTATTTATAGTCATGATGAGAAGCCCTTGCCGAGCACCGTGTCCTCGCGTACGCCGCGCCCTCCAGCTATCTGATGAGCAATTAATGACCTGGACGACTCAGATTTTCCAAATGCTACGACACTACAGTTTTGATTCGCGAGCACCAAACGCAAGAAAGAAAAAAAGGATCAAGCATGATCCTAACAGAAATAAAATCTTGGCATGCGTAGTCTATACTTGTTGCGAACTTCTTACAAAGTGCCACTATTTCAACTCTGTCGATTTCTCGCGATCAGAATCAGTTTACTTTCCATAACAAAGGACATACCGGTGTACCCAGGAGGCGAGGGCTCCTCCCCCGGTGCTCCTCCATCCCCGCGCAGTATTCAAGTCCTTCATCGTTTTTAAAATATTCCAGCATCCCCGTGATATGACCGTGTTCTTCGACACTGAAGGAAAGTGGTCTGGGGCGCGCTGCTGTAGACGACAATGTGGCACTAAGATATGCCAAAGCCCAGAATGAAGCCTGCTTCTCCAACCTAATGCGCAGTTGGACCCCCGGCTGGGATTCCTTCACTAGGCCGGCTTCGTCGATTCCAAATAGAGATCCAGAAGCCGTGCAGTCCATCAAATCCAGAGTTATGCTACGCATTATCTGGCTCCAGCTTCAAAAAGCATGCGAAACAGAAAAGGTGCAAAACCTACAGGGTCCACCTCGGCTTTGATGGTGGTCCAGTCTGCACAGCTGAAAAGAGGTTCGGGGTGTCCGATAATGCCTCCCATAAAAATGACTGCACGGGTTCAAGTCCCAGAAGAAAAGTAAACTATATGGCTTACCTAGTCCCGTTGATACTTGTGCTATCAGGAGCTTTCCGGGCACCGAAATCCCCGGCATGACTAGGGTAGACACTCGAAGATCGAATGATATTTCTATCTCATATGAGAAAAAAGAAGTCTACGGGTATTAAATTAGAATGAAATAGACAGGATACCGTACCAGTACTTACGAAGGAGCTTCCATGTTGTTCCAAGGATTGTCGTTCAAAAGATTGAGTTTCTAGACAAAGACAAAGACAAGTTCCAGCTTGATTACATACGTATCGATGTCTCGATCGTGATCGAATTCTGTGATCCGTCTTTTGGCGTCTGACAGACAAAAAAAACTCAAATTCAATTTGGTCAGGAGAAAGTGATAATAGTGTGATAATGAATGCGCAACGGCCTCCCAACCACTTGTCTTCGCGCGTCAATAAACTTCGTATAGTTCTCTTGGTTGGGTAGTCACCGGTAAAAATCTTGTCTATATCGGAGGGCCGGGGCAGAAGCAGAAAAAGTAGAAACTCTAAGGGATGACTGTAACAGACTAACAAAAATCTACGAGCCGGGTGTTCTTTCCGCACTCAAAAATAGAAAACGGCAGTGGGGAAAGAGTTCCAAGGGGTCGGTGAAGGGGTCCATCGAAGGATGGAACTGAACCGAGGCCTGGACAACGCTTTCTTCAGCTAGCACGATATGGAGGGCACTGAGAGCAGCCTTCTCCCCGAATGACGGAGCAGCTCGGAGGAACGAGTATAAGTCCAAGAGAACAGTTTCTTTGTACCAGATAAGCTTGGTCAGGAAGGGGGGTCGAGAACTACTGACTGGATTAACGACAGCGCTGAGGGTGTCAACATCGACAGGGTTGAAGACGTTGGGCTTGTCGCCTTTGTCGCCAGAGACCCTGGGAGCTTCAAACTGGAGAGTCACTGGAGGGACGCGGTTAAAGCTAAGGAATGTGCGAGTAGCTGTGGTACAAGCCGGCTCGCGCAGGAAACGCGCACGACGATGTCGCTGTACGGCGGGAACAAAGAGACCGACTTGTCATATATATGCATGTGTGGAGGCGCAATGGCGTACGAGGGTGAATCAGACAGTGTAGCCAAAATGCACCAGTTATCCTCTGGACTCATAATGCCGGAAGGAAGGGTGAAAGAGAATCTGCCCGTGATCTCGACACAACCACGGTTGGCACAATTAACAAAGGCGCGATGCTCGCCGCCCGGCGTTAAGGCGAAGGGAGAGGCACGCTCTCAGCGACGCGTGATGTGGGCGTCCGAACCCACCCGCGTAAGCAGGCGGCAGAGTCCATTTAAAGCGACCAGCCCGACCACTCGCGAATGCAGGCGATAGAGTTCATCCGAAAGCGACCAGCGTGAGCCCGACCACCCGCGAAAGCAGGGGATAGAGTGCATCGAAAACCGACCAGAGTAGCAGGCGATATACTTAGTTCATCCGACGGTGACTAGAGTCAACCCCACCACCCGCGTGAGCAGGCGATAGGGCTCATCGAAGGTGACCAGAGTCAACCCCACCACCCGCGTAAGCAGGCGATAGAGTCACCAGAGTACATAGCAGGCAGCGACGAGAAGAGCGCTTGTGAAGAAGGTCAGCGTCACGCGCACGCTGTTGCCCAACATCACCAAACACGCTCTTTCTACATTTTCAAGTTGAACCACGCTCAGCGCTTCCTTCTTCAATATTCAATTGCCATCCCGCAGCAAATCGCCGTACCTCAATTTAATCTTCGCCCCACTCTGGCCGATTTATGAGTCCATTGTGGCTGTGCCATCCCTGGCTGACCCTCGCTTCGGTCCGTCCTGCCGATCTACCGTAACCCTGCAAAAAAGTACAAGTCCTTGCCGACGACTGCGAACTCGAAGCATTCTTAACTGTCGCACAAATATGTTCACGCTCCAATATTTTAACGAGGTCCTCAGGTGTTCGCCCTCGACGCCGACTTGGATTTTTTTCTTCTTCTTATCTCTAAATTATTATTAGGGCTTGAAACCGTAACCGTATTTTACGGGTTTACGGGCCGGTTATACTGTAGTAATCCGACCAAGTGTTCAGGTGACGGGTGACGGCCACCCATGAACTGAACACTTTTGGTCTAGGTGACGGTGACAGCCAGGATTTCAAACCCAAAATGGGTCAAAAACGCGAAAATTTCTGGTCCGGCATTTGCCGGACTACTATATATAGTAATTTCTCATGATTGCCGAGGAATGAACAGTTGAAAAAATGAACACCTTAGGTGACAGGTGACACCCCGTGAACAGTTGGTCAGATTACTACAGTAGACGGTACGGGTCAACCCCGTAATACGGTGAGCACCTGCGAAAGCATTGGGAGTGGTAGTTGTCACTTGCTGGTGGTTTCCCAAGTCAACTGACAATAAAAAGGGGATTTTGCAAGATATAAGAAAACTAATTGGCTTTGATTGAGGCCAATACACGAATATTGAAACCTGTGACGGCCGTTTACTGGACGGTTCAATACGGTACGGGACCCGTACCGTACGCGCCTGTGCCGCGATCAAATACGGTACGGGTGCCATCCGTCCGGACCAGTTATACGGCAGTACTGTGTACGGCCGTCTACCGTATACTGTACGGTTTCATGCCCTAATTATTATAAGTAGCTGCCGCAGAACACGAACCCGATAAAACTAGTAAACAACCATGATGTTCGTATCCACAAGAATATCTAATTATCGCTGCCGCAGAACATGTAGACTAGGCTCTCTCAGGTACGAGGGTCGACCTCAACATGTTGTTATATTCGCCGATATGGTGCGTCAATAAAGTCTGTACATGCTGAGAATAAACCTATAGCCTATGTATTTCGATTGCGGGGCCCATAAACAAGAAGAAATTCGTGTTAAGCGATGGGCTTTCAAATTGGTCGAGCTTTTTTCGAAGTTTTTCTCCAAACCCTGCCTCGTAGGTCTCCAAGATGTCTTCCACATCTTGGATCAGATCGTCGTTGCCTTGCGTCAAGAACACATCTCTTCCTTCCGAAACCTTTTCTCAGTTGTGATACTGGATTAAAATCGCGGCCAAATGCAGAAGGACAGCCTAACAAATATCAGACGTGTGGCAGCATCTGACTGTATGAACTTAGGGAGAAAACATCTTGCTCCCAAACGATTTCCCTACCATTCAGGCTTCCGCCGAACGTTCCCGAGAACCAAGCCCTCCAACGCTGATACATCCGACATGTTTCTCTTCGCTGCATCCGGAAAAAAACCTCAGGCTACGGCAGCTATAAGCGGCTATGAGGTGCTATAGTAGCAATCCATAGCAGCCCGTAGTCGTCGTAGCCTGAGGTTTTTTTCCGGATGTGGGCATCCTCAGAAGCCGGAATACCTCCGCTATAATGACGTCGATCAAACAAAGTGGAAAGTACAGACGCAAGACAGATGATGTCCATCCATCCGCATGTATTAACCTCGCTGCACTGCGGAAGATATGCACGCAAATGGTAGGAATCTTGTAGGCGGCCTAAATCACATAATTACGCCGACTCTCAGTATCGCACGGGGATGTGTACTCACTGGCTGTGACATCCATCCAGAACACGCAGACACGGACAAACAGGCACCAGGACCCGTCGTGTTCCACATCCGTTAGAATATGCTCCATCATCACGAGGTGAAGGAGGGTGCAAACTGAGGGGATGATTGTGGAGGCGGCCAGAAAGTGCCCACCAGTAACAAGCGTGAACTTGTCGCCGTCTTCATCTTCCTGAGATGGTTCCGCGTTAGGTGGAAGGCCAATCACAATGCGTTCCTTCGCCTGCATCAAGCTAAAAAACGATAAGTTATAAAGATGCATCGACTCTGTTTGATTTATTACTGGCAATGTGCCTGCATTCGGAGACAGAATAATTCCCTCATATCCCGACTCAAATGCGGGTTCGTCGGGAATATCTCTCAAATTTGCGTGAATCTTCGACGTCTTGACGATAAGACTCCGCTCCAGCCTGTAAAAAAAGTGACCTTCTCCTTATCCAGAACCTTTCACCGGGCCCTTCAACGGTCACTCGTGTGGGACCCTTATCATGATGTGAAATGGTCAGTGTGCGGGGTCCTCCAACAATCTGCCAGTTTTCCTGGTCGCCCGGGACAGTCTCATATGTGAAAGTAGGTATCCGTCTGTTCGTTTGCCTGTATGCAACACTTGCAAGGTCAAGTCCGCTGAGGAAGAACATAAGGAGAAATATACGTCTGTGAAGTAGTAAGTACCTTCCGGATAGGGGATTTGGCAGCGGTGTATAGGTCTCGGGCAGTTGCAAGGCATTCAATACTGTGCCATCCTTCTTACTTGCATGTTAAGAAAGGTTCGGAGCGTCGTGGTACGAATGCACTTGGTGTAGTCACCATTGTCCTTTTCACCGACAGGTGGTATTTTAAGGCCAGGAACTGAAAACGAAACTGTCAGAATCCGTGCAAAGCTTCATAGACGACTTACCCTGAACTTCGATGGGCTCGTCTAGTCTGTGATAGATAGAGAGCTTCTCGACAGGATCAAGGTACTTGCTCGTGACCAGCAGGCCCTCAATGAACAAATCACAACCAGTCCCCCAGAGGGCTACACGATCGCTGGGGGGCATGCGATTCCACTGATCGACTGTCAAGACGTAGAGGTCGAATTCGTCGTCTGCCGGAGGGCCAGTCGGTAAAATGCCATCAACGTGGCGCCGGAATCTTCGACCATTCTGCGCACAGCGTGCGTCTACAGTTTCCATGGACCGCATAAGCCCCTCTATCATAGGCGACTCCATATGTT